>CM029547.1:47360723-48824131 GCA_017141385.1 Sogatella furcifera
AGTATCTAAATAGAATCTTTAAGTGGAAATGTGGTTCTATGATTATACAGTCTCTACACCCAGATAGCCTACATATGAGCAATATACCTCTTTGCATTTTATTCTTGTCTGTTTGTGTTGTGTCTGGTATGACATCAGCCTAAGCAAGATAAAAAATTGGTTCTAACATCCTTTAAATGTAATTTATCCATAATCCCATATGATTTTTTTTCTAGCCGTAAAACCTTTCATCTGCCATGTAACATAAAGGTCTAGCAAGACCATTTTTGTGCAAAAATGGTCATTTTATTAAAAAAAGATTAATAATAGCCTACATGAATAAATGCTGTGTGAGTAGTGATGTGGGTCGGATAAATACCCAGTGGGTAGGTAAATATAAATCAGGTATTTACCCGGGTATTTACCTGAGGCCCGGGTAAATACCTAAAAACTGGGTATTTATCATTTTTATTGAATTAAGAAAAGATTTAGTTGTCTTTTTGCATTCAAGTGCCTTCAATGGTAGTGAAATGATGACATAATGCAAACAAAAATAATTTATATAGTGACAAATAGCATTCAACTTCCGAGCATCATTGACATAAATACCCGGGTACTGGGTATTTATGATTTCATTTGTTTCTGTGTTGTTAAATCTTATTGAAAATGACAAGAAATTTTTTTTAATAATATCTATTATTTACCTTTCAAAGAGAGGGGAATTTGAACTAGTATCACTTTTCACTTGCAATCCATTCTCTAGAGAAAAATCATAATAAAACGAAATAACAATAGAAGCATGTTCACTATTTTCTAATGTGGTGCTGTCATGATTCCATTGACGATTTCGCTGAGGAAGCATTACATTATGCCATTGATTGATACGAGCGAATATGTTTAAGGGTGGATGGTAGTGGACGGCCAACTGCCGAACGGCAAAATCATGCCCCATAAGAACAACATAATTTTTATCAATATTTTGGAGCAGATAGCGCCGTTATTTATGGACAAAATTAAACATTCTTTAAAAACATAAAAAATATTATTTACTCAGTTTTTTATTGAGATTTTTTTATGGTACCGTATAGTCTGTATAAGCAAAGAAGACATTCTGGCAAGATGAGAAAATGACTCCAGCTGCAGAAATATTAGTTTAAAAATTATAAATTTGGTCTCAAATTATAGATCAGAATGTTTCCTACAATTTGAGACCAAATTTATAATTTTTAAAATAATATTTCTGGAGCTGGAGTCATTTTCTCATCTTGCCATAATTTCTTTTTTGCTTCTTTGCAGAATATAGTAAGTATTATTTAGGCTAAATATTTCCAAGAGAACAGAAACGACCTACTTCATCAGGAAAATATTTAGCGAAATTTTAACGTGAGGATATTATTCAGGAGTCTTTTTCATGAAAAGTCTACATCTAGGATACCTGAAAAACATTTCTTACAATCTAAAACCATACGTGCACTATCCCAATCTATGCCAATAGGCCTCTCATTCCTAGAATGTTAATAAAATAAATTTAATTTCATTTTAAGTTAAATGTTTGAGTTTGATCCATTTTTATGCCCTTTATCAGCCTTAGAAAATATTTCAATATTATTTGTTTCCATCTACAGAATTTTAATTCATGATTCAATTAAAATTACAGATTTATTTCAATTTCAAGTAGATACATAAAAATATGCATAAAACTTCCATAGGTTTATCTTGACACAAAAAATTTTTTCTAAGAGTTAATTTTTTATTTTTGTTTTTGAATAGCATAAATATGCTTCACGAGATTTTCAAGTTTGTAGCTATTGGTTTTAATTCTCTTCTGATTTATTATTTTTATATAGTAGCCTATAGTTTAGAGTAGAAATATATGCATAAAACTCCTGCAGAGTTTGTCTAGTCTTATTTACACAGTTTTTTTCATGAAGAATCCCATTCATTCAAAACTCCACGTAATACTTAGAAAAAATATATAAAGTCATTGAAAAATAGCAAATAAGTTTTTATAATATTATAACAATACTATTACTATGCCAATATATCATCAATGCCAATAATAACATATTCAGGGGTACAAACCTCAATGATTCAATAAATACCCAATTTACCTGGGTATTTATGAATTTGGGGTATTTACCCGGGTAAATACCCTGGGTATTTACCCCGAGTTTTAAATACCCGGGTATTTTACATCACTATGTGTGAGTACAGTTTTTACAAATCTACTAACTAAATAATAGAACTCTTGTTATCTTAAGTTAATAACAAGATTTATCAGCTTACCGGTACGTTCAACTATCATTGACTAAATCCAGATCAAAGTCGGCTTCAGGTCTTGAATATAGGCCTAATATAATTATTATTGTCTGTGCATCTTACAGCAAAGGCTCATTGATATGCTTCCTGAGATTCAACACCAATCTAGAAATAAAACATGAATTTAAAAATTGTAGGCCTAATTCATATTGACTAATTGATAAGTACTTCTTTTCAAATAATTTCATGAAATTTTTATGAAACCATGCAACAGCAATGATCAAACACAAAGTGTACAAATGCAGCATGAACCTATAGAATTGGAGTTTCCTTAGTGTTTATATAGGGGTATATTGCTTGGGTCAAAAAACCGGACACCTTGGGCCTTTGGGGGGTACTCCATACCTCCTGGTATAAGATGAAAAAGATGAATAATTAGGGGTCAAAAAGGTATAATAATTGGGAATGTAGGCTCCAAAACTATTCTTTTATACTCAATAGGCTAAAATTTTGTAATTAAATAAAACTATTACTTGATTCAATCTGTATTTTTTTGTTTGAGATAATTTTGATGACAATTGAAAAGTAAGGAAAAATATACATAAGTTGGGTTGGGATCATCCAATAATAGCTGAGTTGAGAATTATCCAACCGGATAAAAGTACGTTATCTTATAAGTAGGCCTAATAATTTGTAAAAATGAGAGGGGGGTTAATATTGATAATATTAGAGAAAGAGAGCGAGAGGTTGAATATTGAATATTACACTTTATCTTATGAGAAGGAAGAATAAGTCTTCTTGTGATAACAATACTACAGTCTGTCCAAGCAAAGAAGAGCCTTTGGTAAGATGAGAAAATGACTACATCTCGGTCAATATTGTTTCAAAAGCTACTGATTTGGTCTCAAAGTATAGATTGGAATGTCTCCTGCAATTGAGACCAAATCAATAATTTTTGAGCCAATATTGACCGAGCTGGAGTCATTTTCTCATGTTGCCAGAGGCTGTTAAAAAGACTGTTATAATTAAAAACAATACGATCATGCAAAATTGGATATTCCGGGAAACTACAGTTCTAATGACATTTTTGGGAATCAGCACCTTGCTATTTTTACTTGATAGTAGTAATAACTGAAAAACAAATACTTCAATCAAATATCAATCAATAATAATCTTTGCTAAAAGTTATACAATTTTATACATGATGATTGCATGAAACAAATGAGTACGTATTGAAATAGGGAAATAGTACCTAATAAAATAGGGAAGTTAAGACTTACCTAGATGCCACCCAGACAACTAGCATTACTAATTACTACTAGCATTAAAACCAGTTTTACTTAGCATTTACATAACAGTTACATACAATAACAATAGACTCACAATACAATAATAATATATTATTATATCTTGGGTTTTCTAACCTATAACAGTTGACCGTTAGTCGAATTTATATACTTTATTATGATTTATCATTGGTGGAAAGGGTCACGTGGTTTGTCGACGCTGTGTCGTGTCGCCCTTTTGGTTTGTTCAAAAGTTCAAAAACTCCAAAACAAGATCGGGGCACGAACAAGAAGGATACAGTATCATGTACTCGTTTGATACTGTATCAAGTACGGAAATGATACTGTATCATCAATTTAAATGATACATCCTTCTACAATGATACAATTCAGTATTTCAGTGATTTTCCCAAAGTATTCTCGTTAATATTATTGAGTCATAAACTAATTAATCATGAATAGCTGGCGTCAGTTAGGCGGTTAGAGAATAACTGTTATTAATTCTCAGCTCTCTCAGGACAGTTGGTGGGCTGTCTGGAGTGATGAATTTTATGAAAAGATAACTTTTGGTTTGTAAATTTTAATTAGGCTAGGCAAACAATTTAATACCGTAGGCCTATGTCCCTTAAAGAATTTCAAATTTATTTATTTTTGGAAAGGAAATTTATTTCTTCATGAATAATTTCACATAACCTACATCTATCTCAGTTTTATTTAAAAATTAGGCTTATGATGACTCAACTCTCAACAATTTTTCATATATGACTATATGTTATGGATGCTCCAACGCAATAAATATAATCATTGTGACTCATTTAAATGTTCTGAGAGCTGAAAAATTTCTGTGCATTTATAAAATACTTTTAACTCCATGAAGGATACTTTTATTTATTTTGCTTTTGTAACTATTATGAGTTTCAATTCATTATATTTGAAATTAATTTATTCATTTAAATAATAGCTACATTATATTCTCCTATTGTCGAATTTTAATCAATAATTTGTTGCTTATTGTCATTTCATCACGCATTTATCGTTCACAATTCAAATCTAACCAAGAATGAATTCATAAAGAATTTTTTGAGTTATCAATTTCTTATTACATAACCAAATACTTACTTAAAATTTTTTTTTTTATTCTATAATAAATATATTTGAAAGACTTTCAAAAATCGACATTTTTAAATCCGGCTAAAGAGAAGAAAATAAATTTTTGACCAACTTTGAATCTCTTTATGTAAGTTATTGAATTATAAATATTTTGTTGAAACCTTATTGGTTTAGAATTCCTTGTAGCCTACGTGTTTTCTGTAATGGTTTGTGATAGAGATTAGCAGATAAGATTGAAAATAGACAATTATGTCAAAAGATAATAAAAATATTCTCATTGCTTTCAATGGTGGCGAGACCTTTACGGGTAGTTCCACCTCGCCAATGTGTACTTGGCCAAATACCGGTTACACATCCAAGAGTAGTCCACAGTGTTCGTAACTTAACAATGTAGCTATGATTTGTAGCAAATCAAATGTGAGAACGCACATGAGAAACTCTCCGATAAAACAGTTGATTGAGAAATGATTTCAATTCTTTCAAATGGACTGACTCCCTACTCTACATGGTTGTCAGTTTCAAGAACATAGTCTTTTTAAAGGTATTGCTCTAGCTCGTGTGTGGAAGTGGATGAAAATTAATTTATTTGAGCCACAATTAATTTTGCAACCTGCTACAAATTCTTGTACATAGTACATGTTTTGTGTCAATAACTGAATATATACGGTAGTAATTTTTGTTATGTTAATATTGAAATCTGAATTTTATGTTTGATTTCTGTTTAGTACCACACCAGATTTTTAGAATTGATTCTCCAATTCATAAATTTTATTTTGTTGGTGATATTTTCCATGGTACGTAACTATTATAGTTTGATTGCACAATTTTTTCATGAGAATGCTTATTTAGAAGAATAAAATGCTTATACTTGGGCTTATACTATATTGAGGAAGCACTCGTTGAATAATATTGAAACTGTTGATAATGACTGTCATCACCTTTTTCTCTCAAGTATCTCTTCTACATTTTTCCACATAAGAAAACGCTGATATTGAGCTGTCTTACATAAAAATGGTTCAGGAAGAATCTAATTGATACAAGACTCTCATATAAATGTTTCTTGAACATCATAACCTAGGAGTAAATGAATCACTGGTTTTATAGTGCTCTACTCATCATCTTCTTTCTTCTTGATCAATTTCTCTCTTTCTAAATTATTTTCTCATCTTTTCCACCTTAGTATTGGCGTAGATATACTAAGCTGTATACTGTATAGTTAGACTATGGTATTGGTTTTCAAACTACTCACCTCTATCTTGATACTACCCACCTATATCTTGATAGGAATGGAAGAAGCCTACATAGCCTAATTACGTGCAAAGGACTTTTAACAACACAATTTAAAACGGTTTGAATCTCAATTAGATATAATAATCGTAATAAAAGTAAAGAAGAGTCACAGTGTTTTTTAGCTATCAAAATATGTTCTGGGGACACAACACAGACATGATACTTCATGATATCCTCAAGAGTATGAGACACTGCCTCAAACTTGAAAAATAATTAAAAATTAGACTAATATTAGACAATAATTGATTGAATACCCTTTTCAGGGCGAATTTAGAGCTCCAGATCCCCTCCAGAGAGTGAGAGAGAGTTAGAGTGTGTGTGAGAGAGAGAGAGAGAGAAAATTAGATTATATCTCTGGTAGATTTTCAAAATTTAATTTTCCTGTTTTGATGTTCGTATTTGATAATGTTTTCATATGAGCTTCAATTCCACATAGTAAACTTTCTTTACAATGAAGTTACATGTAACAGTAGGATGATGGTTCAGAAAAACTGGTATTCAAATATTACGTGAAAGTAGCTGAAAAAAACTATTTTGATGACGGATTTTTGTGATTGTAAAATCTAAAAATGTTAAATTAATGGAAGCAAGCAATTTTTGGTGTTCAATTGTTGAATATGTGAGACAACTATTGGGAGGGGTCTATAGGGTTTGGATTGATAATTCAAAGTTCTGGTAAAGACAGCTCTATATTCTCCGCCCTTAGATTTTGGGGCACAATAAAAAACTCTTCTCTGAATACAATTCGTCATAAAACTATTGAAAATACAAGGTAAGAATTGAACTTAAGGACATATTTCTTCCAACTATATGGAATATATTTTAATTTGAAGAGTGAAATAATCAATGACTTGTAAATATACTCTTTTTTCTATGTCACATCCAAACAATAAACAAGACCAGCTTGAACTTTAATGAATTACTTGGTCTGTATTGTACCATTTACGTACATTTTACAGTATAATTAAAAACATGAAGGTTTGTATTATATTGTTGACTGTCATTTCCTATAGCATTGCATGTAAGCATTGAAGGAATAAAAGCATTCTTATTCTGATTCATATTTACTTTAACAAAAATTGAAATACAATGAAATAAATACTTGGCAACAATAATGAAAGATGCTATTTGACTTGAAAACTTGGATTAAAAGTATAGTTCATTTGATCCTTCTCAGTATGAAAGTGAAATAACTAACAATAACATTTATTCATCAAACAAAATATGAAAATTACATATCTTTCCCACTCAGAGGCAAGGATAGGCTAATTTTGCATGTCCATTTCGAATACTGTGGTGGTGGTGGTGGTAGCTGCTGCTGAATGATTCTGCAAGAAAACAAAAATGAATTGGTACAACGTAAAAGACATAAAAACTTTCATAATTAATAAATGTTGATCAACATTCACTAGTATCATTGCAATAGGCCTACATAGTACCTTTTATGGAATTTGTGGAGCTGATATTAGTTTGATCAAACGTTTGATGCAACGTGTGTTTCTTGTATAAGAAAAATAATTATTATTAAAGACGGTAAAAAAATATGCTTATGGCTTTTAATGGTGGGGAGACCCTTACGGGTAGGTTCCACCTCGCCAAAGTGTACGGTAATAGTAATAATATTGAAGATGCCAAATCCTCTTCTTATCAAGCTCAAAATGATCACAACAGTTAATATCTATGTATAGGCTACATAATTCTATTCTATTACATATTAAAAGAGGCTCGAATAACTTACATATGAGACTTGATAGACATTTGTATAACACAATGAATTGTAAAAAAATTATACGAAATAATAGATAAATTTTCTTTCAAAAAGATTGTCCATCAAATTTTATACATGAGTACATGATATTTCAAAAATGATGCGAGATCTTTTGATTCAAATGCCGGACCAAGTAAGTGGTGATTGTTGTGAATAGGGTCTAGGTAGTGTAGGGTCTTACACACCTCTCAATAACCCAGCATTCTCACACTGTTAACACAACGAAGGTAATTAGATTATAGTAATCTAATCTAAGTACCTTGAACGCAACAGTGTATTCTGTGTATAACACTCATCTGGTGTAAATGTGTGAAGAGCAAGGAATTATCAATGTACCGCAGCAAATTGTGATAGAACTATACTCCGTCCACTGAGTGTTTGGACCCAAGCTCCTCCCCCGAGGTTCTGACGTCATGATCCGACCAGCTCACAAGTGGTCGTAATCGCCAGAAACGTGGAAACTTCTAATTGATATTGGAACTTTAATATCGAATTTTTGAGTGGCCTTAGAAATATTGATGTTTTATGGTTGTTCGAAAAATTTACATCCTTCTAACATGAGATTTATCATTATTAATATCACTTGATAGAATTATAGTTGATTGAACATAATATCTCATAATAATATTTTTGTGCATAATAATATTTTGAACTATAAGAAAAATAGAAGCAATTGGAAATACCATAAACATATTAGAAAAAAAAGGAATATTGACCATACCCAAGTATAATCTAGACGCCATCAGATGTTTGATATCAGGTAAGATTATGTTAGTGACAGCTTTACTTGAGCAATCTTCTTCCATCTCACTCTATTCACTGAAAAAAAAAAAATAATGATGAAGGTCATGAATAGAAGGTCATGGCCTAAAAAATTGACAACTATGTACAGTAGGAAAATTGGGTTCATTTAAAAGCATTGAAATCATTTTCCAATCAGCTGTTCTAATGGATGCGTTTCCTGCGTGCGTTCTCCCATTTGACTTGCTACAAATCATAATCTATTTTAATAAATAACTGTCTATTCTTAATCTTTCTTGCTAATCTCTATCACAACCTATTACAATAAAGACAAAAAGAAATTCTGTACAAAGAGTTTCATGAACGTTTTTCATGAAAATTATGCTAATGTATCACTTTTCACATTATTTTTCTCCATACATTATTCAATTAGATCGTCCTAGACCGAAAATAATCACCTATAATTTTTTATCAAGAAAAGTTTCTATGAAAATACTTTTTCAGATGAGGAGTAAAGCACTTTGGGAAATTCATCAAAAACCAGTTATTAAATCGTCATGTCTCCTTTTTCACATGATTTTTCACTGAACATTATCCAATTAAATCGTTCTATGCCAGAAATGAACATCAATAATTTTTCATCAAGAAAAGTTTCTATGAAAATAATTTTTTTCAGATGATGAGTAAAGCACTATGTACCATACATTTCTACTGCATCAATAATCACACATTATTTCCTCAGGTGAATCATGCGATCAGGCGATTAGACTCAATCATAATCATTAAGAGGGCTCAATACAACTTGAAAATGCATGAAAATAGGCACTCATTTTACTCCTTCGGTCGCTATTTTTCAAGTTAGATACGTGAAAATGGCACCAAATTGTTCAGAAAGATTAGTAGAATGTCTGTATAACCTGGGTTTTTCAATATCACTTTTCAATTTTCTGTTATTGAGTGTCAAAAACTGTAAAATTTTCTCCATTTTCATCGTCTCATAATGCCCTTTTATGATGCGAAAATCGAATTTTTCAGGTTATACCGACATTCTAGAGATCTTTCTGAACATTTTGGTACCATTTGCATAACGATTGGTTGAAAAATAGCGTCCGAAACAGTAAAATGCCGAGACCCTGTTTCCGACTTTTTCATGACAAGTTCGAAGCAGTACGCGCCTACTGTCTTTTCGTAAAATATCTGACCATTCCACTTGCTTACATGACTAACCTCTACCGGCCGGTCCACCCAGAGCCCTCTGTACCCGCGTTAGCATACCAGAGCATAGCTCCAGGCAGAGCTAGCACCACAGTTACGGAGGCGTGCCATTGGGACTCGCCTTGATTCCCCCTAGGGACGGGGGCGGAACGTGTGGACCCACCTTGATCCCCCTGAAACTAAGCCAGTTACGGAGGCAGGCCCTGAACTCGCCTTGATTCCCAACCTAGTTATGGAGGCGGACCATAGGACATTGCCTTGATTCCCCCTGTGGTTTACCACTGCCACCTCGCCCGGCCAGCGTCAACGGGAGATTGGCCTGGGGCGGGTGACCCTGGCTAGGCCAGGCTTCCAGCGCCCAGTTCCGGCGGTACGTGGGCTATTCCAGAGGTGCGTGTCCGAATCATCGTCACCCCTTTCGCAAGCCCGGACGTTCCCCTCAGCTGTCAAGAGGCTTGGAAAAACGTCTTATCTCTTCTGACCCACACTCCAGCCTGGTGCAGGACAGTCATTCCTAGTGTCTACTCTCCCCAGGGAAAGAGGACAGAAGGAACCAGAGCACGCGTTTCGGAAAGAAGATGAAATCCCGTTCACTAGGTAAGAGAGGGGCTCCCGGACGGCCCCGCGACCAGCTCCGACTCTCGACGCAGGACCGACCAAGGGAGCCGCCCACCATCTCACCGGACCTTCCGCCGGAGCCAATGCAGAGGAGCACGACAAGCCGCGTGGGTACAAGCCACGCAGCCATAAGGCAACCTACTGCACCAGCAACCCTAGAGATGGAGGCGGAAGGGCCGTAGAGGCGCACGACTCGCTCAGAACCCCTCTAGGGGTTCAACCCCACTGTAGCCAACCCCACAGTAGCCAACCCCACTTGCTTACAGCTCACAGACGCGCGCGCCCGCATGCCCGTCAGCCTACAGAGAGAAAACTATTTCTCTCTGTATAGATTCTTTCTGGCCGCTGCTGGCCGTTTCTCGAAATACTACAAATGATTCATCAATAATACAGACTGTAATAATAATTTCTTCAGCTTTGATCAATGGGCTGGCTTCTTCAAACTTCACGGAGCCCTACTAATACAGTAGGCCTACATTCTACATAGGCTATAGCTTACATACAGTTTCGAGTATGCATTCACTATTTTGCATATAAGCTTCACTGTTCATTCAGTCTCATTCCATCCAGCGATTTGAGCCTGCATTTGCAATAATATCCCTCCTCACTCGGACATTTTGGAATAAGATCCCTGATATTCCAAGGTACCCTACTGATAATTTAACCAAGTGCACATTTTTATTTCATTTTCATGATTGTGTATATCAATTTCCATTGTAAAACACATTCAAGAAAATTTGCCGGTAAATTATGATTTTTGTGTCATCAGAATATGAAAATAAAAATTTTGTTTAGCATAGTTTTTTATAGGTGTTTGATAATTGCGATCAAGTGAACATCAATGTTATACTGTACCGTATTCCCAATTTTTTATGTATTTCGTCGGTTTTTTATGGATGAAGATAGATTTATGCCCGTTTCGTAAGTCAATAAATTACCTAGTAAAAGTTTTTAATTTTAATAAACCTTTTAAATTTGATCATAATTACGAGTAGTTTTGATAGAGCAAGTGCCAATCATATATGCTTGTGATACAGACTAATTTTGCATATAGGCCCACATCTATTTTAGATTCTGTTTTTTGAGGTGAGTTTTGGATTGAAATAATCTGATGTGACAAATCATTGGACTCTGCACGACATAGAGAACATGAAGTGTTTGTCAAATCTCATAATTTTCAAAATATTTCTTTACTCGCACCCAAGAAAACTGTTAGGGTTCTTCATCTATATTGATTCTTAAGGGTTTTGTAATAATGGAATGGCAAATGGCAAACGACTCGCCCGCCTGCCCGTCTCCAGAGAGAGTAGCACAAAGTAAACAGAGAAAGGATGTCTGGCCCACCATCGAGTCTCGATTCATCAATAATTTTCGCTTTGATCGACAACTAAAAGTTTTTTGCATAATTTGATCGGCATTGTCCACTGTTCAGTCTGCCTCAGTCCCGCGAGTTGAGCTCTTCGCCACTATTTTTCTAAATTCTACAATTCTGGTAAAGAATTGGTGGTAGCCTGCATTTGTACAAATATTCTTTACAATAAGTATTTTTTAGCAATAAATGGTAGGTACTCCTATTATAATTTGAGTTTTTGCTGCGCTATGGGGAGAAAGATTGCTTCTGGACAGTTATTTTTATCTTCCAAACGCAAGAGGCGTCTTGTCAACAAAGGATTGTTAGAAGAAATTTTGAGGGACGATGAATTTTGGAAGAGCCAGATGGAGGAGAAATTGAAAAATTTCTATTTCGATTGTTTGCTTCCTGAATTAGTGGATCCTCGACACACAAGATCCATGAGAATAAGAGATCCACAATACATCGAAGCAGCAATAACAAAAAGACTAAAGAAAAATTCACTCCCTCAGACTATGTAGTCTACCATCTGGAGTGGCACTCAGGTGATGAAATATCTCACACATTGTCAATATGCATAAGATGAGTGAACTATCTTAGGGCTACTTTATCACTGTTTTTTATTTTAAATAATAATCGCAGTACCATTTTCAATTATTTTTATTCATGCATAACATGCTTTGACTACTCAGAGTCATTTTCAAATTCATTCATCCGCATTTCAAAATGACTCTGAGTAGTCAAAACATGTTATGGATTAATAAAGATATAATTGAAAAGGGTATTGCGATTATAATTAAAAATAAAAAACATTGGTAAACTCTATTCAACTTCAATAGTCTATTTCATTTCAGTTTGTATATATTTCATTTCTTATTTTCACCCCATTTACAATTTCAGTTTTTATTATTATTGTCTATTTGTTGATAGGTCCTCCATTTTGATATCATTGTATCTATAATACAAGATTTCATAATAATTTTGAAAAAGGAGACTCAGCTTCACTAAGAAAGCACTTGATTTACATAGTCATTCTCTCAATAACAGCCATTTATCAATTTGGAAAAGTGAACTTGTGAAATTATCTCTCTTCTTTTCAATGAGATAACTATTTTATTAAATAAATTATTGTGATTTTTCTTTCAATCATGAAACATGGAGGTAATAATGATATGTCTGTAACGTTCCTACTTTCAAAAAAATTAATGACATAAAAAACTCATGAAAAATATATCTAGATTACTATCTACAGTTTCCAATTCTACTGTATTTGTAAATAATATTCTTATTTTTATTGTTATCTCATAATATTCTTATAATTATTGAATAATAATATATAATTATTGAATCTATATAATTATAATTATTCTTATAATATCTCATAATTATTCTTATAATATCTTATAATAATTAATTCTAATATTCTTATTATTATTGGTATGATTATTATTCCACCGTTATTGTGACAAAACAATCTAACTTGGTAAGCTACTCAATTTCATATGAATGTAGATACAGTATATCTTGATATTTGAATATCTAAGCATATCTAGTTTACAACCTACTATCTTTTTCAATTTTAGAGTATTTGTAAATAATATTTTTTTATCAATGCTCATTATTATTATTATCATCATCATAATCATTATTCCACCTATTAGAGAATTATCATTATTACCTTTTAGAGAATTTCAATCCGTAATAAATATATATATATATATATTTCAAGAATCAAGAGTTTTTTCAGAATTTTTATGCACTAACCATATTTCTATCATTACCAGTTTTTTTATATTGTTTGTAATTCTGTATTATATGATGCACATGCAAGATCATAAGTATAATCGTTACTTATATAAAAATATAGATTCAGTAGACATTGTCAAATCACGACGTACTGTGATATTATATTATTGTGGAAGCGTGAGCGTAAGGTAGAAGGAGAGGTAGGTAGAACAAGATCGCTTCGTTTATGTCAGCCACTGTAGAGCTGAACGATGTGTAGTGGGAGTTTAGCAAGTACCGCTCTAGAAAGAGAAAGGTTACAAGTGCGAGAGCGCCTCAACACAGAGAGAGACTATGGACAGAGAAGCGTGGTAAACTACGTTTTTGAAACGTACTGGATTTTGACCCCGTTCCCCATCTCATCACGCCTCGCCTACACGGTAGAACTAAAGACTTGAAGCTATAGGGGAGAACCCTCTTAATGATTTTTATTGAAACACAGTTTAAAAAAAAATTCACTTTACTTACTTTATGCAGTATGATGTTGACTGGTTACGAATCCAGTATCTTTGTGGAAAAAATAGTTGAAGTTTAATCCAGTTGCAAATTTGAAATCTCCAAGTGAGAATGAACTGCCTGTAAAAATAATGATGAAATTAATTACACTTAGTCTATTCATTAGAGATAATAATTCATAAACGTACATTTACTTATTGTGGCTTGACACTTAAATTTCAATCATTGAATATTGAGCAAGTATCTGCTGTACGAGTTGCATGAATTTTGACAAAATTATTCCACCTGTAGGCCTAATGCTAGAATCCACCAAGTAAATGTCAAAATCCACTTGGAATAAAACTTCAAGTTTTTCAAAAGACTTCTGCACCGTGCAGCAACTTTTGCATTTGAAGATAATCTATTGCCAGAACCCAATTTAACAGTGTATATTTTAAGCTCTTCACCAAGGAAGAAAATTACAGTAATAATAATAATAATATTAAAATTATTGCTAAGTTAGGTAAAGCTAGTAGCCTACTCATCGTAGTCAAGTACCAAGTATAATGTAGCCTATAATTTGTTAGACTAATTAAGCATTCAATTACTGTTTTATGCCTCTAACAAGAGAGAATGATCCCTGTTGCCAAATTTCAAAAGCTACAGATACAGCTCAAAAAGTTACAGAAAGTATTAGGTCTAGCCTACCATAAAGCTCAAAAAGTTACAGATAAGTTTTAAATGCAGATTGATAAGTTCTTAATATTAAACTAAACTCAAGTCTTGAAGTAATCATGTTGTTTAAGGTTTCTCTAAGGCCTATAGAATAAGGCAATTGTTGAAATGTTACTGAAATAAAAGTACTGTAACTAGAGAAAAGTTAACCTATCAATATCGACGGTAGAACAGCATGAAAGAGTTCATTGGGCAATATTAGCTTATGCTAGCTAATTAATCCAATGAGATTGGAAATTGATAATTAATTAAATACTGCATGACGTGTTTTAAGCGTTGAATAATCAATAGGGCCTAGACTTATTATTTGGAAGATGTAAGTAGTTTTGTGGGTAGGCCTAAGAAGCTAGAATAATATTGCTGAAAACTCACCCAAATGTTAATTCGTGGTCCTAAGTTAATAAACAGGTCCTAAGTTAAGTTAATAAACTAATTATTTTTTATATAACTGGATATTAGACAGTAAATAACCTCTATTATTATGTTTAAATCATAGAGATTATTTGTTAAATAGAACATATGAGTAGAAAATATGAGATTCAACTACTAAACATGACTACTAAACTCACCCAAATGTTAATTCGTGGTCCTAAGTTAACTGGATATTAAACATCAGAAACTGGATATTAATTTGTCATCAGAATAACGTACTGAATCGATTTCAACAAGAATTTTGACTCTAGCAAGGTGGGCCAGTAAACGACATTTTAGCCCAGTAAATAATCAATGAGATTCAACTAAACATACCATGATTTTACTAAACATAACATAACATAACCTATTTTGTTATGGTATCTGATAACTATTTCTGATTTGATACAGCCTCTAGCAATAAAACAGCTCTGTATCATTCTGTATTTATAATGCAACGTAGTAAACGTCTCCAAAACATGCTGTATCTAGATCGAGAACTGATGTGCAACTGCAACGGTGTAGCTGACTGTGTATCAGCCTGCAACGGGATTTTGGAGTTTGTGATTTTGGAGTTTTTGAAACCCCTCAAGTCCAATTTCATCGGCAACCCAAATTAACATTGTGGAGTTTGTGATCCTTGGAGCTAATGAGGCTGAAAACGTCTCAACAGAGTGCATGCAATTCATTCAATTTTACATAAGATATTCCTAACCTAGAAATTTGTTTTGCAAGACACTGATTACAACACTGAAGAACTTAGTTGATTTGAAAATAATTTGGCAGCAACATTCAGTTCAAATAAGGTCTGGAAATTGTTATTCAATCCAAGCAAACATGGCTATTGATTACATTAGTTTTGCGTATGCTGCAACTGTTGCCTCCGGTGGAATCTTTGGTTATATAAAAGCTGGTAAGCCCAAGTTCAGTAATCTTAACAATAAAAATAAGTTATTAATAGAATTGAAAATATAATAATACATCAACTATTGACTCTTTGAGATGAATGTGTACATGCGGTTTTTGTATAATAAATTCTTGCTTCAACGACCAACTCGGCTATCACTATTTTTTGTAAAAACACCAATTAACTTACATACAGTATTATTAACTTAATATACAGTACCATGAAATCTATGTTGAACTACGGAATTTTGTTTTCAGGCTCATCCTCGATCTATTTATTCAACTTGAATATTGAAACTTATGAAATAAATTTAACAAGTAAATCTATGTATGTTTTTTATCTTCTTTATTTCTTCTGGCTTGCTGTTGGTGTCGGTGAGGTGAAGTGATCGGAAAATTAAACTATTGACGACAGAGAAAGAGTGGGCAAAAGGTGGTGGTGGGATTCAGCATTCAAATATCTATTTGTGTGGGTGGGCTTTCTATACACTGAATGGCTTAATTGTCCATTTTGTTTCCTTGTTATTAAAATGTCAAAAAATGGTAAGCTAGCTTCTTTCTCAATTTCAAGGGTGAACTGTATTTTCGGGTGTACACTGATTCATCTGATTTAAAAATTCGAAAAGTTCTTCTTTACCATGTGGCCAAATTATAAAAATATCGTCAACATATCTTTTCCAATAAGTCGGTTTCAATTTGGTTTTAGTGAGTGCTTCTTTTTCGAAATGAATCATGAAGAGATCGGCTATTGCTGGAGAGAGAGAGACGATCCCATAGGCGCTCCTTCAATTTGTCTGTAGAATTGATTGTTGTGGATAAACTATGTGTTTTTCAGGCAGTGTTTGGTCAGTTCTACAATAGATTTTGAAAAGTGTCCACTTTCTTCCATGATGGTTAAGGCTTCATCGACGGGGATGTTGGGATACAGAGATATGACGTCCAGACTAGCAAGTATGTCTCCTGAGTTTAGGGTTAAATTTTTCACTTGACTAATAAAATCATAAGAGTTTTTAACATGTGACTGAGATTGTTCAATTACTGGTTGAATGAGCTTGGCTATGTGACGTTCTAGTTTCTGGGTAGGTGAATTAATTGCACTGACAATTGGTCTGAGTGGTGTGTCCAACTTAAGAATTTTTGGAAGGCCATAGATTTTCGGGCATCTGCTGGATTTTTCTCTGGGTATTAATTTGAGTTGAATGTCAGGGTCAATATAAGATTGCTTTATTTTAGATTTTGTGATTTTTTCAAGGTAAGTGGTGGGGTCTCGTTGAACAGTCTTGTAAGCCTTGTCTTTGAGGATATTATCTAGTTTTTCATTGTAAACAGTTCTGTTCATAATTACTGTGGAATTCCCTTTGTCAGCTGGTAAAATGACTATAGATGGATTTTTCGAGAGATTTTTCAGGGCTACGATTTCTTCTTTCTGTAAGTTAGGTTTAGAAGGTTTGGATTTCTTCAAAATGTGAAAGATCTCTTGTCTGACCTCCTCTGCTTCAATTTGTTCTAATGCCGAAAGGCTTGGTTCTATAGTGGATATTATTTCTGCATGAGGTAGACTTTTTGGAGTGATGACAAAATTAAAACCTTTTTCTAGAACGTTTTCTTCAATCTGTGATAATTTGTGGCTAGAGAGATTGTGTACAGTTTTTCTACTTTTGTTTCTGGATGACGATATCCTAGGCTTACTGTCCTTTATTTGCAATTTATCAAATTTCTTCTCTAGTATTTCAGTTTTGAGTTTTCTATCAGTTTCGGTACGAAAATTCACTAATAGTTCAAGTTGTTGCCATAAGAGGGGGTGTAATAGATTACTGAGGTTGTAGTGGATAGAAATTAATTATATATATATATATATATATATATATATATATATATATATATATATATATATATAATATATATATAATATTAGTGCATTTCATAAAAATGCACTATTGGTCTTGCCCTGACAATCGAAAATTTATGATGTGATATATTTTTTACACGTTTCGAGCCCCTAGAACACGAATCTGATGTCCGATGTATGATCTATATATATGTATATATGAAATTGAACGGACATCAGATTCGTGTTCTAGGGGCTCGGAAACGTGTAAAAAATATATCACATCATAAGTTTTCGATTGTCAGGGCAAGACCAATAGTGCATTTTTTCGAATGAAATGCACTAATATTCAAAGTTGGATTTAGGAGTTCGGTAAATGCATAAAACTCTAATTCTTTTAGTCATGTTAGCTAGCTTCAATTTAACAGCTGAGATTTCAAAATCACTATCAACAGCAGCAGTTGACAGGTCTTTCCTTTCACGGAAGCTAGTCATAGATTTGGTACTTGCAAAAATGCACGATCCTCCACGAGTTGAGTGAAATATGTTTTAATTTGCAATCAGAGTATAATTATTAGTCTAGGAGAACATTGTGAGTTCATTTTCGCTCAGCCAATGCTCTGTGAAGCATAAAATATATATGTCATTATCTCCATCTGATAAGAAAATTTCAAGTTCTAGTTTAGAGTTAGGAAGGCCTTGAGAGTTTAGGTGAAAAAGTTTGAAACCTATAAAAAATCATGTCTACTGTCACTTAGAATTGGAATAGTCCTGTTTGTGTCATGGAGTATTTCAGCTGATTCCAATGTGGAAGCGTCCTTGTCTTTGTCAAAATGTTTTTTCAAGAGGTAATTCTTCAAAAGTTTTCGAAGTTTAGGTTTGCCCTTATGTTTATTGAAGTGTAGGCCATGTCTAGTGAAGTCAGTCATGTCAAAACCATCCAAACTTAACATATCTATGTTTTCTAGCTCCAAAGTTTTATTACTAAACCATGAGTTGAGGCAACATACATTTATATTCATCATCAGTTTGTCATACCTGAAGGGAACTGATGTAATTGCTACACTAGTATGTTTTGCTGCATTGGTTATAGGCTGAAATTCAAAATCAGTGGGTTGTTCCAATTGCTCCACAACGTCGTTAGTTCCAGCAACAATAATAACCTGATCTTGACTATTGAAATCGTTAGTGAAGTCGGCTATGTCATTGGTCACATTGTTAGAAGAAGCGCCTGGTCGCGAGATGACTGTTACCTCAAAACCATTGTCACTCAGCTCGCGGTTGAGATCCCAACCAATGTCCCTTCCATGGCAGTACTAACAGCCTCTTCTTCGATCTACGATTCCGCTGTGGTTCTTGAGCATTCTTTTTAATTTTGATTCTAGAGTTAAGATCATTAAAATTGGTTTCAGACGCTAAAGCTGGAAATTCGTCTGATAGAGCGCTGAAACGATTGTTAATCTCAGAAAAATAATTATTCTTATCACTTCTTATAGTCATACAGCCTCCTGGCAGATAAAAGTTTTTAAGATCATTAATTTCTAATTCCTGAGCATTAACTAGACCTCTCAAGGAAACGTTATCCGCCTCCAAGACCTCTATGTTAGTTTTCAGCTCTAAATTGTATGTTTTCAGTGATTCACATTCGATTGCAGCAGCATCACTCTCAATTAGTTTCATCTGCAGATCGTTGGTTCTAGTCTGAAAAGATTCCTTTTCAAGTTCCAGATTTGCTCTACAAGCCTTCAACTCAGCCTTTAAATCAGAGATATGTGAGATTAAATCATCTCTTTGTCGCAGAAGCTCAGTCTCTTTTGATGACATATCTTCTTGATGAAGCGAACAATCAGACGAGAAGACGGTACTTACTGAAACGTTCATCATTCCTCCGTCATGAGGACTCCTGTTGGGCGAAATAACATTTGAAACAGAATTTTCACTATTTTTATTTTTTCTTTATCTTTGGGGGGCTGATGAGAGTGCTTGCCGCCGCTTCTAAATTCAATCTTACCACTAGTATCTGTCCTTATGGATATTGAACACGACTTATTTGTACACCTCCATGAAATTGGTCCCCTCCGGGATACATAGCTTTTTCTATACTTGAAACCCTCATCCCACATAAAGCCAGAGAGACTGGTTCAAGCAAAAACAGAAAAAATAATACCTAAATTAGGGTACCGTACAGATTAACATGCAGAACAAACTACCACAGTAATGATATTACAGACAGTAATGAAATTTCATAAGCCTGAGTCAAAGTAAACTCAAAATAATTAGAAGCTCAAATAAAAATAGAATTTAATCAATCTCATCAGCACAATCAAAATTGAACCAGGCCACTCATCAAGAGGAGAAAAAGAGAATTAGGAGAGAAGTGAAATTTTAATCAGAGCATAAGGTTTCCTTCAATCAATTGATATCAAAGTACTGTTTAGAACTCGTACAATGACAGAGAAGAGTAAGCTATTATTTCTGATACTGAAGTTAGATACCTAGTCTATCTAGTAAAAGTGAGAAACAAAAGCTTTCCACTAAACACCGGACAGTCAGAGATAAGCACTGTAAAGATAAACCGTTATCAGTTAGCCAGTAGGGAGTAGGCCAATACAGTTCTAGTACCAGTAATATTTTCAGTGAAAGAAATTGAATTCGAATAGAAAGAGAAAGAAAAAAACTTAAATGTTCTGGACACTAGTTATATTAGATTTGAAAGTTTGATGTCAATAGAACAAATATTAGAGAATTGAAGTCTATTGATTCGTTATACTGTATTTACAAATTGAAAAAGTCACAGTTTATCAGTTAGAGTTGAAGTGCAGTTAATCAGTTAGAGTGTTATGCAACAATTACTATTCCTCCAAAGACGGGAAACGACTGACTGTCTTTACTAACGACAGCCAATCTCCCAAAGGAGGGTAAATAAACCATGCAATTATCAACACTCGTGATCTAAAGTCTGCCACACGGCTCTTTCTCTCTCTTAGGCCGGGCCCACGGGCCGGCAATTTGCCGTCCGGTTGTAGAAAGTACACGGGGAGGACACACTTCACCGATCCGGCTTATTCTCTACTTTGCCGTACGGCAAAAAACCGGACGGCAGTTAGGAGGCCATTGTACAAATGGAGATGAACACACACGCTGCCCCTACCCATGCCACTTCTTCAGCCATTCGTAGTTTTTCAAGATTTCTAAGTTTATAATTATTGGTTCTGATTTTCTTTTTATTTATAATTTTTTATTTAGTATAGTTTAAAATGGAAATATATGTAAAAACTAATTGCTCGCGTGTCCTTGGCCTTAGAAAGAGAGGCCAGATGTTCTGGCCTTGACTGATATCTCCCACTACACGTGCGCTCTAGGTACACACTTCACGCTGGATCCGCACCTGGACAAATTTAATTAATATCGGTGTAGACTGTAGACTATTCTATTATTGAAATGGTCTATTATTAACACACCCTGTCAAGAATTTTCCAGCATATTATTTTTCTTATTGGTTGCACCAATTCAAGCTGTGTGTTCAAATTGCCCAAATTGGATGACTCAGTAGTCTATGGAGTCTTTATTTCATAGACTTCTGTAATCAACCCCTCTCATCCATTTCCACACTCTAAGTAGATACTGTTTTCAATCCAACATTGTATTTTAATATAAATGTTTTATCAACATCATATGATTAACGATAAAATGTTTTCTTCAAAAAAAGAGTTAAAGAAAATAAATTCAAATACTGTAGCTAATGGAATCAACTTTCATTCCTTTTTTTAATTCCACAAAAAATCAAGAAATAAATTTGAGTACGTTCACAGAATTTCTCTACCAAGACCATTTGTCTGCATGAGGAGGAGAGTTTGCAATCTCAAAATAAGCTCTATTCATGAGCATAGAAACTTAATCATCACATTTACAAAGTCACAATATCAACTTCAACCAAAATTCACAACTCAACCATCACATTCACAATTCACAAATTGAAAACACTTTTGTTTAGCATAAGAGAAAGCCGTCTGCACTTCTATTTTTTCGAAGTAAATCAATTTTTTCATCCTTGTTGAATCAAACTTATGTTTTTCCTATAGGTAGCATACCTTCTCTGGGAGCTGGACTGCTTTTTGGTGGACTCATTGGCTTTGGTGCCTATCAAACAAGTGTCGATCCTAACAACTACTTATTTCTCTTGGGCACTAGTGGTACTCTCGGTGGTATCATGGGATTCCGATTTGTTAACTCTGGAAAATTCATGCCAGCTGGTCTCATCGCTATCTTGAGGTAAATTTTTTATGAAATTTGAAGGCTAGCATCATGAACTATATCCACGTTCAGGCCAACCGCACACATAAACTGTTGGGGTGAAGAATGTTAACTAGAGGCATTACAAGAAATTATGAGTGCTGCTCACAGAGCAAGGCACACTGCAATAGCTGATCCTGATGTAAAATAGATCAACTGTACTGTAGTATGTTTGTGGTTGGACCAATAATTTATAACTATGTGTAATTAGAGGTATTTGTCTAAATTATAAACATCTTCTATTCCATAATACATTGGAATAGATGGGTCTCTCTTTTTTTAACAATATCTTCCCTCAGTTTAAAATCTTCTCACATTTAATTACCTTTATTTTACTGGAAGCCTGTATAAAGACTTCAAGCATATGATGCATGTTCGAAGTTAAAATGAATTTCTTGGGTTGGGAATATCCACTACAGTTGAGCTAGTAAAATTTAAAAACCTGGAATTAATGGTTTCAATTAAACATATTGAAATGAAGATAACGAGAATATGCTTGTTGAAGAAGTGGAAAATCAAGGCATTTACAACTTCGGGGAGAACAGGTAGTGAGTGGCATCCACAATTGGTGTGAAGCAAACGCTCTTAAAGTGAATATCAAGAAGACATGCTACCTGAGCTTCTCCATGACTCATCTCAACACGCCAGTCATCTTTGATTTTGGTATTGATCTCCAACCGATTGAACCAGCAAATGTTTCCAACTTCTTGGGAATAAAAATGGATTCTGGATAAAAATGGAATGATCACATAGACAACTTTATCAAGAGACTTAGTAAGGCCACATTTGCAATCTCCAGACTGTCAAAATCAATGCATCAGCAAATAGTATTTTCGGCGTACTACGGTTATTTCCAGCCTCTCCTCACCTATGGGTTGCTGTTTTGGGGCACGTCACCAGAAATGATCAGAGTGTTCAGAGCTCAAAAAAGAGTATTTAGAATAATGCTGAAGACACCACCAAGAACACCATGCAGAGCATTATTCCGAGCAACAGGGATTCTCACTCTGCCTTCTCTGTTCATTCTTGAATCCGCAGCACTGGGCCTCAAACACGCATCATCGTGGACAAGAGGTGCCGACCTTCACAACTACAACATCCGGTCAAGAAACTCATTCAGATTGCAACAGCATAGGGCGGCGTTTTATGAAAAAAATCCAAGTCACATCAGTAAGAAGATACTCAATTCCCTGCCTCAACACCTAAAAATTATTGACAGTACAGTGAATCTGAGAAGTAAATTGAAAGAATGGTTGAAAGAAATGTGTTTCTATAATTTAAATGAACCGATAACCTGAGTAATGTATATAATTTATTATGTAATTGACGATTGCCTTACAATTTTTTATTGTACATGCATTGATGGAAATAAATTCAAGTTCAAGGAAAATATTGTAAGATATTTCCAGAAAAACATCTAAATCATTAAATTGAATGTGCGGTTTATCGTTTCTCAAATTCTACCGCATGAGCTTTTGAATAAGGAAAGCTGCACAATTTGAATTTCATTTACACTGTTAGTCGAATAGAATAATACATAAAATCAAGCAAGGTGAACTGAAAGTCAACTGTGAAATATGTTAGTATTCTGCCACATTCAATTCTAGAAGCTTTCATTATGTTCCAAGGAAACAATTACTTGGCTACTACATTTAGTCGTTTACTTCACAATCTATCTCGTTTACTTCTCAATCTATTTTGTATACTTCTCAATTTGTATAAATTATTTTCTATGCCTTATATCACTGTATAAAAATCCTTCCTTGCCTATAAATTTCCATATAATGCAATAATCTACTGAAGTAATGAATGTTGCTATTTGATCAATTACTAAATTTTAATTCTGTTCCAGTGTTGCAATGGTCGGTCGTCTTGCACTAAGAGCAACTGGTATATTGCCGGTTCAGGCTCCAACGCCGGTCAAAGATTAAACCGTTTGCGACTGCTTCAACTGGGGCTGGCTTTCTGAAGTAGTTGCACAAATTCAATCTCGACTGGAAAATATAGCTTGTCATCAAATGAGTACGTTATCATATTTCTATAGATGTAAGTTTCGTAAACTTATCTAGCATTATTTGTTTCATCACTCGAAACCCTCATTTGAGATCAAGGCTATATTTGTATCTGTTTTAAAGTTAGGGGAAAGAAGTTTTATATTGACTGAAGAGAAAAATAAAAAAATGATATCTTATAAAGTCTTTCGCTTTCTTAACAAATGTATTCCTTATTCTAATGTTTTTTGTTTGATTTTTTCTGTTATTTCTCCTATTAGGCTGAATCATTTCTCATAATACATTTTATTGCAAAAATTTTAATGAGTGACAGGAATATGATATATCAGTCATTCATTGAGTCATATATACATAATAGGCTGTACCAAACTTTATGATTCAATGGTCAGTAGCAAGTAATTCCTCGACTACAAGTTGCCAGTAGATTTGTCGGATGCGTGGTTAATCATAATAAAAACTGTTTAGTCAAAATTACTATCGCAAATTGTACCTAAATTCAGCGTGTCTAGCAGTCGGGAAAATCGGGAAAGTCGGGAATTAGTCTGGAAATGAAATATGGTCGGGAAAAGTCGGGCATTAGTCTGGAATTTGAAGTCAAGTCGGGAAAATTCATAGATTATAAAAGTTGTTCATTTTTTCCATATTGAGTTATTTTCATATTAGTACGGGAGCAAGTGTCATTCCGTGGGCGTTTTGAGTAAAGAACTTTGAAAGTGGTATCAATCTCTTCGTTTTGACCTGGAGAAAAAGAATAATTCGTTTTTCTGTCTAGTTTTTTCATGCATCAGATAGACAAAAATGTTAAATCTATAAGTTGTAGATCTGTTTTTAGCTCCACAACCATGTTATTATGAACGCTTTTGCTGCCTCGATGAAGGGTACAGCGAGAACGAAAGAGGGGCTTGCACTGGGTAAGGCAACTAACATGTTATATAAAAACTATTTTCCTTCATGTCTTCTTGATGTTAGAGCCTTAAAAATGGTATCAATCTCTTTCTTTTTCTCTTTATATTCAGAATATCTATAATTATGAACTAAAAAATGCTTGTCATCTCGAGAAAACAAGATGGCGACCATTAAATGCCGATTTTCGTTATATTGTTAACCATTATTGCTGAAGCTCTATACATCATTAGCGTACCAACAATCTTTCTAAATATATCATTAGAAAGCTGAAACATTTCTCTATTCAATGCATTTCTCACATTTGATTTTTCTAGTAGGACAATGAATTTATTAGAGTTAACGTAAGATTTGGCATGTTATAGAATTTTTCTCATCTTTAAAACAATCTGAACTTATCTATTATGGGTCTTGAACACATTTCTCTTGTATAAATATCGTAGAACTGTTCATGAAGAACATTTTTAGAGAAGAAAACTTGAAATATCACCAAGAAATATCAAATGGTTAACAATGTAACGAAAAACAATTTGAGAGAAAATTTGAAAAGATATCTAAAAAAATGGCTGAGTTATGGCCGAAACAGTGAAACTCTGAAATTCTCGGACGCCATCTTGAATTATAGGTGACGCACCCCTCGGAGAGCTTATGACCACCGATATTATTTTTCTCCAGGTCAAAACGAAGAGATTGATACCACTTCCAAAGTTCTTTACTCGATAGGCTCACGGGAAGCCTTTTTTGTAACACTTGCCCCCGTACTATATTGGGCGGGTCTGAACTAGTGTTTGGTATCAAACATCAATATTTTGTAAATGAACCGATATCCGATATTTTTGACATTGATGGCCAGACACTAGAGCGAACGTAGTGGGGAGGAGACGGTTCAGTGTTTCCACTTTGTTTCTTCGATATTTCCCTAGCTAGTGCTAAATCATATAAGTACTGTGTACGGTGTGATTAGTAAAAAAAGGAGGCTTATCAACAACATCCAAAGAGAAAGAACGATTCCTTCGCAAACTTGTTCTATAAGTTACAACCCCCTTATTGTTTGGTGAAAAGTTACACCCTTTTATTGAGCGTCGGGTTTTGGCGGGGAGGGGGGTGGGGGTACGAAAAAGTTTCATGAATGGGTTTTCTAGAGAATAAAATTTGGAAGAGTTAGAGACCAATTACAACTCTGTATCGTCAACCGTTTACAAGTTACATTTTTTTTAAACTCCATAATTTTTTCACAGGAATTATTCCGTTACTTTGAAAGTTTGTAACTTCGAAATGGAAACACTTGCATCCGAATTTCAAAAACCCTCTCGGCAAAATTCATTTCTCTTCAATTTGACACTTGAGACATAATTTTTGTAGCCTATAGAACAAGTTGGCGTAAAATCGTCCTTTCTCTTTGGATGTTGAGGTTCGAGTCTAATTGCCCCGTACTATACAGGGTGTTTCAGAAGGAATGTGTAATACTTTTCAGGCTGATTCCTCACACCAAGTGGACAAAAAAGTATCATGAGACCAACCCCCAAAAACGCTTTTTTACCGAGTTAACAATGGCGGAAAATTGAGATTTTTCAAAAAATATTAATTTTTCTAATTTTCTAGAGGCTTTATACTGAGGTTCTAAAATAAGCAATTCCTATGTAAAATTAGCTGAGGAATCCAATGAAATCATTTTGAAGTTTGTAACTTTATCGGTTATGTGAAAAATATGCTAAGAACGCAATTTTTCAACAATAAGTATTATAACTGGATAAGGAATTATAAATTTGTATTTTTTATTAATGGAAATTGAAGAGAGTCGGATTTAAAAAAAAAAAGTTGAATGACAGCGATTGTGTAAATCTTACCCAAATCTCAGATAGCCCAATCAAATTGTCATTTAATTGTGCCTCGACCAAACAAAAATCCTGTTAATCGATTTTATGGTTTTAATAGATCCATCTGGGTGTTAGTAAGAGTAATCTATGGTTTTCCACCAAAATATCTGGAGGCATAACTTTTGGGAGCCAAAAAATAACGAAATTTTGGGACTTTTTCCAGTTTTTCGACAATATCTCAAAAACCAATTGTTCTATCGATATTTTTGTTCAGTACGTTTTCATAGAGCGTGAAATTCTCTACAATTTTCATCCCCTAAACGTTTTTCTAGCTTGAATAGGAAGGAGTTATAGCTTATCGAAAATTGATCATTTTTGTCAACTTTTCGAAAAATAGCTAAATAGACGTATTTTTCCCCTTTTTACTTCTTTTTGAGTCATCTATCATATCATTTATCGTATTAAGGGTGTTAATACAATCACTAATGGATAAGTAGGAAGTAAAATGTACGAGTATATTACTGGGTAGTGATTGAATTTGTGAGTCTCAAGATTTGGCGCTATCCGATGATTTGTAGACTTTAACATAGACTTCTGCGGTTGATGAAGGGGAAAAGGTCATAACTCTACCATTTGCATTGGGGCTTAAAAGGGTTTCAAGGAGCTGCATAGGTAGTATCACTAAGCGACGGCTGGAGCTGCGCAGCTCTAGCTGCACGTCTGCCTATAGCTATGCAGATTAATTTAGTAGAATGATAATAATTATTATCAAATCAAAGAATTTATTTATATTTTATACGGATATAAATAGTTGTAAGTCCAGGCTAGCTTTGCGTAGCTGGAGACGCACAACTAGGGCTGCGCAGCTTAAGCCGACGCTTAGGAATGTTCTTCTCATCCTTCTCCACATCATGTATACTACACAACCTTTTCAAGAATAGATAAACATGCTAATCAACCTAGAGAAATTATTCTGTGAATGTGAATTCGAAAGTGAATCTGTATAGAACTCAATGATGGTGGTTTTAGGAATGAAAGTGAACTACAGAACTGGCTAGTTTCAAGAAATAAATGGACGTTCAAAAACTAACGGGTTGAATGTGTGAGCGGGTACAAATATCTAGGTGTAGTTCTCTTTTTTGAAGCACAGGTAGAAGAGAAATTAGAAAAGACAATGAATTTGGCACGGAAAGGATTTAAAAATTATGATTTAAAAAAATGTAGATTTCACAGTAGTGTATAAGTGTAAGTGGCTCACAACTTGTGCAAGGGCAGTTCTGTGTTATGGTGGTGCTCAAATGTGAGGGTTTAGGTAATAAATTGTGATACCGGGGAAAAAGTTTTGCGGTTTCTCATCAATAAGATCTTCTCTATATGTTGCTTATTGAAACTGAACTAATACCTCTTTTCGAGCACTGTCTTAGGTTGCATTACTATTATATTGCAAAGGTTATAGAAATGGTAGAAGAAAGATCACCAAAATTTCTAGTCCAACAAGTTATAAAAAAGAGATTTTTTCTGGTTTGCAGAGTTGAAAAAGTTGTTTAGTGATAGTGGCATAAGCTATGATAATGAGATATTTCGTGGTGTTACATTAGGGGTATTTATTTGAACAGTAATTCGTGGTATCCTGTTATTTGTTGATTCGATGCTATAGTTGTACATTCAAATCAATTAGCAGCTGATTTGATTCTACAAATAACACGACTTAAATGATCAAGTGAATGAATACCCATAGGCCTACTCAAAAATATTCTTCAGGACGCTCAATCGAGGCATTTCCATACTCCTCTGAACGAATCCCTCAATTACAATTTGGTGAAATAATCATATAAAAGAGAACAATTCGGACATGTGGGTGATGAGATGGGAGTAAAAATCAAAGGGGTAACTTGATAAGACTTGAATTATAAGCCATGGATTGCTTACAGGAACTATTCTTGTACCACGTACAATATTTGAAGGAGGTAGAGGACCTTTACCTCTTTGTTGTCTGATGCTGCCCTTGTTTGAAGGAATAGAGAATTGAATCATTGGGGCGGCAGTACTCTCAGAGGAGATATTCATGTTTTACATGAATTCAATTGTATTGTATATAATTAAAAGAAAACAAATTCTATCAATCTATCTGAACAATTCTTTGAATTATAATAACTATTGCTATAAAGATGATCATTTGCAAACATTTTATCACCAAGAAAGTATAATAATTTAAAGTTTTTCAATTAATCTAAAGTTTCTCTCACTTGTTCAATTTATAGTATAATAATTTCTTATTATTATTTTTTCTTATTACATCTAATTTCCATTACTTATTATTAGCAATCCAATCAAATCTAATCACAAACACCTTGTCCCTTTTGAGTCATCTTGCTCTGGCACCCCTCGCTATAGGCTATACCGTAACTTATATAGTCGAACTGACCATGCTATCATAAAATAAATAAATGACTATTTTTCAATTACGAGTATATAAATTGTCTCTTAACGTATGAAAATTGTGGTAATTGTGTAATAAAACGATAAATAATACCATAGACGACTCAAAAAGAAGTAAAAAAGGGGAAAATACGTCTATTTAGCGATTTTTCGAAAAGTTGACAAAAATGATCAATTTTCGATAAGCTATAACTCGTTTCCTATTCAAGCTAGAAGAACGTTTAGAGGATGAAAATTGTAGGGCATTTCTACGCTCTATAAAAACGTACTGAATAAAAATATCGATAGAACAATTGGTTTTTGAGATATTGTCGAAAAACTGGAAAAAGTCCCAAAATTTCGTGATTTTTTGGCTCCCAAAAGTTATGCCTCCAGATATTTTGGTGGAGAACCATAGATTACTCTTATCAACACCCAGTTGGACCGATTAAAACAATAAAATCAATTAACAGGATTTTTGTTTGGTCGGAAGTACTATTTGATTGGGCTAAGAAATAGCCATCAAAAATCGCAAAATTGACAAAACAGCTAGGGATGTCAATCTCCATTTTCTTTACCTAACAATCCCGGGATTTTACAGTGTCAATCCCGGGATTTTCGGGATCAGAAAACATAAAATTACAAATAGAATTTTTCAAAAACAATTCAATATAGAATTCATTTACGGTGATGAATATGAGTTTTGCATACTTTATTGTTGTAAGTGTTGGACCACAACTTATCCCACTACTGACATGCACAGCCTACAGTTGCATATACATAATACTGTATAGCTCACTGGACTCTGTACTGGCTAAATAGAATTCGCATTATCGGTTTGCATTTCTTGCAGAATTGTTTTTGATCAGTTGTTATGTCTCTACGATTGTTTCTGTTTACACAGCACCACAATTACCAGTCTAGACGGCGCAATAATTGCAATAGTGGCGCTGATGTCATTTCCATGAAATGCACTCAGAGCTTTGAAAAAAGAGCTTTGAATGTTACGGGTGTCCTTAATTTATTATCCTTAAAGAGTCCTTCTAACTGGAAATAGTCTGAATTGAGGACGGTATGGTGGGTATTATATTGAAATATGATCTAATAAAAAATATTCTGGTAGAAAACTCCAATACAAGGATATAGAGATTAATTTTGGTCATTATTGTTGAAAATATTGTATTTTTTGTTGTACAAGGAAATATGTTGAGAGCTCTAGCACAAAAAATATACAAGATAGAAAGTTCTATTTGGTCTTGAATTGTACAGGATAAAATTATCCCCAGAGGGATTTCGAATTTCACATTTCTAATGAAACGTACAGAAGATATAAGCAATCAAAAATTGAAAATTGTCAAATTTCAATTTCTCTCAAAAAATACAGCATTTTAAAAAATTCATAATTTGGTTGTCGCTTATCATAGAGGGTTGGATTTGATATCGACTGCTCAACAATTTTATTTACTAAAACATTGTAATTGATAATTTTTCTGTCCGACGCTTGGTTTTGACGTGAGTTGCAAAAAACTAGAAAATGAACAAATATTCCGTGGTTTTTCGGGCACTCTGTATTACGCGCCACTCAGAAAGCGTCGCAAACTCATATCAAACTTATTTGGGATGTCCACAGTGGTTTAAGATCATTTCCAGCCATCCATCATTTTTTAGGGGATAGGCCCTTTTTTAGTCTAATTTGCCTGGGCTATTAACCCAATCAGCTGCGCCACCCCTGGTTCACTTCAACTCAGTGAACATTTATAAAACATTGTTAGTATGAGAATAGAGTAGTGATGACTAGAGCACCGCAGCTAAAGCCGGGCCGCTCGTGCAGAGAATTTAGAGCCAGGCAGCTCGAGACGCTTGGGAATGATACCTCTACTCTTCAAAATCGATTGATTGAATGAATGTGTTAGGCGCAATGGACAACAGTTGACAGATTGTGATTTCAATTATTATTTTCTAAAAATTCCACTCTTGACTAACACATTTTCAGCATTAAAACTGTTTTGCGGAATATCTTTGTTTTATTGTGGTTATTTCAAATTTCCCGTTTCTCTGAGCCACTTTGTATATTCATAGACGATTTCAGTATTAAATGGTCGCTTTTTTGTATGATAGTTTCAATTTTGACTTTTGCTATTTTGACTATTCTAACAGCCGACATCTACTTGATCAAGTCAACTTGACTGCAAATACGCATCTTGTGGTTGAGACTCTTAAGCTAATTTTGTATCTAACCACCTCAAAGGCTCATTGGAGAAGTGATACTCTGTACTCTGTAAGTCTGTAGTAAGGAAGATCAACGTCATCACGCCTCCTGGTGTTGTAATGGTGCATTCGACCTCTCTCCTGGAATCTGTGAAGTTCTCCCCTAAGGCGAAGCAGAGAGCTGTCGATCTGACTGTATACAATTATAAGTAATCAGATTTTTTAAATTGGTCTGCAGTCTTCCAGGTGAGGTGCTCTTGCAAGTACAGAGAACATTCTTCTGTAGCCGGAGAATTCTCGTACAGTCCCCATAGCACTGTCATAGATGATGTGACTCTGGAAGAGCCCATGATATGCTGCTATAAGATACCTGGTAGGTACATGATTCCTCAGCTTCCCAAGCATATTGTAGTATCAGCTAACAAGCTGCTTCCATGATAGTGAAGATTCCAAGACAAATCCTAGAAATTTGGCAACCAACCACGATAAGGACCATGCCTCAGAGTACACAACAGGTTCTGGGTTTTTCTTCATTCATTGCACCATTCATCTGGCCTGCTCCATTCAAACCACATTCTCAATGAACTGCTTGGATCTGAATACAGGCGTGGGGATACACTCATCATGTGCTGTTGAGGTGGTGTCACCAAAATATTGGACCCTTTCCTTCCAAATGCATGTATGTCATTAATGAAGATGAAGAAAACCATTGGCCAAGATTGGGTCCCTACGTACGGAAAACCTTGCACAACATCTTGCTTCTGCAACTCCGCCCCAGACTTCAACCGCTTGCTATCTTCTGGGAAGGTAGTCCAAAATTGTCCTTAAAACCACTTACTAGTCTCATTCAATTTATCAGCTAATTTTAGCCTAATTAGGAAATTATTATTTTTGTAACTACACAAAGCCTCTAAAACTACATATATTTTTCGAAAATCCTAATTTTCTGCCATTTTCAACACCAATATTGGTGTAAGGAATCAGCCTGAGAAGTATTTCACATTCCTCCTGAAACACCCTGTATTATATAATACTCAATTAATGAGTTATGTGGAAGGGCAAAAAATCCAGTTTCAGACCCTCATTTTCTTGAAAAACAAAGTTCTGATGAATGCAGTCTAAAGGTACGATTCCCAAGCGGCAGCTCGCGCTGTCCGGCTCTAAATCCGCTGCTAGAGCTGCCCAGCTCTAGCTGCGCTGCTCTAGCCATCACAACTCTATTCACAAAGGTACCTAACTATATAGATGATTACTCTGTTATTAGGGCTACTAATGTATACTAAGTCAATAAATAGTCAAATTCACTTGAAAATGACTTGAAAAGTGTAAATTTCACTATTTATTGATTTAGTATAGGCTACATCGGTAGCCCTAATAACAGGGTAAATATCTATGATATAGTTATATGAATAGAGTTTTGATGGCTAGAGCTGGGCAGGTCTAGCAGCAAATTTAAAGCCCGCTTGGGAATCGTACCCGTATCTTTATTTATTTTTTAGCAACACTTGAAAATTACAATTATTCTTAGATGGCATTAGAATACTATTAATAACAATGAAATATCTGAATAATTGAGCGGAGCGAAGCGATGCTCTAATGGATTAGGAAAGTCACTCTTTGTATAACTACTCCTCCGGAACCGCTCAACCGATTAAATTCAAACTTGCCATGGTGATAGTAGACATGGACGACCAGGTTATAGGCTATAGAGCATTTTGAAAATTTGCATATTAAGGACGAAAAAAGGAAAAAAGGGATTGCTTACGCACTATTACTATACACATTATTCATGCTATATTCATGCTCTCTGCACTGCAGGATTGCAACCTAACATCAGTTTTGAGAAACGTTCCTGGACAGAAATGCCTATTATGCTCTTGAAATCATGTTGGTATCACTGGCAGAATCGCCCTCTTAACGAACCCTCATAGCCCAGTGGTTAGCGACGTGGACTAGTATTTCACTGCTTACCAATCAGGGGGGGTTCAAAACCTGAGCAGAACATTTTTTTTGCCGATTATTTTCAACTTAGATCAACTTCCAATATTATTTTAAATAGAAATAAAAGAAATAAACAACCTTTTATGATTTGTTTGGTTAAGAGAAAATTAAATTAAAAATTAAAAATTAAGAATTGAAAAAAAATGAAATCCAAAATCCATTCAAGATTAAGCAAGTAATAAGTTTTCAAAAATTGTAGACGTATTGCGAGTTGCATATCTTCCACCTTGATATGACAAATCCAAATTGTAAGTTAAATGGTTCAGCAAGATTATAGATGAACTAATTTGGAAGATATTGAATTAAGTTTTAAACTATGTCCAATATACTTTCCAAAGGTTACACTTCATATTAGCATTTCACTATTTTTCAGAATTTCAGGAGTTTTCTTAGATTTTTTGAGAACAAATTGGCAGAAAATGTTGAAATTAAGTAAACAGGTCCAAATTAGGTCTAGAAATGCTGTGTTCAATAAATTTTAAATCCCTTCTGAACGGAATTTGCAGGCGAGCAAAGCCAGCCTGTTTGTCTCAGCTGACACTGACAGAGGTTTTGCAGGCAAGCAAAGCGAGTCTCACTTAAACTGCCTATACTGTCGGGGGTCCAGGGGGCGGAGCCCCCTGGCTAGGCGGAGAAGGCGAGCGAAGCGAGCCTGCTGGCTAGTTCTGAATAAAATGGTGCCTGATTTGTCAGGATTCAATGATAAATAACTGAGATATGACTATTTTAATTTTAATTTCAACCTTTCACATTCAATATGGTAGTTTGGAAAAACTTAATGTGTAATACGGCCTGCGGCTTGTGCATAAGTGTTTCTCTTGATGCAGCAAAATCACTCTTTGCGTACTGATACACAAATAACTATATTGTACTGAGTGAAGGAGGCAAAATGGGTTTTTTACCTGATGTCTTTATTAATAAAATTATTTATTTATTTGCATTCATTCAATATTTCTCAACATGCTAACAAACAATGACAGCTTGTTGTGGAAATACACAAAAATTTTGCCCAAATTTCATCCAATAGGCTTATTTTTTCGCAATTTTTCAAGTTTATATTGATTTTCCTTTATAATTTGCTAATGAATAATTATTTTAAACAATCAGAGCACATTTGAGGCCAAAAAAGGTACGTCAAATGCTGTATTTACAAAGTTGAACCACTCATAGAGAAAATGACTCCAGCTCGGTCAATATTGTTTGAAAATTATTGATTTTGTCTCAATCGTAGGAAACATTCTGCCCTTCAATTTGAGCCCAATCAATATTTTTTTAACCAATATTGACCAAGCTGGAGTCATTTTCTCATCTTGCCTTATTCTATCAAAATAAACACTCACTTGAGAAAACATCCACTTGAAGGTTGTTGCTCATATTTCATATTCTCATTTCATAACATTACATGGTAATAGAATGAGCCATTTTCACCATCAGCTAGGTTTAGCTAGGCTTAAAATACCGGGATCAAATTTTCGAGTATACGCTTCAAAAACTTTTGGACAAAAAGAAAGCTCGCTCCGCTCAATTTGCGGCTGCCTCAGCATGCGCTTCCCTAGTTAAAAAAAATTTCAAATTAATATTTTCTTATGTCAACACAGAGGATGTGATCTCTGTGATGTCAACCTTTATGGAAGGTGTCAAAGCTTGCCCAGATCACCACTTGTAGCGCCTCGATCGTTTCATCTCTTTGTTTTTGTTGTTCGATGTTTGAGATTGAGGTTAAGTTTGGGTTTGGTTGGTTGTGTGTTCATTATTTTTGAAAAACTTATCGTTGATATCTTACAATAATAGTCGTAAATGCAGTTAATGAGAACGGATTGAAATCTTCAGTGTAGCTTAATTTCATATAATATCCGATATGGCTGGTCCAATGGAAAAAATTCAAGCACTTGATAGCATAGAACGGGATATAATATTGTGTCTTCAAAGTGCAGGTAGGTATTCATTAACAAATTTTGTTTTTGAGCTTACTAGAATTAATTTTGATTTGAAAATGTGGGACATGTTCTACTAAACATGAAAGTCAAGGAATACAGGATGACCATGGGTCAATGGGTGGAGTTTACCGCTAAATCTTGGGGTGCCAGTCGTGAAGTCTCGATGGCGTCAGTCGAGGAGTCTTGGGACTTATAGTAGTATATATAGTATAGTATTTAATGCCCTTTACACTTTACTTCAGGGCTAATAGTATGCATGAGATCTATACCCTATTCACGATCACTATTAAGTTTTAACTTGGTGAGATTTGATTTTTGTAGTTCATATAGGGGTCACGAAGCCACTGGGGTTAGACTCTTGGGCTTTTACACGTCAAAGGTGAAAAAAAATTCATAAGGCAAGATATGTAGTGAATAAATAAATAAATTTTATTAACTCAATAATTTGTTATACAAACATAGTCTTGTCATAAATTGTTAGTTATTTTCAGTTTCAATCCTCAGTTAATTTATTTAATCAATTTCAGATCAGTCTTTCAGTTTTAGAAACATCAAAATTTCTAGTTTAAAGCTCAAGTCAAGATCAACAGTTGTCACAAACAAGGTAATGGCTCAGATAATATTGTAAACAGATAATTAAGATAGAATACACATCACAGCAGATAAGAATCATACATTCAGAACATCTATTCAAATTCAAATTTCATTTATTGTTGTAACATTACAAAAATGCATAACAAAGTCAAAACAGTAATTAAAATAAATTTTCAAAATACAAAACAGAGTATAAATATCACAAATCAAACAATTCATTTTTGTTGTAAGGACATTTATCTATAAGATAGTTCTTAATATTTTTTTTGAAACATTCCAAATCGTCAACTTTCAAAATATCAGGTAACTTATTATAAAGTCTTGTCCCATACTCTAAAAAGCCATTCAAGGTGTAGGAATAACTACATTGGTTCAGTCTAAGAGAGAAAGCATGCCTAGTATTATGATCGTGTACAGAGCAATTCAATGGCAAAAGTGGTAAGTTTCTCTTTATGTACATTGAACATTCAAAAGCGTAAATTGCATAGATAGTCAATAATTTCAAACCCTTGAAAAGTGGTTTACAATGTGTTCGACCTGGAACACCACAGTTCAATCTATACCACAGTTCAATGAAGAATCACAGCCTATATGTCAAACTCAGCTTCATTCAGAAACTCAACAACAGAGTAGGATGGTTTCTTCTCAAACCATCTTTGAAGTCTACACTTAAATCCAATGTAAGGAGCAATTCTTACATGAAGAGGCAACCTATTATATATTTTTATACCACACACAAGCCAGTGATCTTGTGTCAGTTTCAGTCTACATCGAAGGACATCAATAATATGACTAGATCTTACATTAAAGCTGTGTAAAGAACCTCGTTCATCATAGTTTGTAATAGTTTTCATAAAGGACTTATCTAATTGATTTCCAACATGTTAAACGGCTTATCCAAAAGTAGATTTGTCAAATTCCTTCGAAATCGAACAACGGGCAGTTACCTGGTCAGCGAAGGCAGCTTGTAGACGCTGTTGGACGTACAGTACTGTATGTCCATTTACTATTTGCTTTTATTATTTGTTCGTCTATCATGTTCCAGTCTAAATTCTGCTCAGTTTCTGGTAGGGCACTTTCAGAATGCTTCTGCCCCCAGTCTCATACGAGTGGAGAAGCTCTGCCGGGTCTGGATCGACCCCAAATTGGTTCTGCAAAGAGTATGAATGTCATAGTTCATAGAGGAAAAAGACAGTGATGATCTTCTTTCTAATAAAGAGTGGATGACAATGTGCAAGTACACTAGCCCCACAAATAATCCTCAGAGCCCTTTTCTGGATATGAAGGACATGGATCACGTAGACTGATAGTAGAGTTGAAATAGGAAGAATCATTTCAACTATAAAATTCAAAACAATAAAAGAACTAATAATGAACCTTCGGCTGAAATAGAAATTTGGATTTACAACCTAAAATTTCTGACTATATTCAAACGAAAATTCTGTTGGAAATACCAAGTGTGTTTGTCTTTTTTGTAAATAAATATTAATAAATAATGAAGAAATTAATAGATAAATAAACTTTTTACTTGAAAAATAGAAATACCATGATTTATCATCGACGGGAATTAAGGTTTTGGTGCCGGTGGAACTTTCCTTGTGGAACTCTCCACCGAATACGGCATACGAATACTTAAAAAATTTATATTTAGTATCACAATTCAAGTTTAGATTTAATTTGTGGTTCTCATTTTGACTAAATAACCAGCTAATTAACCTCTAGTAAGAAACATTTCTCATTGATACTTTGTCTAAACAGTAATTTTGTTGGATATGATAGTGATATAGACTTAAAATTTACGAAATTAAGAATATACAATATCTATAACAAATCTACCTATTACAAGTAATCATAAATCACGATGATAAATCTACCAAGAGAAAAGGTTTCAAGAAGCCCATCTCCTGAGGGCCACTACAAATGGGATAAATTTAATTACTCAAGTGACATTTTTTGCCAAAATTAGTTAGTGAAAAAATATGATGATGATAGACACAATACCTTAGATTATTTGATACGGCTTAAGTTATTCCCGAAGTACAGATTTTTTAATTTCTGATAATATCTTACTTTTTTCTCTAGGCCAGGCTCTTTCAGAACTTGGAAAGGAGAAGTCAAGCCAGAAGCAAGCAGAAGGACAGACACAACAATTTTTGAAAACTCTGAGCAGTGTCGAATCAAAACTCACTGATCAGATTAACTATCTCACTCAAGTCTCAACAGGTAGGTTGTACCACGATGCACCTCGACGAAAATGTTGATACAGTAATAAAATTTTAATAATCTGCAAGATTATTTTAGTCATAAAGTATGGGAAATATGAAGATACAAAAATTAAACTGATGATAATCCATCCCCTTCAGGCTAAGCCTCGGGATATTTCTGTTTTGTTTACTTTGCTCAAATTTATTAACCTAATTATATCGTTCAGCTTATATCTATTTCATTTATAATCTTATTTGTTATGTCAATTACTGCATTGTACTGGGTATTGGTCTCTCGGTGAGGGCAATCTATCAGTGAACGTGACGTCAAGCCACGAACACTGTGACCTGTTCTTGGATGGGTGACTAGTATTTGGCCAAGTACACATTGGCGAGGTGAAACTACCCATAAGGGTCTCCCTACCAATAAAAGCCATAAGAATATTTTTCTCAATTTCTGCATAGTGCATATTTTCTGTTTTGTAAATATTGAGAATAAAATTAATTTGAAAAAATATCAAGGTCAATAAATGTCTGGTGGCTCTGACATTATTACCCTAGGCTAGGTTATTACAAATTAAAATAACTTTGATTGTACGGGTCTATGAAAGCGTTTATAGGCACCTTGTCACCGGAGCTACAGTTCTTTAATCTTGAATGCTTCCCTAAAATTTAAAGTAGGTGGAGGTGACGTGAGATCCACCGGCTTGCCACTGCGATCCTATTTGTGACCCATACCTATAAATAGTTGTTCGTTGTCTCAAAATTTATACATAATTTTTGTAACTCTTTGTTGTATTTGTCATCAATAGAAATTTAACCAGATAGAAAAAAATGTTGAAAATACAGTTTTATCCGCTAGAGAATTAAAGGATTAAGTTACAGTATTCCAAAGTTATTTTATTGAGTCTGTCTTTTTTCAACATAGAGCAAATCGATAATTCCCTCTCCATTTATGAAATTTATGGAGTAGAAATATTTCTAGTATTGTTTTAGTGGTCAATTTTTTTTGTGAGGGTGATGCCCACATGGGCTCTTAGGCCTGTGCGTGGGTAATGGGCGAAGGATGATGATGAGAGATGAATGGACCTACTGCTTTAGGTGGGTTCCGAACCACCGGGAAGCGATTTTTGAGGCTCATGAATTGAATTCAGAAGAACCGGTCACCATTACAACAGTGGTGGTAGAGGCACGTCGCTTATCTAATCTCACCGATTAGACGCTCTCTACCACTGGGAGAAACCGCTTCCCTAATTTATCTAGTACACATAGGAAGCAATATTCTTATGCCTTCATGTTCATCAACAATATTTTCCCAAAGGAATTTCTATTCTCATATGAACTCTTATACAATATGTTTCTCATATAATGTAGGCCTCCAATAAATTTTCGTTTAATCGCATCATTTCCTGGTGCTCTCGGCTATTTACATTTTGAAATTAATAATTCATTCCAGAGAAAAAACTACTGATCTGAGAATAGAGGAATGGTAGCTATTAATGATACATGGAAATAAGTATTGTTCAATCAATATGTACGAGTACATTGATATTTCATAGTATATTAACCAATAACCATACATTAGTGTCTGTACGGATAATGCATTATTTCTGTGTATACCGTATATCAACTGGAAGACATAGAATACATTATTGCTTTTTAATAAAAAAACAAGATATTGTTAATCTTATTGCCAGATTCATTAAAAATTGAGATACCGATTTAGGTTGCTACACCATTATCGATATTTGGTATACTAGAGTTGGTGTTGCAACCAAAACTTGTATCTCGATTTTTAATAAATTATAACACATTTTAATTATTTATACAACGAACTTTAACATTAACACATTGACAATATCTTGTCTTATATCACAACCACTCAACATTATTTCTATACAACTAATTTGACGTTTTAATTTGAAATTATTGATAGTTACTTATTTTGTAACGGAAGCATTCAATGTTTGTAGGTCTCCAGAGCTATTAATAGAATAGTCAATCTGAAACTGCTATAAAAGTTATAAATTTTCATTCATTTTTTCAGAGAAACACACAATCATAATAATGATACGGAAGAGAAAACAGGCACATGTTCTTCACTATCTTGATCCCAATTTTTATGAAAAATTCTGTCCAGCAAGGTACAATAGTGAAATTCGTAACAATAACAATATCAAATATATTTGGGCTCTAGTTTCATCATTTACAGTCTTATCATTTTTCATTCAAATTCATTGGTAATGAATTCAATATATTGATTAAATAATCTATTTTGCTGTGTTTTGCAGGCCAACCTCACGAGGGATCGGGTTATGCGTCACAGAAGGTGTTACAAATGGCGTGGCACCGCCTGGAACATGTGCGCAGCCGCGTGAATGACCTGGAATGGGTGAAGAACAAGCACATGCAGGGCAGAGGCATGATACGACCGGCCGCCACCAGCCAACAACAACAACAGCAACAGCCTCCGCAACAACAGCAGCAGCCGCAACAACAACAGCCCACTGTTCAAGGCCAGCCGCCCAGCTGAGTTAACAGCTGATCATAGCGTCTACACCCAAGGTTATTACAAGAATGTTAACCCGATTTAAGGGAACTAGAAAAGTGGTGGGGGAGCCAGAAAATGATTTAGTTCAGAGTTCAGATCAAAAACATAAATGATACTTTCCGCTGAAAATATTAGCACATTCGTATAGTGGCATTACAGTGACATACAAAAAGGCATTATGGCAAAATTAGAAAATGACTCCAGCCCTTTGGCTGAGTCCAATAATGAGTCCAGTATTGGTTCAAAAATTATAAACTTGGTCCCAAATTGTAGGAAACATTCTGATCTAAAAGTAAATTTATAATTTTTGAATCAATATTAACCGAGCTGGAGTCATTTTCCCATCTTGCCAGAATATCTTCTTTGCTTGAACAGACTATTATACAGTACTAGAAGTTCTGATCTGAACTACGTCACATTCTAGCCTCCCCCACCAGTTTTTCCTTTTTTCCAATATCAGGCAGTTATGGAGAAACCTTCCCTGTAATAACCTTGGTCTACACCAGCTCGTTTTTCAGTCGAGTTGACTTGATCAAGAAGATACTCCGATTAATTGGATAATAGAGAGACTGTTATAATTATGGGGTGCAAACATTAATGCGGTTTTGTCTGTTCCTTGTGCTTTCAACATCTGATAGAAAATAGTCTGGAAAACTGTTCCGGGCCGTACTCTGGTCAGCTGGTCTAAGGGATAGACGAAACCGCTTTGATTTTTGGCACCAGCTCTGAAAGGCTCGAAATGGCAACAATGTAAAAGTATTAAATTTAAATAGCCATAGAAACTATGTTTCATTTATTATCAACGTTGATAATTAAGTACATTTAATTATATTTAGCATAATTATACGATTATAGATATAATTTGGGGCTCCCATTACGACTGAATAGTTTCTAAATGCAGCCTCTCTATCTATCTACTTAATGTAGCTAATGATCAGGGGACTTTACTCAAAAAATGACCTGGTGTGGACGAGTCATAACTCCTGAAAAGTTTATTGGTGGACTGTGTATTAACTGAAGAACATAGTATACAAAAATTGTTATTAAGTATGCAAGTTATTATAATGGGAATGTAATATAAATCAATTGAAATTTTTCTAGTGAAGGATTTTGAAAAGGCTACCTTGAATTTGAGTTTTTTATAGGGGTGGGTGGAAATGTTTATTTGTATAGTTCGAGCAAGCTAAGATGGCACGCCGTTACAATGTAAGGCTTCACAGCTTGCGTGATCAACAACAAATATTCAATCAATAAATGGTTGTTTAAATAGTAAATTATAAATCCGAATGATCCGATAAAACAGAGTGTTGAAGGACTTTTAATGGTGTACAAAAGTGCCCACATGAAAAATATAGGCTGATCGAAAAGTAGCTCAACCCGAAGTCCCGAATATAAATAATAATAATAATGAAAAACCATACAGCCTAACTTTTCATAATACCGTTTTTGTATCAACTCAAAAAAATGAATAAATCTCTACTTAACATAGAAAACATTGGACTGTGTGTAATAATTTATATATATTAGAAGGTGGGAAGAGAATCCGTTCTGAGCCCGAGGTAATATTGTACTCTTTATTTTGAATTAAGTAATAAATTATTAAGTTACTATGATTTATTTGCTGTTGTTATCTATCATTCAGAAATAGTATCCTATGTCACTAACATCTATTAGTAAAAACATCAACTAGACATAGCTAAATGACAAATTTGATTGAAAATATCAGCTTTTCGAGCGTATAAGGAACAGACGAAGTCGCGTTGCTGTATTTTGTGTTTTTCTTGAAAAAGTGATGAGATTTTCTTTTGTTAGCTCTTCAAATGTGAATTTTCAATTAAAATCAACTGCGACTGCGAGAGTCTAGAGAGTAATTTTGGGGTGATACGTAGTGCTTGAAGACATAATATAGGATGTAATAATTCAAGGAATTCTCGACTGATGTAGCGAATGTAGCCAAGGAGGCTGATGTAGCCAATGGCAAGTAATAAGGCAATTTAAATTCCAGGTAGGCTTACGCGCAGTCGCCTATATTGGGTCACAGTGGAAGGAGCTAAATTAAAATTATTACAGTATAATATGTTATATGACTGATTCAACTGGGGGTGGCGTAGCTAAGTGGGTCAAGTGCTGGCGTTGCAACCCAAAGGTCTCGGGTTCAAACCCAGGTCAGACCAGAAATTTTTCTCAGGCCACTTTCCCGTGTTTCGGATGGACACGTCGAGCCGTCGGTCCCGGCTGCCTAAAAACAGTCGTTAAGTCATGTCAGAGGCCCTGAAATTGATCAGGAGCGACTTGAAAACTCTGACACCAGACCTGAGCCAGCCAGGTTACACGAATATTATTATTATTACTGATTCAACTTTCAACTCTGCCTCAATTCTATTGGTTCACAACAGATCCGATGACTTATAATGCGGCGACTGCGTGTACCCAACCTGAACATCTGATGAAGTTATATCCGGAAATCAACTCCTAAAGAGTTTACAGCAATTCAGATATATCATTTTTTCATTATTCCTGGATCTATGAAAGAAGAAAAAGTTTCCAGATTATTTTCCTATGATTTAAAGTGACCTGAAGAATTGTTTAATAGTCTGGGTGCCAAATGCGAAGTAAGGGGAAGGGTAACCTTTTTTTGTCGTATGTCGTTGATTTTTCCATTGATTATGATAGATTTCGATGTGTAGATTCCGAATCCGAGTGATGCCAAGCTGTAAAAGTTGAGCATTTTTAGTAATTCAAGATGGCTTGCAAAATGTCGGTTCCATTTCTAGTCTACCACGATTTCCGTCAAAACGAAGCGTCGGACAGAAAAAATTAATTCCTTTTTTTAGTAAATTAAACTTCCAAGAGAATGGTATCGAATTCATTCTTCTATCTCTATTAGAAACCGAGTTATGATTTTTCAATAAGAGGTTAATTTACGAAAAAAACGAGAATTCGAGTATGTATAGTTTTTGTTCGCTTAAATCTTCTGACGTATACATTTGAATTGTGTGAATCAAAATTCCTCTGGGGATAATTTTGTCCTCTACAATTTGAGACCAAGTACACATCTCTATCTTGTATAGTTTTTGAACGAGGGCAGTGGAAAGATATCCTTGTATTTCAAAAAACCCTATTTTTGGGGAAAATAGTCCCAAAAAAATTTTTAAGCTGATCTTGTATAATGAAATTTTCTCTGGTGATAATGTCTTTTAGGTCTGATTCTAGCAGATAAGCCACTAACCCACCTGAATTTTCGTCTTGTACGAAAGTTAGGACCCTTCAAGGATCTCAATCTAAGGATACCTCTTACTATTGTAAAAGCCATTGGATCTCAATAATCTATAGCTCATTCTTCTTAGCTCATCAAGGCGGTCTAAATTCATATATTATGACATGTTGAATTTGGTCAAAATTGAGAAAAATAATTTCTGAGAGAATATCGACTTTTCCATCATATACCAAAAAATGTCATTTTTTGCTTACAAATAAGTATATCTACAAAGTCCTTTGAGATAAAAAATTGAAATTAACATGACAATGTAGATAAATTTTTCCTCTTTATTCTCCCATGAATAACTTTCATGGCATCACTCATCTAAGATAGTTACATCAACTTAAATAAGTACTGAAAATCGATGCATTTATTTTTTCAATAGTTGGTAAGACAATCAATAGACTCTGAATCAAGTTTGATTGATGTTGAATAGGTTCATGACAGAAATGTACATAAATAACAAGTCATTGCCTACAATTTGAGCCCAGGAACGTGTTATTATATTGCTCCAAATTTGATTTAGAGTCTATTGATTGCCTTACCAACTATTGAAAAAATGAATGCATCGATTTTCAGGTATTTAATTGTAATGATTTAAATCATAGTTATGGTATGTATTCTATCATGGTCTTGGTCTGGTCTGAGGTTTGGTCTGAGTACATCAGACCAGTGCTCAGGTCTGACTCAAGTCGTGGTCTGGTCTGAGTCGTACCAGGGCGCATTATGTTCATTGTCCCCCAAAACACACGAAAAAATATAACGCAATTTCTAAGGTCAAACAAACTCTATTCTATCAATATTCGAATAGATTCTTACTGATCTAGCTCGAAAACTATTGATCCTCGACAAAAATACTTTTTGTCCGAGTTCATTGGCTAAGAAAACACATTAGTCATTCAACAGCTTCTCTGGAATGAAGAAAAAAGGTCTGTGCGCCTTCATTAATTCGACGGTAGGCAACCAGCAATACGCAAAGATGAATAACAATATAATTCAATGACAATTATTGTCATCACAATTGATGTGGTTACAAAATAAACATCAATAATTGATGATGAATAAACATCACAAAGTGAAGTTTCAACAGACTATTTTCTCGATATTCGAATGGTTTCTTTTTGATCCAGATCAGGAAGTTGCTTCTAGACAAAAAACCACTGTTCATCCATTTCATTGACGCCAAACACATTGTATATATTTTATTCTATTTATTTTACATTGCTGTCTTACATTCATATACACTAGTAAGCCCCATGGGTTGAAGAACTCGCGTGCAAATTATTGAAGTTGACTTATGGATTTAATAAAGTCGATAGATGAATTTTGATTAAATAAGATGATAAATTTTGCAGTCGAGTCCACGTGATCAAGTTCTTTGATGCTTTGGATGCCGTGAATTGTCAAAATAGGAACCACAAATCTTGACAATACCTATATTAATACAATTCTGAATGAATCCTTTTTGTGAGGATATAGTTATGTACGATATATTTTGATATAGGCTACCGTTTTCATTTGTTCCTACTCCAATTATCCGCAATTCCACTGCAGCCAATGCACCAATAAAAACGCACTTGTTCAAGACGACTTGATCATAAAAATCACAAAGAATAACTGAACAATTCTAACAAATTTGAATATATGGATGTAATAAAATTTTATTATATTTTTTGCGGAAACTTATCCATACTATATTTAAACTTAGAGTATAGAGTTATATTGATCGCATTTTGTATTGAATTCAAAAGCCTTAGTAAGTTATGAAGTGTAACAAATTGGAAACAGTTGAGCCATTGACAAACGTTGTAGAGCTTTGTTCCAGAATGGGATTTTCCAATATTTTAGTATTTTCATTTGGATAATCAAATATATTATTAATCAAAGATCCATTCAATATAGCATTCCTCAAATCCCATAGTGAAGCACAGGTGACATTATTATCAGTTTGACCTATCAAAGCATTTAATGTGAATTAGATGGAACAAAAATTTGTTGTAATGAAGATTGGGGATAAATGTCTAATGGTAAAATAATTCAAATTGCCGCCTCTTGTCAGTTGTTCTAATAAATAGACGCCTATTATTTAAAACAACTCCGTATAATCAGCTGATCATAGCTATAAGAGGATATTTTTTTTGAAGTGACTGCGGCCAGCTGCTTTCGATCGCGGTTGTCAACAATGGCTGAATGATCCATTGTTGAAGCATTCGTCTTCCTCGAACGAATCCGGTCGCGACCGCATCAAGCAAAACGAATAAAATGTATGCTCTCAACCATTGTTGTACAGTCGCGACTGCCCGCCGCGGTACGTTCTATCAAGTATCAACTAAAACCTACCTCAAGAGTGATACGGTAAATAATGGTGTTACACAAGATTACAGCAGACGCCAACGAAAAAGGCGATTGAAGAGCTGTTAGTGATAAGGAACTTTACCAGGAAAGACAGTCGGCAAGCGATCTGCAAGAACATATTATTGAGTCAAGAGCAAGCGGAACTAAACCGTTTTGCTCATTTATACAACTTACAGACTGTCTTGAGAGAGAGCTGAGTATTCGCCAACCGCAATTTCTGTTACATTGAAAACATCGTGTGATAATAACAATCAGATTTGTTTTGAAAATCATGTTAGCTCTGAACAGATTCTTGTTTCTTGGATAATTATTATTGTATTTTAATTTTCAATTTTTGTCTTCTATCAGTTGCTTGCTGAATTTGAACCAGATAATTATGATTTAAAAAATCCATAATCATGATTTCTCATCACATTTTTTACTGTGATGGCTGCCCAAGAGCAAATAAAAGCCCTTCTCTACCAAAAAAATACTGGAAAAATGTCTTGTGATAAAATAATTCAAATTTGCCGCCTCTTGTCAGCTGTTTAAGTAAATAAACTCCTATCACATATTTGAACTTTGAGATAAATATTCAACATATGACTTGAATTCAACATGAAAGTATTTTTCATTTGAGAACATTATTTATCTACGGGTGTATTGAAAAATTCCTATCTCAGTTTTACAATCAAAATCGAAATGACTGACTACCATTTCAAAACAGAATCTCAGAACCATGTCGTAATGAACGTTTTTTGCCATACTTGTATGTAATACACAACTTTCCAAGCTAGATTTGCATTTGGAAAATTGCCGTTTACAGGAGAATCAAAGATCAGCTGTTCTGAATGCGGGAATAATCATTTTGATGATTATTACAGCACTAGTCATCATCACAATGATAATTACAGCTCTGGAAAATCTAGCCCAGCTGTTTTTTCCAAACTCCAACGTATGAATAAACAAGTTGAATGAGCTGCCATGACAGTTCAGTGTGTGCGTTTGTTCTAGTGTTGTATTGAGGCTTATGTTGGCTTCAGCTAATGTTTTCAGTTGTTTGAGGTTTTAATAAATCCTTCTCAGTCTAGTATGACGAAAAAAATGTACATAATTTGTGTGGAAAAGTTTACAAACTCATAATTATTTTCCAAACTCGCATACCGCTCGTTTGGAGAACATAATTATTTGTTTGTAAAAACGTCTTTTCCACACTCATTATGTAATACACTATTACGATACAGGAGGAACTTTTCATACAGTCCACAATATTCAATTAATTCATTCCGCATGTTCCATTACAATACCAGCTGATTAAAACAACAAGCAGTCTAATTTTTTAACCTTAAAACTGCAACAGCACGTTGTCTGCTGGTATCTGTTTGTCAATATTTCAATTTACCTATTTGATTAGTTAGTTAATTTGAATAGTCTAAAGTAAAGAAAATCCGAAAATTATTGATGCAAAAAATCAAAAGTATTCTCCTCAGGTGAAATGAAAAAGTACTTGGATTAGGCACCAGATAAGATAGGTATAGCCTACATCTATGAACAAAAGTAAGTAAAATTAAAACTAATAATGTTAGTTATCGCTTATCTGATTCAAGATACTATCAATAAATACATTTTAGTCTTGATTATTAGAAATAACCAACATAGCTGATTATCCTCAACTGTCTTTTTTTAGTTTGTTTGCTAGAAATCAGGCTGAAATATCAAACTTACAAGAAGCTTATTTATGAGCTTATTAGCTCATCTATAATAGAGAATTTCTTGACAGATGTAGCCTATACCTTGTTTCCAGATAAAGCTGTAAGTTATAAATTAATTATAATTAGGTATTTGTTCAAAATAGTAGTTTATGCAATGGTTGTATAATGGGAGCCTTTAGAGCATGAGGTGAGATGTAAGTTAGAGCCACAAGCAAAGCAAGTACAGTACTCTAAATATCTCACGAATGCTATAAAGGCCTAATACAACCGTTGCATACACTATTTTATCTACAACCACCAGTGTAGTTATCAGTATCAGACCAGTATCAAGCTATAGACCACCAGTATCAAGCTATCTGTAAGTGTACACTATTATAAAAATCAACATACCGTCATTTATTTAACTTCTTTTGTCTTCATCCTACTTGAACTGTTATGATAATCAACTTATTACTTGTTAAATATGTTAAAAATAACATATCAGTCAGAACCACAAAATGCATTCAACAAGCAACAAAATCATGAGTGTTGTTGTAAAAGTGAAAGTTATTAACATATTCACTAACAAAGTTATAAGTATATTTAACTATTTAAACTTTGGACTATTTAAATTAGTTAAATATTCAAATACATAAATTGAAATATTGACAAAAAAATACTGGTAGGCTACTCAATCCCAGTCGCAGTTTTGATTTTGAGGTTAGTTGAACACTGTTTACTTTTTATCACCTGATTTCAAAACAAAACAAGGAATGTATCATAAAGTGGAATTTGGACTGTATCGTAAAGTTCCTCCTGTATTGAAAAATGTTCATTACAACATGGTTCTGAGATTCCATTTTGAAATGGTAGTCATTTCAATTTCAATTGTAAAACTGAAATAGGAATTTTTCAATAGCCCATAGATAAAGCAATTATTATAAGTTTGAATATTTCAAACAAGTTCTGCTTTGCTCAGAATAATCTCAGCTTAAACTTGATACGATCAAGTATTGTAAAGTTCCTAGAAATGAAAAAAATTCAATCTCAAAATGTATCATATTTGATTTAAAAATTTATTTCGATCATTGAATTTTGAATTCCTTTTAAACTTACTGAGAACTGAGATAGCCTACGTCTTGTGAATGTAAACATATCCCTTTCTCTATTTTTTGTTCTACTTATTGTTTCTGACACAACTACATATTCGTGCATCTTTTTTCTGCAATGTTAGAGAAAACAGGTCTGGCTCAGAGGGAGAGTTGTGGACTGGCATTCTGTGGACGCAAGCTCAAATCCCATGCTCCCTGAATTTTTTTGACAATGCAAGTCTTGAATTCCCATCTTTATTGTGATCAATCTTTGCTTTTATGATATTGGTAATCTGTATATTTTTTAAAATTAGTGTTGAATCACAAATAAATTTTTATTGGAAGTAAGATTATTGAATCTTCTTGATCTAATTGATAAAAATTCATTGATAAAATGACACAAATCATATTATTATAACCAGGCTAGAAAAACTAGGCAGAACCTGTGCTATTTTTTTCCTAAATTTTGTAATTCATTAATTCCTTATAATAATTATTATCCTTATAAATTATTACAATTATTATACACTGTAATAAATAATAACATGATTCAAATATAGGTTAATTTTATAATTATTCAATCAAAATATTTTGCCAAAATAGCTTTGATGGCTTAGATATCATGATTCCGAAGTCCTGTGCGGTATGGTAGCCTATTACAGTATATGGGTCAAGTCTAATATGTATAAGTCCCTTATATATGTTGGAATGGATGTTGTTGTTTTTCAACTTATAATATAGCCTTACCAGGCCTTAATTTCCAATAATGGAATGAAATCCAGGACAATTATGGAGAACACCACCAAACAGTTATTCTATGGAACTAACATGCAAATATTCCATTTATTTCTATGTCCTGGTCTTTGACAGCAGTTGAAATTTATTATATTATAAAAAAATAATAATATAATATAATAGATTATTATAATTTGGGCTATTTAAATAAAATTGAGGGAGAAACGTGTGGTGTGATTAAAGCTAATTAGTATTTTATTCAAACATACCCTGCATAACAACACAGCAATTCTTCATTTGATTAATTTCAATATGAATGGAAACATTTTACTTTTGGAACACTCTGTATGGGTAGCTGGTCTACCAACTGCTCTGCAAGTTTCATACCTACAAATTTTCCTTCTGAGACCTTCTGTGGTGAGACCTGATGCACTCACAAACACATACTTCACTAAGTACAGTATAATATGTAATTTTAAGAAAAGTGTCTCATTTTCAGAACACTTTGTAGATAAAATAGTGTATGCAACGGTTGTATTCAGCCTTTAACGCACTTGATATGGAAATGGATTACTCAAGGTATCATACATTCAATGAGGAACCGGGATAAAATAAATAAACAATTAACGAAGCAACCATTCAACATAGAATTAAAAGAAAGATTTAGAAAATACCGCAATACTCTTAATAGCATAATTAAAAAACAAAAGATTAAATACTACAATGAGAAACTGGAACAGAATAAAAGTAATCCAAGGAAAACATGTGAGTGCATAAATGAGCTGTTAGATAAAATAAAGACATATAAACAACCATTAATTGATGCTGATCTACTAAATAATCATTTTGCAAACGTTGGGAGAACTTATGCTAGAAGAATACTTGAAAATAATAGTCAAAGTCACGTTAATGATGTGAACACAATATTCAACAATCCTCCAATGAATAGTTTTTTTATTCAGCCCACTGATGAACAGGAAATTATAAATATGATTTTCAAACTAAAAAGCAGTTCTTCACCTGGTCACGATAATATATCATCTTCATGTCTCAAAAAGGTAGCCCCCAGCATTTCTAAACCTCTAGCTAATTTAATAAATAGATGTATATTCGAAGGTTATTTTCCAAAACAATTCAAATTGGCTGTGATAAAGGCGTTACATAAAGGTGGAGACCCAAGTGATCCCAGTAACTATCGTCCAATAAGTCTTCTTTCAAATATTTCTAAAATATTTGAGAAGATAATAAAATGTAGACTCTTAAGCTTTCTAGATAAAAATAATTTTATAAATAAAAATCAATTTGGTTTTCAAAGTAATAAATCCACAACTGATGCAATTTTAAAATTCACAAATATGGTTGATGACGCATTTAATAAGAATAAAAAAGCCTTGCAGTTTTCTTAGATCTGGCGAAAGCCTTTGACACTGTGCCCCATTATCTCATGTTGAACAAATTGATGGCATGTGGAGTTAGAGGAAACGCTCTCAAGTTGTTTGCTAGCTACCTTGTTGACAGAAGCCAGATTCTCACAATTAATAATAAAACAAATATTCAAAATCTTGGGAACTATGGTCTACCTCAAGGAACAGTGCTTTCCCCTCTCCTCTTGCTCATATAAGTGAATGATTTGCTCAATCTAAATATTCCTAATTGCAAAATCGTCTCATTTGCTGATGATACAGCTCTGCTGTTTCGTGGTGAAAATTCGGATGACGTCTACAAATCAGCTAATTCTGGATTAAAAGACATACATATAAGGCTGAATATTCACATTTTAACTTTAAATTACAAGAAAACTAAATTTATTACATTTTCTCCAAATGCATCTGGTCAACCAAACCCAAATTTTAAGCTTAAATTGCATAGTACAATAGACAATCACGAATCCCTAAACTGTGCATGTCTAGATATAGAAGTAGTAAAATCAATAAAATATCTGGGTGTCATGTTGGACAATCATTTGAAATGGACAGCACATACATTATATCTTTGCTCCAAGTTGAAATATCTTATTCATACCTTTTACAAAATAAATCAGCTAGCTAACCGTGTCATTATTAGGAATATTTACTTAGCATATGCACATGTTCTCTTCAAATATTGTTTAGAGGTGTGGGGTGGTGCGTATGATACTCATCTAAAGAAAGTTTTCATTTTGCAAAAATTTTTAATTAAAGCAGCCTTGGGCAAGCCAAGAATCTATCCTAGTAGAGCTATTTTTCAAGAAATGAATGTTCTGACCATAAGACAACAGTATATAAAAAATTTAATCCTCTCAATAAATAAAAATAAACATTCACCAACGATTCGTGCAATCAGTTACAATACGCGTCCATCAATTACTAATCAATTTATGGTCAGATTCTCCAGACTTTCAGTAAGTAGAAGGCAGTTTGAACACAATGTTAATATCGTTATTAATAAGATTCCTAGAAACTTACTCACCTATAAGATAAACAAAAAACTTATAAACGGTATTGATATATGATTGGGTAAAAATTAAAATATTCTTTGAAATCGATTTTTAGATTAAAAACTATATTTTATGACTTAACATACTACACAAGTTTATTTGTATTGGAGAACTAAATTTCTTGATTGAATCATGTCGATATTTTATAACCTGAAGACAAAATTTAACAATATAATACAATTTGATTAGCTATAAACTTAATCGTTGGATGTCATTACCAGTACACCCTATACTTCTTAAAAATGTTCTATTTTTCAGCTGAATCATATATTAATTCGTAATTTCCAATTTTTCTCTCTTTTGCTCATATGTGGTTGTAATTGATAATGATAACTAGAAATACCTAGAATGAATAAGAAAATCTTCTTTTTTGTGAATTATTTCTTTAGTTCTTCTGTCAAAAAATACAATAATTTAGTTTGTTACTCAACTCATTGCTAGCGATCAGACATGTGTCTTTGCTAGCAATGCCATTCAAAAATATCACAATCTAGAAATTTTATTTTAATTTTATGTTTTTTTTTCACTTTTTTCTATTATTTATTGAATTATTACATTAATCATGAATTACAGATTAAAATACCTAATATGAGATTGTAATTTCTGTACAAATTGTATATATGGCAAAATAAAGAAATTGAATTGAATTGAAAATTGATGAGATATTTAGAGCACTCGCTACGCTCGCTTTGCTCGCTGCTGGTGCCCTAACTTACATCTCACTCGTGCGTTAAAGGCTCTCATTATACAACCGTTGCATAAACTACTATTTTATGATAGTCCTTTCAAATTTGCCGCTAATAAATCAGCTGTTTTATTGAAATCAGATGGATTATCTGGAAAATGATTTATTCAAATTCCATATGACATTTTTTTTAGCCGTGATTATTTTGTTGAAATATAATAGATGCCGGAGTATAGATATATTGTTGCTAAGAGCTTATCCTTTATTCGCCTGAAAAAGGATGAAGGTGTCGGTCGATTTCATTGTCCAACGAACTTGACCTGTATAAAAGTATGAAGAATATATGTTCTGAATTCGAAGTTGATTAATTGAGGCGTTCAAAAGTTATTGTCAAACATACATACAGACAGACAAACGAACAGACGGACAACGACTTTGGGCTTGAGTCAAAAGAAGGAACTCGCTAACTAGTCCAGTACGCAGGGAATTTTGTAAGGCTAATTTCTGCAAAAGGTGGTGCATGCGATTTTATTGTTTTAATTGCTTCATTAGGGTCCCAATAATGTGTATTCGAAAAGTGCACACAAAATTTCCCCCCGCACAACTTTTGACAGCCAGAAAACCATGCACTTTATTAGTTTTTCGCGTCCATATTTTTATAGGTACATTCTCATAGTAAATTGTAGAGGACAAAATTCTGCGTCGATTGAAAAAGAGAATACAAAAATCGGTCGAATAGATAACGTTTTACATTCATTCAAAAAACACCATTTTTTCTAAATTTTCCAAAAAATTGTTTAAATTCTTCTGTAGCTCATAAAGTAGCAGAGAAATGTATTACCCCTCTCCCTAAAAGAAATAAAAAATTGAGTTCAGATAGTGCAAAAAAAATTATATTTGACGTATTTTTGAAACATTAACATTCACTTTTCCAAAAATAAAACAGGCTACAGGTGATTTTTTTCCAACATTTTGATGTTATGTTAGACATTTAAAGTTCAAATAGAAACTATCTTGTATTTCGTAGTCTACTTGGATCACTTACCATTAGAATAAATACTCCACTGCTCTAAATCCAAATTATTTTTGATACTAAGGACCTTCAAGGATAATAGAAAAAGGACACCCCTAACTTTAAGAGTGAACGGATCCTGATAAACTATAGCTCATTGTTTTCAGCTTGAAAAGACAGTTCTATTTCGTATAACATGTTGAATTTGGTCAAAATTGAAGAATTTCATCACCTAGAGTACTTTGAGCCCATTCCTATATACCGAGAAAAAGGTGACTGTTTGTGCTCAAATGCGTCTAGCTTGGAAGCCATTGATGGGAAAAAGTCGCATTTGGACTTAAATTGTAGATTATAACTTCCTCTATCATTTGCAATTGATGAACTCATGAAAAATTCCATGCTAAGGGGAGAAAGGTTTAGTTTTAAAAAATCAAAAAATCTTCAACATTTTTTCTCTTCATACTTTTTATGAAAATTTTTCAAATATATTACGACGTTGGAGGTGATAAATGCGGATGAAATTGTAGAGAATTAAATTTTCTACAATTTAAGCTCAAAAATGCAATCATAATTATAATCATTCTCAATTTAGAATTGAATTACTTATATAAAAATAGTGAAAACAATGGGAGAAAAAAATTTTCATTTCTAGTTACTGTAAATAAAACCACCCTAAGTAGTTCAAACTAATAATTTCTTCATACCAAACGATAGAGGAGATAATTTTATACAATTTGAGCCCAAATGCGATCTTTTCCCATCAATGGCTTCCATGGTAGACGCATTTGAACACAAAAAGTCGCCTTTTTCTCGGTATATAGGAATGGACTCTAGGTGATGGAATTCTTCAATTTGACCAAATTCAACATATGATATGATATGATATAAACAGAACTGTCTTTTCAAGCTGAAAACAATGAGCTATAGATAATCAGGATCTTTTCACTCATAAATTTTGTGTGCACTTTTCGAATACACATTATTGGGTCACTAATGAAGCAATTAAAACAATAAAATCGCATACACCACCTTTTGCAGAAAAAAATCCCTGCGTACTGGACTAAACGCTCGTTCAATTATTTTATACAATTCATCAATAAAATATCATAGGCCTACAATCATACAATACATCAATAATAAACCGCAAGAATAAAGGTTATATTATTAAACATTAAAAATTACAGAAAAAAGTTACTGGTGGGTAATACAATAATGTGAATATCAAATACAAAATATAGATGCGAATGTTAATAGATGGAGGAATGAATGTAAGCCCCACAAAAGCAAAGCAAAGCTTGTGTGTGGGAATGTCATGTTACAAATAATAAATTTAGAAGATAGCTTAGTTGATTGAATAAATTTGTCTAAAAAGTACCTAGTTGAGTTTTTAGTTAACTTTGATATATGTTATTTGATAAAATTTAATAAGGTCAGATAGTTTATGAAGGAAATAGAAAAGTGTCAAAAATGAAGAATACGTTTCTGCTGGTGTCTTTATTCAAATTAGAATACATATAGTAAGCTTGACTTATTTTTCAGAAGGAAAACTTTTAGTTTTTGTTTAGGAATAGGTGTATGAGGTGTGGAAGGTAGAATCCGTCCTATCTTATTATAAAAATATTCGACCTGTCATGAAATAGTACATTACGCCACAAGCCTGGGAAGGAAAAGTTTACGGTATGAGGATAGTTTCCCGGGCGAGGCTTGCCAAGCCTGGGAATGATTCCGAATACCGTAAAAAACTTCCTGTGCGACTTGTGTATAATTTTTTTCGCTACACTTCAAAAAAATATTATCAATCTAATTTCATGAATGAACAAAACAAATAGGATTAATGAAATCTAAGAACAGCTAAGACCAGATAACTTACTATACTAGCTTTGGCTGAGCTGAATCTGGAGTAAGCTCCACAATTTTTTTGATTTAATCAAATGGATATTACTTAATAACTATCAGAATACTCGATTTTCTTAGTCCAGAAATGTTTAAGCTCATGATAGTTTTTGTACGATCATCCTAAATTGTACAATAGCAATACAAAGTTTCTTGTTTTTGACAAATTTCTGGCAGTTTCAAAGAAATTGATGGTCCATTATAGTTGCATTTTCTCTCGCTAGATGGCGTCAGCTGTCCACGCTTGGAAAGTGATGGTCCTTGTATGAAAAGGACTTCTTTCCGCACGAGGACAACAGCTGATTGATTATGTATGTAAATGACGACTTCCTAGTCTACATAGGGACTGGTAAGCAGCTTATTTCCGTGAAGTGTAGCGAAAATGTTTTTCCTTCTTAGATTATATTCAGTGTGTGTATTCAGGTTTAAGTCTTTTTTCATTTGAAAGAGTTTATGTAAAATAATAACTTTCATTGAGAATATTAAGATTTGTAAAAGCATCTTGTGAGGAACTACTGAGAGGAAATTTTAGAATGATTTTGATTATTTGTTTTTGTATACGTAGTGAATATAAAGAGATCTCTTTATATTCACTGATATAAGTCTTTCAACAGCATTTCAGAACTAAGGTTCTGAATACACTGTTCATCCGAGTTCATTGACGCTGAACACATTATCATTCAACAGCTATATAACTTCAATAATAAAGAATTCAAGTCTGAGTGCCTTCTCTCAACTCAATGAGCAACCAACATAACACAAAAATTAATATTGCTATTTTCAAGGTCAGACTCTGACTATTTGATTAGTCAAATAAATAAAATCGTAGATTATTCGAGCATATCAGAACTGATTTAAAATATTTGAATATCAACGTAAGTTCATTCTTCAGATTCACAGACGCTGAAGTTGATGTAGGTTCAGCTACAATAAATATATTCATTTTCATATATATAATATTATTAGAATTAACTTCTTGTTTTCTTACAAGCCAATTCATCGAAAGGGATTAAAACGTTGTAAAATAAAAATAGCGTTCGAAACAATTAAGCTAATAGAAAACAAAGCCTGAGATGATTACTCTGTACTTTTGTGTCTCCTATGCAGCACTCTAGTGAACACTTTTGGAAGTAGCATCAAACGTAAGTCTCCATGCTTTTCAGTAGGAAGCCTGTAGAAAGCGTGCATAGTCAGCTTTGAAAATAAAGTCCTATGCCCGGTTTTTCCAAGCACACTCAAAGTTGAGGGACCCTCAAATTTTGACGAACAGCTGACAGTTTCTATGATAAGTATAGGAAATGTAGTAAAGTGTAGTAAACTTGAGGCTTCCTCAAATTTGAGTGTGCTTGGAAAAACCGGGCACGACTGTAATTTTCGCGATTCTTAATATTCAAAAGGTGCAATGTATTTTATGAATGAAATTTGTTCTTTAAACTCATTCAATGATTATTTACAACTCCGAGAGAATAAGCAATTCTCAGAAATTTGATGTAACATTTTATACAAATTTGATAAACACTCAAATAACGAATCAAATTCCTTGAACTTAGAAGGATGTGGAATTCATAAAATTGATCTTCTTGTGGGTGCAGAAAATAATGTCAACAGTACCTTCTTCTTCTTCGCGCTATTAGGACTATCAGCGATCTTAGAATACAATAATAGAGGAAATGTGGGTTAGTGCTCAGAGTTTGTTTTTTTATGAAGTCAATTTCGAGACCTGAACCGGAGATGACTCATGTCATGGGTCGAGTCAGTGAAGAGGAAGTCTACTCTATATTCACTGGCTGAGTCAACCTGGAGAAAGAATATCGTAACATTGTGAATATTTTCACAATTCTTTCTTCTAAATTTTACAAATTATCATTTATATGCAGATGATTTGCAAATTAACCTTCATTAAAAACTAGATAATGTATTAGAATCTGTAGATAAACTTAACTTAGATATTGAGCGTATAAGAGATTGGTGCAAATAACATGGCCTGATTATTAATTCTAGGAAAACACAATGCCTTTTTAATTGGTCACCCTAGACTAGTTAAACAGGAAGATAGAGAAAGGATTCCAAAAATACGAGTTCAGAACGAAATGCTTAACTATGTAGAAATTGATAGAAACCTAGGAGTACTTTTTAATTACGAACTATCATGGAATGATCATTTAGCACATATTACAAAAAGGGTAAACTCCATACTTTACCAGCTAAGTCGGCGAAAACATCTAATTCTGCGTAAAGTTCGCACTATGCTCATCAAATCTTTAGTTATCTCAATTATTGACTACTGTGCTCCGGTGTACTGTGATATACCCCAAGTTCTTTCACATAAAATACAGATAGTTTTTAATAACTGCATAAGATTTATATTTGATTTAAGATACGAAGATCATTTTTCTCCATTCATAGAATTAATAAACCTCTTGAAAATTAATCAAAGACGGGAATACCTGATTTGTTGTTTACTATACAAAATCTTAAAATCTGGAACACCTAGATATCTAGCAGAATCATTTTTGTTTGTGAGAAATATTCACGGTAGAGCAACAAGACAAGGAGAACATACCCTCCAAATCCCTATACACAGAACCACTTTATATAATGATTCATTTTTGATATCTGCAATTAATGCATGGAACGTTCTCCCAATAGAAATAAGAGAGAAAGAAACTTTAGAGTCTTTTAAAACATCCTTGAGATCTCGTTTTCAAGATCAATTTAATTTCTTTAGCTTTTACCGTTTTTTCCATCACTTCCTTTTGCTTCAGAAAAGTGCATTTCTGTCAATTATATATAATTTCATGACTGTTAGCTAGTCTATAATATTAGATCAATAATATTATTCTATGTATAATAATATGTGTAATAATATGTATAATATAATTTATAATATGAGAGAATTTTACTGTATAATCGAATAAGATTTAGTAGAACAATAATTTTAATGTAAGCTTCTTTGAATATGTAAGGCTTGATTTGAAAATGTTTTTTATGATCTTTATTACGAAGATGTATTAAGACAGTCCGAAGCATGTGCTACGAATGCCCCGCTGTACAGTCTGTTGACACAAAAAAAGAGTACTACTACTATTCTACTATCTACTGCGTATCGACAGTCCGAGGCATGTGCCACACATGCCTTGGACTGTCGATACCGGGTTTGCTAGCAGCGAGGCAAACGCTGCACACAATTCGCAGCGAGCAGTGCCTGTTGCCTCGCAACGCACAACGAACAATTCTACAAACTAACCTCAAAATTGTACCCCATTCCTATGCATTTTTGTGATTAAGAATTCTATTTGGGTGCAGAAGGTTCTAATGGGCAATAATAAGCATTGCCTTGAATTTTTATCTACTAATTGAGCACAAACTAACCTCTAAAGTCCAAATTATCAATTGTCAGAGGTTAGTTGCTTTGTCTCCCGCTTGATGGCGCTAGTCAATTTGTTCGCGTGCTCGCATTTTTGGTTACAAAAAATGCAGATTTTCTATTATAATTATTTTTATTATAATTGTAATTATATACTATATACTATACTATAATTATAATTATTTTTGATAATTGCAGATTATATTCACACATATGCCTCAGCCATGAGTTTATACTTTTTTGCGTCACCAGACTGTACTGCGAGGCATTCGTGGCACATGCCTCGGACTGTCGATACGCGGCTTTAAGTTATAGGCCTATGTATGATTTCTTAATGTAATTTTTGCTCTAGCTATGTAAAATAGTATGTATTTCTGTGAATAAGAGTGAAAAAAAGCTTTTCAGCTTTATTCTTATATTCGAAAAATAAATCGATTCATTTATTTTACAATAGGCTAGATGTAGAAGTAGGCACTGGCGTGCGCACGGGGGTCACCAGGGGTACCGTGGTACCCCCATTGGCCCTTCAAATTGTTTTTTAAATAAACCAGAAAAAATTGCTCATCATTGCCAATATCACTCTTATTATTATAAAATACATGTAAAGTTGACTGTGGATTTTGTATGTGTTTTATTATAGATGATGAGATTAAACCTATTCGTTATTGAAACCTAAAGTTTGTTCCCCCCCCCCCCTATTTACCTGGGGGTACCTGCAGTAGCGTAGCCAGAGGGGGTTCCTCAGGGTCCGGACAAACCGAAATTTTTGGCATACCTTCATGTTTATGTAGTTTATACAGAGTGTTTCATAAGATTTCAATAAACTTCTCAGACTGATTACCTACATCAGAATAATAATTTAAAAAAATTATACCTTATAAAATGAATGAAATTTCTCCAAATTTGAAACTTCATGAATTAATAACTCTATCACTCTGTAAGGTTATTGAAATTATAAATTCTAATAGAAAACGGGCAAGGAAATCTGAAGGAATAATTAAGACCTTTGTAATTTTATTTATTATTGATATAATGAGTGAAGTATCCTAAAAACCTGATTGAACGGATATTGCTAGTGACTTCATTGTCAACTGACCAAGTTGTGTCCAAAAAGTACAGATTTTTAAGGGCTAAACTGCATTTTGAATGACTGTGAGTTATCTCAAAAACTAGAGCTCTACAACGCTATCTCGGAATAAAACAAGGCTTCCCCCAACTGATCAAGTAGTATTTACTACAGTGACTATATAGAATGTTTCAGGAGTAGTGTCGAGCATTAAAGGGGATTGTTCCTTGGTAAAAAACATACCTAATATAATTTTTATAATGTCTGAAAGTCCTCAATTACTCACACAGCGCCATTTTTGTTTTCTCATTTTCATCTAATCTTTCGAATTTATAATTTTGTAGCGGCCTTGAGAGGGTACCATAGTGGTCAATTATTATGTAAAATTAGCTGAGAATTCGAATGAAACCAGTTAGAAGTTTGTAACTTCAATGGTTATTGAAATAGTTGACAAAATAAGCTAAAAACCTAAATTTTTCAACTTTAAAGGGATATAAATGTGATTAATTAATTATTGAACGATATTTTTTATTATTTCTTATTGTAGGAAACTAAATTCTGAAGAAAAAATGATCAGTGACATTTTTGTCAAAAACGCACCCAAACCTCACAAATTAGGATTTCAAGAAAACAGAACAGACAGAAAAAACAGGTATGAAAACATTACCGTAGGTACTGTTTTGACTTCTTTAAATCCTGATTTGTGAGGTTTGGGTGTGTTTTTGACGAAAATGCCACTGAACATTTTTTCTTTAGAATTCAATTTCCTACAATAAGAAATAATAGAAAATATCGTTCAATAATTAAATATCACATTTATATCCCTTAGTTGAAAAATTTAGGTTTTTAGCTCATTTTGTTAACTATCTCAATAACCATCAAAGTTACGAACTTCTAACTGATTTCATTCGATTTCTCAGCTCATTTTACATAATAATTGACCACTATAGTACCCTCTCAAGGCCGCTACAAAATTATGAAATTGAAAACTTACATGAAACTGAAAATGAAAAAACAAAAATGGCGGCTGTGTAAGTAATTGAGGACTTTCAGACATTTTGAAAATGGTATTTGAGTATGTTTTTTAATAAGAACAACACCCTTAAATGCTCGACACTACTGAAACATCCTGTACAAGTCTTATATAGTCACTGTAGTATTTACAAAGCTAAATTGCTGGGGGTTGAACTACATAAAGTGGATAATCTGAATAATACTGAATAATACATACAAAAAATATATGCCCCTCATCAGCAGAACAAGTTATGCTCAAAACTTTCTGATTGCTGCGGTTTGAACTGTATAAAGTGAATCTGTATTAGTTATTTCTCTTTGAGAAAGAATGCTTTACAATGATATTTTGGACACAAACTAAACAGATTAAAATAATACTGTTGAGGGATATGATTCAACCCTCAAAGTGAAGTCCATAGTATTCAATACAAATAATAGATGGCTTTAAAACGGTATTTTGTACTGTCAAATTTCAAAAAATTTTCCGTGGACCCCGGACCCCCTTGCTGTTGGGGGTTGATCTAACCCGAAACGAATCCTGGCTACGCCAGGGTGAAACCCCCTCAGATTCTACTGCCTGGTACCCCCATTAATCAAGGTCTGCGCACGCCTATGGAAGTAAGAGGCTATGTTTCGCCGAGAATAGCCTGCAGCATAGACTAAGTACCAGACTACAATATTATATCACAAAGCACAAAATAGGGAAATAAATAGCATAGAGAAGGAGAAGTAAAGTTAAAGTCTCCCTTCATCATTCTATAGTCATGGTCTTTCATGTGAGTAGAGCGACTGTTCTTGAAAAAAATGGTCGAATGGGATTAAAACTAATCTTTTATCTCAACTTTTACTCGCTCCCGAAACTTTCCTACCATTATGATGAAAGATTTCCCCACATTCTAACTTTTCAACGTCAACATTATTAGCATTACTGACTTATTAGAATGATAACATGGCAGTACGCATGGTATAGTATAGACTAAGTATGCCAAGTGGACAAAGTATATTCTATCAAGTCTATGATATAATGAATTATAAGTATGCCAACTCATAAGAGGTGTACTGCTCAATCGGTGAGGGTGTTTGCTTAGTGATTGAGAAGTTGACACAAACACTTTGTCCGCTCTTGGATGGATGACCACTGACCAGTATTTACCCAACTCATATTGGCGAGGTGCCGATGTGGTACCTAACCACATTATTACTGTATTGTTATTGTTATGAGGGTGAAGCCCACATGAGCTCATAGTGCGTGGGTAATGATATGGATGATAGATGACGACTACTTTGAGGTGGTCGGGACCGTCGGCTTATCGTCTCCTCCGAAAGACGGGGTGGCCGTATTTATGTGATTGTGCTGTGGTCAAAAAACTGTTCCCCGCTTGGGACTTGAACCAGGGTCCACCTGGTTATCAGACCGGCGCTTTACCACTCCTCCAACGAGCCACCCAAAAAGTGTAAAGTATGTCAAATTTGACAATTTTATACTCAAATCCTAAAATAGCATTTAATATCAGGAGCAGCGAGAAATGAAGTTGTATTTGAACCGCGCAGTCTACAAATAAGTACAGCCCCTCTGCGTTCGGTGTAAGTTTATAAACCTAACTCAGGTGGCTCACATGAGCGGAGTTTACCACTGGATCTTGGCCCACCACAATAGTGATCTCAAGGTACTCAATACAATTTACTCTGAAGGTCTATTCTTATTTTTTGGATGACCGGGCCTCCCAGGTCCCCCGAAAATCCGCCTATGAGTGGTTGACCTGGCTTCATCATTCGTAATGATGTAGTAATAAGAGTGTTCCATCTATTTTTATTCTTTGGTCACGTGTTCCATTTATTTTTATTCTATGGTCGCTGGATCTTAAAATATTTGATCATTAAAATAGAATATATAGTATAGATATTATAAAAATATTATGACAATAAGTGATTTTATTTCTAATTCCGGTTTAGCAAATTTAACCAGCAATTCCAAAGAGAAATGAGAATGTTTTCTTCCAAGTGGTGAAAGTAATATAATATGGACCCTGTACTCTCCTATTCCTCTTCAACAGGGTATTGTAGATAGCCAGAAGGTATGAGAATGAGGTAGAAGTTAGAAGATAGGAGAGACTCGCGTCGGTGCAGTTGTGCGTACATTATCCTGGCAGAGCAGAGCATTTAAGATTGCTGCCTCCTCAATCACTCTACGAGAGTCGGGTAGCACACATACAAGATAGCGAGAGTCCAATGTGAGATAGGCAGGCAAGCAATTCACAATTCAGTAGCATCAAGAAAAAGCGAGAGCAGGCTGGGCCGTCCTGCAGGAATAAGGGGAGAGGGACGCAGAAACAGCACAGCATCCGGAAACGCCCCTGGACCAATAGTAGGAGAGCGGGCTCGGCCATCTTGTTGTCACGTGGTCGACGCGGGCGCTACCTGGCGAACGCTGGCCAAATTCCACGTCTGGCACACACATGTTCAGTCGAGGAGCTATCGATCGATAAAAAAGCAGGATCGCCTACGCCGCGCGAGTACACTCCAGATAAACCTCGAATCTAGCGAAAATCCAGGTGTTATCCGCATGTTGCATCGCGAATCTTAGCAGCTATAGGTCGGAATCGCAGTTGAACCCACAGGTGTGTAAGTTGGATCCTGCTGGAAGCCCCTTCGAACATTGAGTCACAGCATCAGCAGCAGCAGGCCAAACTCCAGCCGCAGCCGACCGCCGCCGCCTCCACTACACAACAGCATCCCTTCTTTGGTCTGATCCCATTTACATGCCCGCCGTAAGTACAACTACCAAATATTAGCTCTAGGCAGCAATCCGATTGCACTTTTACTTTGAATTTCCTTATAGAGGTTATGCAGCTCATAGTCGTAGCTGAAGGTGGAGTTCATGTTAAAGTCGTTTCAGTTTTATACTTCTCCGTCAAATATCGAAGCACGTAAATGTCAATCAGAAATAAAACTTCAAGTTCAAGTAGACTTCTAGTGATTTGTGTTTAAGAAATATCTACCGATTAGAGAAAAATGTTATGATTCAAATTATCGGTAGGCTAATAATTTAGGCAGAAATCAACTAGGCTAGAATAAATTATTAGCTAGATGATTCATACACTAGGAGCCCATTAATAGAAAGTGCAAAGTAATTATGACCATTTGAAGTGATACAATTTAATTGTAAGCTAATAATTTAGGTAGTGATCAACTAGGTTTAATTCTAAAATAAATTATTAGCTAGATGATTCATACTAGAGCTCATGAATAGAAAGTGCAAAGTAATTATGATCATGTGAAGTGATAGAATTCATTCATGACTCAATCATAACTCATATCATGTTATAACTTACTATACATGAGAATTCATATGCATACATACATCGAGTATGTTAGAAACCTAGATCTCTGAAAGCTGAAATAACGGCCCTCCCTGCTCCTTTTTAAGTTAATGATTCGTCAAAGTGTTCCGATAATCCAATTGTAAGTTATTCCATGATTTTTTCATAAACTAAGGTTTTCCGTTTTTACTATTCGTGATTCATTATTATTAATATAGTCTGTAGTGTAATAGTTACGAAAGACGAAAGCGATTGATAGGCTATCATTAGTTCACCAAGTTGTAGGAATAGTTTTACGGGAGTTAGTTTACAATAGGAATTGTCTACTACTCGTTAAGTTACTATGCTTCGTTATAATTATTCATTTTCATAACTTACCGCAAGATTGGATTGAGGTAGAAGCCCATCTGAATTTAGGTTAACTACGTAGATGATAGCCTATGTTATTAAGTGAATTGAACTTACCGTATGGCTTACTCATACAAGAGTTGCTCATACAAAGATAGTAGGCTACAGTATGATCGATCTCTTGAGAGAATTTAACATAGGCCTACTTCATACTTGGTTCAATAATTTTCTTGGTAAGCTTGGTACGCAGAGGAAAAATTATTTCATACAGTTTATTCCAAACATGCAATAACTAGAATCTAGAAGTCATGAACTCATAAGCCATGTCAGAAAACTCAGAGGTAAACTCATGAGGTAAGTTATTATTAGGTACGGTAGTACACTTAGATAAACTCATGATGCTATAATATTGTAGGACTTTTTTGTTCTGGACATACTGTATAGACTCAATCCTTTGAGCTTCTGAGGCTTCGAACTTTCATGATAAAATTACAAATTCCAATTAAAAAGAATTACTATCATCAGCGTGTAATCGTACAATTACAATTTTCCAAGCAAAAGTGAATGTGTTGGTAAATGAATGCACTGCAGGTGAATGATATCGAGATATACTAATTCTCCAACAAGTTGAGGAATTCCTTTGGGAATAAGTCGAGCCCGAATGAAATGTTTTAAAGATTTTTCAGCTTCTTTCCGAACAATAATATTTATGAATGTAACTTTGGGTCGGACCGTCCGACCTTATTTGTTTCATCGTTATCATCGATGGTCGTTTCATCGACCTTAGTCATCAAATTGGCTGATTTTTCCTTGGCTTCAGACGTGATATTGATGAGGTAGGGAATTAAAAACGCTTTTATTCAATTCTATTATATTTTGAACAATCAATATTCTTAATAATATATTTATTGAAGATCAATACTTTAAGTTGATTTTACTTCAATTTCAAATTATTCATTAGTGTTTGAAGTGTGCATGAGATCGTGTAATTTCATTTATACGATGAGTTCAGCTTCAAATAAAGTTCCAGTGAACAAATATTCAAATACAGTTACAGACTATCTCTCTACGTTTCAACGTTGAGGGATGTAAGAAATTTCTCTCTACCACTGGCGGCTCGTGCTCACGAAACAGGTGAAGTGCCCGTATCTTTTACCGTACAGCACTTCACCTGTTTCGTGGGCACGAGCCGCCATTGCGGAATTAATCAAGGAGAGCAAACTGACCCAATGAAAAAACTAAATACACTATGATTCCAAGAAGAAATCAAGAAAAGGACTAGAAACTAATTCAATTATAATATTGTTACATAAACATTTTATGAATAATCTAGTATGGTACTAGTCAAAGTCTAAATAGGATATCAATTGAATTTTAAAACATGATTACAACCTTAACAGATAGCCTACTCTTTTGCAGAAATTACAAAATACGAATACGGTACCTCAACTAATTGCAATATTTCTATTTCATGGACAAAACAAAGTGAATAAATTGTATTCTATTACAATAAGTAGGCCTATTGTAAATTAAAATGTATCTCACTATTTGAGTGATTGCGTATTCCAACTCGAAAAATTCAACATTATTCAAGTAGGCTACAACTAAAAACATTTTTCTGTTTAGGTTCTAATTCTGAAATTAATTGAAAGTAATTTGAAATACTGTAAAAATAAAGAATTATTTTTAGCACGAAGTACATAGTTTAGTTTAGGGTTTGATAAACATTCTCTTCTCTCAATGGATTGTATGTAGGTAAAGCTATTCACAAAGACAAATTGATAGGTTTTTACTTATTGAAGGTAATTAAAACGCGGTATTTACAATTGTTATGCGAATTTCAATTAAAAAATGGTTCCTCTAAGCTTTAGAAGAATCATCGAGGTTAATAATCTTGTAATCTTTCGTATGAACGTTCTCCGTTAAACGTTTAAATTTCAAAGTGAGCGATTCTTTGAATACTAATCAATCTAATCATTCATCATTTGAAGAATATACCCCTCGTGAATAAATTGAGATTCAATATTGTTCTCTCAATTGTATTCATACAAATTCATTAAAATAAAGTAACTAGATGACATACCTGTATATGAAATTAGAACAGACCAGCAAAGATAACTTTACTTGTCGTTCTATTGAAATCATATTCTGGTTTTATTTATTTTCTTATTCATATAAATAAATAATAATAAAATTACATCAACTATGTACCTGGATATATATTCAAAACAGTTTTATGAAAAGCCTGCAAATACCTGGTTGTTTGCAAAGAGTAGTTTGCATACGTTTCACTCATAATCAATAATATTGTTGAATTCTCAGAATTGAACGCTTTTCAGAATACGGTTAGCTTTTTCAGTTCAACCAGTGAATATAAAGTCTCTCCATATTCTTTGGTTCAGCTCAGTGAACTCACTGAACTATTTACCGAAACTTTAACTAAATACTGAATTTTGAATTACACTAAAATACTATAATTTATTATTAATATTTGGCCACGTGATAAAAGTATGTAATTGCATTTTAACAACTTCTTAATTATTTCCATACCAAATTTAAATCAACATTAGGCCTACAACTCAATAAGCCACCAGCAAAAAGGCCAGTCTTAACTGTTTTCATGATATATAAAGGACTGCTATATTTTCTGATAAACTTTATATGAGATTAGAAAACTGTTTACTTTTCAGAGGTGACCAAACTCACTAATGGCATAGAAGCTAACTCTGAAGAAAATCTTCTGTATAGTGGTGTTTGCTGTAAGCCTATTATCAGTAACCTATTCAACTGTTCAACCATACATGGAAATCGTAATGATCCAGATGAAAATCGTATACGAAGAGAAACTAACAGCATTAGCCTAGTTCCAATACACCTTGAAAATTTTGAATGCACTAGGCCCTATCCAAATTTGAATTATTAGCTTATAATCTTATATTTTAGAAAACATTACTATTGCTCAATTGAATAGTTTTCCGGTGCTCCTTAATGAATTCTATTTGAACGCATTTCTGTTTACGGAAGCATTTCTAAACTTAATTTAATCTGCAATTTCTCATATTCTCCGAGGTCACTCACTCTTTCAAATATAATATGGAGTAGCCTATCGCCTATAGGATGGGTCTTACGAATAATTAGGATAATCATTGTTTGCTGAATTCATGAAGAGATTATTTATTTCATTGGCCAGACTTATTTGATTTCTATTTCCAGCTCAACAGTAGAAATTTGCATAGAAATAGAGATACAGTCAGAGAAAATAAGAGTAGAAATTCTCATTTCATACTCACCAAATACATTGAATCTGTGGATGCTACCAAAGATAATCTTCTATTACTCTGACAATCCACTCCGGATTATTATCAGATATCAGTATATGATGCTACTTGTAGTATCAGCTCCAAAGAGTTTTCTGAAGGCCCGCCTAATCCACTTCCAATATATCTTATACACCCTGAAGCATTCACAATAATTAGTTTTCAATGAATTCAAAGAAGAAGAAGAAGAAGAAGAAGAAGAAGAAGAAGAAGAAGAAGAAGAAGAAGAAGAAGAAGAAGAAGAAGAAGAAGAAGAAGAAGAAGAAGAAGAAGAAGAAGAAGAAGAAGAAGAAGAAGAAGAAGAAGAAGAAGAAGAAGAAAAAGAGGATTGTTTTTTACTGGTTAAAAAAACTCTCAATTTATTCTGTAAGCCATAAGTTGATCTCTCTTTAATTCGGTAGCCAACTCAACTTTATTCTTTAACCAGCTCTAATTGATCGATTCATTTCTGATAGCCAGTATCACAACTATCCAATTTAATCTTCTCCACAGAAAACTGATTACATTACACCAAAACGAACACAATGAATTCGAAACTTCGAACACGAATTCCGAAACTTGGGATTTTGATGCTTAAAAGAACTTGAGCAAGATTTTGACGATACTAGAACTTCAAGAGAACTGCAGAGGAAATGTCAAGTGCTGGGTGTGCCCCAATTGAAGTATCGCATAGAAGAAGTGGCTGAGACAGTTGTTTTAAATACGAATAAAAAAGGTTTCTACCGGTTCCTGGTTTTAGCTACAATGACTATACATACATTCTATAATCACTTGCAGCTAGCCTAGCCAACTAGACTAGCCCAGCCTAACTTTAAGCAACAAAATAATTGAATTGTTGTTGAAACGTGCTCACTCCTCGTAAAAGAAGTGTTGATCTCTTTATTCTCATATTACTCTGTCAGAAAACCGCCCTTGAATGCCGACATTCGGACTCTTTCTCCACTCTCCGCTCTCTGATTACGAACGATCTCATTCTCAATTCTCATCATAACTGACTATACAGTGAATTATGGCTGTGTGGAAAAAGTAATTTTCATTTGATGTGAATGAATTGAAATGGATTGAATAGAGAATGGTTGAATGCCGTGCGATCTGCCGAGGGAAAAGCGGCGGTCTGCGTCAATTAGCGGGTGATGTCTCCTTTATCGTCGGCTGCGTCGTTGGAGCGTGGTTTAATGGATGCGACGCGCTGCGAGCTGCTGCAGAAGACGTTGCAGAGCGGAGAGTGTGTCCCATCAATCATCGTTCTTCTCCGACAGTCTCAAACGGTAACGCTCTCACAGCACATCAAATACATTAGCCGCCTGTCGACACACACATTACCAGCTAATTAACACACTGTGTGTGTGAGTGGGCTACCGTTTCCAGCAGCCGATAAAGGAGAGCCGAGCAGGGCACCCAGCTACTGTTGAAATAGTTGCTGTCTGTTAAAAGCTGCTCTTGTTCGTGTCACGATGTCAGATACCGATGACGAAGGACGGCATGCATCATCAGTCGATGCACAAGTTTCCATTCTATCTAGTTTTGATCTCACCTTCAACGTTGCAGGGAGCTTTTCTTCATCAGCGCATTTTTGCTTATGGAAGAATGAGCTTAAAATAACGACTTTGAGTTTGAGTACTGTAATAAGTATTTTTAAATTTTCAAGTGTTGCTGAAAGAGAGGGCGTTACAACGATCCCATTTGTTATGAAATATTGTATTTTTACATTGTTGTATCATCAATATTGGATAGTACTCTGTTCTGAATTATTGAATAAAAATTTCTCGAAAATCCAGAAAGTAATTTGTGGAGCATTTCCCTACGTATTTACTCTGAAGATCTTCAAGAACTATCATGAGGCATAACGTTTTGTAACTCTTTTCTCAACATCTTTGAACTTAAGCTCATGTTTGTAGATGTCATTTCAAGATTTGAGTTCCACTTCCAGTCTCCCTATGAAGACTGATGAAGACTATGAAGTCTATGGAGACTGAAATCAAATTCATTATTCAGTCTCTACAGGAAAATGTTTATTCGTCTCATAAGTAATGTAAGTCACTAATGCATAAGTCATTAAGTTATGCATATTGAACCATGTGAGTCAAAAATTAATTTGTTCCCAACTATCATAAAAGCTATTTCATTTGTACATTGGTGGTGATGCAATTCGCACAAAATCATCTTTACTAGTTCCAACTTTATCTTAATTGCCATCGGTAATTCAATTACAATGGATTCACCCAATATTGGAAGTGAACTTATTCTCAAAGCTCACCTTGAACCAAAAAACATTGCCACTTATCGTTTTCAACTCATGAAAAATCAGCAACTAGTCTAATAATATACCCACCATCCTCTTGGATGATATTCAAGGAGTCGATGTGGACTCAGGAGCTGGAGGAGTTTTGAAACGCAGGAGAACAAGCAAAAGCAGAAGCACTGGTAGTGGCTGAGCGGGGCTTGTTGGATTAGAGAGTGGCAATAATTTGTCATTAAGCCATTAAAGAGAGGCATTAAGCCTTTGGGCTGGTCGGCTGCTCACAGTATCTCGCCTTGTGCCGTCCATGATAAACGACCAAACGACCCCTCCTTTCACCCCCACCCTCTTCACTAAACTATTTTCATCTTCTCGGGTTGCCCACTCTTCCCATCATACAAACATATTTTCCAATGTCTTTTTATTCTCTCAGCCTTAATATCAAGTGAGTGGCCGCTTATGAAACACTCCGAACATTCCCAGCAATTTTGTCACTTGGCTACTGTTGGAATTCCTCTACTACTACTACCACCACCAGTTTAAACACTCCAAGATGAACCCCATCTGGAAGCTCCCCGAGCGAACATTCCCCTTGAAATTAATTACACGCCTAAACGGGATTAGACCATCCTTTGGTTATTAGTAGCATGTCAAGCTTATGGCATCAACCTTTTGAAGAGGATCGTAATCGTTGCTAAGTTACAGTATGAACATGCTAGCTGATTATACAAACGAAACATGATGAATGATTGCGCCACTCCTGGTTAATTTTTCGTAAACAGTGTCATAGCAAATAACATGGTCCTGAATCTATTCGACTATTCTAAATTTTCGTATCAATTTTTCCTGAAAGTTATTTCAACTCAATATAGAATATCATCTCCTTAAATCGGTATCTCCTAAATTTCTGAAAATATTCTAGTTCAATTGTTGAGAATTCATTACAAATAACTCTTCTGTGCTACTTTGTTTGTTTCGTGACAACTTGGAAAGAGTGTAAAGATAAAACCACAAAGACCAAATCATAAGTTAATCTGTAGATTAATCATTGAATAATATTACTCATTTAATATTTTCTTTCTTCATTCAATTCTATAATCTTTCTTTCTCCTAACAATAGACTTAAAATACCATGAATCTTTGTCAGCTATTTCCCTCTTGAATATTTTGCTGTGAGAGAAAAATCACTTTCTTTGTAATTACAAGGTAAAATCCTTTGGTTGTATGTAAAATGTACCTTCTCTGTGCTCCAACTCATCCATATTCCAGATCCATTCCCAGTATCCCAACAATATCAATTATCAATAACAATTAAAAATCTCTAAAATGACTTGAAACTACTCATTTCACCTATACTTTGAAAGCGTACGCAAGAGGGGAAAAGAGAATTGCTGTGCGATGAACATAACCAGATAAAGACTAGAATAGAGTGGAAGGCTGATAAGGAAAGAGCAGATAAAAAATATCCACTAGTCAACAACAACAGCGACATCGTCGGAAAGCGAGATTCCCTCTTCATTTTCCATCCTCTTTTTTCAACTCCTGTGTCCTGAATATATTAATTTATTATGAAGGTAGTTTGCTCCGCGACTACTGTCCTTCTACCCCCCACCTCCCACCGTATTCCTCTCAAACCATCCGGCAGTTCCTCCCCCACCACCATCCCTAATTCCCATCCTGCTTGCTTCGGAGACACTCAAAGGTCACACTCAGCCACAATGATGCTCTCTCTCACACACCCCCATCTCCTTCTATCATTCTATTTACAGTATTAATATACAACTTGAATCTCCTTCGTCTACTCTCTCACTCTTTTATCCCCCTACCTCCTTCATCGTCGTGGAATGCGTTGATAATTCCAATCCAGCCTTCTGAACTGTGTGTGTGAACATTGCCATATAACTGCTAATATATTAGCTCTAATATATTGTTTATTAGCTTACCTCTTTTTGCCAGCTGGAATATGAATATGCGGCCTCCAGAATTGGATCCGACACCACTATTATAAATGCAAGTGACAACTGTCCACGTTTTCTAGTAGGTAGTTGTAAACTGGACGCATTTATTTGTCGGTGAAATTAGTTTTTGTGGTCTGCTCAATAGAAGCCGCTCTCTATTATTTGATCCCGCCATTGTTCACCCAGGAATCGGGTCACACCAAAGACACGCCTAGTCTCTTTACAGCATATAATTCATTCAAATAATTCAACAGATCTTGTCTTATTCAAACTAGCTTTGGAAAAAATGTTTCATGTTGAGATTGCGTCAATGCGGTACGATACTATGAAAATAAAGTTTTCATGAATATTGATCAGGAATTAAATTTATCACCGGAAAACCCTAGACCTAAGCTTTTCAGTATAATTCTGTATATCATACTCCACTTGATTGAGACTTATAAAAATTTCGATAATCGCTCATAAAAAACATATTTTTTAAACACGCCACGTCAGCCGACAAACTATAGACGACTAGATTAACGTAATTCAGTAATTTACGTACAATACGTTACGACGATGGTGATTAGTATGTTTAGAGGCGTTAGTTTTTCAATAGACATGCATGGAAGAAAGTTACATGCCGGAAAAAAGCAAGACTGCTATGGAGATGTGTTTTTCTGTTTTTATGGTTTAATAGGTTCTTTTTATGTTGTGCTCACACTTGGGACTAACTAGCTGGACGGTCTAATAATAATTTGCATGTCACGTCATGTTTCTTGGTTGGGAATGGGGCTTCAGCGCGCAGCTTTGTGGAAAGAAAGAACTTACTTCGATGTGGCTTTTGTGATAGGGGGGTGAGGGAGGTGGCTAAGCGTGCATGCATAAATAAGACGTGGCCACACGAGACAGGTGAAAATATAAATATATATGAGAGGTGGTTATGTGGTGGCCTGTTTCCGCGAAACCAGCGTCGGGTAGGACAAGGATATCCTTTATGTCCTTCAGGCCGCAGCAGCATCCAAGGGTCCTCATTTGGCACAACCGCGCTCGCATACAGAAGTGTCCTCAACCGACAAACGAGCAGAGAAAAAAGAACGATTCGCGGTTCAGCTAAATCGCCTTCGGCCACATTTCAGCTGAACGCTTTGCGGTCGTCTGGGGTGACTGCAACTCCACAATATATTCAAATACAACGTTTTGCTTTGCATTCGAAGTTATTTGAAGATTTGTAGATGAGATGCTCCCTCTAATCTCGTATTTGCAATGTGTTTTCATGAGATGAAACTCATATAGACTGTGATTGTGGCGTTGATGTTCTGATGTAAATTCAGGATGAGAAAAGGGTTTAGGTAATTACCTGTTTCTATTCTCTATGATAATAGCTTATCACTAATGTTTACCTAACTTTTACCTAACTAATGTAATAAAATTGCAAACCAATGTTCTCCTGTTGATAATTCCGGTAGAATGTTTAAAACCTTGCATCTTTTACTGATATGAAACTTTTCGCTGACTAAAAAGGACATTCCAGTGAGCAATATCCTCTCATTTCTAATACTCGCCTTTTTCCTACAATGTCTAAAGTGCTGATAGAAAGTAGATATTGCCAGAGATCTTGTACGAATAATTTTTCAACTCAGTTATAGACATTGATTGTTCTACAGTATTGTCTGTAGTCTCCTTATTCAAAAGCAGGATTGTAATCAATTGATTAGCAAACTCAAATCAGCAATTTGACTATAACAGAACGTCACTTTTAAAATTCCTTGAAGTTGAAAAAATATATTTTATTCACACTCAACCCTCTCACTGTTAAAGAAGGATCGGAAGAGAAGTGTGAGAGATACTAGAGATAGAAATAAAGTAAGTGAGTGAGTGAGATAGAGCTAGACAAAGAGAGAGTAAGTAAGAAAGAGAGTGAGGAAAAAGAGTAAACCATATTTGTATAAAGAGGAGTTTGGTTTTCGGAAGGCTGAAAGAGTTGGCCGGGTGTCACAATTAAGTCGGGGTTCCTTCCCTGCCTACAAATATTATTCCCAAAGCAAGCTCACACCTGTGAGAGTATATAATGGTCGGTAACACAGAGCACTAAGTTAAAGGAGTCGCGCGCGTCCTTCTCAAATTTATACCGTACAGAACAATAAATAATGAGCGTAAATAAATTTGAGCGGTTCTGTCACTGTATTGCGGTGGGAGAGGGGAAGGTGGTAGAGGGAAGCGGGCAGGAATAAAATCAACTTTTATAAAAATGATAATTCTGTTTTGTGGGGGGGGAGGAGTTAGGAGGGTAAAGGGTTATTTATAACGGGTGCCGGTAGCAGTAGAAGAGGTCGTATATTAGGCAGCGATATGAGCGGCGGTCTTCACCTCTGATGTGTTTATGAAGAGAGCCGGCAGCTTCCTTCGCGGCGAGATTGCCCCTGGGCAAGGGGTTTTGGGGGTGGGAGGGGGCGCATATGCCCAGGTACAACGACACCGCCTCTATTCAACGCAACGCCCTATTACCATATACATGGCTCGTATTATATCCAGCTTGTCCCCGAGAGAACTGCGCTGCGCTGGACCGCCAATGGACCTGATGATCACAAACACACCTGGTCGCTCGGTCGCTCCTTAACACCAACATCATGATCATGGTCATCACAAATTATTATTATCATCATCATCACAAATACCATCATCAGCAACAAAATCATCATCATCAACAACAAAATCATATTTATGGTCTTCAGCAACATTATCATCATGGTCATCATTATGTTCAACCACCAACCTCTCTCCGTTCGCTAATTACGGCCGAAATTTTATTGTCTCTTGTCACCGTTTACAACTCACGCTACCGCAGGCAACGACAGTGGACATTTTAATCTAAAATCAGGAGGATGGAAGTTACGAGTTTCCTTTTTGTTCCCTATAAATTATTGGTATTCTGTTGGAAATTTTGTGAACATGAATTTTTCACTACCTTTTCATTATTATTGGGCGGATGATGCCCACATAATAATTTTAGCTTGTGCGTGAGTATTAGATAATGAGTGCGAAGGTGATTGATGAGGTGGAAAACAGCCATGCCTACTGTGTCTCGAACCCCAACTAGGCAGTGCTAGCGGTCTGAAGGTTGTGACGCCCCAGCCCACTGCGCCTACCGGGCTGATGGTGTTGTAGGAAATGATGAGTATGGTAGGGAAATTTGAGAAGTGATGAGAAGGATTGATGTTGGTGTTATTAAGAATCTGCGATATTATGTGTACAGGAAAGGGAATCAATATTATTGTTTTGTCTTTGGAATATGATTATTCATTATCATGATAAAAGGTATAATAATATAGCCTAATTATACTATGAAGAAAACGTTAGTTAACTTTGAAGATAATGGTTGATTTCCAAATCAAATTCTAGAAAATATATGTATTCCTAAAATAGAATGTTTTGTATGCATTGAAATTGTATTATTTACATTGAAGTTGTTCTAGATTACATAAGGGAAGAAATTTATTGTTCAAAACTGTTATAAAAAACATAGCCTATATTTAAAAAAAGTAAGGTAAGGACAATATAATTATATAATGATAATTATATACTCTCTGGTAAGGACCTAAACGACTTCACAATGAAACTTTTCCACTTTGAATTCAATTGACTATTGATTGATTTCCGTTCAAAAACAAATACTTCTATGTGCTCCATCACTCTTCAGCATCTTTTAGTCAAGCAACAACGTCTTTCGTTCAATTTCACCGTTGTAAATCCGAAAACCAATTTGCTTGGTTTAAACTGCTTTTTGTGAATGTTCGTGGGTGAAATTGGACTGGAAAACCCATTTTCTCACAATCATTATTCCATCTATTTTTTCGGCTAGTGAAATTGGTGACGCACACACGAGGGAAGGGCGGGCCGCAGACAAGCATCTCGGTCTTCCGCATCGGCGGACGCGAGATCCGCCTTTCAGTTTGTCTTCTGGAGGAGAAGTTTGAAAGAGGCCGTCGCCTTTTGATGGCTACCGTTCGTGGTGAGAATAGTCAACGTGCCGAATAACAGTTTCTAATGTGAGCTCGGCACCGACCGAGCGAAAAAGTGAGGTGAGGAACAGAGAGAACGCAAGTAAATATCTCATTCTATACTCTCCTATACGAACGACTTTACAATAGTATACAATATATACAGAGTTGAACAGAGAAACCTGTGCACTGTAGTATAGCAATTCTCTTCGGAAAGGGAACGCCGAAAAAGTGTTGATGGTCGGCTAGATCAATCGCTGATGTCAATCAAACTTCCAACACCCAGTGCTCATTCACTATACAGTAGCAGAGAGGCAATCAAGATGCAATATTTGTAACAAGCCTCAATTTAGGCTACCCTCAAACACTTCACAATTGGAATGAGAGAACTGATAAATGATTCAATTTTTGATAACGTAATAGTAATGGATGAATGAATCAATGATAATAGTGTGAGAAATAAGGAGTAATAAAATTTATATGGTTGTTGTTAAGACGCCTCTTATAATTGAAGCCTCTTGAAGCCTTTTTTCGTTGATAGAGTCGAAACCCAATATTTTTTAGATGTACCTTACGGTATGTAGAATATAACCTCATCGTAACAGATGTAAAAATATTTCCACAAGATCTCTGTGATTACCAACTTTCCTAATAAGAGCTGATTAGAAAAGACTGACAAGCTAGAAAAGAGCTAAACGAGCTGATAAATGCAATGAATCTGAATCTGGAGATTGATTTCCAATCGTGGTTTCATTCACGGACTTCAAGTGTTGGCTCCAGAATGTAGCAGAAGAGACTGCAGCTCACCGAAACCACAGAATAAATAATTGATGTGCTCATCAGTTTTCATCATACCTAATACATTTCAGGAAATCGAGCATAGTAATATGTTCTAAATTATTGTGCGCTTTTGAATGTTTAAAGTTTCATTAATTTTTCGTGAATGTTTCGATTTACACAGGTAGGCTACTGTATTCTGATAAAATTTTCAGTAACTCGAACATTTGCTGAACGTCCCAAGATAGTTTAAAAAGAAGAATAGGTTTCTTCAGATCACGTACTTGTGTTTGTTAATTATAAACGAATTTATTATAGTCTCTTCTATTTATCTATCATTCATCGTGCTCTAACCGTATCCCTCCACACCTAGATATTGATGAATTATCATATTGTGACAACAAAACTGCTATTCACCTGTCGATGAATTCGAACATAATTATAACGAGGATACATCGTTGAATTCGTCTGGGATCACCTGACACACCATTGCAAGTCACTGATTGAGCATTCGAGATTGAGGTGGTCTTTGGGGAGAAGGAGAATTCGAAAAACGTTGAAACGCAATGTCGACTCATCTTTCGGCCATAAATATTGATAAGATGCCTGTCCAAGCAGAGAAGACGTTCTGGCAAAATGAGGAAATTACTACAGCTCGGTAAAAATTGTTTAAAAAATTATAAATTTTGTCTTAAATTGTAGATTAGAATGTTCCCTACAATTTGAATCGAAATTTATAATTTTTGAACCAATATTGATCAAGCTGGAGTCATTTTCTCATCTTGCCAGAATGTCTTCTTTGCTTGGACAGACTATGGCAGCAGGAGCACACCTGTGGAACATCGCACACACCTCGTCAGCATCGGCGGCTCCCAAATTTATGCCAGGTCCACTCACAGAATGATGCTGTACTCGATTTCCGACCTGGGTTCAGCTCTTTCTCCCAAGCAGGAATATCAAATCAGCATCTCGGAGGTGTCAAATGAGTGACAGTCGATGAACGATACTTATCTGGTTAAGCCAATAATAAGCCTATAAATAAATGCCATACTTGTGTGACGCGGACCAGTTTTCCTCCCCATCACGTTATGCTAATCAGCAGAGCACAACTCAAAACGTCAGAAGTATCTGGTGTGTGTGTGCTCGTTTATTTTCACTGAATTGAAAACATGATTGGAGCGCGCATTCCACGGAAACAGCTCAACATTCTTGGAATCATACGTGGGAGCATTTTTATGTTTCATATAATTTGACGAGGATCTTCGAGAGGCTCTAGATTGAAAGTTGAAACTATAAGTTAAAAATTTTTTTTCAATTATGATATTGTAGCGTAAGGCATGGAGTTGAGTGGAGTATAATAACTAGGATTGACATGGGTTCGCATTACACAAAGCATAAAAAAATGGTATGACATTGGGAAAAAACATTCAAGGCATGGGTTCGCATAAAAAATTATTCAAATGAAGCTAAAACTGAAGCTACGAAAACTATATGATTTCATTGGATTCATGATGAAAATTACTTTTTATCTGGAGATAATAATGCCTTCATATGCTTTACATATCTTCCAAATTCCTAAACAGTACAGGCTACTGTAGATCCATCAAATTTCATGAATGAATATATTGCTTGAATTGTATTTCAGGAGATATCAATGAATATTAGTATGAATTTTAAGAGAAAAGCTTTCAGAAGAGTCAAAATACACCGGAAAATCCAACCGGAATTACAGTAATCGATCATGATTCTTACAGATTCTTTTTCCTTGTTTTCAATCTGTTTTCAAGATTGTTTTTCAAATTGACTGAAAGTAAATGTACTATGCTCTATCAACTGCTAATTTGTTTTTTTTTTTAATAATGCAAGTGGAATTCTAATCTTATTATCATTACAGTCTAGTTTCTATCATGAAGTGAACTCAAAAAATGAGTTCCAACTCCATCTCATGTGTGAGCCAATATACAAATGATGACATGATGACATATACAATGATGACATGTTAACATTGTACCATCCTATCAGACCTATCTTAACCCGCGCTTGTTCTAACAATATTGAATATGCTTAAATTCTGAAAATTGTATTCGTAATGACGTTTGATAATAATTGTAGGTTGTAACTTAGTTTACATTGATTATCCTATAAAGGCCCCTAGCGTTGCCATAGAAGGTGCATTTCCTGACGATCAGATAGTTCTTTTTATTCCAATAAGTTGACTGTTATGGCCCATATCGATTTCTTATTATCTCTACTAGCATATTATGTTACGTTATAGGTCTTTAATATTGAATTATCACAGTGCTCTTTGTCATTTACAAATTCCGACAATATTCAGACCTCCAATAATCCCTCCCAAACACGATTTAAAATTCTCATTACCGCGTGATGCGTCTCGTTCAAAGAAAACTTGAATATTCAATTCAAGCTAGTTTCCTAAATCTTGTAATCTGAAAAGTCCGTGATATTTTTCATTCCGGTATCACTCAGTAACAAGGCAAAGCTGAACTGTCACGTAACTCAAGATTTTTGATGAATTGATTGCAGTAGCAGGATCTTCAGTACAAGTAGAGTACCAAAGTTCTCCAGTACGAGTAAAGTACCAAAGGTCTTCAGTACAAGTGAAGTATCCCAGTTCTTCAAGTCATAAATTTGTCAATTCTGTCACTGAGGGAGAATAGAGAGAAGAAATAACTTGAGCTGTTGAATGTTACCGTGCTCAGTTGAACCGATAAAAGTCAGGATAGCTTTTTAATGTGGTGTTCAAGAAGCTTTGTGTATTTGAAATGATAAAACCGGTAGCAAGTTTTATTCAGTCTTCTCTTCTACCTACTACTGGGAGAGAAAGGAGGAAGATAGAGAATGAGATAGATGGAAAATGATAGATTGAGTTGGAGTGATGGGTGAGACAGAGAAGGCGAATGTCCAAGTAGATGTATAGTTTTATTGGTTTGGAATGCTTGCGTATTCTGTCATCCTTTAACCTGTACCGACTATGCTTGAGAGCAAGCCTCTGATTATGAGTTTCGTTATTTGGAGGAAGCGAGTATCAAAGCAAAGAACGCAGCTGGGTGTGAGATGCTACTCTGCTGGTGTCCCTATCAAGCTGTTACGTCTGGAAAATAAAAAAACTCACCAGTGAAACAGGATGATGGCGTGAAAATAATAGAAGAGACGCGGGCAGAGTGACATGCTAATAAAAATTCACCTCCGATCGACTGTCACAAAAGGCAATTCTCGCTTTTAAATGGATGTCTGTATAATGTGATATTATGTTGATGTTCGGATTCCACTGTGGAAGCACAGTAGCTACGATCTGGACACGGTCTGCCTTCTCCTATGAAGGACGGCAGACATTTTTCACATTCAAGAGTTAATTTGATTGCTCTGGAACGCCCTAATCAAAATATCCAACTTAAAAAACAAGACTGTATAAAATGATTGTGCCCTGAGGATAGCAACTCGTTTGTTTAACTACTGTAAATGAGAATATTTGACATTGTGGAAAAGAATCAATCATTTATTAAATTAATCCCATCGCTAAGATACACAAACAGAGTGTTAGAACAATAACAGATGGTGTTTCCGTGATGCATTTATCACAAGTCTGTGGAGTAGATGGAACACTGGGTACAAACTTCTTTATCCAGTCCAGTTCAGGACAAATGTACAGACACGTAGAATAAACTCGTTTGGATCTGCAATCAGTATACTTATCGGGTTTAAAATATTGACAGGTTTCTTTGTCTATTATCAAGGTGATGATTCCTTCCACCTTTCCTTCGCAAACCAGACCTCCACCGGCATCACCAAAGCATGCACCCTGTCCTTTCCTAGGAGCCAAACAGATCAATTCCTCCAATTGACGGTTTTCTATGCACGGGCAAGTCTGTTTTCCACGGAATGCCTTTACCTGAAGGTAGTTCAACTGGTCAGTAGTTTTGTTCTCATTACTTCCATAACCAGCTATGTTGCACATCCTTCCTTCGCTGCGAGGCCATGGTTCGTCACTCAAATCTAATTTCCCTACCTGTTCATTGAAATTGTATGGCGTTTCCACCTTTACCAGTGCCAAACTATTTCTGTCAACGGTGTGCACATTCAGTTCTGTTGCTTTTTTCAATTGCCCTGAACCCGCAGCATTATTCACATACCCAGCTCTGATGGATATATCAGTGGCACTCACCAGATTTTTACCTTCCATCACACAGATCGCCGCCGTAATCACCCAACTCTCATCAATTATCGTTCCAGTGCAGACTGGTTTATCCTTGACTTGCACGCTCACTTGGTATGGGAACTGGCCTAAAGTTGCCATGCTGCCACCGAATACTCTTCGATCACCGTAGACCAGCATGGAGAATGAAAAAAATACATTTGACAGGAAGAAGAGAAATATCATTATCTGGAATTAATATAAAATTCAACATTAATAACATCCTTGCAAACAATAAAAGTTTAAAAAAATGTTCAATATAGCCTATAGGATGTAGGCTTTTGTATAATACCAATTAATAAAAAATGTTTTTGAATGTTCCACAATCTTAAATCACAATATCCGGATTGATTCTGTGATTGGAGGTGGCTTCGTCTGCTCCTTGTACGCTCCAATACCTGATGTTTTCAATTAGTATTGTCATTTTGCTATTCCTGAGGCTCTATGGAGAGGTTTATCTTTTATCTTTCAATTTAAAGACAGAGCCCTAGCTATGCCTAGATGTTTTTTCTTAATCGAAAGAGACAATAGATGTTTTACATCAAATATTAGTTACATCAGCTCGGAAACCACCTAAATGTTTGACGACAGCTATATCTATTGATTTTGCAAGTTGTTTCTACTCAAATTGGAACTTTTTTATATATTTTTGTGGAAAAATTGGAAAACTGCAAAACATAGCCTATTGGAAATGTTTTCCTATGAATATTGTAATTAGACTATAACATCTACAATAATAATACCTCATCAATGCATTACACCATTTTTAAATATGGATAGATCAGCAATTAAAAGAAAAAAATGTGGTGAAAGAGATTCCTTTTTGGAAAACAATATCTCATATCTTCTAATACCCATTCGCAAAACGTGATAATTATGGTTATTGGTTACCTTCCACTAGAACTCCACACTTCTTTCGACCAATTTGAAAACACGCGTCAGTTTATTTACGGCCTTGAAATATTTATTTGAGTTATAACCTCCACTTTCCAACAAGAAGACTTGCTAATCTTGAATCATATGCAAATTGATTAAGCAATTGACAAAATCGATGAAGCATTTTCATGCCCTTTTTATCTGGAAATAAAAAGACATTCACCATCACTGTACAATAAAATACTCTCGATTTAAGTTCACCATAATCATCCAAAAATTCACAAAGCGGTGGTGTTGATAATATGTAGGCTTGTAGCTGGTTAACAGCTGTTTTGCAGTCTGGATTTTCAGATTATTCTTATTTGGTTTTCTTTTAATGCTTCCTGAATCATATTTTGTAGCTGTAATTTCAAAGGTTTATGAATTTTTGTAAAATTAATAAATATATAATAACTAATTCATTTTTTCATGATATTTTTTTCACAATGATTTGTCGATAGTTCCATCAATTATTCGAATGATTAAATTTACAATATTTCAGCTGAAATACTGTTGTACAAGTATTCCAAAATTTCTCCCACAACTATGATATAATAGCCATATTTATCTGTTCTCAGCCTTGGTTCCCACCAAGGAGGTTCAATCTCCTTGATTCTCACTGAGCTACAATACAACTGTATTGTATTGCAATAACTGTTGTAGCACAGTGTCTGTTCTAGTGAATCAATAGCCAATCAGCGCTCTCTCTGGTGGTTCTTATTTTGTGGCTCCCTTTCTATTGAGTCGGCTATGGTGTAGTGATTTTGTGAAGTGCTTCAGTCAGATTTAGTAGTAAACAATGTTTTGGAATAAAAAATTATGTTTTCAAATGAACTTTTTAAAAGAACTATAACTCATATCTCCGTTTGGGGAAAATGAGGTTATCTGGCGAAGTGGAACAACCCTTGGGTCTCCCCACTATTAAAAGCCATACGCTGAATAATAATATTGAGTCTCTCATTCATTATATTGCTTTCATATTTATCAAAATAGAATTGTGATAGAAGATAATGTCATAAAACTTGATAAGATTGATCGTAATAATCTTCTTTAATTTCACTGAAATCTAGCATTTGGCTAATAAACAGTTCATTTATAATCTTATTTATTAGGCTTAGGCATTTGGGAGTAATATAGTTTGAGAAAGTTTTCATGCAGAAAATTGTGTTTAATGCGATTTAAATAATTAAGCACTTGACGCCAGAATATTGATTGCATGAATTCTACTACAAATACAGTGAATTAGAGAAGTTAATTTATACCATTTAAAATACACCATGAACACATTTTTCAGAGGGTTACTTCTACGAGTAAAGTTTAACGATAACTCAATACTTCATGCTCCTATAAATAATTGATGTTGTAGTGGCGTTCCAAGCCGAAACACAAATGGAATTTAAGAACACAAGTCAAATTCAAGAATGAAATTTGTATTCAATAACAAATTGCAATAAGCGTTTTACACTAGATTGAACTATTCTTCCATGTAGGGTTCCACGTTCCCATAATGTGAACACTGTCGGTCCAAGACATAAACGAAATTCAAGCCCGAAAACAGCTTGTAACAAGTTGTTAGAATCGTAAGTCTTGTTGGTTGGCGTGTATACTGTATAGTGTTGGCTACAGCACACATCTGGATGAAATCAAACTCGGTTTGCACCTACAGTGTTGTGGCTGTGGCGGCTACCAGAATTTCCAGTTGACGGGTTTGGTGCGGCTAGCGTACGGACGTTACGAATGTCGGGATGCTTCTCTCGTGAGACGACGACCTCCTGGAGGACGAAAAAGAGAGAGGAAGATGGAGGAAGCATCTGAAAGACGAAGAAGGAGGGTTGTTATCGGCGTTGGTCCTTTGTGATGACTCACGCCTCATCTCACACGGTCGCCGCGAACGGACCAAGACCCCCGCTGGGAACCTTCCTCTCACACCTATAGTCTGTCCAATCAGAGAAGACATTTTGTCCAGATGGGAAATTGACTCCAACTCGGTCAATAATGGTTGGAAAATTATCAATTTGGTCTCAAATTGTAAATCAGAACGTTTCCTAGAATTTAAAACCAAATTTATAATTATTAAACCAATATTGACCGAGCTGGGGTTATTTTCCTCTCTTGCTAGAATGTTTTCTTATTTGCTTGGACAGACTACAATATTCAAGCGGCTGCTTCAGATTGTTGCCACTGCTTCTGCTCCTCCTCCTGCTCATGATGTATGCAATGTCAGAAATTCACAAGTTACCGCAATCGAAGTGACAATTGGGTTAATTGGAAATTTGTTCTGTGACACGAGTATCCCTCATAGTCGGACGCTGTGAATTATTATGAGGTTTTCCTTGAGTTTTGTGTTTGATTGTTACTTTCCTATGTAACTACAGAAAGAAACTATTTTATTGTCAAGTTGTAATTGAATTGAGTAGTACAAATGTGTAATTCAACTTTTCTCCAAGTCTAAAACAAAGATGGTCTATATACAATTAATCATACTAATTTAAATAACTTAATTCCAACTCTGGACAATGGATAGAAGTTACTTCATGGCTTTAACAGATAATAATTTGAAGTTTGGTCGATTGTATCACAGTTGAGGTTTTAATATTTGTCACGGAATGTTTATTTTCAATTGGTTTCCTCCCTTACACTGTATCATTCATAATTTGTTCATAAGAGTTACCCACATTTTGAATGTTTGTTTTATTGTTTATATAAATACAAATAAATAAATGTATCTCCACACTTAACATTAGAATTTGACAGAAAACGTAGAGCATTTGACGAATATTCTAGATCTCCAATATAATAATTAGCAATATTTATGCCATGTTTCTGAGAAGGAAAACAGAAAATTTATTCTCAAGACTTCTAACAAATTACCACAATGTGACTCCATAACTCGTTATTGGTGCGACTTTCATTACCAACTTTGTTATTGCCAAACGTTGAATAATATTTCCATCTACTCATATAATAGCTCGAAAGAATAAGGAGCAGTTTGTACTTTGAACAATCAATCATCGTTATAATTTTCTCGATTCTATTCCACTTTTTATTCTTAATAATTTTGCTTGGTTGGATAATACGTAGAGAAATAATTTAAAAAAATTATTGAATTTGATCACTGCGTTTTCGATATTTTTAACTTCTAATTCAATTTATTCTAAAGGATTCGACTCTTTCGTCATTATTTCCGTACATTGGAGGAGCAGGTTAATAGTTTATGAGGTCTCCAACGAAATAGATTTTTCTTCAAGAACCGAAAACGGAGAAGTATAATTTTGTGAGAAATGTAAATGTCTCTCAGTAATCTACACCTTTCTTCATTCTCACAGACTACCTTGTTCAACAGCTTCATTGTTGTCGAAGGAATCCCAAAAGTATCCAAAACATGTAGTAAATTTATCGGCGAAAAATCCAACTGAATCCTTTATAAAACAGTAAATCATCATAATACACATCTAACGAGGTGCTTACTTATGACGGTCAGTATTTAAGACGTAGTTAACTAATATACATTATTAAGGGTGACACCTCGGCCCACGTGTACTGCCCAAGCACAAGCAAATGGCATAAAGTATGTTTGCAATAAAATACGCAGGCTGTAAAATTATAATTACATTGACGCTGCAGTCGTAAAATTTGCAACGACATAAAAAACTGTTTACGGTCCTCGCGCATTATACACACTCACACATAAATACATGTATACAATGCTATAGTCTTTCCAAGCAAAGAGGACATTCTGGCAAGATGGAAAAATGACTCCAGCTCAGTCAATATTGATTAAAAAACTATATATTTAGTTTTAAATTTTGAAAAATATTCTGCTCTACAATCTGAGACCAAATTTTTAATTTTTGAATTTATATTGACTAAGCTGGAGTCATTTTTCCATCTTGCTAGAATGTCTTCTTTGCTTGGACAGACTATAGTTATGATGTAACCCAGCACGTGGTTTGGTTAGGTTGCAGCGATGACAACAAAACCCGTACTAAATTACACCAGCGACTCAAAAATGATAACCGTGAATTTTCATGTTTTGAACGGACAGAGACAGCAAGAGGAAATACAGTGAGAGGGAAGGAGTTCGTGAAAGTTGAGAGTACGCAAAAGATGTAAACTTGGTGAGTTTGGTGTGAGCGTGAGGAGAGCCGAGAGAAATGTGCAATGAGCGCGCACGGAGGATTCTTCAACGATGTGGATATTTTAAGAGTTTTTCTCGGAACATTGAAGAAATTTGAGCAGCTTATGAGTCCAAGGAACAATACTCAGTGAGATGTTGAGCAGAATAAATTTCTTTTGGTGAACCAATCCCATTTTTTCCTCTCCTTTTCAAGTTGAAAAGGTTTTCTACTAAGTGGAGAAGCTTTCCCGTTATTGGAATTGGTTCATAATATGAGTTCATATTCCATAATCACCTAATTACAACGTTATATTCAACGTTAGCTTTTCATCTGATCGGGAGAATCTGATTATGACATGGGATCATTGTATATTCTTTGACAAAAAGATGGTTTTGGAGTAGTATAAAATTACTCTTGTTTTCACAGTCTAGTTCATCTTCTAGTCTAGAGACTACACTAGAATCTAGTCAATTGACAAAATCAGATTTTTAAATCTAACCCTTGCAACTATCATTTGCATATTTTTTATCATTCCATTCCAGTAGGGAATATAGATTTACTATTTTTCAAGATAAATAATTTAAATGAACTCATGAATGTCTCTCTCACTGTAAATTTATATTCTGAAAAAGTCTTAATGTTTGAATATGAATGACAATTTTGGTTTTCAAAAACAGGCTCTCCAGTTTCTAATATCTGTAAACACAGAATTTCCAACCTGCGGTATCTTCAGAGTTATGTTGAGAAGATGATTTCTTCACTTTGAAATCCGACGAATGGAATTCCATAAATTTTAATTCTAGTTATTTATTAGCTGTGTCCTAGCTGCTACTGTGAATTATAGTCTTTGGCCGGTGACTAACCCCTTCTTCAGGATTTATTACATAGCTAGCTGAGAGAATCAGAGGATGAGACTTCGCTTCGGCTGTTCAATTGGAATATCAAGGCACTCATATAGGGAAGCTGTGTCAGGATAGAGAAGGTGTTCTGCTATAATAAGTTTCTAGTATAACAATGACAGTCGCGTCCTTCCCTTGAATGCAAGCCTAGGCAAGAAAGGGGAAATGTCGGGAAGAAAGAGACAGAGTATGGAATCACGAGTCGGAAAAGATGAAGAACGGTCTCAAAAAATTTCATTGTGAGTGAATATTTGATGTTCTTTGTTGCGTTCAGGCTTCCCTGCTCCTTCGCTCTTTTGTGACTGCACTGAATGGAGCTGGAAATAGGCATGCAAAGGGTGGGTGTGATCTAGTATCCGTAACTATTATAATATTATTCATAATATTCTCTTATAAATCTTTCCGGTTACATGATATAAATCATATTTCTATTTAATTGAATGAACAGTGAGAATCGTTCAGGATACCTTGAATTAGGAGATCGTTTTAAACGGGACTCATAAGATACTACCCTATCTAGCAATAATTCTGGACTATTCCACAGGTTCACCAATTAAGATAAACTGATGTTGATTGTATTCTAAGAGCGTTTCTCGTGATAATTACAATAGTAACAATTCAACATAGAAAATTGGAGATTTTCAACTCAATTCATTCAATCTTCTAAAGAGGTTGGATATTATTGATTCAAGATTCGTGAACCATTAGGCTATCACAATAGAAAAATCCTTTATTGAGGAGAGAAAACTGTTGAATTTATTGATTAATAATATTCGAGCTCCACTCCCAGTGCTAAAGAAAAATGATTTCCTGCACTAATCGAATACTGTACAGGCATGGACAATTAAGCTTGATAGTTATTATTCTTAGCAGCCTCTAATGCACCTGTGTTCGGAAAATAATGATTTTTTACTGTGAATTTAGAGTACGAAGTTCTAAATAAGATCTTAATTGTCATTAAGATATGATCCATCCATGGATCCCAGTAACTTTTAACTGAGTTGGTGGTTGAGGGAAGCTTGAGAGTACTTTCAGAGAAAAGGTTATTTTTATGAAAAAATTATTCCAGATGAGTTAATTATCACCACAGAAAGTCACAACTATTGACATAATCTAGTAAGAGACTGGGAAAAGTCAGTGATAAGCTACCTGAGGAATTTATATGGATTTTTATCAGAGTATACCTGAGATTAATCGGGGTGGGCAGGTGAGTGAGGGGGAGGGGGCCCCACGCCCAGAGGCGACGTGACAATTAGCCGGGTTCACACCATCTCAAACGTCAGGAGTGACAGCAGCCCCTGTCTCATTCAAGACCTTGACAGCCGCACAAACTCAACTATCCAATTCTTTTTTATCATCCTCATCTTTCTTTTCTTTGAATCTATTCCCTTTTCCACTGATGGGCCATTCTTAAGCCGCCCTTTGCAGGCTCCATGCTGTACTTCCTGTCACCAATATGTTGACACGCTAGCATTTCTAACAACATCTCCATTCTAACTTATATTTACAATTTTATTTTATTTGGGTGACATCAAACAAAAAAATCCTTTGAAAAGAGCTACCTTGAAGCGAATTTTGGAAAAGCAAATGTTAATAGACAATATTGCTGCCTACCTTTAAATGAAACTTCAATTTCAACTTTATTGTATAACACAAAATCTTTGAGAATATCTAGAAGTGAATTTTTGGAAGCTAACGTTAATAGACAATATTGTTGCTTACTTAGAGTAGTTGAATGGAACTTAAACTTTATAATGTAGCACAAAATCATTTTCCTAATATTGTAATTTTTATTATAACTATCATGATCAAAACAAAAGCTAGATCTGAACAAAGGCAAATCTTCAAATCTAAAACAAAGACAATCTTCCAGGTTTCAGCAAAACATCAATAACCGAAAAATTTGCATCGTAACAATTAAGAAGTTGTGTTATTTCGAACACTCGTTGCTCGTCCTCATAAACTGTAGCCAAGTTATCACGAATCTCCTACAGTTCAGATAAGTCGAATAACTAATCCTTGTGACATCACTAAACTTTGTAAACAAACATTTGGAATATTAGATCGAAATATAAAACAGTTTGCGAATCACTCACTTCTAGACTTCTTTTTATTCTTCAATGGAAATCAGTAAAATCAAATTTTTAACGAATTTGTCAAGTTGAATCTAGGAAAGAATCAAGTTTTATATTGTAAAAATACATTCGATTGATAATAGATGATTGATTTGAAACTTCAACGAACATAATTACTTTGGAGTTCTTTTGAAATTTACTAATCATATTCATATAGCCAACATTATCAAACCAATACTCGTAAATTTTTGTAGGACTCTGACGAATCTTACTCATAAGTTGACTATTCTGAACGCAATATAACAAAACTCGGCTCTAGTCAAGCATTTTTTCTTGTAGAGATGGAACAGGACCTAATGTCGTCTATTGAAATTTGTAGAGTTGAACTTCAAAGGTGTTCCAGCGACGGAAAGGGTGAAAAGACGGTCGTTACTATGCTAAACACATCGACGAATAGGATATTCAAAAATGGACAGAAGCGTCATCCTATTAACTAGAAAATGATAGTCTCCAACTGAGACTAGGATGATAGTTCTATTCTGAACCACACCTGTTCTGAGTTAGATTGCGGAAACATAAGCATAACCAACCTAAATAAAGGATGAATGAGATCATAGCCACCTCCAATATATTCAATACCTTCTATCAAAGGAAGCCATGATGAAATTCACGATTTCATAGGTTATGCAGGCAGATGTTAGAGTTGGAAATTAGATTTTGAATCACCATGAGATGCTAAATTGCATGATGAATTTCCTAATATCTTCTTGTATATATTTATTATTTGCGAAATCGAATATCTTGATAAATTTAATTTTATTCACAGTTTTTGGGAGTGAATCATACTGCTTGATCAAAAGATTCTGTTGATCTCCAATAAGGACTCATTTGGAAAAATTAAAATGCGAAATCATTAGAAAAAATGGTTGATCTTTTAAACTTCGATACGATTTCAATAAATTCTTGTTAGTGTAAATTTAATATTATCGCCAAGATGTTTTTGGGAGAAACATTTTTACGCTCAGCATTCTACTATCAAATCGAGTAGCTAGGAAGAATATGTTACAGATTTAATAATCAATTTGTTCTCATTCTCCAATCTGAAAATAATTCAATAAATTATCACATTGAGTTCATTATTTAGAGCCTGCATGAGATAACCTTCCGACAGAGAATATTCACTCACACTTTATCATGCCAGGAGTTTTTGAACAATGGACAGTTTTTTATTCAGCTTAACAGCTTTTTGATTGTAGTATTTTCTTACATTTCATCATTTAGCGAATATTTTCTCCGCTCCCATTTTCCAAAAAGAAAAAATATAGTTCGTCATCATCAAACTCTCCATACACCAAATCAAAGAATTTTATTTCTCCTTTCCTCCTAACCCTTCATTTATATTTCAAACACCACTCGAATGATATCTCCAACAATTTAAAGTTACCACAAAACTTTATAACTTCTAATCCACCCTATTCCTCCCTTATCAGAATAAGGCCTAACAAAACATACTATGCGAAATATAATAATGAAAGATTCCACTACGCTGCCAACTAACGTGGGAGGAATACTTGGTGTCTGTGGAAAACTAGACGTTCTTTATCTTTGACAAGAAGCAGGTGGGCTGAGCGTCGATAAAAAGCGGATCTAGCAAACTAGAATGTTTAAATGGTTGAATGAGGAGTGGGAAGACAGTATTGCGGGAGGGTAGGAGGGGGTTGATAGGGCTTTCGCTTCAGAGGCAAGCTGACATGATATCAAGCCGTGGACCACCATGTCAGTCAAAATGCAACACGGAAAAAAGATCGAAAAGAACGTACGGTTCTGTTGTATGGAATTCCCCACGTCGTTAAGCGCTTGCTCGATCGACCGTTCGCGATCAGTTTCGCATCCATTGTTAGACGTCAACCGTCCGATGAATACATGTTTGGACCGATATTATTGGGCGGTCTATCTTGCAAAACAATAACGCCCCAACCATTTGATATAGACACACAACACCATACATACACACAATTTCTTTGCTGATTCGAAATTTCATGCTCAGTTTCCATCTCTTTGAGAGCACCGATCCTCCACATTTCACGCAACATTTCCAACTCAATAAACACCAATCAGCGAGCGGCACAACGTCAAGCAGTCTATTACGGTAGGCTATTTGTAAAAAATATCATTTCATGAGAAGAGAGGAAAAAGAAGTAATTAGCCAATCGGTCTCTATCTAAATTCTATTGAAAGGGTGACAGATTATTGTTTAAATCCTACAAATGTTAGTTTATATGCTTATAATAACATTATTTATTCATTTATCTAATAAAAAACCTACATAGTGATAGAGATAACAGGTATGGTAAAGCCCTTAGTATTTCCAACACAAATTCGATTAAAATATAGTTCAAGTTTTTAGCTTAGGAATTCTTGTTCTTGCCAAAGGTTTTCCACTCCAAGAAATGATCCGATGATTATGATTATTATATTTTCATCAATCAGAAAGTTCGATCAACATTCCAATAAATGTTCCCCAGCAATAACCAATCACGAGTAAACTAAGAGTTCACCTGATAGTTATGAAAAACTCAAATTCTCACTCCAAGCTGAAAGATTTCATCCTAGCTCAATCATCAAGTTTCGATTGAAAATATTCATATTAATTATATGTGGCCAACTGATAAACTCACTTCAAACTAGACAACTGTACAGCTAACCAAAATTATTCTTTGAATTATTGTGAAATACAGTGTCTGGAATTAATAATTCTAGATTTCTCCAGACAAGTGGAGAACAATACAGGTGTTGAACAGATGTTGTTATCAAGTCGATTCGCACCGATTTGGTGTGCAGTTGTAGGTCGACTGTCGCCAAGACGTGTTCGACAGTCGTCTGACATCTTCACTTTACATGCCCGCGGCACACAGACGCAGCGGTAGTCGTCACCATTGTCGCTTTCCAATAGACGGATGTCTGGGTTTATGCTGTGAGCATCTTTCAGAGAGAGAATAGAATTCTTCCTCAACACTCACGGATTGTACAGGGTTGTATTTAAAGTTATTCATTGCGCTACTTTGAACAGTCATTCGGAATATAATTCTTCTTCACTCTATGATTTTCAAGTTCTTCGACAGTGTCAAGTTATTCAGTACGGTAGGTTACTTGAGAAGCCATTATACATGAGCGTTTCCCAACTTTCAGCGTTCAGAAGTCTCGGTTAAGTGTGTTTGGTGCGATCAGATGTGTTTTCAGTCTGAGGAGAGGTATGTTGATCGATTTCAGATTGTAACTTTGTTAATTTAGTTTTGAATTATACTGCGTGCTTGATGTATTTTCAGCCTGATGAAAGGTATGTTGATCGATTTGAGATTGTTAATTTAGTTTTGAATTAGGCTTTACTGCGTTATTATTTTTGTCGAATTATGTTTTATGACCATCAGTTCTATTAAAATCACTTCAAATGATGATGTATCTTTGATCATGAGCTGAGAACCCCCAATATCTAATAATAATCTAGGGCTGATGGATAAATTTCGAATACAAAAATATCACTGGTTAGACTTTTTAAACATTGGTTACAACTGATTTTATTATTTTTCCATTCAGATTCAGGGTGGTGATGTATTTCCCAGTATTGTTTATTTCAATTTCTCATTTTAGAAAAGCACCTGTGTCATCACAATGACAGGGATTTTAAAGTTTTGCAACTTGATAAATGATAATTGATCAGAGTAAGATGAACTAGATCACCAAATATCAAGTGAGAACTATTGCTGGAAATATATTCAGTTTTATTGTAATGATTCAAATCACTCTTTGATCATGAGTTGAGAAGCCCCAATATCCAATAGAGAAAGACTCAATATCTAACAAAGAAAGCCTCAATATCTAATAAAAAAGCCCCAATATCTAATAATAATCTAGAGGATGATGAATGGATTTTGAAGACAAAAATATTTGGCAATAATTTTGTAAGCTTTTTTTATATCGTAAGATATTGGAGTAATAGATTTCCGGCTCACTGCCACCGCACTCCAATAAAAGTCTAGATCCAGGCTCTCTTGCACGCTCTATTGATGACTATATGAAGTCAATCAACATAAGATTAAAACCCCTTTAATAAGGAATCTCTATTTGAACTGCGCATAATTTCGAACAGAAAGTGCTGGGCGCATTTTCGGCTAGGGGTGGAATTGTTTTCAAGTATCATGCAGTGGTTGTTGAGAGAAGAATGAAACGGGAGAGAAAAGTGTATGGTTTGTCCAAGCAAAGAAGACATTCTGGCAAGATGGGAAAATGACTCCACTTTGATCAATTCTGGTCAAAAAATTATAAATTTTGATTGAAGTTGTAGAACAGAATGTTTCCTACAATTTGAGACTAAATTGATAATTTTTGAATCAATATTGACCGAGCTGGAGTCGTTTTTCCATCTCGCCTGAATGTCTTCTTTGCTTGGACAGACCATACCTGCCATTGTTTCGAAACAAACAGGGCACTCGTGTGGTCGTGTCATAATAAACTACGGGTGAATAGTCAACAAGTAGATGCCGACTGTTGAAAAGTCATCGGATTGATAGTGGGCGGAGAGAGATCTGTGAAGGGGGAGGGGCACTCATAGCGTCAACAGCAATAATTTGCTCTAACCGCCCGCGGCGTCAGTACATAAACGCACACAGATGCACATAAACGCATACAGACGCACATGAACGCACACAGACGCAAATCGACGTTTTCCTTCCTGGTCGCCCCTCAGCCTCCCGCTGATTACCGCCCCCGGGCGCACCGCAAACGGACCATGCCTATGCAAACAACAGCCACTTTCGCCAAATTGGTTCCTTCTCTTTTTAAACGGAAACCCCTTCACATGATAAACACTAGTGTGGTAAGGCACGTGTCTGGAAAACAGCACGCTAAGTTAGAAAGTATTTTGCCTTATTTGTAATTGTAGGCTTATAGTGAACTAAACAAATTCATGTGGTCCATGGAATCAAACCATTCGTGAGTAAGCCTTAATTGTATAATCTATGTCTGAATCAATAATTAAAAAATTCCAAACTGTAGGGCCTTTTTAAATATGGTAAGCTGTATTCGAGTATGATTATTGTGAGTTCATTGAGGCATTGTGTAATTCAAAGATTCAGCTAGATTCACTGTGTGATTCAGCTATTCTACCGAGTCTATTGTAGGTCTCCGGAAACTGGAGAGGTTTATTTTTGTAAGTTTCACATGTTCCATCTTTCTATTCATGACTACAATATATTGATAAATTTCCAAACATCCTCAAATAAAGTTTCCTGATTCTTCATGAGTAGACCTATGTTTGAAAAAACTTTCAATAAACATAGAATGGGACATCAAAATGTTGAACTTATTCATGAAAAATATTCTCAATTCATACTCATTAATAGAATGCTTCTTCATGGAGTGAACTTGTTGATAAGAGTTTATTGACAATAATTATTTGAGTAAAAAAATTCTGTGTGTGACTCTTTCAGCTAGATTCTTTCGATTTTCAAATTGAACTGTAGCCTATTATATACATGTAAGATGTAACATACCTGTCTCCTCTACTTGCACTGATAAGTATCATACCAAAATTCTTTCAGCTTCAAGGAGAATTTTAAAACCTTTTTAAACAAGTTCGTTCACTTCTAATCAGCGGGGTAATTTTAGGGCATTCTATTCACGTAACATACCTGTTCCCCCCACTTGCACTGATATACCAAGACTATGACAGCTTCAAATAGAATCATAAAACCCCTTTAATCATTTATTTATTCATTTATTAGATACACTACAATAATTATTATACTGATAGGTGAAAACCTCCAATCAGCGGTCTCCAATGAGAGAAAAGTTTTACGAATTTCGAATCAATGATTCGAGAGGCAATGAAGTGTAGACTGGCAATCACTGAACTGTGCTTCGAGCACAGTTGTGCAAATGCGAGATTGCATCTGCCTATGTGTGAGGAGGAAAACACCCCCAGCATCCCCTGATCGGTCTCCACTTGATGTGGTGTAGTCAAGTGTTCACTCAAGATCTTTTGTACTTGTTTATTCGAGTCCGAATCTTGAACAACACTTTGTTCCCAAGAATTCTTCTCGCCATTATTCTCTCGTGTTTGTTGCGCACAAGCGCGCTTGTTAGCTACAATCTAATGAGTCCAAATGGTTTCAGAAACTGGAGAGAAAAAAGTTGCGCTCTGCTGTGCCGACCGTCGAATGATCTCAATGGAAATCGACGATGCGTCTAAAATCGAGGCATAGAATTCGTGCCCATTCTCGCAGTAAAGGCGGTTTGTTGTAAATTTCAGTTCCGTTAATAAAAGGAGACTTACAAATAGAACCGTCGATCATGTCTAGTGTGAATCTCTATTTGTGTATTTGGCTATTTGGAATAATTGTTGTGCTATAACTTTCAGTTTCTGGCGGTTTCTTGCTGAGTTGCTGTCACTAATGCAATATACCTATATTAAACATTATTGCAATTCTATATTTGAAATCCGAAAACGCATATGAAGCGGCTGAAGTAATGTACTGTACCTGTTAAATTGAAACGTTTGTACTTTGTGTTATACTGCATTCCAATTTTTAAAGTATTTTTGCTAAGGTATTTTGTCACTCTCTTGTTCGAATTAATAGAAGGGAAATAATCTACCGCAGTATCATTATCATTGATAATGACGTAAGTTTGTCATTCTCCGCAGAAGTCATTATGACAATTTCATTGTAGAATTTGAGCGAGATGCAAATCTGAACAAATTAGATCGATTGAATCTTATTTTATTACAGCTTATAGTCTCTTCCACAATAACATGAATTTTTTTTTAGAATTGTATCTTGTGGAATTTGGAACCTTTAAGCATTTTTATCGAGAAATAGGAAATGAAATCCATTAATAAGATAATTATCTTATCTCTTTCAAATTTGAGTTTCATTATAATGAGAGGGAATGGAAGTTATCATTTAAATATAATAATACCTATTTTTGACCATAGAGAAGTTGATCTTGAATGCATTTGTAGCCTACTATGTTGGTTAGTGATAGTGAATATCAGCATCATGTCAACAGTCTCTCCACATCATTCTGCTGCTAAAAAGCTCAAAAGGAGTTCATTGCATAAATTCATATGCAGGCTATTAAATGCAAATGAAATTTGTACGCTTGAGATTAATTTTTATGGAACAGGAACATGCCTTCATAAAGTGCCTTGCTTAGAAAAAGAGTTTGCATTTCCATAAATAATCTTGTCTCTGGACTGCTTTATAAGTTGAATATGGAAATATTTGAACAAATTTGATATTTTTTGTTAAGTTCAGGTAATTTCATAACAAACAAAACCTGTAATGCATTATTTATCACATAAAAAATCCGATTTCAATAACCTATCGATCAATTACAGCTCTTGAGCTAATTGATTAAATAATAGACGATTACTTGAGGATATCAACATTCACTCAAGTAGAATAAGAAGATTTGTTCAAAAGGCGTTACCACTGAATTATTGAGATTAAAATTCCAGTCAAAGTTCTGCCGATTAACATACGAGAAAGGATCAACTGTGTTGTAGTTCAGCTTATTGCCGCTATGCACCGCTAGTAACTGGATTCCAAGTTTCCCCTTCTCATTTCTCAGGAGTTGATTTGGGTGGGCTGGTCGGAATAAATTATCCTTTTTCTTGTTCTCTATCCATGCTGCACTCTGGCACTTGACTAGCTGCACTCTTCACGAATATGGATGTTACGTATAAGGATTCACATACTGTACAATATGGAAATACAGTATTCATACTTGGAAGACAAAAGCAGTTCATAAATTTTTGCATGAAATATTCCACTTGGATGCTTGGATTCTTGTCTTGGATAGGCTTCATGGAATTATTGTAGAGGAATTTGTCTTGAATAATTTATTATTGTAAACATTATTGATTAATATCTGGTACCGAGCTTCGCTCTGAAGCTGCGGCCGAACTGTTGAATTAAATATGTTATTGTGAAAAATCAAGGAACACCTTGATAATTGAAAATTGATATGATCACCTCTCACAATTTTTGGACAGTCATGAACATGTGTTATAGACTTGAATGTAACTCCATCCACTCCAGCTGGATAGCGTTGGTCAGCTAACGATAACAGCCATTATTCGCAGTATTTGGTATTAGGCCTATGCCTGAATGAGGAATATTTTATTCTTTTATTAATCCTGGCAGAGAGTTTTCCCAGACATGAGACCTGGTGCAATCTTATTTTTCCATCACGATTATATTACATTTCAAATTTCGAGGAAATTGTTAGAGCCGTTTTCTAGATCCGTGGTTCCACATACATACAAACATACATACATACATACAGAAATTACTCGCTTAATATAATAGGATTCATCTTCCAATATCAGCTACAAATGAATGCTAACATGATTCAAAGGAAACATGTATGGGAAAATATGATTTTTTTCTACTTTTTCTACTTTCTAGTGACTAATATTCTATTACATAGAATTGATTTTGGAATCGTAGCCTCTATTGCTTTTCACCCTTCACCCATTTCAGTTTCGCCAGCTCATTCAAGAACTTTCCAATTTTATCTCTCCATGTATTCTTTGCTTGATCAGATTTTTTCATCAAAGTTCAACTATGATGACAATTTCAATGAATATGTTCATTATATGTTTCACAAATGTTCATTAAATGTTCATTACATTTTTCAATTATGATTGAAGAATAGAGCATCAACTCAAGAACTGAATTTCTTGCTTCTCTTGATAAATTCATAGCATTCTACCGTTTGCTTTCACCTCAGACTTGCTACTAATGTTGAATACATCAATGTTTAATCCTTAATGTATTCGTTAATTGTTACCAACGGTATTGAATGCATCGACAAAAATATATATGATAAGTTTCGATAACAAAAACGTGTTTTTGACAACTTTCACATGGCTAGTCAATAAACTAGAATAATCCGGGTGATTAAATTAATCCTCCATATGTTATTAGGCTGTTGCTCAAGTGGAAGAAGTCCTGTGTAAAAAGGTCAAGTTTAATGAGAATATATTAGTGACCAATCAAGACCCGTACAAATAACTCATCTTCCAATAACTTCTCGATATCTTCCATTAAGAAGTAGTCAACTAAGCATTATAAATAGTGTTTAGAAATAAAACCAATAGTAATGGAACTTTAGAGTGAATTATCACTTTGAAACACTCCTTTCACCGATACATTATTTTGATTTATAGTAACTTCACCTTTCACTGTAGCCTATCTCATATTCTGTAATGTACTTCCGCACATTTCTTATATTTTATTCAATTGTGAATAAATATTTGTAAGAAGCTGGTCGCTGATGAAAATCTTTCGTGAATTATTCATTCTAAAGAATAAGTGCTGAAGATTATTATATATATTGTTATTAATTTACTATCAGCTTATCATAAATACTAGTTAAATAGTTCAAATCCTTCAAGCGACAACATGAGTCAACTTTTACTATAATGGGATTGATCATTGATGAACAGGCATTTTTTGAGAGTTCCAAGTAATATTGAGATATGAAGAAATTCATGGAGTTCAATTCAAATAAAGAATAAGATGTACGTTCATACATTATTGACGTAGTAATTCATTCATTAAAACTTTTTTCAGAAAATTAGATCCATATAGACTTAGAAATTCATTATTGACATAATTAAAATTCAGAACAGTGTAACTTACTCGTATTTAAGGAAATTGATTTCTGAATTTTGGAAGGCATTCAATTTTTTGAGAATGTATCTAAACTACAGAAACCTTTGGAGAGTTCAAAATATACAATATAATGAAAGGAATTAGCATTTATTATCAATACTGGATGAGAAGTAGTGAACCAAAAATCGCAGATATTGGAATGTAACCGATAGGAGTTACAACCTGTGTAACAGGAAACAGCTCTATCATAGCTATGTATTACAGCTATACTGTTCTATCTTTTGACATTTAAATGTTTAAATTAACTTGATTTTTAACTTTGATCGCACTTGAACCTATAACGTTGGATGAAAACATTTCATTGCACTGATGAATAGAATATTATTCCCAATGGTGCCAACGGCTGAACAAGATTGTTTATAATGAACATTGAACAATGAACATCTTTACCCCATGTAACTCTAAAATAGAACTGAAATTATTATAAATAATATAGAACTGCTAATTATTCTCAACAATAACATGTAAGTTAACGGAAGTGTTGCTGGTTGAACGTTCGCTCTACATTTTTCCTATGAATTAAAAACATTGAACTTAGAAAAATGCTTACGGCATGTTTATGATGCTGGAATTCAATATTGTAATGTTACCCAGACAAAGATAGACCAGAAATTGATAGTTCAAGTGAAATTGATAATAAGCTTTAAGGGTCACTTCAATAAATGGTTGTTAGAGTTACTCTCACCTATCTGATAATAAATAACATCTAATAATTAAAAAAGTCTTGGACCATCAATATATTTTTATATTGAACGTTGACAATCTTTCTTATCGTCATGTGAAAGTTTCACAATGGATAAGTCGTTCCAGACTTCTTCATAGTTTCTCCATGTGATTACATGTGTTAGATAGCAAAGATAGATCTCCAAACATGGATTCGAAAAAGCTACCAGAATTCTCACTTGTTATTACAATAATTTCAAGAGTATGAAATTAGAGAGAGAACTGAACTTTATTTTTGTCATATTCTCTTTGCTTGGCGCCAATAGTTTCACTTTCTTGGACACTATTCTCTCACTCTATACACTAGTTAATATACCGTAGTCGACTCATTGCCACAATTATATTTATATAATTTTACTCAGAAATTATATCTCAGTCACGTAAATAGTAGCAATGCACGCTATTTAAAATGTTGCTTTAATTGAGACATGAGTTTTTCATGTAGTAATAGTCTAGATACCTTTGAATGATTTGTTGAAAAATCTGATTATTCAAATTAAAAATCAATTCATGTCCAATGAATTCTTGATGCTAATTTGAGATGGGTAATTACAGAAATCAAAGAGGGAGTACATGCATATGAGATGCTTTAACTATGCAGTTCAATTAAAATGAGAAACCTTTTAATCAATGTGCTCGTTGCCTCATTCGAAATAATTATTGAAATTTTCAAACCATTGAGCAGAGCTCATTCAAAATCTGACCATCCACTGAAACAGTTTTCATCCGAAATTTAATTATAACTTCGTACCGAACACGTCCTTATAGGCCTACTATTATCCATCCAAGCAAAGAAGGCCCTTTGGCAAAATGGCTGCCATTCAATGCTGCCAGCAGTCGAAATGGAAATTGTTCTACTCTTACCATCTGTCGCAAATAAAATATTATTAAATATATTCAATAAAATATATAATATATTCTCAAATGAAATATGTTTTCATTCGTCCATATTATTATGATTTTTTTTTAATGCTCGTAATGTGTGCTTTGTTGATTCAGCCTCCTGGAATCATAATTTAGTACAAAAACGGTAGGTTTGCTGAAGTGATTTTACACTTACCGATACTTACCGATCGACCCCTCAGCTCAGAAATGAGCACTGGAGCGCGTGAATTATAGCAGAAACATTTTCATTACGTTTTAGTTGGCTGTCCAATTAGATGCTCTCCAATTTCAGTTCTGTAGGATAGTTTGGACCTACACAGCTAAAACGAACTTCTGTTGAAACTTCGGATGAAATCTATTCCAGTGGGCGGCAGGGCCGTAACTGCATAAGCTTACACTTCCATTATATGATTGTTACGATTATTATTATTGATATGGGTGAGCAACAAACCACTTTTTTGTTTATCAGTTAATTCATGTTCATGGCATTAATGACTTCAAATGGACAATAAATGCAAATGTTCCCCTTATTCCATAATTTCCTCAAAGGAATGTGTTCCTTTATTTTACGATATAATCGAGGCATCAGGAAACCGATATGGAAGAGGAATTTCAAAGAAAACTAAAAAACTTTCTCAAAACAAGAGAATTACAATGGACTCTTCTCAAATGAACTGTGTCATCAACATCAATACAAGAACAGTTTAAATTCAACATTTAACAATTCATCACCTAAAAAAAGGAACTAGTGACACTGAGTTAAAAACTACAAAAATGTTTTTCAAATCCGAACACTTAGTCACTACCCAGAGAGGAACTTAAGCTATGTTTCACTCAAACACTGCTCTGCTTTTTTTTCACTGGATATACCACTTGCACTACACTAATTCATATGGTTTCCTCCTTTTGAGCCTCCGCACCAATCCTCCATTGTCTAGCAGCTGGATTGCCTCATTGGAATGAAATGATATCATAATAATGATAAAGGAATAAGATTAATTAAATATGATGATTAAATAATGAATTTTATGGATTGGGGTTCATAGTATATAATATTCGTTTAATGATGTTGAACTGTTAATTTTGAAGTTCAAAGAGTATAATTATTTGTGTAATTGATGTAGAACTGTGAATTTCAGAGTATATAATGATTTGTGTGATAATGTTGAACTGTAAATTTTCGAGTTAAGAGTGTATAAATTGAGTGCTTATGTTGTTTTTTGTAGGCTGGCGGTGAGCAGGGGAATGGCGAGCAGCTACTTGAAGGGTCCGGCGGCAGCGATGCAGCCCGTGCTCTCGTCACACCACCAGTTCCACGCACCCGCCATGCCCTTCGCCCTGCCTCACCATCTCGACTCGCCTGTCGGCTACCCCCAAGGTAAACTATCAACCGACATTATGAAATACTTCCTTGGTATGAATATGAAGTATATGAATAACTGAATAGGCCTATCTAAATTCAATATCATAAAAGTATTTTTCATCTTTTTTTATACACTAATTATAAGCGATTTGTCCACGATTCAATCCAATTTCCAGATGATACCTTAAAGAAGATACACTATAAAAATATCAATCTTGCAAGTTGATTGTAACACTTAGGCTACAAACAGATCTTTTCAAGAAGCAATAACGGTTTTTTGTGAGTGAAGTTTATACTTACTTTTAAATACTGTGACGAAAGACGAATACAAAAAATATTGTCAAAAAACTTCCAACTTATTATCCCTTAGCCTGAAACAATCAATAATCAAAAGGAATTCCTAATTAATTATTTGAGAGAAGAGCGATAATGACAGCATACACTTCGAACCAACATTATTTGTAGGTTTGATATCTATTTTTGTATGTTTGTACTGTAGGCCTAATAAGATTGAGAACCTTTCTGTTGACTGTAACCATTGAGTTACTGCGACAACTTGGATATCAGTACTATTTTTGGTAATCCCGTCCTATCCACCAAACCGGTGGATTGGGGTACAGTTAAGATTAAAAACTCAACGAACGTCGACAGCCCTGAAAGTGAGTGAAAAAGCTTGTACTAACCTTGGACTGACGAGAATAGTGGACTGTATGTGAAATGTAGAATATGTAGAATTTACTGATGATGTCCTGTCTGCATATGTAGGCCTACATATGATGTATCACGGAACGGAACGAAGATGATTGCGTCCAAATCGAATGCCACGGAACGGAGAACGGAACGAAAACGTCTTGACCTCTCGGGCACGCTCCTCGAAGAGCCGGATTAAAAGATAAACGGGGAGGATAAAGGAGGGGTAAGAGAGAGAGGTTATCTTGCCTACTCTAGGAGAGGGGGGAAGGGGTGGAAGGCACAAACCAATCAACCCACAATCAAAACTGTCGATCGTTCATGAATCCACCAATTTTAATACTCGTGTATCATTTTGAAGAAAAATCAGAAGATCTCTCTTCAACGTAAATTAAATTGAACAATAATTCATCCACGAAAATTTCCACCAAGTGGATATCAGTTCAATGATAAATTAAATGCATTACGTAATTTGAAAAAACACTGCCGAAGCAGAGGAGGATTGAGTTAATTGTTAATGAAACCATTGGCACGTTCAGCCATAAAATTAATTTCCCTTTCAATAATTACACGTTGCAATATTTTCCTCGTAGCATTGTTCACTTTTCTGAGAAATTCGTCAAGCTCGTTAAACACACAATGAGAGATTAATTTTCGATTGAAGCGGTTTCGGCAAATGAGAAGAACGAGTTTCAATAATTGTTTTAAGAGATTGTTAGGCATCATTGGACGGATAGTGGTTTATCGCAGTCCAGTACCCTCTTTGATTATATCAGTGTTGATTATATCATTGGCGTGCACTCTCACATGCGCACGCACGCGTGGTTTTCCTACGCACACGACTGATCGAGGGTCGTCGGTAATCCGGTTTAAATTACCGGAGACTCGGGAAAAGGGAGCGAGCTTCCCTCGGCTTGTGCTTCTCTCCCGCACTGCTGAGGCTTCCTCTCATCCACAACAGACGACTACTCCAACGGAATCCCCATCTAAACCCACTGCACCCACCCATTACGCGCTTATAAATTCATTAGCCGACTATGACAGAGATAACGACCGCGACCAAGAGCCGTGGATTAGCGCAATGCTTGTCATCGACAACTTGCTTTTGGTCAATTATTGCTACTGCTTGTCGTCCACTGGGACATTCCCTACTGCTACTGTTGCTGCAGCAAGCCTCAGCTCGTAAAGACAATCTGTTGTGTTTGATGATTGACTCTCCACGCCAGAGAGAATAGAACTGACTTCTTATTCCATACTCAATGCTCCCAACTAAAGTCATCCAGTCATAATAATCAATGGATTAAGTTCATCTTGTACTCAAAACATAATTTCTTGATTTTTCATAAGTAAGTAATCTGATTTATCAATCAAAATGATGGAGTTAAATCAATGATAGTATCAATTCTAGAAAACATTGTATGTTTTGCTGAATAATTGGATTTGAAGGGGTGAATTTTGGAAGATAATACTTGTGTGATAAAATAATGCCAGCAAAAAAGATATCAGAAATTGAAGCCTTTTTAGCAGTTATTTCAACATTTGTCCCTGTTCATCATACAATAGAAGGCCTATTGTTGGAATATTCTAGAGATATTAATGTAGATAGAATATTCTGCTTCTGGAATACTCTTCAAATTCAAAGAGAATCCTGATGATTAGTGAATCTGTAATTGAAAAATTTTATCCCTAAATTTTTTCACTCTTATTCCTATGACAATTGTGATGAGAGAGGAACACATAGATTATAATTGTCCACCATAATCGAATCATAGCATCGAAATTTTCAATAAGCTTTTAGTTTTTCCCCTACTATACCTAAACTCCAGGTGCATCATACTCAAGCTCTAAAATTTATTCCATCAATATTATTTTCTTAAAAGATAGTCCTCAACAGTTGTGTGGACAACAAAATATATCTATTGAACAGATGCATCAATATTTGACGTATTCAGGAAAGAAAATAACGGTTACATAACGGAGTGTTATTCTAGAATCAGGAAGAAAAGAAGACCTTTCCTGTACTCTCAGGGTGAAGTGCTCAAGACGAGATCAACACAAGCCTACAGAAACGGTAACAAAATTCTCTGTTTTTCCTTTCTTAATTCTATGACCCAACGTTTATTCAGCGGCAATGTTATTAGAAGCGCTTATGGTCTTCACAAGAGAGATTATGTCGAAAGGAGCCTGTTTGCAGTGTCGACTGTCGAGTGCTCTACTGGATGGTGTCTTGTGTTTGAGATCGCGGTCCAGAAGAACAATCTCTCCAAAAAAGAAGACCAGTTGGCCAGTTGGTTGAGTAGAGGCGTTTGTTATTGTTAGTCGAGGCGTAAACGTCTTGAGGTCTGACAGGCAACCGACACTTGTCTTGCGTTATTGTGTTTGTTTCGGTGTTTGTTTGGATAATGATCATCTCACCTTCTCCTTTTTCATCCCCTCCTCCTCCTCTCACTCCTCCATGTTTCGGTTTTCTCCGAATTGGACTCTCCTCCACTTTCGCATCTACCTGGCTCAATTTTCCACTATAGTCTGTCCAAGCAAAGAATACATTCTGGCAAGATGGGAAAATTACGCCAGCTTGGTCAATATTGGTTAAAAAATTATGATTATTTTTGTCTCAAATTTTGGAGCAGAATGTTTTATACAATTTGAAACCTCATTTATAATTTTTAAACCAATATTGACCGAGCTGGCATAATTTTGCCAGAATGTCTTCTTTGCTTGAACAGACTATAGCTCCACCTATCACTTGTTAGCATCGTATCTCATGAACTGTCCAACCTTTCACTTCCATTGGAACATGAGGTATGGTGACAGTTTGTTCGGGCGTGACGCGATACCGGCTTGTTCAAGTTTCGAACACGAATTTCAAGTTGCCAGCAACCTCGAAAGTTCCATGGAAAGTATGGAATTGTTGTTCGTTTATATACTGGTTGCTGAAATTATTGTTTTGGTATGGCTTGGATAGATATACATGGAGAATTGTACGAAATCCTCTGCTATCGTCGAAAAAAATACTGGTTGCTGATAGTATTGTTTTGATATGGTTTGAATTGGTACCCATGAAGATTTGTAGGAAACCTTCTACTATCGTCGAAGAAAATACTTAACATAAATTCTATTGAAATTTTTTCATTTTTCAATCCACAGTACCAGTATAGCTTAATATTGATAGCTGAACTTCTATTTTATGAATATTTCAGAGTGGGCCGCAATCCAATACGGCTGGCTTGCCAAAATTATTTTCATTTCGATTTATACGTTCAGATTACAACACTGGTTGATTAGCTTTTAAAGTCTAGAGATTGCCTTAATATAATTAAAATCATCGAACATTTTCCTTCAAATTTTAAATAATTTTAATCAGAGTACCCTTAATACAGTAGCCCTAAAAGAAAATAAGTAACATTTTCCTTATTCACTATCACTTTTGCTGCTACTCCAAAATCAAGCAATGGTCAAGTGTCCAGATAATGCTACCCTCAAGCTAGACACTATCTCTATCAACTGTGTTACCTGTCAACCACTGTCATGTGACAGGTAACAAGCAGGTAGGCCTATTCCTATTTCACTACTGTTCTGCTGTGGCAAAGATTTATCGCTTCTAGGAAGCGTGTGATCGGTGATCGAATCTGGAAAGAAACCATTAGAAGCGGTGTAAACTGAGGCAAAAATTAGTGACAGGAATTCTTCCCACAATTTTCCACCCTGATGTGAAAGAGGTTCGAATTCTTTAAGAAAATTGAATACGATGCCAATAATTCAGACAATCTCTGTATTTTAGGAAAGCATGCTATAATAATTGATATTGCAGTCATTTGATATGAGATTGAATCAATTGACATTGTTTGACATTACGATTACATTGAGGTAACATAAGATGAATAAGTATGAAATTCAATATTGTAATAATTCAGGACATTAATTTGAATAACACAAGATAGAACGATTGAAAAATAATTTTCGAAAAATAAATAGGTAGATTAATCCTACTTAAGAGTCACTCTATTCCACTGGCGGCTCGTACCCACGAAACAAGTGAAGTACCCGTATCTTTTACTGTACAGGACTTCACCTGTTTCGAGGGCACAAGCCGCCAGTGCTCTATTCTCCATTTGTTCTTAATAATCCATATTTTTTTATACATCCTCTATATTGATTTCTATAATTAGGTTTTGTTGATTGCATAGATTCCTTGTAGTATTATAGTGAGTTACATGGAGATGCAATCATTATCATCATTTATGTAAAATTAGTACATGGTTTCTTGTATTTTGTTATCAACCCCGAAAATTAAATTGGAACGTATATATTGTCATATAATCATGTAAAGGCATACTCTTAAAGAGAGAATACATTCTCTATCTGATATTATTACTAATATATTATAATTTATTGGAATTCTAATGTAAGTCTAAGCCTGAATGAAAGTCTAAAGAAAAATAAGGTGTGATGAGATCCAGTCGACTTGTACAACTGATTGTTTGAAAAGCAAGATTCTTGCTCTTGAAGTTAGGAGAGTAAGTGAATTTAGTTTCGTCTTTACCGCTAAAAGTCACGCAAGACGAAGAGTGTCAAGTAATGGAGTAGCCTCCTCCTATCTGCTATGTGCCAGAAGTAGTATGTGTCACACTATGTTTGCAGACCTTCAAAAACAAAGCCGACCCCCTAGAAAAGAAAACATTTTCTAATGTAACATTGATGTCAGCTGCTTTTTTGTGAGGTTGACCGAGGAGAGAGCCACTCGTGTTTTGATTGAAGTTGAGGGTTGAAGGCTTGAGATAGTGGTGAGATAAAGGTCCGAGGGTGCGAAAAAAGAGATTCATAGAGAAAGATAGAGGGAGAGAGAGGAAATGTACAGTGGAATCCATTAGAACCCAATAATTGCTAAACGTGGAGTGGTTGAATAGAGGATTGAAGAGGGAGAGAGTATGTGTATGAGAAGAATTAGTATTATGGGAAATAGTTATTTGTGAAACTGGTGCATAAAGTGAAGGATTGCTGCACGAGTGAAACAGTTATTTTCACGAGCCGGAGGCGAGTGGAAAACGTTTCTCAAGTGCAGCAATAACACTTTATGCTTGAGTTACACATTAAATTTTTCCTACAGTTACCATTGGGCCTATGTGAAAAGTCGGAAAAAGTATCAAATGTGTTTTTAGTGAAATTTTCGGGTATTTTTTATCGCAATCTCCTCAATTTATTTTGCCTTTGAATTCAATATGAAAATCATGTAAAATACCATCATCTCAAAAATTTAGCAAATCCAAGATGGCGGACCTCTCATTTTTCAAATAATGATGATGATGTGATTATAGATGATATCAATATACAATTTGAAAACAAAACTATAATGGTGGTTCAGCAAGTAATTTTGTCACATCTTATTCGAGATATTAACTGATTTGAAGTTGATATTTCTCTGATTTATAAGTTAATTCAAATGGTTTGATAGATTGACATGTCGTTTTATGCATTAAATGTGTCTTAAAAACCTGCATCGAAATCAATATAACTCATCACATGAACCCCTATCATTTGAAAAAGATCTTAAGTTCAATATGGTGTGCAAGATTATTTATCAAGTTTGAACTTGAAATTTTAGTAACCTACAATGTCCAATGTCATCTATTATCAAATAATTACTTTTATTTGAGTAATATGAAACTTGTATTATAATTAATGAGTGATATAATAGCCTATAATTAAAAAGTAATATAATTTTATTATAAGTAATATAATTCAAACATTTCATCCGTTCTATGTATCACAGTGACTATAGAATAATAAATTATTATAGTAACTGTAATATTTACCAGTAAGTTATGAGCTACAATATGTATGAACTACTTCCCAAGACCTTATATTCCTGGTAACTGATAAGTGTGAAACGCCCTCATCAGTATTAACTGATATTTATCTCATCAGTTCTAGCAGGTAGGCTTTTGATTGATGAAACCCACGAGTGATTACTCTATAATAGCATAACAGCTAACTGCTTCTATGTTAAAACTATGCAATGTTACAATTGTATTGCTTATGATTCTCTGGACTTTATCATCCTTTTATGAAAAACTATTTAGTCGTCGGCTGTCACCTGCATTGCATAACAGAATCCTACTTTATGAATTAAATGCAAGGTTTGAAGCTGAACCAACAAACAATGAGACTGAATTAAATTGAAGCTGTAATTTAATGATAGTATTAAATAAAAATGTCGCATTAACAATGAATCTTTTACCATGCCTTCAACCACTTTTCATTATATATTAACTTATATCATGTGGTAGGTTAAAGCAGTCTAAGTTGAATGTTCTGTTTGTAATCCCAACGTAAATGTGATCTGAGTTTGTTTTATTTTAGCCTATGGTATTTTCAAAATTTCAGTAACTATGGTGCCAGAGTCTTCTTCAAAGTTGTATGTATCAAAGTATCAAGTTACTTTCACATTGAAAAAATCATAATAATGTATTACGCCACTGAATTCTGATTGCTTAGGTACCGTATTCAAACAAATTCTACATCTTACCGTATTCAAACAATTGAAGCACAGGTTTTATGACCAACAATAAGGAACGGTATTCATGATAAAATAAATCACTACCTACTCTCATAATTATTATGGAAGCTATGAGAATAAATTGACCTTTTATCGCGGTAACTTACTTTTATTACGGTATTGTATTGATGTAAACAATAAACTAACCTAAAAATTCGGTGAGATGTCTGACCGGGTTACTACCTTTTGGTCGAAATTCCTACTTGCCTCTACCAGCTGATCGACTCCTGTTTGATCGACAGCCAGTGCTGTCACCTTAATTTTGAATTCCAAATACGGAACATCCATTTGATGTACTCACTATTTCGTGTTGTTAGGTTAAAAATCTGGAGTGCGTAAAAATTTTAGGCACGCTAATTTTAACTTTAGGCACGCTAATTATTACTAGTTCAAGAATGAACCGTTTTAAACACGATTTTCAGTGCGAAAATTGCAATTTTACGGTTATCTGTAGATCTGTAGGAAAAGAAAATTGTGAAATATAGAGTGGAAATTGATGAATATAGTGGAATGATGAAGAGAATGAGTCGCAGGACGTCAAAAAACTCTTATCTATAAAATAATTTATAACTTATTAGCTTTCATTTTAGATATTGGTAATTCTAGCCAATACATATGAAATTCAATGCATTAATCATACCAATCTATTCCTGAAAAATCATTAGGAATTGTATGAAATACTTAAAGGATACCTCAAAATTAATTGTTGACTATACAAATTAAACTAGAGAATCTTCTTTTCCAAAAGTGCAAGCTCGAGCTTGAAGATTAGGCTTGAATAGAGAATTCGTGATGCTCCAGTTCCTGAAATTAGCATGAATGACGATACTTACAATATTACATACTTACAAGTTTACATACTGACGTTACTTACTTACGGATTACAAGTGGAAAAGCAAGGAATTGAAATGAAAATCAATAATATAGATATGACATTCAGTATGCTAACGATGATAAATGATTGATATTTATTTACTTGTGTGATAAGACAGATGAAGTGGGAGAGAATTGATGATAAGGGAGCCACAACAAACAACAAGTGGCTATAACAATGAACAAGGATGGTATGATGTGTACCGTACTCGTCTCCTCCAAATGGGATCGCATTGAAACAATAATAGTGTAGCCTCGAATCGAACCAACCGAAGCGCCCTAATTGTGCATCCCCCTCCCCACCACCCCCCGACCATCACCCGCCAAAGTGCAAACTGTTGTAGAACATCTCTGCTAATCACCAAGACGTGATGCGCCTTCAGGGCCGCTGGCAAAGGGCGCAGGGCAGCGCCCCTTGGCCCTAAATAGCGCAGGGCTTACTTAGTACTTGCGCCCCTTCTCTTGTCACATCCCATCTCCCCGGAAGCATCGAGGCTTTCTGATCTCATGATTCGATTCAATGATTGTATTTCCTACAATAGCAATCGACTAACGTTGTGTAGCTATCTAATTGTCATTGCATTTAACTCCCACCATCTCTAACTTAGTGCATGTGGTGCAATTTCTGTAAGTGCAATCTCGAATACAGTAATAGGCCTATACATTGTGTTTCAGGAGGAATGTGCAATACTTCTCAGGCTGATTCCTTACACCAAGTAGACAAAAAAGTTCCATGGGACCAATCCCCAAAAACGCTTTGTTACCGAGATAACAATGGCTCAAGATATTCAGTTACACAGACTAAACAAAAATAATCCATTCCTTATAAAAACATAGCCTACATTAAAATGAAAAATAAAGTTTTATATAATTAGACATTGAAGCTTGAGAGTTCCTATGATACTATGATTGTTCCGAGGTTCGATTCTATGATAACACAGCTAATTCATTCTATTCTGGTTGTAGTTCGTAACGGACTGTGGGCTATAGAACATAAATTCTTGATATTGAGTAGGAAATTGGGAAGAATATTGTAAGTCAATAAATTATATAGCATCTAACCCATAAAGATAATGTTTATTTGTGTACCCAATGCTATTAATGACGAAACTCACGGTGTAGCGGCCAGTATTTTTGCATATTTCCGTAACTCTTTTAAAATTTTTTAATGAAAAGAACAGAATTCAATTAGTTGTAACTTGTAATATTGATGATCAATCTTCTATGCCATCCACTCTTAAATCAGTTCACATATTCTTGACATTACAGAGAAACCACATTTGATAAGCCATCATTACTGTTACCATCATTGCCATGCCAATTGCAAGTAACTCGTATCCTTGATATCTGTTTCTTCCTTCAATCAACTCTTTTTAATACTATTGTTATTTCTAGTCTCAGAACTAATGAGAGATTAACTGAAATTTCCACCTATTAACTATATTACAGTTAATTGTACTTGAACTGTTGAAAAATTATCATCCACTCGAAGAATAAATGATAATAATTGTTGATTCATTGACAAAATAAACAATAATTTTGTTGATCTTCTCATCTTATTGAATTCAACAAGATTCATATGAATTTCACAACTTTTGAATAATTGGAATCAATCTTTACTTTCAATCAAATCCTAGAAAATTACCCCCAATGTACAATCTACAAATCGGAAAGTTTTTTTTTAGAATTTTTTTTGACAAAGCATCGTTCAATCATTGTTGGGGCTGCCGCAGGCGTAGACGACACACCAGAACTAGCGTCGGGCGTTTATTGAAATCACAATGGCAGCGTCAAATGAGCGGGGTGTGTTTGTTATTAGACAGGAGCGTTAAGTAGGCTATCAATTTTCAACCCCCCTTGGACAAACAAGCCGCTGAAGGCACCCAGTACACACTCACACATGCACACTAGAGGCGTGATTCGTGGCCAGCTGTATTCCACCACTAGGGTTGCTACAGTTCACACCCTACACAACATACAAACCATACATACATATATGGCCAAATTCACAGCCTCTTCTATTCTACCACTAACTCAATCATACTTTTTCCTACTCTAGACTGTCACTCGGTTCTCCCTCGCCAACTCCTTCCTCTCTTTCTCTCCCAATCTCACTATACCCTTCTTCCTTTCTCCTACACCTTCTCTTTTTCCCAATCTAATAATTTTTCTCACCACATCCAATAACTGGATACGCTACCGCACGCTTACCCCACACCAGATCACATAAATCAAGATTGTAAATATATTTTTTGTTTACTTTGTGACCTTTGTCCCCAATGGGATTAATCGATAGCAGTTGTTGCTTTCATCCCTTGGCTCCAGAAAGCATTGTAGCTTGGCATCTGGTAACAGTTAAAAAATTCTAATAAGCCAATTTGTGAAAAGCATGAGATTACAGATCTGGCAATAAATATTTGTCTTCCAACGTGACGAGATCATACACAGTTGTCAGAAGAGACTTGATTCTCATTGATAATTGAGCAAAAATTATCAAGCCATTACAATATGTGTGTGTACCCATCAATCAATTTATCTAGTTTTGATGGAAAGATCAATAAATCACTTTTCCACTAGCACCCTACCACAATGCTTGATAGTCTTGTGAGTCTTTGAACCAAGGTTGCACAAAACTTTGATTTTCCCATTATTTATGTTCAATTTTACAAATCCAGAGTGAATAATATTTTCATGAATGACCGCAGTTAGGTTCATTCAATCAATCTAATCTCTTTATTTAATACATACATCAAAATGTACATGAATGATGATAATTATTATCCTCAACAAAATGATAATATATTGGTAATTTGACAATAAAATCTTTATTCAGTACAATCAGTTGATGTCCTTACTATATATACTCTGAGCTCTCAGACTTGCACTCCCTTAAAATATATTGAAGAAAAGGAGTACCCTGTTCAAAGCAGTCTGCCAATCGACATTTCTATCATTTAGACTTGGAGAATCATTGAAATTTCTTCTGACAATCCATTGCAATAACGAAATGTGACCTTTAGCTTTCTTTGTCTTCACGACTGAAATAACGTTGATGAAAACGCCCCACTGAAAGCAAACACACCGCTTAATTTGTAAGTAGGTTTGTGTGAGTGGGAAAGGCCAAGGCGACAAAAGCAAACTTTGACGGCGTGTCGAATGTTAGTCCAGCTCTGATAAGTCGAATGTGGAATGCTGGAAGACAGTTCGATACGAAGTAACGATAAGAAAGGCCTTCGAGAGAAGACAACGTCTCCTGCAATGCCGAGCATGAAATAGAATAAAGGAGTGGTGAACTGAGAGTAAACAGTTAGCAGCAGCAGCAGCAGCAGCGGCAGCAGTAATAGCAAGCAGTAGCAACAACAGCAGAAGCAGCAGCAGGACGAGATTGAAAAGTAGCAGAGCAACTCTAATCCCAGAGTCCCGTGGGATGGATGCCAGCTGCGAGTGCATAGCGTGTACCCACCCTCTCAACTTTCCCAATAGCTAGCAAATTGTTTTTGTCGTGCGTGCGCGCGCGTCTGATAGAGAGACAATGATTGCCAGCATGAGACAGAACTACACCCTCGCAGTTCGTCATCATCATTGTCAGTCTAGCGTACTGTAAAAAACACAAATAAAGTAAACTGAATACTGACTGTTTTTCCACTCTGTCCCCCTCTCCCTATGTCACTTCCCCCTAGATTAATAGCATCGAACTTATTCACTCGCTACGTCATCCGCTGTAACCGAACGCTCGTCTTACTCTTGTCACGAGTTTCACCGAGCCTTGCCAAATTCACATCGGCACCTCCACACTTCTCCCTATTCCTTCCATCTCCTTTTCTAAGCGCATGACCAGATCGCGCGTAAATAATGGATGATGATTATTTTATGACGACACCCTTCTCTTCCCTAACTCACCCCCCCCACAATTCAATTCAATAATGGAGAAGCATGGAACAACGGCTGCTTCAGACACGTTTTTGCGTTTGTAAGCTGCGAGGGAATCGTTCATCTGTTTTAACACATTGACGCCTTCTAAATCGGAAGGATTGTTTTTGTTTATCTGCAATTTTTAAGGTTTTACAAAGGGAGGCTTATACTCTTCTTAACCAGGATGTTTGATCCAGCTCGGAGTAGAATCAACTTGACCTGGATCAACATAACTAGGGTCAACTTAACCAGGATCAACACTTGACATTTTAACCTACTCACCCTATCAAAATCTGTACATTATTAACCTAAACAAGGTAATTAATGCTTTTAGGAGTTTTTAAGATTCATTCTGAGTCCGAGGTCCTCTTAGCTCACTTCTTGAAATAGCCTACTACAAATTAAGGATGACATTTCTCACTAAAATCCTAGTTTTCAACTAATAATTGTACATAGATCAATAAATTGCTATCTAAAGTCTATTTAGTTTTGGGACTAGGGAGGAAATTTTTCTGACATATTGTGTTACCAATCTCTTCATAAGAGAGTCATCCTGTTATTCACATAATATCAATCAAAATACATTTCTTATGATTTCACGACAGAAAAACTTAAATTTAGCTGTTTCACGTGATAAAAGTGAGTGGTAGAAACCAGTCAAATTCTTAATCCACCAACTAATTCAATTTTTATCTAATTTTTGCTTTGTAATTTTGTCCTGAGAATGAAATAAATCCATTGATGAACTTTATGCATTAGGTATGTCTAGGTATGTCTTTATATATTAGATAGTCTTGGGACTAGCGGATATTGAACGATATTGAACGTCAGATCAATAAATTTGTTTCATTGAAATAGAATTGAACTAGATTTTTAAAAAAATCCTCGAAACTTCAATAGGCTATACATTCCAAATTTTATATGGGCTATTTTTATTAGAGCTGAATCATTTTTCTCAAAAACCTTCTTGAATAATACTGTACGTCAATAACATTCTGGAGCCCGATTCACACATATAGTGACGTACTAGTATTGTACTAGGGGCGTACTAGTGTCGTACGCAGACTGTGTTAATTAGTGAATTTAGTTCATTATTACTATTAGGGTATACGAAAATTGTTTCTCAGTATTGTATTTCAAAACCTAATTTCTAACGGTATTCCTAACTCAAATCTTAACTGTATTTAATACTTAATTCCTTGCTTAATTCAGAATAAATTTAAGTGATTCACTAAGCTAAACACTGAAATATGAAAGAAAACTGTCACTAAAAAATAACAAGTCCAACTTTGTTTTCAAATGCAGTTAAGCACAATAATTATCACAGTGCAACTTCAAAAAATTCTCTGAACCTCTCCTTGGAGATAATAAATTTAATCAATGGAAAATGTGAAACTCCATATAATAAGAAGAAGGAAAACTAATCACTAAGCGTTCTAATTAGGTTAAATTTTCATAAATGATTTTATTTCTTCGAAAAACTTTTATTAATTACCTGATCGTCATTATCCTGTAACCTGATCCTGCAAACATAATCCTGTTGGATAATCCTGGATTATTCTGAGATAATACAGGATTATTCTGTAATCTGACATCTACCTTCTTGTATTGAGTTCAATGAATTCGAATCTGACGAAAAGGGTATGTACTCAATCAAAAAAGCCAAACATTGAATTTTACATTCAATAAGAATTTCTCATTGTGTCAGACTCCGTGAAATGATTGAAGGATGTTCTTTTACTATATTCTCAGAAACATTTATTTTTCATTCAATAATAATAATAATAAAATCATCATACCAAGTTTTATAAATTGGTAAGCGAATACTGTGATAATTACATTCCAAGCCATGGAATAATCTCAAAGGAAACCTCGACACAATTTAATTTGGTACCTGATTGGTTTCGATCAAATGCTGCATTGGAAAGAGAGCATTTTGTAGAATACGAAACATCTTTTGATATCATATTCTGAGAAAAGGTTACTTACCATCTCTTATTCAGAGCTGACAGCTTTGACAAATGAAAGTTCACTCTAAAAGACCCTTGAAAATGTATTTTTTGTAGTCTGATCATGCTGCTTCTTCCTGGAATATGAAATTGTTTTGCATTTCCATATCTCAGCGTATTTTCGAGCCTGAGGTCAATATCAGAAAAATCAGCGTTACCTTGGAGATTTCGAATTCGCTCAGTCAGTTTCCGAAGCGGAGAGCAGAAATTTTGTCGCGGAATGTACTGGGTAAACGAGACGGCCTCCAAGAGAAAGAAAAGGAGAGGAGAGAGTGAGAGTGTAACGGAGCGAGCGCGATTGCCCGCGGAGCTGCTTTTGGAGGCGAATGTACAAGCTCCATCAGAAGGAGACTTTAAGCCGGATTAGGGGGAAGACTAAAAGGGCGGGGGTCCGGCCCTATCAGAGCCTGGCAGCGGTCCTGAGCCTGTGTGTATTGTCGGGGCCCCCTCGTCTCTCTTGGCGACGACGATGATGCTGCTCCTGTACCCTCTTATTTCGTCCGTTCAGCTCCGGCAACGGCAGCGCAGATAAAATATTTATTATTATTTCCCTTGCTCGCCTGCCTGCTCCTGTCATCATGGCGCTGCTGCTGTGCTGGTTGCCCTAGGGCTGAGACTAGCAAATTGCCCAAATACACCTCGGACCACGCAAAACAACGACCACAGTCTAAAAGCCAGCCAGGGGCGGATCAAAATAAAGAATACACCGAAGAAATTCAGATTCGTTGGAGAGTGCTCTCTGAAAATTTAATGTTTGTCCTGTTCGCCGTTTTTGTGTTTGCTCTGCTCCTCCAATTCCTCCAGATATTTTCAGCAACGCTTTCCGCCTCTGTTTATCTTCTGCAAATGTTAATTCCCCCCATATCCTCCACCCTCATCGTTTCTCTCTTTTACTAAATCTGTGCTCGAGATCATATATCACTGTAAACTGTTCCACTCGACACGTCAAGTAATCTACCTCAAGTGCAGAGCTGTATCATAATACCTCTTATCAAATATGTATTTTTTCCTCTCAATTTTCTAAAGAACGCAGATAAAATAAGAGGGAGAACAGCTTCTATTGTTGAAAAATAGTTGAGTGTCCTCCAGAGACAAGAATGAGAACCATATTGAAAAAGCAGTAAATATCAAAGGCTCTCAGCAGTGATTATTATCTAATCTGTAGCATTCAAATTTCATAGGTACTCAGGAGTGATTAGTTTCTTCAGTGTTCAACTGTACATATCTCTGAATTTTACATTTTCAGAATAAGAATTTAGTTTGCATTTCCCTGTGCGATGAATAAAAGCAACCGTTTAAAATTGAAATCAACCTCTTGTACAGCAAAATTACGTAATCTAGTCAAACTAGTCGAACAAATACTATTTACAGTGCATAAGCAGTGTAGGCGTAAGTCTATTGACTTCGAAATTCATTGATTCATCACTTAAAGTCATTACATTGCTGATTCGATAATAATGATGAAATAATAGATGTAATAATATTGTTTTCAACAGGAGTGACTCATTGACACATTGCTAATTGATCATTCATTCATTCATTGATATCAATTGACAATCAATAGCTGCTTAAAATTAAAGGCCATTCAATAAATTCGAGCAAGAACATTTCTCTGAAGAATTCATAGTCAATTATTGAAGAATCTTGTAAGAAGAAGCTTGTTTCCATTTTATATATTTTTCACTTGTATTATCAGTATCCAGAGAAAAATGAACGAATCATTTACATACTAGCATTTTTTTATGTTGTACTGTACGATGCATTTCACCTACTTTCCCATTTGTATTGTATGCATCAATTAGCCAGCTTTCCCATTGGTTCATCGTTTCGAGCCTCATGTTTTGAAATTTATCACTATAATAACATTGTTTAATATCCGAATTCATAATCAACAAATGTTATACGGACAATTTTCAAAACATAAGGTTTGTACGGTACATACAATTCACCAATGTAAAAGCTGGCTTAAAATTGTTCGGCTCGATTTTCTCCCTTGAATATTGATATAGCTGTAAGTGAAACTAGGCTAAATTGGGCATTACAGAAGGTTGGTGGTCTGCAGGAGTGAATCCGCGCAAGCAGAGGAGGGAGAGGACGACGTTCACTCGAGCGCAGCTCGACGTCCTGGAGGCGCTGTTCGCCAAGACGCGCTACCCGGACATATTCATGCGAGAGGAGGTCGCACTCAAAATCAACCTGCCCGAGTCCAGAGTACAGGTAAAAAACTCATTTTAATAATAAATTATTAGTATTAGTTAGACTATATACTATATGAAGGAGGAGTGGCATAACCATAATTATAATAATTTATTATTAATTTACAATGTAAAATACAACAGGTTTTCTCCCAAAACTGAGTATTTCTGAAATATACCGACAAAATATAGATTTAGATGGAATGTTAGATATAGAATTATCATAGAATTTCACAAAAGAATGAATCTTAGTTGAATTTACTGTAAATAAGAAACACTAGTGTTTCTCAATTGAGGTATCCTCATGAGGCCACAAAAAAGTTACAAAATTATATATTCAACCATTATCTCGACAACAAAGCATTTTAGGACCCATTTCTACTGATTTTTTTAAAATTTTATGTCATTTCATGAACGGTTACTATTAAACAAAATGAAAATTTGTGCTCCATTCTGTGAACAATAGATATAGTGTGGAAGAAGAGTAGGAAACTCACATCAAGTAAAAATTCACTTTTATGAAGTAGCCCTAACATAAATGAAATATTGAAAAATCCACTTTGTACGCCAAAATCTCACAAAAAATCGTAATAAAAAATATTATTACGTTTATATTAAATATTTGCTCAACGTTTGAGAGCATGGAATCCATACGAAAATCAAGGGTCTCTTTTTATCTTATTGGTGAACCTTTTCCATTTTATGATAAATGAGGAAAATAGGAAACTGCATTGTCATAACTGAACCTTGCAGAGGCACGCTCATTTTTGTAAATCGAATTAGGAAGACAAATATTTGGCGGAGCGTTGGTTCGGTGAGTCGGCCGCCTTGTAGAACCGACCCACAATTAATAGCAGGGACGGATTAGGATTGTGACGAAATTTTAAAACTGATTAATGACCGGCTGTCAGTGTTTGAGGCTATTATACGTAGCAGCCACCACGCGCTGCATGAATGGGGCCTGAGCAGATAAACCAGCCAACTTAGAAACGGGCCATTGTGAAATCACGTTATGCCATTGTGAAATCGAGCTAATGAAGGGTGGTAAATTAAATTGCTCCTGTAAGGGCAGAGGTTACGGGGGTGTGTACTCTCAGATGAATAACAAGAGCACCTGAAGGGCAGGAACAACCCTCAAACGACCCTTATCTCACGAATCAAGATGCTTCATAAGTGATGATGCCTATACCGCTGATAGGACATCTCTATGATTGGAAAAAGGCGCATCATGCCCTACAGATAAAATCTGCCCTCTCTTATTGAAAGTTCCACATCCAAATACTAATTAGCATGTCTGCTATCTTTTGACCAGCTATCCTTTATCGGATTATTTCAATTAAAAAAAAAATGCCCACTCTGGTGCCCAATTGTCTTGAATGGTTTTCGAAGCCAAACTGTTCAATTAAAATAAGGATGAACTTCTGCTTGAAGAGCTTGATGTTTAAGAGGAGATACTCCTTAATTGTAAGAGTGTGATAATTAATGTTAGGCAAGAAATTATTGGTACCTAGCATTATTCCATGTTGATGTTGTGGAGAAGAATGGAAAGGAGTGATTGAATTATTCTATTCCTGAACAGATCATAGGCCTAATTAATTAATAGTTCTTTACTCTAAGACTCTTACTCAGCATGTATCCTCAAATATCTATCAAATTCGACGTACAACAGTTTTCAATGATTTCATGGAAATACTCTTTTGATTCTCAATAAATTATCAACACATTTATTAGTTTAATTTACGATAGAAAACAATAGCAATCATAAATCACTTTGTAATTGATAAAAACGATAGGGTTGGGTGTATTGGAGAGGATAAAAGAATGGAAAATATCTTGTCAATAGTGGTTTATCATGTAAAAGGCCAATGGAAGCGTAGATTTCGAAAAAAATAATAGAAAATTTGAAATCTTGTTGTTATTTATTGTAAGTGCGTTCCAGTATCAGACGATTTACCTTCTAAGAAAGATCATCACATTCTTCACTTTCCACTCCTCCACTGTGGAACAGTTGTTATAAGAGGGCAAATTGCATGATATCTGTACCCAGAGAAAGTTAGTTATTTACAATTGTTCATAACTGAAACAATCATCAAACTATTTAATTTGTAATAAATCACGTTGAAATATGATTGCTCATGTAACAGAATATATTTAAATTCTGTATAGAAAAATATTGAATGTTGAGATTGACCGGCTATAAAGGGTAATAAGAAACTAGTAAGGATGAATATAGAGAGCATTGAGGGATATGAATGAAAATGGATGTGATACAAAGAAAAAATGGATTATGAAGGGATGCACGAATGAAACAGATTAGGAGGGAGAAGAGTGTTGAGAAGTACAAAGTAGAGGAGGAGAACACACATGATAGGGAGCGAGTGAGGATGAAGAGATAATTCATTTGAAGAGGGAGAATATTCATTTCGCCCACATTTTGCTCTGTTCCTTTCGTCATGCGCTAAGCCCGAATTAACGCTGCGTTTGAATCACCTGCTGTGCAAATTCATTAGCAAATTGATAAACTACATCACGTTGATTACATCAACTCTTACAAAGGACAAGTCGGCTTAAAATGTGTTTCGAGTAGAAACTTTAGAAAGGATTTGATACTACTCAGAAAATAGTTTGTAATGAATGGAATTTGTTGATGAAGTTTCAGTTAGCCACGGTTACTCATTGGGTGGTTCTCGTTTTGCTAACAGAACATTCGACATAGAAGACTTTAAAATAATGTATGAAATCCGGATGAAACTTAATGAAAATGAACTATTCTCATTTCTGATTTCAAAAGAATTTTTCTACAAATACTCCTCAAATAGCTAGTATTATTATTTTATTGTTAAATCTGATTGTCGACAGCTAGAAGGATTCTATTGCACTAACACTATGTTATTTTCAAATAAATAAAACGGGATTCATTAATCGAATTCTCATTTTATTTCATTCTATTCTTCATTCCAGGTATGGTTCAAGAACAGGCGTGCCAAATGCAGACAACAGCTACAACAGCAGCAACAGCAGCAGCAGCAACAGCAGCAAAGCAGCGGCAGCAGCTCATCATCGGTGGGGGGTACTCTCTCGTCACCAGGCAAGCGGGGTCCCACGGGCCCCACAAAGTCATTGAAGTCAACCACCGTCAAGTCACCCGAAATGAAGACGGAGTCCAATATGGACATAAAGCCTTCTATGCTAAGCAAGGTTAGTTGTAATTAAATTAAATTACATTCACTCAAATTAGTGCACAAATTCCAATGTGTACTGCAACTTTTGTTGACGAAAAGTAGACGGCTAGAAAGTAGATATCACAACAATTTCAACTCTTATCCATAATTAATTCATTTTTATTGTTGATCGAGCTGGGTAGAGCCAAATTGTCGAAAAATCAGTAGATCAGTTTGAATAGTGGAATCCTACCTTTTTCAGAATTCTTATCCAATCAATCATACTCTCCTTATCAGTTTTCGAAACAATCTGTTTTTTATAATCTGAATTTAGCTTTCGAAATAGTGAGTTAGCTATTGTGGGAATCCTATTGGGGGTTCCATTGTCCATGGAACCAAAGTGGGCCTTGATCGCCAACTCATTCAAAGTCGCTTCCATAGTAACCACATCCTATTGGTTTATACAGGTTTCATTGATTCATACGAGTAATTTCATACAGTTTTATTATTACATTCTTCTAAGTTTCTAATTTTATACCATTTTATTTGACATCTTGTAAGATCGGACACCCAATTATCAAACATAATTTTCAATATTACTGATTTCATAAATCAAAATAATATTCTATTTCAATTGGTGATTTGTGTTGCAGACATGTTCATCGCCGGCGGGAGCGACTCCCAGTCCACCGTTGACACCGGGCGGCAACTACGGCGCGGCAGCCTCAGAGCTGGCCTCATCATACAACGCGTTCTGCTGGGGCGCCGCCGCCTCCCAACACCACCAGGCGCAGGGCTACTCGACGCCCTACTACCCCAGCGCCCACGACTACTTCCCGGCGGCCAGCGGCCACCAGGCGGCCACCGCGGCGGCCAACCACAACTTCCACCACCTCTACTCATCCGGTAACCACTCCTACGACCCCCACTACCACACCACACAGCACCACTACCAGCATGCGGCCACCGCAGTCGCCACCACCGCGTCGCCTCACCACGCCACCGCGTCGCCACACCACGCCACAAACCACATGCATCGCCTCACCCAGGACTGTGCCGCCGCCAATCACGACTCCTATGTCGGTGGCAGTGGCGGCTCCCCGGCCGACAAGTACCATCTTGTGTAGTGCAAGGCTCGCCGCTGGCACAGGCGATACAAACTTGAAAACTAAGAGCCAAGTAGAATGAGGTGGAACTAAGAAGTTTGTAATTGAGATGGTTCAAGAAGTGCAGGCCTATTTTGTTATGAATTGAGCATTATTAGCTGAATTCAATGAAGCCTGTAGTTGACTTGATGAGTTTTTGTGAAGGTGATATTGTTGATTTTATTACTGAATGAAATTGGTTCTACCAGCCTGTTTTGTTACAAATTCAGCTATAGTAAATTTCAAGAACCTACAGGTTGATCATTAACTAGATAGGAGCTCTATTCTATTCAGTGATTGAAATTCAGCTGTAACTCAACGAACAAATTGGTCCAGAAACTACGTTTGGTGCAGTCTACTTTATTGTAGTCGGCTGTCGATAGCTCTATAAATTCTATGGTTCTATCGCCATCATCTGAGGCTATTTAAATAATTGTAATGCGTGTTTATGAATTGATTTATTTTCTTCATTGCATTGAGTAGCCTACTATCAATTGTTGTGAAATGCATCAATAGTACTTAAAATAAATGTTACTGAAGAAACCTCCAGGATATTTTTTGTTAAAAATGAAAAAAATCTTGAAGAATATCCCTTGAATTCCGCATGTTATAGCAGTCACCTTTAAAGTTTTTTTTTAATTGTGATAAGTGAGACCAATTTGGTACAATGTGAATACTCTTGAAATGCGGTGTGTAGCCTACTGAATTGAGAAACTTATTATTAATATCAATAAAAGATGAGTTCAGCCATTTCACGCTCTATTACTATGGTATCACTCTTAGATTCCCTTTCATAAAAATCAATTGTCATGATTCATGTTTTGCTTTTTGTTGACGGTTTAAGTTACTAGAAAAATGAAGATCTAGATATAAGAAAGCCTCAATTGAATAGCCTCAGATGATCCATAAAAGAGATCGAACATCAGTGTGAATGGCGTTTTTCAAACTGGTGGAGATATAGGTTCAGAACAATGCAAATGATACATAAGATGACGTAATAATTTTGTTTCGATTGAGGTTCCTTTGTCTCTTCTGAATGGTGATTGGAGTGATAAAAATGATAAAACTATCTAACATTATCGGCTCATCCGAAAATGTAAAGTGTCTGCAGGCGGATGAAAATGATTTTGAAAAGAACCTAATTCTAAGCACATAAGATAAAACTAGTTTATATTAGCTGATGTTTTTAGCTTACTGATTATTTTATGATTCAATAAGGTTCAGGTTAACCCTTATTGAAGGATTGGCTGAATCATCGAATGATTCCAAGATTGTTATGATGGCTCGGAAATAGTTATCTTAGAACCATCTGAGAATGGACTAGAGTGATCAATCTGAGATAATTGTTATCAAGCAATGCAGAAAAGCACCTGATCTGTGATAACAGTCATGAAGTGTAAATCTTTCACATTATAGTTCCGATCAGAATGATTTTCTCCTTTGAAGGCCTAAATTTTGCAGTTATACAATTTCGATTGTCGATAATTTAGCGGATACCTTTGAGATCTCAAACGGATTTAATCTAGGATGATGTACTGTGTAATCTGAAGCTGGAACTTGATAGGCCTACAAGAGTGTCAAGCTCAAATTCAACAAAAGCATCGATATTAATAAAAAAAACAATAGATAAACTTGACTTGACTAGTTGATTATAAGGCCTATGCAAGTTGAACGAGTAACGTATAATAATTATTAGACTAATTGTTGGAATGTAACTATAGAGAGTTGTAACTATAATATTAAATAAAGAAGAATGTGGTTCGAAAGATTTGTAATTATTGTATAAGGTGATGTTGATTTTCACATCTATTCATTGTATTATATCGATATTAACATAAAATAAATCTATAATTACAATTATAATTATTATTGAATTAGCCTTTATTTGAACGAAATTATTGATAAGGTTTATTTTAATCGAAAATAAGGATGTCTTAATTTTCTACCGATAGTAAAATTAGTATAATGATCGAAATAAAAATTCGTATTTGAAACTGATTTTCTTTCTCTTCTATTCCTTTCCAATTTTCCTCAACAATAATTATAATTCAATTCATGTTCAATTTTCAATATCAACTCCTTGAATAATGATGGAGGCTTGAAAAGAGATTGATCTCAATCATAATGGAATCTTCCATTGTTCATTATAGTCAATTCTGATGATATTTTTTGATCAATCGAGGTTTTACTGGTAGAACGAATAAATAAATTTAACTTCATAAAATGAACTTTCATTACGGATATGATGGCTCATGTAACATCCAACAGAGTCTTGTAACTCATGTTTGGAGAATTCCAGCTTATTCTTGAGACTACGCAAGTTCACTAGATGCTATTTGCGAGCGAAAGATACTCTCACCCTTCAATGTCATACATAATTATGGCTATGAAGTATATGAATGAAATATCTTATGTGAAAAAATGAATGATACGTAAAATCTTTCGCTCATGGCGCGCATCAGGAGTAACTGTGACTTTTAGAAGAAATATGTAAAGAAAATTTTCGATTTCACGTAGGCATTATTATCCGAAACAGAATGATAAATTAGCACGCGATATATTTCAGTTATTTTAATACTAGAATTGTTTTTCATGAATAGTTCAAGACTGCAACAGACCTCTTCCATATTTATTAAGGAGTCATCCACTCAATACACACGTGACACCTATATGACACAGGACAACAGGACAAAGACAACATGACAGGACTAACCCACCATGACAACAGGACTTTCGCTGTTTTTGCCGTCCCTAAAAATTTTACTAGATTGACTTAAAAGCTCATCGAACATAAAATGATAGGCGCAGAGACACATCATGCATTTACTAAGTTCTGTTCAATATAGTAAAATTTAAAAGGACGAAATGATACCGGACGTCCAAAAATACGGGCCTTATAGTCGACAGATAGAATTACTGGTGAAAGGTGAAAAGTAAAGTCAGGTCAAGTCTACCCCAGAAGAATAATATCGTATTCTTGTTATCGAAAATTTGACATTGATTAATACAAGCATTCATATTGCAATATGCTCCAGTGTATTAAAAAAAATCATGAGAAATAAACGAGCATAGGAATTCCTGTATTGTTCTTTGTTGGAAAAGAATTTAGAATAAAAAATAAGTAAACAGAGAATCTATGTTCTCCGTGTAGCCTAATCTGCTCCTTCATTGCACGGCAAAGCCATTATACTATATCTTGACCGACCGTATAGTGAGTAGTAGCTCAGAATTTATTACGATTGAGCTATAATTTATACGATGATGTCAATGTCAAGACTATACTGAGTTCCATAGCAATCATTTTAATGTGTTAAGGATTTAATGAGAATTTATTGAACGCTCTTCTAGAATGATTACGCTGTGTGGAACCAAGAAAGTCTTAGCAAAACTACGATAGCGAAAAACTAATTATTTTGAAAAAGTGTTCAGTACAATATAGTGAAATTATTATCTTAACAGGAAATTTATATCATTCTTTTTCACTCATGTTGAAATATCTACAAAAACAAATAGTATCACTTACAATTCTATCACATTCAATGAATATACAGAGTCTATTTCAAAGTTAATGAAGCACAAATTAACAAATATACCGTACAATAACAATAGTTTCCAAGTGTTTCAACCAATCAATGGAATATTCAGGCTCAGGTCGTATTAATCCAATCATACAGCCTGATCACACGTCATATACTTCATGATACAGTATGAAATAAATAGAATAAAAATCTCATCACTCTTGTTTCGTTTTTATAATGTTTTCATTTTGAACACAACTAGTTTTGATCTCATTAGAGTCATTATCAAGTCTAATTTATTGATTTATTTATTTATTCAGAGATACAAACACCCAATCATAATAATTATATGATAGGGAGAGATAAAACATGCACAGGCCCTTTACTATCTCGATCCCAATTTTTAAGAAAAATTCAGTTCAAAAAAGGTTATGTTCATTGGAATCTTCTTAGCACAGATAATTTTGATGCAAAAAAAACCATCAGAGGATTTTAAATTTAGATGGTTGACATTTTGTTGTTCATTCGGTTTTGTTACACTGTGAACTTATTCTAATGAGATCGAAACTAATTGAGTATGTAATAAAAACATTTTAATAAATGGTGCTATGATTCTTTCTTCATTGTATGCAATATTAGCCGTGAATATCGAAGTGAACAGTTCATGATATATACTAATACTGGATTTATATCAAAAGTCAACCGTTGACAGCTAGAGCAACTATTACACGCTTAATCATCGAGAAACCCTGTTGCCTTATTTGAAGTGGATCCTATTTAAGTAGATAGATTGACGAGTGCAAGGATTTGCTTCAAATTAGAACGTTGTTGTCGGGCTTTGCCAAACAAACCAGATGTAATCTGTGTTGGGTGGGAAATGACCCCTGGGGCTGACTGGGGTGGGGAAAAGAGTCGAGAGTAGGAAAAAGAATAGGAGAAAGTGGACAAAAGGAGTGGCACGCGGCAGCACCAGCACGCGCCTGACAACTCCATCACAGCCTAATCAATCACTTACCGGTCCTCAACGCTATTTATTAACGGTTTAAATCTTATCTGAAGCCCCACACGCCGACCAGGAGTCGCCTGTCAGCGCGATCACGCACAGGCGCGAGTGGCCCGCACAGATAACAGCACACTCCCACCACTGCAACCCTTGACAACAAACCCTCCACCTCGTAAAAACCGTGATTGTTTCAGTCTAACGTTCATGAGAAACTATTTTCTTGAAAAGGGCTGATAACATGGGGTAGTTATTTTTATAACATGTGAATTTTCCGTGATAACGAGCGTAACTAAGAGAGTGTGTTGTTGTTGAAGGAGTTGGAGTGTTGAAGAAAATGGGAGAGAATTATTGTAATTGAGAGAGGTCTTTACCGTCCCGATAAGAAAGACGATAAGCCGTCGGTCCCGACCACCTAAAGTCGTCATCTCTCATCATTATCATCCACCTCATTATCCACGCAATAGCCTATGAGCTCATGTAGGATTCACCCTCAGAAAAAAAGTGAAATTTTTTTTCCATAACTTTAAAATCTAAATCGAGGATATTTTGCTCAAAGTAACCGGAGATATCGTTCTGAGAGAAAGAATATTATTCTAGTTTATATCAAGTGGAGGGTTATAAATTAACGCTTCTAATCTTATCATAGACAAAGTAATTGAGAAAAAATGTCTCTGGAAAAACGTGATTTTCCAAACAACTCAATAATTTCTTCATAATTTCCAGCTCTTATCTCTTTATTCTATTTTTTTTCTCTTTGGAATGAACTGTCTCTTCTTAGAATCTTAGACGAGTTCCTTGTCAATGGGAAAGATATTGAATTAATGACAGTGTAGTAGTCCATTTGTGTTCCACGTAGTCATCCCAGTCACATATTTCCGGCTCCATTTACGATAGATGTTTCAAACTCCATTATATGCTAAACACAAGGAGCCAAGCCCATTCAATGGAACGTAGTCTAATCCATGAATGACTTTCTCAATATGCATCTTACTATGACAAAGCATTTATCGCTCTCCACATGAAGCCAATTCCTAAGCAACTTTGTCAATGAGAATTGTTTGAAGAACGTATTCATTACAATATTCATGCATAATTTTATATTCAAAACTGCAAGCTATGATTTGAATTTGGTAAGCAATATTGTTGTAACCGGTACTTATTTATTGAATAAAGGAGTCATGATCTCATGTAGAGAGTGGAAAATATATTGTAGGCTACTGGTATTGGTAGAATGCTGTTAACCTTTTTTCTTTCTTATTTGATATAATTGATACGGTTTCTCAACCCAAATCAATATGGAGAGAGAAAAAAATAACTTTCACAATAAAAGTTATTCCAATCTTACTTTTCTGGTTTTACAGTATATTTTAGTAGTCTCTTCGGAAGGATAGCTGTCTCTTATAACTTTATTTCAAGACCTCCAAACCTCTTCTTTTATCTATAAATATACATCTTGCAAACAATAAATCAATGGAGGAGACAAAATAAAAACAAAACTACTTTTGCGGATAGTTTTCTGGTTGTTGATTTCTTAGTTGTCTCCACAAACCCCACTTCTCTTATCAACATCTCCCATTCCATGTAGCTAGCGTACGCACGAACCCACCACCTACACAGTACATGGCGGGAGGGGGGCGTGCGCATGTACAAAAGACCCTTCTGCCGCTAAGTACGTACAGAGGAAATAAACGACGAGACAGAGAGAGAAGAGAAAGAGAGAGATGAGCAGCCCGAGTAGATTGCTATGTAATTAATTAAGAAAGCTCTTCTGCTCAGTACGAACCGCGAAAACAGGATGGAAAGTTCTCCTCCCCCACCCATTGCCAACTTCACCCCCGGGGGAACCGAGTCTTCTGTCTAACAATTTGAGAGCTTTTGCCGGGAGGAGAGTTGACGATAGAATGAGGCAGCATTTCGCCTTTGCACGGGTACAGTCGGATTTAAAAACAAATGGCACGAGCCCCAAGGTACAGTCTCGTTCTTGTTCGTTTCACCTCGAGGAAAAGGGAATTCATTACGACTGGCACCGAACAAGTTATGAATATGAGCGAGAAGGGTGCCCGGGAACGAGCATTTTCCCCCCAGAGGAAAACCGAGCTACGGTCCTCATGCCAAATCTGCTCGTAATTAAGGTAACAGCCGCGCAGAAACCGAGCTTCAGTCGGGTAGAGGCTTGCCTGTGAGGGAACAAACTGTATCTCGCACAAGTTTGCCAACGCTAAGCCGTGGGTCGGTCGGTGCAGTACTGGCATCACCACGAATTGCAGAAAGGCATTCTAATCATCTCCCCCTCCCCCTCACGATTTCCACTTTCCTTTGTGAGTAATTCACAGCGAGCGCCATCAAAACCACCACCAGCCTCATTTCTGCAAACGAGCCACTGTAGAGACATTCAATTTCACGAGATTAAAGTGATAGACCTGAGCGCGCTACTCCACTCTTCAATTATTTAAGATAAGTTTGACGAAATGAGTGCTTCGCTCACTCGTCAATCATCATTCTCAATTTAATTGTTCTCTATCTCTTTTTCATTGAAACAATGCGAGATGAAGTTGAGAAAAGTATTCATTATAACATCAGAGCTGGGCTTGGAGAGGAGCATGAATACGGTTGCTAGCTGCTATTATCAATAATTGTGAAAAGAAGAGGAAGATGAGTACGGTACCACAACTAATTATCCACTCTTATTCTTCATTTTAATAAATACGAAACCACTTGTTTTGGTTTAATCTAAGGTGCTTGCTTGATACAAGAATTTTGAGACAGAAAAACAACTCTATGAGGCTCATTGATAATATAGAACTCTGCACATAGTGTCCAATTTATCAAGCATATATTGTACTGTATTTTTAATGGAATTCGGTTTGGCTCTATCAATAGCCTATTAAAAATTTCCAATTTTCCCAAAAGTACTTAAAAATCTTATTCTAGCCTATTCAACAAGAAGGATGCTATCCATTTCATCAACAATATCAGAATAAATTGTACTGTTTCTATCTCAAGCTAATTCACAATATTAGTAGGTAAAACGTATATGTTAAGTAAAACGTATAAGTTGAATGGAGACTTGACCTTCATTCTCTTGTATATACAGTCCGAAATTCGAGATTTTCGGTAGTCTGAAAAAACAGAAAAAAGGAATTTCGAGAAAAATACTCGCTGAGCATTAGCATTAGTTGATCAGTATTTTACACGAGTCAAGAATAAAATGAAACTAACATTCTCTTACGGGCCAAATACACTGGACAAGACTTCAACTAAGTGAAGGATTAAGTCGGCTTAGTACATCCTGAGACTTTACGCTCTCTACGCTCTTCTATTTTGTCTTTTTTCATCTCTAAATTATCCAGCTAAGAGTGTGCAAGCTTCACTGGAAGTATAGTCAGTAACCTGTGGCCCTTTCACAGAATTAAATAGTTGTCCTGGTCGTATAAGATCGCGTGAGGTGGATCCTATACGAGCAACACACTAAACAGGACTCGAACAATTCATTAGACACGAGTGTGCTACCTGTTCTGCTATAACACTTGCAATTTATTGTCCTGCGTCGTGATAGCAGAAGCAAAAAGAACCATTATTTATGCGATTCTATGCTAAATGTCTTGGAACTTTGCCATTGTTTCACACCTTGCTATTTGTGGATTCCACTTTTTATAATGTAAATTCGAAATCAATGGACATGAAAAAAATGGAAGAATTATTAGACATTGCAGTATCCCAACTGCTGGATAATTATATTAATAAGTAATTCGAATCTCCATTTATTGCTATATAAATAGACAAAGGACTTCTGCAACTGCAAATATTGACCAATATACTAAATAGCAGTCGAGATCCATTGAATGAAACTGTTCAAAATATTTCGCCCGGACCGGGAATCGAACACAGCACCCCTCGGTTGCCGGCCAAGTGGCTTGACCTTTCGCCTACCAGGCAGCTCTCTGAACAGCACCATTCAATTTTGATGTTGGCCTGACTGGCCAGGTATTAAAGATGGAAGAATTATTAGACATTGCAGTATACCAACTGCTGGATAATTATATTAATAAGTAATTCGAATCCTTATTAATATACGATTCGAATGATGGAACTCGGGGATTCGAATTACTTATTAATATACTTGGAAAAAAAGATCATTCTAGTTGTGGAAATCATAGTTGATTTTGCTCTTGAATTTATCGTTTGAAGGTAAAAACATTGAAGTGCAGTGCATTTAAGAGCTTGAAAATATTTTTGTCTTTTCTTATTCTATTTATAAGAAGTGACAATATCTAGTCATATACCATTAGAGATTGAACAATACCTTTGAAAAACAATGGGAAATCCTTCTCTTTTCTATATATTTGTTGAATGTGGGATATAACTGTATTATGTAGGATTTCTATACCTAATTGGATTTCTTATTCTCTCAACGTATTATTCGCTGTTGTTACATATTGTAAATCTAATGATCATTATGAAAACTCTCTCTCATGCTCATTGCCACCGACAGCCTGAAAAGAGGACACATAAGATAAGCAAAAGATGTTCCTCTTCCTTTGAAGTGGTTTTCCCTCCAAAACTTCTACCCAGCAAATGCCTGGAACAGTTCAGACTTCCTGATGAGGGACAAAGTACAGAACAAGGGAGAAAGAAAGTTGTCTTGTTGGGCTTGTAAAAGGGAACTCGATCGACTGTGAAAGCTCGTCACTGGCTGCTTGATGCTTCTCTGATGTTTCAAATTGTCAGATTCGTTGATCTTGCAAAACGCCAAACTAAGATAAGAGAAAATCCCTGTAAGTTCGTGTGGTCGACTGCAGTCCCCCTTTTTCTTCAATCATGCTTGACTTTCTTTGAGAATTTCAACCTTAATTCTACACTCAACTTTTCTCTCATGCAACAAAGAGGAGAGTGATTGTTCATTGCTTCAACTCTTTATTCAATACACTCTTCCACTCTCTAGTTCAATTTAGTAAACTCTCCATAGAACTAGTAACAGATGAAAACTCCCAGAGAAAAACTATTTTTGGAGCATGATATAATTATACTGGTATAGTCTGTCCAAGAAAAGAAGACCCTATGGCAAGATGGAAAAATGACTCAAGCTCGGTCAATATTGGTTCAAAAATTATCAATTCGATCCCTAATTGTAGGAAACAATTTGTTCTACTATTGAGCCCACATTTATTGAACAAATATTGATCAAGCTGAAGTCATTTTCCCATCTTGCCAGAGGGTCTTCTTTGCTTGGAGAGACTATATAATTTTGTGTCTGGGAGGCCTAGAGCTTTTTAAATTCTCAATCGGCTTTCAAATGTCTGTAGATGAAGTGATAGGGAGCAATGTGTATTCTATTTTGAAAGTTTCAATGGAGCTTTATGAAGCAAAAAAAAATGGTCAAAGTAATTCACGAGAAGCAATTCATTTTTTCTCCATACTTTCCCTCTTCATAGAAATTGGTACATACATTTTGGTTTTTTATCAGAGAAAAATTCATTTTATTTGCTATGCTGAAAAACTATTTTCTCTTCTCAATTACTCTTTTCTCTGCTTGCTTTTATCTTTTTTCAATATGAATAGAAAATGATACAATATTAAGGTTGGAAAAATTATATTATATTATTCAATCTTCCAAGTCTTGAATTAAATTTCGAAAATTATGGAATAATTATAATGTTCACATTAAATTTAATCAGGTTAAACCTCACCTTCTACTTAAAAAATTGCTTCCAAGAAGAAAAAATCTATCTTAAACTTTCTCACACTCAAAGACACCTTACAGTGCAGTTCCCAGACAGTTTGTGCTTTTTTTCAAGCCATGCCAGATTAAATTCGGATTTAAAATATATCAGCCGTCTAGAGGTGTTCGTTTCCTATATGAAATTGCAATTTGTTTCCTGGTTGGGGCAGGAAAAGAATACAGTAAACAAACACAACTGGGCCAATGCGTCCCGATGAGTACAGTAGCAACTTGTCACCAAGTCGTGTTGTATCAGGTGATGGTATTGTGGTGCAGTCCGTAGGGTGGACTGAAAAATGACCCAAACAAACATTCGAGAGCAGACTCACACTCAGACCGAGTTTGTGGGTGTAAATGATTGAGGATCTAGGAAGGGACGCTCGATGGACCGGACCATCTAAAGACATGCCCATTCTTTGCAGACTACGCGTTATAATTCCATTATGAAAGCAAATAATAGCTTCCGCCCTGTTATGTGACGAAAACGCTGCTACCGTTTAAATCATAACCGAGTCTTTTGTACTCGGTTCCACTTTTATTCGTTTACGTCTGGGAGAATTTTTTCACCTAGCCAATAAATAAATTTGTCATTTTTATCGTTGTAGTTACGATTGCAGTCTTGATCGAGGAAGAGAACGAAGTAAAACGGGGAATAAAATTATTTCCCACAGTCGATATCTCCGGCCACAATGGATGCAGGCATTTCCTGTCTTCAAATGGGTTTTATTCACCCCTTAAATTTATACAGGTGTTTCCATACCGTCGTATCACATATTAGTGCAAATGCCTCCGCTTATGTGGACAGATTTGTTTCCATTGTGAATCTAAGAGATGAGGCTGTGAAGAATTGTGTACAATTTTATTCATTAATTTAGTGCATATACGGGTTTAACTTCAACTGGGAACAGGAAGTCGAGTCATTTCACAAGATGAAGGAAATTTTCAGTCTAGTTTTTTTTTGTTGATACTCTTTCATTTATTGCTCAGGTTCTTATACCAATATTTTGGATTCATAATATTCTTCTCCACAAAATTCTCTTTTCCATCAGTAGAATGTGCAGAATAAATTTCTGTAACTGATTCAATGAAATAAAAAGTTTTCATCAGGTTGTGATTCCTATCTTATAAGTGTCAATTTGAAGTATCGCAATAAAAACCAAGCAAGAACTTTCTTGTGGTAAATTTTATCAGTAAAGAACCAAAAACTTCCGTAGAGACAGGTTTTCCTAGAAGAGGAATTTGACTGATTTTTATTAGAATAAGGAATTCTCTACTTTTTAATTCATGCAGCTCTCAAAAATATCTATTTTGTTTTATGTAATCACTGGAATATTAAACTGATCCTACATTCTCCATGAGGAGTTCAGCGGTTTAGTAGCTTGAAGTTTATCGTTTTTCAACGACTAGACATTTGTACTATACAGAGACCTATACAAACTGTAGAGATAAATTGCACAAATTTGATTCACAAGAATGTCATATTATATTATGTGAAACCCCTAGTAGCAATTACAGAAGAAATTCATCTGCTAATACATTAGATCAGAAAGTATGTTCGAGATCCAAAAAAGGTATTGTTTGATTTGGAGAAAAAATGTTATGAATATAACACAGGGTGTTTCAGGAGGAATGTGCAATACTTCTCAGGCTGATTCCTCACACCAAGTAGACAAAAAAGTTCCATGGGACCATTCCCCAAAAACGCTTTGTTACCGAGATAACAATAGCAGAAAATTAAGATTTTTCAAAATATATTAATTTTTCTAATTTTTTAGAGGCTTCAGTGAGGTTCTGAAATAATCAATTCCTATGTAAAATTAGCTGAGAATTCAATGAAACCTGTTCCAAGTTTGTAACTTTAACGGTTATTGAGATAATTGGGAAAAATATGCTAGAAAACGCTGTTTTACAACAATAAGGGTTATAACTGGATAAGGAATCATAAAATTGTATTTTTTATTAATGGAAGTTGAAGAGAGTCGGATTCTAAAGAAAAATTTGAATGGTGGCAATTGTGTAAATCTTACCCAAATCTCAGAAATGGCGATCAAAAATCGCAAAATCGCTACTAAACACAAATTTATCACTTGTGCTACGTTTTGTCAATTTTTCAAAGCGTTTTTGGGGGATGGTCCCATGGAACTTTTTTGTCTACTTGGAGTAAGGAATCAGCCTGAGAAGTATTGCACATTCCTCCTGAAACACCCTGTATTTAATTTAATATTACAATATAATATAATATTCGATATACACAGTTGATGAAATATTTCAACAATAAAAGCTCAGGAATTTGAATAGAGATCTATCCTTTGTTGAAAAAATGAAGCACAACTACAGCTCGGTTGCTGTATCGAGGAAAGCGCAAAGACTTCATTGTTGACAATTCAATTACAGTAGGTTTGTTGCTCGCTAATAATGGCAGCAATCTTCAAAGTAGAGAGCTTAAATTGAATTCTTTGCAACGGCAGTTTTCAAAGTGAATAGTAGGAAGTTGGCGCGGTAAGTGGATAGATAGCTTTAGAATGGGCGCGGCTTTTTAAAATTAGCAATAACAGCAAAATAGTGAGCAACGGCGTTGGCTTTGACTTTCGTTGCGGATATTCTCTTCCAGCTTTATTGTGTTATAGTCTGTCCAAGCAGAGAAGGCATTCTAGGAAGATGGGAAAATGGCTCCAGTTAGGTCGATATTGGTTCAAAAATTATAAATTTGGTCTCAAATTGTAGAAAACAATCTGATCTACAATTTGAGACCAAATTTATAATTTTCGAAACAATATTGACCGAGCTGGAGTCATTTTCCCATCTTCCCAGAATGTCTTCTATGCTAGGACAGACTATACTTGGTAGTGAGGGGGTGAGTTTTGTAAAGGGTGCGGTGGAGATAGATGAGGGGTGGGGAGAGCGCTTTTTAAGTTGAGTTAGTCGCTCGGACGAGCACATAAATGCATTGAAAGCAATGATTGCATTGAACTTGTCGAGGGATGAACTTTTGTAGACGAAGGGTGACATTATGTTCTTCTCCCTCTTCTCTGTTTCGATTACCAGCTGCAATAACTAAATGTATAATATTTCTGCTCCTGTTGGAGATAGATATTGGAAATAATACTTGCATAATCGATTGAGGTTATCCATGATATCAATATTCATGCATTTATATTCTGATTCTGACACAGTTTTGATACGGATTGCCATAGAGCTTGATTTCCCCATTATACTCGTACTATGATACGGTATAATATATCATACACTTCTATGATACTGTAGACTGATGTTCAAACCGAGTTGAATTGAATCAATAAGTTTTATTGTTTATTAATTTACTGAAATAGTTCAATTTGACTTACCGTTGTCTCAAAGTTCTCTCATATCAATAATAATCACAATCAGACATTATCATAACATTAAAATATTGTCAGATACAGTACTGTGTAAGCTTTTAAATTCATATTAACTTTCAACGGCAAATTGAAGACGGTCAATTGAAACTCTCTGCGCATGATAATATTACTGAAAACTATTGAAAAACAATATAAGATTATTCAAGTCAAAAACTAGTTCAAAAAAAATTATGAGGAGTATTAAAATCTGTTGAAAATTTGAAAAATGTAGCAAATATGGAAGCATAATAATTTCATGTTAAAATTAACATTATTATTGTATAATAATTAATATTATAATTAAATAATGTAGGTTTCATTCCGTTGTCATCAATCCGAAGTCAAAATCACTAGAGATTCATACACTTTTCAACAAGGACTGATGAGGAACAAATACTTGACTCGTAAGAGTTCAAAACTATCAAAAATCAACAATTGATTCATTTTTATCATCTCAAGTACAAGTGCAAGAATATAAGAGCATTGATTCTACTATTAAGATTGCATAAAACGTGATCAGCGATTTTATCACGAACGTATTGTCACAAATTCAATAACTTACTGTGAAAATTCAATAACACCGATTTTCAAGTCATAATACATACCGAGTGATAGAATGAAAATCAATCTGGGTAAGAGATGGGGAACCTGATTATTGTGGATGAAAACAAGCATTTGGTCAGGCAAGACAGCAACAACAGCAGCAGAGGATACAGGCAACAACTTATTAATTGGGGTTGCTGGTCCCCTGTGAGCCTGTGGGGCACTTATCGACTAGTAGACCGCCTATTAAATGTTCATTTCACGGGGTCTGGAGCAGAGCACGCGGGGGCGACATCCGATACTCTTGCCTTCGAGCCTTGGGGAGCATGTGTCAAATAACTCGAAGGGCTGCCCTAAAGACACGACATGCCCCCTCACCGCCATGCCCCAGGGGAAGCTCCTAATCCCTGATCTATTTTATTAAAAACTCATCGTGCTCCGCGCGCGTACCCTCCTGGGAGATGTTGGCTGGCTCAATTAGCCTGTGCTACATTCCGCTATCTCTCCAGCCCTCTAAGCCCCTCTAAGCAACAGCATCCATATCGACTCTATCGGTTTCCTAGTTCATTACTCCCACTATCTGTCGTACAATGAGTTGAATACTCATTTTTGTGATTCCGTAGTAATGAGATCGCTTTCCTACTTTATAAGATTGATTTTACAATGTGTTGATTACACAATGTTTGATTACTGATTCAATAAGGTTCATTGTTGATTACTTGACCAATAAATGAGGGCTCAATGTCATTAATTATTTTGATGCTATTCAATTAAATTTCAATTAAGGATACTTATACATAAACTGAATATATGCACCAACTTTATCATTATTTTTATTATCGTATGCCATATTTGGTGGAGTCACGTGGGGAGTCCCAAAAGGAAGTTCCACCGGCAAAATTAACTCAATTTTTCTCGATGAGAAACATGAAAGAACTGAATGAAATGTATTCAGCCATTTGTAAGTTCAGATCGAGTTTTCACATCACATAACTACTCTCCGGTTTAAAGCACTTCTGCTAGTATTGAATAAAAATACAAGATAAAGCTGAACTGAGGTTCTATTAAAAATAAAGATAGGCTACCAGTTTCGGTTCTTACACCATTATCAATCTTCGGTTATAAAATCTAGTAATATTTGTGATACAGGTTTCTCGATTTTTAATTATTCCGTGGTATAATATATCTTGTCTTTTTATTTAGTTGATTCACTTTATTCATTGCACATTCTCAAATAATAATTGAGTAGACAATTATTTAGTGTAAATATCTAGCATGTTAAAAATTGAACCAGATTGTCAGGATTTACGTTCCTGATATATAAATAACGAGAAAAAAGCCGATGATAGGCTCAAAAATCAACAAATTGATATTTCAGAAGGGGAAAAATCATTCCTGAGCCAATAGATGTGTGGTGGCTGATCTGAAAAGAGTTCAAATGAACGTATGAATGTAAGCATCCCTGTAAAGGAGAAGATTATGGTCATAATCTTCCGAATGATCAATAGAAAAGTTCAATCACAAGGGCTTAGAGAGGAAAATCTGACTGGTTTAATGAAATACAAACTACACTTTTGAGCTGAAGTCTACAACGTAATCTCCAATTAGAGTACGAGTGTTGAAACTGAAATCCATTGAAAACAGTCCAAAGTCTTTTCAGAAAGTAGTCATCGAGACGGATTTTTCCTCCAGTTAAATCGGTTTAAAATTAAATGCTTGGCTCTGTATCTTGTTTTGATATTCGCTTACTTTGAAAGTATCCGTTTATTTGATTACATGAGGCTGATCTTAGCTTTGTCCATACCACAGCAATTAGAAGGTGGTAGCCGTAACTGTCAAATTGATGACCAATCTGATTAAGTACACACTTCATCTGCGATTTGAATGTGATATACGCAAGTGTCAATAAAAGATTCTGGAATAGGTCCATCCCAATTTTCACTTTCAGATTAGATACCAACTTCAATCAATCGTGTTAGTTCAACGGAATGGGATACATCATGCTCAATACACAGTCACACAACAGGGTAAAAAAATAATCCAATCAATATTGGAAAAAAATTGGATAAAGATAACTTATCGCAGTTAATACCTCTCAATATTAATTCTCGTAGATTCCAAGAACTCTTTAATAGTATAAAAATAGTGACACATTCTAGAGAAATAATAACAGCATGAGAATGAATATAATAATGTTGAAGAAACTGCTTATTAAGATATCTCTCACAATTCTTTTATCTAAAAAGTTAAATTTGTAAAATTTTCTTTCGTGTGGGAATGGAAAGCATTGTATTCACAATACGACGCTCAATAGGACCCCTGCTACTGTATCCATTCACTCCAGAAGGCTTCTTATACACTCTATCAATCCATCATTTCTGTCTAGTCATCAATGTTCCTATCACATATATCTCTTCATCAATGACGAAGCTGAAATTGTAATACACTTGGGTAACATGAGTTATCTAGTTCCTCATCTCCTCTCCTACACCTGCATAGTAACATCGAGCATTGATATATTGAGCATAATTCATGTGATTCTCACGAATTTCCATTTTGAAATGTAGAAAACCCGGAGAGACATGATTAAGACACGGGGTTTAAAAAGTCTAATAAATTAAGAATATTGATATTGTATTCTAACATAGAGAAAGGATAGCGTTCTTAGAATGATTTCTCTATAATTTTAAAAATATGAAAATATGAACAAAATAGCATCAAATCAATAAAAATTATATTGATCCCAAACTTGTCAAATACTATTGAAGTCGAAGTAGTTATTAGGTGCATTTTAATAGCTCATCCCATCATGCTAATGATCTGCATGCTCTCGAACCATCTATGTCTGTGGTACTGTTACTTTTCCTCTCTGAACCTTCACTAAAGTTGTACAAAGAGTACAACTAGCTATTTTAGAACTTTAAATAATTAAGATCAAAGTACCCTTTTTTTAAATATTTATATTTTACACTAAATGTTCCGGCGATACAGCCATTTTAAAGTGTATGCTCCAGCATACAAAGTTTGCGAATATTTGAATAGAACATTATCTGAAAAAATAATAAGAGATACCTATTTTAGTTACAAAAATACATTCATGGACATAAATTAACACGGTCTCTAAATCAACTACAATTAATTGTCAGAGCTATTCAAAATACATAAATTCTATTAAAATTTCCAGAAAATGATCTATGATATTCTCACTATTCTTATCAGCATATGGTCTACCACAGACCCCGAGACTGGTCTCAGATGATCTGACAAGTTTGATAAGTGTTGACATTGATTCAGACCATACCAGGACCGCAACCTCGGTCACTTACCATGCCGACCGAACTAAGACGACGTTAAGTAGATATATTACGCTTGTGTATTCCAATATAATCCAAGTCTCGGACAGCACCGGCTGACTTTCTGTTATTTTTCGGGAAGCGCGTCTTCCCACCGTCTAATCCGACACCTCCACCATCGTCCGGTGTAAAGTTACCCTCTTCTCAAATTTCAAAGTCACATTTTCTTTATTCGTTCACGCTTTTTAGGATATTTTTTCGTCTATTTCCTTTCACTTTATTAATCCGACATGCCGGGGAAGAAGCCCTTTGCTCCGCCATATTGTGCCGCCTACCAAATAATTCCCCACATTGTGCCCGCCATTTTGTCTCGCCTTCATCCAGGATAGTCGTTCATAAATTTTATCTATCAAGGAATTAAAATGGAGTAGATCTCCTTTTAAAGCTTTAGATACATTCAATGAAATGCTCTATGAGAAGGTCTACATGGTGTTATTCTATGCTGGTGTTTCCTTAATCTCAGGACTACTTTTAGCACTGTTTTTATTGTAAATATAATTATCAAGTACCCTTTTTGAATTATTTTTCAATGCACAACATGTTTCAACCAATTAAAGTCATTTTCAAGTGCATTCACTGCATTACTTGAAACATGTTGTGCATTGAAAAATAATTCAAAAAGGCTACTTGATAATTATTTAAAATAAAAACAGTCTATGCTGGTGATATTGGTTACCTTGATGGTTCAGGTAGACCTAAGTTGCTCCTTTCTAAAGAAATAATGGAGAAGGAAAGTATTGATAGAACATTAATACAGTACAACGTAATTTTGAACGTTTTTCAATGCTGTAGATGTTGAACTTTGATACTGAGAAAAAAGTGAAAATAGGGAATTTCGTTGTTGCTGAAAATTCTAATGTAATTGGAAATAACTAAGGAGAGAAAGTTCTCATTAATAAATTCAATAACAGATTTCAAAGTTATTTCTATCATTATTTTCAAATGGGAAAATCTCCTGATATTAGAAAAGATAGCTAGCAATTTCCCGTGGACGGCGAGCTCTCCAAGTTATACCAATATTGAACTACAGAGAAGAAAACCATGTCTTCATTTCTCTGTGACATTATCATGATCCTCAATTACATTTACTTCAAAGTTCAACTTTATTCCCAGATTCAATGTAAAATATGAGCGAATTAATTCAATGAATTACAGGATAAACTTTGCAGTGAGTATTCTCTATCAGTAGTGAATATTCTCTATTTGCAGTGAATATTCTATCCAGTAACTCTATGTTCAACTTCAACATTTTATATCGACTCAACCTTTAAAAATAAATAAATTTATTTATTGTTTTATTTTTCTCTTACAATACAATACAATATTCAGTGTTAGACTAATGTTTATTAGACTAAGGTCTGAGGTCAACCGTGTCTGCACATTTACTGTTTTCACGGAGATAATTATAATTTCCTTCATGTCGCATAGCCTATTATTCTCAGAAGGAGCGATGGTGGTTACAATGTTATTGGAGTTTCCTCGAAGTTGCTATTTTAAACAACTTTCTTGTTTCGGTTTTCGAGGGTGCAGGTTCAGTAAGTACAACGTTTTGATGTTTTGGGCTGTCTGTGTCATTAACAAGAGTCGGGTAGGGGTTGAAGAACAGGGGATGTTTCCTGCCTCCTCTGACAATCATGATCCTGCGCGAGAGACTTCTCACTGACGAGAAATCGTAATAGCGCGACCTGCGCCCGAACAGCTTCTACTCTCTCTTAAACTCTCTCTCACTCTCTCTTTCTCTTTGTTGACGGTAGTCGTGACGACGCCATCTTGAACTTCGGGGCACCCTTCACTAAAATCACCCCAAAATAGCAAACCGAGGAACAGTCCCTTATATCCCCGTGCCCTTTATCAGCCAAAACCAAAGTATTTTCGACAACGTGGTACTGTCTCTTTTCCATGAACATAATAATCAATGCAATTACCACTCATACATCTTTACATCTTGTAATAAACAATCAATCACCTCTTTTGAACTATTTTGTCGCAATTAAAAAAGTCATTCATGCTACCTGAGAACCAGAGGTGCCCATCCCCTCCATGGACAGAAGCGCAAATCCCCCCATTTTCAACTTCTTTCCCCCCTATTTCAACAAAAATATAATCCTAATATAACTGAGAAGAATTTTGAAGAATTATAATTATTTTTGAAGAATTAAATTCCCAAGAGTAAAAAATAAGTGTTCAACAGTCAACATATAAAAGAAAACATATATTTTCCCATAACAAAAATTAAGTCTTCTCAAATGAATTTTTGATGTACAAAAATTAAAGAAGTCCTTCAAAGGATATTTTATTGATAGGCTATATTTTTCACTTTGCCATTGATTCAATGCGTCTCTATCAATTGTTCTATTTCACTTTCAGGAAGATTACAAAATATTAGCATCAAGCAGACATAATTTTAATTAAGGTTTATAGGATCTATAAAATTGATAAAGTTTAAAATTAGATACAATCATGATTTATATGAAAGTATCACAAAATAGAGTAGATAGTGAATCATTTGTATAATTCTTTTTGTTGAGAAATTATTGATGTAGTCAGTGCTTCATTTGTTAAATTAAAGGTTCCATTATGGTGGCAGGAGCGTAGGTTGAAGGGGTAGTCGGGGGGTCCCCCCCGGAAAAAAATGAAATTTCAACTCTCTAAAACCCGTTTTTAGAGTAATTTCAAAGCTTAGCTGTGTATTTTTACCATAATTTTCCCAAATTTTTAATAGAAAATTATAATGATTTACTCTCCCTCACAGAGATACCGCCAAGATTAAGCCCTAATTGTAGTAAACATATAATCAGCATACAAATTTATTACATAAAGTTCAAAATTTTCTCTATATTGTATTATATTTTTTAATTACATCAAAACTCTCAAAACTCGAGGATTTTCCTCCCAAGTTACACATTTATTTTATTCACCCATTAACTTTTTATTCATTCAGATAGCCTAGGTGATGATGAGTGGGTGAGTAATACTTGGGCTTTCAGACGTTTCTGAGTAGACAATGAAGTGATAAAATGGATAAAGAATGTAGAAGTGGAAGTTTAACAAACTTCCATAAGGGTGATGTTGAACAAACAAATGAATGAAAAGACTTTCACCTCCAAAAAAAAGGTAAGGTTCAATAAGAAAATCGTCTTAATCGACTTTGATCATTTCAAATAAGTCTAATATGAATTCGCGACGAGTTTCGAATTCGAAGTATGCATATTGCATAATACAGGTGACGAGAAACATCGTCCCAGAACTCTGCAATAAATAAAATATGCCATTAGGCAGGAAGTGGCCACCATTCCAAGGGAAGTTACCGTAAGTTACACGAGAAACTATATGAACAAATTGAAGGAAAAAAGTGAGAATGATATCATTTATCAGACATAATTTTAAAACAAATTGAGTGTACCAAGAGATGTTAAATGGAATCATATTGACTATTCACAATTGTGAAAGGACTTTCAATGCAGAATAAAAAAGATCATATTTCCACTAGTATAACCTCTAAAATAAGTCTCTATATTCCTGTATTTGAGTTTTATAACTAGAATATTTTTTCTGAAATCATGTTTTAATAAAGTAACTTACCTAACATATCGCTCTGAGTTCAGGGCATTACCAGTAGGAGACTCTTCTAGGATAATAAACTATAATATAAGGAGACCCGTGACTTTTGTAAAAGTTAACTGATCTTGACAAACCATTATTTGTTGTTCTCAGCTCATCAAGGCGTTTAAAATGCATATATAATTTTTTAAATTTGATCGAAATTTAAGAATTTCTTTATCTTGATTACATTTTCATGTACCAAGGGAAAGGCTACCATTTGTGTTAAAATGCGACCATCTTGATGTCATAGCAACGAGTAAACTAGTTAGTGTTTTTATTGTGGCTCGAAATTCTCAATTTTATACAATATTTTAGAAGAAATTTTGTGAAAATTGATGATTTGATTCATTTGGAATAATTTATTGCTCTGAATTCAAAATTTTTATAATTCGGTATTTCTCCTGGACTATAAATTTATTCTTAATTGAAGTGCTACGAAAATCTAACCTAGTTTCGAACTTTACTATTCATCAAAATTTGTTATGAAGACGTTTTGGAAATTAGTCTGTGTTTTCAACCTATAAGTTATTATTTCTGGAAAATGAATAAAATGAATAAATGAATCTTGAAAGCCCTAGGTGGGGAAAAGTAGCATAGGTTGGGCTCAAATTGTAGAACATAATCTCCTTTTTCTCTAAAAAAAAATATATTCTTTTTTATACTTTGAATAATCAAATAAAGCCATTTTCCATGAGTGTTAATGATGTAGATGAAATCTCCTTCCCCCTAACGTGGAGGATATAAGAGGAAAATGAAATCCCTCCTAAAAATATAAAAATTTAATATCAGATGAAAACCTCTTACGAGTTTTGATAGTGGAAGAATATAACACAGAAAATCAAAGCTTATTATAAGAATCCCACCCAAAACTTGAAATCTATAAGCTGAAAAAAGAATAAGTTACCAATTGAAATATTATAACTAGAATACACTGGCGGCTCGTACCCACGAAACAGGTGAAGTGCCCGTATCTTCAACTGTACAGCACTCCACCTGTTTCGTGGGCACGAGCCGCCAGTGCTAGAATAATGACGATTGTGATATACAGGCATTTATTTTGCCAATTGTATCTATGCAGAAAATAAAGGAATTTGAATTTTAATAATTATAAGGTATTTTTTACCGGTATGGATATAAAACATAAACATTCTTAGGCTTATTGTAAAAAAATCTCCAACTCAAAAAATATACGGTGAAAATAGAATTCCCCCCCCCCCAAAAATAGAATAATTGAATTTTTTGAAATAATTTTATTTCGAGGTGAATTTTTTATAAGTGTTAATAGTGAATGAACATAAAACAAAAAGCCATTGAGGACTGATTGTAAAAATATCCCCCCCAAGACTTGAGAAGTATGAACAGATAATAGAATAAGATATTTACTTATAGGAAAAAATTTCACTAGTGTTGAATATTTAATATGAGAAACATTTCGAGCTTGATTTGAAAAAAAACTCCCCGAAACTTATAAGATAGAGGACTAAGCTGAAAATGGAACTCATCATCCGAAAACAGAATAGTTAAATTTTAGATGAATAGTTAATGAATATAAGAAAAATCATTTTGGGGATAGTCATGAAAAATCCCCCCAATTTGAAAAATAAAAGCTGAAAATACAATCCCCTAACAATGTTAGAATTGAATATGAGGAATAAAATCTTCTACAAGTGCTTGAATATAACACAAAAAACCATTCTAGGGCTAATTAAGAAAACCCCCCCAACTTATAGAAAATGACCTAAAAAATAGAATCCCCCCAAAAATCGCAGAAGCGCATTTGCGCTGCTGAACCCCCCTCTGGGCACCCCTGCTGAGAACTAAGCAGTGCAAAATAATTGTTAGAATTTATGAACTAAACAAATAATATTGGGAATTTCACACACCATTCAATTTGTTAATACTTTTGCAAAATATGCAAGAAATCATCCATAATTCATCCATTGAGATGGGTATTGCCATCTTGAAAATATTTTCAATGGAACAATGTTTCATAAAAAAAAAACAATCATGGAACTAATGTTTCCTTATTGAAAACTCTTAGCTACTATCCATAGTAATTTATTATCTGTTCCATATTATTCACCGTAAATTAATTAACCAACAACTACCAACCAAATAGAAAGTTCAACAGGACCAAAACTGTTTCTCTTCAGCATTAGCCTTCTCCATAAAACAAGTGGTGCCGAGCAAAATAGAATACAAAACACAAAACGAAAAAACCATACAGATCCCAAGTAAAATATAAATATATTAATTGAAAGTATTTCTATTAAGAAAATTTGCTTGATCTGAAATTATTTTCCTTCCCGAAGTCGTAAAAAATTGAAATTTCGCATAAGCCATTTCATGCAATTAGGCATCGAATTTGAAGATGATGCTCATAGGTGGCCTCTAGACAAAGTTCCATTGTTCCAAAGAATCCCTCATTGAACTTCATAGTTTTTGTGTAAACTCCGATCGCCTTGCTCCTGCCATGGCTCGGCAGGCATTTTTTACTTGATTTCACAAGAATCCACCAGTATTTTTTAACGAAACTGTTTATGTAAATGTTACAGTAACATTATTCTCATGAAAAAGTAACATTATTACTCTCATTTCTTCCCAATATAGAATGTAATGGAATAGGAATGAAGAAGATCAATTTCATTATTTATAGATTGAAATTGATGAAAAATGGTAAAATTCTCCAAGTAGACCTATTCAATAAGATTGGAATCAACTTTTTTTCAATTCCTCCAAGACCATCTCATCCAAGAATAAAAGTTATTCTATTTCAGGATTATTCTATAATAAAGAGTTACAAATTCTATTCTATACACCTTTCATGAAATCTATTTTTACCATAGAGACTGTATAATCCGTCTGATAATACCAAAGAGCTTCATACTATAGAAACAGTATAATCTGATTATACAGTCTCTATAGTTCATACAGTCTAAATTATACTATAATTTTCACCATGATGTAGCTTATCGAATTCACTTGATATCAGAAATAACACCAGCTGAAGTTGTAAGCGATGGATTTGATGGTAAATGTACAGAATCGATACATTGGTATCAGTGATGCTGGCTGACAGAATAGCGAGGAAAGGCCCAAAGAGCTCTCATCTAATATTCAGAGAGTCGGCTCTACGCTGCGTGGTACTTTACCCGCTATACAATGCTCAACATCTCATAGCCACTCATACAGTCTCCCTCAAAGCAACCCTCTCTGTCTCTCACACGAACACCCTCATTCTCTCTCTCGCTCGATCGAAATACGACCGCTCTGATTTGTAACTCCATAATGCACGCTCGCTAACTATTTATGCGACTGTGCGTTGTCACCCGCGCGATTGCACGCGACGCAAAAATCGCTTTCAGCTCGGTCGCGCGCAAAAGTATCGGATAGCGTTCAATAATTCATTTGACAGAATTGATGTGCTCGCGACGCGCAAGACGGCTTTTGCATTAGGACCGAACGGATCGGCCTGACTCCAATTTCATCATGTTTCTCCACAGTAGAAAGAATATTGTCGAGCACACTCACTGTAATTTATTCAACATGTTTTTAGGCTTCATACACTGCAGTATTCATTGTGCGATCAGCGTTCGACGTTGACAAAAATATTGCCAGGGAAAAGCGTTTTGGAAATTTTATCTGATGTGGGTTGCAAAAAATAACATTGTAGCTAGAATGAAAGGGTTGTATTGAATTGTTCTGAAGGGATTGCTATCTATTTTGAAAACCAGATCTGATTTTTTGGTTTGTTATACCTAGGCTAATGAAATACCAACTATCAGAATTGGATTTTTTACTTCCGATTATATAAAATACCGATAATAGTACCGATATTAAAAATTTAATCAGATCAATTTGGATTCCTTATTATCAAATGACTACCAAATCAATAATTATCCATACTCAATATGAAATCAAATCAGATTTGATTTGTTGTGATGAATTCCAGCTACTACCGAGAGAAACCAATCAAGCCATTACCAAACACGCCATTAATCTACATTATATTATTTACTTTGACCAATTCAGAAAGTATGCCTCATTATCATCACTATGCAATGAAACTCATGTAGCGATAAAATTCTACTATTGAGAGGAGTATTGTAGATTGTAGTCCAAAGCTTTATAAAAAAAGGAGACGAGAAAGATAAGAAATTTGAAAAGTTGGAAATGAGTGGGGTAACTCCTAGTATGATTATACTCGTAGTGTGATTGAGAACTGATCAAATTAACTTAATTGGAATAACATGTGCTTGGTAATCAAACATGAAATGAAAAATGAAATTTATTCTCCTTTTGTACAAACAAAAATATTTTATACAATAACTTTTCTTGGAATTATACTGGAAGCAATTTTACATAGGCGCTGCCAGTGTCATGAATTAACATGATTTGAATATTATATAGTTGCTATTTTGAACTTAAGCATAGTATACTGCGGCTATTGCGGTACAGTCATTCATATATATACAAAAATAACAATAAAATATGATTCAGAAATACAAACATACAAGTGCAGTGTTACTAAATTTTGCAATATTGAAAAGAATCAAATTAAGTTAATTACATATGAGCTGAGGAAAAAAGTGTAAGTAGCACATAAAATTTGGAAATTGACTGAAAATAGTAGAAAAGCCATTATAGCTGAGGTACCTATGTGATGAATTCTTAGGATAGAATAAGGAAAAAATTTTCAATTTCTTGATGATGAAATAGCCAGTCTTTTATTATTGATAAAAATTCTTTTAAATTTCTACTTCTTCAACCAGCATTTGGTATAGTGTTGAAAAGTTTAGGACCAAGATATAAGAATGATTTAAAAAAAAAACTAAAATTTATTCTAGGTAGTCTTGATACTAGTTCTAATCTTCTTCTTTCTGAAAAGCTTCCACTTCGCAAAAAAAAATTCTCAAGACTTTAAAAACAAAAAGATGACGAAGAGGGAGAATACGTAATATTTTGAACAAAGGAAACGAATACTCTCTTCGACTTTTGAATAGTATGAGCCTAATAAAATGTTTCTGTAATTTATGCTGGGGACTAAAGTACACGTTTGCAGTTCCTCCCCAGCATACAATACCGTATTCTAATTTTGAATTGATTAAAGCAAAATATACTGTGCGAAGTGTATTACCAATGTTGAGTCAAGTGAACAGAAAAGATTTGAACTCAACAGAATCACAATTTTTTCCATGTCTAGTCCAACGTTGTTTTGTAATTAAATGCAATCAGCAAATTGTTTTAGAAGAAAAAATCCTAAGTGAAGCCTCTAGAGCACATCTTTAAAGAACACAACACCCATTTCGCCTCTCACCCTTAAAGAAAATGTATGGAAGTGAAGAGGCATGATGAGATAAGTTGAAGCAGTGTAGTACTCGAGTTCAAAATGGAAACCTGATAATCTGTGAATGTGGAGGAAGAACATTAAAGTTGACGTGGGTCGCTGAGGAAGGAGCTTTGGAAAAGTGATTCTCGAAAAGAAAAAGGTATTAACATTGGAAAAGCGAGAGAGCTCGTGTGGAAAGCGAGCAAGAGGTTTTGTTTGAGGAAGAGAGTGAACAGAATTGTTTGAAAAAAAGAGTCAGAGACCACTGACATGATTCGATAAGGCAGCAGGACCGAATTCTAGTGCGAGGATCATCTTTAATGTTGCCTGGAAGTCAGTGAGTGAGTCTTGGGCGTCTATTAGTAGCGAAATCCCCCCGGGCTGAGCAAGTCTTGCGTCTCTTGTCAAACTCGGAAAATTCGTTAGACAATGAGCAGGGTGTTTGCAAACGCCTCCTCACAGAACAAAGTGTAATCTCAGCGTTTCTCCAACGTTCGCTTGACAGAATGGCGTGATTCCCGAATGAATCCTGAAATAAGAGATAAAGTGTTTTGAATGCGAGAGGATGATGAGTCTAAAAGGGCGTAAAAAAGCCGGAGAAAGAGGAAGAGAGAGAAAGAGAGAGTGAGAGAGAATATGTAGATAAAAGAAAAAGTAAGAAAGGGAAGTAAGAAAGAGTCAGTTAAGTGTTAGTGCGAAGAATGTGTGAAAAAAGATCTGTATTATACTCAGAACCAAGCAATTCAACGAGTTGAAGATTTTAAGCTCTTCAAGTTGGAGCACTCAACAGAGATCTTTCATTCTGCTCAATTATTTTTGTGATTCTTTAGTAGGTGAGTAGTAACAGAATGTTGGAAGATACTTTTCGCAAATTTCACTCCTATACAAGATTAGAAAAATATCAAACTGAAAGATTCAAACTCCTTATCTCAATGAGAGTGTTTCATTTCTTACAAAGCAAAAATTTATCAAAATAATACTCGTAATTATTATCAAGATTTATACAAGTATCAATGATTTCTATTATCGTAGGATCAGTTGGAGGCTGTCTGAGTGTCTGTCAATACAGTATTTTCTATTATTATCTATCTATTTTATACAGGGTGATTCAAAAAGAATACCACAACTTTGATTGATAACTTGCAAAGAATAGATGGAGAGAGGAGCACTACTAGTCTCACCTACTAAGAGTCACCTACCTAGAGTAGTCTCACCTATTTCAATTTCTACCTGCTTTAAACTGATTATGGGGAACAAACAAAAATGTATCTCATAATGTATTTCATAAAATTTATATAATATAGTACACTATGTCTATCGTTCTCTAAAATAATTGTGATAATACCAATCGATTGATAACCTTTAAATTCCTTATGTCATTTTAATCAATTATGAATTATTAACTGCAATCAATCAATAAATATTGACGATAATTTTCAGTAATAATATTATGCCAATAATATCGTGGATGAATGTTTTCTATAATGTCAACTTCCAGATTGTCAAATTTATTGAAAATAGAAGTTCTCTGGTCCATTTTTGACTGTTCAGTGTTCATACTTGTTACTTTAATTTCATTCTAAACTTTTGCATCATCTCATAATTCCAGTTCAATACCATAAACACTATCTTCCATTGAAATTACCGATATGTATCATAATAATTAATTCGTTAATTATGATTAGTATGGAGTGATGAGACATGTGCAAAATTAATATAGCTCTTCTAGTAGAACAAACTTCTAACCATGAGGTTGATTAAGAAGTCCACCAATGAGCTTTTTTCAACAGAAAACAATCAGGAAAATGAATCCATTAATAACGTAATTGCGTTCTTTAATTAAAAGGGGAGGACTAATGGCGCAGTGATGTGAAAACTCGTGATATAGGTTAAGCTGTTCCATGGGGATTACAGAATTCCGTTTATTATAATTATAATACATCCTGGATTAATTTCTGGCTAGAATAAATGAAATACCAGGGAATCTCGGTTATAAGTTAATGATGGTGGAATTATTGCTTTGACAATGTCAGTGGTTGAACTTTATTAATCTACACAAATTAACAAGATGAGATCTTAGCATTTCATTTGTTTCACCGGTAATTAATGATATAATATCAAATAATATGCTCCAGGAAACATGAACATTTTCCATCAAAAAGCATCATCACTATGGTTTATTTTCAAAATCAACTGACTATTAATAAAAGATAAAAAGAAATCCACATTTTTAACAATCAACTTCAGTTTTTGAAATAAAAATCGCGTATTTGTAATCGAGGCTATATGTAATTGATTGGGTGAACTTATAATTTTCAACGTATGTCGAATGATGCATATTTTTCATTGAAGATTATTGGGATTTTTCTCGATATAGCTTTTCTTAAATAAGTCTAATACTGTGATATTCTATCTCATCTAATAAACCTTATTTGGAAACTCGTATAACATTGTTATTTTTGCATTACTGGTAGTCCAATATTAATTCCTTTTGTTTTCTCTGTTCTTCTTCAAAGATCTCATATAGATTTAAACTATCAAGAGACTCTTGAAGCTCTAAAGATGCATTGCACATTTCTTCTATTATTGTATAATACTGAATTCGCCGGCCTGGTTGGCGCAGTGGGCTAGGGCGTCACAACCTTCAGTCCGCCAGCACTGCCAGGTCTGGGTTCGAATCCCAGTGGCATGGCTGTTTTTCACCTCATCAATCACCCTTGCACTCAATATCCATCACCCACGCACAAGCTAAAATGCTTATGTGGGCATCATCCGCAAAAAAAATATTAGTTTCAAGATTAATGTTTCATGGTTTTCTCTTCATGTATATTACTGGAATTGGATGATATTACTGTATTTGAAACTTTTATACTTTCAGGTATACTTGTAATTATATACAGGTATTTCCGATTAGGTATTTTCTAGACTGAGGTATTTATTTATTCATTTATGTACAATCATGCAAGGTGAGAAAAAGACAGGCAAACGCCCAAAACTTCTTCTTTTCCTAGTCACATAAATTGTCCAAATTCTCAGGTTATGTATAAAAAAATTTTTTACCCAAAGTTTTCCACTCAAAGAGAAGATGAAACAGAGTAACTGATCAATTAATTAGTGCAGCTAATCTATTTCATTGCAGTTTTCAGAATAACGTTTCTGCTATCGTGGAAGCACAAGAAAACTGGACGTATAATATTACTTGCGATGGAACTATGAAGTTGAAGAGTAGTTGTTATTATCTTATCTTCCGTTTTATTATTATTCCATGATTGTTCAATTCAATTATGTTTCATTCTAACATTGAGAAGCTATTCTATTACGAAAACTTTGAAGAAAATTCTAAATTCAATCAGTAGGAGTCAACGCATATCCTTCTTTGAGCGACCAAAATCTTGTCACACATCGACGATGATCCAATTAATTTGTAGCTTTGTCGGTCGAATTCACATGCATTGACTTGGTGGTGAATCGACTGCAACTCTTCGTACCTTGAGTTAGAGGCAAAGGCAAAGCAATCGCAGCGCTTAGAAGATTATTAGTAGGGTTCTTATGTTGGAGTGAGAGGGTTGACGACTGGAGTAGTGTGTTTGCGCTTGGTAGAAATGTCAGTGTGGTTGGGAAGGAGGAGGTGTGCTGTGCTGAGGATCGATCCGAGTTGAGCCGCCGGGTGAAGGTAGTAGAAGTAGATAGGTGGAGGCCGCGGTGCGATACGGTCGTTTTCGTGAAGGTGCCTCTTTGCCAGTGCAGTGCAGTTCCAGCGGGTGCGGTTGACAAAGATAGGAAACCGGTGTGTGCGAGAGAGAGCGTCCGAACACGCCTCCCTCTCGTGGGGCGGGAGAAGGAGGGCGTCGATTGGTGGTGGCCAGGTCACGTGGTCGGGTGCGCAGTGGCCTTCTGCGCAGGGGTGTTTGCCGTCTGTCTCTGTTGCGCTCGCGCTCTGCTCCGCTCGTCGACTCGGGCGCCCGTTTAGAAACATGTCGACTAAGTATATTTTTGTATGTGTTTTTGAAAAAGTTTTAGGAGGGATTTCGGCGCGCTCGACGAGGATCAATCGAGGGTTCTTATTTAATGCGGCCCGCGGAACCTTTAAGCCGGCGCTCCCGTAACAGGCTTAGCTCTTGTTTTATCCGGTGTGCGCGCGCGTGAGGGTGGTGAGACGACGACGACGACGAGAAGAAGAAGAGGAAGAAGAGACGACGACGGCGGTGACCGACTTGGGCGATCCGCTTCCTGCCACCGGCTTAAGGACTCGGTAAGTGCTTTTTATAGACGCTGCCAATTCATCAGCGCCGATCTTATTATTAGCGGGGCGCCCCGGACAGATTAGCGGAACGCACCGGTTCCGGAGAAGCCTCCGACTAGAGCCGCTTTGCTCTCTAAGAAGATTAACGACGACGACGATCCATCCATCCCTTTTTGTGTGTGCAGCAACAGTAGTCTCGGTGTGTCCGCAGTCATGCCACCGACCTCCGCGAACTGTGCTCGTCCAGCACCTCTTCCTCAACCCAAAGTCTCCCCATTCAGTACGTCTTACACGATTGCACGTGTTCTCTACAATGTGTCTTGATAGTGTTCGTGTAGTTTGATATCACCTTCCAATAATAGGCCTATCACTGGTTGACCAGGGCCATCGGAAAACGTGTCTGGTGGGCAAGACAAAGTGTTCAATTAATTGCAATCAAACGTATAAACAGATAGCCTGAAATTGGTAACTTATCGATGTTCATTCTTTGCTGTCGATAATAGCTGAAGCGGTTTTTTATTCCATTTAAAATTGACCCACTTCTTTTAAATTATTTGGTTATCCAGGATCTATATTTTGTGTAGGCCAACTGATTCATCTAGCCCGAAAGACTCACTTTGGATTTAATTTCAGTGATACTATGTGTACAGTAGGCTACTTACATTTCTGAAGTGATTTCAGAACAGCTTTTAACAGGAAACCCTTAGAAGTCCTCAATCTCTTTTGATTGTTTCTCTGTCATGTAACCCATGTCCAGAGGTATTTATTAAACATATATAAAACTATTATTACAATGTGTGAAGTTATACTACTATACTAATACTACTTTTCCAAACTACCATGTAACATCCTACTATAGAGTCTTATTCGAATAGTATCGGTTACATGAGATTTCTATTTTTCAGTAATATTCAAAGTAGCTTGAGCTATCATATACCCTGATATCTTCAATCAATTTATTCCAGTCTGTGATTATCAATTAAAACCATAATATTTTAATCATTACCCACCTACCAATAGGAGCTTGATCCTTGGTTGTCTTGGTTGTGTGGTATTTCAATCCGATTTCGTACTAATGTTTAGCATCTTTTATAACTACCGAATGTTGCAGAAACTAATAAGAGATAATTCAATTTATTTATTCATTTATTTATTAATACATTCATACAAACTATCAAATTGAAATCAGATCGTGAATCCAAATCCTTGACACTTCCAAGTTTCTCTTGCCTTGCCAAAATTCATGCTGCATTGTACGAGTATTTTTGTTTGGACTTTCACTTCTCAAGATAATAACTCCAATAGATTAAACCGTGAGAGTCCATTGAAAAATTAAAATAATTACTTCACTTGTTTTGACCGCAGAAAGAATAAAACTAAATTTCTTATTCTTCATCCTATTTCCAAAAGGAAGGCATTATCTTTACTGACTGGTATGCGAGCTTACCAACTCTTATTCTCTGGCTTTGACTGTATATTTGTATAATCTTTATCAGTTTATTATTATTATCCAATTCACTTATCAATTCAATGAACCCCATCATGCGACATCTGCTTTGACAGTGATTTCACTTTCTTTATCACTTTCTAGAATTCCAGAAACTATCTATTGAGTCCTCTCACTCTCTCTCTCTCTCTCTCTCTCTCTCTTCCTCTCACTCACTCTCTCCCTTTATGTTCATCTACGACATTGATGTACAAAACAATAGAATTAGTATAATTGCTTGTTGTTTGTATGTACTGCAGTGTGCAGAACAACAATGACTATGAAGCTCTTTCATGGTAATTCGCGTTGTTTCAATATCTAACTGGAATAATAATCCTTTAATATTCATCACATCTGCAACAATCACACAACATTCTGATTCACTCATGAATTTTCAGGTACTAGTAGCTTAACAATATAAATTGAAAATTATTCTGAAAGTGATAGATTTGTCATGAGTAATTTCACGAATTTAATACGTCGTAAGTGAGAATAATCAAGGTTGATTTCCGAATACTTCTTCTGTGAATGATTCAATCGTGTTCAAGGTTTTCTTTTTATTATTTCATACAGTGTTCGTTCGTTAATTGAGAATTAGCGTTATTAACAGTTGTGCCAACAAAAGGAATAAATACAGTGATATGGATTTTGGTTGATCAAGGTGATAATTTCAAAAGCAAAAATGACCAACGTCACCAATCAATATTGTTAATAATTCTCCGCTGGTGCTAACAAACGTGTCAACGTGGCCAGAGAACTCTCAAACAGCAATCATTTACTTCATCAATGGAAGTTGGTAAATACTAAATAATTATTATCTCACTTTTAATAAAAGTCTTTACTAGCCTACTCTTGAGTAGATTGTATTCGCTTGCAATGAAAGGAATTTGAATGAATCATTGTCTTCCCTGTTTCATAGAGAAAATTAAAATTGAAAAGTCATGATACATTTTTCGAAAGTGCGGAATTCATTTATAATTTTTACACATTATTTATCAACAATTAATTATTTTGCAGTAACATTTTCAATCATTTTAACGTTATCCCAACTTGTATTCAAATTGAAATGTCATTCTTGATACTAGCTGTGAATTGCTTGATTGCTGGAACGTTCATTTTTGCAAAACAAGCTATTCGAAAAATTGTATACCGTTTACAGTGTATTGCATTTTTAATTTTTAATCAATGGAACTATAGTATTTTCAATTAATTATTATTGCCATTAATATATAAGATATAACAATTATAATTTACAATAATATAATCAATGAAAACCAAATTCTCAAAAGCTACTCTTGAAAGCTACTTTGAGTAATTATGTATTCATACATTTTTGGATCATTACTTTATCTTAAATCCAAGTGATTTATATGACCTGGATTCATGGTATAATAATTGAAAATTTGGAATGACAGATTATTATTGTTTCAGATACACGTTCCCTATTTCAAATTGTTTAATCGAACAACTAGAAGGACGTTAAATTTATTGAATTCCAATAAAACTTCATCCGAGCGTCAGTTAAATTTCCCTTTTTTTCATTTTATTGGCCACAATAATAACCTAATCGAATCAAAAATTATTTATTGTCACAAACAATGAAATTGTATTGACAAGTCACTTAACATAATAGTTACAATATTAATACTTAATTCGAGTACAGGTCAATACATTTTTAAAATTATAATTAAAACTATAAAAATTATATTGTATTATTTACTTCTCCATCAGTTTAGGAAGCTTGGAAGGGTATACAGGGTGTTTCAGGAGGAATGTGCAATACTTCTCAGGCTGATTCCTTACACCAAGTAGACAAAAAAGTTCCATGGGACCAACCCCCAAAAACGCATTGTTACCGAGATAACAGTGGCGAAATATTGAGTTTTTTTCAAAATATATTAATTTTTCTAATTTTTTAGAGACTTTAGTAAGTTACGAGAGACTAAGTTAGTAAGAGACGGTTATTGATATAATTGGAAAACATATGCTAGAAAACGCCTTTTTTCAACAATAAGGGTTATAACTAAATCATAAATTTGTATTTTTTATTGATGGAAGTTGAAGAGAGTCGGACTCTAAAGAAAAAGTTGACTGACGGCGATTGTGTATATCTTACCCAAATCTCAGAAATAGCGATCAAAAATCGCAAAATCGATACTAAACACAAATTCATCACTTGTACTATGTTTTGTCAATTTTGCGATTTTTGATCGCCATTTCTGATATTTGGGTAAGATTTACACAATCGCCGCCATTTAACTTTTTCTTTAGAATCCGACTCTCTTCAACTTCCATTGATAAAAAATACAATTTCATGATTCCTTATCCAGTAATAACCCTTATTGTTGAAAAATGTCGTTTTCTACCATATTTTTCCCAATTATCTCAATAACCGTTAAAGTTACAAACTTGGAACTGGTTCCATTGGATTTCGCAGCTAATTTTACATGGGAATTTATTATTCTAGAACCTTACTAAAGCCTCTAAAAAAATTAGATATAATATTAATATATTTTGAAAAATTTCAATTTTCCGCCATTGTTATCTCGGTAACAAAGCGTTTTTGGGGGTTGGTCCCATGGATCTTTTTTGTCTACTTGGTGTAAGGAATCAGCCTGAGAAGTATTGCACATTCCTCCTGAAACACTCTGTATTTTTAACCTTGAAAGTGAAATAGTGATTACTTTTCATATAGGCCATTATTGTTCTTCTTCACTTTTTCATCTGAGAGTTTAAAAGTAGCTTTTCCAGCTTGAAAAAAGTCATTACTCAATTATTGGTGTGATAGTGATTCACTTAGCCTATCCTGTTTGACGGATATGCTCTTTAACCATAATATTTATGCATGTACTCGTAAGATTGAGAGCCCGTGGAATTCATACCCAACAATTGGAGGAGAGATAACTGAGCATTTGCAGGTTTGTCATTCCGTCAAAAGTGTGACAGCTATTCAAAATTAGTGACAAGAAACGATAGGAGCGTCAGCAAACTAATTAGAGAATGGACTAATTAGGAAGCAAGAAACGTGCAGATAGTGATCGAGGGAATAACAAAAAAGCATTCGAGTTCCGTCGAGTGTTTGGGATTCCATTAGCAGCAAACACGAATCGACTCGTTCACTTTTTCCCACTTCTCAGTTACCCCAAATAGACGTGTTGTTTGTTGGTTTCCCCGCAGGGGAATCTAGAATCATTACTACAATAGAGATAGAGTTACTTCTCATTGTACTGTGAATGGAATGCACTAAATGGAAAATAGAATGGAGGGAGTTTTTTCAGAACATTATCGATACTTTGATTAACGATGTAATCTATTCCACACAAATTCACCGACTTGAAACAAAAATGCACATGAAAACAGATACCACATAAAATTTTCCTGATAACAAGATACTGTAGCGAAATTTGCCTACTTTGGATATAATCTACAATAAGGCCGTCATATTTCATCAACAAGATGAAATAGATTGTTTCAAATGAAATTTCTGGGTAACTATCCATTATTATATCAGCCTACGTATCTTATTGCTATCGTGATTACTAATCCTAGCCTATTTCAGGAAATTCCACTACCCCACGGTTTCTAAAGCTCTTGTCAAGTGTTGATGATATGGTGAAGGACTTCTGGTGAAGTCAGATTGGACTTGAAACTATTGGAAAGAATAATATTGGCAAAATAGCCTATTCTAGAAGTGGTTGAAAGATTCTCAACAAACTGAATTTCAATAATGCTCCACTATCTGATTGGAAAGATTTGAATAAGTAAAATAGTTTCATGATAAAAACTTCAATGGGTTCACTACTTGGAATGTTATCATTGTATCGTAGCTTTTGCTCGCATCGTTTGAAGAATAGAATAGAAATCAATTTCTGTGGCGAAGAGTTTCACGTTATTATTATCAACCCGGTTTTTGCTCGTACAGTTCTTGGAAAAACGTTGATGGCATCTTATTGAATGAACTTTTCAGAACTGAACAGGTGTGTGTGTCTTCAGTGACAAATAATAACCGAATGAAAAGAGCACTGTTTTTGCACTTCCTTTTCAAAACCTCTACTTTCCTGTCACATCTTTGTTGACTAAAACAATAACTTACCTAGCACCAAATCATGCTTATTTTCTGAACAGCACCCTTTCATTCACGGAAGCAATGTTTCAGAATAAAATGCGTATCTACGAATCTAGAATAATAAATAAAAAGTATTATAAACGAATAAAAGTATATATTATCAGATATGTTGATATAATTAACTTCACAACTACTGAAAAAAAGAATCTAGAATGAGTCATATCTATGAGTAACGAATCTTTAGTACCTTAATAGTGTAACCTCTTTAGATTATTTATATCAATAATATAAATTCCCGTTCTACTCTCAAAGTTCACTTGTATTGTATTGCTGACTGCTCATGAAATCATTGGCTTGTCAAAAGCCTAATATCACTCTGCACAAGTCCTTTCATTCCGCATCTTGTTTTGACAACATCCCTAGAAACAAAATACTATATGAAAATCAATGGAATTTCTTAGGTCCATAATTTGTTGTTAGGTTGTAACTATAAAACATACAAACAACGGGTGCATAGTCGACTCATTGAGTGATTTTATAGTATCATTATAACATGGGCCCCAATGGGTTTGGCATGTAGAATGTAGGCTATGTCAGTGAGGCAATTCAGACACATCCGACAGTCGGTAATCCGGATATGGCACTCACCAACTCGCAAAACAGCTTAAACGATCACCATTACCATGTGTCGGATGATGATCATGATAGACGCGTGCCATGTCGGCTAATGCTTGCTATGGTTACAACTCTAGTATTTTTTTTTACTAGTATGTTCAGTCAAGTATAGTTGCCTGTTTTTCATTTTTCAACACTTGAAGATACTGTAACATTAGTTTCCATCGAATAATTTAATATGTTATCACTGACAATCGCACTCCCAACTATTCTACATTCTCATAATATTTACAATGAAACTAATATACAGCATATTAAGAAGCATATGTATGTATGTCTGGCTCAACAGCCCATGAAGGGCCTAGGCCTAAGAAGCATATAGTCTAATACAAATTTTAAACTTTACTCTTTAGTTTAATATTGCCAAAATAATCAAGGCTATCGTGAGTCTGACTTTGACTATTTCTTTTTTGTCAAAATCTGATTCATTGTAAATTCTGGATAAAACGAGGCCCTGGAACATTATTTAAATGAGCTGTTTGAATTCTTTTTTATTACTATTCTTACAACTTTTAATTATTGTAACATTTTTGGGGGGTTAGAATGAATAACTAGGTACTCAGACAAAACTATGTCATTTGTGTATGAGGATATTGAAATAATTTCTTATACAGCTCGTCAATAAACCACGTTAACTTGAATAACTAAGCTCCAGCTTTGTTATGCACGGTATGTAGGGTTGTTAATCCCAGGGTATTCTCTATTCCTAAAAATATTGGGATTGTTGAGCTTCTCAGGATTAGAAAACACGAATTTTTTAAAATATTTATCCAAAATCAATCCAACATCCAACAGAATTTTATTTACGGAAATGAGTAAGACTTTTTAACTAATTTATTGTTCTGAATGTATTATCAGCTTTCGAACAATGTATTATAAAGCCTACAGTTGTTTCAACTCAACAGATTAAATAGAAATTGGAAATCAGTCCCGGAATTGAGAAACGGTATAGAAAATGGAGTTATATGTCATAAATTAATATGATGCATAAGTGTTGCTCACTGTTTCCTTTATCTCAGGGCTAGTTTTATGACTTTTATCTTAAATAATAATAACAGTACCCTTTTTCAATAATTTGAAAAAAACAATTATTGAAAAAGGGTACTGTGATTATTATAAAAAAACAGTCTTGCTCACTATAGTTGAGGTTTATGTGTGGCAAAAAGTTTTGGATCAATAGATTGCACTTTAGTTTCTATTAAGTTAAAAAAATTATTTTACTAGGAGTGGAAGTAAAGAAATTTGATAGTTATTCAGGCTCAGAAAGTCAGTATTACAGAGACGTAATCGCTATTGAATATCAAAAAGAACACCAGAACCTAAACTCATATTCATCGTTATTTGATTTGGTTTTTAGTGGAACTTTTCTATTTTAAAAATTTAGCTACATCATTGTCATTAACATTATACAAGTTGGAAAAATGAGAATACCCAATATTTGGAACAATATTATCAATATCTAATGGAAATGATAGAGATTAATTTTCTTTGCATTTGCCGTTTTATAGAACGATAGAAATTATAAAATTAATCCAATATTACCTAATTCAATCTAAGAATAGGCTAGACCTTTCAAGACTGCCGATAGAATCAGATTTCCATTATTCATGAAGTCATAAAAAGTTAGTTTAGGCCTATAACTCCTAGGTTATGGCCGCACTGCCGGTGGGTAGAGCGTGGAGGGTAGTTAGTAAATATATAGAATATACACACCATCCATAGTTATACATCGTATGAATGGTAAGACGTCATACTGTTTTTTGAGGACCCACCGGCAGTGCGGCCACAGCCCTATTGTATTTAAAAGTCTTCAATTAACTGAAAATCATCATATTTATATTTTATTATACGATAAATTTATACAATCACAGAAGTCAGCATATTTCATCTATTACTATTTCAAATATTCGTTCCACTATCATTGATCACTTCATTATGGACATTTTTTGAAACACAAATCTGCAGACAAACAGTCTAGCGTTCTGGAAAGCCTCGTTCCAAGTTGAACATAGCCTACTGCAGTTGAGGATGAACAAAATTCACATTTCAAGAACAATAACCCTGTCCAGGTAACACATTCCATTGTTGGGTGTGAGGCATAGAACTATAACCAGCTAAAGTTCTATGGTTCCAAGAGGTCTGACACGGACAGAGAGTCTATTCTCCCTGGATGGAGACCAAAAGTCTACTCGGAACTGGGTTCATTCAGACGGTGAAACCAAGCCAAAAGGGTGTTATTCGTTACCATCGGCCCGTGTAGAAAATTTCGGTAAGTATACACCTTCTTTTGTTCCCAATGCTGGCCATCCTGCAGCTTTGTTTCGTATTTTCTCGGAATGCAAACCGATAACCAGAAATAGACACACAGGTTTGAATTGGGGAACACGTGTGTGTAACTGTCCATCAGGAGCCAGGCAGTCTGCTGATTGACCGTTTCTTGCCTCTGGCTAATGAGCCACATGTGCAGTGCAGGTACACCTCGATATAGGAATTCGATTTGTGTTCACTTATGGTGAATAATGAATAGCGTATGACCAGACGAACCCAATTGCTGAACAGCGAAAGTGAATGAAATTCGACATTATATAGCTGAAAGTTATAGAACTATTCCATGACATCTGTAGGTCTTTCCGTTGCCAATTCATTACTGTGATCAAAAATATTATCATTTGATAACTGGTTGAACAATTAGAACTTTTCCATAATCATCATAAAAGAGTACAACAGGCCAAAACTTTTATTTTAGAATATAGGTACTTTTCAATGAGAGCTCCCAAAATTATGCGTATCTTTTTTAAGAAGAAAAACGTCTAGTTTATTTCTCTTTTTCAAATTTCCTTGGGTAATACAATTAATTCATCTTTATCTTATTTGAGAAGGGATTAGGTACTACTTTATTTCAGTTTTTCACTAGAAATTCATGTAAGAAAAATTTTGTAGATTCACTATTTAAATTGTTATTCTTGAAAATTTATATAATTCAACCTCTATTTCTTAACTTATAATTATTCAATAGCACGAAAAATGTCAAATTTATGTATAAACATTGTAAAATAACAATAGATACATGTGATTCACAGCAAACTGAACGCAGTATTAATTATTTGACTAGGTTTTACTTACATAGAACTATGTAGGTTCCGTTTGACAGTTCATTTTATTCGTTAAATGATCCATCTTTGAAGCTCATTTCGAACAAAGCAAACAATGAAAATTACACTGGCAACTGGAACTAATCAAGAAAATTCCATTTCCACTGTCTGCAGCTCTCCGAATTGGCAACAGCATAAATTATTATTACAAAGCAACGAGATTTGATTTAGAGTGCAAGTGCCGTCAGTGGCTAAAAATCATTCTCTGATTAATTTGAATGCGCGCAGAGGAGAAACACTAAGCTTGGCCTCCAGCAATGACTCTCTGTGTTTGAAAACAGTCCCAGCACATTATGTTATTTGGTGTGTTTGTTTTTCATTTTTATAGAGCGACCCGCACACTGGGCGGTGTTTGTTGTTTGACGCTGGATTTTCTCACTGGCAATCCGGCCCCGAGGCCCACACCATCAAATTCATTTCCATTTTACCTCCATCAAAATAATCGGCCCCTCGCACCCCCTCAGCCAAGGATACACTCCGCCCCTTGTTTGTATACCCATTCGCCCCTCTTCAAATGTTACCCCATCTGAAGCTGGCTTCTAGTGGTGATTCCTACTATGTTACGATAGTATATTGTATCTATCAGAAACTTCAAACCTTCGTATGAAACTGACGACTTATAAACAACTCTTTTTCATTACAAACTATTATTTCGTTTACTTCAACTTCCATGAAAAACTGCGTGCTTCAAAGTCTTGATGAAAGTTGATTAAATAACAGCCCAATAGATGTAAGATTACTTTCATCATGTTTCTCAATTAATCTGAACCATCCATCCATCCTTGTCTTCAGGGAACTTATATCTGAACCCATTTCTCTGTCTTTAGGAAACTTCCATTGTTAGATAATAGTTTGAAGGTTGTAGCTGATGAGATTGATTGGACTGATTATGTTAGTAGAAAGTTTTTGTTGAGAGTTTGAGTGAGATCACAACACTTATTTTTCATAATATATTACTGTATTCAGTTTAAAATATTGAAGAAAAATCAATGAAGATTTTAAGCTGAATGATTCTGAAGATTTTTTCAGCTGAATGATTAGCTGAAGATGAGCTGATTTTGGTTTCAGTTTTTGGTTAAAAGTTTCCTGAAGACAAGTATGGATGGTTCAGAATATTGAGAAAGCTGAAAAAATAATGAGATTTTGATCTTTAACCAGATAAGTACTGAATTATTTTGTTGGAAATATCGCCTCTAAACGGATTTTGGTTGGTGTTGTTTATTTTGAAAATAGTTTAATCTCAAATATACAGGTGTAAAAATTCTGGACTTCTATTACAACCATAAATTAAGTGAATTACCAAAGTGAAATTTACTAAACAGTAGTTTATGTGAGTAGTTTATGTATCTGATAGTTTGGGAAAACTGTCATAGCTAGGTTTCGAGCATGAAAGGGAAGCGGTTTGTCCCAGTGGTAGAGAGTGTCTAATCGGTGAGATTAGATAAACGACGTGCCTCTACCACCACTGTTGTAACGGTGACCGGCTCCTCTGAATTCAATTCATGAGCCTCAAAAATCGCTTCCCGGTGGTTCAGAACCCACCTAAAGCAGTAGGTCCATTCATCTCTCATCATCATCCTTCCCATTACCCACGCACAGGCCCAAGAGCCCATGTGGGCATCACCCTCACAAAAAAAAAGAAGAATCTCAATCTCCATCCTGCTACATAATGATTGTGTCTTCTACTGTACTTTCATAAGTTTTCCTGATTAATATCCTCTGAAATCCAAATTTGGAACTTTCTCTTGATAGAGTATTGAGCTTCTGTTTTCTTCGATCTAAAATGAGTTTTTATGTCTCCTTATATTTGATTCAAGATAAGAATATTAAATCTTTTTGCAATAAAAATTATCACAACATACTCCATTGGTTTGTTGTTACTTGTGAGTACATTAGTAGAATATTTTTCATTCAATTGTGTAGACAAGCAAGTAGTAATTTTATAATAGTAGTTACTGTTAAGTTTACATCAATGCTTAACAGGAATCGTGTCAAAAATGTTTAGTAACTTTGATGATAATTTTCTTATTTATCTGTCAATGTTAGTTCTCCCTTAAACTCTCAGCTCAAAATACCTTACCATATATCCCATCGTTATACATTCCCCTTTTTCCATTATTTCCTATAATTATATCGCTTCACCAACCCAAATTTATTAGAAAATCCACTGTGAGTTCAACTTCATAAGAAAAATCACTGTGAGTTTCTTCCGCATTTTCCCCTGCACTATTGACTATTGACCCCATTGTCAAGCACAAGTAGCAAGTGCAGTGAGCAATGATGCCAACCAAATTCGTAACCAGGAGACAACAAACGCAGAGCGTATGCCGGACGTAATTGAGTACAAACATTGTAGGCGCAACATTTGCACAGCCTTCTGTATCTGTTATTCCGTGTCTTATATACCAATATACGGGGAATGAGCAGACTGGATAATATACATATACAGGGCATGAACAAACTTGATATTATACATATATACAGGGCAGGAGCGTGGCTTGAGGCGGTGACTTATAAATCCTGGATGCTGCAAAAGAGCAGCATTTCCCAACGCGACGTGTGTGCCAGTGCCAACTAATGGTCTTAATTCAACCCCAGCGCGCGACGCGTCCCAATCAGTCGCTATTAGCCGTTGATAGTGCACGCACGCGCACACCCGCACATGTCCGATTACCACCCTCGTTATTGACATTCATTGTCATGGGATATTTTCCATCCCATTAGCATAAACTAACTATAAACTAACACTGAAACGCTATCACGACCTGCACGCTTCCTGACACTTACTCAGCAAAATAGAATAATTTGAAACAGTACAGTCATGTTTATTATTATATATTTAGATTACGGAAAAAATTTTCCTTTCTCCAATGTTCTTTTATGCATTATTCTATGTGATCTAAGGAACAATATAATTTCTCTTTTATTTAAGAAATCTCTTTCTAGATCAGGACCCTGTTCAAAAAGAGAGGAGAAATATTTGTAATATTTTGAGAGCATTTCCTAGGTTATAATGATGGAGCCCACTCAAAGTCAGTAATAATAAGATAATAGTAACGAACCTATTGATTAGTGGATGTAGGCTATCTAAGAAGAAAATCACCTTTTCTGTTTAGTAAATAGGCTTACCATTGTTTCAAATTTACAACTGAGTTGTACTCGTACTGCAACTTTCAATTTCAATTTATTCATCACTCTTACACACACTTACAGAGTACAAGCGGAAGTAAATTATTATGCCAATAACAATAATTATGACTATAGTCAGTTCAGTTGCTATAAAGGAATTGTGATGCAGGAATAGGGGAGAATTGCAAGCTATTCAAACTATGGTTATCCATGTATATTAGGAAGGCTTCTAAACCTTGAAAAAATATATTCTAATGGATTTCATGGGAGACCCTTCCAAGTAGGTTCCACCTCACCAAGGTGTACTTGGCCAAATACACCTTGGGAGAACGTGAGGGATAAAGGAAAAATTAGGAGGGATGAAAATTATAACAATAATGTAATACGAGTATCAAGTTAGTGCTTTCAATTTATCAAATCCCATCATTATTTTAGCTACGTTATCACTTAAAGCGTCGTATCCAATCATAGAATTTATATCGAGTTGGTCTTGTGTGATGTTTCAAATCCATTCATATCACATCTCCATGTTTTAGCTTTCATCTCTTTTTAGAGTTAGACAAATCATTTCACTGCGATTTGGGATGTATATTTTTCATAAATAAAAACTTGTCTACTTTGGCACCTAAAACAGTTTGAAAATAATTTCTATCTAAAAAACACTTTTTTCATAGATTTGATTTCATTCACAGTTGATTCCAATATATAGAAATTCGTCTGGATATATCACCCTTCCTGGATTGCCTTCCTTTATGATAAGCATACAGAAGGGCTGACAGAGCAGCTGAACATTCAATTTATGAATAAATTGTACAGCAATGGCGAACGGTAAAACAGAAGGAAGGGGCTGCAAATTGAATAGGTGGGGCCAGGGTGGTTGTCGACCAATAATATTATAAGAGGGGTCAATTTTCAGTCGCAACTGTGATATTAATAATCGTTTGGGGTCCCAGCTTTCAGCCCGTTATACAGGGAAATGTGTGCAGCAGTTTTTTATTCATAGCCTGCTCAATGAAGCAGGGGTGAAGACTGATGAGCTCCACTGTGCATTGCAGGAGAATGTACTATAGAAATGATTGGGAACCGGCATTCACTTTTCCAGAAGTTGATTTTGCAGTAACTTCAACAGATGAAAAAATACAATCATCAAATCAAATCAAATAATCTTTATTATTCCGAAAAAAAATTACATACAGGAAAATAAAAATTCACTTTACATAGTTACCGGAATACCCCTACAAGACTATCCGTCTGAGTGTAGGGGAAATATCGCAATTTCTCACAATAACAATTTCTCCGTCAATCTAGAACTCGTTTTGTTGAATGAAGCAAAGCTATCAAACTCACAGTAATCGAGGGTTGAAAAATAATGGCGGAATTATGTTCTAATAATGATTTTGGCACAGTCCTTCTTGTTGTATAATTATAAAATTGGAATGAAAAGTGATAATCATCCACTCTTTAGTCCAATTTTAGAGCACTTTTTAGACCTATTCTTTCAATAAAGAATTTATATAATAGTTTGAGTACTTCATTATTTGATAAGTTTTCAAGGTTCTAAAATTCCATAGTACGAATCTATTTCATCATTCTTATGAAATCTTACATTTAATTGTTATTCTATTTTTTTGAAGGAAATATCGAAACCTAATATAACGTTGATGCCTCACTAAAATGAACATACGGAATCATTTTCTCATTACTATAAATTCAGAAGGAACTCATTCAGTAGGCCTACTGAGTAAAAGCAAATACAATAATATTCTTAGTCAATAATGGTAGTTAGTCTAAGCTAAGGTGAAAGGTTAGTTATTGCCTGTATCAATACCTATTTTTCACAGATAACTTAAAAAAACTGAGAATAGGCCTACTGATTCTTATAATGTAGCCCACATGAATTTAAACCACAACCTTCTATTATTAAACCTAGTAAACTCTGTATAATATGATGAAATGGGAACTATCTCGCGATAATTCCAATTTATATTGTCGAATGTGATTTTTATGCAATAGTATTTCATTTCAATTGGCATTTAAAAACTATCTTTCTCCAGTTTTCATGTATTTTTCAATGAAGAAGAACGTTCTAGCAGTATTGAACAGAAACCTGAGACCTTAGAGCAAATACAGCAGTAAATACAGAGAGCGAATATACAGTGTTCAGTTGGAGTTCCCATTGATTGACAACTTGTGGTAAACGAGAGTATGCGCAGTAAACTTGAGTCAATTGTTCAACGAAAGAATGGCAGCAAACGAAGCTATGAAGAGTTTTCTTGGAGTGCCCAGCAAATAACACTTCACAATAAACCACGACGACGCTCTCTTCAATGCTTATGTAACATTCCATGAAAGACTTCAATAGACGTAGTCATGCCCAAAAATGTAGCTGCTGAGACCGAGGCTTTTGTTCAGAGGCTGGATTTCTTTGTAAAGCGCCCCCAGCAATGTCACCACACTATCAAGCACAAAAGTAACATCACAGTTTCTTATTCAGGTATTCTGAACACTATTCGCATAGCAGATTTCGTGTTCAAGAGTACTTCTCCAATTTAGTTCATACATAATTGAAATTGTCCCTACAACGTATTGAAATACAGTATTAGCACGGTTCTGGTTATTTATCAATGTTATTCGCTCATAGATTCCATCCAATGTGAGATTGTATTGTTGGAAATAACTGAATTCCTCATGAATAACTCATAATATATTTTTCAAGTAGACTGTACGGGTGTACAGCATTCATAGAATAGCTTGGGTTAATATTTGTCTCATCTAGTTTTCAATGATCGCTCACCTATTCCAATTAATTGGTCAAGAAACTCTTTGAAAGCTGGAAATTTGAACTGAAATTTGATCTCGGGCTGTTTCCATTGAAACATTTCTGTGTCCCGTGAGTATTGTTTATTATCAGAAATGATTATTATTGAGGATTAGGTATGAGTTCCATGATATTCCACCTCAAGACAGTTGTAACTAGCATAGTTTACTTGGACATGTATGAGTAATCAACAACAATTATTTTTATGAATGGTTTTGACATAATCATTGAATAAAATTCTACAGCTTGGTAATTCAAATATTAGTATTTCACTTTGGCGATAAAAACACTCGCTTTAAATGCATAAATAATTATTAGAAATATGAAAATTATGAAAGTACCACAAATTTTCTTTCATTCATACTGTACTTCTGAATTGAATCTGGAATGAGTTGAACGATGCTCTATAATATGAATAGAAACAAGGAAAATAATATTATTATTGTTGAAACTGTTCGTTCGCAGCGAACCGAATCACAAATCCTTCTCAATCATCGCCCCACAAGATGTGACCGACCACTGAAAAGTATCAGGCAACATTACTGTCGCAAATATGATTGCGGCGACAATGGCTGTCACACTGTGGTTTCCATATTGCCTGAATCAACAATATACAACTCGAATACACGTGATTGAATTGCGAATGCATCTACAACGGCATTAGTCATGCGTGAAGCGCTAAAGAGAAGTAGATTGGAGTCACAGTCCCCCATCAAACTCGTCCAAAGTGAATAAATCGTCCAAAGTAGACATTCTGGCAAGATAGGAAAATAATTCCAGCTCAGTCAATATTGGTTTAGAAATTATAAATTTGGATTAGAATTGTTAATTAGAATGTTTCCTTCAATTTAAGACCAAATTTATAATTTTTGAACCAATTTTGACCGAGCTTAAGTCAGTTTTCCATCTTGCCAGAATGTCTTCTTTGCTTGGACAGACTATAGTAGGAGAAACATGAAAGCTGGCAGCCGACGTGCGGGGGGAGGGTGAGAGGATAGTTGGTTGTTTAGTACGTAATTTGATGTTGGGGGTGTTGGTGTTTTCGAGTGGGGAAGGGGAGGGGGGGTAAGTGAAAGGACGAGATTGAATTCGATGGAAAAAGGAGGTTGAGGAAGAAGAAGAAAGAGATGGGGAGGAAGGAGAAGAAGAACCTTGGATCCGACATTTGGCCGGGAATAAATCCCGAAGGATTACAGGGCGCCTATGAAAGGGCGCAGCGAAGCGAGAGCCAAGAGCGAGTCGAGTCCTCCAGGAGAGTCCCGAGCCCCATGCTATGAATAAGACCGTGCCGAGGGTGTTCCTGTACACTGCGCCGCGCTAATCCACCTACAATATAAATGTACTATTTCTTATTGCTAACAACAGTTCAACGATCGCATGCGTGCACATTCACAATCGCTTTCTCTCTCTTGCTTACAAACTTTCCTCTGTTTCTTTCTCTTTTTCACGTTGTAGGTTGTTGTTGGGACGCAACGTGGCTCGCTGGCCGGTGGCCGTCACTCCCACGGTATAAACACGCAGCTAGAGAAGAACATATTGAACTGGTATTTTCACTACATTGACCAGGACACTGTATTTGAATGCAATTTTATTGTACAGTGTGAACATGCTTGTCATTTACGAAGTATTGTGCAAAAATCGATGAGTTTGATAAAATTTTACTTTGGCTGCGAGTTTCCAGTCCATTTTAACTAAGACTCTAATCGTATGTTTACTTCAATTAGGCATTGTGAATATGTTCATAATTTACAAATGCGCATAGAAATAGTTTGATTTGAAAATATCATTTCAAATAAATCTTTACATTGAATTGAATGTTAGAAAAGTTAGAAGACATGGGAAACATGGGAAAAGTTAGAAGAAAGAAGGAAATAACAAATTAAAGTAAAGACGAAAAGCTGAAGCTATTCTTGAATTACAGTCAAATTTTAAATAATTTGATAAGGACATCAAGTGATAGTGGGAATCAATTATGAGATTTCTGGAGACACGACTGTCATATTGTTTGAATGACTTACCTAATTCCAACTCCTAATTTTGAGAGAGAATTGGAAGAAAGGAAGAAGAGAAGGATGAAGAAAGAAGAAGCAGTAGGACAGGTGGAAGAGAAATGGAAATAAAAAAGTGAAGGAAAGATGGAAAAATGGAAAATCAAGCCACTTTTCTTTTATATAATAATTCATCTCTGAAAAACAATTAATTTTATAATCATATCAATTGGATAAAAAAAGCTAATCCTGAGACCTGAGAGTATGGAATAAGAATTGACCAAATCTCTCTTAAAAGCTCTCATAAAGATCAGTAAAGACTTTTCTACACTGAGCTCTCGACATTCTAAGTAAACTAAGCTTTCTTATTTTTAAAGAATCTTTTAAATTATTCGCCCAAGCAATTATTATTACTTTTGAGTCTTGTGCATGATGAAAACCATATTCCTAGAATATTTCTTTGCAGTTACAATATTCCATAATTAGTTTCATTCATTTCAATTGTAATAAAACATGAGTAATTGTTCATGAAAATCAGCCTTCATCAAATGTGATTGGAAAAATCACCAATCAGAAATTGGAATCACCAATCAGAAACTTCAATCTATTCCAAGCACATTAAATGTTCAATTTCAAGTTAATGTCCATTTATATTGATTTCTAAATCTTGTGTTTATTTATTTCCAGGTTGCAAGCCGACTCCATGTGGCCCAACAGCTTGTCAGGAGGGTAAGAAACTTACAACGAGACTTACCAATTAGCCAGATCCTATAAAAAATGCTTGTTATTTACATAAATTATGGTGAGTTGATCGACTCTTGACCCAATCAAAACCATAATTTTCCGAAATATTCCTTCATTACTGTAATCACTAGCATGGTATTGATGAAAATACATTATCATACACTTAATAATCACAAGACCGTGAATGAATGGAGATGGAGTTCTATTAATTAAATGTAGTATTTATTAAATAAACATCATATATGAAGTTTGACTGATTATGTTGAATATTGAGTGACTTTATTACATTAGAAAATAATTTTAATCTTGATTCATTGAAAAATATGCTTGTCTTTTTTATGAGTACAGCTCACAGTATTTGTTCTTTATAATCACGAAAGATCCTCATTATGAAATTTAACTCAACTCTATCCTACCTAGGAAATTTCACTTCTTCTCCTATGAAAGATCCTATGATATTCAATTCCTTTTTCTATCCTATTACTTTTCTGGTGATTTGATATTTTGTGCAGTACTATTTTCTTCACACCTAACAAAAATAATCAGTTTATTTTTATTTTTTTGCTTGGAATTGGACATTCCACTTCACCCATCACTTTCTTCGATTTCAAGTTCATTGCTTTGTCCTTTCTGGAATACTTATGTCAACTTCAAGAATAGTTAGCTAACTATTATTTATAATTATGGTTATCACAGCTGATAGATAACAATCTGAGGTTAGATGAAGCAATCTTTGAGCATTAAAATGAGACCTTTTCTTGTAATTGAACCTTTACAAATATTATCAATTTTTTGATTTGTCCTCTGTAGAATAATCATGAAAACTCCATAAACAGGTAGTTACTTATTTATTATCATGAACATACCACAAACTGATAGATAACAATATGAGGTTAGATGAAACAACCTTTAAGCATTGATAGAAGACCTTCCCTTGTTATTAAACCTTTACAAATATCTATTTTAGACTACATAAATATCTATATATAGCAGCTTACTTGGCGGTTAATATGAATTTTGGTAGCGTGAAATGAAGTGAAGCGAGCTGCTTTTATCAAAAAGTACTGTTCGTATGAATAGTTTTTGAGGAAGGAATGAGAGTCGTTGGGAGGGAAAGGGGGGCGGTGTTTGCTTTCGACTCCTATTACGTGCAGCGGGGGTCCTTGCAATGCGGAGAGCTCCATTCAGTGCGGCGTTAATATCGCGTACTTCATCTTGGCCTGTTGAAAGAGAGACTCTTTTGAAAACCGCACGCCAATAAGTGCCCGTCCACCCTCTGCACACAGTGCAAGCAATGCAAGAGGCCTCCAAGAGGGTATTATACAGTGATCCAGCTCCCCTTTCTTCTCGTTATCAACATCCATCGACGTTATCACTGGTTGCTTCCCATTTCGGGAATCTGTTGATTGCACAGGTAGAGGAGTTGCTGATTCAAGCACCCTAAAAATGAATATTTTGTCCTATTAATGTTATTAAACTCAGTGTTTTTTTCATCAAAACTAGTTGTTCGGTGAAGTAATAAAGAATATTTCACTTAAAATTACTTCACGTTAGTTTGGAAATCCGTCTTGAACTGTGAATCCATCTCTTATCCTCACTATTATTAATGCAAATTTCAAAATATTATGTGGGTATAACATAAGAAACTAAAATGTCAAATGATAAGAATTTTCAATTATTCATAACTATCACTGTTGCTATTACAATCGAATAAAATTTATTCCAGGTACCCTTTTTCCAATATAATAACTGAATAACTTTGTTCGAGATTATAAAATGCAACTCAACAAGATTAGGCTACCCTACGATATACAGCACTAATAAATAGCAAGGTGAAACGTATCAGGGAACTATTTATTTATACATATGAAATGCATTCACAAATGGATTCATTAATTAAAGTTACTTGTTGTGTGTTGTAAGTTACAACAGCGATTTGATTGCTACTTGATTGTTTAATCTTCTGTTATCAACATATGTAATCTACCATTGCGCTGGTAAGCTTCTACCGATTCTTTTGGTCTCTTTGATGTTTGATAACATCATAGGGTTATCGATTCCATCAACCGATCCCAATAAATCTACAAACTCAACTAGCAATATTGACACAAACACCATTACTGCACTGTTTATTTCCTAATTATTGTTTTTCCCGATTTGTGCCTCGAAGCTATCCTCACTTGTTGGAAACTTGAAAGCGATAGTTTGAAAATAACCTTTGCAACCGACAAAAGAGGGGGTCATAGAGAGGTTGTTTGTTGTATAGCTCACGCCCGTCCTCGCCTGTTATTGGTTAGATAGGAAAGCGAATACAATTATGTTTATAACGCGCGTTTGACAGACAAGTTGACGAGAGGTGCCATGAGGACGTGACGACAGGCTCTGATTCTTTTCACTCGGAGTCGCGCTCGGGCTCGGCAGATGTTCGCGAATGTTTTGTTTGCCGACACTGCGACATTGACAATGCCCGATCTCTATGCCGAATATAGTATCAAATACATGACAGAGAGCGGAACAAAGTAGCATTGCAACTCCCACAGCCTCCATTCACGCTGAAAAGCATTGTAGTTGGTGCTTTGTGCGGCTACACCTATCTGCAATTGAATAACTTCTGCTCTCTCCTCTCCTTATTCGCTCTTTGTCAACCTATTGATAAGCGATTAAGTTCACCCCTTCGCGTTCACTCTGACAGTTTTAAACAGTTTCTATTTCTGTGCGACTCGTACAAGTCCAAGTGCAGCAACTTTTGTCGACGTCTCTCAACAAAGGGCAGAAATGAAAGAGTTTCGAAGATGCTTCCACAATCGACATTGCTTTTGTGGAGATTTTCTAGTTGTAACCAAAGTCGAAAGGAATTCCTCCTTTATTGACATTGAATTCGATATTGGTATTTGGTATTTATTAGTTCTTTATCAAAAGGCTTTGTACTAGAAAATAAGGAAAAATTAAAAATCTATTTTCCCCCAAATACTCGTGTAGGCGAAAGGGTTGGGAAAAATATACATGCATTGAGAATAAGGAGGCCGCTCTTCAAGTTTATGGTAGGTGTGTGAGTTAAAGTAATGTTTGTGTGTAATAACACTATAGCTGCTTTAGTGAAAAAATTTATTCAATTACTGTATTGATAAAGTCAATGTGTATAAGTTAAAAAACGTCAATGATAAAAGGAATGGGCTAAATGCTTTTTTTATTAATAAGTTGAGTAAACTATTAAAAATAGAACATATAGGGCTTTTTGTTACTAAAATTCGAATTATAAATTAATTAAAATTGATATTGATTCAAATTCAATATTACTTTATTCATGTAGATTACATGATACAGTTTAAGCTTAAAATCTTATGTCATTAGAATAAAAAATGAGACTAATTACACAACACAGTTCGTATGAGTTAACTAAAAATAGACTATAAAAACTTGTAAAATGACTCAGATATGAGATTTTATAAGTTCACGGTAATATAAATTTGTGCTGTATCTTCTGTACATAAAATGGTGGTGTTTAGACATATAAATGTTCATTCTTGGAGAGGGACGTTCAAAGACATCCCTCCCATTAACACTCAACCATTGATATACTATTCTAGTAGCAAAAATTATTGATGGATCTTGATTGTAATCTCAACGATTGATGATTATAAAAACAATAAGCTATTATGAAGGTAAGCAACTTTGGATTTACAGTAGTTAATGAAGATTGATTTACCATTATTTGTCTATGAGTCACGTCACTAGAGTTATATTTCAGTCATTGAAATATTAAAATCATTACTACACTGTAGGCTATACTTTATGACTATCGTTCGTCCTCTGTTCTTTGAAATGTAATTAATTTGTGACTTATTCATGGGAAAATGATTCGGTGTTTATTCCAGCGTTTTGGCTACAAATGATAATGTTTTTAGTTTTGTAGCACAAATAAATGCCGAATAAATCGCAAGTCGTCAAAGCTGTAAACAATCGTAAAATTTATTTATGAAATGCTGCGACCTGTTTGAATACCGTTAATCCGCTTGAGTTCGCTCACAGCCAATCCGATTAGCATAAACTACTGCTTTCAGTAGCAGAAATTATATTTAATTGGTTTAATAGTGTTTGCAATTCGCTGAATGGTCTTGGGATAGACGATTTGAGGAGGCGTTTATCGTAAATTCACTGATACAGGATACACAACAAACTCTTCTTAGTACTTCCGTAGGCTTAACATGCTTAGGCATTCTTATAAATGAATGAATAACCTCTTGATTTACGTGTGAAAGGAACTCATTCTTTGTCTATTATGTCATATCATTTTTTGACTCCCCACTGTATAGTGTGTTATGTATTGTTTTGAAACTATGTCAATTGAATAAAGCATATTTATGTCCCAAATCAGATTGGAATGAGTAATATTTTATTCAATTTTCCTTACTCCAATCTTTAACTTACGTGCTTCTCAGTTTCAATACTTCTCTTTCCTTCAATGCTTTTCCTCCCAATAATTATCGACACTACTCTCCAGTGAAACGCACTATCAACATCTTTTGATCCTCATACGCGACATACTAACCTCACATAGGGAGGGTTCATCACCATGAAAGAGCTTTGGAATGCTAAAAGGCAGCGAAGAAGAATACGGCAGCCTCTTGTGGTCGCGAAAGCATCCCGTTCTTCTTTGTGGGGTTGATGAGCGCTTGAACTGACGAGAGAGTGCTGATAGAGAGAAAGAAGGTCTTCCAGAGCAGAGCAGAGCAGAGATCCCCTCCCGCAAGACCAGTGGCTTTCTGTGAGCAGCGAGGGTTGGTTTCCGGATGATCGAGCAGGCTAATTGCCTTTCTCGCATCATTCGGCAGGCTCTAAACCCCTCAGCCACCCCTCTGACCCCCTCACTCCTCCTCACTCAGTGCACAACACTGTTAAAGAGCAAATAATGCGCGAACATGGTACGGCACACAGCTCTCAAGTGGAAACCGCGCTTTCTTCCACCAACTTTCAAGTTCGCTTCAACACGCTCGTCGTTCCTCTGTTCAGCTCAAGGCCAGCAACTAGTTCGATAGTTCGAAAGCACAATCTGTCCAATAGAAATTGCACGATTCCATCGACTCAAGTATTGACTAACTTCTGCTTCATTGTAAAGTGTTAGATAGATCGTTGAAATAAAACTCTTTTCAATAGAAACTGTATGATTTGTTCTACTGAAGTAGGCCTATTGACCAACTTCTGCTACATTGTAAAGTGTTATTAGGTAGATCGTTAAAACAAAACTCTGTTCAATAGAAACTGTACGATTTGATCTACTCATGTATCATAACCATCTATCAATTCTCATTGATAGAATTGAGAATTGATAGATGGTTATGCATGTATTGACTAACTTTTGCTACATTGCGATGCGTTTGATAGTTCGCAAGAGCAATACTCTGTCCAATAGAAACTGTGAAATTTCATCTTCTCAAGTATTGACACTTATTTCTGTATTCTGTGTTTCTTACTTACTTAGACTGCTTACTTATTATTTCATTATTACTTTCTTACTTACTTACTTACTTACTTCTGCTAGATTGTGATATGTATGATAGTTGGACATAACAGTACTCTGTCCAATAAAAAATATATATATATATATAATAGAAAATATATATAATAAAAAATACAATATTTTAATGAATAAATAGAAAATTTATGAACTCAAGAATTAGTCAACTTTTGCTACATTGCGGTATAAGCTGGATACCAATTTGGTGATGGCATATGGATTAAAGAGGAGTGATTGAATGATTTATTTGCTAGAGAAGTCTGAGAAAAAACATTACATAAAAGAAGCAATACGAATTACATCTAGATAAACAGATGCAACAAAATGCAATGGATAAATGAAGAGAGATAGGTGATCAATTGTAGATTGGTGGAGAGTCTTTTTTGTGATAACTCTTTTTGTTGAAGTAGACATAAGTTACTATAGTATATATGATATCATATATGTATATATTTATTTATTTATTTCCATCAATAAATAAATCATATATGATCTTACAATCGTACAGAATTAAAATATTAAGACTTATCTATACTCTGTCCACGGAGTGTTCGGACCTAAACTCCTCCCCCATTTTGACCTTACAGGCCAATGGCAAGTGTGGTCATCATGCTGCAGCTGTTACTTTTTAGGTCACAGTTATGCTGTGAAAATCTGGGAAACGCAAGCCTTTAACTTTTCAGGGAATCTATCAAAATTTATGTGTTTGCACTCTTTCAGCTGATTTACATAATTCAAACCTCTCTTCGAAGATTTTTTGGCGGATATGTTTTGTACTTTGTTTTACCTTCAACAAAACAACATAGTTCTTTTAAAAATATTGGTTTTATTGAATTCAAAGTACATACAGTAATGAGATTAATTTATTGCAAAAGTGAACTTAGGTTATGTTATATAGGCCTTCTTGAATTTGCAGTAGTGTGTAGATGAATGAGTTTGAAATTCCCGGCTTGAACTGAGCAGTCAAAATAATAATAAGAAAAATATTATTATGAAATATTATGTTCAATCAACTATAATTCTATCAAGTGATATTGATAATGATCTTTCTCATGTGAGAAGGATTTAAATTTTGCCGAACAACCATAAAACATCAATATTTCTAAGGCCACTCAAAAATTCGATATTGAAAGTTCTATTATCGATAAGAAATTTCTACGTTCCTGGCAACTACGACCGCTTGTGAGCTGGTCGGATCATGACGGCAGAACCTCGGAGGAGGAGCTTAGGTCCGAACACTCGGTGGATGGAGTATAGTCTATAATACTTTACAGTTAAGTTATAGTTCTTCAATTCATAGAAAATCCATCCAAGTTTAAATACCCGAAACCATAATGAACTCTCTATTTAATTGCTATTAGAGGAATAAATTTATTGGAATAATTTAATTAGTAGTAGGAAATAAACAATGATAGATGGAATTATTGAAAATATTAAAATAGATGAGAAATGAACATTGATAAGAATGAGTAATGTTTCAACTCAATGTCTCAAAAATATTTCGTCCTTCTATTTCGGTATTATTACAACAACGAAAAACTTTCGTATTGTTCAGCGTGTCTTATTTTAGCGAGTTTATGACGTAAGCCGGTGATGCTTTGTTATTTGGTCAACGGGGAGTAATGTTGCATGTAACTTTATAGGTTTTCCCAGTGCGGTGTGTATTGTACTGGTTCAATGGTGAGGCACCTCTTTTAGGTAGGTCCGTTACGTAACCTATCGATTATCATTCAGCTTTTTACTTTGGGCTATGACAGCACTATGTCTCAGGTATAGATGCAGTTTCAAAAGGGACGAGGGTGCTTACTCTGTCTGATGTGTGGAAACAAATTGGGGTTGAAAACAGTTATCGAAATAATTAGAATTAATTAATTTGTTTATTGTTTATTTAATTAATAAATTTTAAATAAGAATTAATCATTTCGTAGAGTCTTATTCAATATTCATAGTTGGAAATGGAAAAACTTAGGCTATTAAGAAATAAGGAATAAATCTATTGTAGAAATTAAAACTTGGGAGGTATGGATTTAGGCTGCAGTTCATGAATAAAATCTTATATTTAAATCAAGATAAAATGGTTGAAACCTCCTTACCTAGGACTACTTATTCCCCACCTTAATTCGGATTATTATTCCTGTGAACAAATAATTCGAGTTCTATTTAAATAGAAACAATAAATTACAACCGAGTACAGCGTGGCTGTATAATGGTTTTCTGCACATTCTGACTCTCTCTCTCTCTTTATCCCTGTCCATTGAGAGCCCCAATAAAATGTTTAATTTCTACAAATATCTAAGAAACCAATAGGCAAGTTGAATCATGAAATTAAAATAGGTTATTACAATAGCTAACATTCACCATTATCTCATCAACCCAAAACAAAGAACTTTTGCTTATTATCTAAAGGAATATTTTTCTTCTGTCACTACAACTGTTAAGCATGCTGTACACGGGGACAGTACTGTCGGCCAGTTGAATATCTATAGCCAATCACAGCCTTCGTCTTGTCATTGAGTCAAACTACAACAGCTGTGATTTGCTACAGATATTCAACTGGCCGACAGTACTGTCCCCGAGTACAGCACGCTTTATCTCCATGTAATGGAAAAGGAACAATCGATTTGGATTAGAAGTAGGCTTATACGATAAATCTTTATGTTCTGTGCCTTCTGATTCGCCTTCCCTTATACGAATATTGCGCTTCGATCTAGTTCGGAACTGGGTCCACCCCAGACCAGAAGTAGACTACACATTCCGATTTTTCATAATTATCTATTGTTTGTTTTCAGATGCAACCCGGACGGGGAGCTGGCGTTTCCGGCGTTCAGCAGTGCGTGCGGCACGGGAGGCACGCCCGGCATGGCTTCCTACCTCAAGTCGGCCAATCCCTACTCGGTCAACGGCATCGGCCTTGCCATGGACTCCTTACACTCCTCCATGGGATACCCTACAGGTCAGTCTCTATTCTTCACTTTCACATCTCACTCTTCATAGTTCTATTGTCAATTAGATTCAATTCACCTATTCCCCTATATTCAGTTCTCTTACCATAGATATTCATGTTTCTACAAAGTTGTTTGAGTATAACTACAGGAATAAGGTACTATAAAGTACAGGAATAACAAATAACTTCTGTAACTTTGAGTAGATGAGTCTAGATAGGAAGATCTCTGATCAAGAATTGGGGTATTCCTTCTCGATAAAGGTATTCATTATTATTTATTATTGCCTCGATAAATTAATCATCAGTATTCAAACTAATCTTATATTTACTAATCAGTATGACACATTTTAGATTTGATAATAATTCAAATAGAGCTGTTGAAAGTTACGCTAATCAATATTCCCGCAATCCCTCATTTCCTTCTCATTCAGTGAACCTATTATTAAAGTTGTTTTAGATTATAAACTCTTAATGAATGAAAATGAATTTAAATATCCGAATTTTATAGTACATGCTTTCTATTTAAAATGAAATTATTGTGCAGAATGTTTGAATATATTCAAATTTCAAAGTATTTGCTTTTGATTTGAAGGTAATCCTAGGAAGCAGAGGAGGGAGCGCACGACTTTCACGAGGGCGCAGCTGGATGTGCTGGAAGCTCTCTTCTCCAAGACCCGTTACCCAGACATATTCATGAGAGAGGAAGTAGCTCTGAAAATCAACCTCCCCGAATCCAGAGTACAGGTGAATTATGATTTTCAGCTATTGAAAAAACTTTTCATCCCACATTGAAACACAGCCAGAGAAGTCAGCTCAAACGAGCTGCTAGTATAATGTAGTTTATTCCATAAATTATGAGATTATCATTGTATTTTCCGGTTTCATGATTTGAAATTCGAATGTTTATTGAATGTCTGGATTGAGTTGACTTGAGATGTTCGTTACAGTGAGACGGAATAGATTCACCTTTTCACTAACAATCAATAATCTATTAAAAAAGTAAAATAATCATTACTTTTGAAACAAGTGATGTACTCGTTGAGTGCATGTTTCATGTCGAGTTGTTATAATATTCTATTGAATTTTATTGACAGCGAAAGTTCATGAAAATCGGATCATTCGAATTCAAACAAAATTTAATGGTTAACATGCATTAAAAATGTTCACTACATGGCAGGGAATGAATGAATGATAAAAGAACGTTGGAATTGAGTCTAAATACAAAACGGACGAAGGATTGGTAGGAATGTGTTTTGGTGCAGGTACAAGTGCTCAGATAACAACGTCGATTGGTAGAAACATTTCTGAAGAATAGATTTTCCCATGGATGAGGGCTGGCTGCTGAGAGACTCGTGGTGCGTGCTGTGTAAAGATAGTATCTGCTGGTACGATGATCGTCGTCATAATCATCATGGCCAGTCGATGAAGTAGAGCCCCGCAGGACAGCAGTGTGTAAGGTGTCAGATTTTAGGGATTATTGTTATTATTTGGTTTATAATTGAAAGATGGCTAGACGTTTACACCGTGCGCTGCAGCTTGGCCGCTGCGTTATTTTATTTCGTTTTCGATTTCAGACGGAAGATTATCGAAAACTTGTAATACCGGTTCTTAGCGATGCCATGTGCACTTGGGTGTTCTGGGACGGACCTCACCATGCGGCGCGGCCGCATCATGTGGACAGCCGCTGACACATCAGCCGCGTCACGCCAGCCTGTCGATGCTATCTGACTTCACGTCTGCGCTAATTCGTCCGCACTCTTATCGGTTGTCACCTACTTACACCCTTATTCACTCCAGCAGCTTTGCCTCTCGCTCAACTATAATCTCCATGTGTCTCGCAAAGTACTTTGATAACATCCTAAAATGAGTACCACATCAAAACGTACGTCTTGAAAGCACTTACGACCAATGATAGGTCCGTTACTATGTTGTGTGATATCTATGTGGTCGGTTTTATACTGGTCGTTAGTTTTTCGTTCAGCTAATCAACTCGTGGCTAATGTTTTCGTGTTTTAAACTAATAGTGCTATCTCGAACAGTGCTACTGGAAATTCTGGATTTGCTCTAAAATTTTCGAACCAACAAACTACTCGTATTAATGATGAACTGATTGGAATGTCTTTTAAATTGGAATGTAGACTTGTATCATTGCGAAATTTCACATGATATGGTAGAGCTTAAGCCTCAAAACCGAATTGTTAAAAAAATACCTCACATCTAGAAATCAGAAATGGAAGTACTGTAAATATTTTAATCTATCAAAGATAAGTAAATGACTCCAGCTCGGTCAATAATGGTTTAAAATTGTAGATCAACAAATTTTTTAACCTGCTTCTATATCCTTTGTAATCAAGTTTCGATCAATGTCGTTATCAATACTATTATCATTAGACAAGTTGATATTTACAGATTTGAGAATTACACAAAAAATTTCATACAGCACACAAGATAGGCCAATGAGTTTCTCTCACATTTCTCATTAATTTATCAATCAAACGAGTTAAATCCATTCCAATAGAACTATTTATTAAATGTAGAGTTCAGTTCAGCTATTCTACAACAGACTTACAATCAGCATCGAAATCGTGCCCGGATGAATGGATCATCCCTATAGTAGCTCGATCTGACAAAATATCGAATCATTGTTTCCTACTGGATACTGACCATCTGAAAGATACAAATCGACGTTTAGAGCTAGTGATACAGGATACTAAAATTATACTGTCACAGATGGGCAACAATCATAGCTCGTGACTTGGCACAATGTTGCAGATTCTGCCTCCCAGTGTGCTTTTTCGGTCCCTGGTACGTGAGAAAAACTTTCTCGTTCTTTTTATTTCTCCTGCTCAATGTCCATTAGGTGTAATGAAAACGTTCGCAACTTGATGGTTGCGGCGAAACTGGGAGATAAATGGCTGCCTGAATTGGGAGCCAAAGAGTATAGTTTGTCCAAGCAAAGAAGACATTCTGGCAAGTTGGGAAAATGACTCCAGATCTATCAATATTGATTTTATAGAATTATAAATCTCATCTCAAATTGTAGGAAGAATTCTGCTCTACAATTTGAGATAAAACTCATAATTTTCAAACCAAGATCGACTGAGGAGGAGTAATTTTGCCATCTTGCCAGAATGTCTTCTTTGTTTGGACAGACTGTATATGCTTTGAGTCAACTGATTGTTGGTGTGTTTCTTGTGCGGCGTTTTGTGGCATCAACTTATGCATGGTCACGCGCTGCAATGCGACAAGCAGGGAAGCTGCTGGCTGCGTCCCATTGTCCCAGCAGCTGATGAATGGTTGCTCTGCGTCTTCACATCCTCTGCTTCCACTCTCACTAGTACACCCCTGTCGAGAGTTCATGCTTTGGGAAAGTTTTACGGTGCTCTTCCTGTTCTGTAACATTCAAGGTACAATTGATATCAGTTTAGCTAATATCAGCTAATATCATTCATCACTTCATTGCTTTTTGAATTGAACTACTTATGTGAGTGTTGCCTTAATGTTGGGAACAAAAAATTATGGGAACTGAAAGTTTGTAATGTTAAGTTGGAAAATAGGTAGCGTTTACCATGGTAGATCAAAATTCTTATAATACAAATATGGCTTGTGGCCTTGAGCAATACAGAATGTAATAAAAATTCATAAATAGAGTCGAATGTCAAAATTCTACAGGTCCACAGATAAACCGTTTGAAACTTTATTGATGTACTGCAAATACTTGAATAATTCAATAAGATTCTGTAATACATGTTTGACTTGTGGAATATTGTTATAATGTCATCCATTATTGTAGCCTATTTGAATATATCATAGGATTATTATGCTCTGAAGAATCCTTAATTAGAATATCAAGAAGAACACAAGAAAATAATAAGTTAATTAATTAGTTCGATATCCGTCGGACTTCAATTCGAACGTACCTGGTAGCGATGATACAATTCAGATTCCGTTAAAAATGACAAAGTAAAATTCAAGGTTGATAGAGAGATCAAACATGAGTAGAATGAGCATTCCAACACCTTTTAACGATGAGGGTGATGTGAGTTTACAGATCAGATTACGAAATAAACAGCAGGAGGGTCATCAGTGTCAGTGTGCTGAAGGGCCTACAGTTTGAAACTTTGACAGCTAGACTCAAATAGAAAATATCAGACTAGACTATCTTTGTAGAAATGACATGAGGAAAGAGGAGTTTTTCTGAACTAGAAGGCCTGAAAATGTTGTATCTCAAATATATCGTAGACCCATAAAAACTGAAAGTAAACAAAAGGTTTAATATTTCGTTGGCATTCGATATGAAACCGAGATATATTCTGCAAAAAAAGGAAAATATTATCAAGAAATTATTCAGAAAAATGGTGACTTTTCTCAATTCATCTTATGTTATTCAAATTTTTATACAGGGTGCGGCAGAGAAGATGGACGTTTTTTAGAAGGGCATTACTCATTTCCTTCGTCACCGAGAGTGGTGAGGATGGTGGCGTTAGACTCGTGTAATCTTACCATTTTTTGTATTCTAGTTCCAGTTGTCGCCATGGAGCGTTGGACGATGGAAAAACGCGTTTTGCCTATGATTGTTTTAAATATTGAGTCAGTTACCGTCGTAAAGCTTGAATTTCGACACCATTCATCGAAATTCATCAACATTCACTTCAACATTCATCGAGTATGGCTGTTCCTCAAAACAACATTCTATAAGATAACAAGCCCCGAACTCTGGACAAAATTAAGGACGATATTCGCGTGGAAGTCACCCAAGCTGGTAGAGCGATGTTTAAAAATTAAAAAAAAAAATTATTGTTGATGGAAATGATGTTTCAGTCCTAAATATGTAATAAAAAACGTGTAAAAATTGAATTTCCAAACAAATCCCGTTTACTAGAAGTTTTTATCACTGATGGTTCCCGTTCTTTGAACTCTTCTATGGAATGCGGCATCCACCATTTTGAATCTGCCATTAGCCTACGTGACCCAGTCGTGCATCTAGAGTAGCATCAAGTGGTTCTGATATCCTTAGATACCCTAGATACCGAAATATCTGGTTCTGCTGCTTTCTTCACGAACCTTCTCACGGAAATAAACAAGTAACCCTACTATTGAAGAGTCTACAAAAAAAGCAAGGATGCGCTGTATCAACGATTCCGGCCACCACATGCCTAATGTGATTTTCCATTCTGGATTTTCTCAAATGGTATTCCCATGGAAACATTTTGACTCCAATAAATTTGTTTTTGAATGGAAACTAACAAATTAATGATATTTTTAAAATCGTTCATCTTCACTGCCGGACCCTGTATCTCATATAATAGTGGAAACTGGTAAACATATATTCATCCATTGACATTTCAGGATGAATGAAGTGAATACAATCAACACTCCTTTTGATAAGGATTTCTTCTGATTTACATGTGACAATGAGTATCTGCGAAGATTTCAACTACTCACCATATACAACATATTAGTATTGTAATATTTGTAACATATTAGGCCTACATGAACTCGTTACTTTATTCACTTGACTGCAACTGATAGGGAGGAGGAGGATCACTTAAATTCCATCACATGGACGATGAACCAATCAAAAATATATTTAACATTCAAGTCTTTCAAATCTGATAGCTGGAGCAGCTCACTCAATACCTGTCTCTCAAGTAATAAACGTAAAAACCCACCCTTCACATCCACTATTTAATCGATTGAATCAATAATGATCACTTTTATTCGAGAAACTGCTATTTTATTCATCAAGTGAAAGCATTGAATTCAGTGACAGCATGAAATGGTTGTTTAATAGAAAATGTTGTCAATAATGATCACAATGAGAAACTGCTATTAATTGAGTAGAGGAGTTCAGTACTCATAGTAACGGGATTGAAAGGTTGTAAGGTAAATAATTCAGTCAATAATGATCACAATGAAAAACTTCTATTAATCGAGTGATGGAATTGAATTCCTTGTAACGGGATAGAAAAATTTGCCCGGTAAAAAATCAAACCAAAAAATACCGGTTCAAGTGTAAGTAACATATAAAGGTGCGGGGGAGTCACAGGGACGCGCAGGAGCGTATCTTAAAAAAGGGGGTGAAGATTGTCACATAGGCCAAAACACACAGAACCTATTGAAGTGTCACGGACGGCTCATTGTGAGACGCCCCCCTAGGCCATAAGAGGCAGGTGAAGGCCGATGCCTACCAGATGCCAATTAGGGCTCTCTGTTGCTAATAGATAGTCACCGAATCTGAAAGGCACCCTCTGTGTGTCTTTTTGAAAGTTGGAACCACTCCCCTCCACGCCTCCGATCAGCCCACAAAAACTATCAGCGTAATTCTTACGACAAATACCCCTCCCACCATCTCCCCATCCCGGGCGATGTGAATCGGCCTAATCTCGTTATCACAATTAATTATCGCAACAGCTAGCCGACTCCCAATCGACAGATCCCGAGTCCAGTGAGATTATCCCATTGCATCGGCAACGGGGACTAGCATATCCCATCAGATCACATTACTCCCCAAACAATAACGACTGATCCTATTGATTATGATTTGCAAACAAATCAATATTGTCTGATTGTTGCCCAATGCAACTGATCAAATAGATGCAAATCAACAGAGGAACAGCTTTATCATCTTATTGATAAAATTATAGAAACACTACGTCGGCTACTGTTATAATTTGGAAGCTATACGCAGCTCTGCAGTTTTATAGAATATTATATATTATATGCTAAGATGTACTCACCATTACCACGTTACAACTATCACTGAATCTTGATACACCTTACTCTCTACGTTGAACTTTGGTATGAGGATAAGTTATATTGAGAGAAGTTTCTGCTTTGGAACTGAGAGAATTTCAGATGAGCGATTGAATGCACATTGTTTTTATAAGTTCTGTAACATTGATAAAAGTAAAGTTTTAGATTTTCAGAATGAAAACTAGAATCAACGATGAAAAACAATAATTGAAAGAGAATTGTGAGAGAGCTCAGGTAGCAAAGGAAACTTTTTTTTTGGATGACAGAACCAAATTGAACGGAAAAGTAGGGAACTTTTTAGAGAGGTGATTGTTCTATCGTGAATGTTATTTGTTAATAACTGATTCGCGGAGTACTCATGATTTAGTGCACAGTTAAGTAATTATCGTCAAGTGTTTTATACATTTATTTATTGTTGTCATCTCCTCTTATTTCGAAAATAATTTTCGGCGCACTCAATTTTCGTAGCTTATCTAGTATAGGCAAATGCAGAAACAGTGTAATCGCATACTGTGAAGACGGTGTTATTGAACATTGTATAGTTGCGTTAAAGAAGCCTTTTATATGTAACAGGGATCTGGTATTCGGGAAGTAGTGGTGTACTTTACAGTGTGGGTGCGTTGAATCGAGGGGGACCAAGCCGGTGATGAAAGGGGGGTTGGGAGGGGGTTGATGTTGCAAGAGAATGAAGAAAAGAGGAGAAGAAAGGTAGATGGTGAAGAGAAGGTGAGAAGATGATCAATAACAAAGCGCCGAGTTAACGTTAACCTGGCGTCGGGGTGGCAGGGGGTTGTAAGGGGGTGGGGTGCCCCCCCTGGGGGACAGGGTTTGCTTCTGTAGCGCGATGCCATCCAGAAATTGGAGCTTCTGCAGCACTCATGCCGCTTCTTAGCTAATTTCATTACAGTGCCTGTATATTATCTTCTCTTTATTTCAACAATTTATTTTCATCGTGTTCAAATTCCCAATCTACGAAAAATAGCTGTACAATCATTAGGATTTATTTAGACTGTTTACCGAGTGTTTGGAGTGAATTCTTAATTTTTTTGATATTATAATGATAGGGTTGTGTTCATCAAAATATTTTATACGAATAACTGTGAACTATTGTCCCTCCTAAAAATGCTAGAGAACTAAAACCTGAAATTATAGAACCTAGATTAAAAATTTCTAACACCTAAAAGTTTAATCTTACAGCAAGTAGTATTATTATTATTCTGATTCATAATTTTTTTCTGCAGATATGTATTGCATCATACAATGTATAAAGAGTACTTAACTAGCCTATTCATCTACTTTTCCAGTAAACTGTGTTTTTTTTCTTTTATTGAATTTGTGTGATGTAATCAAACTTCTGTTTAAATGTATTATTAATGTATTGTGTTTGAATTTGAATAATGAAGAAATTTGAATTTGAATCTCACTCCAAACACTCGATTATTAGAGCGGTTCGTCATCATAGAAATATGCAAATTTTCAAAAAATATATAGTCTATCTTTTTACTTTCAGAATTGGAAAGGAAATCATAAAATTATATCATGTAGAGAGATTTTTATTAGAGAAAGAGAGGAGTAAAGTTTGAGAGTTTTATTTGAGGAGAAGAATATAATCTAAAACATAGATAGGTACATTATTTTTGAATAAGTAGTTTGTAAAAAATAGTATAAATTGGGATAGTACTCAATGGGAGCGGGAGGTAGGCTATACTTAAATTCGAACGATTGTTCGTAACTTATGTAGCCCAATATTATAGTAGACCTACCCTATGTACCGTATGAGATATAAAGTGGATGAAAGTAATGAGATGAGTCACTTTGATGAACAAAATATTCTGATAATTTTTTTCTAGTTGAATATTGTAGTGATAATTATTTTCTAGTTGAATATTGTAGTGATATAATTCAGCCTTCAGTTATGTATTTTCACTAGTATTTCTTGAGATTCCATGCTATATAAGAATATTTCAATACTTTGAAATTTTACGACACAGATTTTAACCAATTATGTGAGGTACATCTCTTTTACTAATTATCTAATTATAAAAGGTCGACTCCTCCACAAATGAAAGTTACTCTGCCTTATTAATATGAAATAAATGTAAGATTAAAAGGAAACAGAAACGTAAATCAAAGTTGGTAGAATCTCTTTACTTTAAATGTTCAATACAAAAATAAAAATAATTTAAAACTAATTAATAGGGTTCATACTCGCTTGGCAATCTAATTATCCATCTAGAACATATAAAAATATTGAAATGACAGGAATGTAGTTCTGTATTTTCGAACCTCAGTAATGAGCTGTTTGAAGATTCAAATCAATATTTGTACTGATACTTCAAAATCGGAATAATTTTTTTTTAATCATCTTCATAAGCATAGTGATAATAAATAAATGATGACTTTGAAGGATAAATAATAAAGAGCTCAAATTAGTAATGTGAGTTATCATTGAATACTAGTTATCTATTTTTACCAGTACTATAGAGACTGGAGTATGATCGAATTGTTCATACAGTTTCTTTACCCAATATTATCAATAATTGTAGTATAATAATTTCACTAATAATTAAGTGAAATTAATTTAATTAATTAATTAAGCCTTCAATGGTAGAATCATCAATACTATTCAATACTTTCAAACTCAATGAAATCAAACTTTCAATATTAATCAATCAATACATTTCGTGGTTCGAAACAAAATTCACAAAAATAAATTCTGCATTGTATCTTATAATAATTATGTTCATTGCAGGTTTGGTTCAAGAACAGACGGGCGAAATGTCGACAGCAGGTGAAGCAGCATCAACAGCAGCAGCAGAACGGGGGCGGGGGCGGGTCAGAAAAGAGCGGGGGCAGCGGCGGAGGCGGCAGCAGAAGTCTGGGAGGCGGCAAGAGCAAGTCGACAGCGCCGCCGGCCAAGACGCCACCAGCTCCCGCTACGGCTGCCGCCTCCCCTGTGCCAGGGGCGGGTGCGCCGGGGGCCGGGACTGCTGCCTCTCGTGATTCACCTTACAAGCCGCTACTCACCGCCACGCCACCTGTGCCCTCCGTTTACTCACCAGGCTAGTATAATTTACTAGTTGAAAGTACCAGGAGCTAGTAAAGTATACCTTCTGAGCACAAGGAGGTAACCTCCTTGCTCAAGTATCATTCACGTAGAAATCAATTTTTATTACAGTTACCAGCAGTAGCCTACCTCATTCACAATGACTTGAGACGAATTAAACAAACCCACAATGTAATCAAATATCGAACGGGGCTGCTACTGTTGGGATGACATACCATAGCAACGATACGAAATAGTCCCGACCAAAAAAAAAATTCGGACACATACAAAAACGTACGCATTGCCAATGCTATTACGTGTCTATGCTACCTCGTTTTATTACTCATGGTTTGTCGTGGCGAATGTAGCCACCCCATACTTACACGCACACACACGCAAAAAGTTTGTCTATTTTGTTTCAAGTTAGACAAGTGAGGGTATACAATACCTATTAAGAATTAGGAGGTAACCTCCTTGATAAAGTATTATTTACGTAGAAATTCTTATTCTTTTTCCTGTAACTAGAATATTTTTGAACTACTATAGCTGCAAACCAATATTTTCTCCTGATTTTAACAAAAGTATTGATAATTTAAAAAAATATTCTCAGCTTTCATTCAGGAGTAAATCAGCATTAAATTGATCTAATATATTTTTAATTGATCAGAGTATCAGAGATCATTTCCATCCATGTGTCATGACTATTGACATTAATTGATTATTGCTCTTAGATTTTTATGTTTGACAGCCATTATTTAAAAATATTTCAACTGCTATTGTCCCAACAACTCTAATATTTCATGAATATTAAACTCCCTAATGACACGTGATAAATGGAAAATAATTTTTCACAAGATGAATCATTAATTTAGTACTGAGTACCCAACTACCCATATGTAGGGTTTTAAAACACTATAATCTTTCATAATTGACTAAAGAAATTTGTAATTTGTAATTAGTTCCTTGAGGCTTGAGGAGCTTAAATCTTTTAATAAGGTCTAATTACAGTGACTATATAAGTTCACTGTAGTCTGTTCTGTAGGCCTAACAAGTTCTAATAGCCAGGCAGGATATGTATGAATAATGTACCAGACTCATGGATTGATCTGGGGCGTTTTGAAACTACCAGCGCTGTCTAGGAGCTTTAAAAAGAACCATTTCCAGTCGTTGCGGCAGGTCTAAAAGAAGGGTGAGAGAGGAGATATATTTCATAAGCGTTACCTCTCAACTAGAGTACTGACAAAATGTTAGATCGTTAGATGTAACAACTCCTTTATCTTTGAGGAAAATTGACATTTTCTCTTCAAGCTATTTTATGGAAACTTAATTTCACATTTTTTTATGATAATTTTATTCTACACTCCTACAGAATAAAGTAAATGGACCTAGTAAATAATATAAAATAAGATTCAGAGACAGGTAATTGTCTAGTTAGGTAACTTACTACAAAAATATGCTTAGGCCTATGGCTTTCTTAGTGGGTAGCTAGCCTTAAAAGTAGGCTCCACTAATAATTCAATTTACACTCATCATAACATTAAATAATAATAAAATAGTAATGTCAATGAATTATAAACAATTATTATTGATTAGTCGTTACACATAAATTATTCTTCCGAAATAGAATCATTTTCATCCAAAACCACATTTTTTATGAGATACATAAATACAACCATGTATTTTTCCAATTCTCTACTCAATAATTACTATCTAAGCTATTCTCAAATAAGTAACATAATTATTATAACACTAATATTGATCACTTGTTAGGCAGGCTAGTTGTGAAGGTGATATTGTGGTATTTATCCATATGGAAAGACAATATATTAAAACCACAGGTTTATTAAAAATCGAAATACCGGTTTCGGTTGCTAAACTTCTTTAGTTGTTTACCAGAGATTGATAATGGATGATGTAGCAGCCGGTTTTTAATAAATCTTTGGTTTAGGTAAGTGAAAACAAAGTTTATTTAAAATACCATATCGGTACATTAAATTGAGTTTTCACTTATCGTACCTAAATTATGGATAAGTTCCACAACATCCCTGATAAAAGTGCAAATCTATGGTTTGACAAAATTTTATATTTTCATTTGATACTAACAAAAATAATACATTTTATCCCAGATCACTTTCTTATAGACTCTAATATTAGTGGCACTATTGAACTGGATATAAGAATTGTACCTACAGTATTTTTTTTCATTTAGTTATATATGAGATCCAAAAAATTTCTACTCAAACTATCTAACACCATGATTTTCAGTACCGGTAGTCAAGTTCCGATTTTCCCTTAGTCATAGGTACGTGGACTTGCTTACCATTAATTTTGCTTGCAAACTCTTCTTTTTTCCTTACATCCATTTTTCCCCTACTTTTTCACTCCTCTCTTCTTCCTTATGTCTTACCCTTTACCTGCCTATTACATGGGTAACCACAGTTGACTTGGTATCCTTTCTTCTCTCATATTCTCCATTAGCTACACCAAACCATAAAGCCTATATGGTTATTTGTATAATGTGTCAATGTGATAGTTTATTATTGTTATGAGTTTTTGTTATATATTTTTTTGTGTTTCAATAACTGAATTGATAATAGAATTTGAGTTTTAGAACCCAAATATCAGGCCACTAATGTTCATAATCAATTTATTATAGAGTATGAATTAGGATCTTAGACTAGATGATTATAAATTCACTAATTGGAATAATTCCAATGGAAAATAGGAACCATTTCATGGAATTAAAAAGAAACAACAACTCAATTTAATTTTAGCAGCTTCTGGAATAGAATATATTTGTCTAGTATTGTGGCTTTAGTTGAGAATTATTTCAATAAATTGAACTAATGAATAAATAAAAAATATTTTTATCAGTAATTATTGGCTAATTGATGTAGCTAGTCAGTAACTTTGAATTAATTTTATTTCCAGTCGATTTGACAAATTGAAATATTTCAAATACCGTACGAATTTAAACCATAGTTCAGTTTGCTTCTTCAAAATTCAAACTTCAAACTTCAAAATTCAGTTTGAATTATACTTTAAAACTTTATATAACTTGGTTACTTGGACTTGAAGTTGAACTCTACGGTGATTTGAAAGACTTAAATCTAATGGCGTAAATACTAGAGTCACATAGTATAGAATAGAGAATAGAGACTTTATTTGATAATGAATATTAGAATATTGACAAAAATAAAAAGAATAAAAGAAGCAAATAATATATGAAATAAGAGTATAACTAATTATGGGCTAAGATGAAATATTTTGTAAATATACTGTATAGGCTACAAAAAAGTATAAAAAGAGATGGAGCTACACAATTAAAAATAGAAATTGAAAATTAGAGGATATTCAAAATGATTATTGAATTTCTACAACAGTAGAACAGTAGCAGGAAACCTCAATGAGTACATATTGATAACTCAAAATGACTTACAAGCTAATTTTGAAACATTTTATCCAGAGTTTTTGTCAGAAATGAATAAGCTTATCTCTGAATATAATACCAGCTTTCAATGACATCATTATTGAGAGAAAAAAATAACTTTTTTATTCTTCTCTTGAAAACAGGAAGAGGATAATTAGCATAAACTATATCCTGTGGTACATGATTGAAAAACCTGCCTTGCAAAAAACAAAAAGATTTCTGAAAGAAAGTGCTATTGGGTCTAGGGATTGGGAACCTTCCAGTGAACCTTGTTCTCATTCCTCCAATTTCATGTCCTAAAGTTGCCCCTTGATTTCCACTAGACCAATAGAATTCAGACAGGACCTTGAAGACATAAAGGTGCCTCAGAGGCATGATTTTCATAACCTGGCATGATGATAGGAAATCAAAATTCTCTTGATTAACAATCGCTCTAACTAGAGACTTCTGCAGAGACATTAGTGGCCTTAAATGAGTTATATAGGTACTTCCCCAACAGACCAACCCGTAAGAAAGGCGAGATTGAGCAAGAGCAAAGTAAAGATCTCTCAAAACAAATGTTGGACATATATTTTTCAAACTGAAAATTCTATGCAGTAAGCAACGCAGGTACTTTTTCATGCCATCTATCTGTCCTTTCCACATCAAATCGTCATCAACAGTAATGCCAAGATACTTCACACTTTTTGACTGATTGATGATACCACAGTCACAGTCATGACTGGTACATCCCACATGATGGAACTTTAAAGGTTGGATCAGCAAGAAAGAAGAGGCTATTCCAAAATTCAAATAAATAGTTTTATCAAGATTCAGACTTAATTTATTGTACCTGAACCACATGGAAATCAAGTGCAGGTCGTTTGACATCTGATCATACAAATCCTCATCAGAACATGCACCATAAGAAAGTGCTGTGTCATCAGCAAACACTGTAAAACTTCCTCTGAAGGGGCCCAGATACAGGTCGTTGATGTAAACCAAGAATAAAATTGGTCCCAACACAGAGCCTTGTGGAACTCCAGTCAATCATCAGAAGCGGGCTAGAACTCAAGCCAATGCTTACAGCCTGGGAACGCCCAGTAAGATATGAACGGAACCAAGCTAGTGGCAGACCACGAACTCCAGATGCCTCCAACTTTCTGACAAGTGTAGAATGATCCACTGTATCAAAGGCTTTTCGAATGTCCAGAAACAAACCAGATACTCTTCTGATCTCTTTATTATTGATATTTGAACATATTTCTGAGACAAATTTCCTCAGAGCCAACTCAGTTCCCAAGCCCTCCCTAAAACCATATTGACTACTAGAGAAGAAATTGTATGAATTTAGAAAGTTCAATAGACGAATTTTAATCAGCTTCTCAAAAATAATTGAAAACACAGAAAGAAGTGAAATTGATCTATAATTCTCCACCAATTTCTGTTACCTTTTTGGGAATCGGAATCACTTTTGCAATTTTGAGTTTGCTAGGAAAAGCGCCCTCAGAAATGCTCAAGTTGAAAACAAAAGCTAACACTGGACTAATGAAAGAGCTTATCCGTTTAACCAAGACAGAGGAATATCCATCAATTCCTGGGGCCTTGGATGTTTTTAAGGATGAAATGACTTTCTCTATCTCAAACCTCTTCCAATCAATTCATTAATCAATTTCCAAATAAGTTGAACGGAATTGAGATAAGAATGAAATTATTTATGTGTTCAGTCTCCGTACAGTTGAAAACAAGAGCTAGAACTTGAATGGTACCGTGAAAGAACATTTATTTGCGTAGCTCATCATAGTATCTTTATTTTATGTGTAAAATATTCCATATCAGAGACTATAATAATAAAAACAATAGATTTTAATACTAGAGAAATTATATTATAGGAATCATTCTACTTTCAACACTTAATATTAATTATAATATTATTATGAGTCATGTTTTATATTCAGCACAGTATAGCGGAATAACTCACTGACTAAAAGTATGAATACTGAGACAAAATAAAATTATAGAACAATACAGTACAACAAAAAATCCAGACAAAAGTCTTCATATCATTAGTAAAGATAATCAATAAAAATAAAATAATTATGATCTCATAAACACACCGTAGTACAAAGTTTTCGATGAGAAGATAATAAAAACTGATTTGAATAATAGATTAAAACCAAGGTTTCAACTGACATACCTATCCCGCGTATATAATAATGGTACATATCAATATTATATGAATCTTTAGCAATATCAATATGTTCGACGTTTATTTATATTTCAATAAAATTATTTATATATTCCATGTCGATGTACTGTATATATTATTTATGTTACAATTTGAACCTTTGCTACTGGGAACCGTACCTTTATTGAAAATTATCAATATTGTTTGGCTACTATTTATAATACCATATGATTATTTTCATATTCCGTGTAGATGTATATATTATTTATGTTGCTATTTAAATATATGTTACTAGGTACCTCTATTGGGCACAAACTGTCATGTAAGTTAGAATATGAAATCCGGTATCATTCATTGAGTTTGTGAACTTAACAAAATACTATATGGGTGAAAATGGAGGCAGGCATGATAAGTAGTAGAGTGGACTATGATTGTGCGTGATTTCAAACTTAACTGTTCTTTACACACATAAAAATAATTGATAACTTTTCACTTTCCATGTCTCGTAGTTTGCATCAATATTTGATCCGAAGTTATAATTATAATTAAGATCCATTTCTTTTTCATTTTGCAAGTATTCCTTGTCTCATAAATGAATAGATGGCTAATAAAAAATAATGTTTCCAACGTAGGAACAACGAATACCTCGATATGGAGTCCAGCGATAATCGACTCGTGCCTGGACTCGAGCCACCACCAACGGAGCGGCGGCGGGGGCGGCACAGGGTATGGCGGCGGGGGCAGTGGGGGCGGCAGCAGCAGCAGTGCCAGCGTGTCCACCTCCTCTAGCAGCAACTGCTACCCGCCGCCCCATCCGCACCACCAGAACTACACGTCCTACTATAGTAATATGGACTACCTGGGACCACCTACCTCTGCCATAACACACTCCCAGCTCAACGTACCAGTAAGATTTATTCATTTAGTTATACAATTAATGGAAGGAATAAACAGGCAAAATATATTTCTTCCAGAAATCAGAAATAATTTGTCAAAGTTATATAGTACAAAAAATTTAATTGAATTTCTTGGAAATTGAAATTAAAATTGGTGGACTTGAAACCCCCATTTGTGTGACACCGAGCTCTCACCATTTGAATAAAATATCTAATGATATAATTCACTCTATTCCACTACGGTACTGAAAAATACAGTACCTTTATTGCTGAGGGACAATAACTTACTAATAATATTAATAAGTTATACACTTTATTATAATTGGCTCTTGATGAATTAACAGCTTAACAGCAAATGCAAAATACTCAAGTATAATTACTGCAGTTGAGGAGTAGAAAAATCTGCTAGGTATGTGAGAATAAATAAAAATTAATAATACAAATTTTAAGTTTAAGCTAGTTGATTTATTAAATCGAATCTATCAATAGAGATACCACATATGCTTAGAGCGGAATGATGATGTCATTTGAAAAAAATGCTAAGTGAATTGTTTATCAATTGAATATTTATCTATTCATGAGTTATTCATAAGTAGCTATACAGATACAGTAGAGGAATGAAAATACAGGCGTCTCCCCAAAACTTCTACTATTCCAATTCAGTTGAAAATATCCAAACTCAGGTTCTGTCTTGTAATGTATTCACTCACACTATTTACACTGACCATAATAGAAATTAATAATAATATTGGGAGAATTTGACAGGCGAACTCATTACATCGTTAAATATAACAAAGTGGACGGGAAGCATAGTTCAGGCCCCCTCCCTCTACCCCCTCTGATACCTCCCTACAAAATACTTTATTTAAAGTTCTAGATCCGCTCCTGACTTGTTCAATGTTATAATTTCCAAATTATCCCGCAGTATTCGATTCACAGTGTTTGAATTCATTTTATGCTGATATAGTGATGTGTTGATATGATATTACAGTATATAGGTTCTAGAAGTTTAGTTCAATAGTTATTAAATAAGGGAAAAAGCTATGTGACGACTGACACTTGAATTCAGTCTGATGTCGTCTCTGTGCATGAGGTGAGACTAGACTTAGACTACACATTCATTACAATTTGGCGTAAGTGTAAAAGCATGATTCTCCAATAAATTATTGATTGCAAATGATATAATTATTATTAATTATATAAATCAATTACCTTATCAATAAAGCAGGTCACTCACCCTTTTTTTAACTGGGCAGCCTAAAAGATGATGATATTAAATTACCGTAAAATAGGATAATTTTGATTCAAGAAACGGTATGAACTTAAATTACAGGCGTGAAAGTTTTACTGTTCAAATGCGAGAAATACCTGCTGTATGTTCATCATTCAGAAGTGCAGGTATCACCAACTAAATTGTAGTTTCTTTGTCAATTATAGTTTAAATTTATTTATCCATTAACATGTAGATGCTGTAGCCTAACTATGTTATTATTTATCAACTTAATACTACCGGATTGAACTCTAATATTCTTCATCTACTTCTACAAGCACAGATAATCCAAAAACGTTCCTCATATCCTTTCTTCTCTTATATAAAAATACAATAAATAATATTCTTGTAAGCTTTTTACTGTTTATTATTCACTAAATATCTGTACATAGCAATTGCATTTAATTTTTATTGATTTCTTCCAGGAGAACGGCCTTGAAAGTTCCTGGGTGAAAAGAGAAGATTCAACATCGTGGTTTTACAACTCGACAGGATGGGACAGAAAATGAAAACGAATGTTGGGCCTAAACTTTCATTAGGAAACTTTCTGTTCTGCTGGAGCGTGAACTTTTATAAAGGTAGGCCTACGCTTCAGTGTTAGAAAAATTGACAAAACATAGCACAAGTGATAAATTTGTGTATAGTAGCGATTTTGCGATTTTCGATCGCTATTTCTGAGATTTGGGTAAGATTTACACAATCGCCGCCATTTAAATTTTTATTTAGTATCCGACTCTCTTCAACTTCCATTAATAAAAAATACAATATTATTATTCCTTATCCAGTTATAACCCTTATTGTTGAAAAATGGCGTTTTGTAGCATATTTTTCCAATTATCTCAATAACCGTTAAAGTTACAAACTTGGAACTGGTTTCATTGAATTCCTCAGCTAATTTTACATAGGAATTGATTATTTTAGAACCTCACTAAAGCCTCTTTAAAATTAGAAAAATTAATACATTTTGAAAAATCTCAATTTTCCGCCATTGTTATCTCGGTAACAAAGCGTTTTTGGAGGTTGGTCCCAGGGAACTTTTTTGTTTACTTGGTGTAAGGAATCAGCCTGAGAAGTATTGTACATTCCTCCTGTAACACCCTGTATAATAAATGATCTAAAATTAGCTAGAATATCGTTATTTGCCAAATATTTCATCAATTTTACCTCCAAAACGACACACTTTTTAATAATTTAAGAAACAGAAGCTAAGAGTGAATAGGTCTGTAATTTTCAGGTAAATTTTTTGTTTGCTCTTGATTTGTGAATTGGTATGATATGAAAATGTTGGAATAGAATGATTTTGTAGTTCCATATTTCTCTATTACATTAAGGAGCATATAATTATAATTATTATACATTCTACAATAGTGTTTCCTTAATCTTAGGGCTACTTTTATCACTGTTTTTTATTTTAAATAATTATCAAAGTACCCTTTTTGAATTATTTTTCAATGCAAAAAAAAATTAAAAATTCAAAAAGGGCAAGTTACCTATTTTGATAATTATTTAAAATGAAAAACAATTCTACAATAGTATGGTCTATATCCACATTGATATTATACAGAGTGTTTCAGAAGTAGTGTCGAGAATTTCAGTGTATTCTTCCTTGGTAGAAAACATACCTTAAATATCATTTTCAAAATGTCTGAAAGTCCTCAATTACTCACACAGCCGCCATTTCTTGTTTTCTCATTTTCATCTAATCTTTCAATTTTATAATTCTGTAGCGGCCTTGAGAGGGTACTATAGTGGTCAATTACTATGTAAAATCAACCGAGTAACATTTTCGTCTAAAACGCACTCAAAACTCACAAATCAGGATTTAAAGAAGACAAAACAGACATAAAAGAGCAGCTATGAAAAGATTGCTGTTTTGACTTCTTTAAATCCTGATTTTTGAGGCTTGGGTGAGTTTTAGACGAAAATGTTACTGAACATTTTTCCTTCAGAATTGAATTTCTTACAATATTAAAGAATCGAAAATACTAGTCAACAATTAAATATCCTATTTCTATCCCTTTAAATTTGTAAAATATAGTTCTTCAGCTTATTTTTCTAATTATCTCAATAACCATCAAAGGTACGAACTTCTAACTGGTTTTAATCGATCTCTCGGTTGATTTTACATAGTAATTGACCACTATAGTACCCTCTCAAAGATTAGATGAAAATGAGACAACAAAAATGGCGGCTGTGTGAGTAATTGAGAACTTTCAGACATTTTGAAAATTATATTTAGGTATGTTTTCTACCAAGGAACAATACACTAAAATGCTCGACACTACTTCTGAAACACTCTGTATAATAAATGAATGTCAATCAATATTGTAAATGTGTAGTAGCCTAAGCATAACGTTTTTCGTTTTGATGGACATATTTTCCTAAACCACTCGAAAAAAAAATTCTATCATGACTTTTTGTAAAGTAGCGGAAAAGTAGCGGAGAAGTAGCAAAAAAGTAGCAAGCTACTTTTATTAAAAGTAGTTGTAGTGTAGTTTAGCTACTTTTTGAATAAAGTAGTTGTAGTTGTAGCTAACTACTTTTAAAAAGTAGTTTACCCAACACTGCTAATTAGTATCCAATTCATGCAAAAAACGTAATATGCCAATAAAGTCTAAAGCTACCACAGTATACTTACATTTCCGGCTTTAATTTCAAATTCCAATGTGCAAATATTTCAATGCTTGATTTTACTAGAGTAAAGTAGCGCCTACTTTATCGTTTTTATTACTCTGTTCTGAATTTTATTCCAAGATATTAAAATAAACTGATGGGATATAATATATAGTTTCGTGAATGTTCGTTCATTTTTTGTTCATTTTAACTATCCATTTATATTGGTAAGATGATAAATGCCAACTATCTTGATCCAGGGCCTTTTTTATAGAGCCTTCTTTAGGGTCTTCTTCATATATTAGAGCTTGATAGGAATCATAAGATTATAACCTAAATTAGTTTTAAACTTTTGAACAGAAGTAACTTATCTTCACTTCAAGAATCACGTAGCCTACTGTACTTTCCCATTGTGATTTCTTTCGATAAGGTTTTCTAAAAGCAATTTTCCATTGAAAATGGTTTTATAATTTAATGAATTTATTGAACTTGGTAAAATTGTCTGCCTAACATACAAAATTATAATTTTTCAGGTGGTTTCGATGAATGAAGATCAACAAATTTTAAAACTCTTCTACTCTGTTCTTCTGTGAAAATATTGAATCAAAGTGGCAACGAAATGAACTACCGCAAGTTCAACAGTGATAATGTGATTATAATAATTATTATCAATACGGTAATGCAATATTGTAACCGACCAGAACTTCCAATATTGACTGATTAGATGATCTCACGGTATAGTAACCAATAGAAAACAATGAAATCTATGTGATGGTGAGAATAGTGAATAATATATGAACAATTCTTATAATTATTAGGCCTAAGAAAGAGTATCATATCAGTTACTAGACTATAGTGTAAGTAAATAGCGGAATAGTAATCGAATAATACAAATAAATATGATATTTATAGTGTGTTTGTTGTTTGTGTGAGACGAGTCCATCAAAAGTAGTTCGATCTGTACAAATTTTCAGGTGCAATAAAAGATGTAAGTGGATGTAAAATTAGCACTATGTATTAATTACAAAAGCCAGGCCTACAGAACATCAATTTGTTTTATGAATACTGTATTGCCTATTTGTGTTTCAAGTGAGCTCCATAATTTCAGTGAGTAATTCCATCATGATTATGTTGCGGAATAATTGGAGTTGCTTTCAATACCGTACAACTTTTTGTCATCCAAAGCTATTGTAGACAATATTATTATTAGTCTTGAGTGAGTTCTTATTCATGGTTCTTGTGTTGAATTACTATGAATGAATTTTGGGAGTCTCTGAAGTAGCTTTATTCAAGTGAGCTAGCGTTTCATCAGCAACTATTTCATAGCACCCTATCCCTAACAATAATAACTTAAGTTATTCTGCCATGGATAACTTAGGCCTACTTTCATTGTAGATATTTCATTAATCATCTACCGTACTCTTTCTATGGATTTTTACTATAATTTTATTTCAAAAACATTACTAGCCATCCATTATGATATGATGATTCATAATGGTCTGATTCATAGGCCTAATGAGTAAAACAATGAAATTCACGTTTCTTTCAGACCCTGAACTATTCAACGTAACCTGAATACACTCATGAAATTATAATTTCTTAACCATTAAAAGTTTTTTCAACAATATATTTTGTCGAAATGCACAAAAATGATTTAATTATGGAATAAACTCACAATAATAAAGATAAGAACAAAATTAATTTAGTATGACCAATAATGAGTACCGTACCTAGATTATTATAATTCGAAATAGACGCATGCATTGACTCAACAAATAACAATAAATGAAAAGTCAAGATGTTGTCAAACCACTGATCTATTAGAAAAATGAATTAACAGATAATAGGATACAACTTAACTGGTTAATTGAATACCTCTTTTATAGCTTCAAGTGTTGTGCTCTTTAATTGTAACTATTCATGAGTTTGAAAAATAAAAGGATAGGTACCGATACCGTTTGTCTTCGAATACATACAAAGCAGGAGGCTTATTGATATTAAAGTCTTCATTTCACTACTTCCCAATAGCTCAAAATTCTTATTAATAATTTATTTTCTTTTAATATGATATTATGTTAGATGCAGAAAAGGCCACTAACTTTACAAACACTTATAGGTAACTTATTGGCCTTTGATGACCTACTTATAATGCTACTTATAATTTTCATTTAAACTTTCAAGGCACATTTATAAATGGTTGTTTGTACAGTATATCATTTAAATATGAACTTGTATGAATCACGAATAATTTATGAATAAAAAAGTAATTGGAGATTCGAAATTGTTATTCAATCAAGATTTCAAAGCAGATTGGATGAGACGACAGAGAAAAAATCAACTTAGGAAATGTATCACTCACAAAAATAAATTTCTAGTATCAGTGAATAAGAAGACATTGGTTTAATATGAAATTTTGTGAAAAAAATCAGCATACCCACAAATACGTTGGAAACGTATAAGCGAAGCATTCTCGTTTTTTCAATCCATAGATACAAGTATTAATAGATCACTGTTAAATTTTCTGTGGGGTACGGTATAGTATGTAACTTACGGTATTTCATAGATTGCAATGGATTAATTATTTCAGATGTAATTCAACAATATTAATATTGCTGAAATTAAATGAATTTCTTTAAAATTTGTTACAAAAATTAAAGCAATGCAAATGTATCGTATTATTTGAAATTTCAATAGAAAACCAATGATTGTACTGTAATGTATACCGTATGATGAACCGAATATAATATTATCTAGGTGCCTATTATTACAGTGACTATATAAGTCACTACCTATATAAAATATAGGTTTTTATGAAATTTATTATTTGGAGAAATTAAAAATGAAAATAATATTGAAAAATGATGATAATACATGAATCTAATTATTATACTGTTTTTAACAGTATTTGGTTGATCCAATTCATGTAATTTAATGATTCAATGAATTGACATAAACTTATACAGAACAAAGATGAATTGTACAATTTATATGGAATCACTACAAGTATTAGAGTTCATTATTTTTAGTGGATGGCATATTAGTGGGAATTTCCAAAAAAGTTCCAAAACCGTCTCAACCACAATAATTCCACATCATGGGAAATTGTGGTAGCTTAATCTTATATACTGTGATTGTATTTCAGGTGAAGTTCTTCTTATTTTATAGAGCCAAAAACACAAAAAAGAACACGAGAAGCACTAGAAGAGTTTATTCGAAACTGGAAACAAGAAAATTTATTTTAAGTTCTGTAATTACTAAGCGAATTTCAGTAATCATCGAATTTTATAATTTTAATGTATTATTATCGTACACATGGAATGTATCTGTCTCTTTCAATCTTATTGTATGAGTTATGTGGCATTCATAGTAAATTTTGACTTGTAAAAAGCTCACAATGTGTATAATGTTCACATTAAGGCTACACTCGGCTTCCAGTGCTATTATGGTGACAAATAATTCATGTTTACAATAAAATATTAAGAAAATGTGAATAATAATTCTTCAAAAATTTCAACAGATCTCTTTTCAAAAACTTTGAGAAGAATGAGTTCATAATAGAGAGCACAGTAATAACGATCTTCGTAATTTATTACGGTACCTCCATGGCTATTATTTAAGTGATTCTTTTATTAGGCACCGTGTTGTAACCTCCTTGGATGTGTTTTATTCAGAGATTCAGTACTTTTGTACTGATGTAAGGATGTACTTATATCAGGTTTATTCAGTGATTCTTAATTGATATCTTAGTTAAATTGCATAAAAAGTACTCAAATGGTAATGTTGTTCACTATGAAATTAAAAAACTTTTTGTCAATGTGTCTGACACAAAATCATTATATCCATTTACATCTTCTCAATGTACTTTGTAATAAATTATAAATTTGTAAATATTAATATGAAAAGTATGTGAATAGGTATTGATTAAGGAAGTACATTGACTATTCAATCAACGGTTCAATAATTGAGTGATCAAAATAAACATTGAAAACACGATTTCCTCTTGTACTTTCTGTCTTAATGCCCTAGATTCTTTAAAACTTTGGTATTTCAAGAAAATTACGGTACATCGAGAAAAATGATTGAGCAATGAGTATCATGAAGTTCTAGAGAAACTTAAATTTTTAGAGGAATAAATTTTTTATTCCATATATAAGTTATCTGGGATGATTATGTTTTATATGGGATGAAACATATCAATTGAGTTGGTACTTATGGTATTATGTTATATATGAGGTGAATCAATCAAGAAAACTACTAGGAAATATTTAATTGATGTGAGAATTGTTAATGATGATGAACATTGGAATTTTAATGTAACTTTGAATTGTTAATGATGCATCTTAAATTATTCTTTGTGTGTTTCTCAGCTTGAATCTTCAAATTAATGTGGAACGACTAGAGGAGAATAGAGTATAGAGCTAATATTATGATCTATAGTTTGATGATTGGAGACTCAAATTGTCAAAAAAGGTGAAACTAAATATTGAGTGAGTAGCCTAAATAACTTATTCCCTCCATTATTTTCCATAGCTCATCATTGAATGACCGGCCTGCCGGTTTACAGCTATTCTGTACGGTCGCCGGTCGGTTTACCCACCCAGTTCTTGACTGTCAGTGTCACAGTCAGCACTGTCAGTCCAAACTGACAGTGGATAATTACCTTTACAGGAGAAGTTTGCTTGATTCAAAATTGTGAAGTATACTTGAACTCACATGATACAGAATTTCAATGAAATATTTCTTCTTATGAAATAAAATCAAAACAAGTTTAATCCACTGCATTTTTACTTTTACAATATTATAGAATAGAGAAAATATACATTAGGGTGGAGTGAAAAATTAAAATTTTTGATAATCGTGATGGAATACCCGGGAGTAGTTGCCAAATTGGGAGTAAATGAGACCCTCAAAATTTGGGTTCAGAGAATTAACATCTTCAGGTGCCCCAAAGGCATCAAAGTTTGAAGAATTTAGCAAAAATTGAACTTTTTTTAAAAATTTTACTTTTCAGAATCGTGATGAAATATGAATTTTAGTTTAGTTAAAGGTCTCAATTGATCACCAAAAAAATCTCAACACTCTAAATTTACATTGAAAGGTGCCCCATAGAGGTTGAAAATCTTGATATTTTGTTAAAAATCGGAAAATTTCAAAAGTCTTTAAACGTTTTCAAACTGGGTTTTGGAGTTGAAAATATGATATAATTTCATATTAACGGCAATTTCCAATGTGCTTCATGCAATAAAATTTGATAACAATTGATTGAAAGGAACAAATAAATGTTTGCAATTGGTCCTTTTTCAAGACATGTGACCTGGACATCAGGAAAGTGAAATAGAATGACAACCTTTTTTCAAGCAGTGAATATTATCAACTTTACATTAATATGTATTAATAGTTAGTATTGAACTATGAATAATTGTGAATTCAATGACAGAATCATTCATAACATTCAAATAAACCAAGAAATCAATACTTATTGTTTCAGATGCCAGCTACAGTCTAATGAATTACCATTATATTGCTTATTAAACATTAAAATGGTGAAACGTTGTACCTAACTTATTTTTAGTGTTGATAGGTTCTAAGCTGCAGCTACCCATCGTGGATTCGAATAAATAATTATCCTTCATGAGCCAAGTTCAAATTGTTAAGTGACACAAACCAACAAAATCTAAAAAAATGAAAAATTGGAAAATTTTCAAAGTTCAAAGTTGATTCAATGCTTTCAAAGTTCAAAATCTAATACAGTTTTCTATTCCAGATTCTATTCATCATATCTTGATCCTTATTATGAAATATAGCAGTCATAATAATTAAAAATTTTCAATTGTAGGTCATGAAACCATTTCATTAACAAACTGGAATAGAATGGTACATATATCAACCCTAAATAGAGTTGACTTGACTCAAATGAGTACAATCTATTACGGTTAAACCTAGATTCTCATATTGATTCCTCATTCCAAGCTCAATATTTACAATTACTTACCTATTTTACCTACATACAATGTGGCCTGTCACTTTTCAAAAAAATCAGTTTGTGTGGGGGAGGACAACACTGTACTATTCATGTACGGTACCAATGATAAATTACTAAATTTGTGCATAGAATGGATGGTTATCATTCGCAAAACAGAAGTGCAATCAACACACTGGACGAGTCTGGAATCACTGATGCCTCAAATAATAAAATAAAATAATTTCTGTCAATTAGCTATGAAATGATAGTGATGAAGTGATTCAAATGTGGCTGGGGAAAATAAACAAGCTAACTATTGTTATTCCGACATATTGATGCTACTGTATTCAATTCCATCAGGTATGAAAATCATAATAAATCATACACACTAGCGGATCCAGAGGGGGGGCACAGGGGCACGTGCCCCCCCCAGACGGATGAAACATACACTAGATAGAATGAACTAAATTGAATTATACTGTACATATATACTCAAATTAAAAATTCTAAGGGGGTTTAATTGAAATTTTTAAAACTGCTATGAATATACTTTTTAGAGTAAAAAAAACAAAAATTTTCGGGGCAAGCCCCGGACCCTATTTTCAGCGTGTATCAAGTAGCCTAATAGCTGACGCCAAAACGTTAGTCGGTTTTGTCTGCTTGTATGCTCCAACAGCTGATGCTGTAGATTAGAGTTGTCATTTAGCTATGCCTGGATGGTGGATTTAAAATTAAAAGAGACAATAGATGCTTTAGTATTAGGCTACATCAATGAGGAAAGTGTCTAAAATTTTGGCAACAGCTATAGTAGCAATGAGACTGAAGCCTCAACATCCAAAATAAGAATTTTTCTTCAACTCTGAACTGATTTATTCAATATTATTTTGTAAAAGTAACACAATTTTCACGTTGGGGGGGCACTAAAATATCTCAAGAACTATGCGGCTCAGCGCAAAATGTGTCAACATTACAATATATTTACATAATTCATGATTTGACAATAAGATTATTTTTAACATTTGACAATTCCCCGGTCTACTGACTGCGGCTAAGACCTAAAAAACTGAAACTGAAACTGAAATAATTTTAAAAGAGTGGTCCTATGCAAAATTCCGCTAAATTAAACGGTTCTCAAGTTACAAAAGGGAAGGGATGAACTTAACTTATACATTTTTAGGCCAATCTTCGAGATATTTTGGAAAACTAGAATTACACATCTTAGCCCCCCTCCTCGAAAACATAAGTTCAATAGAATGTAGCATTTCACGAAATTTTTATTTGAGCAATTTATAGTTTAGGGGCTGTATACGTCATTTTGGTATTGGGGAGGAACTTTAACCCTTGAAAATAAGGCTAGACTAATTGCACCATACTAAAGGAAGTATTCCCAAGCTGCAGCTTGAGATGCGCGGTGTGATATGGGGCACTGACGATTGACCAGTGACCATCATACCCAATACCCACATCAACTAGTCAGAATCAAGTAAAATGGTTGGAAATAATTGCTCAGAATCAAATGGTTCAATGGTTGGAAATGATTGCTCTCCTGTAAGATTGAAAATACATATTGGATGGCTTTCTAGCTGTTCTAAATGCATTTGAGACTACCTTTTTCAACAAAAATCTCTGGGGGAAAAACCCCCGACCCCTTTTTGCCATAGCGTGAGAAGTGAAAATATCAAGTAGCCTACTAGATAAGAATACAAGATACAATGAAAAACGAAAGTAATGTACCGGTACCAAAAATACATGAGTTGGGTAAGCCACTTTCAGCATTTTTTCATATTTAACCAGCCTATTAATGAATAATTTTTGTTTCTTAATCTATTGTTAAAATTGAATTGAAGGGTTATAAAACTGTTCATATAATTTAGGGGAAAATTTAATCTGCTTGATGAATCATGTAACAATACACATTTTCCATATCAGATAGAGTGAATTTTGTGGAATTTTCATCATTGTTTCTGTAATTAATAAGATACTCTTCTTCAAATTTCTATATTTAAAAAAACCCTCCTATTAATTGGTGGTACTTCTTTATATTATCTTATTATAGGTGGGGGGGGGGGTATTGATTAGCTATGAAGAGGCACTTGTGAAAAATTGTGGGAGGGGGGTGCAGACTTGTGATAATTTCGCCTCACTAGCCTTTAATATAATTTCATAACCTTGGTTGTTCCCCCCCTATAAGTAAATCCTGGATCCGCCCCTGATCATACACATTAGATTCAAATCAATAGATTAGATCCAGGATGATAGATTGGAGTATGATGTGCCACTCTATACCACTTTGCTGATAAAATGGTTACATGGCCTACAATTAAAAATTTTTAACAACTATTATGACTATTATATTTGATAATAATTACGATCAAGATGTAATGAATAGAACCTGAACTGTATTTGATTTTGAACTTGTAAAGCATTGAATCAAGCTTCAAACTTTTAAAATTTTCCAATTTTTCATTTCTTTAGATTTTGTTGGTTTGTGTCACTTATGAATTTGAACTTGGCTCATAAAGGATAATTTTTATTGGAATCCACGATGGGTAGCAGCATCTTAGAACCCATCAACACTAAAAATAAGTTAGGTACAACGTTTCACCATTTTAATGTTTAATAAGTAATATAATGGTAATGCATTTGACTGTAGCTGTTATCTGAACCAATAAGCATTAATTTCTTGGTTTATTTGAATGTTATGAATGATTCTGCCATTGAATTCACAATTATTAATAGTTCCATACTAACTATTAATACATATCAATGTAAAATTGATAATATTCACTGCTTGAAAAAGGTTGTCATTCTATTTCACTTCCCTGATATCCAGGCCACATGTCTTGAAAAAGGACCAATTGCAAACATTTATTTGTTCCTTTCAATCAATTGTTATCAAGTTGTATTGCATGAAACACATTTGAAATGGCCGTTAATATGAAATTAAATCACATTTTCAACTCTAAAACCCAGTTTGAAAACGTTTAAAGACTTTTGAAATTTTCCGATTTTTAACAAAATATCAAGATTTTCAACCTCTATGGGGCACCTTTCAATGTAAATTTAGAGTGTTGCGATTTTTTTGGTGATCAATTGAGACCTTAAACTAAACTAAAATTCATATTTTATCACAATTCTGAAAAGTGAAATTTTTAAAAAAAGTTCAATTTTTGCTAAATTCTTCAAACTTTGATGCCTTTGGGGCACCTGAAGATGTTAATTCTCTGAACCCAAATTTTGAGGGTCTCATTTACTCCCAATTTGGCAACTACTCCCGGGTATTCTATCACGATTATCAAAAATTTCCATTTTTCACTCCACCCTAATATACATAGAGCAAAGATATAATGTGAGATGATATTAATCATTCATAGAACATTCATTATCAGCAGGAACTCCACAGTAGGGGAGAGTGGACCATAGTGGAACAAAAATTACAAAACAATTTTTCTAATTTTACTTGTTTGCTCAGCTTCAGAAGATAAGAAACGTACTTGTACATATCCTCCTCCTCCACCTCTGAGGAATAGAATAAAATAGTAGAAGTGATAGTTAATATTAAAGAGCAGTGAGTGGTGAATGATAGAAATGAATATAAAATAATAGAAAAATTCTTCCCTATTAATGATATTAGAAGTGGGAATTGAGGGAAGCACGAGACGAGGGAATTTGAACATTGAATTTAACTTACTGTACATACTGTAACTTACTGGTACTTTCTTTGTTCTGATACCAATTAATGAATTGTAAATCTTTCAAGCAGGATTCCTGTAAGATATCTATTTGTTATTGTCACCCAAAAGTAAAATAGGTACCACCTTCCTATTTATTATTTTATAAGAGGAAACATCCTCAGCTCGTTCCATCAAGAAACTCCAATCCATGAGAGACAAACTCAATATGTTTCAGTTTATTGCTTATCTATGAAAAAATAAATCTTCACAAGTTATACTAGCATATAGCATATCAGAGGTTGTGTCCTTCATTCAGTCATCGGAAGCTAGAAGGTATCCATGCTCAGTAAGTAAATGGTTTCTAATAGTTTGTGTCAGTAATTGGCAAACAACCTATACAAATAAAATAGGTAATGGAAATTGAGATAATAAAATTATACAAAATTAATTCCATTATGACACAAAACCATTTTTTCTCTTCCTAAATAGATTGTTATTCAGAATTATTGGAAAAACTATGAGTGAAAACAATTATAATTTTATTGACGTTAGCAGTTGACAAAAAATATGAGAATATGAGGCACTGAGGCATAGAATCAGGTCACGTCAGGTTCAATAGAATAGAATTCATTGTCCAAAAACATACAAATGCATAAGACATAGTCAGTAAGAAAAGTAACAAGCTATAAAAATTCAAAAGTTAAATACCTGATTTATATCACAGTCAAAATACTCATTCAAGGAATACAAAGGAAAGCTTATCAAACAATTAGTTAATATAAGTTTAAAATTTTTCAAACAATCAATACTTTTAAAGGAAGCCGGTAACTTATTAAACATTTTCATGCCAAGGATTTCAGGGCTTTTGGACATTTTGCTTAATCTACAGAAAGGAACATCAAGCCTGTGCAGACTTCTGGTATTGTATCCATGTACATCAGATCTTACATTGTAACAAGACAAATTATTTTTAGTTTCAATTAATACATTCAATACAAAAAGGCTATATACAGTGAGGACTTTCTCTTTGTTAAAAAGTGGCTTGCAATGATCTTTGTAGCCAGCTCCTGCCAATATTCTCATTGCTTTTTTCTGTATTAGTAATATGTCATGAACACCACTGGAATTACCCCAGAGACAGATACAATACAATAGTATGCTCTGGAAAAAACTATTATAAGCCAATTTTAAATAATTCTTTGGTACATTTGCATCTAAGGCTCTTAAAAGATACACAACTCTAGAGAGCTTGTTACATATGTTGTTTGTATGGCTCCTCCAGGTAAGCTTTTTGTCTAATGTAAGTCCAAGTAATTTGACTTCATCCAATGATCCAGGACACTGAAGACTGGTTCTTTTTTGACTGAAAATTATAGATTGTGTTTTATTTTCATTCATTACAAATCCATTGGCTTTAAACCACACTGCAGCAGTATTAAAAGAATTCTTACAATCAGTCAACAAATTATTTACATTTTGACCTGAATTAACAAGTATTGTATCATCTGCAAAACATATAACATCACAGGGAATATTGTTTGAGACATCATTTATCATAGCCAAAAAAAGCAGTGGACCCATCACAGATCCCTGGGGGACGCCCCAATTAACATTTGAACAATCAGACAACTGACTGTTAATGACAACAATTTGCCTTCTGTCCTTCAAGTAGGACTTGATCAAGGAAATGGAGGTTTCACCAATACCATAGCATTCTAGCTTAGCTAGCAAAGTTGTATGATTTACGCAATCAAACGCTTTACTGAGATCGCATAATGTAGCTCCAGTGCCCAGTCTACCCTCATAGTTTGAAAGGATGTTATAAACCAATTGAGACACTACTTGAATTGTGGACTTTCCCAACCTGAAACCAAACTGACAAGCTGAAAGAAGATTATTTTGTTCAAAATGTTGGTACAGTTGAGAATGCATGATACTGTTATGGAATTCAACAGTGTCTGATGGCCTTGAGATAGTAGGATGACAAGGAGGGACAAGGCGGGGATGGGGAGGCTTTGTGTCAACAAACAAGCACATTGTTGTGTAAACAAAAACTCATCAAGAACCTTCTCGAAGTGATAATGCCAGAACCTTCTAGCATTCTCTTGTTTATTCTCAGAAGCCTATATATTCAGAATGTTTGGGTTTACAAGTCAGTCTGACTTGAGCATTGAATCTAATTGTGTCAGTTATACTGTGTGACAGACCAGCCATTGTATAGACGCTCTATAGTTATATTCATATTTCTTCTTAGTGTAGCTTAAAGACTCTTCTCATTTCTTATTCAGTGCAGTGTTAATTTTTAGTGAAATTTGTATTGTGAAACGTTATAAACTCTTGTGCTATCTTCTGATCTGTTATAGTTTATCTTTTTCTAGTGTGTTATAGTAGTGTAATTAATAAAGTTAATCAGTATAAATTGCCTCAAGTCTTTTATTATAGTGGAAACCTGTAACAATATGCTCTAGAACCTTACCCAATACAGGAACCAAAGATATAGGTCGGTAGCTGGATAGACTGTCTCTATCACCGTTTTTGTAGATTGGTACCACCTTGGAGAGCTTGAGAACATCCGGAAAAGTACCTTCAGTCAGGCATCTGTTGATACAGAATAGATCTCATTACTAAACTTCAAGTTCAAGCACAGGGGAAAATAATAATTATTTCGTTCAGTTCAGTTCAGTTTCCATACAGTATCATTTGAAAATTATAAATTCATAGCCTTTTTTGTAAATTGGTAAGGATTGAATTTTCTATTTCCATCGATGTGCTCAATTCTAACCAATAAACTAATTCATGTAAAGGTGATTGAATGAAAGTAATTAATCAATATTAATAATTGACTATTATACCCAAGATTCAGCATATCTTGAATGCTAAGCAGTTTCCATAGGCCTACAGCCTAGGTACTAATTCAGCAATCATAATTTGTTATTGGGTTTCCGGGTCAAGCCGTTGTGATGAGTCGTCTTATTTCTAAAATAACTTCTTGTGATTGAGCCATAAATGTATTTTTGAAATTAGCAAATTAATTAATCATTTATTTAAGAACCCAATAAGAAATTGAAATAAAAATGGGTTGTTATGTCTGTATGGGAATAAATGAATAAATATGTAATCCAATTATCATTTTTTCAATGTGAATAATTTTATACGTATTCATATCAATAATGATGAATTTCGTCAGAAATTTACTCTTCCTTTTGAAAAGTGTTTTCATCTTTCATTCATATTAAAGAAGAGGTTTTTGAGGCAGCGTTTCACAGAATTGCACACATATAGGCCTACCTAAATACGGTAACTCATAGTCAGAGTTACCCAATTTCAATCTCATGAGTAAACCCTCTTTTGAAAATGAAGGTTTTAAAGTTCCTTTATAAACTATGTGTAACAAAACAATTATTCAATCTTCAGTTTTTTCCCGTTAACCCTTTTTCCTCAAATATTATTCTAAGAGTTTAGTTTCTCTAATACCTATAATAAATGATTACTGTCAAAAGTCATGAATTGATAATGTACGTTTTGACTCAGCCTAAGCCACTAGATGATAATACAGGTTTTGTACAGGTTTTTACAAATATTAATTTATTAGCATTTACTCAATGAACAGTACCTACCTATGCTACCCACTTATTTCCAATTTCAGTATTATAAATAACTTAAATGATATATCTATGATATAATCGATCCTACTGTAGGCCTACTTGGAATTGCATCGAATTGAATGTGGAATAGATACGAGAAGTGGAGGAGAAACTAGGCTAGGTATTGGAATTGTTTTGAAAAATGTCAGTAATCATGTTGGATTGTATGGCTTTGTATCATCACAAGAAGGTTGAACCTCCTTGTATCATCAGCATTCTTATCAATATTATGGATGGAAATTTCCATTGGTTAACCACAGATGGCATTTGTAACATTCTCTCAAAATTTGAATCTCAAAATTTGAAATTTGAATTCTCTCAAATTGATATTTCTAATGAGGAATGCATGGGAACAAATTTCTACCAAATTCCCTTAAAATAATCGGCCACGTTCATCAAAGAGGAAAGAGATATTAGGTACTCAGGTTACAGAAGTAAATTATTCATCATTGAATAAGTTACCGCAAGTATATGGATCTTGGATACCATGCAGAATATGGAGAATAGAACAAAGAGGAGCCTTTTCACAGCGTTTTTATGAGAGGATTATTGTCAAAAAAGCATTATATGATCGTTTGAATTTTAAGGTTTTTCCTAGAAATCCTAGGTAGATAATTTATTTTTTTATATTAATTTATTATAATATTAAAATAGAACTCATAGTAATTGAACTCATTAATAATATTAAAATTGAACTCATAGTTCACAATAATAAAATTATCAGGTACTTCTCCACTCAAACTAAAACTGGTATAACTACTTGATCTAATATTATCATCTTTTAAAGGATCAGGGAACAGAAAATACCATAACTGACGCCGAAAAGTTGGGTGGTTTCGTCTGCTTCTTGTGCGCTCCAATAGCTGATATTGTCAATATTATTAGAGTTGTCATTCAGTTATGCCCAGATAATGTTTTTAAAATCAAAAGAGACCATATATACTTCACATTAGCTGTTAATAGGTTACATCACGTGCAAGAGACAGACAAAATCGACTAATTTTTGGCGTTAGCTATATACATTATACATGTACCATCGAAATTGATCCATCGAAAACCAACATGCGCTTCAGTAATGAAGCTTTGATTCCCATGAGCACTGATGACCACTAGAAGATTTGAGTGTATCATTGGATTCATGTATCAAGAGTATCATATTGAGCCATCATAAGAAATTGAACCATGTAGGCCTACAGTATACAGTGTCGTACACTACACTGTACAGTGTAAGTTACATCTACAGTAGATTACATCTAGCTTAATAAATAATATAGCGTACAACTATAGTCGGGACGAGCGAAGAAGACATTCTGGCTGAATGGGAATAAGACTCCAGCTAGTTCAAGTATAATTATATAATTTAGTCTTAAATTGTTGAAAAAATTCTGCTCTAGAATGAGACCAAATTCATAATTTTTGAACCAATACTGACGGAGCTGGAGTCAATTTCCCATTATTCAAGAATGTATTTTTTGCTCAACCAGACTATAAGTTACCTACAATAATCGAATGTAAGTGCGATAGTACCTACGTCCAGGTATAGTCTGTCCAAGCAGAGAAGACCCTCTGACAAGATGGGTAAATGACTCCAGCTTGGTCAATATTTGTGTCAAGAATTATAAATGTGGTCTTAATAATAGATCAAATTGTTTCCTACAGTTTAAGATCAAATTGATAATTTTTGAACCAATATTGACCGAGCTTGAGTGATGGCTACTAGTGAGTTTGTTTCAATTTGCTGAAAATTTTTAAAGTGAATCCATAATATTGAAATCCTATGGTTAATCTTGTTCATTTCTGGAACTTTGAAGTGGACTTTTATCGAAATTCAAATTCGATGTAATAGATATATTACATGTTACAGAGAGTTAATTAAATATTTTTATGCTAGAGATCAATTATTACAGAACACATAATGTATGGAAACATAATGTATGGTTTGCTTGGAATTGGCAAATACCATACTGAGAACTATTGATTCCTAGTTCCAGACGAGCTTCAATATTGCACCACTTCAAAAAAGGAACCGTAGTGCTCTGAAGAGTACCCAGTGTGACGGTGAGGGGCAGTTACGGTATGCGCTGCCATACGTTTATTTGCTCAACTATCGGACGTCGACGTACAAAACGCGTATTCCATTTAGCACGTGGATGTATAGGAATGTAGGTGAGTAGGTATCCGTGCTACAAACGGAAGTAGGTAAGGGTTAAGAGCAGACAGTGGTAAAGTCTGTCGAACAAAGAAGACATTCTGGAAAGATGGAAAAATGACTCCAGCTCGGTCAATATTGTTTCAAATGTAATAAATTTGGTCTCAAATTGTAGAAAACATTCTGTTTCACAATTTAAGACAAAATTTATAATTTTTGAATCAATATTGACCGAGCTGGAGTCATATTCCTATCTTGCCAGAATGTCTTCTTTGCTTGGACAGACTATACAGGGTAGGTTGGGGATAGGGATGGGGATGCTGCGAACTCTCTAGAACATCCCTATGCGCGTGCTTCATCCCTCGTTGCCATAGCAACCAGACAACATTGTCGCTGCGTCTCTCTTGTGGCGTTGTGTGTCGCGCTCCAACCTAGCAGCGCCGTTTTGTCCAACCAAACAGTTTCATCTCGCGAGCCGGCTGGTGTTCACTCATCACCTGTGAACTAACGCTCTTCCGTGTTACGCCGACTACCTGACGCGACACACTCTGTCGCTGCTTATTACCGTGTTTACGCATGCTAACTTTTGATCACTTGTATCGATAATTCACAGTTGTTGTCTTTACTAAATAAACCATTTATCAATTTTCCTTCAAACTTATTGAAAGTATTTTCACAGTGCTGGTTGGTTCAAAATTCTAATCAAATATTTCTTTATTTTGACACAACAATACAATTTATTAAATAATGAAAGAAAAGTTTACTTAGAAAATGAATATATCAAGGAAATGTCTATCAATAAAGTTTCATATACTGTACTAATGCTAAAAATACTACTTGCTAAATTTGCTCGCAAGTAGCGATCGATTCAACTATTTATTTCAGCCAAAAAATTAATAAAGTACATTGGGCCAAGTCATTAATTCATATTTCAAAGATCGAAACAAACATGAATTAGAATAACGGGGTTCTTCACAAGCTGATTTCATTTCAATCTGACCTTCTAATTTATGAGATAGAAAAGCACTTAAATGTCTGCTTTACTTATGCCCGGTTTTTCCAAGCACACTCAAAGTTGAGGGACCCTCAAATTTTGATGAACAGCTGACATTTTCTATGATAAGTATAGGAAATGTAGTAAAGTGTAGTAAACTTGAGGGTCCCTCAAATTTGAGTGTGCTTGGAAAAACCGGGCATTAAGATCTGATTCTGCTGTTAATGAATAATTCGATCTTAGGAGCCTAAAAAAACATGATTCACGGTGTAAAGTATTTTTGTTATGAGTTGATTGTGTTGTTGGATTTGAGGAGGGCTTTCAAAGATGAATTACTTACTATTTATTATCAATTGTCAAGTTATTGTGATTATTGTTGACTAGTTAAATATTTTAAGGGAAAGAAGTTTTTTGAAATAAGCTACCTTACATTTTCCATCAATGAACATTATTTCTGATTCCAGAAAAAACAAATAGATTAATTATTACAAAATTAAATTGGAGTTATTCTAATAGTAATACGATACTCAGATTTTTTTATAAATGTTATCACAGCTCATTGAAAAATTTACTCGTAATCAGATTGCTGTTTGATTCCTTCACCCATTTTAAATAGTGCAAGAGGGTATCATAGATAGCACTGTGTTTGGGTGGAATGATGATCAGTACATTTTATTTCCGAAAATAAAAACTCATCACTTAAAAAACATCCACACTAAAATTAAAATATTGTTAACTAAACTTGGAAATGACAAATGGTAGGATTTATCTTCCATATACCAGTACAATAACTAAAAATGTCTCTTGAATAACGATACTCACGTTATTTCAAAGTTTTATCAAATAAACAGAATTACAGATTGTCATTATACCAAAGCTTTACTGGAATGAAAACTCCATTCCAAAAAACTACATTTATCATCAGATCTAGAATCACCCTGATCTAGAACATACATAGACTATCCCACAAATCTTGTTTATTCATTTCCCACAGATTTTCGCCAATACCATAATAACATATATCATGCATACTCTACAAGATACATTATTGGACTCTCTATAATCTTATTAGTAGGAAGAAAAAAAATAGATGAACAAAAAAAATATATATAGGCCTACACTGAACTTCTAATAGGAGGTAATCTTCAAAAGTATACCTTATCAAATCTATACTCATATTAATTAACCGGTTTCATTCTTATTGATGGTTGCTCATTCATTATACGGTATATTATAAAATATTTCATAATTCCATATTATTTACCAAAACCCGTGGAAAAGCTTATAATTGACTAAGTAAGCAGCCTCTCAGAGAAAAGCAAAATAATACATACTGCAAAATATGAAAAGAAAATGTTCTAGTGAGTCTGTTTTCTATTTCAAAATTTTTGAGTTGAAATGTGAATTTTCAAAGAATTTATATTATTGATAGTTTGGTAATATTCGGCTAGAGACTTTCATTAATCTTCTAAAATATTAAATTTTGAAGTGTTTGAAGTGAAAATTTGTGTCTGTGAAAGATAAGCAACAAACATAACCAGGATTGCATTCTAAATTGGAAAAAGGACAGTTTTGGGCTTAAGCCTGTTGAACCTTACCTTACTACCATTAAGTATTATTTTGTGAATAACTGAATGAATAAAATGAATAAATAAATACTTTCATCAGGAGCAGTAGCAGGAAAAAGTCACATCGACTTCAGTAATAATGTTCATAGATTAAAAATGTAGCCTAAAGTCTTTTTGGAGAAAAACCTTTTTCCCTTTGCACTTCTATCAATATTATTGCTCCAGTCCTCTGTTCTATTTATATAGATATCATTTATATTCGAATAAATTATTATTATCGACCTAAATACTTTAATTTAAGACTACCAAGACTTGTCATATTGGTATATATATTCTGTGTATTTGGGATTAATTTCTAATGGAGAAAAGCAAGAGTGAAGTGCTAGTGTCTGCTGCGGGTGCGGGGGTGGGGGCGGGAGCGAGAGCGCGTGGGGCGGTGTGCAGTTGCTCGTCGGAGTGCGGGGGCCGCGGGGGCCGGAGGCGGCTGCTGATGGAGGAGGCGGCGGTCGACCTGGATGTGGTGGCCATGTGCTCGTTGCTGAGGATCTCGTCATCATCGCTGCCCCGGCCGCCGGGATGCACGGGCGTCTCCAGGCGGTGCTTTGGCACGGTCAGTTGACTTCACTGGAACAATAATTTTGATTACTTCACATTTCACATGTTTATTAGAGATTTCGCTATGTTTACCATGTTCACCATGTTTATCATGTTTACAAACACTAAAATAATCAATGATAATTTTTTAATTTCTTTACAGAAGAGAAAGTATAAGTAGTACAATACAATATAAATAAAAAAACAAAGTAATATCTCAGCTATGTATAAAACAAATGGAATGAATAAATGCAAATAACATAAATAAATATAATACGAATAAATAAATATATGACATAATAAACTATTACTGTATTCTGTAAAGAAATTATATAGGAAACTCCCGAGGTATGCTTTTGTGGGATTTCCAGCACATTATAGTTTTACTAGTATAGATATGAGCGAGTAGGTATTTAACTTAAATGAATTTATGTATAGAATTGAGCTCGTATATTAAGTATATTGAGCTTTTTTCATTTTTCATTTTACTAGGTTTTACTATCTTAAACATGTTCTCAAAAATACTCATGTGTTTGCTAGAGACTTCAGATATCTCCCATTCCCAGATATTCCAAACGCTTATTAGAGATTTTACATGTTTACCACAGATTTCACATAAATTACGTCAGTTTGAATAGAATTATCATACTTACTTTGGAGTTTTTTTCAACGATAGTTTGCTATCTAGTCTTGTGACTGATGAGCAACGTTTTTCTGGCCTAAAATTCTTTATTCTTTATTCTTGCTTTACAATTGCGACTTGGTTTCCAAGTATTTTAAGCAAAGGATGAATGAGTGATGATGAATGGTGATGATGAAGGTTTAAGATGTAGGTTATATGTCTATCCACAATGTCCACTTTCACTATGCTCACAAATTTCAACTCACAAGAATAAAAAACCATGATTTATTAATTTAAAATTTGAAAAGTTGGTAAATGATTCAAAACAAGCAACGAAAATATCTAATGATCACTAATAATCTAAATACTACTAATGATCACTCCATACAAGAGGATTCTCCTTATATGGGGTCTCCTATTCATATACCAGCATTCTTAGTACTGTACATTGCTTATGACTTCCGTACTACGCAGGTGGATCTCATTCATTTCCACTGCTCTGCTTTTTCACTGGACTCAAGACGCTTGAATCAACTGAACCACTAGAATAAAATTAGAAAAGATAAATGAAATGTGGTTGGTGAGACATGTGAGGATGTAATGTCTATATTTATAAAAAGGTAATGTGATTTGCAAATTATACACTTGAAGGTCGACAGATTAGGCTATTATACCTACTTCGTATGTCGTATCTAAAATCTTTAATGAGGATACGCTTTTTCTTATGTGTTCTCGTTTAAATTTCACATGTTCTGCATTATTTTATTAGATAAAGGTGAGAGTATATCGGAGTGTTATAAATAATATAACAGTGTCTTAATATTAGTAAATCATTATAAAATACTTAATATGATATCATAATCATGCATGGAAGAGTTCAGGGACATTGTCTTCGATGTATGATTAGATATCTTCATTTATTCATATCCATAGGAAGCTCTAATGAGCTAATAATATAGATCATCAGCTCATGAGGTACCTAACAAGCTATAATAGCTAATGATACTGATACAGACTTAGAGAATTTGATATTGTTCTCTCTAGAAAATGAATTTCCAAATGGTCCAGTAAAAACTAACAATCTTTCTCAGAAAGCTATACATTCCTGAAATCAATTCAACTAACTTTTGCAGCCTTAACAATATTTATTCATCTTTCTGTACAAAAACTTTTTCTTGAAAACTTTAGAATTTTTCAAAGTACAAGTAACTTGATAATCTATTTTATGAAAATCAGTCTGAATCTGGCTCCAAAAATAGGACAGCAGAAAGTTTTCTCGCCTGCGAAACGTTGCTAAAAACTTTCAAAAAATCCCTTCTCCCCTTCCCGATGTGCTGTCAAACAAACTGGATATAAGTTTTTGTCATTTTTTGTAGAACAAGAGATACCCCCACGTTCCACATCCCTATTTATGACGATTCCTATTGTTTTTTCACACTTCCACCCTGGAAGCCTTTTATCTTATCAAGGAAGGAATAGTGAATCCTCTAAAACCTTAAAAGCATTATGTGACTAAAATGTGAACTTGGTACTAGTCGATTACAAGCAACAGCCATAAATAAGCAACTGTTAATAACTAATCCTGATTAATTAGAATATAATAACTATAACCAAAATTCATCTTGAATATCCAACGTGATATTTATAACATCAGCTATTATATTTTAGACACATTAATTATGGTTAGTTCTTTATCAACTTTGCTACTATAACCGACTTGTACCATGAACTTTTCTATTTTCTTTCTAATAAAATGTTTGGTAAATTATCTCAGGAATATTCTGTGCTAAAGTGTGGTGGACCTGATTTTGCACGTTGGAAATGAACCCAACAAATCATATATTATAAATGTTTTATTATGAGCATGATTTCTCTCTTTCAAATCATGTTATTTTTTGCATTTGTAGATATTTAGTGAATGGAATGAATATAATTTTCCAGTGTTTGATTCTCTGATATCTGTTTATTTTTATTAATTTATTGTTTTTCTGCTAACATTTCCTCCCGTATATATATCACCAGTATAATATTTCACGTTCGTCTCTACTCTATCAACAGATCCCTCCAATTACCTCCTTCATTTTCCACACTAGACATTATCACTGTGCTAGTAATTCAGTTTAGATTACCACCAGTGAATTACCTCCTTGAATAGAATTGTTATGTAATATAATTATACTTACATAAATTTTTCAGATTATGATCAATTTTAATTATGATAAAAATTAATTGTGTACTGTATGGGCATAACTTCAAAATCATCATAAATTTCAAATTATATTGGAAGAAGATAGACATCTCAGTATACAAAAAATCATCTTCAAAAGTCTTGATTTCTCAAGGGAAACTCCTAAATTCAAAGGCGATCTTTCAAAGCAAGAAGAGCTCCATGATAAAAGCTGTAAGTTACTGTATTCATTCTTTATCTCAGATTCCAATTCAAATATTCTTATTCACAGAGATGGAAAAGTGAGAAAGAACCAAAGAAGCAAGAACGGTAATGATCAGAAAGAAATATTTCGATACTCGTCCTCTCTAAGCTGGAATCGATTCGAAAACAATGAGATCCTCCTTCAAACTGTTGCAGTATTTAAATATGAGATGAAAGTATTCTAGAGTGAAACTGAGCTTTTTATTTTCCGTTCTCTGCTGCTTCCTTTGATTTTGCTCAAACATATTTTTTGGATGAATGTGAGATTTTTGACGGGAAGGAGTCGAATATCTACAATTTTTTTCACAAATATAGATAGATAGAATTATGGAAAAGTAGAAAAACACGAAGAAACTTAACTAAGAAAATATTTCGGTGGCTGTGCCACCTTCCTCAGTTCACTACAGAATGTTGACAGAGTTCACAGAGTCCTTAGTGTCAATATTTTATATACATTTATATTTTAGATACATTTATGAATTTATATACAATGTTTTATATATTTCAAAATATTACAATATTTTTTCTCATTTAAACAACAGAACAAGCCAGTAGAAATATTTCTTTCTGATCATTACGGTTCTTTCTTCTTTACAATAATGATCAAAACATTATGAAAAAACCAGAGAAGATCAGTTTATCATAATATACATAATAATATATCATGATTTATATGAATAAATTCATATTTTATGTAGGTGTACTTGAATTTCAAATGATAGATATTAGATTATTATAAATTTAACTCCAATTTCAACATTTAGCTAAACCATTCATTGAATTGTAATTAACTCAACACTGAGGCTGCATCTATGCAAAATGAGCAATTCATCTACACCAAATAGATCATTCAATTCGTTGGTCAGTATTAGTGGTTTATGTGATAATATTTGAGAGACGTCCAAATAGAGGCAATTACTGAGATGATGCCTAACAAGTATAGTCTAGTCCAAGCAAAGAAGACATTCTGTCCAGATGGGAAAATAACTTTAGCTCGGTCGATATTGATTCAAAATTTACAAATACGAAATAAAATCGTAGATCAGATTGTTCTCTACAATTTGAGACCAAATTTATCATTTTTTAGCCAATATTGTCTGAGTTGCAGTCTCTTTCTCATCTTGCCAGAATGTCTTCTTTGCTTGGACGGACTATACGGTACCAATTGCCCACCACCACTCGACCAGAGGTTGCAATCATAGCAGTAACAAGCTGTGTGTGGTATGTGGTGTACCCATCTAATACAATTAGAGGAATGCTAGTATTGGGAGTATGGGAGTTAACAGGCCACATGACGTTTGCATTGTTATTGGGATGTACATTCGATATTACGGATTAATTGGAATATTGTTGATGAATTCCTATTGAACCATGAAATTGATTTGTTATGTGGTTATATTGAGTGGATTAATACATATGGTTTTGTGAAAACTATTGATGGTAATAATAAGAATTCTTCAACTAATCTTTTGTTATTTGTATAATATATGGATAGCTTAACATGAATTGAATTGGTGAAAATTCATAACTGTTTGGTGTGAAAAAAATCTAAAGTAGTACCTAGGCTACCTACGGCAGATTGAAAAAAAATTGAGTGCTGGAAATGGAGCACTACTTTATTTTATTATGATAACTTGAGAATACAAAACAGAAATTAATGAGTGAGGATTGAGAAATACATTGAAATGAGGCAAACCCCCAAATTATAATTTTTGATATTGGCATTGAATTAATATCCATATTAGATGGATTGGGAATTAAACTTCTGGCTATTTAAAATAATTGATAATAAAATGAAAAAATCAAATACCCTTTTTTCAAAAAAAAACTTTAAAAGTATTATCATTCACAGACATGTTTCGGGACTAAGCCTATTTTCAATGTGACATGAATATAGATTTATATTTCAATCTTGTTTATAAATTTTAGTATTATTCTAGTCACATTGAAAATGGGCTTATTTCCGAAACATGTCTGTGAATAATAATACTTTTAAAGTTTTTTTAAGGGTACTTGATTTTTTCATTTTATTTATCAACTAATTAGATTGGATATCAGTTACATATTAGTATATTATAACATGAATATTTTGGAAATCGAAATTGAAATTGAAATATACTATATCAGGACTATTTACTAATACAGTAGGATATTATTATATCAGGAAGATTTGAATATGAACAACATAATCAAGTTTCTCAAGTTATTCACATTAATATCGGAGTCAGAGTTCAACTATAAACTTTCCAAACTTTTCAAGAAAATGCAAAAATATTGCAAATTCAAGCTTCTTCTCGAACATGATTTCGAGAACCTGATTGAAAAGATTTTCATCATAAAAAAATATTATTTTATTATTTCCAACACTTTTTTCATCCCTAGCATGACTAATGAATATTTTTTTAGAGGTATCATTTTAATTTTCTTGCAAATTGGCAAACATTTATTGAAATTGAAGCCCCATCACGATTCCTAATATCATAGCCCCCTTCTATTAAAGGAAGCTATGCTAATATTCAACACGATATTAATCTCATTTTCTTCTGGATCTGAATTGCGGGAAAAGTATTCAAATTTTGCACTGTAAGCAAGCACATTATTCAACTCTCGTCAGCCCTGCATTTGATAACTAACTGGTAAGCTCATCTACCATCCACGCTTTCAATGTATTGAATTCGAAAATTGCTCGACGAAAATCTCTTTGAGACGGTTCGTTGATTCCTAAGCTGTCGGATAGAAAGGAAGCTGGTCTTTTGGGAGTATGGGCTTTTGCTTTCTTCTCTCGCTTATGCCGACTTATGCCGACTAAGAACTGAAAATGCCAAAATAGCGGCATAAAATAATTGTTGTTTGTGGAATGGGGAACTTATTGCATGAATGCTTGAGGCTTGATTCACTACGCTTGCTTTCATACCAAATTTTTGGCTGCAAATGATTGAATTTCTCCACTTACTGGTTTAGTTAAGAATGAGAGCCTACAGCTTATTTCACATACTCAGAAAACACGTACTGTGAGCATTGTGATGTCTGCAATGCATAATTTATTCATCTAATTTTGAAAATTCTAGAGGAAAAATCAAGTTCAATGGCTAATGGCTCCACTATAAAAGTTGGTTCATATTACATGATATTACTGTTTGGAAAGTAGGGATAATTAATTTTAAACTACCATAATACATAGGCTAAAAATATTATATTTATTTATGAATTATTTATTTCCTTGAGTCATTTTAAGTTGGTTTTCTCATTTATGTAAGACGTGGTAATTTTGACCAAATTCAGCTGCATGGCCTACAAAATTTCCTTCAAAGATTATCTTTTTGGTTAGAAACTAGGAATGGTCTGCCATATGTTTTATGATTATTTAATGTGTGACTATCTTTGTCTATCAATTTTTACCATTTGTTCATTATTTCACATCAATTTTGATGAATGACCTTTGAATAAGAAATGAGAGGAAAAAAGATTTTGTCCATCAATGACAAATAAAATCACTATCACCATTATCATTAACAACTTTATTTTCAAAATTATTTAAGAGTAGAATAATTCAAATTCCGAGATTGCAGTGATTGGTATTGATTCTATGCTCTTGTTGATTGCTTCTTGATTTCAATCAACTCTTGAAATTATTATCATGATATTTGATTATAATTACTATTACGGCTTGTTAAATCATTGATGAAGGGAGAATGACCTAGATCGAAACCCCGGCTACACAATACCTCTCTGTTCTCTTGCAACAGAATGAGCAGTTTAATCAACAGCTCCAGTTCGACAATTGTCAGCTTCAACAATAGTTTAGCACTGAAAGCAAATGAAGCACTGTAATCAGTTTGTTTTGTTTTAAATGGCAGTCATTATTTGCATGAATGCGTTTCTAGTTCACCTGAGTGCTGTTGATTGAGAGAAGCGAGGGTGAGAGTGGATAACTATTCATTTTATTCGTGGATGAACTGTCTTCGAGTTGTGAATGAAACAGTGAAAAAATGCTTTTGCGGATTGGAAAAATGACAATGATGAACAAAAGCATTCCTCTGCGTGTTCTGCATCTGGTTCATTGGCTGGTCAATGTTACATAAATCTGTTTTTTAATGATGATCTTCCTCATACAACCCTATAAAGTCTAATGATTTATAGTTAGAGATTTACTCAATTATTCTTATAGGCTTATCAACTTTCAGCATCTATCTAGGCCCTTCAAATACATCTGTTACTGTTATTATCGAAAATCTTGACCATTCTTTTTCAAAGCAAGAAAAGTTTAATAATAATGGAAAGCAAAAAAGCATAGGATAGTTAATAGTCCAGAAGAGTGGTGAATGGCTAATTTCCTTTTCTTGTTCTGCAACATTTTAATGCAGCTTTCTCTCTTTCTCTCTTTCTCTCTCACTCTATCTCTCTTTTTACCCTCCCTCTCACCCACTATTTCTCGATCTAACATTCTTTTTCTTTCTCTCTTTCTTCCCCTCTCTTCCTCTTCCCTTCTTTCTCTATAATCATAGAGGAAAACTCGTTATAATTTCAATCCTGAAACTTGATAATGTCATCCACTTACATGATTATGGAAGCAGTATTATAAAAATTACAAGGGTAACTCACTGAAATCACATGTAATCTCATGGAAGTTAAAGCGTGAACAGATCCACACAAATAGTATCAAGTCAAACTGAAACTCGTTAATTGAAGAGCACCGTTCAGAGTCGCAGGGTATTTTGCATCCATTTTGCAGGAGACATTCAACTGGTGGGGAATGACCTAAATTTCATCCATCGTCTTGCACCTTTTTGTTCTCATTATTTCCACCCTATTCTCAATGCACCCACCCGGATCTCATTAATCAAATAACCAGCTTACAGAGCTCTGACCCATTTTCCATCCAGTTTGACCCATTTTCAGACTTTTCCGACCCATATTTTGAAACTGCTTGCTTCTTGCTAGCATCATCTATCCGAAAGCTTCTATTATCGTTAAACGCTCATAGTGATCAAATTTACTCCCTGAGCTAGAATCGAATTTGCTCTCTATAAAGTTTTGTATACCAAAGGAAATCTCTTATTGGATTCTTTTGGAATATTATCGTATTATCCCCATCGGCGTATCATAATGGACTAAACGTATCGAACACTATTGGATTATTTTGTCTAGCATCATTTTTCTCTCAGCTGCTTCCAAATTCATTCAAAATCTATTCCGATGATTAACCTAGTTTCGTTGAAAACTAGAACCTGCCATATCACATTTATAAAAACTACCATTCACCATCTTCTCAATTAATTACAAATTTATTTTATACCAATCTCAGTTTTACTAGTTTTTTCTACAAAATAAATTTTTTTCAAAGATTCTCTCTGAAACGCAACTAATCGATTTCATTTCAGAGAAATTATTATTATTATTATTATTATTATTATTATTAAAAATTTAGAATTAACTCTACAACTACATCATTATGTTTCCTATTCATAGTGGGGCCGTAATTGTCTAAAGCTCGACCTTGTGTACCTTGAAATTCCTCCAAGAATAGTTTATGAAAATATATTTGAATGGAATAACAAGTCGTGGTGCGTAGGGGTGGACTATATTGATGTCAATGCTCATGCAGAATAGTGCGCAATACAGAAATAATTAGAGGAGATACAAATACTCAAAGAAAAGCGAGACGGTGACAGTAATTTATGAGGAAAAGTTTCTTTTTCATGGAGAATTTTAATTCTCATTTTTGTAGATGAGATCTAAAATATTCCACAAGGTTTGTAGACTGCGATGAGTTTGAGACATAATGGTGCACTTTGAAGCGAGAAATTTTGTTAAGAAGTAATTTGATGCATAGTTAATTCGGTTGTGTAGTAGTCGTCACGTGGCTGTGTATCATTTAACCGAGTTCACTTAGTTTCCAGCGTGAAAGATATTAAGCATGGTTAGTCCCTGGTAAGGGACGTTCGTTAACTCCATTAACCCATAAAGGTAGGAGCAAACATCAGAGTACGGTAACATGGCCATTCCAACACCCCTATCCAGTCTGTCCAAGCAAAGAAGACATTCTGGCAAGATGGGGAAATGACTCCAGCTCGGTCAATATTGGTTCAAAAATGAAAAATTTGGTCTTAAATTGTAGAGCAGAATGTTTCCTACAATTTGAAACCAAATTTGTAATTTTTGAACCAATATTGATCGAGCTGGAGTCATTTTCCCATCTTGCTAGAATGTCTTCTTTGCTTGGACAGACTATATCTGCTTCTCTTATTTTCGACCCACATTCGTGTCGCTCCTAAGAGCATCTGGGAATTTATAAGGTCTTGAAAAAGCAGACCTCACTGCTTCCACCAATTCGCTTTAATATTGTTGCCAAGCTAGAAACTCAATTCAAGGTCACCTGAAACTGTTCTCTCAAACAAATATGGTAAGCCTCTACTTGTTTACCATCGCCACCCTGTTAATGGAGTACTGCAGGGCAGTAATGGATACTGTAATGCAATGAATTTCATACATAGCAAATAATTGTTTGGAAAAGCAATAACCATTTCAATACAATGCTTGAGCAATGAACTTGATCCACATTCATTGTTTGCGGAATAGAATAACGATTTTGACAAAACCACAATAATGTGATCTAGTATATTCTTGGAATCTAGAGCTCTCAATAGTATTGGAATAGAATGAAATATCAGAGTAACATTTCCAAGTCACTGCTGAAAGTCGTTATCACTGATTAGTTTATTATTAGTGGATTAGTTCATTCAGTATTTTGCTACTAGTATTGATACCCCGAATGGCAATGTTACTGTCAAAAATTCTCCTCTTTTGTTAACGAATTCCAGATTTCTGAATATTATATGAGCATACTTGTGGGCATACTTTGCATACTATGTGAGCATACTTTATTCTTCCTAAGTTAATCATTTTGGGGTTCATTAAAGCCTTTCAGACTGTAGAATATGTAAACCCAGAACTAATAAATCTATTTCTCGTTTATATCTTCAAGGATGGTAAACATGAAAAAAATTTCTTCAACAAGGATTTTTGGTGAGAATGAAAGTTCCACCGAGCAAGATTTTTCCAGCTGAATATTCTATAGCAAATTGAACGAGCAAGGTCATCAAGCGAACTCGACTTTCCATCAATTTATCCTTTTTTTCTAGATGTTCTGAATAGTCCAGTTATTGGAGAAAGATTTCCGAATGATTGGTTTAGAACAAAATGTGAAGTAGATTCGGTGAGGGTGGAATGGTAAGCAATAATTGCTCTCCATGCGCGGCTGATCTCAGGCACCAATGGTCTCTCCAAGCAAAGAAGACATCCTGGCAACCTGGGAAAATGACTCCAGCTTGGTCAACATTGGTTCAAAAAATATAAATTTGATTTCAAATTGTAGATCATCATGTTTTCTACAATTTGAGACCAAATTTATAATTTTTGAACAAATATTGACCGAGCTGGAATCATTTTCTTATCATTCCAGAATGTCTTCATTGCTTGGACTGGAGATACTCTGTTCAACTGTGCAACCGACTGTAGGGATCTGCTACTCCATGCGTTAAATTTAAATCGAGAACATTCCATGGCATGCTCTTCACTAAACCAGGTTTCTCGATCTGTTCAGAATAGAGAATTAAGCTTTTAGTTGTGTGAGTTGATCAGCATAAAGTAAGTACAGTTCCCAAAACGAGGAAATAGAAGAGGTTTATCAAAAGTTCTGCGAGTGGCAACTGCTTGTTTTGAATTGATATTCCATTCAACTCAGCCCTACAACTTTTGTAGTGGGGATGGAGGAAAATTAAATAAATTCCGCTCAACCAATAATATTATAGACTGAGAAGAGTGGAGTAAATAATAATTTTTCCAACGAAAATAGAATATAAAAAAATTAACGATTTTACTCATTGAAAGTATGACTAGTAATTATTCCATATTAAGATTAAAAAATTGAGCATTGAGAAAGCTATTCTTTATTCTTCATTCATACATCGATAAATCTACTTGAATTGGGAGGAAAAAATAGGCATAGCCTGTGCTATGCCTATCATGAAGTCATTATTCTCCAAAATGAGGTTATGATAATAATAGCAATGAGTAAACTCATAATTTACAATCCAGGAATAACACTGGAATTTTCAATTTGATTCCAATTGAAAAATTTCAAGCCAAAAAATCACTAAACTACTCATTAAGGCTGAGGCCGCACTGCCGGTGGGTAGAGCGTGGAAGGTGGAGGTAGATGGTAAATCTATAGAACATACACACCATCCACAGTAATACATCGTATGAATGGTATGTGTTCAGCTGCCATTTTGAAATTCTCAAATATGGTCATCATGTTTTCTACAATTTGAGACCAAATTTATAATTTTTGAACAAAAAACAGTATAACGTCATACCATACAAAAGAGCGCAGCTTTTTTTGTCGATTCTTTCAGTTACCTGACGAATTATTTTACTCTAATGAACATTGTTTGAACGTTTGAACAGAGTTGTTATGGGTTCGATATTATCGAGTACTATACTGAATGATATTCAAAGAATTTGAACTTCCTAATGGAAAATATGACGTATCAAATTCTCTGATTTATTAAGTGCATTTTCACTTTGAAAATCTAGCATTATTTCACATGAACGATGATAATTCTAATAAATTACGACATTACGTTGGAGAGCTTGCCAGTAGAATTTATTGTGAATGTTTTCTACAAAACTACAAATAGCCTACTAGTAAACCACAATAACTTATCAAAAATCAAAACCTTCTAACTTATATCATTGATATCACTCTGAAGACTCTTTAAACTAACACTGTCTTCTATTTTTATTCTATACCATTATTGAAGAAAATACTTTCCTTATGTGTATTGCCTATTATGCTATGCAGCTAGTATTTTTCCACCTCGTTTTAATTCGGAGAACCATAAACTCCGAATTATTTTTCAAGGGTCAAGAGGAGACGAAATTATTACACAGAAATACAAGAATTCATACACTTTTATTCATCAATATCATCAATCTTCAATAGCTTTGAAAATAATACTCACATAAAAATCGTTGATGATATTGATAATTCGCTAGAAGATTCAGTGAACTTCAAAGGAATATCATAAATGGGATATATTATGTCTTTGGATCCATGCAGCAGTAAGGCTTCTGGCCAGTTACGTGTACATGTTTTCACTCTTGACAAGAAATCAATTTGTGATAATACAGTCTGAACGAGGAAGGGGTGTGGTTGTTGAAGAGTTTATTATTTCCATGTCTGAGATAATGCTTTGGGGCGAGCTGGAACAGCCATGGGCTGGGCTATCGTGCCTGACTGCTCTGTTTCTAATTGAAACTTCTCTTTTTATCGCCAAAAGAAATAAGGACAGGCACTGGAGAAATCACGCGCCACTTCTTCTACTTGCTACACCCTTTAAACGAGAGCTACTTTCTTTTGTAAATAGAAACATTGATTATAATGTGAGAATCATATCACGTGTCACTCTGAGGCTATACTCAATCTGTGACTGATGATCAAAAATGGTCAGAAACATGCTGCAATCAGAGAGTAATATAAGAAGTTCAGAATATACAATAGTTTTTTCCGGCGGCAATAGACATTGTAGAAGGCTACATACGTGAGATCTATTATGAGTATATTTCTATAACTTGGTGCCATAGAACCAATTTTGAAATTGAAATATTGTAGAAAAAGTACAATGATCAAAATCAAAAAGAGGTGAGAGTTACATAAATAAAGTTATCTTACCCCCTACAAGACATCAAGAAGCAACTTTTGAATGTAGATTACTACCAATTAGCTTAGTTGGATATTGCAGACTGTGCCTTTTGTAAGTGTTCTCAGATCTAATATCAATGAGAATGTCGTTCTGATGTATTGAGATTTATTTTTAGTATCATTTTAGATTCATCTACGGTTTCAATGTATTTAATTCTTTCGATTATTTTTTAATTAGGAAAACTTATCTCATTGGACTAGATTAAAATATTTCAAGAGGAGATATAATAAGAATAAGTCGTATTGGATTATTTTGCTAAGTTGACTTTTAGCAAATGAAATTATAGTAAATAGAACAAACTATCACTATTCACTATTATACTGTTAATTCTTTTTTTTTTCATAAAAAAATATATATATATTATATCCATGAAGATTGGGAATCTTGATATCGTATGGAGAAAGACAAATGCCGATGGTCAGCCTCATGTCGCATTTCTTATTCAAAGGTACTTTCAGTTTTTCTCGTTTTAACTTGAACTTGAAATGCTCCGACACCTACGGAATAATTCAACTCAAAACAGTAAACACAACCTGCTAACTTCAGTTGGTGGCAGAAGTTTCAACTGATGTCACAAACCTTGACGTCACTCCAGACTCACTCTTGAATAATGGAGAGAAAGAGAGAGAGATAGAATGTCACCACTAAATAAATGATTCCACGAACTTCTTGTCCTTTGATCAAGTTTTGCTTGCTTGCATAATGCCTTCAATAACTTATTCAGTTTATTATAGTTCTGGAGTTGGAGTCGGGCTTTTTGAAATACAGTATATCACATGAAACTTTGGCCCAACTTTGCTTTTTAATTACAAAAGTTGTTGCTACTGGATAATTTCCGAGTCAACAACTGCGTCACAGCAATTTTATTTAACAAGTAACTTATTATCAATGGAAACAAATTGAAAAACAATCAATGTAATTAAAAAATCAGATAATTGGATTGAATATGATTAATTATTTTTTTATTCATATGAAAAACTTAGAGACGTATCTTGAATCTACTTTGATTCAATTAGCATCGCCAAATTGCATTATCATGATAGCACTGGGACTGGAGTAGCGAAAGGTTTCAATAAGTATATAGAAAAGATGAAACTTTTTGTTTCCGCAACTTCACTCATATCATTGAATTTTGGTCTGAAACAGCATGAATGGAACTCTGGGAATTGGCTCCCCAAAGATCCAACCTCAAACACCCTGAGGGCTCAAGACTGTTATTAGGCGACAGAAAAACGACAACTTCGCTATATATAGTGTGAGCGAGTACACATTCTCGTTTCCATTCCTACACTTTTCCTTATTCAGTCCCTTCAATATTCTCTCTCTTTCTCTCACTCTATCTTACTATATTCTCATTCAACTTGTCTTTCTTTCCTTCCTTAAATTCTCTTCTGCTCTCAAGCTGCTGTAACATACTGCTCTAGAAGTTTCTGTAGTATACTACTACATTAAAATGTACTTCTCTTCTCACAGGGCTGAGATTTTCCTTGAACTCTTTTCCCATACCAATCCCGATTCCATTTTGTCTATTTTCCTTTTTCCCCATCCTTCCCCAACCATTTTTCTCTCTCAACCCCTTTTTCTAGTCAATTTTCCGGTCCCCGGCAACAACTATGCATACCCATACCCATACCCAACTCCTTTCACCGATTCTTCCATATCCTTTCAAAAATCTCCAAAAGCCGTTCGCTTTTTCACTCGAATCATTCCTTTCGATTTCCTGCTCTTATACTCTCTCCTTAATCATATATCCGTTCTGCATTTGTCATACTTCGTTCTTCATCTACCTAATTTTAGCTTCTCTTTCCATTCGGTCCTCTTTCGAAGATAGATAGATAAAATAGAGAAAACAGTTTTAAAAATAGATATAAAAGCTACAGCAGAATTTGAAAAACTCACATTCACGGTCCAATTTCTCTCTGGAGGAGAGAAGGAGGAAGAAATCCAATTTGAAGTAAGAAAGGAGAGGAGAGAAGGAGATTATCCAATGATGATCTGGAGAGTTAAGAATGCAGAGTAATGATGAAAAAATATCAATGTTTAGTTGGGAAAACAACTAAAAAAATCGAAATTCGTGAATTAACATTATTGAAGTATTCTTAGTACAAGAATATGAATATATAAATCATGGAAAAATCACAAATAGCCCTTTTTAATGATCTGGTGGATGAAGCATTGTAATCGTCCCATCAAGACTACTTTTTGTTTTTGATCAATATTTGTCTTCCAATCAAATCAATCATCAAACCTTCATTATATTCACACCCACCCATTATTCTATCTACATTTTATTCTCTTCTAATGTGAAAGCTGTACAATAATGATGTTTTTCTTCTTGCGCTATATTATCCTAAACTTTTATGTCCTTCTTATTCGCCGAATTGTTTTTCATCTCTTTTCCTCTCCATTCTATCTGATATTCACACTGGACCTCGCCATTCTCTCAACTTTCTGTTTCTGCATTTTCTTTCTCCCTCTCTCTCACATATTCTCCCGGGACCGTTCCCAGGTCAGTAAATTCCTATTTCACCCACTAAAACCAAGCTCCATACCTTGGGACGCATTCCTCCTCTTGAAAGCCGACGCGCTCTCACCACACACAAGTTGATTCGCCTTGGAAAACGTGGTCAGCCTTCCAACCCAAAACAGCACATGAATTCTCCATCACAAAACGCTAAATTCCCCGGACTACGCTTTCATCTCCAAAATTGAATTAATTGGTTCTATGAATCATTGGACTGGAAGTTGGCATCCAATCATCACTTCTCAAAAAATGTGACTTGATTGGAAGTAATTCAATCAGAACATCAGGAGTTTGACCAGCTCTGAAACTGCAGCATCAAGTATACGTGCATACTGCATACTCAAGTATCACGAGCTTTTTTTGGTGAGTTCTTGTTTATCGAAAAAAGCCTAAATGAAAATGATCAATTCTACAGTAATTTTAGAAATCACGACCGACGATTTCGAATGGATCAATACTTTTTTCAATGGATCTTCACAATCATAAATTGATATTTTTATCTCCAATGTATCAATTATCTCAACATTGCAACATTAGTTTCAAGTTTTTGATAGGAGTGTACAAATTACTAAGAATGATGAATGGAATCTCTTTTCATCTTCATATTTTTTTTGAAAATATCAAAAAATGTTTACTCTGTGCTTCGAAAAAACGTTATTCAGTGTAATTGGGTGTATTATTCCAGCAGCTACATACATGGATGGCCAACAAGCTATGGTGATTAGTACAGGAAATACATAAAGTTCAGAACTGAAGATTCAAAATTAAAATATATTAAAAGGGTAGAACAAGAATCACAAATCAAGACACTTTATACTGCAGAATCTCAGTATTCTGGTCCTCTTGCACGTCGTAATTTTGTAACTGAGATAGAGTTGATTACGATCAACTGTCTTCAGAAGGAATTTGATGTTATTAACTGCAATAATATCTCAATCTCACTTCATTCTAGTAAAGTCGAATCACCTACAAATTTCAAAGCTGTTATCCTATAATTAGACTGTTATCTGTCAAAGTTCCTCCATAGTTCTCATTTAATTTCAATTACTCAACTTTCTGAAAATGTGAACGTACATTATTTATGTTTGAAAGACAAATTTAATTATAAAATATTCATAATTATGAAGAATCATTTATCCAAGGTAGGAAAATAGGATCAAGCATTTAGCCAGAATTGAGGATTTAACTTTAGTATAAAGTACGTCTCTAGTGTTAGGATTATGAGATCTAGACAGAATGAAGATAATAATTTATAAAAAAAAAACTTTGATTTGAAGACTTCTACACTCTATATGCCTCCAAGTTCAGCAATCACTGCTTTCTGAATTGCGCATTAGAACCTTGTCTCCATTCTCCCAGGTAACTAATTTCGTACATGTAGGCTGCAGTATTTCCATTGCTTGCTTGCTATTGAGTAAGTACGGTAGTTTTAATGATGATTTTCAAGGTTTTAATTCTGAGTTGGATTGATAATAGGCCTTTTATTCAAAAGTTATTGAAAAGAAAATTAATTGGGGAGAAATAAACAAACTAACTTACATTAGTGCTTATTGCTGTATTAGCCAAAATATAAATCATGTTTCTCTAGATAAATCGTAACTTTAATTTTATTTCTTCAGAAATTATGTAATAGATCATTTTGGGCTCTAACCTGGGCCTCCTAGGTGCCCAAGTAACTTATTTTTCAGTAACCTATATTTTATATTCGGGCCCCAGCCCGGGCCCCCCAGAGCCCCGGGCCCCCCCGCGCCGCGGGGGCTGCGGGGGTGTACGTTACGCCACTGGTTCTCTCTTCCTTCCCATTTGTTGACATGCTTCGAATTTATATCTGCTCCACCAGTTCAAATTAATACTGGCTTCAAAAAAAAATCTAATAAAATGTATTCTATTAAATTAAAAATTTCCAACTCAGATTTAATCTGTTATTCAATTCCCAAACCATCGTCAGTGTTTAAACGTGCCATCGGCTAAGAGAATAGAAGTTCTTATTCTATGGACACATTCAGATTCCACTGGGAATTGGGGCCATTGGGATTGGAGACAAAAAGCAAACGAGAAGAGCGGTAATCGAAATAGTTCTTCGAAACTTGATTCGCATTTCTTTACCAACATTGTTTTAGGGCATGTTTTGTTTGGAGTAGGTAACTAGCACACGACTCTACACTTGAAATTATTCACATACATGGAACAATGGATCGGAGCAAACAAAACTGGGTGAATTAGGCAACGGACGATTTGGATACACAAAAACGCTGGCAAACTAAAACTAACAGAAGAACGTGGCTCCAGAGCGTTGGTGTTCATGCTGACGGTCAGGAAGCAAACTGTTTACTAGAGAAAGATAGGGGGAAGCATTATTGGTGCATAAATTTCTGCAATGCGTCGCACCGAATAGTGCAAAATCGTTACCATGATTACAATACTGAATACGAAAACTCAATTACGATAGAATATGAGAGTTGGAAGTTAAAAAAAAAAAACAAAAACAAAAATGATTCCAATTAATCTGACATAAAATAATGTGGGCTTCCTCAAATATTTTTAACCATATATATAAATATTAGATATTATGTTAGCACTAGTTAGAGGTTTTGGATTGATCAAATATATTGAACCGATTTTGAAGTTTTTTTTTGGGAAGGAAAACATAGAACCCATTTTTCAATGTGATGAAATTCACGACTGTTATTTATTCGAAAAAATACAATACGATATACATATATATATATATATATATATATATATATATATATATATATATATCTAATTAGCGGGACAAAGAATTGACAAACGATAGCCTACACTGGTTATCACTAAGCTTAGAAGTGATAATCAACATCAACATCAAACATCAACTAAACAAGTTGAAGAGTTGTAATAATTCTTCAACAAGGAGTTTTCCATTGTCATAATCATGTCAGTAGGCTATCATTTCCATCATACTTGAACATCCAATTCTATCATTTGATAACATATTATTCTAAAGCTTGACCATATCAGCTAAAACTACAAAATATAATCATTAGAAAACATTAGATATAATATAGAAAACATCTACAGCTCAAGACTGCTTATGGCAGCCAATTTGGAGATGCTTGCTAATGGAAAGAACATTCAACTGAATGTTATCTATCAAGGGGAATTGCAATTCCTTGAGATTGCTTATAACAGCTAATTTGGAAATGCTTTGCTAATGAAAATAATATTCAGCTGAATGTTATCTCTGAAGGGACATTCTGTTAGCTTTGGATATTTTGTTAGTATTGGAGGAACATATCCACATTTATAGGGTCGAGAAATAGAATGTGCCTGCACAACACGTTTCCAATTTCGTCCCTCCATATACAGTCTGTCCAAGCAAAGAAGACCCTCTGGCAAGATGGAAGAATGACTCCAGCTCGGTCAATATTGGTTAAAAAATTATTAATTTGGTCTCAATCTTAGGAAACATTCTGATATACAATTTGAGACCAAATCAATATTTTTTGAACCAATATTGACCGAGCTGGAGTCATTTTCTCATCTTGCCAGAGGGTCTTCTTTGCTTGGACAGACTATAGCAGAGATGGAATGACTTTCATTTCGTCCAGCGTCAACAAAATTATATGACTACATCATTGAGAATACTGGGCAACTGGGTCGTTGGGTTCTCTCTCAAAAATTCAATATTCATACTTCGCTTGTATCACTTTGAGAATTCTGCTATTAGCCTGTATGCTGATCCTGATCCTGAAATATTTTACAGCTTTGTTGAATCGCAGGAAGCTGCTCCCGCTATAGCTATAGTATGTCCAAGCAAAGAACACATTCTTGCAAGATGGGAAAATGATTCCATCTCGGTTAATATTGGTTCAAAGATCATAAATTTGGTCTCAAATTTAGAGCAAAATGTTTTCTACAATTTGGGATCAAATTTATAATTTTCGAATCAATATTGACCGAGCTGAAGTTATTTCCCCATCTTGCCAAAATGTCTTCTTTGTTCGGACAGACTATACTACGCCTTCCAATGTTCTGCCCGGTTGACTATGGAAAACCATATCTAAGCTATTAAAACTTAGCGAAACTCACTCACCATAGTCGCCTTCCTCACTTTAACTCTCTATTTCCTGACTTTCTCCCCCACCACAACGCTATTATACTCAACGTTAGCGCTTTTGTAAAGTTCGGCCCAGTTCTTAGTTTGCGAACCTCTTGTTGAGTAACCTCGAAAACCGCTTACTGGAGAGAATAACATAGGCTCAATTGAAAGTTGCCATCCTATGCTCTGAGGTTTGTTATAGCTCTTTGTAATATGCGTTGTTGGAGCAACGAGCAAGAAATTTGGACGGAGTAGGCAATTTATCATTCCATATTACTATTTATTAGAAATATTTCGGTTGAGCTTTCCTATTTCTTTTTTCTTTAAAGGTTGTTTAGTATTAATAATTTCAATAAATCACTCATTCATCCATTCCTTGTTGTATAAGATACGAATAAGATAAGCTACATGCACAGTTGAAGATGCATATTTAATTCATTATCATCCGGGACTTTTAGCACTATAATAATTGTGTGAAGTAAACAACAAGATCAATCGCTCAGTCTCCTCCCTGTCAACATGCTCGATGGAAGTGAGCTTGGCAATCAGTTCCCTTCAGGAATAAATTACTAAATTTTGAACAAGATTTCTTGATGAATATCTTTTCTTAATCAATTCATTGAATTATGGTAATTAAAAAGAAGTGCTTCCCAAATCACATCTTGAACGTTGAGAGTTCATGATATGAATATACCTGTTGGTATTGCACCTGTCAAGTATTGTAGAAGTTTTCACAGTAGCGAAGTGGGATTTTTCTTTTGCATATTCCATCACGTCTTTGACTTCACATAGATTAATAATAGATAGATAATATTGACTCGGAAACATAAATATAATCACTCATCTTCCAAAAGGAGTTCAGGGTTCTTAAAATTCGAGCTCTTGAAAATGAAATGGCATCGTCTATTCTAGATATACTACAGAAAATCTTCTGATATAAGACAGAACAATGAATTAATCATAATCATCAGAATTGAGAAATTATTTTCCCAAAATCATAGCAGAAAAGTGAGTTAAGTGTGAGTTTTTCATAAAATTTCAGATTCTCTAAAAATCATGTAACAGAAGTATTCCCTAAGTAAAGGGGTTCAATGCAGTAAGTTTCTTTCTCATATTGCTTTCTTTTGCATCCTGGTGCAATACCAGTTCTGTATCCACAGTTGAGCATTGACCAGTTGCTTTCCCATGCAACGCAACGACTCTTGTATCCTGGCGCAATACCAGTTCTGTATCCAGAGCTGAACATTGACCAGTCGGCCGGTTCTGTTAGCCTGGTAGTTTTCCGCATTGGCGGCAACGATGGTGCACGTTGAAACGTTCAACAAAGGGGACGCCGCTCACAACCGGCACACCGATGCAACTGCGCTGCCTCTCCACTCTCATACCGTCGCTGCCTATCGGAAGCAGCATACAGAATGCGCGCGCAATCAATCGTAGAAGTGGGAATCTTATCGCTGCTTGCCTATCTATCGTTCTTTTTTATTAGTATTTTAAATGGGGAAATGAATAAAATGTTCCACCTTTATTTCTCCCCCTTTCTTTCACATCCATTTTTCATATACACACTGATGCCCAAGTAGGCTCATTCATTCATTTATTAATTTATTTGAGAAAATACATCTATATCTATATAAGCGAAATGGCACTGACTGACTGATTCATTCACTGACTGATTCATTCATCACCAGAACTAAAAATCCACTGAAGCGAATGCGTTCAAATTTGGCAGGCATGTTCAGTTGGACGTTTAGACGCGCGCTGAGAAAGGATTTTGAAAACTTTTCAAGGATACGCCAAATATTTATGTTTTTCTATAGTTTTCCGGCGTTTTCTCAATTTTTCGAGAACCAATCGGTAGAAAATGTTGATATTTGGTACGTAGGCTCAGATAAGGTCTAGAAATGTTGTGTTAAAATATTTTTGAATTCCGTTCAAGATTACGCCAGTAATCAGGTTTTTCAAAATTGCAGATGTATTGCGGGTTGCATATCTTTCGCCTTGATACGACCAATCCTTATTCCTTACTGTAAATTCAATGGTTCAGTGAGATTATAGATAAACTAATTTGGAACTTTGAAGATATTGAATCAAGTTTTAAACTATGTCCTATATAGCTCCCAAGATTACGCTCAATATTAGCGTTCTACTATTTTTCTGAATTTTCAGAGTTCTTCTTGGATTTTTCAAGAATAAATTGGTAGAAAATGTCAAAATTTGGTGAACAGGTCCAAATTAGGTCTAGAAATTCTGTGTTCAATGATTTTTGAATCTCTTCTGAACGGAATTTGCAGACGAGCGAAGCGAGCCTGTTTTTCTCAGCTTACACTGACAGAGGTTATGCAGGCGAGCGAAGCTGGACTCACTGAAGCTGCTGATACTGTCGGGGGTCCAGGGGGCGGAGCCCCCTGGCTAGGCGGAGAAGGCGAGCGAAGCGAGCCTGCCGGCTAGTTATGGATAAAACACAGACAGAAATCATTCCACTTATAATAGTGGAATTAGATAAGAAAAGAGAAAATATTTTTTTGAGCAGTATTTATTTACTGAATAACCAAAATTTATTTCTTTGATATCGATGCATACGAGTTACTTCATTGAATATTGATGAAGAATGAACAATTATATCATTTATATAATTAATTATATAAATAAATATAAAAAGTAATTAAAAGAAAAAAGAATAATAATAATAAACAAGAAGAATTACAATATAATATTTCCCACATCAATTTAATTGTAAATTACCAATTTTCCCCTATCATCAACCTATTCCTATATTTCTTAATTCCAACTTAGAAACTTAACTATGATTATTTTGTTTGGGAACTATGAAAATATCAAATAGTATTTCTCTGTTGTTCAGCATCTTCAAAATTTCCTTCTACACTGAAGGCCTACCTTTCATAATGTAGTTAGCTTTATTAATTTTACTCATGTTTTACCAATAAGTTTAATACTTGAGGACATCGTTTTCTATTTTAAATATGAATCACATTACCCGTTTCAAATTATTTTTAGTTTAGCATAAAAATAAATTCAAAAGCTTACTGTGATTCATATTTTATAAAGAAAACAATAAGTAGCTCCAAGAAAAATAGGAAATATTGAGGACTTTAATATATGTTTAAATACACTGCTATGATAATGAATTTCATTCAGTATTGAAATTGTTACTTATCCATAAGCAAGCTGTGCTGTTTATTGATGGTTAGCAATATCCGTGTAAGCTCTGTTCGCCTGGTATTGAGAGGATAAGTGCATTGAGAGGCAAACCGATGAGCCGCCTCTCGATGACGCTGACTGAGTGCTTGCTTGCTTGCTGCCTGCACACAGTAATAATTACGTAATTTAGAAGAAGAATGGATAGAGGGAAGGAACCAAAGTGAAAAAATTGAGGTGTTTCAATTGCGAAATGTTCTTTGAGTTTTCCTGGCTCTAGGGTGAGGGAGGGCGAGGAAACAAAAATTGTTTTTAATAAAATATTTTTGTTGATCTACGGACGGCATGAATATTAAATTATTCTTTTAAAAATACGTAATTTAAAAAAATTGACGAACCACACACATTGCTAGCATGACAAAAAATTCGCCAAACAAATGATAAATTTTTATAATTCTATCTATATCTATCTATCTATTTATCTAAAATTTATCTATCTATTTTTATCTACAGTTTTTTAGATTGAGTTGGATTTTCAAAGTTAAATCAATAAATAATTTTCAAATTGAAGAGGGTACCGAGTTTACCGAGGTACACATTTTGAATCAACCGGGTTTGCTTATTTGACGCGTTGCTGCTGCGCACAGGAAGATTCCTTGTGCGTTCTTTTCACCAGGAGCTCATGAAGCCGCAGAAGGTCGATCTCGATCTTCTGTGATATGGTAGCCTACAGCCTACACCAATCTCCTTCCCCAAAGAATCGGCACAGAAAGCAGCTCAAGTCTGAAAACGTAAATTTGAACTTGATACAGTATGTCAACAATAATCATGACCCGAATACCGTCTAGAAAATCTAAAATCTGGTTCCTAAACTGGAAAATCTGTTAGTTTGTGATACAAGTACAAACAAAGATCACTATCATCTCTTTGGGCCGGTTGCACGTACGTTCTGTTAATTTAATCACCGTTATTTCACCGTGTCAAAGTGGAAAAACTTTCAAATGAATGAAGTATTGAAATTTAATAGTAATAGCAAAATAATCAAATGTACTTATTCAAAATAGATATTAGATTCATTAGATATTAATTATCTCATTATTGTATAAATTATTTATTTATTAAAACAAAAACATGATCTGGAATTTGCATGCTGATACAACTTAATTGTTGTCAGGTTGGTAGTACCACAAAAATCGAAAACCTTCAGCTGCTATTGTTTTCAGATATTGAAAATTTATTCATCAGCTGATGGTTATGTTAGAATTTTTAACGACTTTAATAATTCTGGCCGATTAGTTTAGTACTGTGAAATTAGTATTCAATTCTATTTAAACAGAAGCTGACCTGTTAAATTTGAAAAAACCGCCATTGAAATTTTCCATTACCTAATTGATATCATTGCCTCAATGATAATAAATCTAAACTTGATTCATGAATTTAAAGGTTAGTCATATTTTTAGGCAATAAAATTTAATGTAAATGATGTGTAATCGAGTTTTGTAAATAAAACTATTGAAACTCAAGGCTTCTTAATAATTTATATGTTTCTATTCTCTATTTGAATTGAGTTAGTTTGCCGTTGCTACAAGATGTCGTTATCCAGGATAATCACGGCATTAAAACTTAACGTAGTTACGAACAATCGGCCCTTAATCTGCTAAAAATGTTATCATAGATGAGTTCAAGGATTCTGTAGATTGGTTAGATCTCAACTATCTGAAACCAAATATATTGCTAGATTTGAATTGTATTATCAGAATGTTCATATTTTCTTCTAGATTATCGAGTGCTAATAGGCCAGTAAAAGGTCTATCAATGTATTTCAAGTGCCTCGACAATTATAAACTCGTTAATTAATTTTTTCCAAAAACCAGCTCTTACCAAACTTAATTGAATTCTGAGCTAAGGGTTGAACAATATGAATATGGAGTAAGTATTCAACAGGCTTCGGTTACTTGAATAATATTAGTTGAATTTTGAGAAACTTTCATGTGAGCTAAGACATCTCACAGCTTCAAAAGGCCATTACCTAAAATTATTATAATTCCTCATTCGTAGCCCTTGACATCAGACTTCCAAGAGTGAATTCCGCTTTCGAGAGTTTAACTTTCCATTATGAATAAACTTTACTGTTGCCAGTCACACTTGTGATATCAAGCTTACAATAAGTATTTAAAGCTGCAGACTGCTGAGTTTGCAGGACTTGAAATAACTCTCATCACTGATGCGGTATGTCAACCAGTTGAAACTTCTGTTCCACTTGAATACAATGAAATAACAATGTTGTGGTGTTTATATTAATAGGGGAGATGCTGGAGAAAGACCTTCAAAGCACCATGATCTTTTTACAATAAAATTAGATTTTATATAACAATTTCATAGTTGCCAACCTCATCCTCTAAATGCTTAAAAAAGTATTGTAAGGAGGTATCATTGGTATCTCCGATTCGAAATATTTTCAATATTTCATCTATATTTCACTACCTGTAAAATTTATACCAAATACTTTGAACACGGAAGGATTGAATTAAAACGTATTGAAACAGCCAAAGCAGAGAAAATAGCTCCTTTGCAAGAAGACAGTATTGCTTTGAAATGTTTATTAAATAGAAATTAGAGCATCATGATAACGGCTAGTTCTCGGCAATGAATAGAGGACCGTCACAAATAAGCTAGCTTCTCTTACTCTATCACTCTCATTCTCACTTTCTTAGTCCCTCACACTCTCTCTTCCGAATTCTCTTCCTATCTCTCTTACGTACATTCTTCTTTATTCCCTCTCTTACAATCTTTCTCTTTCAACTATCTCTCTTTCATTCTCATTCTCTCTCCTCTATTTATCTCTCTCTATCTCACACACACTCACTTAATTCATCTCTCTCTCTCTCCCTATCTTTCTCTCTTTCATTCTCTTTCCCTCTCTCTTCTGAGAGGGGGCCAGGGCATTCAATGCCGTAATGGGAGCACTACAGGAGGACATCTCATTCCCCAGTTGTCTCCAAATCTGAATAGAAACAGCTTCCTTTGTCATGCAGAAATCTGAGTGGGCCCATTAGCGAGCAGAATGCAACGATCAGCTGTTCCTTCTGACCGCCTCTTTCTTCCAGCCTCAACAGAAATAATAATTACAATCCAAACTTTTCGTTTCATCTCCTGCCGTTGAATTGTCTCATAGTAATCCATCTCCCCTCTGCTCTGCTTCCGAGTGTAATGATGTGAGAGAATGACCAACACGAAATTGAATTCGCATTATACCTTTTGGACACAAAATGTGAGCACAATATCTCATTCGTTGACCATTTATTCATGGAATACGCTTTTGAAGTGTTTCATCTTTTGATAGAGCATAAAATTAAACAGAATCTACCAGAATGGACATGGTCAGACTGACCCGTTGATTATTATTCCTATCCAAAACCATCACAAAGTACGAGTATTGCACTTTTTATTCTACTCCCATGTCACTATCATGTACATCAACATGGGTGCTCCATGTACATAATCCCATATTGCGCATGAACAAATTCTACACATTGATTCTCAAACGTTTCAACATGTAATATCCCAGGAATGACTAATTGAAGGGGTTCCCAATAGAATCAACAATCAATGATGCACGGTCATTGGTACGGACTTACGATAGCCATTAAGATTGTTGTATGGTTCGTCAGTGTTAGTGTCTGCTCAATATCACATTTTCATAGAAGTATGCATTTCATGGAAATGAAGAGATTATTGAAATATATTTATTTCCATTTCCGAACATTTGATGATGAACACTGCTTTATATAAACATGGAAACTCACACAACTATTGATTCTCGCTTGTTTCCTTTCATCAATGAAATTTAATTTTACCAGCTTAATGGCGTCCGAAGTGGAAGAGAAAGATTCTATTGAACATAATTTTCAAGCCATCAATCATCACTGAAGAAGTAATATTGTATCGGATGTAGAAGATTACCTCGATATTTAACGAATTTACAACACCCACTCTAAATCATGATCTCATGCCTGTTGTACTTAAAACTTGAAAGACTCTGATAGGAATAGAAATATGACATTGAATTTAATTGATAGAGCACGAGGCATAACTGGCGATAATCGTCAACTCACGCACTCGCTTGCACAAGCACTGATCAACCCCTTAACTGTCAAATTGCATTCTCAACAGCAAACACAACTAGAGAAGAGCAATCCGAAACTAGTAAACAGTGCGGTAGTTTATGAGCCCATAAAACGGATTTAATATTTCAAGCAGGTAGTTTTGACGGTGAAAGCAATGTTTCAGTGTTGTATCATGGGAGAGGGTTGAAGGGGGAAGAAGTGGGGGAAGAAAAGGAAGAAAGAGGTAGGGAGAAGAAAGAGACAGAAGAAGGAAGAAGATCGAACTATCTTCGTGTTTGTATTTTGCGTGCTGCTTATACATTATTACTGAAACACGGCACAGACTGGGAAGTTGGCGAGGACTGGCTTCCTCCGCGGATCAGGAAAAGGGAAGAAGACGACACATCCAGAAGGCGTTGGCTGGAAGAAGGAGGAAGAGAGAGGAGTGATTAGGAGAAGAGATCGAGATGGCACGTGCAGTGGCCTGTTCAATTTTCAAGGCAGTATAATTAATTAGTATTATGGGTGTAATGAACTCTCTAACAACAGTTTAATATCAACTTACCGTTCATTTCATCCCCTGCCTTCCTCACCACTTTCTCGAATCATTTCAAATGTTCAGTCTTTTTTTCCATAACTTGACTTCACTGGCATGACAAAGTTCTTCAGTGAGTGCTAAGCATTTTTAATCTTCATTGAAAATCTGGGATTCACGTTTTCTATTTCAATATAAATAGATTATTTCAACGGATTAAACATGTTAATTTATTTATTCTACTAGAGGAATTTGTTGTGCGATTCCTTGAGCTCTTCACCTCACCTTCTTCAACAAATAGCTTCAAGGTAATTCAGAGAACTGAACTCTATAGTACCGTACTCCCAAGTACGTATAGCTGACGCCACGGAGTTAGGCGGTTGGCGAATGACTGTTTTCAATTCTCAGCTCTATCAGGACAGTGTGAAGATGTCTTCGAAAGCAAATTAGTATAACTGGGAACGCTTTTGACTCAGTAAGCTCTCGCAGACCGCATACCGATCGTCCTGACCGAGATGATTAATAATAGTCATAACAGAGCGGAAATGAAAATTGAAAATAGTCATTATCAAGCTCCTAACTTCGTGGCTTCAGCTACACGAAACTTGATTGCTCTGTGCTCTCTGAATAGAAACAACCAGATAAAAATGCCTCAAATTTGGAATAAATGAATGAAGATGAGAAGACAATTATTGACAAAATTGGCATTATGGAATATGGAGATATAAAAATCCGACAGATACATCTTCTTTGTTCAAATACAAAGTATATAGTTGAGTGTTTTATAAGCATATGAATGAACCAGGTAGTATAGTCTGTCCAAGCAAAGAAGACCCTCTGGCAAGACGAGAAAATGACTCCAGCTTGGTCAATATTGGTTCAAAGATGATTGATTTGGTCTCAATCGTAGGAAACATTCTGATCTACAATTTGAGACCAACTCAGTATTTTTTGAACCAATATTGACCGAGCTGGAGTCATTTTCTTATCTTGCCAGAGGGTCTTCTTTGCTTGGACAGACTATAATATAAGGACGATATTATTTGGGTGTAGATCATAGAACTATAAGGAGTTATAGCTCCTCGCTTAGAACTTATAGTTCTACACTTTAGAACTCCTTATGATTTAGAGTAAAGAGTTCCATTTTTCTCTTAATAATTCAATATCAATGATAACACTGTGTTGAACCATGTTTTCAGATAGATGAATAGAATTGTTTCCTAATGGAGAAGTTTGTCAAGACTGGTAAAAAGGAATGGGATAGAAAATATAATGCTTGGCTTATTATTGGAGTTATAGAGAATTTCATTAGCCTGTACCATACCAGTCAAATTCTAGGAAAGGACAGCGGACCTAAACTCGCTTGCTGCAAAAACTTCTGCCATCATTATTCCTATATTATCTGAATTTGTGAATTTTCCAATTACTTGCTGTTGAGGAGTTTCTGAGGATCTCGTGTTCCCTTTTTCTCTCATAAAATGGGTTTGACCTGCTTTTCTTAGCTTTTCCTTCTCTTGTTTCACACTACTTAAAATATTTCCTACTTTTAAAACACTCTTCATTTATCAAGATTCATCATCCAAGACTATCAATCAGTGTATGATTTAATTCAAACAATCAATCCTACCAGCCGTATACTGCGATCATTAATGTTGTTTAAAACACAAATTATTATTTTTATATTTTATCACATTGCAATCGTGGTAGATTCATGAAGTGATTATCTGGATCAAACTATGGAAATGTATGTTATATTTCTTCTCCATAAATCAAGGAAATCTTATCCTTTCTATAAGGTAATGGGAGTAACTTGGGTTTTGCCTGTAAAGAACGTTCTTATTCTTTACATCAACACGTTTTCCAACTGTAAATGTTATTTAGAAATATTCAATCAAGATGCTAGCAAATTATGAAATTAACAACTTGAAGGTATTTATTGTTTGGCTGACAGACAACTTTTACTTACATGAATAGCATGGAAATCTAGAATGATAATTCGTACAAAACAAAATCGTTTTGAGAGAAAACCAGTATGTGAATTAGATTTTCAATTGTGGGAAACCAAAATTATTAAAAAGGGGTTTCTAGAAGTTATGAGAGCTGTAATTATATTATGAAATCATGATCCTAACTCGTTCCTATCCATCAATTATCATGTCAAAAATTGGGCATGGTAAGGCAAACAACAAATAATTACAATTACAATCATTATAGGCCTACCTTATATCCAACTGCTATATTTCAAAAACAGGTAGTCATCAAATTTTGACACCTGAATTGAATGTATTTAAAGAATTATCCTTTCGATTAACAGAGTATAATGATAACTCACTGTGTATTCTTTTGTGATGGGTAAGCTACAAATTACAGGTTTCGAGCAAGTTTATACAATTTTCTCATTCATTACAACGCACAAGAAGTGAAAAGTGATATTTGTGGAAATTGATCTTGATTACATCACTACGACAAGTTGAGGTGTTTTCCTGGTCATTGGAGTTGAAGTGCAGTAAAATACTCAAAAATTAAAAGATTGTGTGAGTGCCTGGTGTCAATCGTCAATGCAATTAAGTTAAAATGGAAGCTTTCCGCTGAAAAACTACAATATTCCTATTATGTTACATACTATGAATATGGTAGGCTACGGTATTTCTTCTATAATACCTATTGTTATCTTATCATGTTTTGTGTATCACATTTACCATGTAACATCGTCCATATTACATCATAATATATTACCTCGAATTACAGTGCATTTTGGAGCCGAAAATTGAATACCATGGCGAAATAATTCATCAAATGTGTGTAAATCATCAAGAGCACTTGTACAATGTTCAGAACATGCCGATGAACATCAGTCAATGACGTGTCCTTCTCATTAATCAACCAGATTCGCAGGTACAAAGGTTGGGAATTCGAACAATGTGGTAGAAGGGCTCTTTGTGCGGGTTCATGTTCGCTTCGTTACATTTTCAGAGTATTATAGTGATAGATAACATTCCATCGAATATATGTGTTGGTCGAGGGACTTGATATTATCGAATACTGAGGCAGATGAAGAGGTGAAGTGTACATGTATTAGGAGATAATGTGCTGAATTTTATTGATGGTGGTACAGATAGGACTCATTCTTTCCTGCTTTATACCTCCCGATGAAAATGATGAATGCGTTATGTATTTATGAATGACATCCATTTATCCATGTTCAGATTTAAACTCAACACAGGAATTCAGATCAATACTGTATATCAGGTTGCTCTGGATGAATTTGAATAATAGTAGAGTTCAAGTTGAAAGTTTCAAGTTTTAAATCATTATATCTCTAAGTATTGGACAATGATAATAACTGAAAATACTTCATGCAGCCCTGAAATCATCAGAATCTGTATTCATAGTATGGCCTAACAGAGATAAGATCCAACCAGAGATATGAAGAAAATACCAACAATAACTGGAAAAATAGAGATTATTCAACTAAAACAGCTTACTATACTCTTATTCTATTAAAATAATTAGAAATAACTCATCAAATGACCATTTGAACATAATTTAAAATAATCATATCAGTAGATTTTCTGAGCGGCAAAAGCACTCTCTTATAGTGGCTATAATTTTCGACATAAATCAAACATTAACTTAAGAATCATAATAAGATCACATTACGCCAATTTAGCCTGGTATCGAACTCTATCCAGTAAAATTCAGTTATTTAACACAAACATTATCATCATGAACACTGCAAATTGCCATAACTATACAGTATACTGAGGTATATCTGATGACTAGCACGTGTATATGAGTTTTGGGAATAGCTTAAGAGAAGAGAACGTGTGATATGGGGCAAGTAGCAATCACACTTGAAACAACAGTATAAAAACAAATAGGTTAGAAACGAAGAGTTTTTCCTATTCAAGGAGGGTGGCAAGCCAATATGAGAAGGTAGGCCAATAAGATTGGGTTCGAAGCCGGATCATTGGCACGATCCTCCTCATCGCCTCAATTGGCAGCCATTCAACTGGCAACGATACGTTTTGTTGCAAAAACTGGACCCACAAACTGTCGATTTTCCTGAAAATCTGGCCCAGCACTGGAAAATTGAATGAAGCAAAAAAGATATGGACCAAAGGATCCAATTTTCCTAATACATGATATAGCCCAATCAAATTGTCATTAAATTGTGCCTCGACCAAACAAAAATCCTGTTAATTGATTTTATTGTCTTAATCGATCCATTTGGGTGTAAGTAAGAGTAATCCATGGTTTCACCAAAATATCTGGAGGCATAACTTTTGGGAGCCTAAAAATCACGAAATTTTCGAACTTTTTTTAGTTTTTTCACAATATCTCAGGAACCGATTTTTCTATCGATATTTTTATTCAATACTTTCTTAAAGAGTATAAAATTCCCTACAATTTCCATCCCCTAAACGTTTTTCTATCTCCGATAGGAAGCGAGTTATGGCTCGTCAAAAATTGCTATTTTTTGTCAACTTGGCGAAAAATCGCTAAATCTAGGTATTTTCCCTTTTTTAGCCGTCTGTCCTATTATTTATCGTAATAAGGGTGTTATTAAGATGTTGATACAATCACTAATGATTCAGTAGAAAGGGAAAAGTATATTCAACGGTAGTGATTGAATTTATGAGACTCGAGATTTAGCGCCAACCAATGAATCCGTAAACTTGTAACGTAGATTCTATGGTTGAGTAAGGGAAGTGTCGATTCCCTTCCACTTGCATTGAGGCTTCAAGTGGTTATATGGAGCTCGACAGCATATGGTTAGCATTCCTAAGCTAAAGCTTGAGCTGCGCAGCTCTAGCTGCACGTCTATGGCTTTCCAGATTATATAGGCCTAGTAAATATTATTATGTATCTGTAGTTATAAGACTAGATCTGAGACGGCTCGAGACGCGCAGCTAGAGCCCTCCAGCTTGAGCTGTCGCTTAGGAGTGCCACCTTAGGGCTCTTCTAGTGCTTCCTCACGTAACGTTCATCATACAACTTTTTCCAAGAATATAGACTTATTGTGTTCTACCTTTTCTATCAAGCCTTTTCATCTAGATAAACCAGATTTGTATGCTGATGATATAGCTTTAATTTCGGATTCACCAGTAGGGTTCCAGTACATACTAATTAATGAACATGAATTATTCTGCGAATGTAGGGTGAATGTGAATCAGAAGAAATCGAAGAAAATGGTTTTAATGAATAAAGGTGATCCAACTAGGTGCGAGAAATGGACGTTTAAAAATGAAAAGATTGAATGTGTGAATCACTTCAAATATTTAGGTGTAGTTAACACCAACTCTTCATTTCGAAGCACAGGTATAAGGCAGTAACGTATGAAACTGTGGAAAAATTTTAGCGGTTTCTCATCAAGAATTTTTTTTCACTCCCCATAAATACGGTACGCCAAGTTGATTATTGAAACTGAACTAACACCTCTTTCCGAGCTCTGTCTTAGGCTGCATTACAATTATATTGCAGAGAGTATAAGAATGGAAGAAAATAGGTTACCAAAAAGTTATATAAAATAGAAGATTTCTGGTTTAAAGATTTAAGAAAGTTGTGTAATGATAGTGGCAAAAGCTATGATAACGAGATAGATTTTACATTAGGACACTGGCTGCTCGTGCCCACGAAACAGGTGAAGTACCCGTATCTTTTACTGTACAGCACTTCACCAGTTTCGTGGGTACACCTGCCAGGGCATTAGGGGTACCTATTCACTTGACCAGTTATGAGTCGTGGTATCCTGTTATTCGGTAAGTCACTGCAATAATTGTACATTGGAAAAAATTAGCTGATTCGGTTCAACAAATATCTCGACTCCACTGATCAAGTGAATACTTCTACCCAAGGAAATTATTTCATAGGTACTTTAGGACAATACATAGGGATGAATTCTTGCAGGACCCTCAAGCGAGGCATTTCCATACTCTATACAAATCCCTCAAATATCACATTGGGATAAAGAAGAACGAAAGGGGCGAGCTGATAGACCTGGTAAGCCATGGATTGCTTATGATAAGAACTTTACTTGTTCCATGTAAAATTTGAAGGAGGTAGAGGACTTTTATCAATTTGTTATCTGATGTCCTTTTTCAAAGGAATGGAGAATTGAACCGTTAGGTGCGGCAGTGCTATCAGAGGAGGTAGGGTAACATGAATTCAATTGTATTGTGTATAAATCAATGAATAATAACTAATTTTCTTACCAATCTATACAGTATATCCACCTAATATTACAAACTATATTATTATTTCAAGGTTGTTTGAAATATCATATAAGTGCTATAAATTTCTCAAACATTTCATCAACATTCCTCATTCAGTATAAAATAACTAAAAGGTATCAATTAAGTTTCTTACATGGGTGTGTAATTTATAGTTTAACTATATTGAATTTATATTCAACTTAATATTTATAATTCAAATCAAGAATCCAAGCATAAATACTATGTTATCTATTTGTAATTGGATGAAGCAATCTAATCCAACCACACACCTAGTCCCTTTTCTGCCGTCCTCCTCTGCAACCCCTGAGCTCCTGACTGACCTGGCTACCATACAATAAATAACTATTACACATTTTTCATCCATTACAAGCCTCTACGTTGTCACCTGCGATGTATGAACATCGTGTTCTTGAACACCCTTATCAAGATGAATAATACGATAGACGGCTTGAAAAGAATTTAAAAGGAAAAATACCTATATGTAGCGATTTTTCGCAAAGTTGACAAAAATTAGCAATTTTTGACGAGCTATAACTCGCTTCCTATCGGAGATAGAAAAACGTTTAGAAGATGAAAATGATAGGGATTTTTATGCTCTTTTAAGAAGTATTGAATGAAAATATCGATTGAAAAATCGGTTCCTAAGATATTGTGAAAAAACTGAAAAAAGTCCGAAAATTTCGTGATTTTTAGGCTTCCAAAAGTTATGCCTCCAGATATTTTGGTGGAAAACCATGGATTACTCTTACTTACACCCAAATGGATCGATTAAGACAGTAAAATCAATTAACAGGATTTTTGTCTGGTCCGGAGTACTATTTGATTGGGCTAATATGTCTCCAATAAAATTTTGTAAATGGGTTCCGTTTTCCCGATGTATTCTATTTATTTCAAGAAATTAGACAAACAGTATAGCAACAAGGGTTGCCTTCATTGTACATTGTGAATTTGATAAATATTTTTTTCATTTTCATTTATGATAATATAAAGATAATAATAATGATAAGATAACGATATTATAATGATGTAAAGAATATGGGTTTCATTATTCAAAGTATGAGTAACAATATTGGAAATACGGATAACAATCAGAACAACTTTTCAAACTTATTAACAGAGAGCTTATTATTCGAAATTAATTGCTGGAAAAAGGTATAAAACCTTCAATAATCTCATTAGATAAGAATTTATTCAAAGTATTTTTCACTCTTAAAATACGTAAATTTGCTCATATCAGATCAAGAATACATTATTATACTTTTTAAAGTTGATTCTGAATCAAAGTTCATTGGGTTGAAAGCTTCATTAGGATGAAGATGAAATAGACCTGCCAAATTTGAACATGAAAAAGAACATATGCGTTGTGATAATCACAATAAATTCTCTCAAGGTGCTAAATGATGGCTATTCTTGTTCCAATCAATACATATATAGAAATTGAAATAATATAATATAATAATCGATAACAATTTATCATAATATCTTTAAAAAATCGATAATAATATAGCTTCTTATTTGCATCCATTTCAATTTAAATTATTCAATTAATAAAGACTCCCACTTCTACAATTATTCCCATTTAATCATTTTTATCTTTCATTTGAATTACTACTGGAAGTAGCTTATCACTAAACATCCTATAAAATATATATCTTGAGGCAGTTTTTCAGATAAGAATGTATTCACAAAAATTGCAAAAAAATGAAAATGAAAAATGTATGGAATTCTTAGAAATTATTCATTGCATCATCGCTTGTTTGTTTTTTTGCCTGTGGTGTAACTAAATACGAAATCCGCAATCCCTGTTAACCCACTGCAACAGTACCAGCATGTTCATTTATTCATGGAGCATTCCTGTCGGCAAGGGTGAAGGGAAGAAAAAGTTGCACTGCACAAAGGCTTGCGCATGCGCAGTGGAGTAAGTACAGCATCGCATCGCGGCGCCCCTCCGTCCGTTCCCTCCAGATTTTTAGCGCGTTGCAGAACCAGCTGACTGGGAAAGTGCGTCAAAACTCACAGGTCCGGAAAATCTCGGAGATTTTCTTGTGTGGTGAGCGAGCTGTCAACAGCATGGCCATCATCATCATCTCAAGACCAAACATCGCCAGCGCGGAGGAAGCTCCAATTAGTGACAAACAATCAAAGGTAACTTGAGACACAACCCAAGTTTTTGTAACTTCAAGAAGTAGTAAATCACGAGACCACTTTATTTTAGAATTGGTTGGAGTTTTCAAGTTCCCTGTTATCAAGTATTTCGACCATGATCCAGTAAACTAGTAGTAGCCTGCTAGAAGTAGTAGTAGTAGTAGCAGCCTTATATTTTTCATCTAGAAAACACAAATTTATTTTCATCCCACCGATTTCAAGAAATTCATTATTTTTATGCTTTGAAGTTTAAATGAAACAGTCCATGAAAGTGATAATATGCAAATACGTTCAATATTTTTGGAAAAATTTAAATTTTATTTCACTCGAATAGGAGAATCGTATTATTAACTATCAGTTTTGGTAATTTAGTTTTCTCTACTTACACTGACAATATTCATTTTTAAAAATTATAATTATCCTAATAAATTAATAAAATGCACTCAAATCCGTGAAAAGAAATGCGCTTATAGCATGATCTGCAAAAGTATAGAAAACATACCTCAACTAGATAACTTATTTATTCTGATGCGTCAACAAATTAATATTGATTGATATTGTAAGAGATAATTGTTGTTGAAAATATTCTAATTTTTCCAATGACTTTATCACTTCTACATCTTTTTTAATACAGTGTTTGAGAAAGACGCAGGATGTCTTATTTCAGGCAACATGTATCGCAAATTAGCTTTGATACCTGCTAAATAGCTATTTTTTCAAATTAAGATGATTCCTGTATTTGATAACACATATCTGAAGTATTTGGAAGATATTTTGAACTTTAATGAAAAAATACATATTGTGAACAATATTCTTAGTTGATAAAACTTAGGAGAATAATACCATCATACTTATTGAGCATAGACTTTAATGTATATTTTTACTATTTTCCTATTATAATAGCCTAGCATCAATGTTTGGATTAGTTGAAAAAATCTTTTTGCTTGAATAATTTTTCCTACTTTATAAAATTTTCTAAACTCTTCCATACTGTATCAATAGGAACTCTCGAGTTAGAACTCTTGAACCAGATATCAAGTGGAACACTGCAACTGCAACAATAATTGAAGATCTTGGATCATTTCTATCGAAAATTCATCTTCATTGCCCTGAACATTGCTCGAACATTTGGGACTTTATTTCCCCTGGGTTTGGCAACTCTTGAAAATTTCATTGAACTAGCCTAGCTAGTCTTTTCAAGCAAAGAAGACATTCTAGCAAGATGGGAAAATGACTCCAGCTCGATCAATATTGGTTCATAAATCATAAATTTATTTTCAAATTGTAGATCAGAAAGTTACCTACGATTAGAGAACAAATTTATAATTATTGAACCAATATTGACCAAGCTGGAGTCATTTGTCCATCCTGCCTGAATGTCTTCTCTGCTTGGACAGACTATAGCAATGACGTCAGGCTATGCTCTCAAGGGCGCTGCTTCTCACTCTGGATCAGTTGGCAATGCTCAAGCGGCCAACTAAAACTGAACAAGTGGGGTGAGCTCTCGAAATGAGATGAAAAGAGCAGATTTCCAACTTTCTTCCAACACTCGATAGCCAGCTTAAATCAAAAGATTTAATCAGTTTTCATCAATTGAGAATCATTCAATAAATATAAGAAGAGATAATTGAAATAACTTATTTTGGTACAATAATTCAATTAAAGTATGAGTGAATATCACATTCAATAGAAAGGTTAGTGAATTATTGTCCAAAAACATACAAAAATTTATATTAAGAGCCACCAAAGATATGAATTATATTATTGAAGTAATGAGAATAATACAATAAATTATTCTTATAATTATCACTATTCGAAATTCAAGTGCATCTTTAAACCCTTTTGAAAGTTGTGAATAAGTATTTGATATGATCTTTCGCTGTAGTTATGCCCACATGAGATCTTTGTTCTGTGCGTGGGTAATGGGAATGATTATGATGAGAGATGAATAGCCTTAGAGTGAGCTCCGAACCACCAGGAAGCTATTTTGATACAATTAATAAATAACATTCAACATAAAGATGCCTCAAGAAAAGTGGTCACCCATAAAATCAGTCCATTGCAATTTGGAATGTATTCTAAGTAGTTTAGTAATATTTTGGGAATAAATTGTAGGCCTGTTGGTAGGAAATTGCTCGAAAAAATTATTCAAGATTCAAGTTATCGCCTCTTAATTGGATGCATGAGGAAAATTTCACTTTATTCCGGAAAAGTGTTGCGTTAGGCTATATCTCCTAGATTGTAATCCTGGTGCATGTTTTATTCATACTTTCAAGCTCAATGTGAGTTCACGTTGGAGAAGAAAATTGTTGAATCTTTCGAGATGTTTTAAGAGACAATGTGTCTTCCTGACAAAGTTGTAGCCTCGGCGTATGAAAAATTCAAAAGAATGAGAGTTGACAGACTGAGTGCTTTATTTTTAAAAAGTTACAAGCAGCTCGTGTAGTCTACATTTGAAATTCACAGAGAAACTGTTTTCCATCTCTGAAAGGCGAATTCATCATGCATATCAGCTATGATAAAATCTCTGCTCGTCTTATGAAAAATTTAATTTATGTGTGACATTCTTTGTAAGATTGTATGACGAAGCATCAAATTACAATATTAGGGAGATATGAGGGATAATCGTGCAATAGATAGTACAAGGGAAATACTGAATATCAGTATTTCCCTAGTTTAACTGATTCTGGGATATAAGAGCAAACGAGAATTTAGGCCAAAGTGATTGACATGTTATTATCATTACATCAAACACATTTTATTATAAAGATACAAAGTTTAAATCTGAAATTTTCACTCGATTCGATGACTTTCGACTCTGCTAGATTTCCTAGAGCCATGGATAAGCTACAGACTAGAAGAAAGCACGGTTGGAGCTGACAGAACATCAAATCTACATTCTTGCATACTTCATAATGATACGAAGAAAGACTATTACATTCCATACTGTATCATACGCCGTGGCGTCCATACGAATGAGAATAGTGGAGCATTCTAATTCCGTACTTTGGGTATAATAATCATCAAATTGAAAGAAACAAGAATCCAAGATTCCTATAACTGTACAATTTTGCCATACTATTTGAGAAGTATGTATGTGTTGTGAAGGTGATATTGTGTTAGATATCCATATTGGGAAGACTGTAATATTCTCAAACTACAGATTCATTAATAATCGAGAGTTCACCAAAGATTGATAATTTGTAACAACCGAAACCAGTATCACGATTTCTGATAAATCTGATGTTTGACAATATCTAGTCTTTTTATCCACTACATAAGAAAATATATTTTAAAGAACTGGAGAAAAATATTATGAAAATTCTAGAAACTGCTGGTTGAGGAAAAATGCATGCGAAATTTCAAGATCATTCGAAGGTCAAACATGGTCTATAATCAGTTAATCTGCAACCACCCCTCTGGCAAAGGTCACCAAACTAGCTGGCGGCTCAAATCGCGTGTTCTATTACGGCAACTATCAGCAGAAGTAGTATGGTCTGTCTTAGCATAGGAGACATTCTGGCAAGATGGGAAAATGACTTCAGCTCATTCAATATTTGTTCAAAAATCATAAATTTGGTCTCAAACTGTAGACAATATTCTGGACTACTATTTGAAACCAAATTCATAATTTTTGGACCAATATTGACCGAGCTGAAGTGATTTCCCCATCTTGCCAGAATGTCTTCTTTGTTTGGACAGACTATAATAATATCGTGTAAATGTCTCTCGCCGTTGCCGCGTTTTGTATTTAGGGTTGTCGCGTGACAAAATGTTTCTGCGCTGCGAATTCTCAGAGAATGGAAGACCTTTTAACCGGTAATGGTTGCCAATCTGATTCTGGCCCACATCCCATTGCCATGTTCATACTCGGTCGATCTTGTGTGCTGCATTGGTTGTGACCAATGCTTAAGCATATGTGGAGTGCTGCAAAGCATCTAAAGTCGACTATAAGTGTGGACATGAGAGATGTCGGCTCCTTTAAGGCGCCACAGTTACCCTCCATGCATTATTTGATCATATCAATGTATGTTCTGTATTTTGATCGCATGAGTTGATAGTTAGCATTATTTTTATCTCACGTTATTCGTATCATTGTGATTAGAGGTCATAAGCATTATTACATTGGAAGGTTGTACCGCCTTTTCAGTCCCAACTGCGCCTAGTAGGGTATAATATTTCCATTTTATTTAACTATATTTATGACCTGGTGAGCCAAAAAACTTCAATAATTTATATTTTATTTTCAGCATCTCTCTGAGTTTTAATTTATGATTCGGGGAGAATCCATAAAAAATTGCTCTACACCTTGAAATTTTTATAATAAATTATTTGATTGGGATTAAGATATCGGATTGTGAAATGAAAATCTATGTGAATCTGCTTCTAGCTTTTCGAGTACCATGCACAATTTAAGATGGAGAAAAGAAAATCTAGTAAATCATTTCTAAGAAAACTCCTCTCAAAAGGAATAAGGTGAATTATGCAACAGCCAATTTTCGAGTCGTAAGCAAAAACTTTCCAAAGATACTTTCAGATTCAAGCTTTTTTCAGTATTTTCCACTCATGCTTCTTACACAGTTTTTCACTCTCACAAGCATGAGATGAACTACAGCAAAGATTACTTATAACGTAGAAATTGAAAAAAAAACTTAATAATAATCGATATTACATCGTGGCAGTTCTCTTTGAGAAAAATGTCATATCGATTTTCATCTGATCACTCAAACGGGTTTCTCTAATATAGCTAGAAATAATAAATCATAACTTATAGAAAATCGATCAGAAAATATTCAAATTATACGATATGGTTTCATCGTTCACTCGATGGAAAATATTGTGAGCCACTCCACACTTCGAGTATTCTTACTGAGGAGTCTGATCGATGAAAATTCAGTGCTCGAACTCTCACAGAGCACTCTCGATACGTTTTCTGAAGAGTGAAGCCAGGTCTGAAATGGAGCAAGAGAGGTTGATTTCGAGGACCATTGAATACTAAGGAGAAAAGAGAGTAGAAGAAGAAGAAGAAGAAGAAGAAGAAGAAGAAGAAGAAGAAGAAGAAGAAGAAGAAGAAGAAGGGGAAGTAAGAAGTGAGTATCAATGAGAAGCAGGCAATTGTAGAAACCTGTGCACGTGTACATCTAAACGTGTATCATTCGATTTCGCACGAACGCCCGCGGGTGCGTGAGCGCACGTGTGATTGCCTTTCAAATTTCGAGTGCAATCCGAAACTCTTGAACTGTTTCACTTCTGCACAAGGCACGTGGAAAAGCCTCGGCGTATGCATTGAAGCGATTTCATCGGTATCAAACAGAAACGTTTGACAAATTCATCGGTAGATTGCTATTCACCTTCTACATTGACGGCAATCGAAATTTCTGCGTGAACGAATAGAATAAAATAGAAGCAAAGCTTGAACTTTAAGAGCAAGTACTTTTTTAAATACTAAGTTCGTCCTTGAATAAAGTTAATTGGATTTTGAATATTCAAAATTTTTAAACGCTCAAGCAAAGTTATTCAAAAGGTATTAACTCCTAATTCAACAAAGTGGTTGGATAATTCCATATGAAAGTTAATTGTATAAAAGGAATTAAGTAAAACGATATCGTATCGATCGATTGAGCAAGTGAGCTCATGAAACTCATCCTATTCTATTCAATTTTATAATTTTGCTTTCTTCAGCCTTCACCTGAAATTGGAGTTCAATTTTCCAGGAAATTTTTAATGACCCCAATTCTATTTTTATCATTCGGAGGTCGCTTTTATGCTAGGTATTTATAATATGGTGACTGGGTGGTGGGATAAAGACGCTCCAACATTATAAACTTTACTTCCCTCCCCCACAATCAATTGAATACTTCAACATGATTGTTTCTATTCCTCCCATAAAACTCGCCATCATCTTTGAGTGTTGTATCCTATTATTCACCTTCAATAGTACTTGAAGCAATAAAAGTACTTTTCACATAAAACTGATGATCTCACGCTCAGAATATAACTTAAGTTATTAATAATTTTGGTTTAATTAGTATTTTATTTGATTAATAAGTGACGGCTTCAAAAATTGTTCACTCTTGATGATAAATTTATCTCATTTATCTCTCAAATGACTTGGTTAACTTTAAAAGCAACCTCTCTTTATTATTATTATCAATTAATAAGAATATATTATCCTACACAACTTTGACAGCTCTTTGATATTACTAGCTTTCAAATCAGTAATCTCAATCGATGATTTTGTACAATAATACAGAATCAAATCAAAGTACTACACTGAAGTAAGTTACTCGTAACTTGAGTATTGACATGAAACTTTGTAAGGAATTGAAATTTTATAGAAATATTATCTAGAATTCTTCAATGAATAGAAATTCAACCTTTTCAGAATACGGTACTTGATACTGATGGAGTTTTTTATATTTTCTATTTCTGATGCTCCTCTTCTAATGCTAACGATATTTAAACCCTCAAATGACGAATAGTTTCTTTTGTAGTGGAGGATGAAGATAAAAAGTACCAGACGGAACGGGATTTGAACCCGTAAAGTGAACGATGAAGTGATAGCAGAAAGGTGTGACGCTTCAACCAGCTAATTAAGCCTACACTCGCTTGAAAAAATAATGTAACTTACATACACGATACTCAATAATCCAATAAAAAAATTGTGAATTAATAAATTAAATGAAATTATAACTTTTTCCAACTCCATTGTTGATCTCGCTTTGACTAGAGGTGTCCTCCTTTCAAAGAAATAATTGAAAAATGGAAAACAATGCTCTCGGCGAAAATATAACTTACAGTAAAAGAGGGAAAAATTGCGTGCATTCTCGTTCCGTATCTGAATTCGACAAATGATTCCCACTTCAGACTTTTTGCTATCTATAAATTTCAGAAGTTATTTTTTGTGGCGCTCTGGGACGCCCGAAATCGTTTGAGGGTTTGCTTTGAGAAGGGAAGAGTCATTTGCGTGCATATAGTTTTCAGGTTTGTTGCCTGAATTTGGCTGAAGAGATAGAGAGGGGGGGAGAATAGCAGGAGAAGAAGGTTATTGAGCGTGATGACTGGTGTAGAAAAAAGCTACGGTGGACAGACTGTCCCCCGCATTTGCCAAATCGGAAACTCGAAATGGCTGCAACCCCTTGACATTTGGGGAAAACACGTCACTGGGACGAGTGCCAGGTTGGGGCTGAATAGAATTTGTCATACATCCCGTAAGACGGTTGTTGTTGTTTCCTCACATTAGGCTGCACATGATTGGCTAGCAATTGACGAGGGGTGGGGAGGGGAGGGCACATTCCGGCCGATATTACATCGCTTGTGATTGCCGGTTCAAATCCTGAACACGGAATGAAACAAACACATACACAGACACAAATAATGTGAATCTCAAGCACCAGCAATAACACGCACAAATGAAAGTACCCCTTGCCAGATTCGTTTCACTTGCACGCTATATTTTTTGCAACCTCCGTTTGCCCCCAACATTTTACATTTCTCCGCGACCTTTGGTTTTTATGTGATTGACATACGCCAAACCAAACCAATCGGGTGAGCTGGAATACAAAATGTTTTTTTTTAGGGCGAGGGAAGCATGCCTAATAGAGAAGAAACAATTTGTTGTGAGTTCTTCAATAAATAATACTACAAATAATTTTGTAAGAGTAGAACACTTGTAATCACTTTCTTTCTATGAGTATTTTCAACAATAACCATGTTTTGGAACTTGCATCAACTCAATGCAAGAACAATGTGGGCCTAGATGACCCTTTTGTTCATGAATTAATTTGGGAATAATATGGACATTAAAACTTCTTAAATTAAAATTTATATCATGTGTGAATAAAACTTGTATTACATGATCAAAACTTTGTTTTTTAATACAATTTTCATAATTTATTGTATTAACATAGATCACAAGATTTCAAAAAAAGCAATTAAAAATACTTTTGATTATCAAGTCTAGAACAAGATTGAGTAGTCACGAGTACAGTAACAGTATATTGTTTAATTTGTATTCAAGAGTCAATTCAAATCAGTTTAATTTCGAGAGTTTTCTCAGTAGCAGACTTGGAAGAGCCAAAGTTATTAGCTCCGAATGCAACACAGTCTCTGAGCACTGTAGCTCTGAACACTTCAGTAATGATTTTCCACTTTTGGCAAAAAAATTCTTGAATTAAGTCTGAAAAGATTCCTTGACCAGAACACTTGATATTCGACCAGGCTCTTTCTTCAACAGTGGAATGCAATGCAACACTCCCTCACAAATTTCCAACGAACTGGACATTTCGACCTGGGTCATTGGAATGGGTATACAATCATGCAATCATGTTTATAGTGTAAATCATAGAATATTCAAATTCATTTGAAATCTGACTTACTTGAACATGTTTCCCAATGAATTATACCTCTTGACACTCTTGAATGTACCTTCAAATGAAAATAACATGACAAAAAAGACTAATCGTTTGTGAGACGAAAATAGTGTAAAATGCATGCGTTTGATAAAGAAGAAAGATGCAGAAAATGAATTCGAACACTAATTCATATCTTAGGAAACAGGCTTACTAGTCTGGCAAGGCCCCCTGATGGGAATCATCGCTTGGCTGAAGCCAATCGTATAATGAGCTACAAGTTCAATAGCTGCGTTTTCAATTAGGCTAGATCTGCTGTGCTGCTTCTTCAGTCGACGTTTTCCACGTCCATTCGATATCAAAAACCTGTTCGGAAAAGTTTTCCTTTCAGAATAGAATCATCCGGAACCATTGAATTCTATTGAAAAGACACAAAATTTATGAAACTATTTAGAACTTGTCAGAAACTACAGTACTACTTACATTATCACAGTAATAAATACAGTATATTGTTATCAATGCCGTGATAATTTTCTAGAATGAAAATCATGGTTTCCAGTTTCTGTAATTATATAATTTTTTTTTTGTTGTGATAATTTTTAAACTTCAATATCTTTTTCAGGTGAGAGTTCACTCATCAACCTTCGCGATAACACTGGATGATCAGGTAAATGAACCACCGATACAGATCTTTATCACCACCCAATAATGACATAATAATAATTAATGTTTGGATATTCAACTTTCATGGATTGTTCTCAAAGCAGTGAGAAGTAAATTTAGAAGTATGCTTAATGGTCGCACTGTTTCTGTATCTTATACGAAGTATATCTTTCTCGGTTTTCTTTTGTAGGTCACTTATTTACATGCTTACTAACTCATTTTCTGTCCATGGCATCATGTATCACAAAATATCACTGAGAGAGCTTGCCAGAAACCAAGAAGAGAAAATAAATGACAATTCAGTAACAATAGCGATCAATAACCATGATTCTTCTTCAGGACTCAAATTGAACGCATTCAACTATCTTGAAATGTATTTTTGTGACGAGAGTTGGGAATGATTTTCCCAATATTTGCTTTCATAAAATAGGAGAGCCAATTTCCTCTTCAACTTCTTCCTGAAAATCATCAACTTTCTGAAAAAAAATCTGGAAGAAACGTATGAATAACATGAACAGCTACGTCAGACAAAAAATCAGTTCACCAATTTGATTACTAAAGACAAGACAGCCAGCCTCTGCCCGTAAATTGTGGGTTCTAGGGTTCAAATCAATTATTTTTTTATCTAGAAATCATTGGAATAAATTTTTATAGAGAAATATTAATAAATACTAGTTGGCGGGCTCGCTTCACTTGCATTAATCGCAAGATATGCAACCCGCGATGCATCTACAACTTTGAAAAGCTTAAAAACTTTTAAAAACAATATACTGTACTATACTTGAGCTAACAAGATGTCAATATAAAAATTTACTACTTCCCAAATTTTTCACATTCGCTTGGATTAATTCAAAAGTTTTTTTTTATTTCTACTCAGTAGGCTATGTATATAAAATTAATTATTTATCTATTACATGAATTAAACCAATCTATTTGTTTCAATTCAAAATAATCTGGAACTTTTAGATTCAATTCTAAAAAGAGAAATTCTATTGATTACAAATTTATTTGAAGAGAGATGAAGTTTTCAATTTTGTAACTTCGTTGATGATAAAATTTGATATTGTATCCTATGACCTTTCCTTGTAACCGAGCTTTCCGGACTCATGTTGGAAAAACAGCAAGAACAGGAAAACAGTGAATCTGCAGTTGCGCCATCTAATCACATTTGAGCAACTGCAAACATGACTGACTGGCTACTGCTGGGCTTAGCAACAGCAAACATGACTGATATGGGCGAAAACGAATGTATTGTTCTCCAGTGGGTTTGTTTGCCCTTCCGATTCTCAGGTTGAATCAGCTCCACCGTGTTTGTTGAGAGTGATATTGATAAAAGGATTTTTTACAGCTCACCAGAGAAATTAATATCGAATGTGGAAAACATTCAAATGATTTCCTGCGACGCAAATATTCATGGACTTTCTTCTATGCTCAGTAATTAATAGAAACAACCTCAAATTTCTCATTCCTACTATATTTTCCATCATTTTGATGCTTCTCATTCTAGCTGTTACTCTACTATCTCTCCAGTGGTCAGCAACATGCCTACATGTAAAATGTAGTTCCATTATTTGTTATCCATGATAAATTGATAAAAATAATTTTTTCTTTACACAAAAATTATATGTTGAGTTCAGCAGAAACTGAAAAATAATAAAATTGCTTATAAATTAATGCTTTCCAACCTAGAACAAAATATTGATAGTATCTAGAATAATAGTGAATCAACCCCCTTTTGTATTTTGTATGTTTCAGAGAAACAAGAGCAAAATAAAATCTTAACATGATAGTATCTAGAAAACTGGTGTATTGATTTAAGGAATCTAGTATCTAAAAACTAGATTTTAGTTGTTTACAAGATACTACTTGATTATGATTGATACCAATAATACCAAAGGCAATCTACTTAATTTAGTCTACTACTGAGTTCACAAGAGTAGTTGTTTATGATAGGCGTACTCTACTACTAAGATTGAAATATTGGAAACTAAATTCTAGTTTAAAAAGTTTTTTATTACATGTGTAACAATGTAACAAATATATCTTCTTTATTCTAAATACGTTGGAGGCTTCAAATAAATCTACAGTATCAACCAAAATAAACAGTACTGGAATAGTACTTGAACAATAGTACATAAACAGTTTACTTTTTCTCCAATAATTCATCCCCAACTTCAATACATCTTTTGACAGGAGAAGTGTAGCTCCTAAGAATTGCGTGAAATTTCATTGTCGTTCATGGATTAACGTTGTTGGTTGGTTTCAAATCATTGGACTGGCGGCTCGTGCCCACGAAACAGGTAAAGTGCCCGTATCTTTCACTGTACAGCACTTTGCTGTTTCGTGCCAGAGTTATTAGATATTATATTTATTAGTATAATTATTTATTATATAATTATATTTATTAGTATTATATTATATTAGTATGAGAATTAAACCTGAATCATCTGAAATATAAATCCTGAATGGTTTTATACATTAGGTTTAAATACATCAGACCTAATAGATATACTGTACACTATAATGATACAGGCCGATTGAGTTTTTTTAAATAACTCAGATCATGTAATATTGTACTTCAAGTAGTAATTGAGAATCTCTTAGTAAATTGGGCAGGACAGTAATCTGCATTCACCCACGGTTTAAGCCAGCAAAAGCCGAAGGCTGAAAAGCACTGTACACTGTACAGGTATTTTCCACTTCCGTCCTTACTCCTTAATGCAATGCTAAGGTTGCGGTACCCGCCCATAAGCTATCTGGGCCCACTGATCCCTTATAATGCACAGCATTATCTCTTGCGGAGGAAGACACTTGCATTTTCTTCTCGAATCTAGTTGGTATAGTCTGTTTGAGCAAAGAAGACATTCTGGCAAAGATGGGAAAATGACTCCAGCTCGGTTAATGCTGGTTTTAAAATTTGGTCTCAAATTGTAGAGCAGAATGTTTTGTACAATTTGTGACCAAATTTTCAATTTTTGTACAAGTATTGACCGAGCTGGAGTCATTTTCCCATCTTGCTAGAATGTCTTCTTTGCTTGGACAGACCATAGTCGAAACAGATCCGTAGGTTGATGTATTGAGCCTTGAACGAAAGTATTTGCAGGACACTGTGAAATTCACAGACAGAGGGCAAAATATTTTGATTGCGATTGATTTAATAGCTATGGCATGTTCAAAGGATCTATAAAATAGATTGAATAATCAAGCGTTACTGAGTTATTTGCAAAGAAAAAAGATAATTTCCAAGCTAATAAATTGCTTCAGACTTCCCATATAATATTTATTGACTGTGGAATTCAATTACTGCTATGCTATTTCATGTCAGATACAGGACGGTTGTGATTCCTGACGAGATAATCGAAATGTATTGGTGTAGTGCATCTATAAAAAAATTATTCTCTTCCTCTCGCATTACAGCAGTTGCAAATGAAAAGTCAATAATTATTCAATTATTTAAAATTTTATGCTAAAGTTAATTTGTTTTTTTTATCATCAAGTTATATTCTCCCTTTGAAGGAGAACGTTGAAGATATTGACACTCAATTGTACAAAACCTCAATTTAATTTTAACAGCGGCAAATGATGAAATATGATAGAACCATTGAACTCTTCTGACGTCAATAGAATAACAATATTCACTTCGTGGTTATATTCAATTAGTTTTTTGTACAACTGTCGAATTTTTCGGATTTATTAACAGCTTTTTATTTAGGTCATGAGAATGGATACTTGGAACTATAATTTTTTTACTAAAAAATATTCAGTTTACTTTGGTTCAACTCATACACCAACCCCATACGGTACAAGAACACAGCACTTGAAATATGCTCATGACACACTAGCACTCTCGCTACATTTTTAATGTAATGCATTGGATATGCACTAGTGCAACCTGTGTGCCCTCCGCAGTCCACAGTGTGCCCTGCACAGGTCCCTGGTGTGAGCTGTTTGTGCTCAGAATACAGCACTGGGATAGAGCAGCATGATATTGATCGGAAACCATTAAAGCGGTAATAAAGACGCTAAGAGAAATTCCACTCGTCCAACAGGATTAATGATCACTAATCCACTGTTTCTCCCTAAAAGAGATCTCTCATTCCACGTGCAAGAAACCACCATCTTTAACCCCTCAATATCATAAACACCTTTATAATAAATCTCAAAATAACTGAACCGTATTTAACGGCAAATATTCATATCGCCCTGCATTCGTTTCATTTCTGTTTACTAAGCCCCATTAAATAGCAAATATTTTATCTCCATTTATTTATTTATTTCATTTTTTTTCTGAGCAAATTCTAGATACCAATTACCTTTTTATTTTTCTGGTAAAAACTTCTTAACTGAAAGTGAATTATTTCCTGGTCAAAATACTTTCCGATTTGTGTAATAAAATCACTTTTATAACAAAATATATCTATTTTAGTTGTAACAACAAATATTTTGTTTGGCTATATCATTTATTGAGATCAACTCTTATGAATCATTTGATCTTATTTTTGAAATAATTTCGAAAACCCCATGTATTTAATTGATCTTGATCGTTGAAACCAATTCATTGATTATCCAAATTGGGTAATTGATCACTTTGGTTCAATCGAATAATATTATGTGGTAAATCAATAATATTAAAGTCCATGAAAAAGTAAAAGGGCGCTTTGGGAGTCAATCCACTAACAATAAAATTGATATGATTATTATTTTGAACAAAAGAAAAATAAACTAAAAAGTTTAATGTATAGGTACTTATTTTCACTATATTCACCAGGTTTTTATGACAACTGAAAAAGAATCAATAAAAATTAAAATTTATTTTAAATCACCCATCCAATATTTCTTTCAATTGTGTAGTGTTGAAAGAAATATTGCTGTGATACTGTTCAATTTTTATTCTAATTGATTACCATTTTACCTTCACTTTTCAAAATTTCAGATCTTACATAATATGAAATACTCTCATGTCATAATAATAATAATTGTTGTACTTGTATCTAGCCGGAAGTTAACGTTCTTGCCAAAATGAACTATTTGAACAGGTGTCTGTCACTTGATTAGTAAGAAGTTAAGAAAAAAGGAAGTCAAACTCGCAATAACATTGATTTCAATGTGAATGTCTATCATTGCTATTTCAATTGTCCAAGCGAAGAAGACATCCTAGCAAGATGGGATAATGACTCCAGCTTGGTCAATATTGGTTCAAAAATTATAAATTTGGTCTCATACTGTAGATCAGAATGTTTCCTACAATTTGAAACCAAATTTATAATTTTTTAACTAATATTGACTTAGCTGGAGTCATTTTCTTATCTTGCCAAAGTTTCTTCTTTGCTTTGACGGACTATAGCAATGCACTGAGGAACCGCCCTGGTTAATTACATTGTTGAAAGAAGGCAGTGGGCCGCCGTTAGGTCTGCTCCATCCGCTACTCCTTCTAATTCTAACATTTTTCTTCCTCCTTTTCTCCCCATCCGTCACATCATTCCTTCTCATTATTTCCGGTCTCCCACACTCGTCTCTGCAAAGTTTTGCCACTCATATCCTCCCAGTAGCACTTTTGCAAGTCATCAAGTTGGAATCTGGAAATAGGAATACATCAAACATGGTTTCTTGAATTATTTATTTGATTAGGTAGGTGATTTGGATAGGTGTGTTCTAACAACAAACAATCTCCAACATAATACTATCATTTCAGAGAATTGTTTGTGAAAGTTATCTGCTTAAATGATTTTTTTCTATGTTGAATGAATAGATACATAAATCATTATATTATATGATATGTCAAGAGGAATATGGTGTCAAACCACAGATTTATTAGAAATTGAGGTAACCGGTTTTTTCGACTTCCAATAAATTTATGGTTTGACAACATCTTCTATTTCCATTTAATATCGATAACTGCCACAATATCACATCTACAAGTGTGGTTTAGATTATCAGTCGACAATTTCCTATGACATAAGAAATTAATGTCATTCATGAGATCATACAATACACTAGAAGCTTCACTCCTATTCTTATCGTAATCGTATGATAATTTTTTCCCATTTCCACGCACTATCTGATAGGTTATTACTCATTTATTAGTAACTAGACGGCAGGCTCGCTTCGCTCGCCTTCTCCGCCTAGCCAGGGGGCTCCGCCCCCTGGACCCCCGACAGTATAGGCGGTATCAGCTGAGACAAAAAGGCTCGTTTCGCTCGCCTGCAAATTCCGTTCAGAGGGGATTCGAAATTTATTAAGCATAGAATTTCTACACCTAATCTGGACCTGGTCACCTAATTTCAACATTCTCTGCCAATTTGTTCTAGAAAAATCTCAGAAAATTCCAAAAAATAGTAAAACGCTAATATTAAGCGTAAACTTGAGAAGTATATCGGACATAGATTGAAACTTGATTCAATATCTTCTAAATAACTCCATCTATAATCTCGCTGAACCATTCAGTTTACACTAAGGATTGGTCGTATCAAGGCGGAAGATATGCAACCCGCAACACATCTAAAATTTTGAAAACCTGATTACTGGATAAGCTTGATCGGATCGAAAAAATATTTTAACACAACATTTCTAGACCTTATCTGAACCTGCCCACTAAATATCAACATTTTCTACCGATTGGTTCTCGAAAAATGAGGAATACGCCGAAAAACTCTAGAAAAACTAAAATATTTGGTGTAATCCTTGAAAATTTTTCAAAATCCTTTCTTAGTGCGCATCTAAACGTCCAACATTCCTGCCAAATTTGAACGCATTCGGTTCAGTGGATTTTTAGTTCTGGTGATGAATGAATGAATGAATCAGTGCCATTTCGCTTTTATATATAGAGATTATAATTACTTATAACTTATGACTTTTTATATGACTTATAAAAGTGTTCTATACAAATGTTTGTTGTTTCTCCTCACATTGTATGTTTTGTCGAATTTTCAATTAATGAGATTAATACTCACGTGTTTCATCTTCACTTTGAATAGACACACTTTCACATCTTCCTGTAAAATTTTCAATAAGCATACTAATCTCAATGAATGAAAGTAATTATTAAATTCATGTTACTCGTTAAAGGACTTGGAAGACTTGAAAAAGACATTTTATATTTAAACCTTCACTATTAAATAAGCGGAATAAGTAGCTTGTTTCGTCATAAGACGTAACATATCACGTAAAGAACTAAGTTGTTCATGCCTTGGAGGACTTTCAACCGGACCAGTCCGCTACTACTGCATCAAGTTATGCACACAACGAATAAACTTGTTTGAAAACTTAAAAAGATGTCACGTAGAGATAAACTGTGCATTCTCACATGGAACAATACCGTTGCTCTTGAACAACGTCCAAAAAGCAACTGCAACACTGGAAACATTCAACATTGAATCGTTATCAAACCATACAATCTCCAGCAAGCAATAAACATTGTCATCTTAGTTGGGAATTATTTATAAGTTGGGGAGTCGTGTAAGTTCATTGTCTTCATCCCTAATAAGTATGGCTGGGCAGTTGCATGTACGTTTCAGACCCGCTTCACTTTACGAGACAGATTTTCTGTGTTCACTGCTTTTGGAATTTGCAATCCAAGAAAAGCTTTAGTTTGCTTGTCATGGAGATTTTTTAAACTTACCAACAATTCACGGTGAATTCTGTGAACAGAATTGTTTTGATATGTCACGAGGGTTATGAGTTTTCATAGTTCTTTGGAGCTTGAAAAAAATTATATCTGTATTTTTCATGAAATTTGAGTGTTTTTTGCAATTTGCTTGAAACCTTCTTCAATTGAGTCTTCCAGCACAAACTCGCTTCCTATAATCCCTCAACAGTAAAGTATTTTTTAAGTGCTGGTATTAGTATCAATTGAATGGGTTCATTATAATACTGTGTAATTGAAAAAGTTCTGCTCTAGCTCTTCATAGTTTTTTTTTTGCCTGGATTGGATTTTCATAACGTTCATTCCTAAATTCCCGGTAAGAGGGGTTGTATTTGTGATCACCCATTTAGAGTGACAACAGTAAATAACAAGTATTCTATTCCTTTCTTAACTAGTCGCTTCCAAGTTTTCATACTCTAAAAACCCTACAGGTACAAATATATTATAAAGCTACTCCATATTAGTGTTGCAAAATACTGTACTAACAAAAGTGTATTCTTAGTGTTATTCAATAGCAACAGTCGCCTACCTATGCTTGTGTAGGTGCATTGTGGACTGAAATATTTGTAACTTGTAATTCATGCAAATAGCGCGACCACTTCTATTATTGGCTTTTGATTGGTTGTTTGCCAGCTACAAGTAACTGCTTGTACTTTCTTCCGTTTCTGCTATGCATAGCATAAAGCGAACGAAAGTTGTATTCGTTAGATAATGTAAGTTACAGCCTGCTTGAGATTTACTTCGGTAAACAAGTTATTCTCCAGCTAGAAACTCACAAATTTATGTTTGTCTTATAAATATTGATCTGCTACGAAAGTTATCTTGACGTTGCTAGAACAGAAACTGTTCGACTCATTCTTCATTGGCCTTTCTCAACGGTCAAAGCTTGTTGTTACAACTAACTGCTACAGGTAATAATTGTTATTGCATTCAGAAATTTATTGCTCAAGATAAACTTTCAATAATATAACTCAGTTTAACGCAGTCGTCCAATTGGAAAGAGGCTGATCAGTAAATCGTAACACCATGGTTTATCTATACACATGGTAAGATAAATCATAAGATGATTAAAGATATCTCTCTCTAGGATTCTCTAGTCAAAAATTGATGAAAAATCTATACAGTATGCATATTTTTTCTTGTCAATTTTTGCCATCCATTTCTCTGAAAGAAAACCTATTATTGGAGTGGAAAGGAGGACCCAAGAAATTTAGTAGTTCAGCACTCAAGAAAACTGGCAGTGGAGTGAAGAATCCCTGAAACTGACGAGAACTTCTGCTACCCTGGTAATTGGATCGGTCACAGATGACTAAAAGTTTACAAACAAAGAAATTCGTCGTCGTATGCAGCAAGCGACTCGCCGTCCGAAACGGCTGACTTTGTCAGCAGATTTCTCTTTCTTCTGTCTGTATTCAATTTGAAAAACTTAAATTAAAATTTATTTTATAATCAATTAAAATTAGTTTTTCAGGAGCTCATAAAACAAAACAAAAAACTTATTGAGGCCATTTTCAAATATGAACATTTTAAATAATTTAATTTCTTATAAAAATACTATTTATTTTATAAATACTATACTATTAAAAAACGTTTTTTGTAATCAGTAAATTTGTGATTTAAACTTGTTTTAAACGTGATTTAAACCGGTTCCTTGTTTTTTGTAGGACATTTTTAAAATTTTTGTTCCAAGGTTTTCCCCATCAACATGTTTTGGATATAAGAAATAATTTTAGGATATAAGAAATAATTCAGGGGATATAATTAATTTTCAGGGTATAAGATAAATTAATCAGGATAAATTCAATTATTAAAAATTCAGAGCCGTATCTCATAAACATTTACAATCAATCCACAATATTACTGAATTCGTGAATTCTCTTGTAGGTGTTTTCTGTCTCATAAACGTTTCCCATTATATTAATAATTTGGAAATTTTATAATCTCAGCTTGCTATGAGATGAAAAATCCAAAACTTCTGCTTTAATTAATTTGGAAATTTTATAATCTCAGCTTGCTATGAGATGAACAATCCAAAACTTTTGCTTCCAATGCAGATTTGATGAATAAATTGACATATTATTTATTTATAATGAATATAAATATGGATTATTATTATTTTTTATTATGAAATTTCAATAGAAACCATTTTTGTCGCTGAAATAATATCATAAACCTACAAATTGAAACCTTGAAGTAGGCCATTGTCCATTGATGTGTATTTTTAGCGTCTTAATAATGGGACAGACAACAAACAACTTCACAAAATTTGGAACATTGTATGTAAATTGAACGAACGTTTTATTATTTTGAAAATTTATTCATATGTGTATATATATAGCTGGCAGCGCCCACTTGTCAAAATCGAATGTAACTTATAGAATCGTTTGTTTGACATTGGTTCACTCAGAAATTGAAAAATAAAGTGGGCGCTGCTAGCTTCACACCAGCAGCGTCCATAGGTAAAAATCGTATGACAACTTATAGAATCGTTTGTTTAGGTGTAGGTTTGGTAAGGTTTGTGTAGGTTTAGGTAAACAAACGTTCTTTATTTTTTTAATTTCTGACAAACGTCGAAAATAGCTAAACCTAAACAAACGATTCTATAAGTTTCATTCGATTTTGACAAGTGGGCGCTGCCAGCTTCACACATCTAATTAATTAAATTCGTGCTTTTTCTGACACTTGTTTTTCAGAGAGCAAGCAAGCTGTTTTCCAAGCAAAGCCAATTAAGGGGACACGGAAAACAAAAAAAAATTTTTGGTGATTTTTTTATTTTACCGCCATTGGATAGTTCATGTTTTTCTGCATTCATTGATGTGCGATATTGTATGTTTTGATGTTAAATTATATTTGGAATAATGTTTTGAAAAATAGTCTACACGTCTCATTTCTCCAATTTTTGTGATGATGGTGGAGCCTGAATAAAATTTGTTGTAACTTTTGAACGAATTGACCGATTATTATCAATTTTGCGTTGTTCTTTAGCTCTTTAGGTTGGCTACATTGTTAACCAGAAGAGATAGGAAAAACATGCTTTGTAAACGTGGAGTATAGGTTATGTTATTGTCAGTGGCGGTTCCAGGTGGGCTGGGTGGGCAGCTGCCCCCCCAGTTTTCATGGGAATTTTTCCAATTGTTTTTCTAGTTAGACGCACATAATATAATTATTTCTAAAATAATTAATTTAGTGTGGACTAAAATCATAAAAAACTATTTAATGGTTTATAGAATAGATAATATCTGTTATTGGAAGTTCATATGGACTTTCTAAGCCTAATTGAAAATCCTCACTCATGTTATAGTTTGGTACTAAAAGTTCCGTGGGACATATCACCAAAAACGCTTTGTTACCGCTTAGATAACAATTCAAATTTCTCAAAAAATATTCATTTTTTCACTGGCTTTATTCAGATTCTAAAATTATCAATTCCCATGTGAAATGGAGTTGTGAATCTGAGGAATTCAATGACTGTTTTATGAGGAGTTTTTAACTTGAATGGTGATTGAGATAATAGAGCAAATATGCTACCATAATTTTTTGATATTGATAGAAGTTGAAGAGAATCAGAAGATATTCTGAAGAGATAATAGTTGAATAGCGTTGATTGTGTAAATTTCACCTAAATCTCAGAAATCGCGATCAAAAGGAGACAAAACATTGAACAAGTGAAAAATTACTGTAAAGTCGCAATTTTAAGATTTGTTTGAATTTATCACGTCGTAATTTGACATGGTAATAAATCATTTTATAACTTGAATAAAACCTCTAAAAACCAATACTTTCTGATAAATTTCAATTTCTCTCCATTGTTATCTCGATAACGAAGCATTTTCGAGGGTACCTATGTTCCACTTTTTTCTCTACTTGGTATAAAGAAACAGCCTGAGAAGTATTGCGCATCCTTCTGAAACACTGTGTGCCATAGTATGAAAGTATTGGATTCAATTCAATAGTAGTTGGTAGAAATTATTGCCAAATCATCTACTCTTGAACCTCAAGACTATTATTTTCTTTTTAATAAAATAAGGACAAATTTTCAAGGCATCAACATTTTCAACCTAGCTCGAGAAAAAATCAAATTGAGTTGGACTAATTATTTATTTTGTCATGATATTTTTAATTTTTCCCAAGGAAAAAAGACGCCTGGGAACTCTACTATCTAGAGTAGGGGTAAGGGCACCCAAATATCCTTTTATAAACACCAGCCCCCCTCCCCCTAGAAAATCACTCGTGAATTTGAGCCCTTGCCCCCCCCCCCCAGTTTTTTAGGTCTGGAACTGCCACTGGTTATTGTTATGTTCGTTTGCGTATACAAGTTGGTATTTTTTCCATGAAAGTTGGAACAATTGTTAAAATAATTATTTAGTGCAATCCATCTTGAACTTTCTTTCTAATAATCAATAAATTAACTTGTATTATGCCTCGTTATAGCAATCGAATCACCAAGAAACAAAATCGTAAAGGAATTGGTGGACGTGGTAGAGTGAAGAATGTTGATGTAAATAATAGTGAAACCAAAGACTCAAACCCATCATCAACAAGTTCTGAAAAAAAATTATCCGGTTCTAACTTTGATGAATATGAAGGTAATAACAGTGAAGTTCATGAAATTATCAATCTACGTATATTTTCACAAACATTATTCAAACATTCTGAGTGTAAATACTGTATAAAAAGTGGATTAGAAATTAGAAGTACATTTATTTAGTGGAGTAGGTCTTGCTTCACAGCTTCAAATTTATTGTGTGCATTGTACATTCAATGAAAAATTTTACAGCTCTTCAGAAGTAGAAATAGACAATGATAGTTTTCGTGGAACTCTTTATGATGTGAACATTAGATTTGTGTATGGCCTAAGGTCTATTGGCAAAGGTCAGAGAGCTGGTCAGTTAGTGTGTGTTGTCCTAAATCTACCTCAGCCTCCTACTAAATTTGCCAATTATTATAAATGCCTCAGCAAAGCCAGTGAGACAGTGGCTCAAAAGTGTATGAGTGAAGCTGCTGAGGAAGCAGTATTAGAAAATATTGAAAATGAGAACCCCAGAGACATTAGTGCTGCATTTGATGGAACTTGGCAGAAGAGAGGATATCAATCCAAGAATGGTGTTGTAACATGTACAAGTGTGGATACAGGTAAAGTGATTGATGTTTCTGTGCTCTCCAAATATTGTGTATGTAAAAATAAGGACAATCATGACAAATCATGCACTAAAAACTATGATGGCTCAAGTGGGGGCATGGAAGTAGTTGGAGTGAAAGAAATTTTTCAGAGGTCAGTTGAGAAGTACAATGTTTGATACATAAACTATTTAGGTGATGGTGATAGCAAAAGTTATATTTCAGTGGTAGCAGATAAACCTTATGGCAATACAGTAGTGAATAAGCTGGAATGTGTTGGACATATACAGAAAAGAATGGGGGCACGCCTAAGGAGATTGAAAAATCAAATGAAAGGAGTGAAGCTTTCAGATGGTTTACCATTGAGTGGTAGGAACAGACTGACAGACACTTGCATCGATCAATTACAAACTTATTACGGTTTAGCAATAAGACGTAATACTCACGATTACAAATCTATGCAGAAAGCTGTGTGGGCTACGTTTTTTCACCAAAAGTCAACTGATGAGAATCCTATGCATGAGATGTGTCCTGATGGTGAAGATTCTTGGTGTTGGTACAAAAAAGCAATTGCAACAAATCACATTTGCATTTCAACCACAAGAACTGTCTTCCAGAAGCTGTGATGGATACAATCAAACCTATTTATAGGGAACTGAGTCAACCCTATCTATTGAAAAAATGTCTACATGGTGGCACCCAACATTTGAACAAAAGTGTGAATAATGTAATTTGGAATCGCATTCCTAATTTGGAATCGCATTCACATTTGTGTCCTACAAAACTTTGAAGCTTGGTGTATTCGATGCTATGGCATGCTTCAACAAGGGGAACATTATAGAGTGTGGAGTGCTAAATGAAATTGGTGTGGTGAAAGGATGATTGAAACTATGAAGAAGATTGACAATGAATGGATACAAGATGCAAAAATTCAATCAGCGAGTATGAATGGGCATCAAGAAGGCAGAAAAGGAAGCAAACTGATGAAGAATTTGGAGAAGAACCTGCATATGACCCAGGAATGTACTGAATTATGAGTGAGTAGTGATCAGTATCAATGTATTTCATTAAAACTGCAAATAATACCAGTTTTTTTAGTTTTTGGTCATTTCTCAGAAATTGAATTTTTTTGTGCATAAGGTACATTTTCTCAAAAACCATTCAATCGATTCCTTTGAAACTTGGACACATCATGTACATTGCCAAGATACACAATCATGAGTTTTTTGAATAACCTAAATTGAATAATGAAAAATATTTTTGGCTTAAAAACTAATTTTCAAAATGTTGATCATAAAAAATTTTTTTCTTAAAAACCGTTGGATATTTTCTGTTCTAAAAACTCATGATTGTGTACAACATACCTATTGAGATTGTGTAAAAATTTGAAGCAAAAATATCCAGTAGTTTTTGAGAAAATGTTCCTTATGTTAGTTAAATTAACATGGATAGCGATTCCGTGTCTCCAGTTCGACTCCACGGTAGTGATCATCTTCTGCCGATCCAACTACCAGGGCAGCAGAGCTAGTCACTAGTTTTAGCACATTCACTTCACTCGATTATGGAGAGTGCAAGCGCCTCTCTCATTTCTGTTGGCCTGGTAGTGGAAATCACTGAGTGAGTACGCTCTCCTTGATGGCGCATTCCTGCGTATCCACCCACATTCCAGCCAGATCGCAGCAGCAGTAGCGTAGCAAGCAGTTCCATTCTTTCGTTCTACGTTCAAGCAGTTCTACATTTTCGTATCGGTCACCATTCACGCACTCCGTTATTCTTTATTATTTTAATGTCACTAATTGATTCACTCATTCAATATACCAAATTTAAAGTCCGTTGATGGTGACAAAATTGAGAATACAGTTTAAAGAGGTTTAGTTTAGTTTATAATTATATTTCAATATAATTAGTTTGTTACTTGGGATAGAGTTTTCAATAAAGACATTCACTACCATTCTCTATATTTAGTCCAGTCAATAAAGCCTGTCCACACGGGTATAGAGTGCATGGAATATGCCCCAATTTTTGACTTCGGGGATTCGTTTAGACTAGTTAGGAGGTTAACATACTAAAAGTCCACGGACCTGGAGGGTAAGCATAGGGCGGGAGGGGGGTTAGAAGGTACAATTTTTTATTTTTTCGCATAAAACCCGAAAACGGTTGAGCCTAGAGAAAAGTGTTCTGAATAGAAATTAAAGAGGACTAAAATCTGCGGCGATTAAAAAAAGAGAACGGAAATCGGCCGAGTATAAAATTTTTTACAATCCATCAAAACTCCCATTTTTTGAAAAAATCCCAAAAAATTGTCCTAAGTGCTTTTAAATGTGACGTAACTCATGAACTAACAATAAATCCAGTACCCCCTCGCCCTAAGAGTTGTCGAGCATGAGAAGTAGAGTCCAAATAACATATCAATATTGATATTTGACCTATTTTTGGAAGTTTAGGAATCACTTTTCCAAAAATGGAATTCCTCCAAATTCAGATACAGGTGGTTTTTGACAATATTTTGATGCTAAAATATACATACCAAGTAATAACTATATTCAAGATGGTGTCTGGTAGTCTATATGGTTCATTCTTTATCAGAATACTTATTCTACTGCTCAAAATCAATAGAGGAGACTATGTTCTACAATTTAAGCCCAAATGCAACTTTCTATCACCAATAACTTTCAAGATAGACGCATTTTAACACAAAAAATTGGTGTTTTTCCGGATCATAGGAATAAGCTCAAAGTACTCAAGTTAATGAAATTCTTCAATTTTGACCGAATTGAACACATAATATACTAGTAAGCCCCATGGGCTGAAGAACTCGCGTACGAACCCTCAAATTCAACTTATGGCTTTAATTATTTTAAAATATGAACCACAAATCATACTAATACGATACCTAGATTTGTTGAATAGTACTGATGAATGATTCCTTTCTGTAAGAATATAGTTATGTACGGTATATTTTGATCAATCATTCCATCATATTTTGATACCCTACCGGTACATCATTATCCGCAACTCTTCTGCCGCCAATGCACCAATAAAAACGCAGGCCTACTTGTTCAAGACGACTTGACTGCAAGAATTCAGAGTAGACCTGAACATCGTTCAGTGAACAATTCTAACAAAATTTACAAATATGGATGTAATAACTTTCCCTTATTTTTTCTGAAAACCATGCATACTATTGAAACTTCGTTTAGAGTCTATCCATTATCTAGGTATGATGAAAAGTCTTAGAATAATAGAAGGGAGGATTAGAGGAGAACTAAGGAGAATTTGGTGTTTAGCCAATGATATGTTCTGTTTTCTTTCAGCTCTAAGAACACCGTGATAGTACTTTAGTTAGTTCTTTTCGGAACACTCTGTAGAGTCATATTGATCGCCTCTTGTTCTAAACTCAACAGAATTAGTAAATTATTTAGTGTATCAAAGTGAAAACAAACATTGTAGAGATTCGTTCAAGAATGGAATTTTTTGATAGTTCAGTATTTCCATTCGGATAAATCGTATAAATTGTTAGAGATCTCCTTAATAGCATTCTTCAAATCCCGTAGAAAAGCAAGGCTGACTTATTTATTAGTCTTACTTATTAAAGCATGGAAATCAAATGGAACAACAAACTTCCTTCAACAAGAATACTTGAAAAATAACCAATGGTAGAATAATTCAAATTTGCCGCCTTTTGTCAGCTGTTCAAATAAATAGACTCCTATCACATGTTTAAACTTTAAAATCAATATTAACATATGACTTCACATGAAAAAATTTATTGATTTGAGAACATTATTATTTCTCATGATAATATTTTCAAATTTGCCGCTAATATTCAATCATCTGTTTCACTGTAATCAGATGGACTCTCAAAAAAAAAATCAAGTTCCTTATGACATTTTCCAGCCGTGATTATTGTGTTGAAATTGAATAGATGCCGAAGTATATATAGATATATTGTTGCTGAGAGCTTATCCTTTTTTCGCCTGAAAAAGGATGGAGGAGTCGGTCGATTTCATTGTCCAAAGAACTTGACCTGTATAAAAGTATGAAGAATATATGTTCTGAATTTGAACTTGATTAATTGAGGCGTTCGAAAGTTATTGTCGAACATACAAACAAACAAACGGACGAACAGACGGACAACGACTTCGGTCTTACTCTTGAGTCAAAAGTAAGAACTCACTGTCGCTCGTTCAATGAAATACTAGCCGGCAGGCTCGCTTCGCTCGTCTTCTCCGCCTAGCCAGAGGGCTACGCCCCCTGGACCCCCGACAGTATCAACAGTGTCAGTGGGTCAAACAGGCTCGCTTCGCTCGCCTGCGAATTCCGTTCGGAAGAGATTCAAAACTTATTGAACATTTCTAGACTTAATCTGGACCTCTTCACCAAATTTCGACATTTTCTACCAATGTATTCTCGAAAATCCAAGAAAAACTCTGAAAATTCCGAAAAATAGTAAAACGTTAATATTGAGCGTAACATTGGGAACTATATCGGACATAGTTTGAAACTTGATTCAATATCTCCCAAATTAGTTTATCTTTCATCTTGCTGAACCATTGAATTTACATTAAGGATTGGTCGTATCAAGGCGGAAGATAAGCAGCCCGCAACACATCTGAAATTTTGAAAAACCTGATTACTGGCGTAATCTTGAACGGAATTCAAAAATATTTTAACACAACATTTCTAGCCCTTATCTGAACCTACCTACCAATTATCAAAATTTTCTACCGATTGGTTCTCGTAAAAATTGAGAAAACGCCGAAAAACTATAGAAAAACTTAAATATTTTGCGTATCCTTGAAAAGTTTTTAAAATCCTTGCTTAGCGCGCGTCTAAACGTCCAACTGAACATGTCTGCCAAATTTGACCGCATTCGGTTCAGTGGATTTAGTTCTGGGGATGAATGAATGAATGAATCAGTCAGTCAGTCAGTCAGTGCCATTTCGCTTTTATAGATATAGATAACCGCCTTTTGAAGCTGAAAACAATGAGCTACAGTTTGTTGAGATCCGTTTACTTTTACGAAAGTTAGGGGTGTCCTTAGATTATTATCCTTGAAGGGTCCTTTCTACAGCAAATGGTCTAGATTTTGAGCAGTAGAATAAGTATTCTGATAAAGAATGAACCATATAGACTACCAGACACCATCTTGAATATAGTTATTACTTGGTATGTATATTTTAGCATCAAAATATTGTCAAAAACCACCTGTATCTGAATTTGGAGGAATTCCATTTTTGGAAAAGTGATTTTAAACTTCCAAAAATAGGTCAAATATCAATATTGATATGTTATTTGGACTCTACTTCTCATGCTTGACAACTCTTAGGGCGAGGGGGTACTGGATTTATTGTTAGTTCATGAGTTACGTCACATTTAAAAGCACTTAGGACACTTTTTTGGGATATTTTCAAAAAATTGGAGTTTTGATGGAATGTAAAAAATTTTCTATTCGGCCGATTTCCGTTTTCTTTTTTTAATCGCCGCAGATTTTAGTCCTCTTTAATTTCTATTCAGAACACTTTTCTCTAGGATCAACCGTTTTCGGGTTTTATGCGAAAAAATAAAAAATTGTACCTTCTACCCCCCTCCCGCCCTATGCTCACCCCCCAGGTCCGGGGACTTTTAGTATGTTAACCTCCTAACTAGTCTAAACAAATCCCCGAAGTCAAAAATTGGGGCATATTTCATGCACTCCATAATGCTTTATTGGCTTTATTGACTGGACTAATTCTTCTCCTGCATATACCATACAGTCATATAAGCTCTCTATCAAACATAATTTTCTCCCAAAAAAGACAGAATTTTTCAATTGATTTTATCACAAAAAATCTCCGACAAAATTTTATTTTCATATGTCTTCACAATCACAAACTTCGCTCGTTTTTTGACTCGATATTGGGAAAAAGATGGACCGAGATATCATACTCGTACAATGGGCCATCAACTTTGAATAGGATTGGAGAAGGACTGCAGCGGAAGGAAGATGGTGACAGATAGGAAATAGAGATTGATTTTGGCGAGTGGATTGGGAAGAAAGAAGGGGAGGGGAACCCAGAATCTCTTATCAACCTCTCTAGCAGGATGATATTGAATTTCATATAACTTTTATAATGAACTGAATGTCAGAGTACCAACCACATGTGGAGAATTCTCTCCCCATTCAAAAAACAATTTCAGTTTTGGACATTATTGTGAGTTTGATGTTTGATCAACCCAGAAACCTTGAACATGACATTGCTGTGAGAAACTGATGTGAATCTACGGGTAAAGTCTCTTTTCATTCCTCTTATGAATTTTCGACGTAAAACAGAAGGAATGTATTCTTAATTTATTCATTTATTTGGTACAATAAATTGGATTAAAGCACACACAAACGTCCAAAATGTCTCTTTTCAAAATATTTAAAATGGCTTATGTTCAATGGATTAATCGACTGGACGGACTAGAAGTAGGAGCTCAAAGCTACTCTTTTATTATTTTTTTCTTCTTCTGTTAGTGCCTATTCGTTACGAATATTGGCGATCAGTCTGACTGACAATGGCTATCTTATCTACAGCCATTTTATTATTCGGGAACATAAAATTTTCTAAAGAAATTTACGTGTCAGTATCAATTAGAACATAGTTTCATTTTTTCAGCAACTTTTTGTCGTTCTAATTCATTTTCCTCAAGTCAAGTAATAATATTAATCGAATAGTTGAAGGAACAAAGGCTACAGAACAATATCGCCACCATTAAACACAGCAGGGATTCTTGTTTCTACTATATTTATTTTAATGTATACGATGCTCTGTTATCTCCCTCTCGATCCGTTTCAAGCTCGAATTCTCCTGTAGCTTCCACTATTGTTTGTTATCTCTTTCTTTGTCTTCCTGTCATTTCAAGTCTCTTTCGATCTGCCGCCCCTCTCAACCCCTATTCATAAAGTTCCATCGTCAATTCACATATTTCATTTCACTTCCAACATATTCGTTAATCTTTCCGACTTATCTCTTTTGTTAATCTCTGTTGAAACTGATAGTTCTCTTTCAAGAGACGACGAAAAATGTGTTATTATTGGGGAATATTTTGTCAGTAATTTGAAAGCTTCATTTTATGCTAATTTAGATGTGTATAAAGATAATCCTCATCATTCACAAATAATTTTGGAAGTGGTTAGTAGCTTAGTACTGTTAAAAATGTGACTGGTTAAGCCATGAAACATAAATAAATTAGTATCATTGACTTCATCTATTTTGTTTCATTTCATAAATGGATCGAGAGTATTCGTATATCAGAGTTAATACCACAAATAATAAGCTGTAACTGAAACCATAAAAAGACATCCATAAATAAGACATGAATTTGCTCTAACTAATGTTCAAAATCTCAGTCTACTAATGTAAGTTTCATTGTATCACAGTTCACAGTTCAATCATAATGTTTTCGTGAACGTGCCTACATTCCATTCCTGAACCGACCGTTCCATTTATTCAATCCAATAGAATGTTAATCATCTTAATTATATTTATATTTTCATTTATCATCTGGAATTTATTCAGTAATGTACTCGAGTAATTAAGGAAGCTGATACCTTCAACACGTACTACCTCCAGTAAATTCTTGTGATTTACTCATGCATGATGAACAATGCCTGATGCCAAAAACAATTATTACAACTGGAAGTGGAAGTAAGATACAAACAGGCACAAGTTGCGAGGGTAGATGTTTCCGCTTCAAAAATAATAAAAATGATGAGCTCGGTGGATGGGTGGGGCACACCACTAATTTGTCGTAAACGCTTCCTATTAAATCATGGCACTCGGCGTTGCAAGTCTACTTGGAATGCCGCGCGTTTCAGGAACATTCATCATTATAAATTGTTTTCGAAACGTCTGGCTGGGCTGCTTTTCATGCGTTATGCGTTTTGAGAGAAGACATGCTGTAACTGGTGTAGGCAGGGGAAGGGGGGAAGAAGAATAAGTCGCGAGACACAATTACACCATAAATAGTTGGACACGCAATTCCAAGTCACACGAAAAAGGGAGAGAGAGTGATATTTCCATTCCAGACAACCGAAATTTCTTTTCAGAAACCCCCAGTCTCAAATTGGGACCTGTTTAGTACCACGGTACGATGTACGCACTGGACGGACCAATACCGACGCATTTTCCTAATAAGAATCATTTCGTTCCGCGCTTTTTACTGCTGGCAGACATGAGTCTCTTCCCAATAATATTCTACAAGACAGTGTACCCCCAGTCCACTCCATCCCCCCATATCATAATTTTCTCAACCTCCCTTGCATGAGTAAAGGGATACATCCATTTCGCGGCCATATTAAAAGCCCTGCTGAACAGTAGTTATAAGAAGCGCCTAATTTTTCTACATTGTTCTTTGGATGGAGAAGCATTACATTTCATTGGGACATTATGCGTTTAACGGAGGCATCTAGTTGATTGAAAGAATAAAAGGGCTACGAAACATTAAAAACTCCCCTAGAAGCTATAATACAGAATAAATGAGGTAATAATAATCATCAACACAATCTTGTGGTAGAGTTTCCATTTTTCAATTAAGTTTCTAAAGAACTACTTATAATTATAATTTACTGGCCGACAGGCTCGCTTCGCTCGCCTTCTCCGCCTAGCCAGAGGGGCTCCGCCCCCTGGACACCCGCCAGTATCAGCAGTATCAGCCAGTATCCGCTCGCTTCGCTCGCAAAACCTCTGCCAGTGTCAGCTTGGACAAAACAGACTCGCTACGCTCGCCTGCAAATTCAGTTCAGAAGGGTTCGAAATTTATTGGACACAGCATTTCTTGACCTAATCTGGACCTGTTTACCAAATTTCAACATTTTCTGCCAATTTTTTCTCGGAAAATCTAAGAAAAACTCCGAAGAAAATTCCGAAAAATAGTAAAACGCTAATATTGAGCGTAACCTTGGGAAGTATATCGGACATAGTTTGAAACTTGATTCAATATCTTCTAAATAACTCCATCTATAATCTCGCTAAACCATTGAGTTTATACTGAGGATTGGTCGTATCAAGGCGGAAGATATGCAACCCGCAATACATCTACAATTTTGAAAACCTGATTACTGGCGTAATCTTGAACGGATTTTAAAAATATTTTAACACAACATTTCTAGATCTTATCTGAACCTGCCTACCGAATATCAACATTTTCTACCAATTGGTTCTTAAAAAAATTAAAAAACGCCGAAAAACTATAGAAAAACTCAAATTTTTAGCGTATCCCTGAAAAGTTTTCAAAATCCGTTCTTAGCGCGCGTCTAAACGTCCAACTGAACATGCCTGCCAAATTTGAACGCATTCGGTTCAGTGGATTTTTAGTTCTGGTGATGAATGAATGAATGAATCAGTCAGTCAGTGCCATTTCGCTTTTATAGATATAGATTATCCTATTGGAACCTTGTACTTTTTCGGATTTTTTAAAATAAAAACAATGAATATTGATTGTTATTGAAGTGACGTCAGTTTGAGTTTATGATAGTATCTGAGTCAGGATAAATAGGAATTATTATTAGAACTAATTGTTGTAAAATGAAATTTAATACTTTTTACATTCATGAGATCACCAAGAATTACAAACAAGTCCTTCAAATAGTAAAGATCAAACCAAGTCATCACCGTGAATAATCACCATCAAGGCTGTTGCTACAGTACTGAGTGAGCGAATCAAGATGGATTCAATAATAATTGAACTGGTTGGTGGATCCGGAAATTCTATTCATACCCTTGACCCAGTCAGCTGAGCATAACTATAGTCAGCTTCATTCATTAACAATGGATATGACAAGTTAATCATGCTTTATGATATCATGGTATTATGCTCATAAATTTAGTATTCCTTGAGATGGAGAAACGTTGATTATTAGTTACAAATCTTACTTTGGACCTTATACTGTTCAATTGAAAACATTTTTCAAGGATTAGATGTACTCAGTAACCAGTACTCCCACGAAGATTCAACAATATTAATATGTTTGCTACTTTAACTATTTCTTTCGATATTTCTATCTTTAAAGATACCATTAATCCATTTGCAGTAGAGTATATGAGTATGTAATTCATTTTAATAATTTTCTGTAGGTACTATTTGATGTCTGGTTTGATAAGATTGAATTGTTTACTATATTTTGCTGAATCTTACAGTGTGAACGCCAATCATGATCATACTATGACATTATACATCTATGAAATTCAGCCAACAATAGAAGACTGATGGATGCATTTCTAACAAACCCTACATACTTTACACTTTCATAGAGATATTGGAATGATTCGGATCAACAGTACTCTACCAAATGATAACAATCTCTATACATAGTGTAGCAGGATTCATACTATAGTTATATAAAGTATTTACACACTGTAGCACAGGATTTATACTATGATTGTATATGAAGTATTCAGATACTGTAGCACAGGATTAATACTATGATAGAATGAAGTATTCACATACTATAGCACAGGATTCATACCGTGGTTGTATGAAGTATTAACAAACTGTCAAGTGTTTTATAGCGTTGCAGAGAGCTGGATGAGTTGCATCTTGCCTAGGAACCCGTGTCGCACCGGAAACCCCAGCGAATACCTGGCTCGGGGATCTCTGCGGCCGACATTCCGCTGCAATGGATGAGGCACCCAGACGCAGACGCAGACGTCCGTCCCCTCGCGGCGGGGGAGCCGCTGTTCGTGTAATTAATGCTTTGTCAGAACAGGCGGTAGCCTGAACAGCGCCCCCCTCGGTACCACTCGTGTACCCCTCTGCACTAGACCATCTCACGTTTTGTACCCTGGGTCAACAACCCGGCAAGACGATTCACTGCCTCCTAACTTCCAACACAGATCACATTGTATTTCCTATCTTGAACGAGTTACTCCTTATCGAAAGTTACATAAAATCGATTCGCTGCCTCCTTTTATACTCTATTCTATCCAACTTTCGACTTACATTGAATTGTATACACTAACTCAAACGTAAACCGCACAAGTCGGATGTTACTTCAAATTGAACAACACTGGCCAGCCAGACATGGCGTATCCGATCAGCTATCAATTCTATTCACAGTTTTCTTTGTCAGCGATGACTCACACGTTATGCTTCCACTCCAGGATATTATAGTTATCTATGAGTGCCAGATTGAGGATATATTGGCTTATTGTACATGTAATCGGCTGCGGATGTATTTCAAATTTTAAGTAATGTAATATGATACAGACAGAATGAAACCAAGTAATATAGTAATTTTTGAGTTGAGTAAGGTGTGAAGATAGGAAATACATGTGGAATTATAGATGAGGAAGTCAGATATTCAATAGAAAATTGAAAATCATGAGCATTGATGGAAATAGTAGAGCATTGATAAAAGTATAGGAAGATTGATTGCCCAGGAGTGTAGGTTAAACGCGGTGTTTGAAGCCTTGAAAAGACGAGAAGAAGTGAAGAAACGATCCTCCTTCGAAGCGGTTTCTTCATGAAGTTTCTTGGATTGTTTTAAAAGTAAGTTTAAAAAACTTATAATTGTTTATCAAGTGAAGTTAGGATTTCATGGGGATTGGGAATTTGAACATTGAACAGATCTGAATCTATGAGATGTATGTAGATTAGGATCACTGATTCAATTTTCGATCGATTACGTGTTTTACCATGTAATGAACAGAAGCAAAGAAAAAAGATACGAGTACGAAGTACGAGTATAAGGAAGACGCAAATCTGAGTTATGTTTATTAGAATCTCTTCAGATATATTTTTCTCTCCTTCAATTCAAATTTTTTTATTTATTTTTATCTCATTTATGATAATCATCCCTTATCATAATTATGATATTCCATTCTCAATATAGGATAAATTCAGTCTTCCAGCTATACATGGCAAAAGTCATACTGATTACGATTTGATATTATATTTAGTACTTCATACTCCGACTACAATAGTCTTTTCTTACACCATTCCAGCTCAAATTGGATTTAGGATCACGTGTGGAATCAAGTAGTAGGCAAGTAGCTTAGCTGTATCGAATCTATCCACCTTCCACCACCTTTGCCAATACTCTCGTTTCTCTTTCTCTATTGTATCGTCGGCTGTTGTGTTGTTCTGCTGCACCATTATTGTTTCTCTGTCTCTGTCTCGACCGGTTGCTCTTTATAGATTGAACGAGAAACGAAACTGTTGATTTGCTTGTCGAGATGCAGGACTGGTTCCCATAACGGTGCTAGGTTGGCTGGCGAATATATCCTACAGCATCTGATAGACTCACAAAATACCAACACTATAACACATCTTCACATACACACACTACTAACTTGTGGTCGGGTTGAATAGCCAACAAAGAACACATTGTTCCTTGGGAGACCAGCCAGGTTATCATCATTCAGCGATCTATGCTTCTCGAATCGGGTGTTGCTGTTCTCTACACATCGATAATTTTAGCACAAAGCTGATTGGAAAATCAATCGTGAAATTGGTTTCTCTGTTTAAAATTTTCATGGAGCTTCCCAACTGAAACAAATTAGGGAATTTGCAGAGACACATACAATTGTTTTTGCTAGTGATTCTTCAATATTATAACCTACACTCAGTATATAATACTAGTAAGTAGGCTTTATTCCATCAAGTAATAGACGCTTAATCACCTGAACATATTCTACTCGTATGATTCTGTTATACATCTTTGTTCCGTGCTTGTATTCCGTTTGTACGGTGATCCTGCGATTTTCAAATTCTTAGGAAGACTGCGATATACTTCTCTAAAAAAAAAGAATGCTGGAAAGTTTAATGCCGATTCCTGAAACATAATAATTTATGTACGAAGAAGTAAGACACCTGAAAGATTGATTTTACTCCAATCAAAGAAACTGGAGGAATTGTCATTTCCACTTTATTTTAGTGAAAGTGCCTAAAGTATCTTTAATTATCATGGAGAAGTTCCACAACATCAATATTTACTCAAAAAATTTATTTGCTCCAGTTTATGAATAAACAGGGTTTAGATGTCCTATTACACCTATTCCTGCATTCTCATTCTGTACTATGTCTCAGTTTTGATGGATTTTTTCACAATCCTCTCAATCAACGCAGGAAATACTGTTAAACACTACATAAATAATAATTATGAAACAGTTTTTTCATCGCAGTCCTGTGTTATGCAATGCTGCTATAAAGTTTAGTGACAATGATTATCAAATGTGTAAACGTGTTTAGAGATAATTATTATTTCAAAAAGCTGGAAACCGGACAAAGGTAGCTGCTATCAGCCTAGAAATAATATCACTTCACTGTTCTACTGTATTTACACCAATTAGCGTCAAGCCTGGACCACACCCTGACTTGCTCACAGATCTCGTGGGAAAGGAATGGTAATATGAAATTGAAATTCGGTTTTAGGTTTTTTTGTGATTGTTAACCTCTCATTCACTGCGTCATTCTTTTGTGCACTCAATTACAAGGCTGAGGAAGAAGGACCCTGCGCTCTCAATAGTCCGGCCCGGTTGACTGTCAGGCTAATCATTATCATTTCCATTAATAAAAGAGTATCAAAGTTTGACACGATAAACATAGGGCCACAGCGTCAGGGCGAGCCACAGCAACCTGATATTTTGATTACATCTTTTTTGTTAAGAAACATGTAAGAGGACAATAAAAACAATGAGTCGAATTGGATAGAAATACTTAAGCATAATGATAAGTTTCGGTTTAAGAGGACAAATTGGTTGTCTTTATTTCTTCCAGCCCCAGCAGGTTGTTCCACTTTATCTCATTCAACTTTCCTCTTCTCACTTCTTATTCAATTTTTCTTTCTCTTTGTCTTTCTACTTTTGTTCCTAAATGTGGACTGTTTGCTCTTCACAAATCAACACTACACTACAATGTACCTCACCATAGTATCCTGTGAAATTTCTAACTACATACATTGCCAAATTAAATAAATATAATAAATAATTATCTATTCATCATTGAACACTGTCTTAGCAACATAATCTTGCTCCATGAAGGAGTCTTGTACAAATGTACAAGTATCGGAGCTTTTTAATGTTCTTCAACTCTAATGTTTTTTAAACGCAACAGATTTTCATTATAATTTGAGGATGAAAAGTATCAGAAATTTACATTTCATTATTCACAAAATTTACACTCATATCAGAGATGTTGTGGAGCTTATCCATAATTAAGGTAAGTGAAAACAAAGGTTGTCAGATCCACAAAGTTTATTTAAAATACCATACTTGAGTTTCAAAGCTCAGGGAATCATCATCACTGATCATCATACTGATAAATTATTCACAAAATCTGCAACTTTTCTTTACTTTCCAACATTAAGATTTATAATATAGTGATTATTTTTTGTTATTGTCTGTTGAGAAACCCCTTCAACTTGGATGTGAAGAATTAAAGCTCCAAACAAAAAAAAATAATTCCTAGATGATTCAACTGACCCCTTCTTTCTACTTATCTCGAATTACAACATCACATATGTACAACTATCTTCAACTATTCTTCAATTATTGATTATCAACAATCAAAATACAGTAATCGCGAAGATTAACAGTTCAACCATCAATTGATTGAGAATTTTCAATTCTCCATTCATCTTAAAAGTAGCTAATATTTTTAAGTTGAATATAACAGATCATTATGCAACCACTTTACACATTAATATAATGGGTACTTTATCTCGCCCGTCAACCATTCAAACTGATAAAATCTATAAAACAAATTTTAAAAAACTTATATGATATTTACAGAATGAAAATTGGGAATTCCTAAATGCTTATGTTCTTAATGAGAATACATTGAATTTGATGGTTGAAACATTTATAAATAAATTGACAAATTATATACATCTATCTTCAATGGAAATAAAATTGAAACATAAAAAAAGACAATCAAAGCCTCCTATTACGCAGGAGTTAATTGAATCTATCAATAGCAGAGACAGCATGGCTAAACAGTTAAAAAAAGAACTTACAAACATAGTCTTGAAGAATGAATTTAAAGCCTACAGAAACCTACTGAGTACTTTGATTAGTCGAACTGAAGATGATTACTACAGATACAAAATAGGTCAATGTGGGAATAACGTTAAAAAACTATGGTCATACATTAACGAACTTATTGATAAGGGTTGGGTGGACAGAGACGACATAAAATTGAGTGCTCATGAATTAAATTCTTATTTCACTAGTGTTGGCGAAAACTATGCGAATACAATACCCAAATATACCAGTCAAGCCTCATTTCAATTTGATTATGAGAAAGACAACTCCAGTCTTCTAAATTCGTTTTTCTTAAACCCAGTTAATGAGATAGAAGTGATAAATGCTATATTAAACCTAAAAAATAATACGAGCCCAGGTATCAACGGTATCAATAGTTCAACTTTAAAGAAAATTGCCAAGCACATTGCTTTTCCACTCACTTTTATCATAAATAAATGTTTCGAGAAAGGGATTTTTCCAGATTTGTTCAAAGTAGCAAAGATAAAACCTTTATTTAAATCAGGAGATAGAAGTCAGGCAGAAAATTATCGACCAATCAGTTTACTAAGTTCCCTGTCCAAAATAATGGAAAAACTAATTAAAAATCAAGTTATTAAATTCTTTAACACAAATAAAATAATAGAAAATCTTCAATTTGGCTTCCAAAATAATAAAAGTACCGATGATGCACTAATACATTTTTCAAATGCCGTATCAGATCTTCTGAATAAAGGACAAAAAACTCTGGCTATCTTCCTAGATTTGGCAAAAGCCAAATATGACAGTTTGTCATAAACAATTACTTTTCAAGCTGGATAGGGTAGGTATTAGAGGAGTCCCATTAAAACTATTTGAGAGCTACCTCTCACATAGAAGACAAATTTTATCCATCAATAACATTGTTAGTGAGATTTTATTGACTGGTTACGGCCTACCCCAAGGTACTGTACTCTCCCCAATTTTGTTTCTGGTATATGTAAATGATATACTGAAATTAGATCTCAATGGTGGTGAAGTTTATTCTTTTGCGGATGACACTGTGTTGTTTGGAGTTAGAACTTGGCGAGACGTCTATAGAAAGGCCTCTAGAGGCATCTCCACACTTAAGAGATGGCTAGATATAAACGCGCTTAGCCTTAATATAAAAAAAAAACTAAATACATTGCATTCTCTAGAAATAATACTGGTCATGAAGTCACACACTGCCAACTTAATTTACATTTGAATTGTAATGTAAATGATCATGACATATGTAATTGCCCTGAGATTGAGAAGACCAGCCACTTGAAATATTTAGGTGTTATAATCGAGGGCTTCAAGTGGAAGAGACATATTGATTACCTCTGCAATAGATTGAAATACGTATTTTATAAATTGAGGGAAGTGCTGAATGTAGCAAGAATGAGAATGATTTACTTTGCAATAGTTCAGTCACTACTGCAGTACGAATTGGTAATTTGGGGAGGTACTTTCAATTCTCACTTATCAGCTCTATTTACTGTTCAAAAAATGATAATCAAAACAATTTTGAATCGACCAATACTTTTTGCCTCAATAAATGCATTCATGCATTCAATTGCAATAATGCAAGTCATGACTACCCGCCAACTATACCTACTTAGCATATTTGAATATTTAGATAGATATAGAAATAAGTTTTCAAAAATAAATAACGAATCACATAGAACCAGATACAATGAGAATAAATTTGAATGTTACGTTTCAAACCTGACAATAATTCGGAACCAGCTTTTATACAGCTCCAAAAATTATAAATAGCATCCTAAATGATCTTATCATTCAAAAAGTGACTAAACATATCCCAACAAACGTAAAGGACTGGATAACACAATCTTATTATTTTAATATCAACATAATAAATAAATGAATAAATAAATAAATGAATAATATAGACTAGATCTTTTCCTCTCATTCGACATGTAACTTTTAGAAAAATTATGATTTGAGTTTCTGAAATCTCTTTTGTTTTATTTTTTTTAATTATTGCTACTCCTACTAGCGGACAAGTTATACTTTTGCCAGTAGAGTTCCACTATGTATTTTGTATCAGCTATTGCCTAGTGCAATTTTGCCTTTAAGAATTTGTGATTTTGAGTTGTATTGTGGAAATAAAATCGAATTGAATTGAATTGAATCTTTCATCTAATCAACTTGGTTGTTGAAATATTTTTATTCGAAGAGTGACAAAGTTCTTGGAGTTGAGTTATATTTGGAAGTTGGGTCAAATCTGGAGGTATCTTCAAAAAGTATATCTTACGCTATTTATGAAATCAGCCTGAATCATATTGGGCGGATGTTGGGCACTTTAGTTGAACAGGATGAGTGGTATAAGGTTAGGAGGAAGGAAGCAGAAGAGATGAATTTGCGGAAGATTGGGAGGAAGTGAACAGGTGATATTATCGTGATATTGGAGACTTGGGCCTACAGGTTGTAAATAACAAGCACCTGCGCTTACTTGAAACAAAGGATGATCTTAAAGGCATAAGAGTTGTCGAAAAAACCATGAATGTAGTGAATCATGCATGATAGCTGTTATCCATCTGTAAATAACTAATTAACTTTTGGGCTGAAAACAGTTGATAAAATATCATTCTTGTGGGTTTCAACTAACACCTACTAATACATACTGATATATTAGTAGGTGTTGTTTCAACACAACCTCTCTATACCAATGCAGCGATATAACTAGGTTCCATTATGGCATAGTTGAATATTTCTATGATATTGGTGGTGGGAACTTATTCTTTGATCTTTTCGTTAAATGTAGGCCTATATTATAATCCAATTCATTCATATTTATTTATATTGAAAAGCTGTTTAAGTGGGGGGATGAAGTTATTTCATCATGAAACAGAATATATTTTTATCAATGGCTGTTGATTTTTTTTAAATTCATTGATTTATGGGAAATTATAGGTTGAGTGAATAACTCCTGCTGTTTCTAGATTGAGAGACTCTCATTTCAATTTGCAATGAAACGGGACTGGAAATCGCTATAGAGAATTATTCGAAACTCAAGTCTCATTAACAACATTTTCTTATCCTATTAATCTCATCCTCCATTGATTTTTGGGTAATAATTGTCAATTATTGAGCATGTGAATTGTTAATCATTACTCATGAAATTTCAATCATAGGAGATGATTCATTCAAACGGAGATTATTTGAATGATATGTGTTGTATATAAATGAAATTCAATTCCCACAAAACCAACCCACACTGGAAATGAGATCGTACAAACCCTAAATATCTGGAATACCCTTCAAAGCACATTTCTTTACCTCAAAAATCAACCTCATGAATTGATCGACAGCTGAATGAGAATTTATGACATGAAATTCAATACTTGTTTCTGTCTGGCAGCTATTTTTAATAGTCGTATCAATGAGCTGGAAATTGGAACCTTTACTACAATACTAAAGTCAGGAGTCGTCATTCAGTGATATCGCATTCAAAGCAAAGCCCAGAGAGACATTTCAATCGGGCTGTCAGTTCATGGCTTACATTTTTGATTATGTTTGAAATTTGAAGGGTGGATGCAACAACCGCGTTTCTGTGTAGTGTATTTGATGGATGAAATCGGTTTCATGACTCATAGTAGGCTAAATACAGGTTACAAGGGAGAATGCTAGGGAGTAAGGGGATTCAGATATTGGCCGGCGTCCTAGATACGACCCCTATAATTGTTGTAGCATGTAATAGGGCAGGTGATTTAGTTCTGACCCTTTTGTTAACATAGTGCAGCCCGCATCTCATTCCCTGTCGAAGGCTTTCCTAGCGTCTAGCAAGGCTCAGGCTGAGGGTGATTGATTACAGTACATTTAGCAACTCTATTTGTAATTCTTGAGAGGTAATCGATTGAACAAGTTCAGTGGAAAATGTTTCAGGTTTAGTAAAAGGTGGAGAGGCTATAAAAATCAATTAGTAGGTCTGTTACATTGAAGATTAAATAGCTAATCACTTTGAAATTATCACAGTAGTTCATTGAAAATAATTCTGTGATTAAAGTAGCACTAGGATCTTATGCCTGTACTAGTTGTGTACAGGTAGGTATATAGCTATCACTTGAAATCAAAATTTTAAAATCAAATGACATATTATTAGCTCTGTTTTGCTCTTCTCAATTTGAGAGAATCTGCGAACAATCATAATTTTGTATAAAATTTTTACTTGAGCTAGTTTTGAGAATGCAGTTTCCATTTCCATTTCATTTTTTTTTTCAGAGTGATGCCCACATGAGCTATGCCTCACATGGGTGATAAGAGGGTGATGAGAGAGGACTATTTTTTAGTCAGTCTGAAACCCAAGATTCTTAGACAGTGATTCTTGTGTCTAGTATGATCAAGGTGATTGTGTTATGGTCAAAGAATTGTTCCTAGTCAAGATTCGAACTCGGGTTCTCTCGGTTATCCGACCATGCTTTATCACTTACTCTGACGAGCCATTTCAACATAAAACATAGATGTTAATCAGAAAATTGCAATCAAAATGACATTATAAGAATATAAAATTGCTTGTTTATTCACTGGATATCTCAAAATCGGACACAGCAGAGAAAAAACCACTAGGAATAATATTATGATGGAAGCAAGAAACTAAGTAATTGTACCGGTGGATGCTGGAGATCTCTCTCAAATTCTAATGTTAGCAACGTTATTTATATCTAGAAAAGCACCCTTATAAACTCGAGCTCCTCTTTATGCTTGGTGTATACAGAGAGGATTTATAACGTTTATATTAGGATGTCGACTGAGGGTTGTATCGTATGTAAGAGAACAAGGGTTGAGGAGGATTGAAGCGAAGTTATTATCCCTCTCTAAGCCCGCATCAATTAATTAGATCTCATTATCTATTTCTATCCAGGGACGGTTAAAATGATAGAATCATGCATGGTTGTTTCACACTTAATTTATAATCAAGCTTTTGCGTTGGCTGATTCGAAAAGTTAAACAGAATTGATTATTTACATAGCAATTAAAATTAGTAAGAAGTTATATTAGACAGATAAAAATTTCAATGCAAGTAAGGTACCTGATACCTCACACTTCAAATAGACGATTATTTTCTGGAGAGGGCCTTTATTCACTTATTTTATATTCACTTCAATGGTTTAAGTTCATCATCTTTTAGGGGTTACTATCGTTACAAATCTTCACTCTTCACTATTACAATTGCATTCATTGATAGAGCATGCAATCATCGTGCCTAGCAATTATTTTTCAATTATCGGGTATAGCTTCATCGTTGTAAGCTTCAACATTGAGAGGAATGGAGTATGGTTTGAAACAAACTACGGTAATTAGTGAAGAATTATGATTATAAGTTGAGCTGTTGTTTTTTTTTTTTTTTTTGAGGTTGATGACCACATGGGCTCTTGGGCCTGTGCGTGGGTAATGGGAAGGATGATGATGAGAGATGAATGGACCTACTGCTTTAGGTGGGTTCCGAACCACCGGGAAGCGATTTTTGAGGCTCATGAATTGAATTCAGAGGAACCGGTCACCGTTACAGCAGTGGTGGTAGAGGCACGCTTATCTAATCTCACCGATTAGACGCTCTCTACCACTGGGACAAACCGCTTCCCTAATATATTTCAATCCAAGCTGTCATCATTCATTCATCAAACTTTCTCATCAATCCTCTTTTCCAAAATTGACAAGATCAAGATCTTTTATCTGTATTACAAACTGATCCTAGATTATTAATGCCCGTTTTTTTTAAGCACACACGAAGTCGAGGGACACTCAAGTTTACATTTAACTACAGTGACTATAAAGTCACTGTACATTTAACAGTTTACATTTTTCATACTTAGCTTAGAAAATGTCAGCTGCTCTATCAAAAATTGAGAGACCCTCAAGTTTTAGTGTGCTTGGAAAAACCCGGCATAAGATTCTCATCTTTTCACTGACTCCAAAGAGTATGATTTCATACTCTTTCCGATTCAAATTGATTGATTTCATACTCCAATCCGATTCATGTAATATGTTATATTCACGTCTAGTTGTGATGTACTTGAATCTCGTCTCCGAGATGGGTGGCGCAATTGTCGTTGAATAAAAGATCCGGCACACAGCACGCCAACACACTCACGGCAAGAGCTATCTTGGAATCAAACTGTGTTGGCGCAGTGTGTGCAGGATAGTCCATTCACTGATGATTGCGCCACCAATAATCAAAAAATATACCATTTTGTAGCTAAAGAATTGTTCTACAACATAGTTAGGTTTTAGAAATTCGCATCTTAACAAATAAGATATGAAAAATGAGAGAAAACATTTTTATTGAGAAAAATCATTTTTCTGTTTTCTTTAATTCAAATAACTGATCAACAATGCTATTAAGAGAGTTATGAACGGATGGAGGTTGTAGCCTAGATCGAATGGAACATTTTGGTTGAAAAAGAAAGTCAAATAAGTCGAACATTTCTCAATTTACAACAAATATAGTGAAACACTGCTTTTTTCGGCCGTCATCTTAGTTTTTTTTTTTAGTATAAATGATATTCAAGGATCTTTTCATCGATGATACAATTGAGACAATTATTATGAAGAAATTGACATCAGTTTCATTCTTTTATCACGAATGGATCCCGAAAAAATTATTTTTTTCCTCTTTGATGCAGTAAAAAGTGAATATTTTGGCATAATGAATGCAATGTGACTTGCGCGAGCGCTTCTTTTGCTGAAGCTCTATACATCATTAGCGTAACTACATCCTACAAGCTTTGTAAATACATCATTAGAAAGCTGAAATATTTATCTATTCAATGCATTATTCGCATTTGATTTTTCTAGTTGGACAATGAATTTATTAGAGTTAATGTAAGATTTTGCATGTGATAAAATTTTTCTCATCTTTAAACCAATCTGAACTCATCTATTATGGGTCTTGAACACATTTCTCCTGTATAGATATCGTAGAACTGTTCATGAAAAACATTTTAAGAGAAAAAAACTTGAGATATTACCAAAAAATATTAAATGGTTAAGGATATAACGAAAATCGACATTTAATGGCCGTCATCTTGTTTTCTCGAGATGACAAGCATTTTTTAGTGCATAATTATAGATATTCTGAATCTAAAGAGAAGAAGGAAGATATTGGTACTATTTTCAAGTCTCTAACATCAAGGAGACATGAAGGAAAATAGTTTTTATATAACATGTTAGTTGCCTTACCCCGCGCAAGCCCCTCTTTGGGTCTCGCTGTACCCTTCATAGAGGCAGAAAAAGCCTCGAAAACCACATGTTTGTGAAGCTAAAAAATAGATCTACAACTTATAGATTCAACATTTTTGTCTATCAAATGCATAAGAAAAACTAGAGACAGAAAAACGAAAATTTTCATAAGAAATTCTATCATTTTTTATATTAAAACATTTATAACTTATTATTAATACGTTTTGGGAGATATGTTTTATAAAGCACATCTAGATAATTTTATAAGGGACAATTTGAGAGAAAAATTGAAAGGATATCTTCAAAAATGGCTGAGTTATGGCCGAAACAGTGAAACTCTGAAATTCTCGGACGCCATCTTGGATTACAGGTGACGCACCCCTCGGAGAGCTTATGACCACCGATATTATTTTTCTCCAGGTCAAAACGAAGATTGATACCACTCCCAAACTTCTTTACTCAAAACGCACACGGGATTACACTTGCCTCCGTACTAATAGCTGAAAAGTACCTGATATCCCCTCACCGACATATCTCTGATATCTTCTCCACCGAGTTACCAAATGTGATGAGCATCTCCTTCATCATTTTTATGTATGTAATCTCTTGAATTGGCTACATTAGACTAATTGTAATCGAATAAATTGATGATAGTACGCAGTGACCAAAATAGACAGTGCAGTGATGTTATTCAAGGGAACTGAACAAAAAAAGTGAAGCTGCGGTGTGAGCTGCAGTGGGATCTAGTGGTAAAAAGAGGAAAGTTGTGGTACGAGTCATCAGCCTCCTGCAGCTGTTTTCTGGTACCAGACGGGGGACAGAGACCAGACCAGTGAACGTGAACCACAGATGCGTCTCGCACTTCGGCTGTTTCCGTGAGTGTTCGGCTATCTTCGGCTGGTCTCAGCTGGTAGCCGAGGGCTTTGACTCTTTCTACCCCACGCTCCAGAACACTACTCCTCGAACCATCGCAGGCCATTTGCCATTGTCAGTCGCGTCGGAAGGTTGTGTGTTTGTTACTTCTCCAGCCAGTGCAGTTGGTTTGTGTTATTCGTTCAGCTTGTTTCTTCCAGTGACTGGTGCAATCTTCCAAATATTGTCAAACTTGGTGCAAGAATATCGTGTGCTATTGCCGGTGCTTTTCACAAACTCTTTGAACGGATTGACTGCATGCATTTCTCATCTGGACAACTATTGGAACAGTTCATCAAGATTTAAGTTTATGGTGAGTTTCTCATTGTTATATTTCTCTTTCGGAGAATGAGAGTGACAGATTACTCTGTTTCTATGAATGAGGCACATCTAATTAAATTATAGAGTTCATAAAATAATGATCTTTTTTATGAGAATTCAAATTTAAAATTATTTAAGTCTGTAAGAAAATATTAATTTGTTTTTCTTCTTGCTGAGATTTTGTTATAAAATTGAGACTTGTTTTTGTATATTCAACCATATTATTCTATGAGAAAATGATATTATTTTGTTTTGCAGCATAAAAATAAATTATTTAATAAGTTTTGAATAGTACCAGTCCTTCATGATAGTGAATAAAAAACGTTCAGACCAATTAACTTTTGTAACTCTCTTGATTTTTAAGAATTCTTGATTTTGTCTCCTAACTTGAACTCCGTTTCGATGAATTGGGAGAGAAATTTTTTAAATTGTTTATATAATGAATTGTATTATAAACAAAAAACTATATAAGTTACTATGTAGAAAAAGTTCTGGAGAGATTGCTGAACTTCTTTTGTACTGTTTCATTCAACCATTGCAATCACTAATGAATAATTTTAATCACTCTTTTCACAATTTGATAATTGGTTTGTTTCTGGATGTAATAATGTCAATCTACATGAATATAGGCCTACAATGAATCTTTATCATTGGTCTACAATTTTTTTATTCTGAGAAATATCTTTTCATGCGGAGATAACATTACAACACAACTCTATGAAGTATAAAGTACTGTGTTTATTATCGATAATTCAGTTTACAATTCCTTATGGAGCTCAGTTCAGTTATCAGTTTCCGACAAATTGAATATTGGTAATATTAGTGAGAAGGTTTGAGTATGTTGATAGAAACTCGAATCAAACTCAAGTCAAAATTTTCATGTCGTATAGATAAGATGTAGAATTAGCTATGCATGGAATTGATTCGTTGCACATCAACATTCGGAACTGTTGACTCTACTGTTCATAATATATCTGACATGATAAATATAGATATGGAGAACAAGAGAGCAGAGGTTTCAAATGTTTGTCCATTAGTCATCATTGATAAGTGATAAGCTCCAAATACTAAACAGTGTTTACTACATAAGTAACAGGACTAATTCTTTTGTCAAGCTGTTATCTCATTCTAAGGCATACAACAAACCGAGTAACATTATTTGTTGTTCCTATTAGCTAAGGCTGTAAAAGTTGACTCCAATTTTGAGCTTAGTGATAGTTATTCTTATAGAAGTAACTGAAGTTATGAGGATGCTATAGAAATAAACTTGTCCAGAATGCATAAATTATACTTTTATTTGTATTTATTCTGCAATAACGTCTTGCTGATGGCAATTTGAAAAGTAAGCCTATTACTGTATTTAGTAATTCAAATATTTTAAAGGAGAATGACAATCATTATAAATAATTATGATAGTAATGAGAAATTAATCGAAACTTGTTATTAAAACTACTAACCAAATTATGAACTGCAAAATACAGAGAACAAATTTACAGAAAAGAGGAATATTCAAAGCAAAGGGCTCATTTCATTTATAGGCCTACTAATGAAGGAGCGGTATAGGCATTACGCATTACACTTTGAATGTGCTTTTTCAAGTGAGCATTCAAGATTCCTCTGTTTTCAATATAATAATTTTAATAATATAATATAATAGTTTTTAATAATAATTTACAATAGTCAGCTAAGAACAAGAATCAGAAAGAATAGAACAATTTTAATTCATTGGCAAGGAACCGGGTAGGCATTAAGCAATACACGATGAATTTTATTTTTCAATCACGCATTGAAGATGTGTGTTAAAAAAATGTGTGTTTTATGTATGTTTTTAATGTGTGTTTTAAAAATGTACTATTTTTAAAATCAAACAATAGTCAGCTCAAAGCAAGAATTATTGAACCAATAACAAATTAATATTGAACATTTTTCGAATGAAATATTCAATCAGACGATTGACCTTGATCATGAAGAAATCAGTCCATACTTGGGGTTAAAAACTATTCCGGTTTCTTTGTTCACTTGGAATCAACACAGTATGTCATGCATCAAGTTCTCATCTGGCTGACAAGTTCTCTTACGGAAACAATGGAGTTCACAGGTGTGTGTATTGGGTACAGTCCTAGTATTATGACATACTTCAAGTTTCATTAAAACGTATAAATATATTTCTTTGAATGGCATTATGATTATAAACGCGAAATTTTTTAAAACAAATTAGAATTTTAATCCAAGTTCGTCAAACGTCTTAGATCTTCATTTTATCAATAATTATGTTCCAAAATTAATTTTTAATACAAATTTCAAGTCCACTTTTAGCTTTACAGACAAGAAAAAGATAACGATCAAAGTTTGTGAAATAATTGGTTTCATTTATAATGCTCGCTCCCCTTTATTTCCTCATTAATTTTCACAGGATCAGTCACTTATCAATGTTAAATCATTCATCCGAGTTAACAATAAGAATGGAGGTTTGTGTGTAAATGAACTCATCCTATTTCCTGACACCAATCTATGGAACAGTTCATGTAGCAACCAGTCAATTTTTTCAATGACCAACCTTTTCCTCTGTTATTGTCGAAGTCGCCCCCACAGGAATAACCACTGATTAATGATCATTCATTTGTTTGATTCGACTGCAAATTGAAATTGAAAGTTTGAGGCCAACACCATCCCAACAACTCGTTCCTGACAGATATTTTGATAATAACAGTTGCGCTCTGTTACCGTAACAGTGGTTGACAAGTAGGTAGGTAGATAGGCTTTTGTTCAGCTTAAAATGCGGTTCCTTTATCCACACTACTCTACTATGCCATGTAATCGAAGTATCGAGCATTAGTGAACCAAGTAATGTGGGTCTAACCAGACTGTGGGTGAGTTTGCCACAATAGCTAGTTCTTAAATATTGAGGCCAAGGCTATCTTTGCGGACATAGATTGTATTGTATCCTAGTTATTGTAATCATGATGCAGTTCCAGCGAGCTTGAAATGCATTGGAAGGAATTATAACCAGCTCAGAAGCCAATATTATCTAGGAACGTAGTTCTGTGCAGATCTCACATAGATTGTCACATACATATTTAGGCAAGAATAGAAAAAGTTTGAACGAAGTTTGAAAATTTTGTGAATAATTATTGGCCAATAATAATTATAAGTCGAAACTCATGTCTACAAAGATGGGAGGGAATAGAAAATATCATTACATTATCATACTCATTTTATAGAATTATATCCTAGAGAAATCCACCAATAGACCTATTAAGTGTCATATATTCCAGGATTATCTCCCAATTCTCCAAAAATCAAAAACACACAATGAACTATTTATAGACGAACCCTCTTTTATGGTTGGATATATTTCAGGATACTTCATGATCAGGGTGAATTATCAGCTCCAATTGAAATGGCTGTGACTAATTAGAACTCACAGTTATTATAGGGGTAGTTTCATACATTTTTTGTAAGTGGGGTGAGCGAATAAAATTGATAAAAAATTAGTTTATGCGTGTGGGTACCCTCATGAGTTATTTGATGTAGTTTAATAGCTATTGAAACCATAATTATGTGATAATTTATTAAAAAAACTATTATATAGCGGTGAATACGAATAATTCCTCTTGATTAACTGATAATCAAGAATTATTAACTCATGTTGTATGTTATTAGCCTAAATTAATGATAAGACTGAAATAATAATTCCCCTTGAATAACTGAAGAAGCCAAAGTTATTATATTGTTGCCAAAGATAATAATACTTGAGGTGAAAAGTGGGTTGGTCCCCTCAATGGTGTATCATCTTTCTGTGGGAAGAGAAGGCGTCCGGTTTTCATTGAGTAGAAGAAAAGCGGACAGTCAACTTGAGCAGGCAGATGTCCAGGATGTGGTCTTATTGAGGCTCACGCTATCCTTTATACGCCTCTTTTTCTCCACAGCTTTTTTCTAGTCTTGAGACATCATTTTACCTATTTAGGCCTCTGTGGAAGACGCCATGACATACGATCTTGAGCCGCTCTAATCCGATCATTAGCTGCTGCATTTGGCCTACAAAATATTGTCATCCATCCACTCTACACCCTCAATTTCGCAACATGTTTGGTCACCTCCACCTTTCATCATTCAACTTTATCCAAGTGTTCACTAGTTGAGAACGGTAGTAATCCATATTTCTATGGAAGGCAAGATCGGGCCCTGGCTTATAAACATTTTACAATCCACATTACTCATAATATTCGTGAATGTTATTGGTGTTTGTGTCTCATAAACGTTTCCCATAATTCGGAAATTTTACAACCTCAGCTGGCTAGTTAAACCTCATGCTATAACATGAAAAACACAAAACTTTGCTTCCAATGCTATGATTTGATGAATAAATTGATATATTATTATGAATATATAAATATCTATTATTATTTAAATTGAGAAATTTGAATAGAAATAATTTTTGTCGCTAAAATAATATCATAACCTACAAATATGAAACCTTGAAGTCGGCCATTGATGTACTTTCAACAACTGCAATATTAGGGCAACAGCTGTTTTTTCCAAAATTTGGTACATTGTAAATCAAACGCTTTATTGGTGAATCTACAATCCCAATCACTTGTTTTTCTTGAGAAAAACAAGCTGTAAAATGTTTATAAGCCAGCGCCCAGCTGGTCATTGATTATGGTGTAGCAACCGAAACCGATATCTAATTTTTTTATAAATATGTGGTTTGACAATATCATACCTCTTCATTTAATTTATTCAAGTGCCGGGATATGAATAGAATTTGGGTGCATGAGATTAACCCTTACCTTCACTATACTCCATTCACGATCACTTGAGACGGAATGAACAAACTTTTTGAGTGTGTGTGCGTGTAATGGAAGGTATTCTTCTATGCGAAACTTTCGGCCACAGACCAACAGCTGTAGCCAATCACAGCTCAAGACAATAGTCTTGAGAAAAGACAAATCACAGCTCCAGACAAGAGTCAGCTGTTCAACTGATCAGACTTTTTCGCATAGAAGAAGACCTTCCATTACACGCACACACACGCAAAAGGCTTGTTTATTTCGTCTCAAGTGATCGTGAATGAAAATGTTTATGTATCAATTGTATGTCGCTTCTAGCTTCTGTTCCCACTCTTCTAGGGTGGAAATTCTTATTGAAACATCAAATTAGAAAAGGTATTACTGAAAATTATCTTCAGAATGTCATATAATATGACTTCTATGTTCTATCCACCTTATTACAATTTATCATGATTGAATTGTTTTGTTTTGATGTATTTTTGTTTTGATTTGAATTGAGCTCCATTGGTTGAATAAGGCACATTGGCTTTCATACACGCTTCCTAACCATTGAGAAAAGTAAAAGTTACTGTAAAATGTTTCGATAATTGTTGGAAAGTGTATCGTCCAACTCAGATATTGAATATTATGACCGGTAAATATAATACATTTATCATATTGAATACATTTGTAATATTGAATGGAACGTGTAGCAAAACTAGTTGATAAAAATGTCATAGCATAGGCGTATAAAAATTGAATACAATCATAATGTGGACCAAAGTTCTAAAACTGTATACATAGGCCTACTCAATAGAAGGGTTTTTCCAATCTGGGCTACCTCTCACACTCTCAAGCTCAACTCCTTGTAGAATCACGTCTCTTCTCAGAGATGCGGGAAGATTATAAACATTTGTCCCAGATTTTCCTTCTTCTACGCCCCTGAGTTTCCGTGAAGATGTCTTTCATTCTATTCCCCCAGCTGGTGTAAGTTGATTCAGTTGTTCCCACACTGATAGCTTCTATTCCAAAAGCAACCAACTGTTATTATCAAATTTCAGCCCTTCTCTTCGGTCCCCTCTCACAGCCGGCAGCGTTTTGTAAACTTCCGCTTTTTTATCTGACAGAATAGGGGATCGGCTCATATTGTTCTGGGGAGTATTCAGTGGATTTCCAGGCTACCATACAGTTACAACGTGTTAGAACTCTTTTAGATTGTAATCATTTTTATTCATTTCCCATCCACATATGTTGCAGAAGGTGGATATGTTGTATGGATAAGATGTAATAATATGATAAGAAAAGGAGTCCAAACTACTTCTGAGGAAACTCAATAGTTGATTCACCTTCAGTTTCATTCATGAAAACGAGCGACCTACACCAAGTTCAGAGTATCTGATTTCGAGATCAATGTCATTAATGGTAGTGAAACAATATTATTCCGTTACTATAATTTCCCATATACTTTGAGAATCAATCATTCTCAAAGTTACCCTGAAAAATAAAAGTCCAGCGTAAATACTGTCTATAGTGTGTTCGAAACATTCAAGTGGCGTTTTTTGTGATTTATGAATTTAAAAGTGATTTTTTTATCGATACAAAAATAATTTTAAATTATATATTAGTGGATGATCCTCACTAGTGAACATTCAAAATAAGAAAATAGAAAATTATCTCGAAACAAGCTGCTTGTCCTATTAACGTAGTTTTTATTATTGAGAGATGATACAGATGAAACTTAAAACTGTAATCTATTATCGTTTTGAAACTTCTTATAAGCGAGTATTTATGAGTTTTAGTCTACTCTAATAAAATGAGAGTACGGATTACATCTGGCTACAGTAGAATAACTCCCAAGAGGTTTGATCTATTAATTATATTCTGATCCCATCTATGATTATTCTACTCATCAAATTCATGTAGCCGCTTCATCATCCATCTTTCTCCTGGAAACTGCCCATTATTTGCTAGAAGTATTATAGTGAACGACAAACTATTCAAGTGGCTAGCTACCGTAGTAAAGTTGTACTTGCACTTTGAATAGCATACCGGACTGAATGGCTGGCGCATAGGTAGCCTGTAGAAGACACTTTGTTACAATACACTAGACATTGTATTGGCGTGTCTTCTGAGCTTGTGCGAACTATAATGTGGGGCATTTAGTTGCTCGTCTCAAGAGGCCGGTAGTCCGGACCTGTATGGATATACTTTTACTGCGGCTTGTTATCAGTGAGAGGACTATTACTTATTACGTTTGCCCCGCAACGTTTAACCGTTGCAATAGTATTTCAAAAGTAATCGCCGTTATCGGCCCGGGAATTATCGTGACTAGATAACAACAATAATAATCATTACCGGTAAGTGAACAGGGAAGGATACATCACCTATTATCGTCCGTCTTTGTCTGTTGTCCATTATTTCGGGGCGCTCAGGAAGCGTTGCGCTTGTTCGTCGTAAGTTTCGTCGCCATAACGTGTGATTATTGCGTCCGTCCGCCGACCGCTGCGGGCCAAACGTGAGTTTCTTCCCCTTTCGAGAAAGGAGGATCGAGCACCGCCCCCGGGCCAGAAACACACCGGACACCACTATACTGTGCTCTGCTCTGTTCAACACGGAAATCGTCTCATTGTTCTCGAAAGTTCTCAATACAGACAAGTATCCATTTAACGATTGATAGCAGTGCCATTTGGGAAATGCATTCTACATGACCGGCAGTTTTTGGGTGGCCTATCACCTTATCGGTCTGGGTCGCGTCTCTACAGAATATTTAGTTCAAAGAATGCAAAAAAGGTGGAAAGTCTATTAGTTTTTACCCTATGAATCATCAAAATAATATTATTGCAATTCAGCTAAGTTAAGTTCTAGATATCATTAGACATAGAAGGTTACTATCACCTCAAATCCTCGAGCAATCATATGGTTGTTTATATTAGGAACAAATACTATTAGGAATTTTGTGATAATCGATAGTTTTTATTGTTGAGTTCAATGGAATCACTCATAGAACTCTCATATAAGCTCTTATATAAAATAGTGAGTATTTGAAAAATCAAATATTTCCTTAGCAAACACTGCATGATTATTCACCTTGAGAAACCTAAGCTTCCTTCTCAATATTGGTATTTTCAAAATTTTTATTTTTTAGATACTATATTTTCACTTCGACATTACATTTGAGTTCGACATTACATTCGATTTACCATCAGTTTTACCATATCAGTGACTTCTAAAGCCATAGACCTTGTTTATCTGGATGATCTTAATTTTTTTTGGATATAAGCTATACTGTTAGGGTTACAATAATTGGAGAAAGAGAACCGGTAAAAGGATTTTCACTTTCAATTGTGTTCAGTAAAATCATGTAATGTGTACGTTTCAATTATAAAAAAGTATCTGTTTAACTTATTCTCTACTAGTCAACTTCATCATATTGCGTTCTACTGTCTCATTCAATCGGATTCTTACTTTTAGCCAGGATTTGGGGGATGGGAAACGTATAAAGTAGGGAATATGGTGGAGTGGAGAGCATGAATTAGCAGTTTTCAAGGCGTGTGGTGCCTGTCCTCTCGAGGGATTTGGTTGCGTGATAATCGGCCCAACAAACTTTTTACCCAGTCGGTTCGTGTGGAAACTGCCTCGAAATAATCAGTTGTACGCATGACTATTATTAAAGATTTATAAATAGTCCAAGTTTATTCACTGTCATAATTCGAATGGAAAGCTTTCACTAACCACCCGTCTGTCCTATATGATTTGGAAATTGAAAGGAAGTACTTAGTTGAAAATATATAGTGGACGCAACAATCAATTTAGCGTTTACACAGGAGTTGGAGTAACATTTTTCTACATTTGTTACATTTTACACTTTCTTTCCTAGTCTCCAAGAGCGTTAATGAGATTAAATATCTTTATTCATTGAATTATTCTATTATAATAGCTGTTTAATTCATTTCAATCCAGTTCCACTTGTGTCATATGTAAAGTACGTCTAATATAATTAGAATTATAAATATAAATATATATTTATAATAATAATATAATAAGTATGCTAAATCATATACCTAATATGTTTCGTAATAAAAAACTCAATTTCTGATTACACTGAATATTGTAAGGCTACGTATCAAAAATAATTCTTGAACTTTTAAGGCTGCAAGCCATCAATTGATGGATTCAATAATAATCTGGGAAATTGTATGCTTTCATTATAAAGTGTTTCGAAATAACTCAACTTGTAACTGATTCAACTGAATCAAACACATATTGAGAACAGAGTATCAGTACTTCCTTCAATAACTTTCAACCCTTACGTCGACATCTATGTTTTATTAATTATACCTCCAAGGCTCAATGTTAGATTTTTAATTGGAAGGTTTTTTAAACATTATTTCTTCAACCTGAATCAGGAATCAATCTTCTCTCAACCAAGTCCAGCAGAAGGTTAAAATTTTTTTAAAGCTAAAAGCTTCACAAGGACACCTACGACTATAATAGAAAATAAGTAGCAAGGTTTCTGTTGCAAAACGGTTTCACACGGTGTGTACTCTGCTGGCGGTTGCATCATGGAGTAGAGCAGATTGAGCAGATGGAGTAGAACGAAATTGGCAGTCGGCGAATGACTATTATCAATGCTCAGCTCGGACAGGACAATCGGTGAGTGGTCTGTTGGAGCCTACTGAGTCGAGAGCGGTCTTAACAAAACTGTATGCCTCTTCGTAGACCGCTATCAGACTGTTTTGATGGAGCTAAACATGAATGAAAGACTTTGGACAACCGTCACTTTCATTGGCATCTGCTTTACAGCTCAGCCAACCACTATCTCCGTAAACAAGAACGCAATGGGTTCACCTCAAAGTGCAATCGGTAAGGTAAAAACTGTCCAAGCAAAGAAGACATTCTGTCAAGATGAGAAAAAGACTAAAGCACATTTAATATAGGTTCAAAAATTAAAACTTTGATTTCAAATTGTAGGAAACATTCTGATCTACAATTTGAGACCAAATTTATAACTTTTGAACCAATATAGACAGAGCTGGGGCAATTTTCCATCTGGCCAGAATGTCTTCTTTGCTTGGAAAGACTGCACTGACAAAGATACAGAAGAACTGAGAGAGATCAAGCGATGAGTGATTGTGTGAATGGAACAGAGTGCGGAGGATGCAAGAGGATTAGAAAAGGAGAGAAGAGATCGTTGTAACGTGAGAGACACTGGAGAGACAATAACTAGAGTTTACGATTTTGTTGGAGTAACTGAGAAGGAGAAACCATTGCAAACCTGGTGTGAGCGAGAAGCAACCACCGTGACTTCTAGTGGGAGTATTAGCTGAGAATTGGAAGACGTGCCCTAACCTGTATATTTTATTCTGAATCACGATTTGGTAGACTAGAAGTAAGGCGAACGCTGTGTGTTTCAAGTATTGGAACACCTGGCCTGCTTGAGTGGCCGCGTGCGGGAGTCGCAACTGATTGAAGAACAAACTCAACAGGAAATTGTTCCAAATTATATTTTGAATTGAGTTTAGGTACGTGGCTAAGCGGTGGAGTTTAACAAGGTTCTTTGATGTTACTACCTATCACCAATAATATTTCTGATAGCAGCAGAAATCTCTCAGTCAATTTGACTGATCTCAACTTGATGTATGAATGAGCGACGAGCGTACTTTAACGGTAGATTAATTATTGGAACAAAGGCTCTTGAAAGAAAGCATGTGATTAGTTGAATTTCCCCATTTTGAATGACTGTAGCTGTTAAGATATCTGAGTTGAGTAAACATATTTGGGCATGTCCTGTTGTTCACATATTGTTTGTCAATAAATGAATAAATAAAGATTGTAGCACAGGAATCTGCGACCGGGTTTGGGACATTACATATTACATATTTTAAGCTTTTTTTATTCACTCATTCACTTCTGTTTTAGAAGTGGAAACTAGTTATATTATATGAAAACCTGAATCCAGTAAGTTATGTCATATTAATTGGGATAATGTAATAGTTTTGGGTATCAGCCACTACTTTTAGAAATTTATAAAATTAAAATTAATGATTATTTGGAAATATAATGGAGAAATATACTTCAATATACTTGAGATGAGTCTTCGTCTGTATCGTATTCAGATTATGAATTCAGTGAACTCGAGCTACCACTAGTATAATGAAACTTGAGTACCGGTATGTTCACGTTACCTCATGATTATATTCATTCTCGACTAGAGCTTCACTCGAGTTAAGTTCTGGGTTTGTGAATGGGAACCGGGCGCACAATAACTGTTTGCTAGCGAAAACTGTGGTTCGCAGTTTCGGTGCTCGACTGCTGAAATTTCGTCTGTTGATGGACTAACTCAGTCGGAGCATATCGCAATTGCGTATAGAAGTGAACGTCCAATTAAAACGGTACCCTCTTCATTCATTTATTTCGGACGGAAGGCGCATTGCAGCCAAGAGCAGTGCTGAACAGGCGAGCGAAAATAAATTACCGAGTTCCGTACGCCATGTGTATCGTCACGTTCGCCGTGAATAGCGGCGCGCTCTCGTCTCGCTCAAGAAGCAGCGCTAAGCTCAATTCACGCTCCGCCAAGAAAGAAGAATTCAACATCTGCAATTTTTCAATTTCTTGTGATCATTCTCCTGTGATGATTATCTCTCAGGTACACTGTTCTTAGAATCGAGGAAAGAATCATTAGTGTATGTGCATTTTGGGTCAAAAACGTATGAGAAACGAGAGTATCCTGAAAATTTGATGCTCTGTATTGATTGGTTTTCTGTTATCTTCAAATATTGAAGGAGATGGAAAACGATTTGTATTGCGGAGTTTGATTGCTCTATTCATCTGAAAAATAGTCAGTAGTCATTAGAAAATATACTGTTTTCTCACAAACAATATACAGTTCATTCTAAAAAAAATTGTTTTTTGGTAGAACGCATTTTGTAGGTCGAAAGAACTATGCTTCCCCAATTTTCCTATAAATATGATTGGCTATCGATTCGTGAAAAAATAAACTTCAAGTGATAAGTAGGGCCTACTACAAAATTTTACTCTCCCACAGTGGACATTTTAGGAGTGAATCTTTCTTCAAAGGTTTAATTGGTAGCATATGAAATTTTCTACCTTGATCTCCTCTAAGTGATGAATGTCGTTTGGTATTATCAATCTTTATTTATTCTAGTGGTTTGACGTTAGTGTGGCAACGTTGCCGCCCTGAGATGATTTATGATGATGTGATAATGTGATATGACGGAAGTTATTGCTTCGCTAAGACAGTTTAATCTTGGATTGGTGGCAGTTAAAACTCACTACTACACCAAAATAATAAGAAATCCATCTATAGACCAAACAGATTTCTTCCAACTTCACACAAATGTTTAGCTGCAACCACATACGTGAAGCTCTCTCATTTTTTCAGAAAGAAACCATTCTTATTACTCTTCTGCACTGGAAAATATTCAGCTAGTGAAAGATATCCAAGGCAGGAATAGAAGTGAGAATGTGTTGTCACATGTAAAGTCAGCAGATAATATAGAGCCTGCATGTTGACTTGGCTGGCAATCGATCTTTGCTATGATAAAGCTGGTTGATTTAGTTTTGGCATGCGATGCCCTCCTCAACGTGACCAACTTGTATCGATTGTTTCTGGCTATATAGCAGTCACGCGTATAATAATTCTTCACCCGCTCACTTCTATCACCCTGGCCAATGTTTTCTCGTGCTTTTCCCATGTATAATAGCCTTTTTGAAACCATATTTCCTAATATTTATGATCTAAGAACATATTATGATAAATTAAACTCTTAAAATGACTTAGTTGCCTGAATTTGTATTGCACCATTATTTGTTGACAGTTTCCCAGTTATTCTGCCCTATTACAATAAAATTCAAATCTGTTCAATATTATTTTAATGGATATTATTCCAACCCACGCTTTTACACTTTGTGATACCACCTATTCTATAATTGTTTCTCTATAGTTCAAAATCTTCAGATTTCTTAGAATCTTGCCAAAATAGGTTCCAGGGTACAGGTTAATGATATAAAACATTTTCTATTGGTTGAGAAACTCTGTTGAATTTTTTTAAACATTTGATATGCTAATGAGTTGCTTCAAATCTCCAAAATTCTCATCCAAGAAAAGTATTCTGCCCCTCATTTTTCTCCAGTAAATTTTACTTTTAAATACCCTATAAAATTCAATATGAAGTGTATCATTTTTTTGTCTTCACAAGCTGCTTCAATTCTTCAAAATCTTTCTCCAAAAAAATTAATGTTTCAGACCTTAAATCAATAAGAATTTTCTCTGTTCAGTAATGATGATAATATTTACAATACGCTATTAAATACAATAAGTGAAGTGATCAAAACATTGAAAACTATTTGTCTTCATTTTCACACATAGTTGGTTCTGATAATGCTCAAATGTGTTAAACACTCGAAATAACTCATTTTTCATATACAGTACACATTATATCTATTTTTTGGAAATGGAAATGTTCTTCATACGCAAGGTTCAAATAGGCTATGTGAAAAATTGAAAAACACTTATATTTCCGGTAAAATTTCCACAGTATTTCCCGATAATAGGTTGAGGTAAGCTACCAAATTGCACGTTCGATTCCGTGACCACCTCACTATTTCTCGTTGTTCCTTGTATGCGAACCAAGTTCGGTATCATTCGAGAAATAAATCAAGCCCCATTTTCTGGAGCCAATTTCGAAGTCAGCATACGCTGTTTACATTAATTTCTTCCGAGCCGCCTAACTATCCTTTCTCTTTCTTCGATTTGAGTCGTTCATCTTGTGGCCAGCAACGCCTAATTACAGAGCAGTTCATACAGGCGCGGCGGAGCGGCGACGGGGCGGCGGCGGGGTTTGTTTGTGATGCCGAACCGCCGCCGACAACGGGAGGAGCGAACTAAAAAAAGAAGAAGAAGAAGAATGATGAGTATGATGTGGAGGAGGAGGAGGTGGAGGTAGAAAAGACCAACAAAAATAAGAGACTGCTAAAGAGCATCTTTGGGAGACAGCTCTTAAAAAGAACTGATAACAATCTCTTCTCCCAACCAGACAAGGAGAGACCAGTCAAAGGAGAGACCAATAATTCTCGCCAAGTCTCTTCCTTGTGCTCTCTCTCTCGCTGATTATCTATTTCACTTGTAACCTTTCCACTTAACATTATCATCATTACCTAACAATTACAGGTTCGCCTCTTGTTCAATACAATGGGGACTATTTGTTGGATGGTAGAAGAGACCAATGGATCAACATGAATGATATTTACTTGTGAATGTCATTCAGATAATAGATGTAACTGAGAGTTTATATTGAGTTTGAAAACGAAAGTGGTCTATGATCTAATTTTATGTATCCATAGTAATCGTTATTCATTATTCCTGTCTTGTCTCTCGCTGTTAGAATGATTCTCACATTATAAGTAGAGACAGAATAAACATCCATTTGAATAGCTATATAGAATAATAAATTAATAGTTTATAAAAAAATTACTTCATCCTCATCAATTAATAATGTTACAGGTTTTGGAAATTAAATCAACCACTTTTACAAATAGGGTATTCTTTTTTAGTAGTTAATTCAGTTTACTAGATAAATTAAATCAACAATTGCATTAGATTTTATCTTATTAGAATAATCTTGTTATCCTGTGTAAATGAACCGTTTGATAAATTGAGTTTCTCTAAGTGGACCAAAAAGCATATCTTTGGATAAACGCTATTGTTTGATACCATTGAATACAAGACAAAATACAGACTTGTGTGCAAATTAGTGAGCTTGTAAGTTCAAGTAGTTTTGAATTCACCTCAGCATTAGGCTACATGTCTCATCCTAATGAATGGTTTTGGAAGTAGAGACCTCCCGGGAAATGGTGCATAAAGTTTCCTCTCTCATAATTTATTCCTCGCGTATGAAGAATTGCTGTTAAGAGGCGTTTTGCTGAAACTTGGCAATGTATAATACAGTTCTGTTTTGATATAACTGAGCTCCAATAGATTCAGTAAGACTGAAATAATAGGAATCGTAGGATAATTTTATCACTATGCTTGAATAGACGTTGATATAGAATCGAACTAAATGCATTATATTCTCTATCTTATACTCCTATATTCCTACTTTTATCATTCCTATGCTAATACTGAAGTAAGATCTATTCAAGTAAAAATTGGGTAGATTGTAGAGCAGTATTAATAAATTAGTCAGGAAATTATGATGAAAAATAATACTGTTAATACAGTAAGTTGTAGTTCACTTACACCACTTAGCTGCTTCCAAGGAGCAAAATTATCATTTCACCAACTATTAGTTAGCTAATAATCCATAGCTAAATGCTCCCTAAATACACACGTGACCTGACTCAGGACATTTTCAAATAAATTGGAATAGAAGGAGTTTAGGTCGAACGTTTCTGCTTTTCAACATATTATTGTATCTGTAAGCAAATGAATCTCTATTCAAAACTATGCAACATATTCGAGAATAGTCCAGCCCAGAGACTATTTCTATTGATACAGTGATTGTATTTAGTTCTATTCTCTCTGGTCAAGCCCAGCCTCCAGGCAGTTACAAAGCATACAGATCGCAAGTATTGTGTAATATGGCTTTGGTTTATCAATGCATCTCACACTTCATGCGTAAACGTGTGGCTGAGCATGAGTCTATTAATGGAACGAAGTTGGGCGTAGCGGACCACGTTTTCTAGACGGAAGAGTTTCTTCATTAATTTCAGCCGACAGATGATGCTGTCTGTGCTTGTGTGAGTGTGTGTGAAGACTATCATTCATTCACGGCAGGCTGATAGTGTGATGCAACCCGCCTAACAATTACGATGATCTTGACAGCAACCGGACCAGCTGTTTCTCCGGTTTTGCAGCCTCCTCTGTCCTTGGGCCAATAAGAACTTTCGTTACCTTCTTTCTCGCTCTTTCCTCTTATTACCCACTCTTTCTCTCTCTCATCCTGTCTATCTTTCCTCTCTTGTTTTTTGGAGCTTGGGCAGAGTTTGAACCGGCTCTCTGTACTCGAGTTGTGGACGAATTCAATCAAAATAATTATTAGGGTTGAACTCTGCGCAACAATGTTGCCTTGTTACATGATTATACCTACATAAGAATTAATACAGTAGAGGCGGTTTGTATACGTGAGCAAAACTTTTCATTCAATGAAATAGGAAAACTTGAAACTGCTCAAAATCGCACAATAAATTTTGTTTTGAATCTGTTCCGGTAAACGAAAAGAAGCCACATCTGCCAACAATACACGTTGTATAAAAAATTGCCTCATTTTATCTGTCTATAAATAGTTTTAAAAAAACTGTTTCTTCCCATCTTGAAACAAATGCATTCTACTCTCTTGATGAGTACCTCAATTACTAACAGGGATCCTTCATGTATGTTTATTCTATATTATGCGTTAATATATAATTCTTGTGACTTTCATACTAATGTGTTTTTGTTTATGTAAACTCTTGTGTACACTTGTGTACTCTTGTTTATTTTTGTGATTCTTGTGCTCACTATTGTTGCTTTGTATGTATTCGATTGTATGAATGAGTTGCCTATTGCTCTTTATCCGTAGCCTGATGGTTAATAAATTATTCTATTCTATCTCTATATATAGAAGCGAAATGGCACTGATTCATTCATTCATTCATTCATTCATCACCAGAACTAAAAATCCACTGAACCGAATGTGTTCAAATTTGGCAGGCATGTTCAGTTGGACGTTTAGACGCGCGCTAAGAACGGATTTTTAAACCTTTTCAAGGATACGCCAAATATTTTAGTTTTTCTAGAGTTTTTCGGCGTTTTCTTAATTTTTTCGAGAACCAATCGGTAAAAAATGTTGATTTTTGGTGGGCAGGTTCAGATAAGGTCTAGAAATGTTGTGTTAAAATATTTTTGCAATCCGTTCAAGATTACGCCAGTAATCAGGTTTTCAAAATTGTAGATGTGTTGCGGGTTGCATATCTCCCGCCCTGACACGACTAATCCTAACTGTAAATTCAATGGTTCAGCGAGATTATAGATGAACTAATTTGGAAGATATTGAATCAAGTTCCAAACTATGTCCGATATACTTCCCAAGGTTACGCTTAATATTAGCGTTTTACTATTTTTTGGAATTTTCGGAGTTTTTCTTAGATTTTTCTAAAACAAATTGGCAGAGAATGTTGAAATTAGGTAAACAGGTCCAGATTAGGTGTAGAAATGCTGTGCTCAATGAATTTCGAATCCCTTCTGAACGGAATTTGCAGGTGAGCGAAGCGAGCCTGTTTGTCTCAGCTGACACTGACAGAGGTTTTGCAGGCGATCGAAGCGAGCCTGTTTGACCTACTTACACTGCCTATACTGTCGGGGGTCCAGGGGGCGGAGCCCCCTGGGTAGGCGGAGAAGGCAAACGAAGCGAGCCTGCCGGCTAGTTCTATTATAATTCGACTAGACTCAGATATTTTTGAGATATTGTGATATTCTAGAGAAGCTAGTCTAATATTTTAATTTTCAATCTATGGAATAAATCTTTATCAATTTCTCATTAGAAGATAATTTTCCTACTGAGTCATAATTTGATTGACTAAATAATATTACAGTATCGAGTTTTTCTCTACTGGATGAATGTAAATGCAATTAGAAAATAATATTTCAAAGATCCATTCGATGATACCATTTGGATGATTCGTTGATCTAATTGAACTCATACAAACAAAGTAGCCTCAATTAGACCATAAGCATTTTTATTAAATCCTAAACTAATTAGTATGAAGATAATATTCTATGAACCATGTTGAACAAGAGTAAAAACAATCTTATCACAAACTTTTTAAAAGTTCATTGAAATGTTACTTCAAATTTTGGATAATGCAGCTACTCATGCTATTATTTATTGAACTAGCCTCTATAATTCCAAATATGTAATGCATATTTTACTATTGGCGAGTTGGTCGGTTCCCAACTCACAGCAGTACATTGACCTTTCGCCGTTTCAAAAAAGGATATACTCCTACTATCATTCGGCCATTGTATAATGAAAATACGGTTTTGGCAACAAGGAAAAGAACCAGCCGAATACGGATCTAGTATCTGAACATCCTCTGTTATTATTTCATTATATTTTCCAGACTAGTTTCTTGGATTTTTTGTATTCTCATTATTATATTTCCTACATTCTCTACTAACTACTTTTTATGCACTGTATAATTTATTCCATGTATTAAGATCATTATCTCAGTGGCTGTATACTATATTCCCATAATGAAACTATTCCATTAGAGTAGCCTAATCTTCAATTACTACTCATTCTCTACAACATTTTATTGGCTTCAAAATCAAGGAAAAATATAGGTTTTTGTTGGAACCAAATTACACCAGATTCAAAATGTTCGAATTTTGAAATCTAGGAAATCTCAAAATCGAGTTTTTAAATCTTGCTAGCCTATAATTATATTGGTGCTTATTATTTTCTTAAGAATTGAAATACTGTAGCTTGTTATCACTCATATACTGAGCTTTCCCGCCTCTTTACTATCCGTTTGAAGAACAGTTTGAATCATTGTTTTTCTATTTTATATTTAATTGAAAACGTTTTCCTGAGCAAGGAGCAATAGTTCAACAGATCACTCTTCTTATATTATACTTATTATACTTATAATCACTTTCCAGTTTATAATAACACAATCATTATTTCTGTTTCAGGTGAGCATACTGTCTCCTTGATCAACTTTCAACATATTGTGTATGGTGAGCGATTATTAATTTCTCTTAAACTACAATATATTCATACATACAGAAACCAATAAATAATTTTGTAAGAATGAAATTCAACGGAATAAACAATACAATATATTTGCTGTAACACAAAATACTCTCTTGATGAATATTTTGATGAAATATTCGAATACTTGAACAGTTTTTCAAATCTAATCATTTGAATTGAGTGGAAAGGGAACATCAAATTATTTTATGCAGAAATGAACTCGAATTAACCCATTTTTATAATCGAATCCAAATTTTTCAACTATTATCGAAAACTTGCTATTGCAATGTACTCGTCACATCAAATTATTGTGATCAATATGGAATAACATGAAAATAACAGTAATCGGTGGTAAAAAATTGAACTACATATCAGTGAGTATTGCACCTTGTAATTATTTCTTCTACTCTGTTTTACATTGGGGTTACGATGATATTATCACCAGGAACTTTCACTTTCTCATTGCTCTTCCAGCTCAACTTTTCAAAGACGGTGCAAGCACAAATATTGTTCTTAGCGTTTCATAACAACGGAAAGAGCAACCGTAAATCCAAATCCCACTCCATTCCTTCTTTGTTCATCGGCCAAATATAGAGTATGACTCGTTGCCCAAGTGCTTACTCAAACTCTGATCAGTTTTGTTGGGTGTCAACTGGAATCACAATCAAATTTTTCCTTCCTCGATAATTTATTCACATCATCGTGATGTGATCGACCTATTTACCATATTCGATTGTTATTTGATTTCTTCAATTGAGAAGTTTTGGAAACTTGTCTCTTATAAGTTACAATAGGCTGAGCTTCTTTGAGATTTTTTTAAAATTAGGATTAAAACGTTTCAGACCAAAAGTCTCTTTTTTGTCCTAATTTGTTCTTAGGTTTTCGTTTATTTGTTCTATATTCGCTAAACTAGTATAGATGATCTGATTAGAAAACTTCTATAATAAACAAATTAGATATAGAAATTCTTCACAATTTGAATATTTACTCTATGGTTTCTTGAATCTTTTCAAGTGAATTTACCAGTAAGGAGACTTCCAAACTTTTCAATTCAATTACGAGTACTTCAGGTTTTTCCACTGATTTTTTTTTCTTTTGGTAAGGCTATTCAATCCGCCGGTCTTTATCTGCTCTCTCAGTAGAATTCTCAACCTGCTCAAAAAATGTCAGAACGAAAGATGATAAGAATGAAGTTTTCATATGAATTTTCCACACGTGTACTTCTACAATATAACAAATCTTTTATGCTGCCTGGTTAACTGGGAATGCATGAAGAACCCTTTTGAGTTTATGTTTCGTTGGTCTAGTTACTACATGAATAGACGTGAAATTATTCAATTCATGTTTCCACTACTGTGGGCCATTTCGTAAGTATATGTTAATGCTTTTGAATGATTTTAGTCTCAGCATTTTGTTGCTCCAAATTAACACAAAGCACTTTCAAAGTGGAGAAGAAAGTGCATACATATTATACGGTTTGTTAGCATAATTAAAACGAAACTTCAACGGTCTATTTATCATTCTAATCTGTCTCGCCTAGGAGCTCGTTATGCTGCTAGATATTCTATTCATTTATTTCTAAAGAGAGAGAGAAAAAAAGATGAACTGGTTGGACCATATCTTGCGTGCGCTTGTCTTTGCTACGGACATGGAGCTCCGTATTTGGAAGAAATTGAAGAAAGTGAAACTCAACTCAGTAAGACAATCACAAAAAATAGATTCGTTTTTCGGTTATGATTCAGTTATTCGTGACTGATCAGATATTTTCGATTTTTGTGTACTATAGTTTTGTTCGTGAGTAATCTCTTCACTGAATATTACTGTACTCTGTACTCTCTCTTCCTAGGCGAAGAAAAACTCGCGTTCTTCGTCTATGAAAAAATACTGCTTCAAAACGCTTTCAGTTATTTTGGACTCTGATCATCTAGGAAAATTTTTCAGCTATTTCAATTGGTTCGAAATTATAAGTTGGATTATAACATACAGTATACCTTAATCAAGTGGAGAGTACAATGTCACGATGACACTCTGGCACAATTTATAATTACAGAACGTCGATAATTCGGATGTCAAAGATCCGGACCGTTAATAATCTGGATTTGTCCTCAGCAAGAAATAAGAATATCCGTCTACCACCCTTGCACTAAGTTCTTTACTAGAGAGTGGGCAATGAGAGAAAAAAATGTTTTTAATTCATATATTTCAGACCCTGTACTATAATGTAACTTCCTAATAAAAAATATACCATTTTAAAAAAGGTTTTTCTCAAAAAGTACCTGCTGGGCCATTTTTAAGGTAATTTTGATTATCCGGATGGGGTCCGGTCCCAATTAATCCGGATTATTAACGTTCTACTGTATTGAGATGAGGATGCATCAATAGGGAAGCATTTGAAGTATAATATTTCAGTATTTATAGCATTTCAAGTATAGCTTAAAGGCTGGTGCAAAAAATCAAGGCGGCTTTATCTAATTTTATTTGTTATCCAAGTATTTTATTGTACTCTACTCTCAGTACGAGTGCACCAAATTGCATCTTCAATGAGACTCTAGCTCTTGGATTTATCATCAATTTTCAATTCAGTTCATTTTTCGAATTCCTTCTTTATACAGTAGATCTAATAAACCCAACGAACTAGTATTCTCAATGACATTCGGTTACTTATCACTCCTGGCATCCTAAGAAGCAATTTCTTTGTAATCTAGCTCATTCCGCCAATCACAGTTTACGTAGCAAACAATTTCTTTGTAATCTAGCTCATTTCACCAACCGCAGTTTACATAGCAAAGATTCCAGTTTGCTGCCTCCTAGGTTACATCAACTGTTCTATCAAAAGGAAGCCGTCAACCAGATTTGTTTTCCGTAACAATTAAATTAGAAACGTGAAAACGATGTTGGTTAGTGGAAAATCGAGATCAACAAACAAACAAACTCGGCGAGCGAATTCGGTGTTCAGGATTCTCTCGCAGGATTAAAACATTCGCTGACAGTTTCAGACCGTGAATAATTAGGATGGAAAGTAGAGTCTGTCCAAGCAAAGAAGACATTCTTACAATATGGGAAAATGACTCCAGTTTGGTCAATATTGGTTCAAAAATTATAAATTTGTTTTTAAATCGTAGGTCGAAATGTTTCCTATAATTTACCACCAAATTCATTATTTTTAAACCAATATTAACCTAGCAGGAGTCATTTTCCCATCTTGCCAGAATGTCTTCTTTGCTTGGACAGACTACTTGAAAAAATGACATGCTGGAGTGAAGCCACGTCCATCATCTTCAGTATACGCCTTGTAATTTTCTTAACCGGACTTGCGTGGTCGCTCTTTTCAAAAGCTTCCACCTCATTATGAAATGCATTCTCTGCTAACAAAATGTCAGATGAAAGTTTCAGAAGCGGACCTTCTTACCTCTGAATCAATCAACTTCTAGATCATTCCATAGAGAAAACACTCTGACCATTTTGATTGGAATACCGTTTTCTGTGAAATACCTACTTGGGGTATTTATTCAACCAGTTAAGTTGTGGTTTCCTGTTAAGTCAATGTTACAGTAGTACATTAGAAATTTATCAGCTGATACGATTCAACAAATAATACAACGTAACTGGTTAAGTGAATGCCCTTAATGTACTGTGAGTACCCTTACAGATATACTGATTCCATCTCTCTGATAGCTGAAGGGACAGCAATCATATCCTTTGAGTGTGAATTATCTTTTTTACATTACAATAATTGAAGCTGTAATGCAATTCATAAAAAAGTTCCCTTCTCCTTGGAAAAGCATTAAAAGATTTTCGTCGAGTACTTTTTATCTCGAGAAGTTTCCACTTTTCAAACCATAAATGCACTATGCATCATATTTTCGATTAAGTTTTCTCGACTGGTTCACGAAAATTGGCATCTTGATAAGGAAGTTCACTGCCAACACTTGCCAAGTTGTTTTTCGACTCAAATATTTCAAGCCCTCCAATATATCTAGATGTTTTAGGACATTATCTTAGTTTCCTGATATATTTTATTCAGGCTTTCCATATGCATTACAGCACACACTCTTTACACTTTACTCATATATATTCTATCTGTTTTTTCCTCTCTTCTTTTCTCATACTATACGAGGAATCATCTTCATTATTTTTGAAGATGAAGAATCCATCGTCTACCAGATACACAACGTTCATTACTAGAAGAATAGGTTTCCAATGACCGTCACGTCTCCCTCTGTAATTCCAATGTTATTTGATATTGACTCGGGACATTTATAGGGTGAATGATTGTTGTGACAGTGGCATTGTTCGCTTCAATTATGAGGGACAAAAAAGGGGACACTGATAATGATCAGCAACGAAAGTAAATGAGAGCGGTGTCCCCAACTTTCCCGGAAAACGGACTTGAAAGAATGGAAGAAAACGCGACAAAGAAAAGAAAAGAAAAGAGAGAAGTGTGAGCCGAAAACAGGGCGGTCGGTAATTCAGAGTGAATGTTGTTGACAAAAGAGTTCAATGAAGCAGCACTGTCTGGCGGCAGCACAATAGAGAGCTCCTCTTTCCTATACTTTCGCTGCGCCCGTTAACGACAGCACAAAAGACGAGCGCCTGCTGTAACACCTCCATTTCTTCTTCTTCTTCTTCTTCTTCTTCTTCTTCTTCTTCTTCTTCTTCTTCTTCTTCTTCTTCTTCTTCTTCTTCTTCTCTCTTTTTCCTATACCTTGTTGCACCGTTTTCGTTTTTGTCTGATCGAATTTTCCACAACGACCTGTCCGTTAATCAAACGCCTCCCGGCCATTTCAACTCATTTGCAACGACTTGATTCTTTTGTTCGACCAGAGAGTGGACCAAAGTTTCAAAGGTTTTACCGACTGCTCTCCTGACCATCGATATACACTTCGACAGGTATTACCGACTCCAAAACTGTCCAAACTATCGATATAGAGGTTCTAACGAATCCGAAACTATTGTCCTAACCATCACTATAAAAACTAATGGACCGCGTACAGAATGGCCCACCAGCGCTGGTGATATATTTGTTTTTGACCGACTCGAAAGCTGTGGGTCAGGAGTCAGCAGGCCATTCCGAATGTGTTTTCCTTTGTTGAAAGACTTTTACTGTGCTATTTGGCATCAAAAGCCTACACTTTGGACGAAATTAAATCAAAGTTACGTCTCAACCAACTGGATGACCATCATCACTCCAACTAACAAACTGTTGTGATACTCTCGCTATGTTATTTGGCAAAATCCCACATTTTGAGAGATGTGAGTCAGATTTGTGTCTCAGCTAGATGACAATAACTTCATCTAAATTGCAGCAGGAAGATGATTTGGTCTGAAATAGCACCAACTAATCACAGTAATAATAGCAAACAATAGTAACAGAAAAATTATGTTAATGATATCGATAATAGAATCTTTCCTGATTCATTCGTGATACAAGAAAACTATGTTTGAATACTATTTGAAGCTATTCTTTGTGACATAGCTCTTTGGGGAGAGTTTCGGTAGAACATTTTGGATAGCGTTTCGGGAGAGTTTCAGGAGTTTGGAAAATTGACAGGCGTTATCAGAAACCTGAAAATAAACCTTATCAATTTCAATATTATTGTTATATAATATTAAACTAACTGGCAGGCTCGCTTCGCTCGCCTTCTCCGCCTAGCCAGGGGGGCTCCGCCCCCTGGACCCCCCACAGTATAGGCAGTGTAAGTGAGGCAGTCGCTTCGCTTGCCTGCAAAACCTCTGTCAGTGACAGCTGAGACAAACAGGCTCGTTTCGCTCGCCTGCAAATTCCGGTCAGAAGGGATTCGAAATTTATTTCAGCATTTCTACACCTGATCTGGACCTGTTCATCTAATTTCAACATTTTCTGCCAATTTATTCTAGGAAAATCGAAGAAAAACTCCGAAAATTCCAAAAAATAGTAAAACGCTAATATTAAGCGTAACCTTGGGAAGTATATTGGATGTATATATAGTTTGAAACTTGATTCAATGATTCAAACTTAATCTTCCAAATTAGTTCATCTAAAATCTCGCTGAACCATTGAATTTACAGTTAGGATAGGTCGTATCAAGGCGGAAGATATGCAACCCGCAACACATCTACAATTTTGAAAACCTGATTACTGGCGTAATCTTGAACGGATTGGAAAAATATTTCAACACAACATTTCTAGACCTTATCTGAACCTGCCCACCAAATATCAACATTTTCGACCGATTGGTTTTCGAAAAAAATTAATAAAACGTTGAAAAACTATAGAAAAACTAAAATATTTGGCGTATCCTTGAAACGTTTTTAAAATCCGTTCTTAGCGCGTGTCTAAACGTCCAACTGAACATGCCTGCCAAATTTGAACGCATTCGCTTCAGTGGATTTTTAGTTCTGGTGATGAATGAATGAATCAGTCAGTGCCATTTCGCTTTTATATATAGAGATTTGGAGAGTAATTCAAAAACTTCAAGTATTACACAAGCCATTTTCCATTCATATTTGTTATCAGGTGAAACATCAATAATTACCATGTGAAAAGTTAATTTCTATAAAAATATGTCTTGTAGGCAACTGTTTCCTGGTGAGCTTACCGTTGTTGACTTGTGAACTTGAATTTTAATTTCGAAAACAATGGAACTCACCAAGCTGTGAATATATGATGAGCGCGGCATGTCAATTTGAATGCACAAATGTGAGTGAGTGCAGGTGGCCTATGCTGGCGGTCACATGAAAAGCTTCACAAATGAAATTGTTGTAGGCCTACAGGAAGACAGGATCTTCATCCTTCCGTTCCTTCAATTGTGTCTCTATCTTGATTATTGATCGCTTGACTACAATCAACTCATAACTGATGGCGTTTGGTGTAGCGTGAGAAAACAAGTCAACAATTTACTGAGGAAATATTTTTCTGAGTTTATCCACCTTATAGGGCTATTCACTCGGTTTATAACAATTTTAATGTATCTATAGGTTAACACTATTAACACGGTTGGAATTATAATGAGAAGCTTTCTGGGGACGTGGCCTATGGCTCAACCAATAGCAGATTGGTATTCTTGAGTCGGCCACTGGTTGAATGTCGAAAACTACTGCTGGGAGCGTGGCAATAGAGAAAAATCGTTTCTGCTTCCCCCTCCATTTTTTAGTGAATGAAGCATTCTGGGGCGTGGCCTATGGCTCAACCAATAGCAGACAAGTATTCTTCAGTCGGCCACCTGTTGAATGCTACTGCAGGGGGCGTGGCCATAAACAAAAATCGGTTCTGCTCCCTTCTCCATTTTCAAGTGAATGCAGCTTTCGTGGGGGGGTGGCTCATGGCTCACCCAATAGCAGACAAGTATTCTAGAGTCGGCCACCTGTTGAATGTCAAAAACTACTGCAAGGGGCGTGACCAGAGACAAAAATCGGTTCTGCTTCCCGCTCCATTTTCTAGTGAATTGAGCATTCTGGGGGTGTGGCCTACGGCTCAACCAATAGCAGACAAGTATCCTTAAGTCAGCTACTTGTTGAATGTCAAAAACTACTGCTGGGGCTTGGCCAGAGACCAAAATTGTTTCTCCTTCCCCTTTCATTTTCTAGTGAATGGAGCTTTCTGGGGTGTGGCCTATGGTTCAACCAATAGCAGATTGGTATTCTTGAGTCGGCCACCGGTTGAATGTCGAAAACTACTGCAGGGGGCGTGGCCAGAGACATTAGTATATCACACCACTAGTTATTACAAACTGAACATTCTAATAAATCGCTATCATTTCTTAAAAATTATATTTATTATTATATTCTTAGCTGGGTGGTTGTGTGGTCTCGGTGGTCAGTGAAAACATATTTATTAGCATCATGCTTAAAAAATGTCTAAATCATGGAATGCATTTCTCGGTTTTATGAGGTATTTTGAAATCTTGTATCGGAATAATTATTAGCTTTTCGATTTATTATCTTTTTTAGTAGTCAGTCAATAACTATTTTTGTTCCTTCGAATTCATGAGAGAAGCTTTAATGCAAGTCCTTTAGTGCTGGACCTCATTTAGACTTGCTGTTTTTTGATGATTGATAATTACTTTTGTGTGTAGTTAGTGCTAGTCTTTGGCAACTAAACGGGTAACTCCTTTTAATGAATATTGCGTGACTGCGAAATTTCCGAGTTTTATCACTTACAAAAGAACATTCAACCTATTACGTAAAGTTAATGCTGCGTGTTGAGGAGGATATTCTCATAACACATTTTTCCAAATCTATTGTGTGCATTCTACTTCCAAGTCTGGCAGTTTTAGGAGGTCAAATGCTGGTTGACACGAAATTCATGTCGCAATTTTTTTCTGAGTTGATTTTTTATGGACAAATTTAACCAGGAACGTTGAATCTGGATTGAAAAAATGCAATAAATTGGAATTGGTACAACAAATTTTGAAACAGTATTGCTCAACATAAAAGTCATTGAAGAATGGTATGCACTGGCGGCTCGTACCCACAAAACAGGTGAAGTGCATGTATCTTTCACTTGTACAGCATTTCGTGGGCAAGAGCCGCCATTGGTCAATAGCTATAAAAATGTATTATTAATTGATTCTTCAACAACTCGATTTATTACATTTTATGTCTTACACTTTGACTTATCACGAATTCAAATCAAACTTATTCCCAGTCCAGTTGAAAGATTTGAAGGAGACTATAATATTTCCAAAATTGAAACTTTTCATGACTATTGTGAAAATACTGTATTTTATAGGATCTCCATAGATTTTTTTTTGTATTTCAAAATGATTCACTATATCTGTGATATTAATCTTATGCATATGCATTTTTCTATTGCAGGTGAGTTCACTGTCTACTGTTATGAGAATTTACTTCCAAAGCCTGAATATACTCGCCATGGTAAAGAAATCTGAAAATTATTTTTCACTCCACTTCATTTACTTTAATTTCTCGAGTAGTAATATTCAATATTATGAGTTGATTCTATTTTACTTTTATTTATTTCATTTAAATTAATGTTTTGTGAATGGGTGACACCCAAATCTCATCCCAAACTCCACATAGCAAAAGCTTCTTTGTCTGAGATTGGAAAGTCACCACCAAGCTATGCTGTGCGAAAACTGAAAAGATCCAGAATTGATTGACTGGTTGACATTTGAAAAATGGCGAGAATGCTCCAGCTATACAGCCGCCGTGCGAGCGGAACTTGGCATGCTGTTGCTATTCCTGCTGGAAGGCATACAACTAAATACAATGGACTGCTTAATTCACTTCGTTTTTGTTGTAACGTGAACAAATGGGAGCTGGCTTGTCTGCAATATTGAGCGCTCAATGGTGTGTGAAAATGGATACATAGGAATGCTTTTTCATGGAGAGACAATGTAGACTATCTTTTGAAGTCCTATTTGCTATCTATACATCATTTCTATTAATGAAACAATGATCAGTCTTCTGTTGTAGAGTCTCTTCATGAAAATGTTGATATTTCAATAATCTAAAATAATAATTTCCAAAAAATCACTGATTCCAAAGCTCTCCATCCTGCTGGTATGGGAAAGAATGTATGGAATAGTGGAAAACGCCGTGATAAAATTTATCTTTAAAATGAGAAAGAATGAGACACTTTACTTACATACACTTTCACCCCCTTAAAACCTCAGAAAACATAACTCATTTGAATTGTTTATGACGATTTTTAGGATTTTTGTTTCAAAGCAACAGCATAATTTTTATTCAAACTCCGGAAGCATGAAGCAATATTTTATCGTGTATTCTCATTAGAAATTTATAACAATATTTTAGTTAATAAAATTAATATTTGTGGTAGAAGTGGAGTACAATAGTACAATAACTTCATGTTTTGAAAAAGATCTGAATGACTAGTAATGTACACTCTTCATACCATTAGGGTGTGATGTGAGACTTGAAAGCTAATAAATTCAAACCATTCTTAAGATTCCGGCATGAACTATTCCGCATTATGTTATCCGACAGACAAATTAGGAAAAAAGAGTTGAGAAATTGGTCGGACATCTGTTGTCCTCGCCCTCACCTCGGTGACTGCACCGAACATAATGTGACGACATTTGCATTCAAGGAGATCAGAACCATAGACTAATGTATTCTCCTTATTGAATTCATCTCCCTTCATCTGTGGCAGATGCAACCAAAAACAGTGAACCGTCGGCCATCTTTTATGACCTTTTGATCGTCATTGGTGACGTCATTAGTTGTAATCACATTCACAAGCAGGTAGAGAGTAAGCGACAACTGATGGACTCGAAAATCACACCGAGCTCGCTTCGATGGCCCAATAAGGTTGGTTTATCGAGTCTTGTTTGTGCATAGGAGGATAGAGCTTACCTTGCGCCGCAGCCACCAAGTCTTGTCGTGATTCTTGTGAGTTGTGCAAGAAATCATGATGCTCAGACGACCCGCCGCCTCTCCTACTCCTACATTGAAGGCAGACATGAAAAAGAGTCGTTACTTGCCGTGGATGATTGCAAAATGCAGTTGAAATTTCGATTAGAACGAATTTTAGCAACGTTAACCTTGAAGCAAATCGAAAACGGGATTGAATGAAGATGTCATTTAAAATAGTGGAAACTTGTTACTTTTATTAGATTCCTTGGATCTCAGTGAGACTTCTTTGACCCGCTCATTGGTCTGATTTATCGGGTTTGTAAAGTGTGAACAGTTCCTGTAATCTGATTGATGAAGAAGTTAATATTAATCAACTTATTATGGTGGACTGTATTGATTGGCCTGATTTAGCATTTGATAAATTGATATCATATAAATTCAACCAGATAAGATAAGAAGAAAGGAAAAGGAGAATCGGAAGAAGAAGATGGAGAGAGGAATAGGATTGTTGTTTTACTACATGAAATGTAAGTTATGCAAAAAGTATCATCGTTGAAACATTCTTCTAAACCAGTCGTCGTCTATCTTTTGAATAGCACTACTCCCACTCATTCACACCTTGAATTTCATGATATTTTATAGTGATATTATATAAACTGACCATCGACCTCTAATCTTCACGTGCAATTGGACTTAATTGGTTTTTGACCAGAATTTTTTGACGGTCTCTAATTAATAAATGCCTGAAAATCTTCGATAAAATATTCCTGAGGCTATGATTAAATCCATCAACTATGATTCAACCTTGTTACTATAAAATATAGAACTTGCTGAATAGTTGCTTGCAAAACATTATTTGAGTTTTAATGTGTACTCTGTACCATTCTACTCAGATCCAATTAGGCCGACAATAGATATTGCAGCCAGGATCAACTAGGCGTGCTCTTTGTCTTGAACAAAGCAATTTTTAAGATTAAAGAGAAAGGGCAGTGATTATCGAAGAAAACAGTGCGAAACGCTTTCAGAGAGGAACAAGCAATAACGGACTAGAGCTATCAATACATTAATAAAAATATTATAGAACCTTTGTTGTACTATAGCTTAGCTTGGACAGCGCTTTGTTCATTAAATGTTATTATTATAATACAATTTCAACAGCTAGAAAATTGCTAGTTATTGAGTCATACTCTTGATAAGTAGTTGGCTAACTGAACTGAATTCCAACTAATATTATTACTAAAGTAGTTGGCTACTACTAAACTGATTGTAGTAAAGGCTCTGACTGTTTGTAACAAAAGCTGGATCGACTCATGCGTTTCAGCTACAAGGGCAAAAGTGATTAGATAAAATTGGCCTTTGTAGAATAATTGGCAGGTGAAATTCAACCAAGTGGAGAAGTTATCGATTGTAGTAACGTTCATTTATGAGTTAGCCAACTCATTTTATGGAGGCCTAAAAAGACAATGAAAAGACAATAGTGTACACCACTAATATTCTCTTGAAACAAATAGAAAATGTGATTGGTTCAACAGGCAATTTGAGAGTGGTATGATTAGGTATACATACAGTACTTTTCTCGCAGTGCTCTCATGTCAAATAATCTGGAATTGGAGATAAAGGCCAATTAGAGGTGAAACTGTAAATAAATAAAAACATAACTAAAAACAAATTTGTTTCTCATCAAATTTGATTATGATGGTTATAAAAACTTCGTTTTATCGAGCATGTATCCTTACTATTTGTCATTCCCCCTAATATTTAGCCTTATTCTTGGATTTGAGTCTTCAAATATTGGAAAAATTATCATTTGAAAAAAAATTCCTTATTCTTGAATTTAAGTCTTCAAATATTGGAAAAATTATCATTCGAAAAAAATTGCCTAATTTCTTCCAAGAGTCACATTGAATGAAAACAAATATTCACACAAATGTGAACTACACGTTTCATCTTTTTTTTTTGGTTGTCATGGAGAAATTATAACAAGCTAAAATTTTTCGTGCTCAAATTTTTTTCGAAATTCCATATTTTTTTATAGTGAATGGTTATTTTGGTGATCTTCCTTGTGTTTTTGGACTCTCTTGATTTGGAATAACTTTTAAAAATTCAAATTTCAGTGTATCATATGAAGTAATACCATGATTTCCCTTCGACGGAAATTAAGGTTATGATGCCGGTGGAACTTGCTTTTGGAACTCCTCACCGACATGGCATAAGAATACATACATCTAGCAATGCATAGTTTTCTGCTGGTAGATTTTAGCAGTTTATGTTGGAAAACATAGCCTACGCTGCTGGATTAAGGAAACTATGGATAATATTGATAGCTAAGGGATTAGGTTTAGAATTGAGGAAAACATACGCTGTTGGCAATATAGCCAACATTGTTTGTTTATAAAGTTGTTGATAGGGGTATAATTCGTCGTTGTACGTGGACCTTGAGCTAGGTGCAGTTGTGCAGCTGGTACTACTATCGAACAGTAGTACCGTACTGGTGGAGTTGGCGAAGCGATGCCAATTAGTGCCGAGGCCCGGAACCCGATGCGTGATCTACCGGGCGTGGTCCGGTAGTCTGCACAAGCAAAGAAGACAATCTGGCAAGATGAGAAAATGACTGCAGCTCAGTCAATATTGGTTCAAAAATTATAAATTTGGTCTCAAATTCTAGAGCAAATAGTTTTCTACAATTTGAAACTAAATTACTAATTTTTGAACCAATATTGACCGAGCTACAGTTATTTTCCCATCTTAAAAGAATGTCTTCTTTGCATGAACTAACAATACCATATGCTGCAAGCGGATGCGTGCACTGAGTACGGCCTACGTTCATTCAGCTCCAAGACGAAGGGAGGCCCTCGCAACACAAGCCTCGACTCTCCATATCATTTCTGACGCACTCGCCGATTCGTTCCAGCTGCTTTTCATGTTTGTAAGGTGGAAATCCTGTTTTCTAATAGCGCGCGGGAGCGCAACACGCGGCCAAGCAAAACCATGTGTGCGAGGGGGGAGGGGATGGAAAAGTCGAGAGGGGAAGGCACCGACATGTAAACATTGGGTCGGAAATCTTCGCTTTTTGTTTTGCTACCGCAAATTGCATGTGCGCTCACAAAGTTGCTGATATTATACTGTTGCCGAGCCGGTTTTCACTTGTGGAGCACTTAATCTCCTTCAGCTAAAAGCTTAGTTATTTCAATTTACATAGGATTAAGTTGAAGTTTGCTGTTATGCAGGTGGGGGATTTCATTGATGAGACTAAACTTGATAATTATCGAGTTCGTACCTTGACAAGTGAATGGAGATAATGGGAGAGAGCAAAACCAATTATTACTATGATAATATAATTCTAATGATGGATAGCTGTTCATAGCTATGTATATCTTTAGTTATTGACACAACCGCTATAAATGAGAGTCACTTTCAATATTGTGCATGGATTAAACTAGTTCAACAGTTATGATGGATATCAAGTAAAAAGAATGTTATTTTTCCCCTACTGGTTTCAACTTACGACAAATTTATCTTGGAAAAGCTCTGTCTGTCAGTCGATCTATCCATTCCATTGAAATATTCCCTTCACCTTTGTGAAACTACTTCCTTTTCTATGTGGAAAGATTCTTATAACCAATTCTTAGATCTGTCAACTGAAAAAAGAAACATGCAGAGTATGGAATTTTAAAGTTTTTTAATACCTTTTGATTATTAAAATTTGACAATGATCACTAAGTTGGCGATTTCCTTCCATGCTCCAGTCTTCTTAGCCCCGAGTAAATTGGTCTCAGACTCAATCACAAAAAGTTTAGGACGTATTACAAAATAGTGAAAGTTTGACGAGGTTCATTAATTGTCAGTTGTTAATCAACAGCTTACTTAACACTCTTTAAGGCGTGTGTTGAAATATTATTATTATTATTAGGAACTTGTTTCATTTAACTGTTGGACTTGAACAAATTCTCACTCGTAATAGACTTGCATTAGATTGCACCAAAGTTTTATGAGAATCATATTCTCATCGTTAGATTAATATTAAGATTAAATAGCTTCACTGCAGTCATTGAAACGAATAAATATAGTCATCAATCTACATTTTCAGTCCCTGACTATGATGTCCTGACTATGGTGACAGTTCCTGGATGATGCCAATTACACAACAAATAAGAACTTAAGTTCTAAAATCCATGTTTGCAATTCTAAAACTACATTATATCATTTTTACAGTATATATTTATTTTTTTGTATAATATTTACAGTAACAATATTTTTTACAGTATATATTTTTGAAGAGGTTGAAGTGGATTTTTGCGAATAACTGTAATTACAATAAGTAACGATGATAATCCGTTACTGATTGATATAGTTAGGATCCTTGGTTTCTCTTCTCCTGAAATTGAAAATAAAATTCGTGAAAATGAAAGTATACTCCTTATTTTCGCATGAGCGTTTAGGTATAATGAGTTTACTTTGCTAAGACATCTGCACTATCTCAACTATAGTTCACCAGTATCATATTTTTATTGGAATGGCTCGAATAATGATCAAAGATATCATTAAAAGCGGTTCTTTGGAGGAGATGGTAAGACGCCAGTATGTGATAATCCAAAGATTTCTAGCTGGCAAAAAAATTTGTGACTACGAAAACAGTAACTTCCGTCTTTCAGAGCTGCTTGGAAATTAGACATATCTCATCAACACCCATTCCAGTTCTCGTTACCAACACAAAAGGTCAGAGCTCATTCGAGAATAGCCATCACGGAGAAAAATGAACAGAATTCTAATTCATCATTGTGAAGCTGATTTTGTTTGCTTCTTTCGAAAAATAATTTAGGCTGATATTTAAATCTTCTTACATGAATTTCCTCCTGAAAATTATTATAACCAGCCTACTATGTTAAAGTGTGAAGTTACACTTCCAAAGTGGTAATTGTTCCGCGTGTAATTTTCCAAAACCACGTTATGATGAATGTATTATTTATTAAGTCAGTAGAAATTGCAGGCATCAAAAGCCCGATACATGTTTAGCTTGCGTCCAACAAGCTTGAAGATAATACAAAAAAGGTTTTTTTAACATATACTATACAGAGATTTATTCGAGGAAGGTGATTGTGAAATTTGAATACTGGAAGTAACCAAGGAACCTTTAAAACGAAATATGACTTGGGAAGATGACCCGGCCTGGTGTTAGGGACTTTTCACTTTCATTTTTAAAGTGAAAAAAACAAGAAAAGAGTTACAAGGTTTGTTAGTTTTCGACGAAGATTCAGAAAGTTTACACTGTAGAGTGGGCACTGCTGCACAATCGGCTGATTCTACTAAAAGGTCACGCCAGTTAATGCTCACTCATTTCACTACTATGAAAGTGAAATTTTTATCACCAGTGAAAGCTATTGACACTTGTCACCAAGTCCGACAATTCTTATTGCAACAGGCTTGCAAATCACCAATCATTCGATTTTGAACTATACAGCGCACTTAGCTATCAGGGTAGCTATACCCATTTCCACAATGTCCCTCTCAATATCAGTGGCAGAGGTCAACTTTTATGGGAATTTCGTGGATATTCACTCTAAAAATTATATTATCTGGAATTTAGAAGGATAATCCTTCGGTGTTGATGAATGAATTTTTGCTGTATTGTTTATTGTTTATTTAAGAGATGAACGCAAAAATACCACTAATGGACTAATGTCTTATTCAAGGAAATCTGAAAAACTCGTTCAAGTATGACGTATCTCTAAGCTTGGTGAACTGTGCTTGTTGAAAATGGCATGTGACCGCAAAGTTCTTCAAAAATTATCACTTTTCAACCAGAGATTCCTCCAATCCTGAACCCCCTCAATGACTTAGAACAAAATTCTCCTCCTCCCTCTCTCTCACTAGTGCAGTGAATATAATAGATAAGAAAAGCTTTTATTGTACTCAACACATACAAAAATCAATTGAAAAGTATTACATGCAAGCTCATAATCCTTGGTTGATGACCATCAGGGTGAGCTGATTTTTAGTCGCTGCTGCATATTGCTGCAGTTTTACGCTGCAATTCGGCATTTCGTTGGCGATGTTCGGATGCGATTTTGGTGGCGACATTAGATTGTGATTTTCGGCAGCGATATTCAGCTGTGATTTTTGGTGGCGATATTCGGCTGCTTTGAAGGAAATCCGGGCTCCAAATCAGGAATGCATTCCCTTCAATGCATTCGTCATTTATTCCGTAGTAAAAACGAATACAGTCCAATAAGACGAATCGTCTTTTCATTTGGAGAATTAATACTGTTGGAAGAGAATACTTATGAAGCATCATTGTTTCTGCATAATATATGATAGGAAATGATTGTGTCATACTGTCATTGCTTGGATGCACTTACCTGCGTCTCTTCAGTTGTAGCAAGATAAAAGAGTTTCCTTCGCATAGTAAGTAAAGGGACTTTCTTTGGTCTCCGTCAACGTGTAGTGCAGTGCAGTGCAGGGTCAATGTTCAAGCCAAGGTCAAAACACTCCAGCCACAGTGGGAGGATACTCGCATCCTCTAAAACCAGCATGATTTCGAGTTATTTACATTTTTCCACCTTTGTTGAGGACTTTTTGAAAGTTTATCAAAAGTTTTAATTCACTACTATGTCAACTGAGTCTCATTTACACTTAGTTCTAGTTGTTTCCAGAGATAAAAAATTTCATTCAAACCACAGTTATCAATTTTGAACAATGTTTCTTTTTCAATTTTTGAACTCATTGCTATTAGGCTGAGGCCGCAATGCCGGTGGGTGGAGCCTGGAGGGTGGAGGGTAGTTGGTAAATCTATAGAACATACACACCATCCACAGTAATACATCGTATCAATGGTATGACGTCATACTGTTTTTTTTTAGGTTATGTTGTCCATATTTAAGAATTTCAATATGGCGGCTGAACACATACCATTCATACGATGCATTACTGTGGATGGTGTGTATGTTCTATAGATTTACCAACTACACTCCACCCTCCAGTCTCTACCCACCGGCAGTGCGGCCTCAGCCTTAGGGTTCTGCCATTGAGGAAGAATAGATTTGTATGAAAATCCAATCATATTGGTAGGCCTCCTGTGACTTCTACATTTGAAAATTGTGAAGGTACAAAGGAAAATAGGAGTATACACGTACAAGATGTACATAGGTGTATTATCTATTGTACATGGGTAGGTGAAAAATTTATTAGTTATCGACTGTTTATTAACATATAAACTGGTGTTTACCGTATCCATCCTGAACAGTATTCAAGACCATAAACTCTTTCAGATTCTAGACCAAGAAACTTTTAGGAAAATGATTTGTTAATAAGTGGTTGACTGTGCTTGCTTTACTGGTTGAAAGCATGTATGGTTTATGGTTTTTGTGTGAACAAGCTCGTGCCGCCGCATTTATTAATTCTCGAGTTATAACTCACACACTACTACAGTCTACTACAGTAATGTATTCTTGGAAAGGGTTGAAGGAACTATTCTCCACTAGTCATGAGTTATTTTGTCACTAATCCCTCTATAGTAGACCTCATCTATAGGATTTGAGAGTAACTCAGATGAGTCTTTCTCGAAAATAAAAATAGAATTGGGGAAAGTTACTGAAAAATTAATTCTCAGAAAATCCCGTAACTCAGATTACCTATCGCTGCTCCGGTGATTGGTTAGACATCCAATTTCCTTCCCAGTACAGCACTTGTTTTTGTAAGTTATGCCAACAACATTCTGATTAACTTAAATTTCTTTGAAAGATTTTTATGGAAATAGCGGCCCCCTTACATTATAGAAGTTGTACTTTCTAGGGATAGTGTTTTCATTTTTTATGCCATATTATGACAATTGAAATGTGGTGTATATGTTATAATAATTATTATAGTTATGTCATCCACACCACATTTTAATTGTATCATAATATGAAATATTATGTCGGTCTGGTTGGCGCAGTGGGCTAGGGCGTCACAACCTTCAGTCCGCTAGCACTGCCAGGTCTGGGTTCGAATCCCAGTGGCATGGCTGTATCTCACCTCATCAATGACCTTCGCACTCAATATTCATTACCCACAGTCACACACAAGCTAAAATGCTTGTGTGGGAATCATCCGCAAAAAAACAAAATAAAAAATAGAAACTGAAATGGAAAAGCACTATTCCTAGCATTAATGATCCATTCACGAAAACCTAAGACCCTGGTGTTCCACAAGCAGTTCAACTATACATTTTAGTTTAAGCTGATTGAAATAAGACACACTATAATAAATGTAACCTTTCTTCCTGGATTAATTTGGTCTTTCTGAATCACATAAGAATCTCATAAGACACGCTCAATTGTTAACGATCCACTTACTACATAAATTGAGATCTTATTAAATTCTCATTCAGTGTCTTGTATATTCCAGATCCTTGAATTAACTTTGGAATAGGCCTACCAATTTCCCTCCATCTGCTATTACTGCTATTACTAAAAGAAGATTGATTTTCCATGTGACAAAACGGTAACTTACATGAGATGAAACTATAAGTAATTGAAGAAGCTTTGTTCCATTGGGTGACAATGACTGAAAACAGAGGCGCCGGTCGATAGCCCCATTTCGAAGGCCGTTCCTTGTTAACCTTGTAATGCCTTATATTGACTTTCATCGAGGTACAGTACGCAGCTTATATTAGTCGCGAGTGCTTAGACCTCCCACCCATCCCAGATCCACCGCAGGCAGATTTCTAAAACGTAAGTCAGAGCTGACAGAAATCAAAATAATATTCACATCAACTGATAAGTAGCGTTACCTCTTATCACAGATGATAAATATCAATTGTCAAACTCACAGACCACCCTCAATTACTTTTCTTGCTATTAGTAATAGATTGGAGAGAGAGGATAAAGTATTCGAGTTCAAAAATAGATTCGTTCGTTATACCAAAATTGAAGAATAACGTCTATGTATCAGCTTTTCTAGGAAAAAATCATAATATCTATGATTTTCCTTCATGAAGAAAACTTGAAATTTTCTATTTTAACCATGTAGGTGTGATCATTAAATAGTTAATTCTTATTGTATACGACACATATACTATTAGAAGAAACTAAAAGTCAGCAACATTGGCTCCGGAAAGTGAACAAAAATAAATCTCTTGTAATTCAATCACAACTTTTATTCATCTGCATCATTAGTTGCAAAATTTATCTGTTGCTTTAATTATTCATCAAATACAGAATTGATGTGGAGTGATATTTGGTAGATATACTCTTCAGTCTTCATGAATGATATTGGTTCAAGACTTCTCGATCTTACACATCAGAATGCGAGTGCATGAAGACCTGAAACTAATTTATTAAAGTATACGTCATGGGATCACTGTCACCATTTAATATATTTTTGCTCGTAAACTGAGAGTCGTAAAGTGTATGAATGTTTCTTCCTACAATTTTACGTGAGAAGTTAAGCATATTGCGCTGTACGTCTAGTCTGCTCACCTGAGCTTGAATTTCTCAGTCTGTGCGCAAGAATTTGTGTTTCATTATTGCGTGAATGATTGTAATTGGCTAGTCGCTGGTCGGCCCTTGTTTGGCTTTGTTGGCACTTGGCGTATTATGCGCCATGCAATCGTTTTATTAGCATGTTGTTGCGTGTGAGACTATAGGACCGAATGAGAGGATGTGGGATGTGAGAGGAAGGAGAGAGACAAGTATTGTGATTGCGATTTGAACTGGAGAGTGGAAATTGAGACAGAACGGTTTTTGGCGAGTGGCAAAGTAAAACAGTATGTAATGACAGTTTCATAGACCAGAAATCGAAAACTCAATTTATGGAGTTATTCAATAGCCTAAAAAACTCTTCTCTCACTAGGACTTAATAGAATTGAATAACTTATTCTTGTGAACTAGTGATAGTGAATTGCACTACATCTTTGATTTTTCGAACTATTTCCAAGATCAAAGCAAGTATCCGGTGCCTATAAGATGCCTATATTGGGTTCATTGTATCGTCAACTTTATTCCGCGGATAGCGCAGCGAATTGAAAATGACGTCGATTTGTCGATTCGATTTGCAGTCGTTCGATCAAGAAGGCACTGGCATTGTGCCTGGCTGTCACCCTCATTTGTTGCTTCCCATCTTTCGCAGCATCTTTAGTACCGAGTGCAACAATTCTGGTGTTCTTCCACTCCAATATTCCTCATTCACAAGTCCTTTCATCATTTAGAGTCACGCAAATTATATGGCCGGCTACTTGAATAAATTATTCAAAGGTATGCCGATACTTGAGAGGGTAATTTTACGGGTATTATATCACTTTCAGGCCACTTATTTTGGAGTAGTAGTTTGAATACTCCCATTTATGACTTTTTCCTCACTCATGCACTTAATTCATTGAGCTAGTATCAGTTGATTTGTAGTATCCAATAATTAGAGCCCAGTATAATTTTGCAGTAATGAAAAGGAGGAAGTAATACGAACATCCATAAGACTTCATCTATTTCAAGAAACAATAAAGTTTTGCATTTGGTTAGATTCATGGTAGTGATCAATCAATCCAATTAGAAATAATACAGGAATTTCATTTAGAACTTTTATTCGAGTTTTCGCTTTCCATTGACAAATTTCCTGTGTTGTCTAGCCATTCTTTTTTCACTAGCAATCCAATACGAATGCAGAAATAGATTCACACAAACAGAATCACGCTAACATGTTCACTCTGTCAATAATATTCAAATATTCTTCATCCTTTAAACCATAATAGATGAACTGAAAGGCGAATCTCGAGAAGATAGTCTGTGGGATACAAGCTTGTTCAGTGAACTGTATAAGCTGCAGTTATGAGTCATCCACGTTTTACAATGGAGTCTGTGTCTGGAGTTTGGTTTCGCAGCTGAGAATATTTTGACCTCTGCTCCAGCGGTTTGTTCCGGTAGACCGACTCCAGCTCCTAGCTACGTAACCGCTTTGATTGTTTCTCTAGCAAATATGACACGGTAAAGATTTAAGATTATGATACACTTCGTTTCTAGAAGACACAGAAGACTGATAAGTGTATCATCCATTTTGCGATAAATTTTCATTCTTATATACATTATACTGAACCATCAATCTTAAATAAGTTGATGAGTATTACCTTCGTGTATGAAGGATACAATGCTGATTGGTCTCCAAATAGCCAAGGTACTATTGAAGCTCTGTATATTTTCTTTTCATCCTATCCCCAGAAGTCATTGTGTCTGTGATGGGCTGTTACAGTTTAATCTTCTTGGAGATTGCATTACTTGTTCAATCATTCTCTCTATCAGACAATTTTTCTCCTTCTTCTATCTTCATCTTCAATTTCACATCATCTTCTTCTCTTTGATCAAATATCTTTTGATATCACTGCTCACAAACAGGGAGAACTAAATTGCATTCAACAATAGAGAAGCAATGAGAACTCATAGTGTATTACAATTTTTTTGTGCCCCCTAGAATATTACATAGAACGAAATGTATTTCTACATGGTATGTACGTATTCTATATGGTATTATAGAATACTTCATATTCTTTTCAGATCCAGTTGTTAGAAAAACTACCTATAACAATTGTAAAAAGTGCAAGGTAGAAGAAGAAATGATACTCTGGGTATCGCCTTTGTTCTTATCTCGCCTTGGTCCTATCTCATTAACTAGTTGATTTTACTCTTCCAGTAGATATGTCTATATACTAAATACTCTTTTGAAACTTTAAAAATGATTAAAATCAGAGTATCCTTTAAAATATTTTTTATTTCACACACCTTTAAATATTTTAAAGGGTACTCTGATTTTAATCATTTTTAAAGTTTCAAAAAAATACAGTAGCCCTAGAAGAAAAGAAGTACTAATACTCCTGTATAAATGGTACACTCATCACTGTACTTGTATATACTGTTTGTGCTTGCATTTCTCTTGTTCAAAACTGATTAAGAAACCTCTTAAGAAAACTCATTTTCTTTAACCTTCTGTTAGGTTACTCCTTTCTAGTATCATTTATTTAAATTTTGTTATTCCCATGCAGGGCAGCTTCCTAATTCTAGCCTCACTGTTCTAGTCTCCTGGCCCTGTTTCCCAGAATATTATCTGATGATGGAATTGCATTACTGTTATTGCGGAATTTCATTATCCTGCTTGGTAATAGCTCCGTTAAAATAATAACGTCGTGGAAACTTGGTCTTACCACTGAATTAATGTTTTCAACTATCTCTCTGGTCTTGATCTTCATTCGACTTGAAGAAAAGTGAAGATATTGTCATGAGAACTATTGTGCTTCACGATTGAATAATTCACCACCATAATGGCTAATTCAGGTACTTACCATAATCGTTATGTTGGATAGTCTGTCCAAGCAAATAAGACATTCTTGCAAGATGGAGAAATGACTTCAGCTTCTTCAATATTGGTTGAAAAATAATCAATTTGATCTCAAATTGTAATAAATATTATGCTCTACAATTTGAGACCAAATTTATAACTTTTGAACCAATATTGACTGTGCTGGAGTCATTTTCCCATTTTTCCAGAATGTCTTCTTTGCTTGGACAGTCTATGCCTGCCTGGACTCTCCAGCTAATTCTTCTCTATTTGGATTAATCTAGCTTTCTACTCTCACTAAGTTATAGAAATTTCCATGGACTTGATGATGTAATTAAGAACCTCTAAACTATTCACATCACTTTCACAAAATAGACTATTTTAAAGTCATGTTATTTTTCTTCATTCACCATTTTTCTGAAATCATGACTTTTGCGAGCAACATGACTATCTTAGTACAGGAAATGACAAAATACTCATGTAAAACGTTTTTTCAAAAGTGCATAGAATCAAAATGTACTCCAAGATCAGTATCACTCATTATTTAGAAGTAAATTTTAAGCTTTTTTACAGAAAAATATAGAAACATGCTCGAAATAGGTCAGTTTGCTATGAAACCTTCCCAGTAATCAGTTCAACTTGATCATACACCAGTAAATATTAGCAGTGGCGTAACAGCCGGGCCCGCAGGGCCAGCATTGCGGGGGGCCCGAGAGCCAGGGGAGCCCGTGAGCCGGTGGGCTGGAAATGACACTGAATATGGAGAAGACTTCACCATAGATTTTCTCCATCGAATGCTAAGTTTCAAAACTCTATAATAATTATTAGAAATATCAAAAAGGGAAACAGTGGAAGAAGTTTGTGAACTTCTATTAATTGATTATCACTCTATTGCTTGCAATGTCCCAGATGTATGCACAGCATACATTTTGTTTTTTACTATACCAGTAACGAAAGCTCTGCTGAAAAGTCATTCTCAAAATTAGAATTGAACAAGAATTAGCTTCTAGCTTTATAAAAATAAAAAAAACTAATCCGGTAAATAATTATATATGATTCAAGAAATGATTTATAAGCTTATGTAACATCTAATGATTGAAAACCTTGCTCGTTTCTACCAAAATAGAAGCGATTTCAATGATTTATGTGACTAACGCTAAATGATTTATGCGGTTTCACTTTGGATGTGACATAATTTTTAATGATCAAAATACGAAGACTTCTTTGGCATAAAACAATCCAATACACATTAAAACATGATACATTATTGGTCGAAATAGTAAAAAAAATTTAAATCAAAGTCATTTTTGGGGAGCCCGAAAATATGTTTGTGGGGGGGCCCGGAAAAAACTGTTACGCCACTGAATATTAGTATATAAATACTAAATAATAATAAATACTAATAAATCAACATCCCTTGAAATTCAATGAATAAATAAATATATCATATTAATCTCATCATCGCATTTACTGTAGCCGACGATAAAATTTCAAGAAACAGTACCATTGAAATCAAAAGTGAATTTCGATTCCCCCTTACCTGAAATAAATTACTACCCTATCATCACTTCGAGGAGAACTAAATTGCACTCATTACATCAATTACTGCGAATTATCTATGCTACAGTTCCGCTCACTGGTTGCTCTAGAACCTCATGCTTCTTCGTACTTTACCCTGATGTAAAGTGCTCAATCCTGAGCAATTTAAATCAGCTTACAATAATTAAATGGTTACTGTATATTATAGGAGGCTATTTACTCTGGTTACTCATCTTTTTTGATCGACAGGATCCTCACTTTTCCTGAGAATATCGATCGCTCGGTGAAGCCTACTACAAGAAAGTAAATCTTGAATGGTGCAGAGTATTTCTCAGGACCTTGAAATCCAGTTTTCTCAGTTTTTTTCATCTGGATTACTACTATCTTGCAGCGCTGTTTGAACTGCCACAGGGCTATTAGACACTGTTTTCCGGTCGGCGCGTATTATCTTTCAGAGCACTGACGCCATGATGCTTGAAAAGTGATTATCATGATTTTGATGATTACGGTCTTATTCCTGTGGGTAATGACCGCTTACACAAGTTGGCCCATCTCGTAAAAGTTTTATCAATAAGCCTTTCTGTCAAAACTCTGTCGAAATTTATAGGAGCCGGCCACGTACACATTGCATAATCACATAAATTCTCTGTCATTAGACCTTTTTTGGCAAGTTTCAAATTTTAGGACTCACTTTTTTAAACAAGAAATAGTTAACAGGGATAATTTTTCGGCTGGCGAAAGACTGTAATAAAGCACTCTATAAAGAAAAGTGATTTGATATAAAGCCAAGTGGAATTTGATATTAATCCTTCATTAAAATGATTACTTTTCGTAGTCAACTTGCAAATTCTAAATGAGTTAAAGCCAATTTTCAACTTGTAGACTTGGAGATACTCCATTGGAAATGTCCACTGAAAAAAGAACATCGTTTTGGACAGAGAAAACTTGTGAACTAAATAAACTGAAATTAGTATCTCTCTGCCAAATCTTTGATTTTTCACTGTAGACTAATATAATATGATGAAACTTAAATTAACACCTAAGTTAGTCCAAACTTAAAAGGATAGTATGCCTTGTTATTTCATCTATTTTATAAAAATGAAAACAAACATATTTTGTCATTTTTAAACTTCTTAGTAAAATCTGTGTTTTCAATTTATTATGGAACGGTTCTACAATATTAATAACGAATCTTTGGAATTTTCGAAAATGATTTGTGTTTTCAACCATGGAACAAAATCATTTGTAAATGATTGAAAAGAAAGATTAATATTTTTGGAGGCCTATCGCAGTTTTCTACATCAGAACTTTGTCATTTCCTTTGTTCTGTCTAGACCAAATTCATATTCTTAAAGTGTTGTTAGTTCACACAAAGGATTCTAATTGACCTCTGCAAGTTTGGAATGAACCCATCTCGCCAGTAATTTAATTTCAACTGTCTGGCTATTTAGTAGTTTGATAGCTAAGTGTTCGAGAGTATAAAAAGCGGTCGTTATTGGTGGTTTGACTGCAGCAGCGCACAGATGCAATCATCACACTTGCCGGTCTCTGTCAGCTTCTCTAGCCATGCGTGGTCCATATTATCTGCGTCTCTCGAAATTAATGGATATGTCATCTAACTTCATTAGACCGTGACTGGAGAGTTCGGTTGGCGTTTGATGTGTGAGGGAGACAGTGCTGCCATCTATCTAATCCAACTCATTCTTCATGTGTCTTCTCCGGTGATGATCCATTATGAATGCATCAAACTGTAACCATAGAACTATAAATGGTTATAGTTACGACCATATTGTTACTATGTGGTTGGCTTCACGCACATGCCTCTCCACTTGGGCGACTATAATCTGTCGAAGCAAAGAAGACATTCTGGGAAGATGGGAAAATGACTCCAAATCGATCAATATTAGTTCAAATATTATAAATTTCATCTCAAATTGTAGAAAGCATTCTGATTCAAAATCTTATACCGAATTTATGATTTTTTAACCAATATTGACCGTGCTGAAGTCATTTTTCAATCTTTCCAGAATGTCTTCTTTGCTTGGACGACCAATGATCGCTACTTGACTGGTCAATTTGAATCCTAGATGATGCTGCTCGTGTTCTTTTTTGATTGACCAATACGTCACAACGACTGCTATAATGCATCCACCGACTCGCGTGATTTGTAATAAGTCAAATATTGTTTTTATTTTAGTTGAGATTTTTTTTTAACTTAAACTAGCTCATCTACTTTTATTACTTTTTTGGTAATGATTCAACACTTTTGATTCGTGTTTTCTGCTTCATGTATGTAATTGTTCGAATTACTAAAAATTTTAGGAGTTTAAATACTTATTATAACTAGTACAGTAGTAATTGTCATTCAACGTGGAATCGTAGTATGGGATTGAAATAAATTATGATGTCATTCATTTAGAATTTAATTTGGAATTACTATATTATGTTTGGGGTGTGTAATACACACTGTGTATATGTGTGTATAATAATTTGGTAATAAATCTGATTCATCCACAATATATTATATATATTTATAATTATATATTTTGATTCAATTTTCAATTCATATTGTTTTTCTCTTTTCACAGGTGAGTTCAAGAACAAGTCGATTTTCAAATAAATTATTGCAATTGGTGAGTGAATCAAGTATACATAATTTGCATTCAAAGATTGCTATCATTTATTAATAGATTCAAATCATGCTTCATTCGGCTTCCTTTGTAGATAACGCATTAGTTTAAACGTAATATAAAGTTTTAATTTCAATTGAACTCCAATTGAATTTGTATATACGAGTACATGTGAAAAATAGAAGCAACTGCTGAAAATACTATATCAAAACACGAACAATATATTGGAACTATTTTCGAACTATATACTGAAAATATATGATCTGGTAGTTAGTGGTTGCTATTGAGCAGAATCAAATGTGGAGTTAACACTGGAGTCGTCCATCGTATACTCGGAAGTACTAAAGCACGACCTTTGCAAGAACCTATACCGAATAGTTTCTCAAGTTCTACTGCACAGAAGAATCTGAGATATTCAAGAAAACCGCGATAATTATTACTTGTAATCATTGTGCTTAATTTAATCAGGAGGCTTGTACCACGTTAATACTACTATCACTTGGGAGAATCCTCTTTAATCACTTTGGAGCAGTGGAGAATCTGCGGCATTCTCATCTCTTGCAATTGCCAACTGAATTCCTTGGATGTCTTCATCGATGAAAATACTTGCCATTGTAAGCGGCTATCCGTATCCTACCTCTATTCTCTTCTGTGGCCAATGAAACCTACACGTTTAAACGTGCTTGTGCACACTGGAGCGGAGGTGTTCCTCGTTGTCCCCGGCAACAGGCGAAACTGGAGAATTGATGTTGTCTCTCTCCCTCCTGGTTTCTCCCTGATCTTCTATCTCTGTTTTAGAACAATGATTGCAGATCGTTCAACCGTTGCTTTTGCCGCTTGGTCACGTGGTACTGCAAGAAGTATATAAGATTTAATAGGGTTAGGTATAGTGATGGTAATAAAGGAGTAATAGATATAGAAAATAGGAGTAATATATATAGATATCAGTGAGGAGTTATTTTGGCGAGCGGGACCTCGCGTGCATAGACATGTTGATTCTGTACATTGACCAGCATACTATAGGCAAATATATAGTATATACTTAGTCTACGGTATAGGTCAGCCGTGGCTCTTCTCGCGCACATTGCGTTTTATAGATCAATTCCCATCAATTGCAATTCCAGCATAATAAAATGGACCTAATTCGTTGGCATTGGCCCGGCTGGTACATTTCTCTCAACAACATTGGTGTAGTTATAACGGTACTTGGAATGATCTCAACTAATTCAAATATCAGAATGTAACCTATTTGTATAATATGTAACCTATTTGTAAGTTATTATTGATAATGTGGATAGTACCATAATGAGATGATTTTTGAAAACACACAATTTCTTTGAATTCTACACTTTATTTGTGGTAGCCTACATAGTTTCGTGGCCACACAGGTCACATCTTTGAACTGAGTAAGCTGGGGAGGCTTTATTTATGAGAAATGTTATTTTATTCTTCATTGTACAGAATATTCCTTCAAAAGAGAAACCAGCGTATTAAATATTGTAGACCAACGCTTTCGTATAGGATAGATCTGATTAAATTGAGAGAATAATGCAACAAACAAAAGCCAAACTAGAATGAGGTGACATCAAATGTTAATTACCTGTTAAGAAACTTGTATCTGTAGTCATCGGATGCTACAATGTCCAACAGAAGAATGTATTTCGCTTTTCCATCCAAACCAAATACGCGAAACTCCATCTGGGGAAACATTTGCCAGTGGAATAGAAACACTTAACTACTCATCGAATTCATCTTATAACCGAATCTTGATCCTGAAGAGGAACGGTGAAAACTAACAAAAATATTCTTTTATACAGATGGATGCAGCTGGTAGACACCCTTCAACACTAGCATCAATCATCTAACGTAAACACTGTCAAAAAGTATCCCATTGATCCTATTTAGATTAACCCGAAAATCTGTATACAATTTGGGTGCTTACCGAAGAATGTGCTTCTCCCTTTTCAGTTCGTCTTTCAGTTTTGTTTACGTCTGCAGCTCTGGTTCTAATGCAATCTAGATTAATGGTTGAGGAAAATTGTGACACTTATCATATGGTATTTGTGAGCCACACAAGAGCTTTATCTAATATTGGCTCTCAGATAAGAAACTGACAAGTTGAAAAGTGGAGATTAGATCTGTTTTATTTCCGTCTCTCATTTGTTTTTGTCTTATCTTTGAATCTGTTCAATGTGACTGTCACAATGTATTGAGTATCTTTAAAGCTCAACGACAATAAAGAAGGGAAATAAGAAAAAAAATTCACGATATATTCTTATATATCAAAGACTGTGAAAGTGTTAATTCCTTTCAAATGAGGAGAGCTAGTTTCGAAAATGTATAAAAACTGATTGTGGTATTGATAGAAATCCACAAATCATCATTTACATGCTTATATTAGGCCTATAGCTTAATTTTGACATATTAATTCCGAATTGACAAATAATTGTTTGAAACTTTATATTCATGCTAATTGAATCAAATCAGGTTTATTTCCAATATTCAATCCAGTTAATCCAATATTAATTAAGTTATTGGAAATAAACTTGTAATAATTACAACGTGAAAAGAATAGATTCGGAAACTCACATTCAAGTAGCAGATTTTACCTTGTCTAGGTAATATTATCTTGCCAACCAATAACGTTATTTGTAAAGAAATGAATTGGGTTTCAATTAATTGAATATTTGAGTTGAAATATAGAGACCCTTGGGAAAATTCTATCAATATGACGTTAGCCTTGAATCTTGATGCAGTACCTCATTATTGAAAAATGCTATTTTATTCATATCAATCAACCTCGTTTTTCCCATGATTCTCCGTAAATGTTTACCGACTAGCTTCGAGTTTCTCGCCACTCAAATAGAAAAATAAATTTAATGATTCAAACCATCCAGTTTCGAGTCTCTTACCACAGAAAATTCAATAAAAAGTATTATTGTATCTAAATGAAACAATATTTGCCATCTCAGGGTCGATGACCTTTCAACCACACTCATGCCACGACCTGTTTGCCAAGATTTACATTCTAAGTAGTAAACAGTTCATGCCACCTTACTCATTTTATGGTTTGAGAATATTACTGATGTTGATAATATTTTAAAGTTACTACAAATAAGTCTCTGCGTGCACCACGAACTTATTGGACGTAACAGTTGTTGCGTTTTACTGTTTGTAGTCCAATGGCGGAAGAGCGAATACTAGTTCTATTCTGTATATGTTATGACTTTATGGATGATCATTTCCCATTGCAGCTCACGAGTCCTTCTATTATCTGTTGCAGGAATCGATTTGAAATCTTGATAAATCGCAAAACTTTCAAAAGTTTATGCAACAGTAAAATCCTGCAGTAATCCTTTCCCTCAACTTTGTTAAATTATAAACATACTATATGCAATAATTCCATCAATCACTTCGGATGTACATTTCAACCTTTTGGAAAAACTTGTGAAGTATGTTCAATATTATTTATCTTCATAATATGCTTTATACTCTACTCCACGTTAAGCCATTTCTTACTTAACTGATTGCATACAATCATCATGAATTATTCATAATAATTCATGAATTTCAGAGCTTTTGTGAAGTATATTTGCAATATTTCACTATTATAAGATACATTTTATCTTCATAGTATGCTTCATGCTTTGCTCCACGTTGAGCCATTATAGCTGGTTGAATACATCCATTGTGTATTGTAGACTTCCATCCGTAATTATTAAACAAAGGTGAAACATTAATCATTTTTATTTATTTAGCTATTTTGTTTATTAAGAAGACTTCATTATTAAGAAGATATCAGATATTCCCAACAATCAGATTGAGCGATTCAGTGCTCTCAGAGTCGCTTAGATTTCTCAAGGGAAATATTTGCTTGGTCTTAATTCTCATCAGAATTGAATGTAGAAATATGATTTTTATGTTCAGAAATATTCAAATTTCATGAATTCATCAGTACAGCTCTTTCGATTTGTACAGCTTTTGTATCCTACCTACTCCATACAATATTTCTCCAATTATTTACTTCCATTGTTGTAACAGTACCTCAGCGAGTTCAAAACAATCAGTCTTGTTCAAGTTCATACAGTCTGGAGGCTGGAGCTCATATCACAGGTCCTTATCAGCACATGAAAACATCCGGTAACGGGCGCTCACTGTTTCCACAATGTGTACTGTACATACTATATAATATGTATGCAGAATATAAATATATAATATGAAACATTAGACAAAGCGCAGGCAGCTACCCATAGTTCCTGGGCGGAAACAAGGAGTCCAATGCACGAATACTACACACACAATCAAAGTAATTGCTCACATACATCAGACATAATGACACAACAGACACGATTTGCTTTAAACATTCTAAATTTTGTAATTTCTTTTTTTTCTACTGAAATATGATGTAGAGTTCAAGTAAAGTTAAAATATTAAATAATCACTGACTTAAATATTTACTTCTCTAGAAATGCATCAGTAAATTGGCAAATCAGTTGTAGAAATTAACTTATTGGAGTACAGTAGCTTCGGTGAATATAACTGCTATAGAATATAGACCAGTTCCGAAAAATTGTTTAGTTAAGAGTGTAAAAATAGAGCTCAATAATAATTTTGACAGAATAATATGCTTGCAACTGAGACCGATTATTTTAGGTTCACGTGCAATAAATATTCAGACATTGATCTCTTCTAGAACAAAGAATGATGGAGATGAATTTCTCATTTTTCAATAGAGATTAAAATACTGTAGTTTTGTAACTTTCACTACGACAAACTTTCGCGATGGTCTGAATGAATGTCTCCATCAGTTTGAGATACCATCTATCAATTTGGAACTTACTCTCTTTTCAGTGCAACAAATGGGAGTAGGAGCGCTTTTCTTCTAATAGAAAGCCGATCTAACACAGATTAGTAGTATTTTGGCAAAGAACTAAACAGGTCGACATAAAAAATTGCCTGCCTCCAGACTGTCTTTCGGATATTTACCGTCAAGGCCCACCCGCTCTCCGTATCTAGGTCGAGTTTTTACTATTTTCTGGTAAATAACAAATCATGTTACAGATTCGTTTCTATTGAACGGAAAGAAAAGAAAAGTTTCGTCCAAATCGTGATTGCTGCATCGCTATTTATAGACGGATGTCAGTGCGAAACTTGACTCTTGTTTTTTTTTTCTAACCAAGGCCGAAAATTGAATCAACGCTGGATTTGAACACGCCTACTTACTTCTTTCTTTTCATTTTAGTTTGTGAACGCCGAGAACATTGAAACTATATTATTTATTTAGCGTATGCATTCATTAGTGGGGAGACCCAAAGGGTTGTTCCACTTCACAATATTTTATAACCTCATTTTTCACAAATAAAACATGGAAAACCATGTGGGTTATAAGGGAAAAGCACCAGTAGTGGCGACTGCTTAAGTAGTGGCCATTGAATTGTTTTTCTCTATAATACGGGTTTGATGCTTTAAAATGGGTTCTAAACCTGCTAGAGGCTTAGCTTATACTATTTAGCACTTAGCAGCTAAATAGATCAAGGAGAAGCTCGCAGAGTATCATCAGAGATTTTTGAGAGAAATTCATTGTCGCTGTTACACTCGTATACGTGGTTTCAGTAAGACGTTGAGATTTCTCTTAAACGTTTCATAAGAAGGCATGTATACAAATTGTTTTATTATGACTAGGAAGTTTGTAAATTTTGCTATTTTTGGTGTTAGAATCATTCTATAGAATGTCTAGATGATATTCAGAAGGTTTCTAGCCAAATACAACTGATATTTTGGCGTAAAAGCAGACTGGCCACTACTAGAGCAAGAAACTGTGAATAATCTAGTAGTGGCCACCTATCAGATATTGTCGTAGAAGTTGTAGATATTGATGTAAAAGTTGATGTAATTTGAATCTATGCTCTCCTAAGACTGTTTTGAATAGGTTAAAGAGGTAAAATAATTTTACAACATCTATTTTCATGTTCAACCTAACTTTCCTCGTGGCTTGTAACCAACAACAATGCATTACCATTTCAACTCATTTTAATAAAACCTATTATCATTTCTGGTGTTATAATCATGTAATTATGGAATGCAAAATTAACTTACTCAAATGATTTCAACAATCAGCTTCAGAAATTGAATTTTTAATGAGCATAAAACATCATGTGGCCACTATAGAATCAGTACCTGGCCACTACTGAATCATAGTGGCCACTTTAGAATCAAAATTGAATACACAAAAAATTTAATTACTCATTTGTTGATTGACATATCCGCTACCTCAAGTAATAGGTCGATCAAAAAGGATCTGGGCTACATTTTTATTGATTAAATAAATTCCTTAAACATGGCCACTACTGGTGCTTTTACCTTAGTTTTTTTAAAATAGTCATTTTAAAACAAAATTTTTTTATTACAAAACATCATTAACAATCTAGAACACTTCACAAATTCACTACACCATGGCCGATAATAATATTATATTATTAGGACTATTATTACACTTTACAAATTCACTACACCATGGCCGACTATATTATTACTTCCGTACTTTTAAAAATAATGAAAAATTTACCAAAAATATGTCCCAATACGTCAAAAACATCTACTCTTTCTAAATATTTTCAAATTTCAATATCTTCTGATTTTTTAATTGATTACATTTCTCCTTGGTCTACAGATCGAATATATAATCGAGGTGAAGATTCAGATATCTGTTTGCATTTGAATGAAATAATAAACTCATTATACACAATCATTATCACTCATAGTGCTGCATGTGGGTTAAGTGGAAGAGGGGGCTTGCATGCCTCAACTTCGCCCATAAATTCTTCTAAAATTTTTTCAAAGTTTAAAATAAAGTCATTTCATCTATCTATCTATCTAATGAGCAATGAATAATACGCTGGGAACAATGCATAATTTGCAAAAATTATATCTATTATGATCTCACATATGAATTCATACATACTGTGAAAAGTTGAATATACTTCTCTTCATAAATAAATCATCAATTTTCACCTCTTCATAATTCATTGTGTTGACATTCGATTACTCAAAGAGCCATTTAAATCAGTTCTAGCTCTTCTCCAGTCACTCTTGAAAGTCTTGAAACTAGTAGTCTGCAATCTTTGATTCTTCTCATCTAGTGAAGAATTCCATGGACCGTCGACCACCCCCGACGATAGATGTTCTTTCTGTTTGTATTGTTATATTAGATGGAACCCACAGTCCCTTTACCTGCTGGCTCACCGTACCATCTAACAACCATTTTATCATCAACATTGTTAAATCTTCATCCCAGGAGACTGGGAAGTCCTTCCATGGGGAAAACCGGTATTTTAGTTATCTTCTTCTTTCAAAAAACAAACACAGGGTCACCCTTTTCATTTGTCAGTGTACTTCATTACCATATCCATAGACGACATGGCTTTTTGATGCTAGAAGTGACAACTGAATACATCAGTTGTTGTTGGATATTTAACCAAGTTCTACATCATTCACTATGTTTGATAACTACTAAATTTCTGATGCACATGTAATTTGAAAGAGAGTGTTTATTTTAATGATATCACGTCATGTTCCACAGTTCCAACCTAGTTGATAACTCAACCAAATGGTTGATTTGGAAATACCCTTGAATTTGATCTTTTCATGTTTGCTCAATGAGTTTAGAATAGGCTTTTTATCATTTTTAATGATTGAGCAATTCCGATTATTCAACTTATTTAACTTTATGTAATATTTATTATCAATGGATAAATTTAATGTATTCACAGCGATCTGATCAAGAATTCATATTGAAATGTCTGTGATTTAAAGAAGCTGAGAAATCTTCTAAAAAATAAAAATAGAAATGCTGTAAATGGAAAATAGAATATGAGCGTTCTCGTTATCTCGTTAAAAACAAATTCAAAGATAGCTCAGCTCTAGTTGCAGCAGAAAATTGCTCATCGCAGAAAAAGCATCATCATTCACTTGGCACGACATTGGCGCTTCAGGACACTTGCCTATCCAAAGATATAATGCTTTGTTGTGGTTATAACTAAGCCGATTCCATGCAAAACTAATTAACAGCCAATTAAGAAGCATTCACGTCGTCGAACCCGTTACTATTATTCGCCGGCTGAAGCGTTTCCTCCGATCTTTCTAGCCTTATCGTTCGCTTCTTCGCTTATCTTGGAGCCGCTAATAAATTTGAAAGTACTATCGTTTTATGCTGAGAGATTACATTATATGATAGCGGAGTACAAGTAGAGAAATTACAAATACAAATATGAAAGGAAGTTTTCCAGGTAGTTACTGTAGTTTAATTTGTTATTACATTTTTTCAACTTTATTGAACCGGGCTTATCAATACTGTGAAGAAAACATTGGAAAAGCTTTTTTATGAAGTAGAAACATCATTATTATTCAAATCAATTAATATTTAATTAAGATACCATGTTTTAATAATTATGTTTCCCTATTCTAGAGCATACGAGACACTCCTCACAGCTTAAAGTCGTCTCAATAATGGAAAAAATAATAAGTTCATCATCCATGGCTTCGTCATACCTTAACCAAATGCCTACTTCATATTTTATAGTGATTGATATGTGAAATGCAATCCAAACCCGTAGATTTCACAAAAACATTCTGTATCTTTCCTCTCTCTAATCTCCAATGATACAGTTTTGTGTGGAGTTGAATAGGTTGTAACGTGAATTGATGTCTATTGCACTATAGGGATGGAGAGGTAAAACAACAAGGTTTACGAATAAGAAGAAGTTACTGTTCCTTAAGAGACAAGGAATTTCCCGTTATTTTCTGTTTTTTTATTATCCTTCCTACTTTCTTATTTGAAATTCACAAAGGGGTTTTTCATAATCAAGATGGTGATTTATACTGCATATTGTCAAAAGTACACCGATCGAATGGAAAAACTAATTATAAATAAATCACAATTGTTGCACAATTCACAACCATAGTCAAATTCATAGGCTTGTTTGGTTTTACGACTCATAGATATACTTGAACAATGATGCCATAAATGACAGATATATCAACATTTTTCCATAAACATCACCTTTTTGCGAGATTTATAACAACCAAAATTCTCAAGTCCCTTGCTGGCTTTATTGATAACTTCCAGTTCATCAGACAGAAAACTTGCCAACTTTCGTTTGATATCGAACTTCCGGATGACGTTCATTCATCGGTGTATGTACACCGTATTGTGTACATGATATTGATATTCCTAGAACTTTGATTTTTCATGAATAGCAATAGAGCTAACTATCTTTAACTATCCTTCTACGCTTCATCTATCCTTCTAATTATCTACCTCTTGTTGATTTAAACATTATTATGGAAACATCCAGTCTCCTTATTAATCGATTACTCAATAATTACAAAAACAATATCAAAACTCCAATGTTCAATAAGGTAGTGGAACAAAATAACTTTCGTCACTTGTCTAGGTAATAATCGTTCAAGTAAATTAGGGACATTTTCTCAATAGAAAGATCTGTTTCAAGGCGTTTCCCCTGTGACCACATGACAATGGAAATGAAAAGTGATCGTGGGCTATAAGAAGACATTACAGTATATTTCACAGGTCCAGCCTTGCCACTTGACTGGGTGAGTGATTCCAGTGTGGTGAGGTGCTTAGATATTGTCTGTACAAGCAAAGAAGACATTCTGGCAAGATAGGAAAATGACTCTAGCTTGGTCAATATTGGTTCAAAAATTATAAATTTGGTCTCAAATTGTAGATCAAAATTTTTCCTACATTATTGATACAAAATTAATGATTTTTGAACCAATATTGACCGAGTCTGAGTCATTTCCCCATCTAGCAAGAATGTCTTCTTCGCTTGGATAGCATGGCTTAGCATGCAGTTTGTGGGCGTTGGAATATTAATGGTGAGTTGCCCACGCTCCAAGGCGCAGTCCGTTAGTTCACGCAAGCTGAGAAGACATTCCGTTACTATTTAAAGTGTATTGTAACGGCGGGTCTTCTCAGCTTGCACGAACTATTGCCCACCAAGCTGTTGCAGTCGCAAGAAGCGGTTCCCTAAATGGCATTTGCGCTCTTGTCTGTATCAATTTCCAACCATAGGCGGATGACCTCCGTGATTTTGGTGGTCTGCACTTCTATGATAGCTGTAGAGAAAAGTGAATTCCAAGTCTCAGAGATTCTTCTGAAATATTGCCTATCAAATAATGGATACATTTTCAACCTGAGCAAGCTACTTGTTCTTTATTAGTTATTCAAGTATTAGTTACTTCTTATGATGCATGGAAATTGTAGTTCTCTGTTTATCAGGATTGTTATATTAATTTATAGACTTTTCTTGATTCATATTGATTATTTTATACTAGCCGGTCCGTTCAGTATAGGCAGTGTAAGTGAGTCAAACAGGCTCGCTTAGCTCGTCTGCAAAACCTCTGTCAGTGTCAGCTGAGACAAACAGGCGAGCGAAGCGAGCAAATTCCGTTCAGAAGGGATTCGAAATTTATTGAGCACAGCATTTCTACACCTAATCTGGACCTGTTTACCTAACTTCAACATTTTCTGCCAATTTGTTCTAGAAAAATCTAATAAAAACGCCGAAAAATCAAAAAAATAGTAAAACGCTAATATCAAGCGTAACGTTGGGAAGTATATCGGTCATAGTTTGAAACTTGATTCAATATCTTCCAAATTAGTTTATCTATAGTCTCGCTGAACCATAGAGTTTACAGTTAGGATTGGTCGAATCAAGGCGGAAGGTATGCAACCCGCAACACATCTACAATTTTGAAAATCTGATTACTGGCGTAATCTTGAACGGATCGCAAAAATATTTGAAGACAACATTTCTAGATCTTATCTGAACCTGCCTACCAAATATTAACATTTTCTACCGATTGGTTCTCGAAAAAATGAGGAAAACGTAGAAAAACTCTAGAAAAACTAAAATATTTGACGTATCCTTGAAAAGTTTTTTTAATCCGTTCTTAGCGCGTGTCTAAGCGTCCAACTGAACATGCCTACCAAATTTGAACGCATTCGGTTCAGTGGAGTTTTAGTTCTGGTGATAAATGAATGAATCAGTGCCATTTCGCTTTTATATATAGAGATTTTTCCTGATATAATATAATATGACAAATTTTGATTAAAAAGTATCTACAACAATTGTTGTGGAAAAACATTCCTCTATTATAGGAAAAACTGAGTGTGATTGCGATCCCTTATTACTAATTTGGTAAGTGATTATTGGAAGATGCTTATTCCGTTGTACTCTCTCGAGTTGGAACACTTATAAATAACATTTTAAAACTTTTTTTAACATTCTTGGTTAAATTACACCCTTGGTGTATGAACATGTCAAAAAGGTGAGGCTGCGGGTTAGGGTTAAGCTGGAGGTTAATATTATACTATGATACAGGATATGATATAGATGTAAAACTATGTAGCACCCGCAGACTAACCCAAAACCTCACCTTATTTGACATGTTTTTACCATTGGAGTGTCATTTCAATTCTTAAGATTAATTATAAGTGCTTTCTAGAACTATCATTACAATTAACACTGGATTTATTCTATAGAGATTGAAGTCTTTGCACAATTTTTAATTCTTGAAACCAAAAATTCGTTTACATTAGTCTCGTTCGTGATGGGAACGGTACATGCAGATACAGTAGCGAGTAGCGAATTCATAGCGTGTGGGTTTGGCATGCCTTCAGGCCGAGATTGCTATTGAATCCTGAAAAGTGAAAGGATGAATATAGGCAACTCCTCACAACACGGGAGCAGGCAGTTGTTCACTGGAATCGTCTAAAGAAAAAGTCTATGGAAAAGTGTTAGTTTCTATAGAATGTATATATGAATAGAATAGAATGGTACACATTCCCAATAGAGTTAAATATCTCCCACTATCATCTCTAGATGATATTTTGTGTTGTATAATGTCATTTTTTAAATTATTATCAATTTTTGTGTAAAATGTCATGAGCCTCATACATATAACATTTTTCAAGTACTTCCCGCATACGAGATTCTTTCATAAATGTAGACTAATCTTAGAGGCTACTAATCATACAATTCCTAAACTACAACTAAACTAAAAATCTTAAAATACTTCACTTATGACACAATGTGACTCTTATATACTAGACTTTATATTCATATACTATACAGTACTACTACATGATACTTTACTCATGCATTAATTATTCAATTATGCATTTAAACTTCAACAGATTTAAACAGAAACTGAAGACTCACTTTTTGCTGAAATCCTATTACAATTTAGAAGAGTTTTTTGAGGACCCCTTGAGTGATTTTTGCTGACCTGCATGAATGTAATTCGAAGATACTTATATTAATAATCGTCTAATATTTATTGTATTTTAACCGCCTTTAATTTTAATTACAATTATTGACTGTTTGAAAATTATTGTTAAGAAATTACTGTTTTAAAATTATTGTAAAATTTGACGAGACATCTGCCTTGGCAGTCACTCTGCATTTCTGGCGTTTTATGTCAATAAATATATTTATTTATTTATTCATCTTCTAGATACTTTATTCTACTATTTCTACAGCAGCTATGGTATTCTACAGAGTAAAGTGTCCGTTAAATCTAGCTTCATCCATCTGCTCGCATCTGTGAACCATCACCTGCTTGCAAAGGGATAGTGTTCTAGCTAACAGCTGCCAATTCATACATTGTAGGGAAGATATTGAATGAATTCTTCGAAGATGTTGGAGAATTATGCTGAAAGCAAGCGTGATGCCAGGGTCTGAATCTGAGGTGGATTAACAAAGGCAGATGAAAACTAACGTGATCTAATTCAATCGAATAGTATTTTATATACAGCAGGACTTATACTGTATATAGTAGCAATTGTAGTTCTGTAATAGTAGTGGTAGTTCCATCAGTTGTAGCTCAGTTAGCAGTAGCTCAGTAGTAGGAATAAACTGTATCAACTGTTCTAGAATAACTTAGCTTAGAGCTTTCACACGACCTACTTCTCTATTGTAGGATTTTCAATTCAAAATGCAAATCTCAGTAAAACCGTGCTTCTTCTAATGAAATTTACAACCCTCAATGTCTGCAGTACTGCTTGTGAGAATGAATCTCATAGATGTTGAATCTTCTCTCCGAGATTGAAATCATTTTTGAACAGCAATGGAGAGAAAATAATTAATCTAATGACTTGTAGGTCATTTATTGAATAATAATATTTGTGTTCTATTCACTTATTATTTGTGCAGTTTTTTAAGAATATAATATTTGTATTCTATTCACTCATTATTTGTGTAGTTTTGAAGGTGATTGTAAATGTGGTAATCATCCATTGGTAATGGAATAAAAAGACTAGAATATTGTTCAATTTTTATTGTGTTTCATTGATTGCATGGCATGTGCTCACATTCTCCAATAGTGGCATAAGCATTATTAGCAAGCATTGAATATTATAATCAATGTAGGAGAAACGATAAAATTCGCTTTAAAATTTCCATTTTAGGATTAAAAATGTGTTACTAAACAAGCAGCCACTAGTTGAGTTGTCTCACTTAGCATATTTTGTGTTTCCACTATGGCATAACAGTTGTAGGTGCGCGAAGTGGTGCCAAGTAGCGTGCGATTTGAATATTGTAGCTTGGTAGGTTGCGGCAAAAGTGCAAGTGAATATTCCAATTTCACCGGTTGATCTACTTCATTATGCATGCATAAATAACAGGCAACTAGCAACACGATTATATGGATTATATCGGATTAAATGGCCGTTATAGCTGTACTGCACATCCCACAACAAGCTTCGTTCCATTTTATTAGCTGAAAGTGGCGATGCAGTTTTTTCACGAAATGCATGTATCACGCATACTCGCTTCTCGAATCATTGGCCTGATTCTGCTTCCGGCATTGTATCGAGCTGCATGCTGCACCGTTCTCAACCTAACGTTGTGCTCAATAACCACTTCGAGATTCCACTTTCAATTGTAGGATGAGATTCAGTTTTTTCGTGTTATTTCTGTTATCACCAGCCTTGTTTCCTCTGAATTGTTCTTGTAGAATTGGGGAGAATATTAGGCCTACAATAGCTCGGTGGGATAAATATCTCCAAACATTCTTCAAACATCTCATCTACATTGTTATTTCTCTCAATTCAATTATTCATTATTGGAAACTATGTCTATACTTTCACCTATGACACAATCCCACAAGAATTGATAAAATTCTTGTGTTAATTGTTGTTATGTTATTTTGCGTGCCTTCTGATATTATCCTACATAATACGCTGTAACCAGTATCATTATATTCTTCTACCCATCCATGTACTCGTATATTCAGGAATCTCATCAATTATTGTTATCATTCTATCAACCCTTGCATCTAATTTCTACCCATGATAGTTCTTATCCAGTTTAACCTACTTCCAATATTGTAAAATTTTGATGCATTCACTGTTTTTACAAGCATTTTCCACAACCGAGAATATAAACTGAACAACAAATAACGAGGCGAAATAGTAAATTATAAAGGCCCTTAGTGCGAGGCATGTGCCGCGAATGCCTCAAGGTATAGTCTGTTCAAGCAAAGAACAGACTTACTCCAGTCTCCAGCTCGGTCAATATTGGTTCAAAAATTATTGATTTGGTCTTAAATTGAAGATCGAAATGTTTCCTATAATTGAGACCAGATCAATAATGTTTGAACCAATATTGACCGAGCTGGAGACTGGAGTAAGACTCTTCTTTGCTTGAACAGACTATACCTTGAGGCATTCGCGGCACATGCATTGCATTGTCGATACGGGCCTTAAGAGTTACAGGTTTTTAATGAAAGGCTAATAGGAAGTGAATTTTCTGAAGATTCTAACAAGAATTATTATCATTCAAGCACATTTGAAGTTTGAACCAAATAAGTATAGAAGATGATGCTTACACCGGTTTCAACTACTGTTCTCTATATACTTGGTTTGAACAACCTTCCAGGAGCACATATTACCAAATTACATTTTTATAAGAATCAATCACATCCCTTCTCATTGAATGAATAATCAATATCTCCCAATCACCTGTATTATCCATCCTCTCCTTATGCTAATCTGGTTGAGCTATGTTGTTGATCCAAAGTTTCTCTGTCAATACCGTGGAAGCTACATCCTTGAAACTCTCGAGCAAAGTCCTTTCTTCCTGAATGACGACAAATTACAAAATTAATCTGATATATTACCGCATTCTACATAATTCCTGATTTGACAGAGTAGAACAGTATGAAAACGATAGGACTGATAAAACCTGAAAGTCACTTTCACTGTCAACTAGTTTGAAGAGTAGCCTGAATGGCAGTCACAGTCACAGTGGCTACGTCCTTCTTGTGTTGTTATCTAATGCGTGCTAATCTTGAATGTTTTGGGCCATCTACCATAATGATACTAGCCCATGGTCATTTCAGCAGTGTAGGTCTCCACCAACAGTGGCTAAGATAAAAAAGCCAGTTTATTCACTTTCACGTTCACGAAAGAAACCAAAACTTAAGTTTTAAATGTCTTCCTGGTGATATTAAATACCTTTCTCCTATGATAGCGGTTATAGTTTGTATTTTGATTTCTTATTAGACAAATAGTGGGAGACGTGAATTTGATCAGTCATGTTACAGGCCAAGATTATAGTCAAGTTTCCGACAACGAATTGAGAAATAACTCAAAAGTTTTGTATTGAGTTTTGTATTATAGAGAACGTGATAGTTTGAAAAATATATACTTTTCTTCGGTAGTTTTTGTGTAGTTCTGTGTTCTGAGAACAGAACAACCAACTCAGATATTCTTTTTTTTGTATCCAATTAATTATCATTTATTTAAACCACTTATACCTAAGGTTATTCAAACCACTTTATGCTACTCTGAGGGTCGCGTCCGATTCATGCGGCTTTAAAATGGCTGATTTTCTGTGTATGGGATATTAGATCAATATTGAGATTTTAGATCTCAATATTAGATTTTAGATCAATATTGTAGATCAATATTGTACGGTGAATAAATGCAACATCTATTCACTAATAGAAACAGATACATAATTTATTGAATATCACTAGCATAAAATATTATGAATAGAAAGAATCAAAGCAGACAAGATATTTGGTTACTATCATTTTTCCACCTGGAGGCTGAACAAGTCCCCGGAGGCCACAGACGCGTTAGGTGACAGTGCAGCTGATGAGACGTGGTGACAGTGTGACAGTGACAAGCAACGAGTGATCAGAAACCGTATTCTCTCACACACCCTCACTCTCGCTCTCTTTATTTCTCTTTCTCTCTTCCTCTCACAGTACCTTTTTCTCTCTTCTATTTTCAGTTTTCTAGTTTGGATGTGATCGCATCGCGTCACCAGCTAAGCGTGTCATTTGCCCAGTGAACTTGCAGAAATCGGTCGCCAACGTGCGGATGGAAATTGTAGGCGAGGACGAGAAGCGGTGAAGAAGTAAAGAAGATAAGAAGGAGTAGTGGAGAAGAAAGATGATGAAATTGATGGGACTTAAGAGTGAATGAAAGAGATGTAGTGAGTGAGATATTTGAGGGACGGAGAGGAAAAAGGACAAATCTCAGCTGAGATGTCTCATTATAACAGCGACAAAACTCAACGGTGATTTTAACTGTTTATACTCTCGGCTTCCGTCCTAGCGCAACTCAATGGTGAAAAGTTTGCGGCGCATGATTTTCCTCTCCAGAAAACGTTCATTGTTTCGAGGCGAACAGGTAAACAACATCGATGAAACAAAGGAAGTGTAATCGATCTGTTTGTTTCAAATATTCTCTGAATAGAACAAAGATGACGCTTTTGTCAGGAGAAGTTTTGTTCCTGTGACGATGGTTTCAATGAAAGGATATTGCTTCCTATCATTTCAGACTACTCTCTTATTATTTTCATACTTTCCTCGTATTATAGACTAATCTCTTTTAAAATGAAGCCTGTTTCAAAATTAAAAATTTCTTATATGAACTGATAATATTTGGTGTGAAATAGGGTAACTTTGATTTTTTCATGTGGTAACTATTAAAATTCTTTCTGTTATTTTTTAAGTGGATATATACGGTATCTTGGAAGAAAAAACATACATATCAAAACGTATTAGGGCACAAAAATGAATATTCCAATTGTACGGAGTTATGCAGAAAGGAACCAACCCACAATCAGCTACTTTTGAGATATTGCGTACCAAAGATGAAACTGCAATAATACCTCCCATTTTATTATCCATTAAGATATTCTGATTTTGGGAACTTATATGTGCTCTTAATATCATAAACTAGATATTTATTTACAAAAAAAGCATTAATTTCCCATTTTATGCCATTTATGTGGGTTGGTTCCTTTCTGCAAAACACATATCCTACTTTATGTGTTATGCAGAAAGGAACCAACCCACAAAATTGCCATGAACCAAACTAAAATTTTTGTTTTTTCCAGAGAAAACGAATTATATGAGGCTAATTTTTTTTACTTATGGATCAATATTATGAAGAAAAGTGTTCTGTCAAAATTTCCCACCCCCACCCATCTTGCTACCCCCTCTGCACCCCTCAAAGTTTCAATTTGTAAGGGTTTCTTACATTGACTGTATCTCAGCACTTATTGGAAATAAGAGATCGAACTTTATATCATTTTTCAGTAAATGAAATTCTCTTCATTTTATGTCTCACCATTTCATTGTAGCTCCTGCGGTTCAAAAGTTATATAAATGGAAGAATGGCGGGATTCCCTAGATTTCTGCATGAAATTTTAATTATCTTCTATATGAAAGTTTACATACAGAATGATTCTACTGGAAATGTATCTTATGAAACTTGTAGAACTTTTCAAAACCTACATTTTGAATGATAGAAACATAATATATTTTTCTGAAATTTAACGTAAGTGTAAGTCAGTTGATTAAATGAAAAGCACTATCTCAGAAGCGCTTGGCGGATAGACTGATATTATGGTCTATCGCAAGTGAGTACTAAAATATACCTTTTAATTCATTTAATTCTAAAATAATTCATTTGGGGAAATTGTATGGAGTTGATTTTCCCCCCAAAAAAAAAACAAAATTTCATTCTGGTTCCTAATAACAGAATTTCCCATTCCATGAGCGGTGCAGAGGGGGTAGCAAGATGGGTGGGGTGGGAAATTTTGACAGAATACTTTTCTTTATAATATTGATTCATGAGTAAAAAAATTAGCCTCATATGATTCGTTTTCTCTGAAAAAAACAAAAATTTTAGTTTGGTTCCTATGGCAATCATGTGGGTTGGTTCCTTTCTGCATAACTCATAAAGTAGGATATTTGTTTTGCAGAAAGGAACCAACCCACATAATAGCCATAAGGGTTGATTCCAGTGATTTTTTTTCATCCAAAACTGTTACCTAGGGGTTTATCAACCCAAATATTGAAAAATCCGATTTTTTTATTTTTGTGGATTGGTTCCTTTCTGCATAACTACGTGCAATTATGTGATATCATGTTTAAATTCAAAGAATAGATAATCTGGAAGTGATCATTTTTTAATTATGGAAGAGGTTAAACTAAGCTGGAAAAACTTGAGTGAACTAATCGTACTACGTACGTAGTAATAGTGATATAGTACAAAACATGAAGACATACATTCATGTAAGTTTAGTACGGTATCCATTAATATTCAGCATTGGCCGAAATTTAGCATATTTTAATATAAATAGATCTTTCAGTTCAGTAATATCATGTATCATTTGTTTATGATTAGTTACAATGCGGGTAAAAAAGTTGGAGAAGACTCAAGAAATCTATTTAAATATGCAAGCACTAGAATCCAATTGTCGATGAGCACGTTTGTGAATAAAGTGTTGTTCTCTTGTCTACTCGGCTATTCCCACCTTTGTGTGTAAAAACGTGCACAGAAATAGCATTTGTATGTTACTACCTACTACAAATGTGTTTCACTCATGAAAAAGTTGCGTATATTACATTTTATCTTTTTTGTTAGCTGGAATGAAGGAGGGCGGGCAAATCAATATAGTAAAAAACCTCGATTGGTTATCTGATTAAAGTTGCGCAAATCGGCTATCTGGAGATGAGCTGATTCCTGATTTTTTATTAAATAATTGACAAAAGTTTTTCATAAAATGGGGTTTTTCTTTTGACAGAACAATATTAATGCATATTCTTCAATTTAAAGTAATCGTAATTATATTGTATTTCTTTGAACTTCAATAGACTCTCTCTGTGAGAATCCCAATAAAATTTCCCATTTCCAAGAAAACAAAACAAAACAAATAGAGTTACAAAATTTCCAATGAATAATTCTACTCTATGAGAAGTTCCTAGAAGCTCAACATAAGCTTTAATTTCTGGATGTTTAAAATATGAGCTATTTCACCAATAACCTGGAAACACATGTTTTTCAATCCTTATTAATTTGATCTACTGGAATTCTTAATTCTTCATTTTACCTGTAGACTAGTAGGCCCAACCTTTAGTTGTTGCACCTTTCCCATATTTCAGTCTAAATTAGAGTAAATCTCAATTCATAGTAGTACTTTCACTACTTATTTTCTTTTAGGGCTACTGCGTATTTGTTAAAACTTTAAATAATTACAATCAGATTACCCTTTTAATTTTTTTTTCATTTCAACATGTTTCAGCAAATTAGCCATTTTCAAGTGGAAATAACATTAAACAACATTAATCTATTGTATTAGTACTTTCACATACTCAAAATATCATAATATGTTGATAATAAATTCTATCGCCAGCACAAATTCCTACTGTAAGTCATCAAAAAGTTTATTCGTAACACTTCAATCAACTAACTTTTCCATTTCATCGAAATTAGTCAATATTATGCAAAAAATCCCACACTCCTTACAATACAGCAGTGAATGGCTGCTAAGAAATAACAATATTCTACCCCTACTAAAAATAGATTATCGAGATTCTCGCTTATGCCGCGTGATACTGAACAATGTGCAATACTTGTGCACGCACTCACCCCCACACACATGTAGGGTGCGCTTGACCATCGCAGCACACACACGTATTCAGTAGAAACGTGAACACATACTTAGGTCGACACAGCTCCCGAGTGACGTAGGGGGCTCGAACACGTGTAACCAGCACGAGCTTACCCTTCAACCCGTGTCTCGAGTTAGTCCGAGCTCTCATTCTTAATTTTGTTGTCCTACTGGTCAGTCGATTTTAACAGAGCATTGCTTTAAAGTCGAGTGATTCAGTGTTGAAGAATCATCTTGCTACTAGATGTGCTACAGCTAACATTGGTGATATCCTACTAGATAGAGAACTCCAACCAATCCAAAATGGTCTTCATAGAGGTCAGTGTTGACCAAACTTTAATAATTCATAAGAACTTGAAGGTTATTTTTTGTATTCTGGATTTATTCTAAAAATGTACTCAAATAACAATTAGGGCTCTTCCGTGTAATTTGTGTAATCCAATATGCCTCTCAAATTGCATATTATATTCATCAGTGATTGACTATTTCACTTACTTCAATGTTTTGTGCAGTGTAAATTATGAAGCTGATTAGTGGAAATGACTCAGTGTGATAACAGTTTTTTCTTTCACTAACACTTCATGCAGTTTGAAATTTCTTCATACGATTCATCTACAGATCTATAATAGAATCATGATATATTAACGGCGACTCTGTGGCTCGGTGCTTTCTCAAGATAGTTAATATTTGAAACATATTTGCAATTCGTTTTTTCGAAATCTCTGATTTGTTACTTCATAATGGTCTTCGATAATTTTAGCCTTGGCCTAGAATAGCCTGTACTTAACTTGATTTTTTCATTTACGGTCATTCTTTAAATAATGACTGAATTGAGAGTTCAAGTTCGAATTATTATCACGTACTTTTTGACCTATGATTTCTTCAAAGATGTAATTCAGTAAGTGAAAACTGACATTTGTATTCATTGCCCCTTGACCTTTGTAAAAGGCGTTACTTTAGCATGATGAGAAATCTGAGAAGCCAACAGAAATCTTGTTGGATAATATTTATTGAGCTGGATGTACAGATTTTTCATGCTGATAAAATCACCTAATGGGATCTCCTCCACGAATGACAATCGAAATTTGTTTAGAGAAAGGCGAAAAAATGTCAGATTGTTTGGAAACTCAGATAAGCATTCAACTTAAAAACCTTCTAGCATTGAATTATAAGACTAAATCATTTTATCCATCCATAGAATTCTACTGCCAAATTTTCATTATCCAGCTTGAATAAAACTTTTGTTCATATCCAAGGTTTTCTATGATAACAATCATCTTACACATAACAAGATTTCATAGATGGAAGTTTGTTTTAGAACATCCAAAATGCTCTTTTTACATGTGAAGAAATAGAAAATTTATAGAAATTTCGTTTGAAGAATATCATTTGAAATCTAAGTAGAAGGAAGAGAAGGAGGAAGAATAGAAGGAACGTAATGCTTTTCCAAGATTTGAAATTCCAAGTCTTTTTCACAGACTTCTTGAAAAACGAAAGTTATTATTCTTGTTTGGATATAATGTAAATTTTATTCAGCTAAAAATTTATTCAGATTGGTCTATTTAGAATTCAAGTCTACGTTCAAGTAATATCCTCTTGCAATGTAGACCTCATTGTTTGCATCATAAGTACTAGCTTGTTGAGTGAACAAAATAATAAATGAACCATTATGATAATTTCGCATTCGAACTGTCAAGTTTTCGAAGCATCTTCAAGCACACCTGGTCTCATAATTAACATATTCCAAATCGTCCTTTCGTGGAAGAGATCCTAAACTTCTTCACACGTTTTCCCTTGAAAACTTCAAGCATGGTCAAATTCTAACTCAAGAGTATAAAAACGGGATAGGCCTACTGAATTTATGCCAAGTAAACGTGTAATTCGAGAACCCATAAACATTTCTGTAAATACTGTGATATTTTAAAGTGGATGATAATTTTCATGTCGACCTTTTCTGTCATTTTCGAGCCGTCGATGACCATAAAGTAAGAAAATTTACAGCTATGTGATACCAGTGATATTATTGTTGTAACGTATTCTTTTATTATTAATTTTTTAATTTTTTTGCATGTCCGATAATCTTGTTACCATGTTTATTCTCTACGCTGTGAAACTCAACCTTTATGAGCTTGCAAAAAGCGATACTTTTACCAGGATGGGTCATATGTCCAAAAAATTATCCTGGAATAATATTCATAAAATAAAAAAATTGAAAAAACTTCTCCAAATATGAACCTAATAAATTTAAACATAATATTGACGCCTCTTGCCTCCTAGTGTGATTATACAGTTTAGTTCCTTCAAATCTAGATTCTCATTGATGTTGGATGAATATAAAATCACAGCAAATCTACGAGTATCTCCAAGTATTCAAAATGTCTTATATTGAAATTATTTGAAGTTCCACCGCCTTGGATTTAGAACGTTTTTGTCGTTTTAAAACTATATTACAGAATTATTGCACATGACATATAACTTTTTAATGTTTCATTATGCATTTAGCAACAGTATCAACAAAGTCAATCCTTTCTTATAATTAATGCTATCAAAGTCAACTCTATTACAAATTGAAGTTTATAATTAATGAGTCTGTGGAAATAATTTTCAACTAGTTGACTATGGAAAAAAACTATAATTTCTCAGAACAATTCCATGGTTATTATATTCTTTTAAACGGTGCTGTAATCAAGAATTAATTTTCTGTGACGGTTCTTTGTCAGTGCTTTCTTCGAAACAAGTTTATTAGGACCCTCTACGTTCCATGTAGACTATAGATGCTGTAATTATAGAAAACCATTATTATTCCACCTGTGCAATGAACTCACACATTATATAGTTATGACTCTTTATTTTTAAATTTTCACATTGATAATTAATTATCTGCTATAAAATTCCCAAGCAAAAGTAAAAATAACAGAGGTTTGACAATATTGTAGTAATTCCTACAATCAATAATAATTGACAATGATTCGATAATTATGCCATTCTCAATAAATTGCGAGCTGTTGATGGTTTCAGAGTGATTTATTACAAACAATAATCAATTATAATATTATATAGTGTAGTGAATTCAAGAAAAGGTAGACAACTTTAAAAAGAAAATGTGAAACTCTATATAATTATTTCACTGATATAGGTAGAAAATAGTTTATACAGAAGTTAAGTAACTACAAAGACTCCTTGAGCATTATTTAAAACGTGAAAATCTACTGCATCATTCCAGTTGTCTAATAACTTATTACCTTATTTCATAATTTTTCATGGTTGGCTGATTCAATTCAATACTCACTACAAACTAATGGGGTATTCTAATCGAATGATTGAATCTATTGAATTGCAAGATCTTATCAATTTAGAAAAACATAATATTGGATTATTCATTTGCTCCTGACACAATTGCCTGAAGGGTATTGCCGCTTATTGTAAGTCCTTAACACTAGGCTAGTTGAGGTTGTATCCGACATGGTTAATTTCTTATGTCAACCGTGGAGAATGCAGAAAACAACAGGTTTAAATGGACTCGCGCTTAGTGCTTAGCTGCTTTGCTGAGTCCGTATACCAGGTCTTAACAGGCTTCACGCCTTGCATCAACCAGTCCTTGATCTTTAAAAAGTAACTTCAGGACAATGCAGTCGGTCGCAGTAATCTAACAACGAAAGTTGTCTTTCTCTCGACAATTCTCTCTTTCTTTGCATAATTTCCATCCTTCTCTTTTTCTTTCGCCTTTGTTTCTCCGTTGTTATACGATTATCTCAAGACTTTCGATCTTTCTGGCACTTACATAAAGTCATCTCGTAGTAGACAAATACAGGTTCTTGTCTACGACTGGTATCTATCTTGTCTAGTCTGTTATGACGCTTTACTGGATGCTTATCAGCATAACGTCATAAGCAAAGAATCGATTACACGATCACGTGTATAGAAATTAGCCACTTTCTATAAAGGTCATTGACAAACTGTGAAGGATTTACACCCAATAACTGTTCATTCTTTTATATATTTTTCTCTTTTGTTATTTTCTGTTGATAGAAGAGAGAGAAAAAAGATATAGATGGATGGAAAAGAGAATGAAATTTAAAATTTCTAAGATTCTACGATAAATTTTTTGTGGAATCCTTGGTAACTTTGTAAATCTCTATCTTCATACCTCTTCATTTATTATTTTCTTACCACTGTACAAAAACTTCTCGCAATCACAATTTATTTATTTATTTTTTATTCATTATTCCTCATGAATCTCTACGTTCCTTCCCATTTGTAAAAGATCTTTGAAATTCTGTTCTGGAGAAATGATTCCTACATGGAATCAGTTGGAGCAGAATATTGTTGAATGGAAACTATGGGTAGTCGCCCCTTCCCCCCGTCCATATCTTCCATCCGCTAACCATTCATCGGTAAACGACGGCGATTTACTTAGCGGAGGGGTTCAGTTGAGCACGCAATACTCGGATGCCCTCTGCCCTCGTGGGCCAGACCTGTTTTGGGCCCTGGGCTCGTTTCGATACAGAATTTCGCCCAGTCGCTTTTCCCCTTTTCTTTCACGAAAATCACCTCATCATAACATGTTTTCCTTGTGAGTGTTTTCGAGACCCGTGGTACTCATCCATCGCTTTTCCCTGCTTTTTCACAGAAAATATTGTATTGACCGGCCTTTGAAGGGCTCCCACAGACAACCTTCTTCCATCCATTCTATTATCCTCCGGCACACATACAACATTATCAAACCCTTCGAGCTATTCCTTCACATATTAATAGAATTCTCTGCCACGGCTGTCTACCGAAATCTATCCATAGTTCATGGAAATCAATCTATCACTCACGATGTACACGTGCATGTTTACTGAGCGAGTATTTTTGTTATTTACAACAATACTAATCCCACACAGTTAACATTTCAATGATTTATCACAGTAAACAAGTATTACTTCATTGAGACACTTCTGGATATACACTTTTTAGTTAAATGTATTTAAAATTTTATAATTTGTACTTCTTATGGAAAATTAACAAATAATGTGTATTGCTTTATTAAGAGATCCTGAACACGCTTTTCAATTGTGTGTTTAACATTTTACAATAATTTGTACTTCTCATAAGAAATAAACTAATGTATACCATTCCAGTTTTCCAGGGATTGTGTTATCCAAATGAGTGTGATTTTTTTATAAATGTTGTTTCAAGATACTATATCATTTCTCATTCCATTATTGAAATGTCTTGTTACCAGCCTATTTGTTTACAAAGTTTTTTCTATTTTCACAGGTGAGGATCTTTGTTGACTGATTATCATGTTATCAACCCGATTGCAGAGTGAGTTGATTTAAACTATTCAATAATTGATTCTCGGATGTGATTTCCTATTTTTTGAGAGATTTACAAGTATCAATAGATTAGATTGATCAATAGATAACAGTATTCATATTTCAATAATGCAATGGAAACAAACATTAGCGAAACAAATAATGTGTATCATATGTTAATCATGTACTCTAATCAATTCGAGTCACACTCAATATTTTAAGCTACTAATAATTGACTTCGTTATTAAAATTTAATAGTAAAAACTCTACAAAAATCGTACAGGCTAAAATGCTTTTAAATGCTCACGCACCCCGATTTCTATTTCATAATTCTACTCATGCTAAGCTTTCAAAGCACACACTCACACAATAGCTTTGAAACAATGCCAGTTCTACAGACTGTAAACAGACTGTTCTTAGACTTGTAACAATAATTCAACTTGCTCCACCAGACCTAACCTAATTTCTCAGGTGCGCCTCGATTCTTGAAGATCAAGTTTGCGCAATTGCTCTGAGCCCTGCTAGACAAAATGCTTATTTCGCGTGGAGTGGAGACTGTGGGAGTTGCAGTCAAAATTAATTTATTGGCACTACTGACAGGTCAAGCTAGTCGCTGCTGAAGGAGGTCAATCTGTTAACGTGATTGCTATCTACTTGACATGGCTAATATTCGTAATATCTCTTCTAAGACGCCAGTAATATAGTATAAAACTCAATAATATAGTATTGAACTACACTCTATAGTCCATTCACGATGGCTTGAGACGAGATAAACAAAAGCTCTGCATGTGTGTGTATGTGCGACTGGAGTGGCTTCGGTTTAGCCACGACATAAACAATTTACAGCAATGCCGAAATCCCGGATTTTATTGTCGGGACTGTAATCAAAGCATTGACACAAAAACTTTCATTATAATTGATTGTTCATTTCAGGTTCATGCATTCACGAGACAACCGAAACAAGCAATTTCCCAATGTGTATCTATATAAAAGATTACTTAAAGATACTTATTCTAGATTGCCTACAACAAAATTCGGTATTTCTGCATTGCTGTGTCTTGTTTATGTCGTTGCTAAAATGAAGCCACTTCAGTCGCACACACACACACACACACATGTAGAGCTTTTGTTTATCTCGTCTCAAGCCATCGTGAATTGACTATAGTTCTGCTTTTATTACAACAAAACATTTTCAGTATCGTGATGTATAGATAAATTAATAATTACGGAATAGAATTGAAGTTATCTGAGAAGATAATATTATCCATCAATTTACATAGAAAATAATTTCACTTTGACAAAATATCCGCGCTGCCCGAGCTGCCGCTTGGGAATGCTACTTCAAGTTTTATTGGTTCGGATTAGAGGGTTGGGAATATTCTAGGGTCAACTTGAAATAGTACTTGAATAACAAGAAAACTCTTCTAACAATCTTAATTCTCCAAGTCCAATTCCTAATAGAAAACTACCATTGTTAATGAAATCAATAACGATTTCGTTGGATAGGTGAACTTTATGAAACCGTGGCTCAAATAAATTAGCTTAAATTGAAGTGAGCATCGTAGAGAATTAGAATCCACTTTATGAAAATCTTCATTTTCCTCCAATATTCCCCCTCTGATCACAATAGTTCATGTTTTCTTCAAATTTTAAAACATCATCACCGTAATCTGCGACCACAAAATACATTTTTTTATATTTAGGTGGCTGGAAAAGAATATGTTTTTTTATTATATCTTATTACAATAAGCCAAAGTTAGGACTCGTGGGTCGTCTCTTACACTATCTCGTTCTGCTGGAAACTGAAATTAATAATTAATAAATTAATAAAGCTAAGTGAAAGAATCAATAAACCATTATCTACTATTTTCATTTATGAATAAAAAAGATGATTTAAAAGTTAAATCATGTCTGGATTCGTGATACAATACGGCGCCAAGGATAATCTTTCCGCTCCGAGGATCTAGCTGTTAGTCCGTGACCTTCACGCTGTGAACGAACGATATCCTCTCTAAATTTCTTCTCCTCACTCCATTTCACATAAACGACGTTCTCCTGATGTCGCAAACAGCCAAGTGTCTAACGGCATTGTCTTAGGAGCTGTGTTCACTGGCTATCAGTCAGGTAAGCAGTGACCCTGACTTGTCACTTTGTCGTGGGCCGTAAAATAAAGAGGATGGAAATACAAATGCACTGTGGAAAAGAAAGGATATAAAAGCTGAGAAGATAAATGTTCTGATGGAAAGAGAGAAAAATTAAATAATGTACGATGTGCGAGCAAGAAGTGTCGCTTTTTGCGAGTTGGTGCATTTATTCTCTCGCTCCAGAGCCGTTTAGGACAGATTTTTTCCCACGACTTTGCGTCCAACTGTTGCCTTAGTGTTCTAAAGAAATCCGTTGTTTTTCTTTGGCCAAATTATCTTCCTAATCGAGTGGTCTTTATAGCTCCTTCTTCTCAGCAGGGATTCCTCTCCATGTTTAGAGAAACTTATCCAACTATATTCATCTTATCAACTTATACTCAACTTATCTACTGTATAAATAAATTATTATTCAATATGTCCGAAACTTGAGTTTTGGTGTTGAGTTCTTCTATATAATAGTATCATACTACATGAATTATCATACTTTAACAATGACAAAAAAATCGTAAGTTTCAGTAAATAAGAAATCTTTGCGATAAAATTCCAATTCATTCTCTAGTCTTAATTATTGTAGTCTATTTCATGATATTATAGATGACAAAACAATATACTCCCATTTCTCATTTAAGTAAGATTAAAAAGTCAAACCTCAATCCACTAAAAAGAACTTGAATATGAGACAAGACACGTTCACATTATTTTGTACAAAAAAACAATTCAACTGAGTGAGTGCTAACTCACTCTCAAGCATGATAAAATATATAAGTAATTCTCAAACATACTATATTCTCACTCTTTAATGAATTTGTTGTATAATTGATCCAATGTTTTTAGAGCAGAATACAAAGAAATAAGTAGGAATATTCATTTCAATTAATGAATTTTATAGAAACAGTACAAATACAAGTGCAAATTGTATTTGATTGCAACCCAATTTTCTTTACAATGTTAAATAGAAACATTCTTTTAAAAAATTGATTGAATGTCAATGAAAAATAGTAGAGTATCGGTCGGCTTCTCAAACGTTGTCTGAAAAGTATTCGCTACACCATTTCTTTTGTTGTGATCAAGTCAGCCGAGTGAAATAGGTCATTTGAGTAGTTAAACTGTCACACCCTTTGCTCCCGGAACACACCTTACAAGTACCCTACACCAACTACATAAATTAGACAAGAAAGGCTATTAAATTATTCCAGAGCTGCACTTTGGAAGTTTGCGTTTGCTGTTTGCAATATGAATAGGCCTGAGCTTTAGTTGTCGGCTCTGACAATTGAGAAATGCAACTTGTACTGCACATTACACCATTGAACCATTTCTACCACCACACATTAACCACCAACCACCCAACCACCAACCACCGAAGGCACCACCCATCACGATCATGCAACACCACAAAGTTTGTCGATACTTTTCACTCAGCACGGTAATTTGCATAATAAGTTATGGTTTATTGTTTGTTCAACAAATGATTTAGAAGGTCGGCGGCTTTGTGCGACCCAGATCTGACTAACTGAAATGAACTTTTCAACCTTTCATTACTTTGATTTGCTCCTAGTTTCGTTTCATCTAGCTGTGTTATTGTTAACTTGCGAAAATTTCATTAGACGTTATTGTGATGGAGCTTACTTACGACTATGTAATGTATTATTAGTGTGCTTGGTTTTAAACCGTTTAAAGTAATCAATAGATCGGGACATGTTTTCAAGCCAAAATTTTCAAAAATTTGTACTGTCTTTACCCGTGCATATTCAATTTTCAAAATTTGTGCATCTTCACCCGTGCATATCCAATTTTCTTCTTCAAATATATAAAATCCAAGACGCCTTAGACGAGTTTGTATTTCTTCAGTTCAAATTCCAGGTATTTCTTTGAAATCTTCATTTAGTATATCCAACCTAGGGTCCAGAGTCTAGAGTTTTACATTGACTTGGAACGTTGGAAGCATTCTTTCCAGAGTCTGATAATAACCTACTAATTTTAGTTTGTTGAAGATCACAGGTCTAATCCAAGTTTCCCATAATTTTAAGGCATGCAATCATATTAACTACTTACAATGAGATTCCATTATTACATGATGTAACAACAGAATAAAATCTTCCAAGAAAGCGAGGAATAAACCACGATTATTGGTTATTCCCTGTAATAAATTTTTTATAATTCAGATTTCGAATGAATTTCTCGTTTCTAAAGTTCCTGAGATGAATCATTACTATGATTTGTTCCTTTATGGATTGAGCATGAATCGTTACAATGAACATGAACTATGCCAAGTTCATAATCATTGAAAACTAATGATGCACTTCAATATCCAAGTTCAAACAATCATTGAAGCTCATTCATTGAGTCGGGGTTCATTTCTCGTTTATGAGATTGCTCAGTTACTGCATGGATAAAGGTTTGAAGAGGTCATGAATGTCCCACAATACTTCTCCATAAAGTTTCATGTTATTACGGCTCCACGGTAATTATTATACCTATACTTCAATTGGAGAATTTTCTGTAGAGCTCTGATTTATTCATTACTCCTCAAGTTTTAACGAGTTGGTTCTATGAACTCTGAATTCCTAAGAACAACAAACTAAACGATCAAATTTCAGACTTGAAAGCTTGTTGATGCTACTCAAAGTAGAAAAACTGCTGTCGATATCATTAGAACTTTTTCGTTTTCAAATTCAAATAAGCCTCTACCATGCTGTCTTGAAATGTGTACTCTAACTTTATTATTCAGGGCTCTGAAACTTATTTGCAATTTCTCAGGTTTGTACTTTTGAACGGGAATCATTCATAGATGTATTCCAGAACTCCTTTCTTTCAAAGAATATTTGACGTAAAACTACAGCAGTATTAAAAAACGATGTTTGAGTGAACTTCAAATATTTTATTTTTTAAAGTACGATTTTGGTGGAATTAGTGTTGTGATCCAATAATTTCAGTTAATTAGAACATCCACAACTCAACTCACGACTCTACTAAACGATGCAAGATTCTAAATCCTATACTATTCTGAATCCTATTTCGCTATGATAATTTGATGAAGGAAATTTGCCCCTAGAATCATGAGCTCTTTTTAAATTATGCTGAAGCCTCTCATTGTTCTGTAATAAACTACAAGAACATTAATCTACAGAATGAGCTTCCATGAATTCCCTTTCTCATGAAAACGCCGCTCGAAACTCTTAATAGACCTTCTATAATAATAGACTACATAAGTATTAAACTACACTATTTATAAATTAATGCAGTCCTTAAGTTGAATCCTTGAAAGCACTTATTCTGATGATGAACAGAAACTTGAATAATGTATGTAGCCTATATTCTGTCTAATGTTTGAAAGTTGATTCGTTTTGAGTTTTTCCAATAAATTCGTACTAACAAGTTGAGTGAACAAAGAGAAGTGATTCAACAGAAAAAAACAAAGGTGGTGCCTCTCCACTATGGATTTTATTTCTCGAGATTTCTCCTTTCAAATCGATACTCACATATTAAAAGAATACTCATCTAGGTATCCATGGAAGTAACCCTAAATCATTGGTTTCTAGTATCGGAGTCTTTCTCAGATAATTTTCATCGAGGAATTTTTATTGCGCCCATAAACTTTGTTACATTTTATATAGCTTTCTTTTGTTGGATTGCATTCTTCTTAACTTCATAGAATCATTACTAAAGACTAGACTGTTAATGGAGGGATCAAGCGTACGGTACATTATCGTAAACTATGAAAGGTGACTTGTGACAAATGAGAGTGCGGTGCGGATGAGCGACCACAGAATACAAATTACAAAATACAATTTGACTGATGTGGTCGCTGGTGCGGATGTACAACTTAATACAGGCCTAGGGTGCCGTTGCTCGAGTGACAATTAAATTCGGTCACCGGGAATTGATGCTCGCTTGCCCATATAATTCTTCACTACAGCGCTACTAACATTTTTCGAGGTGAGCTTTTAAAAGCTTTTATGTTATTAATTATTACTGAGGTCCAGATGTACGTGTAACGGGATTGCCACCGCCGCCACACTCTTTACTTTATGAGTCGGCTACTCTCCTACTCCTACTACACTCATGTGAATTAACTCTTCCTCAAGTGGTCTCACTCTTTTTGGCTCTCACTCACTCTCCTCATTCGCCTATTACCGTTTGGTGTTTGCTGTTTCCTCATACAATTTCATCCACCATATTTATCCTTCAAATTAGTCACGCAGAAAAATTGAAAATTTATCAGATCATTTCCTTTATTCATGTCATTTAGGTTACAAAATAATTATTATCGTTCCAAATAATATTGAATTATCCTGGTGATAATCAAATTAATTTTTATAATGAGCTCTAATAACCTGAACTAAAGACTATTTAAAATGAAACTAAATCGAGGAAGTAGGAAGCCGAACAGTTTAAGATTATTCATGTGAGTACATGTATTATATACATTGTGTGGAATGCAATTCGAAAATGATTGTAATGTATCTTCAGGAAGTTATAACATGTCCAGTGAATATAAAGTATACACATATCTACATATTCTTTGACATGTCCATTGAACATCCTTATTTATTAATTTATTTACGAGATTACAATACTATGTGATTAAAACACAGACAAAGTCTAAAACGTCTCTCCTTCATAATTTTTAGTAGTAAATATTGAAAATAAAGGTTATGTTAACAATTATTGAATTTTGAACTACCAAAGCCTACACAAATTTTGACTTCTAAAGGCGAAAACTCTGAAAAATCAATTTATAATTTGAAAGGTTGTTGTAAAGCTAAGAGAGAACTAAAAATACAGCTAATATCCTTCGCATAAACACTCACGTACTGAAGAGAAGGAGAGAGAGGGTGTGTGTGAGAGAGAGAGAGAGTGAGAGAGAGGAGTAACTAAATCAACGATAGTATCATTCTCTATCAACCCTGAAGGCACATTAAGGTGTTCATTGTACTCTTAAATTCAATTTAAAATTTTGAGAAAAGCAATACTAAAACTAAGGAAGAGCAGATAAATACTTGTGGAAAAATTTGGGTTTGAGAAGGGAATGAGTAAAATTTCAAATGAATCCCTCATAATATTCTCTATATGTCGATTTAGGTCTCTCTATCTCTATCCTCATGAATAACCTTTCAGGTAAGGGACATAAGTTTTTTCATACGATTTGTATACAGAAGCATTTCAATAAGGTTTTTATTCATCAAGTTCCATCTTCTTCTGGATCTCACCTATTCAAATTGAGTACAAAGGTTTCCTATTTGGATTGTTAGAGGCCATAGTATCAGCGTAATGTGAGCGTGCCTGACCCAAATACCTAAAAACATGGAACGTGTCGATGATTAAGCGAGTATCAATCAGCTCTTTGTTTCGAAAATTTCCAATTGTTAACTAGGACTGCTTTTTACTTCACTTAATATTGAGGGGACTCAGTTATATCAATACTATCCCAATTCATATTGCTGGAATTTCTTTGTTCTTAGATTAAAGTACGTATCTAGGAATTTGGTAAGAGAATACGGATTAATTTATTGTAGAAAACATATTTACATTCCAAAAATCCTCTAGAACTAGAACATTGAGAAAATACTTGGATGGATACTTGAATAATAAATACTGGATACAATTGTATTCATATTACCACTCTCGATTATCAATTTTCATTACAGTTATAGGTTTTAGCATAGACATAAGCACAAAAGCATAGACATCTACGAAATGACTGCCTTCTGAATTATTGGAGTGAGTATTATACTGCAATAAACAATAATTTCCAAATAAATATCCAATAATTTCACATTCTTATACTTTTACAACCTCCACTTATTCTATTTACTTTTATTTATTTCCCATACCCTACCCTTTGATTATATTTTATTAGAAGTAATAAGTTGCTACTGCCCTGTAATCATTGGATTAGTTTGGATTGAACTCTTATTATTTCGATGGAGATTTACATATTTTTGTTTTCGAATGTTATGCATGTGCTTTTCATCAACTTACCACTAGCCTATAATTTACATGAATTTTATTTCAACAAAAGATGTTGCAGTTGAAATTCATGTCAAGATTGCCATCACTTTCAAACTTTTTCTTCACCCTATGAATGTATTATTTTAATTATTTTGTCAATAGCTTTTTCCAATTTGAGTATTTTCTACTCAGAGAAACCTTTCAGAATTGAAATGAAGAATTATCATATCATGGAGAAATTTGATTGAAAACTTCATCTTTTAGTGCTCTTGATTAATATTCAGCTCATTGCCAGAAATTTCAATATTTTCGTAAAATATAATATTCGATAAATTGTGAACAAACTCAATCAGTTTTACCTTTTAGTTGACTCCGTGAAATAGTAAGCTTATTACCAATTGCTATTAGCTAACTACTTGTTTAGAAATTAGGTATATCAATTCAGTTGCTCAAATTTTATTTAATGCCAGTAATTTTCATTTCTAAAGAACTAATATGATTCTACAGAACTAATATTATTCTCCAATAAAACTCTTGCTTGTTGACAAGAGAACTTGCCAGGACATCTTGACAAGAGAACCTTTATCAGCTTCTCTCCACATTCTCCATTATTCAAAATTATTGTTCCATTGATTATTATAATTTAATCATCGCTTGCCCATGACGTACTAGTGTGGACTATCATAATAGTATCTGATTATTTGTAGATGTATTCTTTGTTATTTTTACATTTATTCAACTGTTTTTGTTGCCTTTTTATTTTGTATGTGTGTGTAGTATTGCACCATTACTGTAGCTAGTATTTTGTGTTGGGTGGGGCTGCAGGTGAGATGCGATGTGGCTGGAGATGACGCCGGTCGGCTACTGCGAGGGAGGCGGGGGCGGCGGTGGAGGTGGTTGCTCGACGGGGGCGGCACTCAGGCATTCGGCGTCGTTTAGCTGTTTGAGTGGGGGCGGAGGAGGCGGTCGACCGCACCGGGCACGAACGGCAACATTGCCGGCGGCGGATACTGACTACGGTTTTGTGCGGGGGCCGTATAAGCTGAGACACGGGGTTGTGCCCGAGGAGGACGAGTCCGGGGGCGGGAGAGTGTCCGGGGGTGGGAATAGTTCCATTAGAGACGTTCTGTTGAAGAAGAGTGCAAGTCTGCTGAGTCCGACCGCCTGGTGGTCGGCTAGACGAACGCGTGCCGCCAAGGACGCCGCCCCCCGCGACGAGCCGCCCCCTTCGGATCAGCGCCGCTGGCGTAGTCTCGGTGCCCTTTTGCGTGCCCCGGGCCCACCGGCGCCCCTTCCAATGATGCACCAGCCGCCCGCGCAGTCCTTCTATCTGCTGGATGACTTCCTTCGCCCGGCCGGGTCCCGTCGCCGTGACAAGCCCAACACGTCCAGCTCCGACTCGCTGGAGCTCTCGTCGCCAGTACCGCCTCCCGTGCCACCTCCGCCACCCCCACTTCGCCTGCTAGGCTACCGCAAGTCGTGCGAGTGTGTCCAGTGCGGACGAGGACGCGACTACGCCCTGCTCAACTCCCAAACGGTAATTACCATCATTTTCATTTTTATTTTATTTATTATTTTATTTTTTTCACTATTCGTCATTTTTCTTTAATTTTGTTCGCCGTTTTCTTATACTTTGTTATTTCAGAATATAGTACCTAACTTCCGTTGGTCAGTAGCTAACTCCCCTCAAGTCATCTGTACTAAAGAAAATACATGTATATCCATGTACAGTATCTTCACTTGCTTATTATTATTTTTCCACCAATACTGGCATTTCTGTTATAGTCCTGATCTTGTCTGAAATTTTTATACCATGAACAACTCTTTACTCTACTTATTATACCGTTTATCTCCACTCTTTTTCTGCAATTCGAAGTGAGTAACTATTGAACGTTCCTTTGCTTTCACTTAGATTCTTGTCTGAGTAAATTAATCTTGTTTTCATTTCCATTTGCTACTTACTAGTGGGGATCCTTCATTATTCCTTGATAGGAGCTGGCTGTTACTATTCCATCTGCATGCAAATAGGACTAGACAGCTAGCATATTACGAATCAACAACATCAATAATAAAACTGATGATTGAGGATTTCGATCCTTTACGATACTCAGTCAGATAATTCTCCTGTAATTAGTTTATTTGAGATTCTCACAAATGCCTACAAAAATCATTGTTTCATACCTTACACTACTTCCTACATCATCCTGTTTTATCTTAATTTTGTGAAAAATTAATTCTGATAAAGATCGTTCAGATTAAAAATTATATCAATAACATCCAGTAATAACACAATCATTATTAGTCATTCTGAAAATAGCTAAAACAAAAATCATTCTTAAAAATGGCGAACAGGAAGGAGTGGAAATTTTCCTGTCACTGTTTCCTATCTGCGATTTTCTCCAGCATGTAATTGCTCGCAACGCTCCGCGTCAACTACTGCAACCTAGTGCCGTTTCAGCGAACTAACTCATGGAAGTTTCTAAACAGCGTACTCCAACCAATCATTCGTCAGGCGCAGTACTGCTCGTGGAAATGTATCTCTTCTTCAACATTAATTTGGATAATATTAATAATTACACATTTATCTACAAAAATACTTCATTCACCAAATTATTAGAGCTTTTAGAGATATTCTTCGAACCCTGCTTGGATTGTGTATTTCAGTAATCAGATGAATTATTTCCAAGAGAACAATTTTAATTTAATGTTCTATTAAAAAAATTAATAGAAAGCTTCAGTTGAATCTTTATAGTTTTAATGTTTTAATAAAATGATATGATATTAGGAATTAGGGGATTTTATGTGATTTCATGGATCTTTATCAATTATAATTTATTTAAGATAACAAAATTAACAACAGTACAAAAACTGATTCCATTGTTGTGGGTTTCTAATAATGGGAATGTATAATCTTTTCAAAAGTGTTTCTATGCATTGATTGACTTCGATAAAAAAACTATTCTTGAATTGAATTGTGCTTGATGAAAATAAAACTTCACAAAGAATAGCTTTGTGTCTCATCCCCACCCACACAAAACCCTTGGTGCAAATCCGCCTTACTGAGGAAGCGAGCCCCAAACTTTCAAAACACTCTTGAAAAAGTTCCAATGACGTAACTTGCTATAGTCAGATTATTCTTTTGAAGTTCTGCATTGTGGAAGAAATTTGCTTCGAAGCGATCCTACTATCATTGAGATCTAAGCGTTATGATGGAATGAGGATGAGATAAAGTTGAAGAGAGTTTTATTACTGTATATCTATACTATGCAGACATCATCCCTCGGCTTCTAGGGTTGTAATCTCTCGTTTGCCTCTGATAGACTCTTCCGGATCCCTTCAACATCCTCCGCGCTACCGAACCGTTCAGAGATACCGTTAAGCACTTATTACATTCACTAATCTCCGCTATCGCTTTAATACCGCCTGTACATCATTATATTTACCTGAGTATTTCCGAAAACACTGCATATTTCGCCTCTATTAAATTACCGGTGCTTCAAACCACGAAGACTATTTTAGTGCTTCTCATGCAACTCCAATGCGGCAATTCACAGAATTGAATTTTGTCATTAAACAGTTTTTATCAAGTAATCATCAGTTGTGATCGATTCTTTTGTATCGTTTACGATTTACTTCCATACTATCATTTCCCATTATATTGTATTATTGTTAATAAGGTTGAGTGGTAGAGAGGACTTCCTAGTCCTAACTCGGCCCAATAAAGAATATTTCTATTTTCATTCTTTTCACTCCTACAAATACTACAGCTTTTTGTATTTGTATTATTTAGGTTGAATTGAAGTTAATCTATAAAATATCTACTGTATGAACGCATATAATTTATATGGCATTGAAATATTCTCGTACCCTGCCATTGAAAGATTTTTTTATCATTCAGAGGAGAAAATGAATCTTTTCGCTGGGTATTATTATAATATAATATTTGTTTCATGAGTTGATTCCCCTGAGATGTATCCTTTCATGAATAGACAGCTCTAAATACTTTAGTTTATGATCTGTTTCCCATGTTGATATATATTTTCATTCCAGAACCGTTATTCTCAAAAGAACTATAATCTTATAGTGGAAAATGGATTCTAAAGCTTCATTCAGTCCTATAATGATTTCTATTTCATGTTCACGAGTATTGTTTCGCAAAAGCTATAACTTTACATCACTTCTTACCTCGTTATTAACAGTAATGAATCATGAACGATTGACAGTTTGACGTGAAAGGATCAAAGCGTGTCTTATAAAAAATATTTAGGTAGTTGGAGGTATTGTACTCAAAACTTTATATGTATTTGAGGCGTTTGATTTTCAGCCATTCGTATTTAATAGCCAATTATCGGTTGAGAGCGGTAATTAGAATTTAACAATCTATGAGTACAAAGGAAAGTGCATCAGTAACAATAAGCCGGTTATAATGCTTGAGCGGACGGGTGGAATCCATCATTAATTATCATTGAAGAAGAAGTAATCGCTTGTTAAATGGGAAGAGGAAAAGTCTAACAATAGCTTATAACGTTATAACGCTGTATTGAAGCTTTACGAGATTATATTACCGTTTCACAGTATTATTGTAGGGGTTTGGTGATGATGTCATTCACTTCTCCATGGATGGGCATATACTGAGCTCTCTATATCTAGGAACTTGGAGAAAGTTCGGATGGATCTTGAAGTGTTCGGATGGATCATAGTGAAGATGGATTGTCAGTAAGGGAAAATTCTGAGAATAGACGCCAGCTTTTTCCAGCTTTTTCCATTCAATTCAAACTTTATTTTGGTTCTTTAAAAATAAAAACTCAATTGAAAAACGCTAAACCAGAGTAGTACAGGTTTAGTAATATATGGTTCGGAAGTTTCTCTTAGAAATTTTCTTCCCCTGAAAAATACTCCATGGATTAGATTTTTTAATGTATAGAAATCAGCTAACGTAGATATTATAATAGTCAAAGAACTATTTTCCTATTTCCAGGATGAAGATAAACTTTTGATAATGTAACCTATCTGATCGTTTTTTTTATCTATCAATTCCTATCTATCTGAAGACAAGTTATCAATTCAAATAGATGATGTATCGCAACAAAACTGTTTTCTCTGAGAAGGTTTGTGTCAGTACATCCTTGTATTTGAATTCAAGGTAATGAGTATCCAATATAAAAACAGGTTCTTTTCATTTCTTAAGGATTTAATTTGGAACACTACATACTATATTCACACATTTAATCTATTTATCTAGAGATTCTTTCTTATTCGATGTCTCAATAAACTATAAATAGCGATTGTATTTCTATTTAAAGATACTGAATAATTCTGTATTTTTTATCTCCAATTACCATGTCAAATGAATAATATTCTTTTAATGAGAGCTGGAAATGATCATGACTATTTCCATAAGCCCCATAAGTGACCCGTCAAGGCAAGAGCATCCATCAGTTTACCAACAATGTTCCTTTGTAGTTGTAAATAAGCTATCCAATCTTGTTTGTAGATGAAGTGAATGGCTTGTCTGATTTATCAGCGTATTTATCACTACCAGCCCCTACATAACTAGAAATAAATAAAGAGAATCTTGTTCGTGTGGGATGGAACTCCAGTGTTGGTCGTGTGAGAATCGGAATTGAATCTTTTCAAAGGGTCGTCGTCGTCTTTGTGATTTTAATTTATTTGTTCAAGTGTAATAATTTCGTCCACTCCAATTGGGCTGCGTTCAGGGTCTAGTGTTTGCCAATTTAAACAAGAACAGTCGTCGTGTGTTTGGTTGGAGTTGGCAATGATAAGTAACGGAGGAGTTGGATGACATTGAAATGGAGTGTCGGAAAACAGAGGAGTGAGATGGTGATGATGAGAAGGAGACAAGCTGCACAAAGCTTCCTTTGTGGTTACTGCCCACGAAATTCATGGACCGTTAATCTAGAGATAGAAAATCCTCTAGAGAAGGAGAGTGTGATTAAATAGCTGTTCTTTCAACTGGATTCATTGCCCTTCAAAGATGACTAAACACTGCGACATTGTGAGCTTTTCCGACAACTTGTGACTAATCGTCTCTGTCTCTCACTCTCGAGCAGAAGACAAAACCAATAGACACACTGAATCCTTCAATGATTATTAACACTGATTACTCGACATGCCCAACGTCACCTTGAGTGCTGCTTTTATAAGTTTTACTGAGAAGCAGGTGCGGCTAATTGTACTGTTTGATTTGCTTTGCCCCAAATTCTAGTCTAGATCATTGTGCTAGGTCGGTTAACACTAGTTTTCTTATTAACAGCAAAATGTTTGTTACACATACTTCTCCACGCAAACCACACAAACTGCCTTGGACCAACTCTCTTATCAATTACAGCTTATTCCTTTATACTACTGTAATCATATAAAATCATCGTAAACTGTTAAATGAAATTGTTTCATGTTATGTGGTCGATGATCACATTTGTTTTTGTCAACACATCTATGAAAATCATTTTTCCAGAATAATAAGTTGAATATATAATATTGATTGGTTTCATTGTAGTTTAGTGTATCGCATTCTGGATCTGATTGATAAAATCTCAATTATTTTCAAGAAATTTAGGGTCTACAAGCCCTTGTCTGCATTCTTCGCACAGCATATTTATTTATTTAATTGATGTACAAATATACAAGATGCGGAAAGAAAAAACACTATTGCCCAAAAATTCTTCTGTTCCTAATTTAGACACATAATAAATTGCCCAAATTTTCAGGTTAGGCTACGTAGAAATTTTGTTTTTACCCAAAGTTTTCCCCTCGAAGAAAAGATAATTCGAAGTAACTAATCAATTCAGAATTTAGAAAGATTCATATTATGCCAAAATAACATAAAACAATTTGGGAGGTTCATTAGATTTAAAAATATTTGAAAATTTTGAGCCGAAAATTGCACCTTCATTCAAAGTCACTAAAGCTGTTATGTAAAACATACATGCAGGATTCGTCCTTCACAGACTACAATCATTGACTATGAATATAAGTATATATACTTAATGCTACAATGAAACCAATCAATATTATATTATTTATCTTATTTGTCAGGAAAAATGATTTTCATAGAAGTGTTCACAAAAAAGGTTGTGATCATCGACCACATATAACATGATTTATTTCGTCCTAGTTCTTGTCCGGAGTTTACATGGAGTGAAGGTCAAGAATTCACTTTTTTATTTGAGGTAATGTTTTATTGGATAAAATTGAAATGCTTTAAATTAATGTTTGGTTGATCTTACTTGAAGCAATAATAAGTTTTATTGTATTTTTCAACGCGATGTCAGTTTCAGTTTCAGCGACCCGGATCGTGATACTGAACTGAATCTAGAATTCATACGCATTTGCTTATTGTATTGATATGAAGTTGATAGAAGAACCTTGCCCTAATGCCTGATATTGCACTCAATTATCAGGAAATCAACTGACGCATTATGCCTGTTGTAATGTCAGTGAAATAGATCACTCCTTGATCCCTGTCTATCATTAAACATTGTATATTCTTTGAAGGTATTACCAGCTAAATAAAATGAACATGCAAGACTTTTTCGAGATGTGGATTGAAAACTGAGCTTAAAACCTCCTAATCTATTCCAGCCCTTACTAATCAGAACTCATCCAAGATCAGTGTCCATTCTGCCCAATTTATTATTCAAAATAATACACTATGACGATATTCAATAATTATATACTTTTGAGTTCAATTCATTGATTCCAACTGACATTCATAAAATATTGAAATTCAGTATTTGTTTGAAAAACTTCTTTACGTCATTGAACAATCCAATACATGAATACACTTCTTCTTCTATTTATTATTCTATTGTGCAAAGACTTCATTTTTAATTAATCATATGGATGAATTTTCAAACCAACTCTTGCCTACAATCCAATATTAGAATTTATGGGAGAATGAACGTTTCATTCCTTTATCGCACATTGAAGCCTGAAGCTCCTTGATATGATTTGACATATATCAGATAGAATCCTAGTTTATCCCGATAAAAGCATTCTCCTGGAAGATGAATGTAGGGCATGCTCAGTGATATGAAGTTATTGATAGGAGGAAAATGTAGGTGACTGAGGGTAACAATTTTTATTAAATAGGAAACAAAGTTTATCCGCTTCCAGAGACATTTCAGCACAAGAACCTCGTGCCCTTTCTTTGGCAAGCTGCTTGCTCCACCTTTGAAAGTGGGTCAGTGGGTAAGCCGCCCCTTCTTGCCGCCCCCGACCTCTCTACAGCCAAGGGGGCTTTGATTGCTATTTGTCGCTTCAACTGCAACTGCAACCCCCAGAACTGCACCTACTTGTCTCTTTCGAGGAATTATCAATCAATACCGACATCTGCTGTTGTTAATTATCGTTTTGTGCATGAGTTGGATCTCCCTTGCGAACTTTATACTCTTTCCGCCTCTGTACTTGACATCTTCACACTTGAATGCTGGTGCAGCGCTGCGCTGCGTTGTCTGTCTGATTGCACCGTTAACTTTTCACGCAAATTTTCTGACTTTTCCATCGCTTTCTAGGTCAAGGTCACCGAAGCAGTTATTCATGAATTAAGAGGAAAAGTCCTTCATTGAAATTTCTCGATGCAATTTTAACTGGATTCTATTGAGACGTTCAGTTAAATTCATTAAAATTACTCGAGCAAATTCATAGGAATATTACTCTTTGAAATTTTGTCAGGGACTTTATCCACTGGAATCGCTAGAGCAAAGTTCATTGATATTTGAAACTTTTAAGTCTCGAAGCTCGTGAAAATTTCAAAAAATTTAATTCGTTTTTAATTTAACAGTCGTATTTTCATTCAAATTATGAGGAACGGATCATAAAATCGGTGAAATCGATTGGAATGACACCAATTGGAATTGCATTTACACCACTAGAGAAGTTCTTATGTTTTCCTGATTGAATCTACTCGAATTCTTCGAAAGTCAATTCTAATATTGGAGATTTTTTTATAACTGAATGATAACTGCAATACTCCTTCGACGATGAATATCAAATATTCAATGTAACATTATCACTGTACCTATATGATATACTTGCAAAATAATTGTATAACTAATATAATACGAACAATAGGCTATAATATGGTATAATTGTAATACTTGTTCAAAAATTTTTCCGCATCATCAAAATAATTTCAACTCTCTGAAACTGAATAGAGAAGTCTAATATTTTTCACGGATCTTCCCTTGTGAATTTCATTCGGTTCCAATAATAAATTATTCATTTTCAATCAAATTATGGTTGGGAGTCGGAAGTTGTAGCAGATGTACTTTGGCAATAAAAGAGAGTAGCGTCGAAGCAATTGCGTCATGACCTAGCGTATGGCGGCTGATGTCGTCACCACTCACATCGAGGGTTTTCGGGATTGATGCCATGGGTTGGGGGTTGTAACCCAGTTATGGGGGTTGGAAAGTGGAAAGCATACTCTGTCTGGTTGCGCAGACTGTGTCTATGGGTAGGAAGCTCACAAAACTGGCGAATGTATTGTTGCTCTCTGTTGAAACGCTGAACAGCATCAGCTGATATCCAGTACCAACCGTTGAAGAAGGCATCAAGTTCAGCTAAGTACTTAGGCTATCAGAAGTTGGAAAACTGAAAAACATTGAAAGCTAGAAATGTTTTTTAAAATATAAGTGTTATTGCAGTGAATTAAATTAGATTATTATTATTATTATTATTATTATTATTATTATTATTATTATTATTATTAGCGTATTTATTTTATTTATTTATTTATTAACGAGATTGAAATACAATAGGATTGAAACACAGACAAAGTCCAAAACGTCTCTTTTTCCCAATTTTTGTTAAACTATTCAAAATAGAGGTTATGTCCACACTTAAAACTTGAATTATTCACAAATTTGAACTTCTAAAGGTAAAAAGAAACTATGAAACCGTAATTTAGAATTTGGAAGGTTGTTAAATAAATAAAAAGAACCAAAACACAAATAATATTACTTAAAATATTAATTTTCACTTAAAATTTTGAAACCCAAAATAGATGGTCTTTCATGAAAGTATGCGATATTTGGTGGGGAGTCCTAAAAGGATGTTCCACAATAACCTCAATAATTATCCTTGATCGGAAATAATTGTGGTATTTATTTGATGAATATGTTTCACAGATTTGGAAAAATATAAGTGAATATCAGTGAGTGAGACCAGAACAACTGCATGGAAGTTTTAGGCGATGAGTCGAGTGGTGTATTCCGTTGTTCAATATTGCATTAAGGGCTTTGATGAACTACAAGTTACATAGTTTGTTGGTTAATTTAAGAATGCAATATTGAACAACAGAATATACCACTCGACTAATCGTCAAAAACTTCCATGCAGTTGTTCTGGTCTCACTCACTAATATTCACTTGAATTTTCCCAAATCTGTGAAACATATTCATCGAATAAATACCACAATTATTTCCCATCAAGGATAATTAACTAGGTTATTTAGCTACAATAAAATAATAATATTAGGAAGGGATTGTAGGGATACAATAAAGTACTACAAATCCTTGATACAAAGATATACCGTTCCATAATCGTGACTATTCCTTAATTATCAATAATGAAGCTAATATTCTGTTGTTTTTGATAACTTCTATCAGTTCTATCAGGTATTATGGAGAGTAATGACTGTTCAAAGATTTATGGATCATGAGGCTGAGCAACCCAAGTTCATTCTGTCCAAATAATTACACGATAGATTACATTAGTGATGATTGGTTGAAGGAGTAGGATAGGCAGCTCCTCTCAACAATCTGATGTGATAGGAATAATAAAAAAAATTATCCTATAGATTAGTATACCTTTATTTTCTACCGTTATTATATCGTTATTATTACGTTTGAATTGATAGGTACAGCAGGTTGCCTATTCTTCTTCTGCCTCTCCACATTTACTTTAATTGATTAACCCCGGCAGTAAAACAAATTAGCCATCTCAGATTATTATTTCTTCAGCCCTTATATCTCCTCCTATCGAGAGAGTTGAATAATGCCTAATTCAGAATATACAATAAATGAAGTTTCACAATAACAGTAAGTGACTAGAAATGAAAGATAATTAATTCTTAAACAAATTACATTTATTTTCAAGCGTTACCATACCATCACTTATATAGTACTTCACAACATTAACAAATATAAATAATAGGATTATTATTGATTTTTCTCTAAATTCCTCACACTTCTAGACTTTCTAAAAACTACACGGAAGTCGAGAGCGTATCAGGGTTGAAGCAACGCAAATTTATAGCGTATCAGGGAGGCGGCTACGCGGCGCGCGAATTTTAAGTTATTGATCGGGGGTGGATCGGGCGGGCGTGGGGCGGTGCGGGGGGCGGCAGTAGGGATGCTTGAGATGATCGGGTGGCTGTGACTCAGTGATGTGATGCTGGCTGATGTCGTCGCACTGCCACACGTATCCGCTGCGCAAGGCCGATCAGAGGCGCTGGACCGCCCTGCATCACGTCGCTACTATCAACCCGCAGGGCTTCCTGGTCCGTCACAACTCATATTAATAATACTGCTTACTTTGCTTTTTTTCATATTTCAAGTATCTGTTACACGTACAAAGAGTCCGTTACACATGCCTTTCATGTGTGTTTGCTTCAAAACATGATTTTGAGACATCAATGTCTATAAGAAAAATTTATTGGAACCTCCACAACGTCAATTTTTAGCATACTTGTCTGTGTTTACATACCTGTCTGTGTCTACTTTGTTCACTTCACATACTGCCATGTGTGTTCAATACAGTAGCATGTTTTTGAGACAGCATTGTCATCAAAACATGATATCGAGACATCTATGTCTCCAAGAACAATTTATTGAAATCTTCAAAATTAAACGTCAATTTGAAGCATGTTTATTATACGGTTTACTTTGCTTGTCTCATACTGTAATGTGTGCTTGCTACAATAGCATGATTTCGTGGCAGCATTGTCATTGAAATAAATGTATTCGAACCTTCAAAATATCAACTCAAACTTCAAATGAACTTCATACCTCAACTCAAATCATGCTTGTCACAATGTACTTTGTATGTTTCACTTACCTCCCATGTTTTTACTAAACTATCTTTAGGTATCTCTATTCCACTGTATATTGCATATTGTTATAACTTTTGTGTTATGAATGATGAATTTCTCAGTTCGTGATGCTACATACGGTTTAATATCTTCTGAAATATGAATCAATAGTTTATTATTCCCAAAATTGCCTTGTAAGAACAACTGAGTGTTGGATCGCTCCCTCTCCATATAAGATTTACTAGTGTATTGATGATTAGATTCTGTGGTTTTCTCACACGTTTATTAAATTATAAGTTACATTCTCACTTTCTAACGAAACGAAATCCATAACCAAGTTTGTACATCACTAGAATCCTACTTCAAACTCACTTGTCTGCAGCTGGATCCTTTCTAATGCAAGCAATTTCTATTTGATTATTTTCAAGTTCAAGTCGGTAATGATACGTTAACCTTATTACCGTGAATCACGTTCTTCTTTGCGTGTTGAATTTCTCCACAGCCTTGTGGGTGTATGTGTGAGTAAATTATCACTTACCAATTCCGACCATCTTCCTCTCTATGCGTTACAAAACAGTACTCAAGATTTGTCCTCAGTAAATTTGTTGCTTCATACTTTATACTACTGTACTTCACTTTCTCCAAAAAATGCGATGAAAAAACTCTATAGGAGAACTGATAAATTAATGTAACCATAATAATGGGGCCGTTTCCCGTCGTGCTGGGGTGTCTTCTTGGCTTGGACGGGCTGTATAGTAGAGTGAATATGAAACTGGCAACCAGCTGGTAGGCCTAAGCCCTTCATGGGCTGTTGAGCCAGACATACATACATACATACATAATAATTTTTAGTGGAAAAATAATGTAACATTCTTAGTTATTCGAATAAAATTCACTTTGGGAAACTTCCATCGCAAATTCCAATTTCAGTGGAACTCATCAAATTTTAAACATTCTATTATTATGTGATATTCATAATACTGCACTATCTAATCCAGCTAAAAAAGTAATAAAATTTAATAAAAAGTAATATATTACCTAATATAAAGTAATTGGTAAAGTAAAGTGATTTGATATTAAGTAATATATAGTAGTAGATTTTATAAAAAGTAATTTTATAAAAGTAGTTTCCCGTAAGCAAACATCATTATATACGGTACAATAATATCAAATTTTATGAATGAATAGTACCATTTGGCGGAAATAATGAAGTTGTGACATAATTTATCACTAATTGTCCGTATCAAACGAGGAAGTGTTAAACGGTTTGAGGTGGGTGAATCGCGCTGTGGGCGTCTGTTGACAAATTTCGTTGTGGCCTACTGCCGCCGCTGCAGCAGAATCCAACAAAATTGGCGGATGGAAAATGTCCGTTATTAATGCTCAGCTCTTTCAGTACAATCAGTGAGCGGTCCGCAAAAGCGAAACGGTTTTATAAAGTCGCTCTCGTCACGATATGCTATCGTAGAACGCTCGCCGACTGTCCTGATAGAGCTTAGCATCAATATCAGTCATTCACCAACCGCCTGTTTCGTTGGAATCTGCTGTAGTAGCAAGCCGAAAATACACGCTACTACTGTTTTGATGATAATGCCGCCCCCTCGAACGATCTTCATCTCTCTCGCGCCTCAAAGTTAATACCACAGCTTCACTATAAATGTTGAATAATTATCATCATTTCTCACAGCTTGGTTGCATTGTTACCTAGTCCGTCGCTTACAATGGTTGAAAAATTTGGATTGAATAGATAGCTTTAGAATTAATGTGTGAATCATTGAGTTACTTGAGCTATTAAAGGTAAATGAAGAACATTTGGAATGGATAGCTTCACTTATTATTGTCTAATTTACGTGAGAATCAATGAGTTACTAAAAATATCAATGAAGAACATTATTTGAAGTGGATAGCTTCAGTAACTGTCCAATTGAAGTGAGAATCATTGAGTAACTAAGGTTATAATAAACCAACGTAAAATATGTAAAATGAATATTGAAAAAAATTTAATTAGAAATTAGTAAGCTTCATTGAGTTACTTTTAAAAATTAATTATTTTGAAAGAATAATTGGGAGAGAGCTTACCGGTATTCAAAAGGAGCTCAATAAATATATAATGATCTGAATAAATGGCTCTCGTTAACTGTTATTTCTACAAAAATGAATGTAATTAATATACAAAAATGGGCTATATTTCTGCATCCTCATTTATTTATTTTCTATTGGGTTTAAAATAGTAGTAATATGATACCGACTTCTGGCAGACAACCTTCTCGGTTATGTCATAAATTTTGTCTCGTGTTACTAAGTTACTGAAATGACAATCATTTATTTTGTTTTTCATGGATAATCTGTATATTTTTCAACATGATTGTAGTGTATAATTTTGATTTATATTCAATAAATGCATTTTCTATCTATTTATCTATCTACAAGAATGAAGAATTGTCATTACTCTTGATGGTGATCTCGAATAAATAAATAGCTTTTGTTGAATGTAGCTCTACAAAAATAGAGAATTATCATTACTTTCTGATTATTCAAAGTTGATGTTCACTAATTCACTTCAACACTTCAATCTTGCTTTGCAACTTACTAGTTCATAAATTGATGGTGTTTAAAATATACTGGTTCGACTTTTACTTTCAGCAAAATTACCATAAAAACATTTCACTTGTAGACACGACTCCATCTCATAAATTTTATTTATAATCCAATCAAACCAAAACAAAGCATGCTTTAAAGATAAATTTGGGTTTAGTACTCATATTTGTGTGTCGTCAGTCCCTAAAATAACACAAGGCTATTGTATAACATTTCTGCTCCCTATGTTGAAAAAATGTTTTATTGAATGTATTGGTAACCTTTGGTTGACTCTCCATGCGGGTCTATTAATCAGTACAATTTTTTCTCAACCATTGAATTATCCTAAAAAACTTTATTACTCCTCCGCTAGATTGTTATTATACCCAATTAATAATGACAGAGCTTGAACTCTCTGCTTCTCTCCACACCAATACTGCATTGTTGAGTTTTGTAATCACTGATATTCACATTACTGACCTTTGGCTTGAAAATAATTACAAGTATGTTCATAATTCGCGAGATAAATTGTGCTGATTATTGTCTAGTTTGTTAGTTTCAAGAGCATTGCAAAATAATTGTTCCTGTCTTCTTTTGGTTGTGAAAGTTTCTTCCAAATTTGTTACCGTATTAGGTATGGTGTAGCTCGAAGCAATCCAAATTGGTAATCATACTATTTGATCCTCAGATGAAAAATAAATGTGCTAGTTCCTGGAGAAAAAAGGGAAAACATGAATAAGCACTTTGAAATGGAATATATAATTTAGAGCTCGTATTGATTTGGTACTTTACTATAATAATTGTATTATTGAATTACATCTAAATTATACCAAAATCATAATGGCGTTATGAAGGAGTAAAAATAAAACATTATCATTGGGAAACTAGAACTCACTGGCGGCTCGTACCCACGAAACAGGTGAAGTGCCCGTATATTTTACTATACAGCACTTCACCTGCTTCGTGGGCACGAGCCGCCAGTGCTAGAAGTACTTCTTTACAATCATCAGAAGCACTTAATGAACGAGTTTAATACTTAACAATAATAACTAGGTTTTATAATAAAGGTTTCAACGATGAGCGCTTTATTATTTTTTCCACTTGTAATATAAAGCTGAAGTGCATGATGACGTCATAAAAAGTTCATGTTGCTCTTGAAACGTCGAGCGCTTCCACCACGTTGAGGAAATTCAGAATTAAAAGTTTCTTAGGATTTTTTCATCGATTTATCAAGCGTTGTCCTTCTTGTAGCGTCATAATTATTTTTGAGTTGAAGCTGCATGAGAAACACGCTACTCTGACGTAAATTTAGTACGAAACAGGGTTGAAGAGTCCCAATTCGATTATAAATATAGTTTTGTAGACTGAACTTGATCTTGGGGAAAGGTGATTATTCTGAACTATAGAGCTACTGATACAGAAGGAAGTTACAAAAATGTTGCTCATTGCAGATGACATAAAAAATTGTGGTAGCAATAAAGAGTTAGATATCTTATGTTACTATTAAATGTATATTCATCTTGTTTCCCATTAATTACTAGCTGAAGTACTCAAAGAATCAAGCATCAATGGAATTTATACATGTTTTGAATGATATTCCTTAATTTGCATTAATCAAAAATCGACCACGATGGAGTGATTGGTTCTATGACATGAGTTTTCTTGGATGAAGATGATTTCATACAAAATTGTATTCTCCGATTTCTTCGTACAAATGAGTTGTACGGAAGAATCAAGATTTTCCAATGCAACGACTCCCTTATTAATCAGTACTCCAATGAATTCCTGTGAGCAGTTCCTGGTATTAAATGCGAATTCCAACATTCCTACAACTAAAAGTGAGGAATTCAAAGACACTACATTCTTCAAATTACTTCCATTTCCCAGACTTATCCTGCCCTCTCATCCAAGAGACTAATGAGACGGCTATGAAAGTGATAAAGATCTAAATATGTAAAAGTTGAAGTTACGGTAGACCGTAATGATAATTATAAAATCAATTATACAAATTAATAAATACATTTCTGAATAAGAATAGATGGAAATAATGATGTTAAAATATAGTGACGAAATAGTTATGGAATATTTTTCAGGAAATTATACCTGATTAGTTGATTTAAAGCCATAGCTTAAATTTGGTTAAATTCTTAGAACAATAATCATTATTCAAGATCTTGTACAATATTCATCATAAATCTTCTATTTCATAGAAAATTTTCAATTAAGGTGATATTATTTTATGTGTCTTATTGTATGGATCTGGATAGTATTTCACCAATGAATATTTTATTAAATCTAATTTGAAAGTTTTTACTGTCCAAAGTCTTTTTATTCTCAACTTGAAATTACAAAAATCATTCTTTATTTATTCACTCATTCATCCTTTGCTTAAAATACTTGGAAACCAAGTCGCAATTGTAAAGAAAGAATAAAGAATTCAGTAATCAATTTAATTTTAATTACAGTAAATGAACACTATTTACTAACTTTTAGTGGAATATTGATCATTCTCGATTCCAATATTTCATCTTGATTCCAATATTTATCAATGTTGATTTGTGAGCATGATTTTGGGTAATTTCTCAAGTCAACAACTATATCTTTATTGGGATTGTAAAGACAATTGTGATAGAAGATGTTTCTGGTTTGCAGTAATGATCTAGTATGAATAAAGGAATTGCAAGAAGAATCACTTGTCGTTGGTCCATTATTACTATAACTCACTCCTGGCCATACTAGGTAACAGGGTCACATTCAGCCATTCCTTCAAAGCAGAAAGCATTCTTCTCGCTCACTCCATTTTCTTCCTAATACCAAGTAATTTATCATTTTCTTTCTCCCCTGTTGAACTTTGATCTTTCCACGATCATCGTCTTTCCTCGCCAAAGTACCGCGAAGTGCTGCTCTGTTCTATTCAAATCAATTACCGTCTCTCACCTTATTCATTATCGGATAGTGTCTATGGAAAAATCACGAGAGAATAGATTATAATATTTTTTCAAAACAAGCCTCCATATTCTCTGGACTATTGGATCATATCCTGCATACTGTCCTATAAGTACAATATTTTATCAAGTTAAAAACAAATTCATTATCAAGTTACAGTATCAAAAGAGTATTCGGCGCCTCTAGATTAGATTATTATTGCAAAAATGAGGTTATAATATTGCGAAGTGGAACAACCCTTTATGTCTCTTCACTGTTGAAGGCATACGCTAAATAATAATTATAGCAGAGATAATATTTGAATACGGTAGTTATAAAACTTCATCCATTTCCCTTCATTTTCGACTTTCTCTACCATCTTTCGGAAAAGGGTATCTTGATCCTTGATCGTTGACCTCCACGTAATTTTTTATCTCATCTTCAGACCGAGCAAGATTCTCAACTAAATTAGGAACGAGCTCATTTGATACTCCAGAGAGAACTTGAAAAGGTGTAGAGACAGAGAGCAGTCTCCAGAAGGCTAAGAGATCGAGTCAACCAAAGTTAAAAAACTAATTTGAACTTCTTCAAGGAACAACCATCTGACAAAAGTCTATTCCCAGGAAACGTCTTTTGATATTGTGGATAGGTAAATGATGGCTTCTCATTTCCCATCTGACATTTCTTTTACAAAGTAAAAATCTACTTTTTTTGAATTTCTCGTTTGTAATCCTTTAAAAATGAATCATTTCAAAGATCTTTCCGAAAGTTGTTGGTATTATTAACGATTCAAGCTACCGTTCATCGTTACTTGAATAAAATCGCTACGTCGTTACGACTATGATCTTACACAGCAGGATGTTACTCAAAATCAGTTTATTTTTTGCCTATTCCAGCGTTCGATGTTCAGTTTAATCAAATAACTATTCAAATCTTGTATAATTCTCCATCCCAACTTTTTATCGGATTCCTGCAGCTTTGTAAATTATCTGACAGATCATGGCCGAAGATGATAATCATTCTATTTTTTTCTTGTAAAAAAATGCTTATTTGGTTCTTTTGGTTGGTATACCAAAGAATTTTTACTTAAATATAAACTTGTGAGGATCTATCCTACACATTTCATCTCTCTATTGAGAAGCTCCTGGAATCACTTCTTTATGTAGAGTGATTGATTCTGAGACCAATTTAATTATTGTTTCCTTGGAAAAAAATCCCCTATATTAATATTTGTTACTATTATTCATATGAATACATCAAAATACATTCCTTTCTTTACCATTTATAACATATAATTACTCAATAAAGATGATGATTATTATTATGATTATATAAACGCCAATATATACTAACAACTAAATAATTTATCCATGATTACAAATCATCATAATTTGTAAATAACAATGTATTGGAATACAACTTGAAGCAAAAAACAAATGAGAATCTTATTTTTTATATCTGATTCAAGTACAGGATTCATAAAACGCTAATTGTGCTTAGAGTGGGCCTAATGCGCAACTTTCCTCCATTGGAAATTCACATTGAAAAGTAAATGCAATTTTCTCGTCAACTGACAAACTCTGTAGGTTCGAACATGTCAGTGGGTTGAATAATCATAGTGCAGCCTGCAAGAAACCCGAAGAAATTGTCGTTTTATAAAATTCCTTTATTAACAGTCTGTTCAACCTTGGAATAGTTCTAAGTTCTTCACTCACTGTAGATGTACTGGATATGTTGGCACCCATTCTAGGTGGCATTATGTAATTTCTGTTGGTGTACTGTAATAATTATGGCCAATACAGTTGGCATTATCAGCGTTAAGTGGGCATCACATTCACATACCAACGGACAGTTGATCTTGGTGCCTCCACATAAAAACAACCAGTTTTTTCCATAGGGGATAAGCCAGTACTAAGCTCTTCAACTTGAATCTAATTTTACATTTGATATAAAGGACATTCTTTTGATGTGATTTCATAAGTTGATTTGACTCTCTTCTATTTTCCACACAGAATACATCTTGTTATGCTATAACAATTTCATTGTACTTTCCGTCAGAGAATTAATATTTAATGTTAGATGATTATGATGATAATAATGATGATGAAAATAGTGAGAATATTTGATAATGACGATGGTGAAACAATGATACGTGTATAGTAAAATGTATTATATTTGATAATCATATTAGTAGATTTATAACTCTAGTTACTGGTAAATGTAATGCACACTTGCACAGGTTATTGATTTATTAGGACGTAACTAAAGTTTAAATTGAACCTGGTTTCAATACAAGCTTGAACTCATGCTGAAACTAATGTGGAAGAGTGAATGTCTTGAAATTTGAAACTGAATACAATAACCTCACAATGATAATAATATGTAGAGTATTATGCTAATCAATTAAAAAATTATTGGATTTGTTTTTCAAAATTCAAAACAAAAATATTGCCTTTTAGAAAATAGAACTGCAACACTTATTCAAGAATAGTGAAACTCAATCTCATTACTGGACAACACAAGTAAAAAATAATAATTAAGAATACATTAAATCTTAAACGAGATCACAGTTATTAAAACTGATTTCAAAATCATTACTTTCTTTCCTTTCCAAAAATACAACTCTGTCAATTAACTTTGAAAAACTCGGAATGTGTCCTTCACAATTGAGTTCACGGCCCACTGAGTTTGGAATTAGTGAGCACTGACCTGTCAATGAGTCATCGCCAATCAGATTGTGTGACTTAAAAAAGGAGAAAGTTCGGCCTTGTTTGCATAAACCAGCCTGGCTATAGGTTGCATATTCTTGAATCACCCGCTGCTTTGTCATACTATTCCCCTGACCGTAGATACAATTCTTATGTAATTATCGAATACATTGCCGTGTAATCAAGATTATGTATTCTGTTCCGGTTTGGTCCTGACAAATTGTTTTTCAAAGTATCACTTCATTAGTCACTACTAGAAAATCGACTTTTCCTCATATCGCAGTCATCATGTGACGTCTACAAATAACATTGATTGCTATCTAGAAATCTTCTCTGATTTCCCGTTTTCATTCATGAAAATTAAACGGGATTTTCCTGTGATGTCTATTTTATATTATCGTCTGCTAAAATATCAAAGCTAAGAATAACTCTCAAACACTACACATATTAAATGTGTTACTAAAGTAACCACATCAATAAGGAAAATTCTATACTGTTTATGTCATATTTTTGTCTTGGAGATCAGATTTTCCCTGTGCTGTTTTTTAAGAATTATTTGAGATGAGAAATTGACAATATTGAAATGAAAATGAGGAATGAAGTCTCTGTGCTCAGTTTGTTTCTATACTTTTATATTGTTTGAAAAGCAAACGTGTTATTATTTTTCATAATTTGAAATTTTTCGCACAATTGATTGATTCAAACGAAATATTTTCTAAATATATCTATAGAGCAATGTTATTATAATAATATTGTTGGAGGTTGGACATTAATATCAAAATTAGTAGAACATTATTTTTTGTCAGTGATTAATTTATCTCAATGCTGATGATACTTACTCAAACATGGTTAAAATATATAAAACTCAGCGATTCAGCGATAATATTAAAATAATTTATCGTATTGAAACTGATGAAGGAGATCTCTATGATGGCTTTTATCAATAGGAAACAGGAAATCACCTGAGATTTATAACAAGAACATCAAATTTCAAGTACTTCCGTTAAAACTGTTCTTTTCTCAGAACTTGTCTTCATTATCTTTTGATTAATATTCAAGTTCACATTTGCATGTGAATCCTATCATATACGAGTAATATAACACATGTTTTTCTTTCTATTATTTTCAGGTGAGTGGATTGGTTCAAGTACATAATGATGTATTCAAGTACTCCTCTGTAAGTACAAATGCTCACTTTTTACTGTGTAATATTTTTATAACATTTATTTCCGTCATTATATTGTTTGAAGATGATTGATGAATATGTGCAAAGAATCAAATCTCAATAGTTTGAAAATTATATAACCTTATGATATTATGATCAATTACATTCTCTGATAGAAAGCTCAGCTCTTGAAAACGCATGTTACTCTGACTTATCAGTGCATTAGTTTGAGTAACTAGGTCATTACAATCTTGTTAATAGTGAGAAATATATATGTATACTAAGTTAATATACTATATTACATATTTAACCCCTTCCTCAGTCAATGCGAACTCATCAACTCAATGCGAACAATATTATAGGAGTAGGATAACTGTAGGTTTTTTTTATGACAATCAATAATATAATCAGAACTAGACCTACCAATTCAAGGTAATGATAATTAATCAATTAATTAATTAATTTTACTGTAGGTTTTTTATGACAATCAATAATATAATCAGAACTAGACCTACCAATTCAATGTGATGATAATTAATCAATTAATGAAAATGTTTATTCAAAAGAAATTTCACCCAATAGGCAATCATACACACTACTTCGCATAAACCGAATCAAATTATTTCTGTTCAATGAACATAAACTACTCTTAAATATCCCAGAAAATAACCATAACACCTACACTGAGTTAAATTTAGTCATGCAATCGATAAATTAATATTATACAATAGAATATATAATATCTGTACTACTATTGCTGTATCTTTTGTTCAACAATTTCATCAATGTTTTCATCCAACTGCGAATTATTCCAGTGGTAATGATGTAACTTCCTACAATTCTATCATTACGAACTCATTATTTTATAATAAATAAGCAGAGAAAATAAACAGGACTCAGGATTGAGTACATAACAAAGAATTCGAACAGCCACTATCAGAGAGCGCTTTCTGAGAGGATGCAATAGGTACCAGTCCCGTTTGAGTCCTGTAAAATTCAGTCCTTTTAAGGCAGCTGGTAGTCTTAATCTGAAGTTTTGAAGTCACAACAACTTTGCAACTTTGCGAAGAGATTGCATAGATTTCTCTGTCTCCATTGCACTCAGTCAAGACCTCACTGAATTCTCTCTCTATTCTGTCAACTGGATACATTGGAGCATCTTCATAAATCAGCAGTACATTTCAACTCCATTATCGCTTGTCTAATTTATTCAATTACGAGGAACTTTGTTTGAAATTTCTTGTGACGACAAGAGTCTTTCAAAGTGTAACAATTCATTTGCTGTGTAACTGTAGATCGTACTTGAATAAGGTTCTTTATTATGTGAAGTGATTCCTAGCTTGCTCTCTCAAGTCTTCAATTTATCTTATCAACTACTGTATATGAAAAAGAATGGGGCAAGAATTTGATTCAAAATATTTAAAGCTATCAATACATACTTTTCAATTTGATTGAGATATTGAGATTCTAATGAATCTTCCATTTTTTATTATTAGTTGCATGGAATCACTGATGAATTAAATGGAATCAATAAATGATGCATACATTACATGTTATTGTGTTTAAGTGGTAGACAGTGGGGACAGTGGGGACAGTGGACATTACTGTCCAAACTTCGCCACGTCATTAAAATAAAGAAGTCATTCTATTTCTATTCTATTTATCACTGGATTGCAGTTGATAAATAAAGTTTGATAAAGTTGAAGATTATAGTTGAAAAAATTGTAGCTAAAATAGTTTATTGTGTTGTCTTAACAGTTAAAATCAAAATAAATTCATCATCTAAAACTTAATTTTTATTTTTGAATTGCTATTATTCATAATGGAATTACTAGATTTCATGACTTGAAACAAAAAGCATTTTTTTATCAGATTGGAATGTAATAGAGCTTGGAACTTGAAAATGATTCAGTTTCAATTCTGAAACTTGGATAAAAGGGATGGGACTGAAATAGAAATGTATTGCTGAAGGTTTCATTCATTACTAAGAATAGGCTGGTGTTTGTTGCCAATGAACAGGAACCTGAGAAGGTTTAATTAAATAACCTCTATTGAACTCACAATATGTTCATCCAAGATTAGAACAGTTGATTGGTCATTGGTCTGATGAGAAATGACTTACTGATAGGCCATTTTCTAGAAAGGGGTTAGAGATCGTTTTCAGCGTTCAGTGGAAGAGATAGAGATTTCTGTCTCAATGATAAAATTAGCCGAGAAGTGACGGAATTCTATATAATGAGCTTTGATGAAACGAGTCTGATTGACGATCATGGATGTGGAAATTATCAATGCACATTCCAACTCTGAAAGTGAAAAGCCTGGAAGTTTATAATGAATAAATGAATAGAATGAGAAATGAAGCAAAGGAGCACCCCATAAAGGCAGGAAATCAATATTCTTTGTGATGCTATTTATATTGATGAATGTTACAAAAATCAGCATACATCTTAATAACAATAATTCATACTTCCAATAAAATTGTGTACTTTGCTGTGAAAGACTTCTCTCGTTAATTTAATTTTTTACATAGTAACTCTTGTATGAAAGTTTAAGTTCTTGAGTAAGGAATGATATTATTGAACGGGGTAGTAGCCTACAATATTCTTGAATCTAGCATATTGATTTTTTTAAATCATTTAAGTATTACGTGCTCTATGAATAATCAACTAGCTCTATGAATGATGCTCTGTAAATTAATTTGTTCATTCAATGAATCGGTTGAGTGCATTATAGTCCTGTACACTGTACAGCATTCGGTTGGATTCAAAATTGCATTACGATGAAATTAATGTAACCTTGAACACTGGTACAGGGGATTTTCATTGTGGACCGTAGCGTGACAGTGTGCTGGTAGGAGGTGTCTTTACCCCGTCCCAAGCTCTAACTGTTACCAAACTGTTTCTCGTGAATTATTGTTATTATTTATTAGCTTGGATTTATAAACCGTGCCGGTAAACGTTAGTTATCCTCGATTAACTTTGTCGTTTTCTGTGGGCTAAATGGTTTGAGTGGAAAGTTTCCTTAGCGTTGCAATATTATTCAGAGTGTCGCTTCCTTTCCCATTCCCAGTCTATCCTCTGAGGTTGACTTTTTAGTTCGTATTTTCTCACTTTATTATTTATTCATTTATATATGGCAGACTGCTCCTCAACAACACGAAATTCACTTCTTCTATGTTTCACGGATGTATCGTCAATACTATTTACAAAATACAGTACCTATACACACATGGATTATAATACTAATTAATAATGAATGATTAAAATTACTGGAAAATGAAATTAAGTGGTAGAGTGGACATTACTTTCCAATCTTTGCCACTTCATTAAAAAATTAGTACTTCTATTCTAGTTAGAAATTAATGATTGAAATTAAATTAAAAATGATTACGGTACCTTATTAAATTGATAAACATCAATCAAGTTCAGACTAGTTGAGCGCTGAGGTTTTCTCAATACTGTAATTGTGTTATTAATCAATGGGGAAAAGTCCACCGTCGTGTCAATTATTCAATAGGTTCATATCACAAATGATTGATGGTTAGTTTGCTGTTGAATTTGAGATTTCTATTAGTGTTCTGATCAGTTATGATCGGTTACCTGAATGTGTACTATACACTATTGTCATCCAGTAGGCTGTGAGGTCAATCTAGATTTCTAGATCAATGCCTACATAGCAATTGAACAATAATAATTATTATCATCATTATTCAATTATTAGTCCACTTCAATTAGTGAGAGTACCTGTCTCCATTACATAAAGTCGACCGAGATTGAGATCATCATGATGGTTAAATCTGATCACGGCTTGAGTTATGACCTATATTTGAGCATTTATGCAAATAGCTATCACTCTTACTTACTTTATCTTTCTCTGTCTCTCACTTCCCTCCCTCTCTTTCTCTCTTTCTTCTTTGCTCGTTATTCTCTCTCCTCGTTGCTCTGATCTTGTAAACCACCCGCACATCAAGATTTGCATAAATTACTCTAGACACTTGTGATTGATAAACCATGGAGCTTAATCGACTTATTCTCAGCTAAGCTTCTTGTAGCACAATAATCTTGTTCGTTCTATGTCATGAGCGTTGACAGAAAATTTCCATCCAATTTCCTAAATACTGAATACCAATACTAAATACTGTTTTCTTGAATACTGCTTAGAATACTGTGTTCTTGAATACTGTTTAAAATGCTGTGTTCTCGAATACTGTGTTCTTGAATACTGCTTAGAATAGGCCACTGCGTTCTTAGATACTGTTTAGAATACTGAATACTGTATACACTGTTCATAATACTTTATTCTAGCGAAGACTATCCTACACTTATAAGTGTATCCTATAGGATACATCCTATAGGTCCTATTCTACAAGTAAGATAAATTTCGATTCTATTATCTGTGATAGAATCATTGCAAGTGTGAATGCGAGAAACCTCAAAATATAGTTAAGATCTCTTTTTATGTGATACTTAGGAAACCTTCCAAGGGATGATAGAGCCAATGTATACGTATGTTGAATTAAGTCAATCTGAGGTGTAATCCTCTGTGTGTTATGTGTGAACGGTCACCAATAATTTCAACTAGGGAATACCACATGAAATGAAAGACACATTGTGACATTGTTGTCTGCATCTAACGTTATTATTATTCAGAATGAATAATCATTTTCTGATTTGATAAAAATTGAAGTAGTATCTTCATTATTCAGTCCATGTTCAAGTGATCTATATTCTACTCCGAAACCTAGTGAATTTTCCAAGTATATTTCCTCTGAATATTCCCAATACATATTTGATATTCATCTCCTTTCAGCTCATCTCAAACTCAATCATTGACGGTATCCTATCAAAACTGATATGAAAACTGGTTTCCAATAAAGATTATTCCACAGTGGCGTATTCTCCAGGCTAGCTAGGCTAGCTGCGAAGCCCAACTAGTTTTCATAGAAAATAATTTTATTTGATGTACATTTGAAAAGGTTTTAATATTTTTAAAAGTAGTAGCGATAAATTATTACATGAAATTTATTGCGTGAGTTGCAGCGCGACAAGTCCAAGTGCCGTATACAATGCCAGTTCTCCGATCAGCAATCAAGCAAGCTAAGGCTAGCGCGGTAGTCCAATTGTCCATATAAGTAATGTTATAATGCCGTATAAAGGAGAAGTGAGGTGGGGTGGGAGTGAGCACGTTATCCAGTGCAGTGAAAATGACTCTAGCTAGCTCTGTGGAGAGAGCTTGGTTGCCGATCACAGCCGACTGCAGCCGAAGCAAATCGTATTCCGGTTTTGTCGGGTGGCTACCGGTTAGCCACGGTCAGCTTAGCAGCCACAGCTTCGACAAACACAGGACTGTTTGAATATTTTGCTCATATTCTCGAACGTATTGTATTTTTTGAGTTCTGTATGTCCCCTTGTTATTCTTTCAACGTTATTTGATTTGCATTTGCTATATTAAAGTGCATCAAATAAATTTACGTTATAAATTTACACTTTAAAATTTTGTTGATCTTTGGATGCATTTGAGGCACTGAGACATATATTCAGCGTACCGTACCTGGATTTTTAAGTTTTATAACTGCTATTTTGAGTTATGTGATAGTGGGAGGCGGGGTGGAAGAAGGAATTTTACATTTATTATAATTATTCTGTATCATTAACTTGTGAAGTGGAGTATTTTTGTGAAAAAATATTCAGTCATGCAATGTTGAATATAAGTTTTAAATACTGTATATTTTCGTCATTAAAGGTTCAATTTTGTGAGTAGGGGAGGGGAAGTGGGTTTGATTGCAAGGAGAGCTAGCCCAAAATAAGTTTTGAGGCTACGCCTCTGTTATTTCACAAAACATATTTCAGCATAGGCCTATCATCAGTACCTACACAAACTATGAACAGTCACACACTATTTTTAATACTTGAAAATAATTGTTCATGGATTTATAATATCCTCAGCGGTATGAAACAGTTTTTCTACAATTTATTAACAAGCTATTTGCATTTCTGTATGAACACGTTGTAGGTGCTCGATGTAGGTACTCGTATATAAATTACAGTTATTCCTGTCAATGATAGTTGTATGTGTTTATCACTGGTATGTACTGTAATGTTATGTTGAGAATCTCCAATTTTGGATTTTATCGCCTGAAGTTACATGCGAGCCCGACCTTGATTTGGCCATTAATACTGATGTTCAAACATGAAATATTATGTGTTGTTGAGGTGGGCAGATCGAAGCAAGCATGTTGTTTCCTGATAGCTGGAATGGTGGAAACGATGTGTCTATAGCTAGGTCAAGCACATTGTTGATCTAGTGATGGAACAAAAGAAGCAGAACAAAACAAGGGGAAGATGACCAGTTTGTGAGAAGGCCTTTGTCTTCGAATAGCGAAAGGAAACCCTTGTTGGTCTCTTTCCACACCTGGATTCTTCCACTTTATCTCACTGAATGAAGAGCAAGATAAAGAAGGAAAAAAGGCACAGGCTGTTGGTAGTCTTCTATTCTTCAGTAGGGTCCCAAAACGGGATGATGGTTAGTTTGGGCGCGGGTGTAGGGGAGTTCCTTTCAGGTGTTTAGTTTAGGGCACACTCGAATGAGTGCATTGTGCAGTCTATAGTCTGTCCAAGCATAGAAGACATTCCGGCAAGATGGGAAAATGACTACAGCTCGGTCAATATTGGTTCAAATATTATACATTTGATCTCAACTTCTAGAAGAGAATGTTTTCTACCATTTGAGATCAAATTCATAATTTTTTAAACAAAATTCACCGAGCTGGAGTCATTTTCCCTCATTGCCAAAATTTCTTCTTTGCTTGGAGATACTATATGTATGAACTCAGCCATGCGGTTTGCAGCCGTCATCGGTTCCTGCATGCCGATAGAATACTCGTACTGATACGGATCTCTAGCACATTCAGTTCATAATTGATAAATTTAACAGGTTTTATCTATAGTTGAACGTGAACCTGAGCGTTATTTCTATCCAGAAATAATGTTCATTGTTGGATGGTTGGATCAGACTTTTTTCATTGACTCAATCCAACCTAATAAACAAGCCGATAGAAATATGCAAAACTATCCTAATAATAAGTAAACTGGGAGGTTAGGAGCTTATTAATTTCTCGATTCAAAATATTCTATAGCTATACTATTATGAATCATAAAATTATAAAATATTCATGGAAAGCAATTAAGTCATTCATGAATTGTACATTTCCATTTCCAATAAGAAGGAAGTTATTATTACGTTAGAGATTGTTACGTGCTTTGGAAATGTGGGATCCGAAATAAGGAGTTTTACTATAGTGAATTTATTCTTAATACCATTGGATATAATTTCATTTTGAAAAAAAATTGGAATCTTTTGCATCAAATACAAATCATTGTTATTACTATAATACTATACTCCTTTCTGATAAGAGATGCTACTTTAGCTCCTTTAGCTCTGAGAGCTCCTCTGGCTCCTGAAAGCTCCTCTATTAGCTCTTAGATAATTTCTGCAAGAAAACCAACATCGCTAGTCAAATCCAAAGGCAGCAGACCAACATTTTTCCGGAATTGAAACCTGTCAGCTGGCACTTGCTGGAGGTGTGACCTTTGTTGATTTGTTCACCGGATACGGTGATAGTTGTTTTGTTCCTCCGTATCGTGTGGGATTCCTGTCTGCAAGTGGCTGTCGGCAGCCGTGGCAGTGCAGAGTGCAGTCAACTCAGTTTCTCGGTTGGCGTCAACCGACCAGTTGGTATGAGTTGTGCTGCTGAGCACTGGTGCTGTAGTGTGTGTGAGAACTAGGGGTTTGCTCTTTTGTCGGGTGCCTTTTTTTGTAGAGAGCGTCTGCTAGTCGGTGTTCTCCCCTTGGCTCAACAGACAGTACCTGCTGCTTTTTGTCGATTTTTTTCTTCGCCGCCGTCATGTGCTCCATCCTGCCAGCCCAGCCACCACCTGCCGTCAACGCTGTTGCTGCTGCTGCTGTGCCCGTAAGTTCAAAAACCGAAAATACGGATGTGTCGTTTCAAGGACTATATGAATGATCTTTGTAATGTTCATTGTTAGTTTGAATTATAATTATTGAGAGAAAGGCTAATATGTTCAATGATTAGTCACTGATGATAACGAAAAAGAAAACTATTGTTGCTTCTGCATCCATTGGGACAGGGGTGTTTTTGAAATATTTATTTAAAGTTGAAAGAACAATACGATTGAAGGGGTGGATGGGCATGTGCGGACTTATAATACTGTCTTGGGGCCTCATTAAAAAAATAGGGGTCCCAATATATTCAATACTTTTTTATTTTTATCCTAAGGGTAAAGCCCACGAGAGCTCTTGGGCTTTTGCGTGGGTGATGAGCTGGATGGTGATGATTTATAAATCTACTACCCATGGGAAAAAGTAGAAAGGCAGTAGCCTATAGATTTTGAACATAGATTTTTCTATGATGTATTGTTAGAAAATTTTATCATGGAATAATTGGAAAATGAATAGGTACTCAATATATGGGGGTCTATTCTCATGATCTACATCTACTCTATAATAGAATATCTAAATAGTATATTCTAGTTGGCCTTCCAGTGGAGTGACAATATTTAGGGGTGTTTTTATTTCCGAAGAAAAATAATTGGACGAAATTTTACCCCTATCTGACGAGACAGGTGTCTTCCGAGAAACTAGTATTCATTTTACCTGCAAGCAATTTTACAGTTTTGTTTGGGTTGTAGGGGGTAGGGTAACATCTGTTATGCTTGTAATTACCTGTTGTAGTGTTGAAGATGAAACATGGAAGCATAAGCATAAATGATATTCTTTTCTACCATTTCTTTATACCATAATTTCTAAATTAAAAAAACTTTGATAATTTTTGATAGGATCCAGACCATTAGAATAGGAGAGATTTTTCATCCCATACCTTCTATTTCTATTTCTATACCTTGGATTTCTCAAATCTACTGTAGAGTAGCCCACTTCAAGAATCTTGTTGAATTTCATGATGTTTTAATTGATCGTGTGAAGAGCTCAGGAGATTTGTAAATTGTTCAAATTCTGCCTATTCAGAATGGCTGCGTTGTCAAGGAAGAAGTTATTTCAGTACTTTTCTCCAACTAGTCCTAGCAGGTGATTGCCAAGTGATGAAGTAATCACACTCTAGAATAGTTTGATAATTTGGCAAGCAGGCCTTTTAGTTTTATGGTATGTGAAATAGAAAAAAATATACCAGCTATATCCTTGCTCTCTTCCATCCCTTTTATTATTCCTCATTACATTCACCTGTTATCTTGATGACGGGTGGTATCAAATACAGCTATGCTGATGATGTACAGTATGCTGATGTATGATGTGGCTACACATATTCATTCTAAAAAACAGAAGTTGAATTGAAATTTTCAAAGGTTCTAAATCCATTTGTGTACAATATTTCATCCAGCTGAACAACTGAATAAGACTACTATTTAGTTACTTACTACATTTTTAGACTACTATTCTGGACTACTAGTTACTATTCGAAGCTCTTCTATTAAAATGGATTGGATTGAAAAATGCCATAATGTAGTGATATTATGGAAGTAAGCTGCTCTCTTTCTCAATCTTCAGCAAAGAATTCAAACTATGATTCACTTTCTCGCCCATAGTTAATTGAATGATTCAATTCAAATTTATCACTATTTTCTGTCTCCTACTTTTCCTGGTACCGTATATAAAATAATCAAATCGAAATTCACCATACATACAATGAGTCATAGATTTATAAACTAGGTTCGTGACTGAAGTTTCATCTCCAATAACAATCTGTGAACTGTGTGTGCGTGCATGAGATGAGATAGCTACTTGTAATGTACATCTATAGGCTGTCCAAGCAAAGAAGACCATCTGGCAAGATCAGAAAATGACTCCAGCTCAGTCAATATTGGCTCAAAAATTATTTATTTGGTCTCAATCATAGGAAACATTCTGATCTACAATTTGAGACCAAAACAATATTTTTTGAACCAATAATTTTTTGACCTGGAGTCATTTTCTCATCCTGCCAAAGGGTCTTCTACTTCTTTGCTTGGACAGACTATACATACATGCAGTAATAACTCCCGAGAAGTTCTATTTGGTCAATTGTCATTATCCCTGTTATTATAGTTTGTCACCGTAGAGTGAACATGCCATAATTCTCTAGGCGTGAACCCCACTTTGTCGATGCTGGCGCATGCGCAGTCAGTACTTGTTTCGTTGTCGGGGTGTGACCTTGGTCTGGACCAATTAGAAGGGGCGATGACCCCGCTGGCAATAGATTTCCGAGATGGTCTTCCCTCAGACCAATGTCCCCATCAGTGGAGCATGTTGCATGAGTGCACTTGTCAAGCTCGGCTTTGATCATTACATCGCCTCTTATAACAAAACCATGGAACTAATCGTGAATGAATCAGACTGGTCGACAAAGGATGATGTTCCAGGTTGATACGATTATATCAAGTCCAATTTATTGATATTAAACTAGGAGCTGGGACTAGTCTTTGCCATTTTGGAACTGTGTTACATCATTACATGTAGCGGAGGGTTGAGAGAGGGTTGTCTGTGCTCTAACTTCGCACCATCAAGTTTGAATAGAGGTAGCCATTCAATTTAATTGAAAGCAACAGTTGGAACAAAACTATGTTAACATTGATGATAAAATATGATTGAATATACAGTATACAGTCGTCATATTATTCTCATTAATCTCTTATTAGGAAAAACCTTGAACAAACAGTTTACAGTACGGTATGTTAATAATATTGACATTGCTTGACTTCATTGTTTGGTGGAGTTATTTAAAGTCATTTTACAGTTGAATCGGGTTAACGTGATAGGATCAGGATGGAACCTTATTTACTTCTTCTCACCTCTATTAGATTATCATTATTTTTTGATAGGTTGGTGATTTAAAACTGCATCATGGGAAATTATGATAAGAAACAGTATCCTATTTGAAAAATCTTTCAAACGCTCTAACAGTACCTAATGCTCTTGCTAAACTGAAATCCCAATTTAAATTCATCTTATTGTAATTTATTAATTGTTAGTATTGTACTTGAATAACACTAGTTATGATGACGAATAGAAATTTCCAGACTTGTATGATTTAGTGTCAATTATCATAGAATCCTCCTCCAATATAACTGTGAATGCCTTGCAACAACTCATTTGCTCTCAAATTAGCTACGCCAACTGGTTTTCCCAATGATTGTCTCGGCATAACAATTTCACTTCCAATTTAGCACTGCTTTATAAATAGTGAAAGGTGGTGTCTCGCTCAGAACAAGACTACAGCAGACAGTACGAATAATGTCCTTACTTGAATAATACGATTATAAATGAATGCCATTTTTATATTATGTATTGAATTCAGGTATATAACAGTGTAGCCTAATGTTATAAAGAATAGTTTTCCAGCGATAAACAAGGCTTATGAAATAATAATAAACGTCCTGTTGTAATCGGCGTACAGCTGTTGGTAATAGTCTGTAGGTGTAAAAAGAACAACTACAGTTGCAACCTTGCTTTCAATTACATTGACTGTATTTGCAACGTGTTGGCTCTATTATTTATCTGAATGATCTCTCAGATAAGTGAAGTGTAAAGTAGATAACAGGTGAATGTTGGCAGAATTATTTATTCACAAAGGCGTTGTCTTCTCATTTCCTAATGATAGCAGTAATAAGAGAGTTATTATTTCCGTATTTATTTGAATAATGCATTCAGTTTATTTATAAAGATGTACTTAGCCCACTTTTCAATGTTGGTGCATGCACACTTTGCACTGCAATTACTATACATTGAAGTCAGCTTGACATTCACCGTAAACCTCTATTGAAATTGCACACGTATTCCAGGTGTACCAGATTTCGTTTAATGTGTTTATAGGCGCGAAGTGTTTCACTGTTGGTTTTTCACACTGCAGGAAGAGAAAGTGTAACACAGCGTTCCTTGTTCCCCGGATTTGCGACACTGCAGTTCGCTCTCAAAGAGCAATTCTGTTGTAATGGGTGCTCAAAAGACCAGGAATTGCAACCGAAACACAAAAAAGTGTCAGGAAATGGGGAAAACGTAGGAAAAAGTGAAAACGTGTTGTGAATAGGAAGAGAAACAGGATAAAGGAATTTGAATTTGGTCGAATTGTTGCCACAAGTGTCAATATTATATGTACAGGCAGGCAGTGATTTGGGTTAAAGAAATGGTTGTTTAATATTTGATTAAATATTTAGTTTAAGGACGAGCTTATGAGAAAAATGAATAAAGAAATTCCATATTACTCACATTTAAGCCTAATTAGCCCAATACTGTAGAGTTCGTAGACCAAGCAAATATAAAACAGCCTTGTAAATTAATTTCCTATCACAAGAATAGATTCTAATAAGCTTCTTTCTCATCGCTTATTGAGAAGATTATTACATTTCCGCCTCCGAATAACTAGCTCTTTAATATGACATTCATTTGACTGATTATCTTGTTGAACAAAAGAAGTTCATTGTCACGGTTAACTCATACAGGAAGATAATTCTACGATAGTCTCAGGGAACTCAATTTGCAATGCTTGATGACATAATATGTCAATTGGTGATTGATTGGACTTTGTCTGTGAAATATCGATAATATAGCTAGCCGAGTTGATCTTTGAATATTGTTTTTGGGCATGCGATACCGGGTGAAGGTTTCATGTTTCAATTCAATTACGTTCCAGTGTTTTGTTTCTGCTCCTTTGGTTAATTCGTCTATCCAGCATTCCGTTTATTTCCTAGACTGAGCCGGGAAGAAGGCGTTTACAGACATAGTGGATAAAAGCTGTTTAAAGTCTGCCCTTCACATCAGTTTCAAGACCTTGCTGCCTGTTAAGGAAGACGCCGCGGTTCGATTGCTCTTAACATTGTACTGAAATGGTTGATTATTATTTCCTCTTATGTCAAATACTTTGCTCTGTTATTGCATTGTATACAATGTGTTTGGAATTAATCCAATTGAATGTCAAGTATTTGTGAATTAGTGTCTTATAGATTTATAGTAGGGCTATCAAATTATAGTAATAGTCTTAAATAGTGATTATTTGTTGAGTTGGTATAGTATCTAAGTGTAGTGTAGTATCGAGGTATATTATTGTATCTAAGTATAATATAGTGAAATAGTAGTATTGAATCTAACTAATAGATCGATCAATAAATAGGCCCAAACGCCCCAAACAATTGAAAATTCTAATTCTGTGCCAACTGCCAAAAACATTTAAGGTGCCAGTAGCATCCATTTCAAAATAGTACATCTGGTTTTCTTTTAGTTGGCTTCAGTATTCAAAATTAATGTTCTCACACGTGGTAGGCCTATATTCTGAGCTTCAAAATAGTAGTTCATTTAACTCCACCTAGTCGTGATGCCAAGTAGGTCATGAAAACACTGGCTTAAGCAAGGCGTCGCTTCATCTGTCTATAATCTATTAGCACTCATCAACGTTGATTGAGAGCACTCCTGATTTGGCCTTCAATAGTATGTCTGTTCGAGTAAGTTCATTTTTTCTCAAATCTACATGTGTGGAGTTTTAGACTGAATTTGATCCTTCAAAACCAAAGTCAGAAGTCAGATAAACAGATTAACTTATTTCATTCTAGTTTACTTCAAGTTGATTTCTCTTTATCTCTTTGAGAAGGAAAGTACTCGACCTTGACTTAACTCAATTTATTATCTTGTACTTGAAGTAACTATGAATCATTGTAATTTACAGAAATCTAGGTCAGATAGAACACAGAAACAGTGCAGTTACATTTTTGAAACAATATTATTGTTTTAAATAAGCTATCTAACAATATAATTGTATTAGATAAACTATTTAATATAACTTACAAATGTAACTCTTATCACAGATTAGTCCTAATAGCTGATCTTTATCAGCAACACCCATAGCTCTAATTGATGATTGTTAATTTTTAGTATTGACTTCACAAATCACGTCATTCAGTGTCTACGTGATTGAATTGTTGTTTTGCTTCTGTGTTTCTGTTTTGTTACTTTATGCATCAAACAATAAGTCAAGTGCATTGTTCAAGTCTGACGTCAGTCCAAGTTGAAATTTTCTTCAAGATTTGGCCATTATACCATATTACGTCAGAAAATTCCAATCAAAACTTCCCACTGTCAACCTTCAAAGTTTTGTTGACATAAAGTCTGCTGTAGGTTTTTCAAAGTTTATAACATTGTCTAATTGTTGTAGAAACATTTTCATTTGTCGGGTTTCTAATTACTTGATTAACATTTGATAGGTTTTCCCATTCACAAAATTTCTAGGAAAATAATAACAGTTTCCAGATTTCTATCGAATATAATCGAATATAATTGTATAATATATACAATGTATATATTATACATTGCAACCGCCCTTTGGACAAACAACTTGTTATACGAAACTAGTATATCGCCATCTTGAATGCAAACTATGGGTTTTTCAAATTTTTCATATGTTTGTAGGGGGAATTCCTTAAAAAAACAAACATATTTTCCTGGTAAGTAGATGATGAGGAAAGGTGGCCATCGATTTCAGTCGTATACTTTAATAGATGTAACTTCGTAATACATTTCGTCCCCCATTTTATACGTGCAACGCCAATACGAAAGTGCAAGGAATACATTTTCAAGTATAAAGTTTTAAAGCCAAACATATCACAACATTCGGACCCCAATCTCAATCGGACATCCGCAATATAAATTAATACTGAAAAATTATCATGTTCTTGAAATAATGATAGTTGTGGGCGTGACCAATTTGTTTTAGACAATTATTCAATATCTATCCATCATTGAATTATAAATCGTAAATCAAAAGTGTCTACGTCTGTGATCAATACGTTATTGGAAATATCAAATATGTCAAATAAATGAGAAGAAATGGTGTGTGGGAGAAAGCTCAAAGTTTGAGAGAATACGTAGAGTTGGTTTGTGGAAGCTTTATCAGTGCTCTGCTCACCTTTCGTCACCCGTGCCCCGTGCCACACTATTTATACGAATAGCTTCCGATCTTATCCAATTTGCTTTTGTGGACAAGGAGATTATCAACCTCTGTTATCGCACGTGTTTACTCACTGTCGATCCACGTGGCTGTCGTTAAATCCCTTGCAAAAGAGAAGTTCAAGAGAGGAGTAGAAGGTGCAAAAGAAATAGAAAATTGAAAAGAGAAGTTCGAAAGAGCTTGAAAAGCTTTCCGAGAAAGCGAGAGAGTAAGGTGGAAAAGCTTTCCCAGAGAGCGAGAGAGAAAAAGTAGAAAAGCGTAGGTTGCGAGTTTCCGCGTAGCCTGTCGCGCTTTTATCATATTTCAATATTATTCCATCCAGATTTCCTCACACAATATGTTCGTTACTGTGTGAGCTATTCCATTATTTCTGTTTTCTCTCCTCTTACCTCTGGAAAATGTGATGATAATAATGGTGAAGGTCTTGGCACTGGCGGCTCGTGCCCACAAAACAGGTGAAGTGCTGTACAGTAAAAGATACGGGCACTTCACCTGTTTCGTGGGTACGAGCCGCCAGTGGGTCTTGGAAATGTCTATTCGCTTATCGTTATCATTGCATTGGAAGTAGGTATTTACTTCGATTGATGTGAAGGAAACCTGAAGGGATGTCTCTTGTTAGACCACCCTGTAAGCAGGAAATAACTCCTTTTATTACCATTGTTGATATTGTTCTTTTTCTATGTAACTAGCGTCATGAAATTGAAAACCACCACTGATTGTCAGATTTCTCACGATATATCATGACAATGTATCATAGTCATGTAAAGTCGTCTGGTATAAAACACACTACACTCACTTCTTCACTACTGCTGTACTACAGCGCTTACATACTGTTTGAAAAGATAAAATAATAGAAAATCATCACTGACGGTAAAAGTTGCTTCATAGATTCCATACATCAGAAGATAATTATTAATTTGAATCAGAACTCCGATTAGCACCGTATATCTTCATTTGATAGTTATCTTAATTTCCATATATTTTAATCCTTTTTTTATTACAGTATTATAATTTATATTCGCGTTTCAATTCTCAGATCAAGGAACCTAGTGAATAAAAATGAGAAAATCTTAGGTAATCTCAAGATAAATTTTACCAATTTATACTTCTTTGTATTAGTTTTTCCTTCAAACATAGCAAGTGACTGTTTAGCCTTGTTGGATCAAGTCTTTGTTGATGTGGTCTAGGATCAATTCAAAACTATTTTATGCTCAGCCTCAATGTTTACTCTTGACTTTCACTATTTAATAGCTATGCTTCTTGCTCACCATGGATTATGAAATAGAAGTTAATCTTCAATTGAAAGTTAGTGCTCTGCTCTTCGTCAACACAATTGTAGCAACTGTAGTTTCGTTGTTATCTCCACTCGTGTAATTATTATTGTAAGGTTGAGCGGTCATTAAGTGGTGGTGGAGATGTTATGTGTCCTAATTGTTATGCAGGTGTACGGTGCGAGCGAGCTATCATCCATCATTAGCTCCTTGGGTTCATGGGAACGTGACCAAGGCCACGCCATGCCACACCACAGCACTTGTGGTTAGCCCAATCAAGTTCATCCTCAAGTTCTTCACCCCAGACTTATGAATAATAAATCCAAACTGATTTAACCATCCAAACAGCTTTGTTTTAACCAGCTCTCGTTTTTCCATTTTGTTGAGTTCAACTTGTAGTGGGAACAGGATAATTACATCTTTGTGTCTTAAATTGTATGTACGAATGTACACAACAAGAATATTGAGGATGGCTAGAACAGCAAATTATAATTGTGAGAATATCTAAGATTGAGAGAGAGATCGCAATAAAAGTGTAGAAATAGAGAAAGAGATATCAGTTTTATTATAGAGCATCTTCAAGGATACCAGTGTAATGAATTTGTGTATACGTTTAATAGATAACATTTTATGACTGTTGATCTACAAGTCAATAAATATTGAACTATTTGGTATTCGATTCGAATAAGCCATAAACCTTTAATAGATAATTAAGAGTTATATTAGATGAACTCATATAAATTTTTCAAGGTCTACTACTTTTGATCGATAACTACTGTTCAAGAATTTTTGCAAACTTCCTTTGTTTGGCATGTCTTCCAAGTTCTATTATAAAGTAGTTTGATTCCTTGATTTTTCTGCAATCCAAATTTCGAATAGTAGATTTGCCTTACTTGCTGTTGGTTGTATTCCAAATCACTTTGCGTTGGCTCGGAATGCTACAGATTTCTTGTGAGCTTATTTCACTTCACCCAATTGGGCTTCTCATGGTACCCTGTTTGTAAGTCGTGTTGTCCATCTATAATACATAGAAGGTTACATTGATTATCTAGACAGTAATCTGAATTGAATGCTTGTATTACTGGTCGATAACAAGGCATCAGCTAGATATTTATTTTTTATCGCCTTATCGCCCACACAAAATATGTGAGCTGCGTTGGGAATTATTAATACGGAACTTAACTCGTTGTTTTGTACAGAAAGTTTTCATCGACGGCTTATCTTTTAATCATAATCTTATAATGAGAATGAGAGATATCTGATGATTTGATGTACTGTGAAATTTGAAAATATGTGCGATATATTTTCCTCCAATGCCATAATAATTAAGCCCACTTGAATTTTTATTAACAACTTATCAAGAGACGTATATGGGAACATGGGTGATTAATACACACGCCACAGTACTTATGGTTAACTCCATCAACTTCACTCCCAAGTTCTTCGAGGAGCTCTTCAGACCCATGAGGGTCTTGTAAGAATCCCTTCTTATTTCACCAGAATCGAAGTGAGTTCTTACTTCAAGTGAATGCTTCACTTGATAACTTTGCATCATTGACTTTTTAATGCAGCCAACGAATATTTTCCAACGAATTTGTTTGTTGAACGGAGTAACCAGACAGTATTTAGGACAGATTCGTTTAGGTAGAGCAAAGTCTGATTTTCGCGACGAATGGTGATTGGCCTACTTGAAAAATCCTTTTGCAAGATTGAAAAAGGCTGTGACGTAACTGCTTTGATAGCTGCTTGCTTTACTTTTCGTTTCCGTTTTAATGTGCGTATCAAATTGATACAGTTTTCCATGGCTCATTCTCTCGCTCCATCAATTTATTTCTCTGTCATCTACTGCCACAGCCTCTGTAGCTCCCCGCTGTTGCTCCAGATCTGTTGCATTGTCGAGAAGATGGATTGTAAAAGAAAAATTATGAAATTCTCCATTTCGCAATTTGTGATCCAATATGATGGAAAAATGAAATTGAAGGGAATAAAAATAAACCGATTTGTTAACAGTATTCTATTTTTGATACAGTACTGCATACAGTATCAGTATCTATACAATTGTTGCATAGTCATACAATGTGAATTGATCGATTGAAAATTTGCCAATAAAATAGACAATGCCACCATTGAATATTTTTTCATACCTTTGGTCATTCCATCTCTGTTCCAAAAATGTATGAAATCACCTGCCATGTGGTACAACAGAATTTTGAAACAATAATTTATTTAAAAACTGTAACCGAATTGTGTAATGCATGGTGATATCAATAATTTCACTGCCTCTGCGCGTAATGCACAATGACCATTTTATATCAAGTATATCATACCGGAGAGCGTAGACCTGAATAGAGTAGCTGTAGCAAATCGTTGACTTATGAATATAAAGGTCTACCTCTATATTCACTGCTTGTACCTACATATCTTAGAAAACGCCCTCTATAACCGACTCGGTCTGAGTTACAGTGCACGTATTGTATTTTGAAAGGTCCTTCTCTTTACGACAAAATAAAATAGCTCAAGTTTATTACGTGTATTGCGTATTGTGATAGTGGCTATTGTTCGTTCTTTTGTCGATTACGCTATGTCTTACTGTAATTGCAGTTTATGGAATGCAATTGCTTTCTTACAGCACCTGTTCATAACTTATGTATTTCAAATAAAAATGCATTGCTGTTTTTGACCTCATTGTGCTATTTAACAATATTTATTTATCAGTATTGTACGAAATAGGTTAGATAATATGTCTTAAACCTCCTGGAAATATAAATAGTCCTGGATAAATTTATTGACTTGGACTACTTGAAATACGACCTTCAGTACGAAAAATGACGAGATTATCAATAATATTTTCTCTGATGATAATTCTTCACTCATTCAGTATACAAACATTTTTTCTCTATTTACATATTTCTGAAATGGATTAATTACAAATTATGTTTTTGCAAAAAATGACAAAGTCAATCAAAACAAACCTTCCTCTTTTTGATAAGAATGACGTAAATATGACGATTCGCCATCTTTCATTTCTTACAATTATAGTAGTGTAATAGTACCTAAAGAGATTAGTTGTTTCTTTTACGTAATCATGATTGTTGAAAATATTAACTCTGATAACCCTTGTGTCTTATGATTACTCCTACTATGATATAACTACAATGTGCCATTATCCTTTGGACTAAATGTCATAGTCATCATTTCGTATTTAGTGTATATAACTAATGACAAGAGTGCCATCAATATTGAAATTATAATTATAACAATCAGCACTGTCTAAAAATAAATTATCAAATACATGTCATATGGCAATTATTCAATTAGTACTTGACCTTTGAATTTGATGCGTCCGTCGGGTGCTCAATGTTTTTTATCTGTCTCTCGCACTTTTGAGAGTGAAAAAATTGTTTTGAAATGTATGTGTATTTTTTGCTAAACCAAAGTTCTTGCTTTTTGAAGTCATTCGATTCAAATGCTCATCCTATTGTGCAAATCTGCAGATCTATTGAACACCAGTACATCTATCTATTCTTCAAATCTTCACTTACAGACTGTAAAATATTATGTAGTGCTAAAAAGTATTCCATGGACTGTATGCTGGAGTTTCTATTAAAACTACGATACCATAATAGCTCACAATATAACTTTTGAATATTGAAATGGTATTGTGAGATTTAAAGGAATTATGATGGTATAGGATCTCATAACCTAAGTTGAAATCATTCAAAGTTTCTCATGTTGATCATTATTAAAATTTCATGTTTATTAAAAAGTTTTTAATAAATGATAAATAGATTAGTCTTACGGATTTTTTTAGTACTCCAACATTTCAGCACTCAACATTTTAAATATTATGAATACTGTACTTTGTGTACCTCATTAACTAAAGTTGTATTTAGTCAGCTAAGTCTTTCAATTATACCAAAAATCATCTACTTGTCTGTTGATAGATCAGAGATCAGAGGTTTGCCAAGAAGTCAATTCTAGAGTACTTGTTTTATCGGTACAACTGGCCTAGCTGCTCGATTGCATAGCTTTTATATAGTTGCAAGGCTAATCTATTTCGGTGTCGCTTTGAAACGGTGCTAATTTTCCAATTCGTTGATCCCAATGCGTTGTAACCAATCGCCAGGTCATGCCTGGGATTTGGTTCTGTTCAGGACTGACATCAGGGAGAATCTGAATCCAATTTGTTGAATTTCTGCAAATTGGAAACTATAGCAAGTGCATTCAGCTAGTATCACAGTATAAAATAACGCTTCGCTTTGATACAATCTGGAACTAAATTCCCATTGAAAAATAATTTTGGGAAACTTTATAAGATTTTCTTAAATAAACAACTTTTTGTAGAGGGAATGATATAACATTCTTTATATTCAATATTTGTTTCATATCAGCATTGACCAACTGTTCGCGTACAATTGAAAATCTGAACTTTTCTGTAATACTCAAAAAAGTAACTTATTAAAAAATTCGCAAATAAGGTACAAAATGTTTATGTCTCTTGTAATTTTTTTTATTAATTGAGTTATTGAGGATAATAACTAAGTGGTGTTTTTCCCAGTTGTGGAAAAACTAATTATTTGATGAAATTGAATGTCAAATTAGCAGTCAACCTAATTAATCTAATTGGAAGTCTATAATAAAAGAAAGTTGATATCTTTATTCATTAAATTTGTTAACGTGAACTGCATATAAGGAAAGTAGAATAAAAATATTTCATCGTGCTCAGTGAACTCGAATGAATCACTAGTAATCCGCTTACAAAGCTGGACCTATCAGAAACATTGTATTATCAACACCAGTCACATCCTTGAAAACATGTGAAGATTAAAATACAGGCCTACTAACAGGAAGTGCAGTTAATTTATCGAGACTGCTGAGCAACAACCATATAGTGGTAAACTTGTTACTGTTTGTTCTTTGATTTCATTATTGAACTAAACGTAATGGTTGAATTTGATAATGCCTAGTTTCAATGTGGTAAGTCAGTTTATTTTTATGTGTCGAAATGTGTCGATTTGGCGCCTTACCAGCGACCACAGAATACACTAATATACCTAGTACATTTGTATGTGAAGACATTTCCTCTGAATTGGCGCCTCACCCACGACCACAGAATACACTGATATACCTAATACATAAGTGTTATGTGGTCGTCGGTGCCCCAGACCGACTTGGGCTTTGTGGCGATTTGAACGGATGGCGGTAATTACTGTTCAAGTGATATGAAGGAGGCTGTGGCATAGCACAGGCCTAGGAAGTGACCCACTTGGATCTCTGCGGGTGCCAGCCAGATAGAAGCAACCACAATCAGGAAGCTGCAGCCTACTGACTACTGCTCTCTTCTAACTGATTCTAAATTTAGATCAAGCCTGTTTATTCGAATGGCATAAGAACACATATAGATATAATACAGATGCCTTTGTTGAAGCTAGGAAATCTTTAAGTAATGGCCATCAGTTAATAATTCTAAACACAGATAAACAATCTCTTCCAGTCGGTAAATCTATAAACAAGGACTGTCAGTGTAACTACAACGAAAAATACTAGATATTTCTAGAAATTGATAGCCTCTTTCACATGATATAAGTGACTCTTCATTCAAAATAACTTTATTGTTTGGAGTGAGATATGAAAATCTACAATTCTAGCTTTTTGTGTAAATCACTAGAGGAACCATTGGTCACGCATTGGTGACCAATTCTCAAATTCAAATAAAATGGTGAACAATTCTCAATTCAAATAAAATACTTTCCATATTGTAATAATGGTTCCTTCATCAGCATTACAGAATTGTTGGACCCAGAAAGAAAGGAACTTCTTGTTATTATTTTCAATACTTCTTATTTTATACCGCTACTCTTGGTTTAGACGTTATTTCATAACATGAATTTCGTTAATTATTTCTAAATTTGGAGAAAATGATCCTAATGATTGATTTTTTTTGTTTCAGGTAAGTTTCATTATCAATCTACTAAGAGTAAAACTTATTCCAGTTTCGTGAGTAGTTATAATTAGCAAATAATTGGAGTAAAAAATAATATTAAGTATTGTACTGAAGCAATGTTGTAAATTCTAATGCATTCGAGGAAACTATTGGAATAATATTTTTGAACTGATATGAAAGTATCGAATTCACATTATCCTGTTATTTTTTCCAAAAATAGTAAAAGTATAATTCACTTCATATTAAATTTCATACTCTGCTTTTCCTCCAACTCTCAAAGATCATTGCATTTTATCATAATGATTAACTAGTAACACCTATCTGCTTTGAGATAAAATATGTGAGTATGAAGTTATCTACTTCAATTATAAATGAATAATTGAATATCGGTCTCTTCTTATTCGAAACACCAATTTTCAATAATTTTTCATCTGGGTTGAGATCGCATTAATTTAAAATAAGTAGAGCTCAAATCGTCCTCCTTGATAAGTCTCAAATTAAAAGATTGGGCTCAAAAATGAGCGGTTTCAAAAGTTGTTTGTCCAGTGAAAGTTGTGGCAGGTGCAGCGCAGTGTTGAGGCTGATCTGATCTGATCCTAAGTTGATGAGGAGCCTGCCACTGATAAAGATGCTTTGATTTTCACCACGAGATGACTATCCGCTCAACTGGAAGACCACTAATCCATTTCTGGAAGCCGTCGTTTGATCTTGTCAATCCTGCTTTCAACCGGTTCAATGATTTCCAGATTTACCAGCTTCTGTTTGGTTAGGTTTTGCTGTCGCTACAGTTAGCCACGCGGTTCCAATCAGGGCTTTCTGTTTCAAAATATCCTCTTCTGATCATAAGTTGGTACTTCGATACATTTCGATTTCGTCTCGGGTAATTCGCACACTTATCAACAGATAATCTTGGTTCTATAAAAGTCATTAACTACACTACTTAGAAAATATATACAACGATTAACTATAGAAAAACATGTTAAAAATCTCATTCCTCTCTTTTCCGTATAGCATGCAGTATCTGATTTTTTCAAATGTAGAGAAAATCATGAAATTCTCACTGTTCTGGTTTATGACAATCTTAATTAGATTCTGATAGATCAGATCCGAGGTCTTTAATTATCAACTCCTCCATCTATTCTCAACTTTTAAAATCCTACATACAGTACATTGTTCCAAGTGAAAGAGTAATCATTTTTCGTGGTACCGATTCATTAAATAACAATAACACATTAGTGTTACTGATTAGTAGTCATGAATTATGAATTGTATTCTCAGAATTTCTCAATAAATGGACTACATTGTTGACTTTCAACCATTTTTCTACATAGTTTTTATTTATTTTTTAAATTTTTAGCTTGAAAAAACTAGCTTATCGATTCCTTAAAAACAATACACATCATATTATTTTGAATTTTTAATAATAATCTGATTATATGTATTGCACCATTCAAAACATGATCTACCGGTGTTATCTAAACAAGGGGTTGAAAACTTCACCGACAACCGACTCAAACAATCTTTTTCAACTCTTTGTTTGTGATCTGTGCTTGGGATCCGACAATTTCCACGGCCACCTCACGAACTCATGCAGCATTCATGCGTCGTACATTTCCCCGCTCATTGAATGTCAATGTGCTGTCTGTGAACGCTCCATGCAAAAACGAGCGTCAGGGCTGTTTTTGTCGGCTCATTGCTCTCGAGTTCAACGCCTGACAACCAACCAACCAACCAACCACCAGAGCAAAAGGCAAAGTTCAAGACTTATGCCTGAGCTGCGGCAACCCACTTCCACCTTCCTGCAGCAGAATGAGAGCATCCCCAGTCAGTAGGTCATCAACTAGTCGTATTCTGAGCTGGAGAGTGTACGCACTCTGCAAAATGCGTGACTGCAGTGCAGTATAGTGCCTTTTGAAGTGTCTTCTACACTCACTGTACAGTGAAGAGAAGGCAGACGAGTTTTTGAACGAGCTGATTTCCTGCTGATTGGTTGGAAGTTGGAATTATGGGGAAATTGTCATAGTTCAGACAACAGGCTCATCCAGTTTTCATTTTGTGCTCGATGGAGAATATTGTAATCACGAGAAGCTTGTGTCTGTCATTGCTGTTAGAGGAATGAATGATATGAAAAATCCTCAAACTCCGTTTGAAATAGGGGTTAAATTAAGTTTTTTCATTTCTCAAAAGCACTCATACTAGTTGGAGTGAATCAGTATGGTACAATGAATAATCAGTATAGAATGTGTGAGTATGAATGTGTATAGTATGAATGTGTGGCATTATAAGCATATTTTGGTTAAAATATGGAATATATTAATTTAATTTTTGAAGTAAGACGTTTTGGACTTTATTGTGTGTGTTTTATCCATCAAGTTTAGTATTCCCTCTGAAAAATGGAATACTGTTCCAGGCATTCATTTGAAAACTACCAAAGTTATATTGAAGTTCACTATTGAATAAATACGGCATCCCATGGTAAATTGTGATCCTCAATAATATATTAATTCAAATGATGAATTTACTTCTCCAAAGTGTTCTCATTATAAATTCTACATTCTTCTAGAACATCCTCATGAGAATTCTATGTTAATCGTTTTTCAATTACGTATCTCTAATCTCACTCTAACTAACTATTGAATCTATCTGAACTATGGGTAATTATTTGGGATGGATATCAAAGGAGGCTGTTAGAATTTATAGAATTCTGTTCTGTAGAGGGTGAGAATTGTGGAAAACATTTTAAAAATTTGACGTTATTGATAGGTATTGGGAGAGAAATTAATCAGGACAACTTGAATGTACTAGTAGGTACTCCTTCTGATAACGAGGTTCTTTTCATTTCGTTATCCATTACTCGACTTTTACATGAAGCACACAGTTGTTGCTTGCTCTTCCTAATACATTTTCTTGACGCATCGTTGCTCTACGCTCGTGTTCTTCCGTGATTTCTCGATGCGCACTGGCGATCTCTTTTAGCCATTATTACTCTTCCAGTTGGTAGCCTACTGAAAATACAATTCGGCACTAACTAGGAAATGACGGTTCACCTTTCTCTTCGTTGCCGTTATTAAATGAACATCTTTTTTTGGATTTGATTTTCACCTTATTAAGATTTTGAGAACTTTTTTACGTAAGAATCTAGGAATTGAAAAATTACTCTTTACTGTATATTGTAAAGTTTGATGTTGGGTAAACATTTACTAGAAGAAAGCTATTTAAAGTATTTGAAATGTTTCACAGTATATCAGAACAGCCTCTTCGTTACTGTTATTAAGTGAACTTTTTTTTAAAATTACATTTTACTATCAGTAAGATTCATAGAACTTTGTTCACTTGAGAATTCAGAGAATTAAAGAACTACTCGATTCACTTTAAGGTTTGACATTGTTCTAAACTTGAATTATAAGAAAGCTTTATTCTATTTAGAATATTTAACAGTATATTAGAACAGCCTTATTCATCCATACCATAACATTCATTCAATTTCTATAGACATATAGATATAGCCTTTTACCATATTATATTGTAAATCAATATAGAATTTCCATAAGCTACATCATCCACATGTATACAACCTTCAACTATGTCAAAATCAATGTGCAAGAATCTATTGCAGCTTGCATGATTTCCCAACCAATAGAATGAAACCTGAAAACTCTATCATGAAAGTGTACCAATTAATCGGAATATTCTGTTCGAGTGAAATGTCAATCAAAAGCTGTCTGCTGTATTTTGTGTCTGAGCGTTCTATCCAATCAGTAACTCTTGTCAGCTCATACGACATACATGCTACTAGCTAAAATCATAATTCAACTATGAACTATAAAATCCATTTGCTATGTTACTCTCACGATAGTCGTGTCACGTCCTATCATAATGTCAGCTTTGACACTGTTAAAAGAGTATTTATTTTCAGAAAATTTCAGTTTGAAAAAAATTTGATAGCTCTGTTGAAAAATTTCAAAAGACCAACTCAATTTTCCGCCAGAAAAACTTTACTTTAGGGACATGACGTGAGATCGTTTTTTTCGCTGGCATTAGCATGAGAGCGTCGTTTACCTTTTACAGAACTTGAAAACTGTTTACTGCCCTCAACTTTGATGTAGCGAGCTGTTAATTCGTCCAGGAATACTCGAGACAAGAAAAATTACCCTAGGATTAAATCTACTGGAACTAATCTGTTGTGAGTTATTCTAGTTTGCTCTACTTACCGTTGTATTTCGGGGTTTCAGGAAGGTTTTTTTCGGATGAAATACTCATGGTCAACTACAAAACTGTTCTTTTACCTCGAAAAAACAAATAGCAGTAACAAAGTAGAGTGTAATTTATTTGAATGGACAATAATTGTTATTCTGAATCACTATCAAACCAAGATCTTTCACTCACTTTTAAAAACTCAACTCTGTTAAGGAAGAGGTTATTATCAGTAATAAACTTGCTTGTAATTCACTGAGAAGGAAAATATCTTATAATAATCATGTTTTCCAAAAATTACTTGAATTACTATGAAAAATCAATCTATTGAGACTTTGCGAGCTCAAATAATCAGCGTGAAGTGAAATTCATTATTCAACTTTTTCTTTGAAATTTTTTTTGATGATGATGTCCACAAATGGGTTCTCCGAGGCCTGTGCATGGGTAATTAGATGAATGATGACTGATGATGAATAGAAAATATTCGAATGTCATATTCTTAGTATTTTGATGTTAGTATTGATTCTGAAAGATCCAAACTTAGCTGCAAGATCAAAACCTTTCCCTTGAAAGATGGATATTTTCATAGTGGAATATCCTTCATGATTGAAACTGAACTAAGTTTGGTGGAACGAACAAACGGTAAGCTGCCGTATTCCCTCTGGAGCACCCAAGGGCTTTTGACTTCACCATAGCCCTATTAAAAGTTTATTCATATCTAAAGTTCACACCAAACATCCAAACTCCTCATTTTCTCCATATTCCCATCGCGCTCAAGTTCTACTCCTTCAATTTTGGCTCCTTCATGGAGATCATTATGATCATTATTCATTCAGCCAACATAATCAGTAGATTATTTAGAATACAAATTCTCAACTGTAGGATATAACTCACGTGACTGGAATATGCGTGTTCATTAGTAATGGCTTCTAGCTTCTTTGCATATGATTATTACCGTTTCATAATGCAGAAATCGCTACTTCAGTATCAAATGTGATGGTATCAGTATCATGGAACTATTATAAACATTGAACTAGCCATGCCTCCTCATGACTAGTTACACGATATTTCCAGTAGCTTTGAAATAACTAACCATCATTACCGCAATATTATTATTCTCACCACAATACTTGTTAATACCACAATATTTTTATTCTTCTAACCAGGAATTCTCTTGAAATGCTCCTCCACTTCCAACAATAATTCTCCTTTATCTTACTATTTTCTCTTATACTTGAAGTTACAATTCATTTTCATTACTACATAGATCATATAATATCTTATGAAGAACCTATCTCTCTCTTTAACCCTTTAATTGAAAATTGTAGAACTTACATCACATCATCCTTACTAGTAAGTAGTAAGTACTAGTTCAGTATAGGATCGAAGAAGATAGATTTGGCGATTTGTTTGTACAGAAAAGTGAATCTTTGTGTTTCCTTTATCTCAGGGTAATAAAAAATAACTGAAAAAGGATACTTAACTGTGATGTGATATTATTTAAAAGTGAATCATTCTTTCTCTCATTTTCTCAAACTCACTCTCCCTCTCTCGTATTCGTTATTCATGTACAGTAGTATGGATACCTCAGTAGTCTTTATGCTATACGGTGTGTATTTTTATGACTAATTTTTCGTAGATATTTTACTTATCAATTTCGTTCCTCTGTTCAACCTTCCTCTCAATAACTGAGAACCGATTCAATTTACTTTTCTGTTTCATCCTATACTATACTCTATCAATTACATACTCTATCCAATTCTTCTTCTTCTTCTTCTTCATTTTCTTCTTCTTCTTCGCCTTCGCCTTCCCTCCCTATCTAACTACCTCTCGTCATGCGTTAGGAATTTGTTAAAAAAATAGTTGAAAAAACCAAATAGAGTATAGCAGAACTCGTAGCAGAAATAGAAGATGGCATTGAAGAGAAGCAGTGCACAATGCACTCAGCTCAGCAGTCAGCAGATCAGCACTCAGCAGCCAGTGGCCCTTGACAAAGGAACTGGTCCCTGTCCCTGATGCTGCGCCGTCCAAGGGTCGTCGACCTCTCTTCTTCTCTCTCTTTTTTCTTCTTCCTATCTTCCACTCCTCCATGGTCTTCCGAGCATCTTCAAACCACTCTCTTCCTCTTCTTCATCAACTTCACTTCTTCATGGTCGTCTTCCTCTCCCCTTCACTATCATTCTCTCTCTCTTTTTCTAAAATATAGACCTGTATCACTCTCTTTCTCGAACTAACTTGGAGCCAACTCCAGTGGCAGGTTTATAAGGCCGACATCCGCTCGCTGGCTGGCTGGCTGACTACAGGCTTGTCTTCTTTTTAACGAGGACTCGATTAATACTCTTATTTGTACGTCAGTTATCTATCCATCCGCGAGACACAGCCGCAACCGATACCTGTATCGCCGGCCGAGACGAGAAAAAATCACCTCTTATCAGTTGGCAAGGAAGGAGATCGAGCATTGGTTCCTTGAGTATAATTCAATCATAGAGGATTGGAATAATTAGTTACTCTTTACTCTATGGTTTTAATGGAGACAGTATTTCATGATTGGACTAATGTGGATGCTTTGTGGGTGCCGTCTTTCTAGTGCCCCAGAATAAATACTGACATCAATCTTACTGTTTATTTAATAAAAAAGAGATTTTGATGTGAAAAAAGTGCACAGTCGATAATTCCTCAAATCTATTCGTAAAACAGCAGTCGGTATAATGACGATTTTCTACAGAATACTTGGAGTGATTCGATAATTTTGGAAGTTTCATATATCGCTAACTAACCTTGCTGCTACTACTACTTCTTCTTCTTCTTTCTCTTCCTCTTCTTCGTTCCTCCACTTTTTTTGTATATTCTTTTTCTCATCTTCATAATCATCATCATTTCCTCTGGGATTTTTGTGATACTTCTCTCTTTCAAGATCTTTCAGTCTTGGTGAGGACTTGGCAGGGTAAGCTAAAAAGTAATATTTAAAGCTACAAAACTGGTTTCTAGGAATAATCCGTAATTGATTGGGAAGATGTCATCTAGTAGGTCATAATAATTATCGCAATTATTGTTTTTAACAAGAAAGCAGTGAATTTCATTCCTCGGTTTGGAGCATTCTGGAAGTTATTATAGATTGAGAAGAGTTATCTATTTCGTCTACGATATAGATAATAATATGCGTTTCATTGTCCTCTTTTTAATCATAATCACATGGAGTCATTATTATTTCCATACTCCATTACTTCCAGAGTTCCAACATGTTTATCATCCAACTTTCGAGGGTCACTGTGATTCGCAAACTTCATTGAAGTAGTTGCCCAACTTTTGATTGAATCCATTGCAAAAGTGCCGCCTAACTTTGGGCCAGTGGATGAGAGTCAGTGAAAGCTCTCAACTGCTCTATTCTGTTGACGATAAGTTGTGCCGTGCCGACATCGATATCAAACCGCACTGCGACAAGCGCTGAGTCATTCCAAACGAATCAAGTCATCCTCACACAAATACCGAGTTATTAGAATTGACTCGAACTATCTCACTTCAAACACATTAACACTGACTTGTCATGACTCGGTTGACTCCAGTGAAGCTATTAGAATCGACTAGTATAGAGTCATCTCAATTTAATGCAAAGACAAAAACGAAACAGTACAGTATTAGAATCCACTCAAATCATCTTAATTAGAACCTCTCATTAGTATTATTGAGAGTTGGAGTCAATACAATTAACGAGCATAAATATCGACTAATTAGAATTATTGTTTTTGTTTCTAGTCATACTTATTCACATAAATTAATACATAGTTATGTATGATTGATTCTAGTTTTTTCTTTCAAGAACTGACTCATTCTGACTCACAGACGTTGCATCGTTATGAGTGTGCTAATAGACACATTTTCATTTGTGTGTAAATGAGTATTCAAATTGGTATCGATGACGTTTCCGGCTTACTGGTTGTGTGCCTTAATTACTCAATATGCTCGAGTACGGTAGTCATTTCATCATTAGTCATAGGAAAACGTAACGTGAACGTTTCAATATCCCTAACGTGAACGTAATGTTTCAATATCCCAATAATGAGGTGACGTGGCAAAAGGAGGATAATTATGGTTTTTGACAGTGTGGAATTGTGGAATAGCCTACTATTGAAATATAAAATCCTGACCTAATTTGAAATGGGAAAAAGTCATCAAAGAATATGAAGAGGAATAAGAAGGAGAAAAAAGGAGAAGAAGAGGAAGAAGAAGATTGAGATAAAGAGAAAGATTATTATGATGAAGAAGAAAAATATGAAGGAAGTTGTTAGAATATTCTAATTCAGATAATATTTGGAATCCAAGTATATTAGCCAATTTATTGTAATTAGCAGTATTGCAATAGAATAATTCTGCAAAATTATAATCCCAATATTTATTTATTCATATCTTGGTATTGAGAAAGGTATACAACTTCAAAGGAAGGTTACTTCAAAGGAAAGGTATACAATTTGCTCTCACACAAATCTTTTCCTCCAACGATTTGCGTAAAAGTATTAGTTTTGGTAGGCCCTCTATTTAAGTCTGTTTCAATTCCAGTGTAGCTCAGTGGTGTTGAAGAGGAATTTTGAAAATACATCAAGTAAATCTGTACTAACTATTATTGTGAAAATATGGGTGGAGTGAAAATTCATGGGATGTAGGATCGCAGGAAGTCAGTCAATTGTTTTCATGATGTTGATGATTGTAATAAAACGTTTTTACAATGACTCACTGTTGGCTACTGGAATAATCTGTATTCAAGCAATGTTTCCCAAACTGTTTTTTGAACAGGCTCGTTTATCGGACAAGCTGACGAAACTTTTTATAGCGGGCCAAAGAAAGGCATCCTTATAAGGTGTTGCCTGTTGGATTTATTGTTTCCCAACATCGAGCTTATTAGCGGCTGTATTAAATTTTCTACCAGAAGCTACATCATACTTTTTTCGCTTCTTGATTTCAAACTTGAGATTGTCTATTGCTGCCTTTCGGGCCCGGAAGATGGTAATGAAATTCAGCGGAACTGAAAAAGTTGAATTTTTAATGGAGTTGGCGCGTCAAGTGAATTAGAAAGAGCTAGTTCTATTCAATAACTTATAATTCCTATTTTTATAAAATATTCCGAGTCCACTATGAAAAGAAAATTCCCCGCTAGTGAATTTGTTAGTGAGATTTTTGATCGATTTTTAAGAATCTCTAAAGCATATTTCTAAACCATACAACAATTATTGGAAATGAGAGATGAGCTGAATAGTAATCAGCTGTTTCTAATAAAATTAATCCAAGAAGTTTAAATCTCCTTCTCCCAATTATTTATTTAGCGTATGGCTTTTAAGGCCCATTCTACACGGGCGTAGCAAACGCGGCGTTAACGTCGCGTTAACGCGTCAAAATGTTTTGCAAACTACACGAGGCGTAGCAAACGCGTGAAGAGAAAATCGAAATGGCTAAACCATACAACAATTATTGGAAATGAGAGATGAGCTGAATAGTAATCAGCTGTTTCTATTAAAATTAATCCAAGAAGTTTGAATCTCCTTCTCCCAATAAAATAGCATTACATTTCCTGTCATTATTGATAAGTAGCTTAGTAGCTTTTTATTATTGATATTCTTTCAATTGTTGAAATTTTTAATTCTATAAGTGATCTATTATCATCAAAATTCAGTTTTACTTCCCAAGAATCAGGTTTTCTTCGGTTATAATGGTGAGCTAAATATGAGTGGTGTCTGTATAACCTAAAAATGTCACGTGTTTCAACATTGACACATTTTCAGATTTAATTGTTGAATTTGTGTATTAGTTGTTATCCAAAGCTTCAATAATTATGTAATATTTCGAAAGTAGTAATTGGATTGTATGCAGCTTAAAATGCATTAATTAAGTAGATGCTTTTAAGATACTGTATTTATTATCTTTTGTTAGCTTTAATATTTCTTCAGCCTTTATCTTTGTCCAGCTTTCTAGAAGTGAAACCTGCCATGTTAGTTTATGCTTACGATACGGTTGTTTGACAGCGAAATGAAAACTCCAGATCTTGATGATTTCACTACGGCAAGAAATTCCGAGCTATCACAATCACAAATTCAATTAGTTGTTGTTGCATGTTGTTTTGGTAGTCTGGACTTGTGCACACAAACTGGTACACCAAGTAATTGCAGTTGAACTTTAATTGCTATCGAAATAGCCGTTAATTGTATTAGAGCGAAACCGTTTCTACCAATTAATATTATCCTCAGACGTGTGTGATTAATTGCAACATGTCAATCTTGACTGTCATGCTTGTAAGAAATATTTTCTCAATGTAAAGTTTAAGTAAGTTGAGTTAGAATTATATATGTGAATGAATACCTAAGAGAAAATTATGGTACTCGGTACTGTTAGGTGATGTTATTGAGCATATTCTTGAGTGATTAAAATTTGACAAATCATCTAAAAACTTCAGCAATGTTCAATGTGGAACTATGTTCCACCAATGAGAATTGAATTTTACTAGCTATTATTATTAGCTAGTTAACCTTTTGGTCCACCAATAGTTGGAACATTTCTTGTACCTTTCTTGAACATTTCTTGGTACTAATCTTTTGAAATTTTGAAATCGGGCGAACCAAACTTCTCAATAATCGATAGTCCAGTAATCAGTATATCAATCAGGGGTGGGATAATCATAATCATCTCAACTCATATTTGAGTTGAAGATAATCATGCTTGGGATAAAAATAAGATGACCTAAACCAACATCACTAAAGTCCTAAACCCGTTATCTTGATTGTTGATTGTTTAGATTTTAGAACATGCATCATTGTCACTTGAAAGTAACATTGTTGGATTTTCTTATTCTAAAAATTATTAATTTAATTAGCTTTTTACACAAGCTTTGACCTCTTTGTGACTATTGAAAGCATCTTTTTGAAATGATCTCTTGCTTCAAAAAACATCTTCCTTTGGCCTCAATATTTATAATTGGGTCATCACTTGCACCAACCGCCCCCGTTTTCTACCATTTGGGGGTGGAACCCCTTTGCTTGAATTCCGATGAAAGAGGTAGACTGGTGTTTCCAGGCATGACGTCACGATTCCGTGCACTTTCATCTGCCCACGCATCAGCTGCCGGCTCTGACTCGAATCTATTGCATGGCTTTCCTCAGCCGTAAAGTAGAAGAGGGATGCTGTGACGTCACAGTCCTGTACAACAACGAGTTTTCCCGATTAAAAGGAACCCAGTCAACGCCCCCTTTCAATAGAAATAACGAGCGTGCCCTTTATTCACACTGATATCTCCATTTAATTCAATTAATTGTGGCTCAATTCATCTCGATAGTACACGTTTTCACAATATTCTATTAGCATTAATTGTATGGAAATGATTTCAAATCAACTCAACTTTGCACACGATAATTTAGAACCATTATTATCCACACACATTAGAGTAGGTTCGATGAACGATAAACAATTATTTTCAAAATTTATTGCATAGATAATATCAAAGCTCTGTACTCGATTAATAACTTGATCATGCTCATGCATTACATATCCCATGCATTATATTGCACGAACTTTATGCACTCAATGGAATCGTGAATAAAGTTCATGGTTGAATTTTAAAAATACATAAATTTTAAGCTTCAAATATATTGAATAATCTCAATTCGTTCATTCATTATAATCAGTTAGTGAGTTCAATAGCCTGATAAGTAAATTTATTTTTGCTCACAGCTACATGACACCTACAAGAATGCATTGATTGCGGCGGAAACATTTTGATGAATAGCTGGGAAATGTTATGATGAAAATTGATTATGTGAATTTTCGATAGACAGAATGGGACCTTTCGGTATCGATAAATATTAAAAGTCAGTCGGAAATAATTTTAGCTTCAAACGAAAATGCTTGGATTGAGGTCAATGAGCACAGATCTGAATGTTTGTTAAATAAATAGACTATACTGATTGGAGATGTTTCCACTTCACTGATGCCTTTATCAATCAGCTACTTCAGCAATGAAATAAGAAATTGGCAAGCGTTCAACTATTTCATTGTCGATAAAAGTTCACGAAGCTTGTAGAATTTTAATTTCCTATTCTGAAAAAGTGAAGCATAAAGGTTTTCCATACTCCATATGAATATAATTTAACACGATTCAAGCGTACTTTCAATACACGTTCTTATAATAGATAGAATATTAAGGCAGAAACCGCCTGCAGAAATAAAGACATTTGAAACTCGTAAAGGACATGCTGTAATATCCTATTTAGAACCCACACTTACTTCTTCTACTTGATACTTCTACCAAACATACACTTAACTTCTTATATTGGATCCAATATTATGTGCTGAGTCTTGCCTTGGACCAAGTAAAGCATTGAACTTGGTCCCTTATAGCTTCCAGTATATAGATTCAATCACATCCTGAAATTTAAATCGTTGTTTCTATGTGCAGGAGTTGAAGGATAACTATTGTGATAACTTATGATATCACAACTTATGTTCTACAACTAAGTTGTTTTTTAATATTCCACCGTGTGTCAAACCAGTATGGTGATCCCCTTTTATGTTTCATCGTAAAGTGAAGAGTGGATGAGGCTATAAAACATGTTCAATATGTTTTAGTTACAGTATTTCGATTGCAGAAAACTTGGGAACGAAGTTACGTAGTTTAATATTTTCGATATCGAAGAAAGACATGAGTGGAAAAAGATGTTGAAAGAACAATAACTTATCATATTTCTATGAGAACTATTGGTATAATATTCCTGTAATAAACTTTATTATATTCCTTCAATTATGAATATGGGCGCATCTATACATGTAAGTTACTATGTACTGCCAACCTTCTGAGTTGATATTTATAATTTATGTATATTAATAAATTTCAATTATCGAAACTTTAATCAATACTTTAGACTGCAGTAATTATAGTCAACGATAATTCCAGTCCGTAATAATTTATTAATGACATTAATATATTCATTGAATAATTCACAAATCATGCTGGTGTTATTTATATAGTGACTATGACTCAATTTCTAACTGAACGTCAGTAACAAAGATATAAAGATGCGGAAGTATGAGAGATTCTCTATGCAATCGTGCTGATTTGTCAACCTTGACTCTGTAGTTGATTGTATTTATGCGTTATTTTATATTGAACGCCTTCCAATGAACTTCAAATGGAGCCTTGACACTTCCAATCTAACCAGTTTGATATTCATTGATGATTATCGATCAAAACTTGTGACTCTATAAATTTGTACGACCAAAAGTCAGTCTGTCTAAATATTTATGTTAGGTTTCAAGGAATCACTGGAGTTGGTGAGAAAGCTAAACATTGATATCATTTAAACAAAGATATTTTGTAAATATTCTCTTATTGAAGGTCAAACTCTAATTTGAATCACGATTCTCATCAGGAACATGATCATCGATAATAGTTTCAAGAGTATTATTTTGATTTTGTATTGTTTTCTCAGTCAAGTTGACATTGAAAGAGTTGAAATTACTGTATTTAGAAATAGAGGACCATAAATTAAACTCACACACACGCCAATTTTTTGAACTTTTGAATGTTCTTTGATATTTCGGTGTCTCTTCTCTAACAAGTGTCTCTTCTCTAACAGGTGTCACTTCTTCTGTATCCTCCTTCTCTAACAAGCGGAAGTATTTTTCAAAACTTTAACAAATAAATTGCTTGAAAACAAGAATAGTCCTCCGCATAAACAAGCATGTTCCAGTATTTTTACGTAAAAGCTAATTGTTACATTGATGTAATGTAAACTTCCACTTGTAAAGTAGGTGAGAACCAGACAAAAACTACGTGGATGCTGAGCTTTCAGTCTCGTTTCAATTGTTTTAGGTCGAAAAATACCACTACTTGCTTGACCTGTTAGACAAGATATTGTTGGTTTGAGTCACATAATTTCCGGTTGTAGTAATATTTTGACATTTTTCCTATTACATCCACAATGATAAAGTAAAAATGATTTAAATCGTGAAAATATACATGTACCTCTCTCTACGTTGAATGAACTACGTGTAATGATTGTTGAATTGTCAGTACCTGTTTATTGAATACTTTGTTATTCATGTTGAAATTGTAATTGTGAATGTGAAATGATACTTTTCAATCTCATTGGCATCTACTTCTGTGACAACTTTTTTCTTATAATTTATTTCGAATCTTGGAATAATATTTTTCATTATTAAATTGATTTTATTCTGCTTTTCAGAGTCCGGGCTCGCTGCACCTGAGCAAGGACTTGTTGGCTAAGTACAAGCGGGTGTCGAAGGCAGATCAGCCCCAGCAGCCAGTCCACAAGCTCAAGAATGCTATGCCAGCCAAGAGCAGCGCAGAGGTAAATTGCCACTAAAATTCATTAATCATTCATCATATTTCCCAAGAAATCAATCGAATTGATCATTCATCATATTGAAAAAGAGGATCTTTCATTTTGAAAATATATCACTTTCCTCCTCATTAAGAAATAGGTGTTGCTGACATCAGAATTTTCTGAGGGTGAATTACTTACCTTCAGGCTAGAAATTTGGTATAGGTGAGAAAAGACGATTTCTTACTCATTGAAAATCATTATCAATATGAAATTTTCTCAGGTATATTTAAAATAAGATCTGTGTACAAAAACGATGAGAAATGGATTCTAGAAAAAGGGTGAATGAGATATAATTATTTGTAAGACAACTCAAATAAAATACTCAATTTTCTATGAAACAGACCAACTTGAATGGAACAGTAATTTATAATTCATTAACATTCAATTATATACAATTAACAAAGAAATTAATATTTTATCATCATTAGGGTATTTCTCTTCGCTAAGATAAGACTAGATACTATTAAATGCAGTATTTCTATAACCTACAAGTATTGTAAGCTTTTTAATACAAATATTGTCCACTCGAGTCCATATAAGCTTGCATTCCAATAATACAGTACTTTGAGTTACAGGACTTCAGGTGATATTACCCATGCGTTTGCCTAATGCCAGTTGTGCGATGGCAGGTTATTACTGTAATGAGCAGCTCCTTTTGTTCAAGTATGACGCCTTGCATGTGTGCTCTTTGTTCTCTATTAAGCCCATCAGGACAGATGCATTATAGCCAAACTCTTCCTAACTGAGAAAGAAGAAGGTATCATTCACCTTTGAGATTTGCTTTTTTTTGGAGCCACAGTACGTTACTCGATTTTCAATTATTTATTACCCAACAAAAATATAAACAGGCGTTAAGAAAATATAATCCTGAATTAGAAGTTTAACAAATATTTTTGAAATATTCATCAAAATATCAACATAATTGATAGGAGTTATTCATACTTATTTTCAACTGATGTTACTTCTCAAGTGGCATTCACATTAGTCGATGGATCTGACAGCATCTTGTGTTCAATCAGCAGCTGATGCTCTACTAGAAGTTTGAGTTCACCCTAAGCTCCAAAAACACTCAAGCTCCTTCGCCTCCCTATCACTCTCGTGTAAATGTGTTGCATTCCTTATTCCAAGATTCATAGAATATACAGAAACTGATTACAATGCTAATGGACTTGAATAATCACGAGCTTAGTGCTTAACATAAAGGTCAATAGCTTTTCAACTGCTGTTTCAAGATTCAGGCTCCGCAAATAGCAAATGTCACTGAGAAAGTCTATCTTTATATACATGTTATCGAGGAAGTGCATTTAGAAACTGTGTAATTCTTTTAAGGGTCTAAGTTTCAGGCGGATCAAAATTTATTACAGTGAAATTCATACTTTTATGAAGTGGATTATTATAACTTGCAGTTAACAGTCCCAGTCCAGTTAAATGTGATACATCAATTTCTCATAATGAGCTTTGTAGCCTGGTGTGCTGAACCATCTCAACTCTGGTTATATTACCGATCATGGATTCGATTCCTGTTCCTTCTAGCACTTTCGAGTTGAATATTCCATTGTCAATTTCACCTCACTACACTATCCTCACTCTGTCACTCAAGTCATGAATGTATGTTGGTATCAACAGCAGCAAAAACTACTTTTCGTTTTTTTTCATACTAATTCATTTTGGACTCCTTATCGATTGACAAGATCCTTCTTTTTAACTCTGTCATAATTTTGTATTTTTTCAGGAACCAATTTCCAATTATTTTGCTGTTCAGTTCAAGGGCGTACGCAGGATTTTTTTCAGGGGGGCAAGCCATGTTCACGTTAATCACCTCCACCAATCCCTTTATAGGTCCCAGCTTCCCCCCCCCCCACATAGAAAGAAGGGGGAGGGTCAGTCATAATATTGTTCAGTTCAATACATTCTATGATAAAAAATGGAAATAAAAATAACATAATATTGCTAATAATACGGTGTGGATGATTTGTGATTTAAGTTTTCCATGAAGTTACATTATGAGATTTAGGTCTTTTGTACTAGCAAACCCCACATTTTGTTTCAAATGATTTCATCACAAAGTTTAATTGTGATCCAATTTCTCTGTTCACTGAGTGTTCAAAGCAAGTTTAATCTTTCAGGTGTTAGTATAATTCCTTGAAGCCTGGTTGGATCAAGTTCAACAGTATTTCCCTTTTTAGGAAGCATTGCATAGTAAGAGTTTTTCCTAAAAAATGTTCAAATACCAAAATCTATAAGCATGGTACAAAGTTATTATAGGTAGCCTTCCTAAAGGATAGAATCAACTCCAAGCACTCGGTGGATGGGTGGATACAGTAAAGTATTGAAGTATCCTAACTAACTTAAAAACTAGTTTTAGATAAATTAATTTATCAACATTTCATAACTAGGCTATAAATGGTGCTTCAGAACTTTCTATCAATATTCTAGGGCATTGTTCCTGGGTAAGAAACATATCTAATATTATTATTTTGAAACTGTCCTAAAGTTCGCAGCAATTTAGGGTTTCTATTTCTCTATGAATTTTAAATTCTATAATAGCATAAAGAGAGTACTAAAGTGGTCAATCCTTATGTAAAATTAGCTGAGAAATTCAATAAAACCAGTTTGATGTTTATTGAGATAATGAATCAGAATAAGCTAAGAGAACTAAATTTTTCAACTTCTAAGGGATAGAAATAGGATACCTAATTGTTGACTGGTTCCATCCATTCAATATGATTTTTCCAGCTCTGTTTGTTGTCTCCGATATGCTGCCTCATCAAGAAGAATATTTTGACTTCCTGTCTTATTTAAACATTCCAAATTCTATCTTCTTGGTACACCCCTTTACTGCTGAAAAATGCATTTTAGCCACTTGTAACTTGCCTCATTCTTTATTTCTCGGTACCAAAGGTTTCAGTGTCATAGGCTATAGGAGAGCTGAGATGGCTATCACTTTGGAAAATTTCAAATTGGTGTCTCTCCTGGCTTTATTCTTCAAAGTCCTGTTGATTGTCTCACAAATAGCTTGAATTCGATTCATTTCAGAAGAAATATTCAGTAACTTTCTGAGTTATTGTCTGAAACTGAAACGTATCCAAACCTCAAAAATAAGGATTTGAAGGAGACGGAAACACTTGAGCAATCCTTCAAAAGACAAGCAATCTATCCAAAACTGCCTTCATTGTCTGTTATTTTGTCTCCTTGAAATCCTGATTTGTAAGGTTTGGGTGCGTCCTAGTAGAAACGGTAACTGAGCCGATTCATCAAAATTCAATTCTCTACAATATTACTTGATTCGAAATACCAGTCAACAATATCAGTCGAACATAAGGTATCCTAAACTACGGACTGTTTGAAAATATCCAGATAGGTACTGTATCTGTAGTATACTTCTCACCCAGTAACAATGACCAAGAATATTGGTAGGGCGTTCTGAAACTCTATTGTATAGCTTCAAAAAAATTAGCTGCTCCAATTACTTTCAACTCTTCAATTTGTTCTTTCATTATTCAAATACATTATGCCACAGCTTTAACTTCGCAGTAATGGATTCTAGCTCATTAAACACCATTGAAGATTAAAAATGTTCTTTTAATTCTCTGGAGTAACACTTGGCACATACGAGTGAAGAGTTAGCAAGTAAAACGGAAAGATTTGAATAAGTCACCAACTCTTCAAGAAAATCAATTTCATCATTTATTAGTTTTGAATATGAAGAAAAAATGTACTACAAGTGCTAAATGTATTCTATTGGACAATAATTGAAAGATTTCTGATTATAAAATTGGCGAATCGTCCTCCATTCCAAGGCATAGAGCCTTGAGGTACAGATTTACGTGAACTTTGGAGTATTGTCTGTTGAACAAAAGCAATATTTTGAAGGGCTCGAAGGGTGCGTTTCTGCGTTTGTGACTTCGCAATCTTTAGCCTAAAATTGAGTTGTGAATTTATTTCATTCTATGATAATAATAATTTATTCCTATTCTCTCTTATAATATTAATTATTTTTTTATTTAGCCTAATTCGTTTTATTTTTTAATTTATTGAGAGCAAAAATTATTTTTGCCCCTGCCTGCGTACGCCCATGGTTCAGTTTGAGTTCTGTTTCTAATCATTTCACAAGTGAACTGTCCTTTTAAAGTAGATTCGTGTGGTGTGGTGATAGAAATCTCATTTGAAAAACAAATCTATTCATTTTTGATTCAATATTGTAGTTAGTCACCAACTATTTACACAATGCTTCTAAACTTCAAATTTTCAAGCAAAGCACTCAAAATGTATATGAAACGAATGTAGCCTTTGATAGTTTGTATCTTGTCTATAGACTCTTGGTTATAACCAGTGCCTATCTCATCTGCAACAACACATCTCTGGAGTTGAGCTCATTTTACGGCTATCAACTTTTATCACAGACAATCAAAAGCATTCCGCGTTTGAGTTCATTTGGTTCTGTAACTGTTGGCTGTAAACTTTTTGCCGATTATTACTTTATCGCGGGCTATTAATGTTGTTGGAGTTCATAAACTGCAGTGTGTCTAGCCAACTCATAAACTGGTTGAGTTCACGCTTATTTGGCCAATTGCTTGCCAGGTTATGACCAATACATGTATACATGTATATGTAATACATGTGTACCGTATGATAGATATATTGGCATCAGCCTCTGTGTAGGGAGAAATCTCGCTTATGCTCCTTTAGCAAATGTATGTCTGGTTCAGGGTCTGAAATGAGTCATAGTCTTACTCTTTGCTTTTTATTACAAGCTATTTCAAAAGAAGCCAACTTTTTATCAGCATTTCATAGTTATTTTGAAAATTTTCCACGTAAAAACCTTTGTGCCATCTTATTAGAAACCTTGAAGCATATTTTATATTTTATCTCGTGCTCATCTTGAAGGTTGACTGGGAGTGTGTCTCAGCTTAGGAGGCTGATGTTTTTGATTTCAGATCGTTTGAAATCGACTTTTTTACGGAATCAGGTTTTCAATTCATTCAGGTCCCTCTTGTGTCTAATGGATTCTGGTTTAGTGGATATAAGTCTAAATTTATCGAAAATATACGCATTAATAACGTCAGTGTTAGTTTTTTCGAGCTAATTAGTATAAAGTAGTATAATTAGTTGATTAGTATGAATTCGAGAGGAAACTTCATCATCATTATGAAAAGTTGATTGATTGTGAATCAGGCAGTATGGCTAATTGCTGAATTAACTGAATTTGTTACCTCCAATAATGTGTTATCTACATTTGCCCCGAAGTGATTTCAGTCCGTTGAGTCATCCCCAATTTTCTCACACAATGATAAATGTTCACTGCTCATTAACTAACAATTTTGCAGTCTATTTCCAGATTTATCCATTAACATCTCACTTTCTTTCTTCCAAGCATATTCTCAAGCTAGCCGTGAAAGCCGTTTCCAATGAGCAGATCACTATTAAATCAGATCTGGATCATGATACATTTTGCAATGATTATTCGACAATATTCGCCACCTAAGTAATTTAGTTAGCGAAGTTGCAAGTTGGATTGGATTACATTGGAATGTTTGATCATGCTTGTATTCTTCTTTTATCAAATTTCATTATATCTTTCTGAATTTCAAACATAAGGTCCTTTGGTTTTCTTTGTACCGTATTAATTCTATCTTTCCAACATTTCATCAGTTTATTTTTCAATACCATCATTCTAAAATCTTTTGAGGAAGTTGAAAAACAAACCCTCTCCATCAAATGCTATTCCTGAAGATAAATTGAAATAAGCAAATTACAACTATTACTGTCTCACTGCAAAGTAAATCATCTTTAAATAACTACTTTTGTCGACTAACTAGTTGAAAGGAATGAGTGTAATTCCAGTCCCATGAACGTTATATTTTTCCATTAAGCTGCATTATTGTATTATGTTCAACACAAAAAATAAGGGTCCACTTCTTGGTCAGTAGTGAATTAGTACAATATTATGGAAAACTGGCTTTTTCTCATCACTTAATGGAATTGAACGAAAATTTCAGATGAGAACTACAAAATGTCAGTATGAGAACGAGGGGACAGAAAAGAACGGAGAATCGGGGAATAGAGAGAATTTGATGATGTAGAAGAGGAAAAGAGATAAAAACAGCAATAAACTGTTGATAGAGAGGAGAATGAGTGATAGAAATGAGTTACGTGTCTGGAATGTGGACAACTTTGTAAGGGATCCGGTAGGAGAGTCAGCCATTCAGCCAATAAAAAATAGCCTTCCCTTCAAAGGGTTCACTTTGACTTGTTCAGTATTTTCATTGAGATACGATAGATTTTCATTCCTATATTTTGTACAATATAGATATAAATTTGAGATACTCACACTAGAATGGTTTATAATGGTACCAAATTCTAGAGAAGAACAATATTAGTCGAGGAAATTGGTTAGAGAAAAGCTGCAAGTCCAAAGAACTTAGTTCAAGAAGTCCAGTCCAAAGAAGTATTTGATGAATTCTCCTTGATTCTGTCATACACATATACTAAAAAAGTATTAAGATTCACTATACATTAATTTTAACAAAAAAATTGTATACAATACAATATTCCTCGAAATTATTTGATGAAATAATAAGTAATTACACTTACACTAACTGGAATTTGAAGATACTTTTTTCATTTATGATGCTATTGATGTTTCTATTGTGTAGTCCATAATTTATAAATCTTTTATCTTTGATTTTTTGATATTGGAATTCCTACTCTTCAATCATTGATGCAACCAATAGTTCCGAATTGAACCAGTAAACCAATTGTCTTGTTTTGAGTGGAAACTCGTGTGAGAGCGATTTTGGGAAAGGGGGTGACACGAAGGGTGAAAGAGGTCTAATAGGCAGATGCTACACGTGCTTTGAGTTGGATCTGGCAATCAGTGTTGTCTCTGATGGACTAAACTGATTCACTGCAAACAAGTGCACTTTAGGCCGGCGGACATGTGTTGGCTGTTGTTTGCATCAGCAATCGCGTTGCAACTACATTACAGCACGCTGTTTTGGCGTCATTTGATCTCGCATTGATTTCTCCAGAGAGTGATGGACGATGGCAATTGTATCTCAATGGTGTTGTGAGTGAATTGAGATAACGTGATTGGCTACTGCTACTCGATTAGTGAGATACGGGTGTGAAGCATCTACTTCATCGGTAGCTAGTTTTATAACTTCACAGTAGATTTAATCAGTACAACTGGTAAAGGATCATTTATACTATTACTTAAATCGAGGTATTCTAATCGTATTTACCTTGATTCGTATTGAATGTATCAGTGTTGAGATCAATGATCATAGAAGAGAAATGAAAGTGTAAAGAGGAATGTTAGAGGGTTGGAGCATTGACTCTCTACTCTATTATAACTAGACTAGACTTAGACTAAGTAATTGTTTTTGGTTGGAGCAATTTGAAAGATGTGATTTGAATTTATGCTCTCCTCAATTGCTTCAACTGAAATTCTCTAGTTCAACTAGAATCTTCAATCAGAAAGCTCCACTTTTACCAATGACCAATATTGATCCCTATTCATGGAATAAACAAACAATAATAGAAAAGTTTCATTGTTTTACAGAACAATAGCTTAATGCAGTGAGTTAGGAAATTAATAGGAAATAGAGAAATAATATCAATTCGATTGCAGGTTTTGAATATTACTCTAACTGCAGCCATTTACAGTAAAATGATACTAGTTGGAAATAGCCTTGTTGTGAAAGGAGGTCCAGCTTAGAAAAATATTATTGATGAATCGTCAAAAGAGTTCATTATCATTCTCATTACGATAAAAATGCAACAATAGTTTAATGTGAGTCGAATTTGATTATATTAGTTCTAAATTATCTAGACATGAATGTTCTAGTATCAGATTACATTGAAAGGTATCACAATTGTCATTGTTCTCTTCCCAGAATAACTCGATTTATAATTTGTCTTTGATAACTGATATTATTATTTTTTATAATATTGGTATTATGGTACACGAATAATTCTTTTTAATCTATTTTAGAAGAAACAATGTATAAATAATTGTAGAACAACCAAAGAATGATATTCTTTAAAAAAGTAAACAGAAAAGTAATTTCCGGTTATCCATTCAGGCATTCATTATTGTTTAATCTTTTCAATGCTCGAAAGTTATCTAGTGTTGTATTCAAAATGAAATCAAAATGATGATTCTAAAAAAATGAATGATAAAAATCATCGTAGATATACTATTCTGCATGGTTTGTCCATGCTATTATTAGTACGTTATTCATAAACTCTTGGATTTGAGTCATTGAACTATTGAATCTTAATTCATATTGCATCGTGCTAACTGGTATTTTTGGTTCATCTTCATCTTCTTACATTTCAAATGTCTTTCAATCTTCATAGAAGTCTGTGGTGTTGGAAAACATGATAAATTCAAGTCAAAAGTCTGTATTTGGAGAGTTTTGAAAACGATGATGAATTTCATGTTGAATCTAGTGTAAACACATCTAATCCAGCTCATGCTGACAGTTTTTCTTATCATGTTCGCACCGGTGCTTTTTCATGCTATTTTCCAGGATGGGATTCTCTGTCCAACATGGGATACATGCTCTGAACGTGCCTAGAATAACGTCTTGCATTACCTCATCATGTCATCCACATTCTCCTCAAGGCTCTCCTTTTCTTTTTCTTCTCAATTTCCGGCTACTTTTCTCTTTCCTCCTTCTCTTCCTCCTTCTTCCTCCTCCTTTCCTTCTCCTCCTCCTTCTCCTCCTCCTTCTCCTCCTCTTTCTTCTTCTCCTCCCCTTCTCTTCCTCCGCCCCTCATCCTCCTCCTCCTCCTCCTCCTCCTCCCCATCTCATTTTCCTTTTTCAACTCCTTCCTTTGTATCCCATTCGTCGTCCAGCCCATTATAGCTTATGGGCCCTTTTTGACCCCACTGTCCATTGCCCAATGTTGTATGCCTGTATGGAATTGGCTCCATGTCGTCTCCTAGGATACATTACTCGGCAACTGATGGGTCTCATTCCCTCTGACCCTTTTAGCTGGATTCTTATCTCGGCATGTAATGGAAATGTTGTTTTGGAGATGAGAATATCGGGTTTTCTGACCCAGTATTGGTGTAGTGTATTGTGTGTGTTGGTTAGACTCGTAAGAAATATTGGAAATATTTTTGTAGGTAGGATTATTCTTACTGATTGCAATATTGATGTCATGTTCTTTTGATTTATCACGTTATATACATGCTCCAATCTGTTGAAAAATACTCTCCTCTACTCATTATAGAAGTTCTGGAAAGTATAGTTGTGAATTTATAATCATTCATATTTCAGTGCCCGAAATTATTATTTATTTGTAATATTTATTGCTCGATTGGTTGTGCTGGTTGTACTAAAATTTACTTATACAGATACAGTACCCATATAAAATGAATACCTTTATTAATAACCTAGGGTTTCTAGTTACATTGAATTCTATTGGAGATTTATGATCAATCTGAAAGACTTAGAAATTGGGTCTGTATTATTTTTAATATGATATATGAGTATACATTCTGATTGATTAGGTATTCACAACACACATTCATACAACGCACCATTTGGCAAACGAATTCACTTTCTTCTGTTTTGATGGCCTTTTCATTCTCAAAGAAAGCTTTATTTAGGAGAAAGGAACTTTTATGCAACTTTCTTTCTTCGTTAACGCAAGCCGAAATTGTAGACATGAACATAAACATCTGCATCTGTTTTTGGTAGGCTTGTCTGGTAATTTCTAACAACTTAGGTTTGTTGTTTAGCAAATATATGACTTCTTCCGGCTTGAACTTGAGTATAGTCAATGGTACAATGCATACATAACACAATATTCTGCAATATAATATACAATATTAGTCTACTTTGTTACACTGCTCAACTAGAAATTATATTATATCTTAGATTAAATTAATATATATATATTAAATTACTTGATAGATTTTACAGATTATGAAGTATGTCTTGCCTTTGTTGGCATGCCAATATCATAACCATCTATAATTTCTCATCTATCGTAGAATGATAGCAGGTTATGCCAATATTATAAACCCTGTATCTGGTCTTTCTAAGATTACTTTGTCGTTATTTGATACTATCATCGATAATTAATATGAATAGGTCAATTTTCAATAGTCATTTTTAGGGATACTATCAATATATGTATAATATAGATGAATAATGTATGTGTGATGACAGCGAAACTAATATTGTGTTCGAATAAAGATAAAACACTTGAATTTCGTTTAAAATTTCAGCTTTTAGTATGTTTCAAAGTGTGCTGCATCATGATTTTTCTGCATTCTCCATTAATTTAATATCAGTTCAGATTATTTGGATGATAAATTTTTCAAGTACTGTAGCTTACGAATGTTAGTTTTCTTCATTTTATCCCATCAACTTATTGTATGTTGCAGCATTCTTTGTGTTCATTTATCTGCATTCTCTTCATTATTATTTATCAGTTCAGATGGATTTGGATGATTAATTATTTGCGTACTGTTTGAATGTAGTTTTTCTTCATATTTTATCCTATGTACTTATTTAAAATTGTGTTGTTGTGTTGTTGCAGCTGCCCGCACTGAAGAGTGTGATACGCAACGGGAGCATTGGCCCGGGCAACAAGTCTGAGTCATCGCGATCGACTCCCGTGCTGAACCCTGGCTTTCCGCACCTCAACAACAACCAGAACAACGCCAATAACAACAACAACAATTCCACCACACACAACAACAATAACAACTCGAGTCCGCCGCCTAACCTGCACGCCGACCGCACAGACTCCTATGGACGGCGGCTGCCGCTCACGCCTAGTGGTCAGTAAATTATTTCAATTTAGATTGATTTATAAATATTGAAATTGATATTATGAATCGTATTGAAAAAGTAATTCGAATCATATTCTCATATTTCAATCTTAAAAGTAAATTAAATTTGAAAAAATTGATTTCAAGATTAAAATTTGAAATAGGAATAACTGTATTGAAAGTAATTTATATAGAATATTTACTTATTTTGGTATTGGAATAATGGATGAATAATATTATGAGAACTGATTCAGGATCCAACACTTTCACACCATTTTATTGTAACTAAAATTATAATATGTATGTTGAATTGAATTGAAAATAGCATGATTAAGTAACATGATTCATAATCATGTACAGATACATTGAGAAAAGTGTCAATACTGTACATATAAAATATACATCCAATGTAGTGTAACATATATACCGTATTTGAAAACATATTTTAAATTCAGAAAGTGAATTATTGTAAATGCTTAACAACAACAATTAGGAGTTGATAACTGTGAGATATTTCTCTAATTTCAATTTGATGTTTTCAAACAAATTAACAAATTCATACATTGAAATACAGTGGTCCTACCATTGTTTAGAGCTCATATATAATATAAAACTATTACAGCAGTTTATCAAAATAAATCGAACACTATCTCAAATAATATTATATTATCAATAAAATAATTCCCGGGAACTAAATTTAGAGAAACGAAAACACTCTCACTGAGAGAAAAAGATCAATGTCATAATAAAGTGTTGAAAATCGTGACTTGGCTCCATTTCCATCAAGCTTGTTGAGCTGAAGCTTGTGTTTGTTGAGTGGGGTCGCTGAGAGCATGATTACCACGGGCTGAAAGCGGGTAGTTCTATTTACCGAGTCGCAGCAGGCTTGATTAAAGTGGAGTTGACCCAAGATGGTGATAATCCCAGAGTGATGTTGTGTATAATAGCGCGCTTGCTTGAGGAGGTTTATGATACTGGGCTGTGAAATACTGAAGCTGGCAACGTTATGTTGAGGCCCTTTCACAACCCTCCTCTCTCTCTCGAAGCACTTGGGAGTTTTCAGAGAGAGTAAACGTTTCATAGCAACGTTGAAAGGAGATTATTAAATTGATATGGGGGCTTAATTGAGTACTAGTTGAGGATAGAGGATCATATTCATTCATTACGGTAGTTTGTTCTCAATGAAAGATTTTTGAGGAAATGAATCATGCATGGATTTATTAATAAACAAGCTATTAATCAATGTAACTATTAGGGCAGAGAAAATTATAAACTGGCACATATTGCTTGGATCTATGACTAAACTTCAGATTAAAACTTGTAAAATGTAGTCTATCGCTGACCCTACATTTCTGTGACGTAATTCACATGGCAAGTTTTAATTGCGGGAACATATTTTTAAGAATTCAAGTTCTCTTCTAAAGAAAATAAGCAGATCAAAACAAATCGATTTGACTAATTATAAGAATTTAATAATATGAGACTATTTATAAAGTAATTTGATTTTTCATTTCTGATATAAAAACTACAATCATATTTTCAACTGCATCCCAATCAATCTTTCAGAGACATTTATTTTCCAAGAGAATCAGATAAGAAATATTGATTAGAGCTTCTTAGAAACCACTATCACCACTATTAGAAACCACTATTTATAGTATAATGTTACATTTTTAAAGTCTATAAAATTATATGGTTATGTTATTTTCAATTATCTCTGTTGAATTTTATCACTGTCAATATTTGATTCTGAATCTAATTTTGTGTGTTTTTGTGTTGTTTACAGAGGTGTTTAAATACTACGGGAGTCGGGTGACGGTCTATGAACGATTTGAGATAGTTGATTACCCAGAAATATGGTATTTGGGTTTGAATGCTGCCAAAATTCAAGGAAAGGAAGGCTCCATCAATGATGGATACGATGATGAGAATGGAAGCTACAATAAGGTCAGTCTCAATCATCTTTATCATACAAATTCAAACACTCCAAATGGCTGTTTCTAGATATTTTAACAACTTTTTTATTGATTTACCTTTGAACAAAAATCTCAAAATTCATTTCCAAGTAAAACTGAAAATTTGTGAATGTGTTATCGATATTGTACTAACTGGCTGAAGGGTAATACAGTACCATAGTTTCTTCTAATATTTTCTATAAAAGTAAGCTATGGTAATAAGTTACATATTTTTCCTTTATCAGTTTGTCAGATGTCAATGGCGACCATACTATAAAAAATTGGTGCCTTTCAATCAAATTTTCATTAGCAAATTTATTAGTGTCATAACACGTAGTATACTACAATATTTATTTCAGCCCATTCTACCTGTATGTCGATTTTTATCAAACTTTTTGAGGTACACTTTCTCTCATAATTTATATGAATGCTTCCTCTTCGTGAACATACGCCTCTACATGCCAATCATATTGAATAAACTCCATATAAACCTTGGAAACGTAGCATAATTGAATCATGCTACATAATTTCTAATTATTACTATCAACAATTAAAATTGAAACTGTTCAACTCAATACATATTACTAATAATAGCAATGTCTTATCTACAGGTTCTACATGACCATATATGCTACCGATATGAGATCCTTGAAGTCATTGGAAAAGGAAGTTTTGGTCAAGTGATTCGTGCTCTTGATCATAAAACTAAGCAATATGTAGCCATAAAAATCATCAGGTAATTAAACTATATTTTCTCTTTATGACATCTTTCAACCTTATCATTTTTCATGACTTGAATGTTTTGGCTTGGTGAGGAGATGTGTGATGGAATTCCTATGACTTATGTGATAACTTTCTGGAAAACGAAAAAATCGAGGATAACATTTATAGTGTATTATGTCTTGAATATTTTCTTTTTCACATGTTGTACTTCACTGTATTGTTTATCATTCAATGGCAAATATTAATGGTTCAACCAGTTATCTACAATGTACTTGCAAAATATGTGATTAAATGGTGAAATCAATCATCATTGCCATTAAAAATTGGAAAATCACTCTCCTGATTCAAGACTGGAGAGATATGGGTTTTGTTTGATGGTTATTTTGGAGCTCTATGAGTTGAATATAAATATATATGAGTTTAATTATAAATGTTCATCAATTATGAAAAAAATAATGATGAAAGAGTGTGATTGATTGTTGGTTGCACGTGAATTTTTTGCTGCATTCTAATTCATATCAATGTTCAATATCGGTGAATTGAATACTCATTTCCTGTAAAATACAACTTCTTATCCAAATATAACGTTCCTTGGGTATCCAGTGCTTTTCAACAATATCGTATGTGTCGTTTTGTTTCGAACATCGTCTTATCCCATCTTAAATGGGTACGAAGGAATAATAATTTAGAAAATGGACATTTTTCTAGTAGCCTATGATTTTTCTGAACTGTTTAATCCAGTTTAGCTTACAACACTTACGGAACACCTTACCAGAACAAAAACCAATGTGTCTTTATTATTGTGAAGCTACTTCGCTTTATGATTATCCAGTAATTGGTACAATAATACTAAATCGAAATTAACATCAAAACTTGAAGTGCTGGCTCTTGAACTTTAGACTCTTAATCAAATATAAACGTAAGAACTCTCCACACAAACTCATGACTATTAAATGAGCTAATTTCAGCCGTGAAAGTATACTCTTATGTCGGACTGAACCTTGAAAATAAATGTCTGCTTAAATAACATTGGATTGACACATCGGGATCCTGTGCAAACGTGCCTTGGACGATTCTCTCGGTCTTATTAAAATTTAAAAATCTCTTGAAAAGGAGCCAGCAAACCTTTTGAGAGGTAAGGTGTCTGGAACCCGAACCCCTACCAACACTTGAAATCCCCCTATAATCTATGAAACCCTTATAGATGCAGATAACCCTTGCCCCTCCTGCTTTGGTATTTTTTTGTCTTTTATAATAAGGAACTGATATACCTCGTTCTAACATACGAACAATATTACATGTAGTACCTACATGCTTAAAATTAGTTTTTGCACTGGAATTTAGCTGCAACAGACTACTTTGCTTATAACTTATGGAATCAGTGAAAAAGCGTATTTTGTGGAAGTCACATACGACCAAGTTCCATTCTAAAACTAGTTTTGTGTGCTACCCTCCATGCCTGAACCCTCAAACCATTCCTTGAGGAAGGAATCTTTGTTCTCAAGTTCTTTATTAGTTTCTGAGTTACGAAAACCATTCACCGTCTAAATTAATTATGATATATAGACTCAATAGGCTTATCTTGTAGGCCTACTGAAACTCATGGTATATCCTTGATACTTGAAAACTTTTGAACTCAATGATTTAAAAAACCTGCTTCCCTCAAATCAAATTATCATAGTAGCCTCATATGAATAAATGGTTTTCATTGTGGAACAATCATTTTAAAAAACCTTACCTAAATGTTTTAATGTTACCTGAACCTAAATCGTACTTGATTAGATGTATTATCCCAGCATGCACCTGACTGACTTATAATACTTCATTTTTTCAATTTCGTGAGCAAAATTTACAATATTGTATGTAGTTTTTATGTCATAAGCATATGAACTGAACATTTAGCCTATTTGAAAACAGACTACAATAACCTTCACTGCTTCATGCTTTTATTTTTTTCATCCTTCAAATTCAAAGCATTTTCCAATATTTTTCCTTCATGATAACCTTTAAACAAATAACAAAGATATTTATAATTTTTATGGTTCATTAGATAAACCATTATGTTATAATTTTCAAATTGAGGTTTACTTGAATGAAAAATATATATCAATTCAAATTCATCCTGGTTTGTATATTCAACGATCTATGCCACGATTCAATGTTGAAATTGATCCAACTATCTTTCAAATAATTTGAGCTCTTGTGATAACACGAAACGCATTGATATCAGGCAATTTCTAGTAATTCATTTATCTTTTCAATGTGACTTCTATCCTTTCAAGTACATAACTGTGAGCCGTTTAATTTTATTGATAAAGTCGAAAATCGCTTATGAAACCAACAGACTGGAGCACAATATTTCATAGCCTATATTTCATAGTCTAAATGTTCATAGCCTATATTGAATTGAATTTCAGTAGTTGTTGAATATTTTCTCAATCGAAATTAAAATATTCATCACATAATTCATGCACATTGACATGTATTTTATTTCTGAATAATTCATTTTTCAGGAATAAGAAACGATTCCACCATCAGGCTCTAATCGAGGTCCGGATATTGGAGAATCTGAGAAGAAAAGACCCGGACGGCACTCACAATGTGATTCACATGTTGGACTATTTCTACTTCAGAAATCATCTCTGCATCAGTTTTGAATTGATGAAGTGAGTTTCAAATTTCAATTTACGTACTTGCATACTACAGCATTCATTCTCATAGACCACGAATATAGTATCAAATAAAAGTATTACCTTAGATAGATGATTACCATAAAGGCAAATGATTACCTTTTATAAGAGGATTCAATCACACCTATTATATTCAATAATCAACAAATTTTGATATTGTTTTTTTCAATTTAAAATTTTTGACATACGATGCTGTTCTACTTGATATCAAAATGGAATTTTCGTTCATTATATGCAAATTATATTTATTATTTTTTCAATGATAATGCCAGTTGTACGCATCAATCCATTCGATTTAACTTCTCAAAACGATTTTATCTTCAACGATTTTTCTTCTCATTTATTTATTTGCGGAATTGAAATAAACTTTTCAGGGTAAAAACACAGACAATTAAGTCCAAAGCGTATTTTATAACATGATAGCTTCTGTATTAGTTTTTCTTCTACAATCGAGCTACGGTATATGATGAGCAATAAATAGAATAGTCTTCTTCAAACGCCAAAGATCTATTCCAAGCATCCTGAGTTATACGATTTACCATTTATCCTGGTAAAGAAACTTTGCCATTCCACTCTCAACTATTTGAGAACGCAATATTGAAATTTATATCTCGAAAATACGATATTATAAAACAACAATTCATCTTTTTTCCAGCTTGAATCTGTACGAACTGATCAAAACGAACAACTATCAGGGCTTCAGTCTGAATCTGATCAAAAGGTTTGCTCTCTCCCTGGTGCAATGTCTTCGTCTCCTGCATAAGGAAAACATCATTCACTGTGATCTAAAACCCGTAAGTACAGATTAAGAAGACTTCCAAGTTTTGCAACTTTTATGACAACATTTCTGTGCGTGCCGTAGGCTTCTTCTCTCTCTCATTTCTTCTTCTACTGTGAAAAGGAGAGGAATAGTACTGTAGGCTTCTTCTCTCCTGTCCAATGATTTAAACGTGTAACTGATATTAAAGACTACTATCTGAATAATTCTGTACGTTGAACCTCATTGGATATCTGGTTGAAAATTTAATATTAATGTCTCCATTTTATTATATTGTTCACTCTATAGATTAAATATTATAAGTAAATTAAATGTACAAATAGAAACTCTACACAAATAGAATATAGAAATATTTGAATTTAAGGAATATGATGTCTTATAGTTGGATCCAAAATAGTTTGATAAATGTACTTCTTATTAATTTTATTGTTGACATTATTTTTAAAATATTTTTCATTGACAGGAAAACGTACTATTAAGACAACGAGGAAGCAGTTTAATAAAAGTGATTGACTTCGGCAGCTCTTGCTATGCTCATCAACGGGTCTACTCCTACATTCAGTCACGATTCTACAGATCTCCGGAAGTAATTCTTGGTCTTCCGTACGGCACACCTATCGACATGTGGAGTTTAGGTGAGCAAATCTTGAAATAAAAATTGAATGGCTTCATTGAATTGGATGAAAGAGCGCTTAAATTGAAATTATTCCATCATTACTCATCTACAAATTGTATTTTCTGGAAAGGAGAATTAGTTATTTCTTAGTAGAATCATACAAGAAAAGGGAAACACATTTATGATAGTTTTAAAAGAAATGTTGATGATCTTGAAGCCGTTGTGCCTCTCAATGATATCAATGTTTTTCATACTCCTAAATTACTCAATACTTATTTTCTTTTAGGGCTACTGTATTTTTTAAAACTTTGAATAATTACAATCAGAGTACTCTTTTAAAAAATATTTCTATTTCACACAACATGTTTCGACGAATTTTAAACATGTTTAATCGTTTTATGCAGTAAACGAAACATGTGTGAAATAAAAATAATATTTTTTAAAAGGATACTCTGATTGTAATTATTCAAAGTTCCTAAATTACTACTTTTTATGAGAATATCCTAACGTCAAGTTTATTGCGGGTCTGAGAAAAAGTTGAACAGTATTATTATTTAATTGAACTGCTATTGATGATTTAAATGCATCTAATACTATATGCTGAATTTGTATCTATATTTTTTTAGACTAAACCAGAGTTCACATTATTTTGATTGCATTCTGTATTTTTTGCCGAAATCGGTCTTGTCTGAAAACCAATGTAATAGGACATGGCATTCCATAAATTGAGACTTATTTTGAATAATTATTTGTATTTCAGGTTGCATTCTGGCTGAGCTATACACAGGTTACCCTCTGTTTCCTGGCGAGAATGAAGTAGAGCAGTTGGCCTGTGTCATGGAGGTTCTTGGTGTTCCTCCCGAAGACGTCATTATGAACGCTTCAAGGAGACGACTTTTCTTTGGTAAATATCATAATTATTAGGTTTTTAGAAGTTTACAGTGTCTAGAAGTTTTAATGTCATGAAATAATTTTATAAAAACTTGACTGATTTATTTCAGCCTGTACACATTTTTTGATGAGTCGATGACAAGTTGTATCCTGTTATGTATGATTTTTCATTTTGTCAACTAGAAATACGGTTTTCTGTTATTACTGTGATAGATTGACAGCTACATTGAATGTGATAAAAAACACAGTTGAAACTTGTGATGGCTAGTCGCTATAGCTGACGCCTGAAAGTTAGGCAGTTTCATGCGCCTCTTGTACGTGATTGATGTAAAGCATCAATTATCCCTTTCGATTTAAAAACGAAGCGCAGGAGCTAGAGTGAAATAGTGATGACATGAAATAAAGGAGAACTTATTTTCTATAAAATAAGGAACCATTTTTTTCTCATCTTTAATGGTTGCGAAGATACATTCAATATAAGAATACCTTGCAAATTGAAACTTTGATGAGGTGTTGGGGAGGAATCAAGAGGGGGAAGAGGTGAGGACTTATGGCTTAACACTTGACTATATTTTGGTAAGCTATGAGGAAGAAATTAGCCTCCTGTTTTTTCTCTCGAAAAAACACTCATTGACTCTGATATTGCTTCGAGTAAACTTTGAGTTCATCAAGTGTTATGTTCTAGTGAATTAAGTATTACACCTTCTTTGATATTTCTATACCAGTTCATTTCCCAAGACAACATATTCTTGTCATCATTATCAATATTAGCTACAGACTTTTGTTTGATCAATTGGAATGTTCATTACTGACAAAAATGTTAATTTTTCCAGATTCCAAAGGCAACCCGAGATGTATAACAAACAGTAAAGGTAGAAAGCGAAAGCCAGGGTCAAAAGACATTGCGTCAGCCATCAGATGTAATGACAAGTTGTTCGTTGATTTCGTCAGTCAATGCTTGTGGTGAGTAAAGTTTTCATCTACAGTATAATGAATGATTGTCCTACTCTATCAATTGCGCTACTAATTATAATCCTAATACAGTATACATAAATTTTTCAAATTTGCCTTCTTTTAGATTTTTGAAGTTTAACTCAATTGTAGGATTTAAATCCACAAACGTTATCAATAAGAATGGAGATATCGTACCAATAAGCTAAAAAATGTGAAAATAATTATTTTTTTAATTTATGCACAATCATTATAAATAACTTTACCATGAGTTGAAGTAAGCCATCCAAGTAGAAAACTAAGCCTTTCCGCAAGAAATGTTAGAAGATGAAATGAGTGAGTTCAGGGAACGTTTGAAAACAAGTTTTCTGAATCGAGAGGATGCTAAGTTACAATGACTTTTGTTGCTTAATTTTTGTGATTTTCTTGAACTTTTAAGTTTATAGAACACATTACCTACATTAAGAAATTAAGGTTTTTGTTTAATATTTGGAAAAATAAGGCTTTTTTAAAAATCATGCGGTTACTAGTAAACACTCTATACGAGTATATTATAACAATATGTACAATATACCAACCCTACATATTGTTTTAAACAAGGTAACTAGATAAATAAAATCCTATAATTACCTTGGTTCCAAGCATATATTACAAAATTGAGGATAAATTGATTGAAAACTTTTTGTACTTGATTTTTCACTTTTATAATAATGTTTACAGTTGGGACTCGAAGAAGAGATTGACACCGGAAGAGGCGATGCGACACGAGTGGCTGAAATGGTTATCGTCGTCATCATCATCGTCGTCGTCTTCGTCGACAACACAGTCGTCGCCGTCGGCGGTGAGCGTCAGCGGCGGAGGACAGCCACAGCCGCAGCAGGCGACAGTCGTCTACCGGACGACGACAAAGTCGAGCAGCGTTGCCGCGTCAAAGGCTGACACGTCGTCGTCGGACACGGTTCTGCCGCCCATCCTAAGAGGCTGACCCACTCTGGCGCCGTCCCCCTCTCACTCTCTTTGATCTCATTTTGTGATGGCGACTGCGTTCTAGTCGCCTCCAACCAAACAAGTCGCCAGTTGCCGATTCCAATCAGCAAACATTTCCATCAAATACACGGACCATGTACTACTTGGAACGGCGCGGTGTTTTACTACTTATCGTGATGGCGAAAAACTCTCAACCACGTTGGTCTTGTCATACGTGTTTGCAACTGACTGATTATATTCACATTGATATGCTTTATTCTCTCAGAACTCTTAGTGTAAATTCAAATTGTGATCAGCTCCATTCTGCTGTAATCTGTCTATAGCTTCTCCTTTTTCATCTGTTATTACTATTATCCAACTGCGAAAGTATTTGTTGTATGTGATGAAACTGATCTAACTTGGTTATAATGATGGATTTTTGTAATGATGCAAACATTCCAAAAAGTTACTATTAATATAGTAGAACCGTTCCATAACATTAGAAAAAAACAAAGATTTTGTCTATTATGCTCTTCATTTATGGGTTTGAATCATAAAGTGAAGAGTTGAAAAACTATCAAGCAATCCATTATACTTTGTTTGAAGCAGGTTGTTATATTCTCCTTTGCCAGGTCTGAAGAACCTAGCCAATCATCAGAAATAGAAAACACAATGTAAAAATTATATAAAACTGAAATATTGTATTAGAAAAGTAAAGAGTAATTAATTCGGGAATCTTGTTGCAACCAAGTTAGACTGTTACCAATTTTAAATGTTTTCTGGCTGTCATGACATCATGTATTTAGTCTATTTCCTCTCAAATAAGAGTTCACAATAATTTTTAAACTAGAATAATATTGCGCGTGTATGCTTATAAATGATGTTATCTGTTTAGCTATACAAAAAATGTAAAAGCATTAATGTTTTGTAATAATGTTATTGTGATATAGTAATCAGAGTTGATGTTTTTGTATTGAAGAAATATATGTTGATTTCTCACCTTGAGAAACTATTAAAAGATCATACAATGTTTTAAAATCTATACTCATGTACAATAGTGAGCTAAGTTACTCTCAGTGGAGTTCAGGTGTAACAAGAATTAATCTTACATTTTTATGGTAGCAACTAATTGTCATTACAGTACTTTACTATTAAATTGAAAAAAAAACTTCGGAACAGAATGCAATGAAAAATACATGTTTCCCTCTACTATAATGCTATGAATCGTGTTTTTAAAGAGAGAATTGAAATAGTCTAGAACATTCTAGTCTAAATTTTAATGAGGTAGCATTCTAGAATTTCCATAATGCATTCGCAGTTTATAACCATATCGATTGTTAAATTTTCTTCCCAAAGAATTGAATCATAATCAGAATCATGGGGCAATAGTCCCAACTTATCAGGGAAGAATAAATAAGTCAATGTGAAGTGGTTCGAGTCAGTTGTAATATGTTTTATTGGCCTTAAGAATGGAGTGTGATTAAATTAGATCATAGGTGTATTACAGATAATATTATTCAGATAGCCTACATATTGTTTAATATTAAAGTTATTTTTATGTAGTTGAATTCCTCTATGTTGATGAAAAACTTGATGAATTTGTAGTTGATACGAAAAGAGCTCCTGTTACCTCCCATCAGCTCTAAAATTTATGTCTAATATTTTCATGTAGCCTAATTTAATACAGAATAGTCAATTTATTGTAATCGTTTTTATGTATTTTCATGATTCAACACATTACGTTTCTATGTTTCTTTGGTATTTAATTTCCATTTCTCAAGCGTAATAGAGTTTGAAAGACTGAATCCATTTTAATTTGGTTGAAGCATTATACCGTAATTGAACAATAAGTTTGAATTAGAATTATTAACAATAATATAATTGTCAAATTAACTATTGAATTTCTCGAGATGACTTTGATCGAAACTCGTTTAACCTTTCAGTATGACAATACTCAACTGATTGAACCACATGAGTGGAAACACCTCACTCTAAAAATAGCAGTTGTATATAGAATAGGTGTATAAATTATATCTTACCATGATGTTGATAGTAATTCCTTCCATTGTAGAATTTTTATATTCAATCAAATAATATTCTTACTGTGAAATAGGAGAAATTATAGTTTTAATAACCAGACTGATATGATTTGTGATGTATCGTGAGGGCGTAGTTTATACATTATTCGATTTACTTTGCATTCACAGTTTTTAATATTAGTTGGACAATCATCTCTTCCTTTGAATGCTGAAATTATCCAATTACATTGTTGTACAAAACCTCATTAGGTCAATTCAATATTGTGTTTAGCTCCAACATTGATTATTGTCCTTCAACATTTCTATCAGCAAAATATGTAAATAAGTGTAATTTACGATGATTCAATCTGAGAGTATTTGAATCAGATTTGTTATTTGGATGACTAAAATATAAATAATGGTTAGATTTGTATACTATTGGCATTGCAATTGCTTCGGTTCTTTGATATATACCTTACACCTTTTTGTGACAGGACATGACAGCTCCGTTCAATATTCTTTTGCAACACATTCAATTTTTAATTAAACATTTCATCATGTTCTGAGATCAACAATATTAATTTTTATCAATCTTGACATGAATTTGAAGGAAAAAGGAATAATATGATGATCATAGAAAGTTCTGAATAAAATACTATTCTAAAAAGTCTGGTAATACGAGTATGATTAACAGCTCTCATTGTACTGCACTTGACTCTAGTTGTTCAAATTACTACTATTTATACAATTCGAGTAACAGTTGTTAGTGGGAGGATTATTGAAAGTTTATCATGAAAGTTAAGAATAGGAACATTATTATAGATTTGATACAATATTATGCTCAACTATCAAAACAGATCATTAGTATTTTTCCATGCTCCTATAATTTAAATGAAATTCACTACTAAATGGATAATTAGTAATTTGAGATTGATAAATTTTCATATTAGAAAATTGAATGACATTGGTACGATTAGCACTCATGTTATGAAACGATTGGTTGTTTAATTACTTTTTTCTATTTAAATACATATTTTTCAATGACAGTATTCAGTTTCATATTTCTAGTTTGAAGTATTTCATTTCGAGTTGCTTCAGAAGTCAATGTTGAGTAGTTTTGAATTCAACATTGAGAATCTCCCAAACTGTTTCCATGATACATTCTTCGAAGGATGTTTGATACAATGTATACAACATTCAATTTGCATAATAAAACCCGATTCAGTAGGCTATAATAATGATCATGTCAGAGAACGAGTAAAGAATTTGCTTTGTTTATTCCGCAAGTGTTAAGTTTGTGATTGCATGCTTAGTATCCACAACCCACTTACAGATTAGTTATTCTGATGATAGATGGTCTATTTTGTTTGTTATTAACGGTCATAGGCGATCCGAAAAATATAAGGTGAAATTATCAATTCCGTTAACGAAGGTTCAAGATATTGTGCTGCGTTAGGTCTCATTACATCACTTGCATTAACATTGGATGTGATCAAACGTATAATTTATTTCATTTTCAACTATCTGTCAGTAACTATCCAAATTTATATTAAAATTAAAGAATACTTTCATGATTGAAATATTTTTAACTGTAGTTTTGTATACTAAATGAATATTTAACTGGGAAAGAGAAGGATGTTATTCATTGAAGCCTCTATATACTTGTAAGTCATCTGCTCAAAAGTGAAAAAGATAATGTTAATGCTTAGTTGTGAAATTGAAAAGAAAGAGAATTTTACAGATAAGAAATGATGATGAGCTAATTCCTCATTTATTCTCAACCACTTTCGATTGCAGTTAATTTAGATTTATTTTCGATATAATACTGTAATACTATATTTCTTCTTCCAATAAATGTAGTGTTCACTATATTGCGCAATATGTTATGTGTTTTGAATAAATGCAATTAAATATCATTGTATGACTTTTCATTAAACCGTTTGAAACCCTAAATCTGATTTATTATTTAAATTACTATCATTATTGCTGATAAAACTGGTGTGAGATGAATTTTGAATAGAATGTATTTTATTTCCCATGTCTACCATGGTTTCAGTATTCCAATTAGTCTATTCTAATAATCAACCAAGATCTTCCAGGATATTAAAATAAGTTCAAGTTTGATATCAGTTAATTTATTACAGTGAATAGAAATTATTAAAAAACCATTCCAAGAAAAGAAGAATATCCATAGGAAATGGTTAACAATTACTTGAAAATTAGTTGGTAGCAATTTTCCAGAGACAGATGGATCTATCAACTCCGACACAAACGTAGGGTAACTTCCGATGCCATGACAATCCACCAACACACTGGAAACAAAATTTACTTATCAATCTGACAATCATGGAAAATTGATGGTTTCATATTCAAAGACTGAACTCCTTAAAACAGTAGAAGCTGTCAAATATAGCTTATTCTAATGAAATTGTGATCATTATTTGCAAACAGACTGCAGGTTTATAGAATGAGATCAATCATTTTCAAAACTTATGTATTCGTAAGGATGAATCTAAGGAACACATATCAAATTTTATCAATCAAAAAGCTCATTATTCTCAATTTTGAGTTTGTTTTTTTAGTCTATTTAGTGTAAAATCCTATTTTAAAAATTAATTGTGGAATACCGATACATAATCAATGAATGAATCAAAATTTGATGATGTCAGTACATCAAAATCAGTTGAAATTGCAAAATGTTCCATTCAAGTTGAATGGTGACTTGCCTTTCAATAAATTTGAACTCACAAAATCAAATTGGAATCGGTTGATTGGTATAACACCTATACCAAATAGTTGACAATAGTATATCCTTCACTTAATAGTGTAATAGTACTACTATAAGCTGATACTGCCTTCAGTTGACAACACACAATACTAATTGCTATGGATAGGCCACTAAGGGTGAATGCGTACTGGTACGACAAAGTCAAAGACCTCCAACATTGAAAGCATTCAGTTCTGGTCTCTCTTGGTCTGAGTAGTGTGCATTGCTCCATACGACTCAATGTTTCTCTGGCTGCATCTTGGTCTTCATCGCACCAGTGAGCTTTCACTCATATCATTTAGAAAATAATAAATGATAAAATAATAAATAAACAAATAATAAAATAAATAATATAATATAAATAAATAATAATAATATAAATAAATAAGAAGTGTTTTTGCTGATAATAAAAATACCTTAGTAGAAAATTTACTCAAATTTGTAGTGACTCAAGGTTCGGCCTGTTGTGTGGCTATCTTGACTCGAAGATGTCATCAGACATGTCTTCAGACTCTGAAGATGGCCACACAACAGGCCGAAACTAGAGTTACCTGTACTACAAAAATGTGAGTAAAATTTCAAATGTAAAATGGATACACAACACCACATTTATTCATAATACACAATCATAATAATGATGAGGATAAAAATCCCTCACTATTATTTCGATCCCAATTTTGCTCGAAATGATAGTCCAAACAAGGTTATGTTTCTTCTGTTCTGTACTGTGAACTCAGATGAGCACAAACAATGCGATTTGAGTTGAGTTGACATTAGTGAGCAATAATTCGGTTACCTTGAGTGAGGCAGTGGCAATAGGCTGTTTGACGCTTGTGTGCACCACTTTGAGAGTGTTAGCCGGCTGGCCTATTGTGGCGAAGTGCTGGTCGCTTTGATGCGAACACCTCAGCATCCAGCCCTTATTGTGCAATATTTGTCTGTCCATCGGTACACTGTAACACAATACAGAGCCCTATTAATGGAAATTGAATTATACAAAAGGATATACAGAATAATAAAATTGGATAATTTCAATTAGCCTATTTAAAAAATAATCAAAATGTTAACAAGAAAGGATTCATGAGGAAACTTTCAGAACTCAGGTCTACCTTGTATGATAAAGTCATTAGCTCAGTTCATTCGAAATATTAATAAGGGAAAAGCACCAGTAGTGGCCACTTGAAAGGTTTTTTCTTTAAAACACGAATTTGATGCCTTCAAATGAGTTCTAAACCTGCTAGAGACTTTCTTATACTGTTTAGCAGCTAAATAGTTCAAGTAGGAGCTTGCAGAGCATCATTAGAGATTTTTGAGAGAGATTCATTGTCGCTATTTCACTCGAATGCGTGGTTTTGGTAAGAAGTTCAGTTTCCTCTTAGTAGTTTCAGTAAGAAGGCATGTATACAAATTCTTGTATTATGACTAGAAAGTCTTTAAATCTCGCTATTTTTGGTGTTATAATCATTCCCTAGAATGTCTAGATGATGTTTAGGTTTCTAGCCAAATACAGCTAATATTTCGGCGTAAAAGCAGACTGGCCACTACAAGAGCAAGAAACCGTGAATAATCTAGTAGTGGCCACCCAATAGAAATTGTTGTAGAAGTTGTAAAAAGTTGATGTAATTTGAATTTATGTTCCTATCAACCAATTAGCATTCCTAAGACTGTTTCAAATAGGTTACAGAGGAAAAATAACTTTACAATATCTATTTTCTGGTTTAACCTCACTTTTCTAGTGGCTTGTAACCAACAACAATGCATTACCAATTCAACTCATTTTAATATAACATATTATTATTTCTGGTGTTATAATCAAGTCTGGAATGAAAAAATAGCTTACTTGAATAATTGCAACAAGCAGCTTGAGAAATTGACTTGTCAATGAGCATAAAACATCAAGTGGCCACTTTAGAATCAAAATCGAGTTTCACGAAAAATTTAATAATTCATTTGTGAATTGACATATTCGCCATTTCAAGGAGTAGGTCAATCAGGAAGGATCTGGGCTACATTCTTTTTGAGTTTTGGATGAGATAGCTAATAATATGGCCAATTCGGCATAAACTATAAAAATTCCTTAAACATGGCCACTACTGGTGCTTTTACCTTAGTGGAAGAGACAAGCAACAGTTTCCTTGAAATGGGAAAGGCTGAAATGAGTAGTCTCTCGAGAGATATGATTATTATTCGGACATAGTGATTCAAGAAGTCGATACCTATATTTGCTACTCCACTATAGGATTACTCAATTTAAAAAGAGCACTTTTACTTATTGCAATTCTATTTTATTTTTCCAATCACTTTTCCAAATAAAAAATAATGAATAGCATAGCCTAGTTTATTTTCTTTATTGACTATTTCTCCATAAAAACCTCCGGTCCAAACAAGATTTGATATAGTCTGTCCAAGCAAAGAAGATGGGAAAATGACTCCAGCTCAGACAATATGGGTTCAAAAATTATAAATTTAGTCTCAAATTGTAGAAAACATTGTGATCTACAATTTGAAACTAAGAAAATAATTTTTGAACCAATAATATATTGACAGTCATTTTCCAATCTTGCCAGAATATCTTCTTTGCTTGAACAGACTATACTTACTCATCATTCTATAATTTTTTGTGGAAAACTTACTGTAAAAATACAAATCATAGCCGGCTTTGACATAGGTGTATTGTATTATGTAACGAGCCTCGTGTTTTGAAATATATTTCTATAATAACATACGTTAAATATCCGAGACAACAAACAACATAATTATGTTATTATAGGGACAAATTCCTAAACATGAGGCTCGATAATGATGCCATACACCAATGTCAAAGCTGGCTTACTGCTTGTTTACTGGTCGCAACCAGTGAAATGAGGTTTGAACAATTCAATGATTATGAGTTTTAGTGAATTACTTTGGCCGGGTAATGTTCCAAACGAAAAGACTGCCACCTGCAATGGCCGCCACAAGGAGACTGTTGGCTGGCGACCAATCAGCGGCCAGCAACGGAGTTTGGAAAGTTTCGAAAGATAGAATCGCCTGCTGCCGTTCCACATTATAGATGCGCACTGTTCCATTTTTCTCACCAACCAACAGCTTACCCGGTTCTTCATTGTGCCAGCACACTGACATACCTGCACAAGCAGACAGAAATCACATTTAATCAATATAATTTCATACTTTATTGGACAAACTTCTTACTTACTCTTAAGCCTGCTGTACAATGGGTAAGTAAGGCCTAGCCATTAAGCCTGGTACTGACGCTGATTTGAAAGATTATCTTGAAGGTATCGTTATTGTTATTGGTAAATATTTGTAGTAAATTTGATTAGCTATGAGAATGTATGATTTCAATAGACTATTTGAGGTTAAATTCGAGAAAATTCTGGAAACAGCATACCGTGCGGCGTGCGCTAATCAGTACTAGGCTTGATGTCTTACTTACCGACATTACTTACGGTCCCGTGTACAGCAGGCTTTACTATTCATCTCACTCTTAATTGGAACAGCATACATGAATAGAATAATATTAAAGAATTGGTTACTGTATGTACCATCAGATAGGCCATCTTCATGTACTAATGGGCCATCAGATGAATAAAAATAATAAATAAATGCATATTATGGCTTTCTTGATGGAGGATACCCGTGAGGTCAGCTTCCACTCGCCTTGGTCACCAATTCGGGAGCAGTCCATAGTGTTGTAACTCAACAAGCACCAAGCAACCACCATCATCGAGCAACCAGACACAACAGCAGATGAATCGACATGGTTGTACTATAAGCGTAAGTTACACAAATAAAAATTTTAATGTGACTGAGCCAGCGAACGATATACTTATATAAGCTAGGTTATAATACTCAACTAATAGAATTAAAAATCAAGTGTGAAGAAGGAATACTGAATCCTTAATCTTGTGGTACTAAAATGACACACCATGGAATTGAGGTTCAGCTCGATTTGTAGATGACAGCACTAAATAATGTTGACTTTATTCCTAGCCTTCTCTATCAGGAAAGCAGTTTGGTAAAACATCTTTAAACTCAAGTTATTCATAGAAATTATCTTATTGCATTTTTAAAAAATGGATAGAAGGTTAACAACAATAATTCTGAAGTTACATTTTCTGGAAAAGATCATCATTGGTAGTCTTAAATCAACATTTAAAAGAAGTGAAAGATTAATTCTTGTCCATACTTGAATACAGCAAGAACTATTATTATTACTATTATTGATTTATTGTTATTGTTATTTATAATAAAATTGTTACGATTAATTGCATAATAAATTACATCTAACTTATAATAAATAATTGCTATTGTTGTAACTATATTTTTATACAATATAACAATCAACAGAAATCCCATTAAAATAGATGAAAATATTTTCATCTATAGGGTGATGGACATCCTAGTTTTAGGGTTGATGGGCTTCTTAGTGATCCTTACCAGGTGATTTAAGAGCGAACTCTGCAACGCACTTCTGGCCATCCTTCATAGCCCACAAACGACAGCTCAGGTCATCGCTAGCCGAAGCAAGGTACTCTCCATTCGATTCAAAAGCGATGGAGTTGATGTAGTCTGTGTGACCAGTCAGCACCTGAAAGCAAAGTATAAACGATTCCAGAGGCTTGAATAATATTTTTCTTTTATCTACTTATATACATTTGAATATGATGTAAATTATGGCACATTTCTAATTGATAGATTTTCTTAAGCCCAAAAAGTACGGTAATAAAACTCCTACGAAACATTAATCTTGCAAGGAATATATCGAAAGATATTGTCAAAATTTGACTATTTTAAGCCTTTGAGAAACAATTATATTCTTCCTTGTGGAACGGATTTTTTGAAATAAGTAGTATTTACTGAAAATGGAAGATAATAATAATTATTGTAAGTTAATTTAGGACCAAATGGTCCTTTATTGTCTCTCTATTCCCAGAAAATGACCTCAATTCATGTGGTAGGTGGGTCGTTTGATGGAAAATGATCTATTAAATTATATTCTGACAGGAAACGTCAGTACCGGTGCGAAAATATTTAGTTAATGAATAACTAGTAATGGGAGATTTATGGGAATGCAAGGATATTTGTTTACAGGTGTAGATAGTAACTATTCAAGATAGAGAGATTAATTTCATCTCAAGTTGTAGAGATTAGAATTATCCATTTTGAAATACTAATTTTTCCAAAACATCAAACAAGAGTTATAACAATCAGAAACTGAGAAGTGTCAATTTTTCATTTCTCTCGAAAAAATAACACTTTTTTGAGAATTCGGCCATTGCTCAGAATAGAAGGTGAAATTTGATACCAATCTCTTGGAAATCTTATATACTAGAAAAAGATTTATAATTTTTTACTGTCCGACGTTTCTTTTTCGCATAAATTTCTGAAAACTATGGACGGAACCGAGATTACATGATTTTCAGGGCAATCTGTATTGAGCACGAGGTATTTAAGGTGATAAATTAGTTACTCTTATGTAGGTCATACAATCAGGGGTGCCCATCCCCCCCCAAGGCGGATGGCGCAAAATCCCCCCCAAAATTCACTAATAGTCCTATAATCCCTCAAAACCCCCACCTTACCCCCCCCCCCCCAATCACCACCAACAAAACGTGAGAATCAAAATTTTACTAATATAATCGTTAACTTTATTGATTGAAAAAAATTTTAATATTTCAGAAAAAATTGATTTCAGCAACTATACTTCATTTAATGTAACTTCCAACTTGAAGCATAACACTTTCAAAATAGAGAATACAATATGTAAGTTATTCCAAGACAGAAATTCATTTCATGATAATCATAGAGTATTACTTTCAAAACACTTGAATGCAATTACGTGTTTTAAATGTCTTCAGAGAAAATTCTTGCAGAGATCAAATATTTTGTTTTGTTCACATCATTGATAGGGTACCAGTCTGCCAGTTTTGAAATAGTTGAACATTCTCTCAGACTGAAATGAGAGGGCTTTAATATTATTACGAATCAGTATATCTCCAACAAATCTTATAATATACAGTATATTATGAGTAATATACGGTATAGTACTGTAATAGGTCGAACAAATGAACACTGGATTATGGAATTCATATGAATCGATACTCAATTCAATTATTACATTATTATTATAGATGTATATTTTCGAACGAAGAAAATACTATGTATCATCATGCCATGTAAATTATATGAATTATAAGTTAAAATCGCGTGAAATAGAATAAAATGATTCAAACTTGGAATAAAGTTTTTCTATTTCAAGATAATGATTAGTTTTTCATTTGAAAATTTATAACTTAGTTTATTGTAATAGTTATTCTACCCTCCTTTGGGAGATAGGCTTGTCTTTTGTATTCACTCGTTTTCCGTCTCTGGAGGAATAGTGATTGTGGGATTACACTCTAAATGATTAACTTGGTGTTATTCAGAGGTGTTCTGTACGTCACTTGGTTTCGGAAGCTAGCTTATCTTTGAGAGGATCAACGTGCTAACTACACGTTACTTCTATCCTGGGCAGCGAGAATGGAATATATTCCATTCTCTATATTCTATTCTATATACATTCCATTATTCTATTCTATATTTCATTCTCTATATTTTCTATATTCTATTCTCTTTGATCCTGGGTGATGATTATTACCCTCTGCTGTATAGTGGAGTGAATCTGAAACTGGCAACCAGCTGGTAGGCCAAAGCCCTTCATGGGCTGCTGAGCCATTGAAATACATACATACATACATAGTTATTCTAGAGGAGACCATCACTATTCATTCTAGTAGTAAAATTTGAGTAGAATACTTGGGAGGATTGAATTTTACATGTACAAATTGATGGTCTATTCATTATAGTTTTCCAGTTCAGCACTTATATGAGTCTAATAGTAATAATAATGCTCATTAGTAATTTAACAAATCACAAATCATAGTCTGATGAGAAACAGTGTAGTATTCTAAATTCAAAAAAGAGCTCAAATAAATCGCTTAAAATGATTATCGTGAGAAATTTAGAAAATGAAAAATCATAGACACTATCATAGACTACTAAAAATCATTACTGTTCCTAGCTCTATCATATCACTCTCTAGCAAAGAAAATAAGTTGAAAAAAGTGAAGGAAATTGCACTAACACTATACATTTATAAACCACGTATCACCACGAACACTAAATACCGCTCAATCTCACAGCAGAACAACAACTGAATTAGTATTATATAAAATTGAAAAAAAAACCAACTATAGTCGTCGACTAATAATGTCAAGTCGTCATCCTCGTCAAGTATATACTATGAAAGAATAATAATTACTGGAACCGATTAAAATTGATTTTGTTTGGTCTGAATTCTATTGAAAGTTTTATATGCATTCTGAGAAATGACATCAACTCTAGCAAATACATTATTGCGAACGCATGTCTTGCGTGGCAGCCGTAGTGATTTGTAAACAGAGAGAATCGTTGTAGGTGGCCTTTAGTTTCATCCATAATAAGAATAACTTTACTAACTATTTTTATATATTTATTAACAATAACAATATGTATTGGTTCTATACAACTGTCAGAGACATTATTCTATTTATTTGGATAATACAAATACATAGAAAACGTTTACATGTTAAAGTAAATCATTCAAAATAGTAACTTTATATTACTGTAATTAAATTAATTCATCATTCCCCCTCAAAATTTTCACAATCCCCCCCAAATTTCGCGTCGATGGCGCAACTTGCGCCATCAATCCCCCCTCTGGGCGGCCCTGCATACAATCAAAATAGGCCTACTAAAAAACAGAGCTACAATTCTTAATACTGTTAGGCTATATTGAAATACTTAATTTTTTCAATTTCTAGAAGTACAAGCTGTTAAAAACGTTTTTGAAGTTTCATAATTTCCATAATTTCCAATTCTTGATTCATGCCCAGGCAACCCGGAGAGATCACGTCAAACTAACACTAAACTCCTTAGTAAACACAAACAGAGATAGCCCAACTTGGGCTTTGTCATTTAATAAAACTGGCCACTTAGTTTAAATAATATGGGAAGCTTGATTGTTGGAAAAATACTATGAGTAGGCTATATTATATTTATTCATTTTCTATGCATTGGTTCAAATAGTTATTGGTTCAAAGAGACATTATAGAAACGATATTGGGTGGAAATGTTTCTCTCGTACCTGTTCCGAATAGGCATCTACTGTGTTTGAAGAGAAGAGTCTCAAGTTGAAATCTTTGGTGGCAGCACAAAACATAATACATTTAGGTAAGACACTCAGTGAGGTTTCTGGGCTCCAGGCCAGTGCATCAACACGGCAGTTGATTGTAAAATCTTGGAGCAACTCGAGATCCACTTCTTCCTCCAACTCTTCATCCTCTTCCTGGAAATTTTAGATGAATAATACATCAACTTCTGGCTGATCAAAATTATTAATTGATTCATACTACGAAAAACTAAATTGGGATCAAATAAGTAAAAAGCAAACACTCAAGAAGGAAAAGAATTTTTAGAGTATGATGACCAGAATCCAGGAATCAAATTGTAAACTGCGGCCTAATTTAGGGTGGCTCCTTGGAGGAGTGATAAAGCGCCGATCTGATAACCCAGGCAACCTGTTGCCTGGACCTGGTTCGAATCTCAACTGGGGCAAAATTCTTTGACCACAGCCCAATCACTTAATTACGGCCACTCCATCTTTCGGAGGAGACGATAAGCCGTCGCCCGTCGGTCCCGACTACCTAAAAAGCAGTCGTCACCTGTAATCCATGTCATTACCCTATGAACTCATCTGCTCATTTGGGCTTCACCCTCATAAAAACTTTTTCTGTTATTCATAACCAAGGCCAGATTGGTATCTTAATGGGCATACATTTTAGTGTAATTTGAGTGTCTTTCTGTTCAGCACATTTACTTAGATTGTAAAGAAATATTTGACTAAAGATAACTAAAGCACTAAATGATTCCCAATGATTCTAGAGGGAATATCCAGTTTGTAAACTTTAACCGGTTTTTTTTTTAAAAACCGGAGTTTTAAAATTTAACCGGCTTGTTGCCTAAACTCTTACGTTTGCATATCTTTACGAATTCAATCGAATGAAAAGTAACATACCTGGAATTTTATAATTCTAACAGATATTTGTTTCGGCAGTACTATGCATATTAAGTTGTGAGACCACTCAAAAGGAGATAATTCCACTTTTATAACTTGTTCAGGTAGTTCGATTACATGAGTAGGATTAGTCACTTTCACATTGAGATGAATATTATCAACAATTTTAGACGGCATGCTGATGGATTGATTTTTTTTATCGAATGAGAAAATGCTAAAAAATAATAATGATACACAGCTTAAGACAGCAATAAGTTACAGAACACAATGTAAAAAGAAAAGTATTTTTTGTTATGAAATGAACAGATTGACATTGAGGTTATGTTTACGACTTGCAGATTGGCGGCGGGGTTTATCATGTTAGCCAACTTTTTCATCTATGAGTTTGAGTTGAAAATCATCTTCCATCAGAGAATCCTGCAATATGAAGATGTACATTTTCCTTGTTCATATTGATTTTTTTATGAAGAAACTTGTCAGTAAAAATATAAAGCAGTTTCGACAACACTCAAATTTTCCACTGCCACACCTGAGCTGTTCTCTTGTCAGTAGATTTGCATTTGCGTCGTCGGCTTGTGTTATCAAATTTTGATGATTAATAAAAATGGCGTCGTCTGGAAGTAGGTCAAACAACAGAAGATACAAATGGGCTCTGGATTTTAATTATAAGTAAGATTTTCTTCTTAAAGTTTGTTTAAAAAATTCATAAATTTGTTTTGAATTTTGAATAATATTTTCTTTACTGAAATTCACCTGCGTAGCTAGTAGCTCGTACTAACTCGTAGCCACAATCACCGACTCAAAATTTCAATTCACGAATGAAAATAATGAAATTATCTTTCTTTATCTCTTAATAAAAGTATTAATTATTGTTGATAATTATATTATTGACTTATCCAGTCAATTCCTATTTCCTTGTTAATACCAGCCTGTTGAATTAACACTTATTGAAGTAAGTTAGGTTATGATAAAATTTTCCAAAAAAAAACAGTAATTATTATAGTTTTTGATGAAGCCTAGCTTAATAACCCTTAATAACACCTTGTTATTTTTTGTTTTTCTATGGGTTGTTTATAAATTGTTCATGAAGCTCATATAGTGATGGTTATTTATTGTTGTGAATTTTGATAGACGTACATTATTGTTACCAACATAGCTAATTGTCAGACTTATTAATTACAAAAGCTTTCGTTACTCCACCTATTATGTTATTTTTAGACTAGCAAAACTAAATAATCAGAACATAAACTTGAAACCAACCCTGTGTAAAGAAAAATCTATTATTTTATGCTGCAATGTAAGAGTGGCTATTGCTAATTGCTATTTTGTGGATGTGCTGACGTCGATTATTGCACGTTAATATAAATATAAGCAGTTCGCTTTCGCAAATCGCAATGAGCAATCAGCAATGTAACTTACTCGCTGAAGAAGCAAACATAAAAATGAAAATAATTTCAATAACATTAGAGCTTAATGAGCGACTCAAAAAATCAGTCTAAGAGAAAAAGTATGCCTAGTATTATGTTTCCTTACATTTGTATCACTGCCCCATACAATAATGCCATACGAAAGATGGCTATGGATATATGCAAAATAAACAGTCATTAAAACAGAAGTGTTTACACTAATTAGATGAATAAATAAATATTCCAATTTATTATTCGTTATATTAAGTTCTCAATTTTGCATAATTTGTTTGTAGGTCAAAACAAGAAAGGAGCGTAGATGTTGCTTCTCCACCTGGATATAATCCAGCGTTGGGACAAGTCTACACTGAAACTTCCAAAGAGTCAGACCCCAATCACTTAATCATCAAGAAGTCATGGGATTTAGCCTTGGGTCCTTTAAAACAAGTAAGTTGTCAATATTGTGTAGAATAATAATATTGAGAGAAACCAACTGTTGATAATGTATTTATTAATAATAATGTTTCTGTTCATGACATGGACATGCCACTGGAGCATATCCACAAGCGAGCAAGTCAAAAAAGGATAGTCGACACAAAAAAAAACAGAGAAACACAAAACATGAAATCATACCACAGCGGCAAGCTGCAGTCATAATTAAGGTGTGAAATATCTACTTACGATCTGCTGATTACATTCAAAAAACTCTCGCAGTGAGTAGAAAGGGTTCTCACAAAGAAAAGGCCCTTAGTCTTCTCCTGTAAACTGACTCCTGGCCTCAACCGGAAGCTTGTTCACAATTTTTGTAGGCTGGCAAATGAAGCTGTTCCGGGTCCTTCCCAATCTATAGTATGAGAGATCCGACCTTGGCCTGTTCCGAGTGTTGTAGTTGTGAAATCACAACTATTATTCTAGGATATTGATTATTAAGTTACTTTCTTATATAATTATTGTTTGTAATGAATCAGAAAAAAGAGCTTTTGTCTAAATGACAGCTGTTCTATTGAATTCCAAGATAGGTTTTTTTCAGTGTGTAGGGTTATGTGCTCTCGCTCTCCCGCTCCGTAACAAACACTATGCGTCCAATATAACAGCATCTCCAATCTCCAGAGACTAACTAAACTGACAGTGTGATTCGAACTATTGGTTAGCTCGGCGGAATACACCATACTTCTGATAACTCTTATAAGATTTACATTGAAATGCTACGCGAATCATAAATATGGTGTGTGTTGGGATACATTCACTTCTCACTCAGAATTGCCTTTGCCAGTGTTACTTTTAAAATTTTATTGGTACCTACCATTCAATGTAAAAACTGGAGAAAAAAATGTTTTTTGTAAGAAAAGTTATTTCTCATAATATTTCTATTAAAATACATTAGAAAACAAGTGAATTGGTTTGCTTTTAAACCACACCATTATTTAAAAAAATTAATATCCAGCTATAAACCATGTATACCATAAAAATGTGTGTTTTTTATTTCAATTTAAGTTTATGTACAGTATTGAAATATTTTTTCAGGTGCCCATGAATCTTCTCATCATGTACATGGCTGGAAACTCAATATCCATCTTTCCAATCATGATGGTTGGAATGCTGATAATTAGACCAGTCAAGGCACTGTTTACAATGCAAAATAGTACGTATAATCTCTCAATTATTTGCTGCTTTTGCTCAGTGTTTCTGTTAATTATTTCACATAAGCTTTCTATACATCTAGTACTCGAGCCACAATCAATTTTTTTTAAATCGAATTTTGATCAACTTTAACTTATTTTCTATCTTCAGCTTCAAGTTGTGTAAAAATGATCTTTTCAAATGGAATTTTGACTAAAATCATATATCAATTCTTCCAGCTTCAAGCAATAATTGTTATTGGAGTTAAGCCAAGATGGTGGCTGTTTGAATGAATCCTCGTGCATGAGGACTAATCTACATACCTTACAACAATTAGCATGGATTAAAACTAAAGTAACTAGCTAATACATACATAACTTATTCATTTCTCAAATTATACGTTACAAAAATATGTCTATGGTGTTGTGTATCCATTCTTTTTTCCACTTTTGAATTTAAAACTTCTAAGTTTATGTGGAAATAAACTTTACTTACATAGTAGTGTAACTAGTTTCGACCTGTTGTGTTGGTCATCTTCAGACTCACAAAAAGTATATTTCCACATAAAAGTGATTTTTATTAAGTTTTAAAAGTATGTTTGTCCATAGAGATAGGTAGTTGAAAATTTAAAATTTTCTGTAACAATGGTATTGCAAAATAATTATGTAGCATGTTTATTAAAGTAAATCTTGATTGAATGGACCATATCTCTCTCAATTTAGATCTTCGAGTTCTTTTACCTCTACTACCTAGTTATTTAGTTTTAACAATTTTACTTTACACTTTGCAGCATTCAAGATGATTGAAGGCAGTCATTCAGCTAGTCAAAAGTTCGTTTACTTCCTTGGCAATATATTGAACGTGGGCCTGGCCTTATTCAAATGCCAGTCGATGGGACTGTTGCCCTCACACACGTCTGATTGGTTAGCCTTCGTTGAGCCACAAATACGAATGGAATACTCCGGGGGAGGACTTCTGCTCTCTTAACAACGGAAACTCTTATATTCCAATCATTAATTTACTATTGTATTGATTAATTACTGGTCAGATGAATTTCAATAGTGTATTGAACCAACTGGACTGACTCTTAATATCGCTTTAGCGATTATTGTATCAGAAGGTATTTCCTTCAAACGTTGACAATTGATAATCAAAATTAATTGACAAAAGATTTTAACATAAAACTGGTAAATTATGATCATTTCATCATCAGCGAAGAATAGTTGGAAATTCACGGGTGATGCGCACTGACTAATCTGTGTGATTGGGCCGTGAATTAAGTAATTAGCCAGTAATTTTTCTCTCAGTCATACACTAGTATAATTATCATCTAAGGAGTCTTGTTTGATTTATGAAATTATTTATGCATATTCAATAATTATAGAAACTTGAAACCTCTTTATTATTATTATTAATAAGAAAATTATTATACTGTTAAATTATAATATCATTGTTTTAAATAATCAATTCCTATTGAATAATCTCATATATTCTCAGGTACCGATTTGTTTTGTGATTTTCCAAATTCAGCACTTCACTTCAATTATTAAAAATCAAACTAAAAATTACTTTTGAACGAAACTCCATCTATATTGTAATTTAAACAAACAGTACATTCTTGGCATTTATGAAATTCCAAGCTATAAGTAGGATAGTTGAAATATCGTTTATAATACTGGAGTGAGCAAACTGAGTATGCAAGTGTTGAGTGTATTTGTATTTTGTAAATAATATATTCTCATTTATAGAAATATACAGAATGGTGAATTGATGAAAATGTTCAATTATTTGAATCATTCATTATTCCAATTTACTTTACTGTGAGTTTTACCTTAGCTACAAGTGTAATTTTTAATCCTTCTCAGAGTACAAGGACAGAGGTTTATTATCACAGTATCAACAGGAGATTGAGATAGCAAAACAAAATATTTTTTTTCAAGTGAGAGATGGGAATTAAGAGCTTATCAACACATAATCTATATTAACTGTTTCAAGTTATTGGGATCAATATTAATAAGTTGATTATGAACTTTTGTTAGTACTTATTAAAATTACTAGAGATGAACAATATTCCTGTTTCAACATAGGTAAATTTGAATTCACCGTCATGGATATCCTATCCAATATATAGAAAAGGTATAATAGTAACCTCTAACTTGTGATAAAATTGGGCCAAAGAATAAACTTATATCCAAGGAGGTAACCTCCATGCTTATACCTCATTCACGATAACTTGAGACAAAGTAAACAAACCCACAACGTGAACAAACAGGACGACTATTGTCGATGACAAACCATAGCAATGATGCGACACAGCCCGACAATAAAAATTTACGACAGGCGCACACATACTCATTGCCTATGCTATGTTGTGTCACAGAGGAGCTCCTCTTTGGTTGTTTCTATGCTAAGTTGCTTATTGGTTATGGTTTGTCGTGGCTAAGGTAGCCAACCCATACTTATACGCGCACACATGCAAAACAAATTGTTTGGTTCGTCTCAAGTGATTGTGAATTATGAAAATCAGGATTCTTTAGCTCGATGTGTGAAAATAACGTGTCAACGGTGATTTTAAATGATTTGTCAACGGCTGGAAAAAATTCAGGGTTAGGGCTCTATAAAAAGGGTCTTTTTATAGAGCCCTAGTCAGGGTCAGGTGCTAGGCAGCCTGCAAACCATGAGAGAGATTTGAATATACCTATTATAATACCTTCATAAATTATGCAAAAAAAACAGGAAAAGTTTTTACCCAAGATGGAAGTTGTCATAGTTAAAATAATAGTAAATAGCGGGAAAGTAGTCAGCTGTTGGACAGCCCGCAAAATTATGGAAGAGGTTAGTGTACTTCTTTCATGCTCCTGGTAGAAGAGGATTAGCGATTCAATTCCTCATTCCGTAATTTTGGTAGCCTGATGCCAGGCTACCAGGAGAATTAAAGAGGTACGTAAAGAGAGGAGAGCAGAGGCAAAATTATGAAGTTCTGTGTACCTCTTCCATACTCCTGGAAGCCTGGTAGACTAGGTTTCAATTTATTCCAACATTCTATTCTAACTTGTAATTACAGTACAAGTTAGTTCTTGGAGCGTCCACATACAAAATCGTTCTCGTTCTACGTCTCCCCACCAGTTTTTAATTTTTCTCAATATCAGTAAGTTATTAGTTCCTTCTCTGTAATAACATTGGCAGTCAAGTATAGTCTGTCCAAGCAAATAAGACATTCTGGCAAGATTGGAAAATGACTCCAGCTTGGTTAATATTGGTTCAAAAATTATAAATTTATCTCAAATTGTAGAGCAGTGTTCCACCAGTGTTTGACCACCTTTATAAGTTTTGTGCCGATACTGACCGAGCTGAAGTAATTTTCCCATCTTGCCTGAATGTCTTCTTTGTTTTGACAGACTATACCTGGGGAAATTTATTTGGGATATTGATCATGACTTGAGGTGAAGATAACAGTATTTCGGCAAATGGTATTTATTTTAGAAGAGACAAAAATAATTAAAAATCAATTAATTCTATTTTCAAAAGCCAACTATAAATCCTGTTGAATAATTATAATGTAACGAATAAAAGTAAATAACTTGTTAATAATTGAAATAAATCATAATTAAAATATAAATAATTTTATAATATCAGTAATTTGAAACTGGAACCTCACTAATATCATGTAATCACATTCTGAGTCCGATACTCTTGATACAAATTTTATGCTCAGCACAAATTCTCACTAAAAGCAATACCATACAATTCTAGCCACTAAAATACTTCATTGAAACAATATTATGAAATAATAATGAGTATAGATTTTATGAATAATTTTAATTCAATTTTTTTTTCTTGTATCACGTAAAATGTCTTTCGAAATTTAAAAGGATTCATATGATAAGAACAGCTATGATAATATCAAGTATGTTTCGACTAATCGAATCTAATTTTGCGCGTTCTCTGATTACTCAAAAATCAATTTTGATTAGTTTTTCTCTTCTCTAATACAAATAATGAAAGTATAAAACACCAATTCCATTGGTCTAATTTTAGATTAGTGTACTCAACGGTGGTAAAGCCCTTCTCATATTTACTCTGACTATGGGTAATTTGAAAAACAAACAAAATCTCGTATAAAATGTTTAAAGTCGTTTCAATTAACTTTTGAAATTTGAAAATTTTCACAATATGACTGTACATCAATCGTAACTTGAAATATCTTAGAATGATAGGATAAACTATAGATATCATTCGGACGGTCAATTTCTTAATTATATTCTTATTAATTCGTTCGAATAAGTTCAATCGCAAGCGACTATATGCCTATTATATCCAAGTTTATATTCATGTAGAAAATTGGAATAAAATAACTACTGGATTGTGACAGGATAAAATATGAAAAAACATAAGTTTCTGAAATAACAATAAAACTTAATAAACTAACACAGCCAGTGAATAAAGTTATCAAGTTTTTTAACAATACTAGAAGTGTTGTGATGAAGAGTAATTTAAAGATTTACATGGTTGATAAAAAATTATCAACTTTCAGGGAACCCTCAATTTAAATTCAGTAGTGATGAATAAAATCGTTTTCTAAGATCTTCAGCAGAACATTGCTTTCTAACTTTTATTTGAAATTCCACGAGCCATAATTTATTTCCAATCAAAGATTTTCGTTTATTGATCCACATCAATTCCGATTGATCTTAATTTGTAGATGCTAGAGTTGGGTGTACTTGTGGGAATCCAATGTGTTTCTCAGTCAACTGTAACAAAAGTGATATGTGAAAATAGTTTCAGAATGATAACTATCAACATTTATTTGAAAATATCAATCTACTGTTACAGCCTGACTGATTTTCATCAACTAATATAAGTTAATTGAAAATACTTTCAATTTTTATAATGTTGTTCATGCCTTTAAACCACGGCTTTCTTTTCATTACAGCATGACCAATTTTTTAATGGAAACAAACCCTGCTCAGCCTTCTGCTTGCTTTGCTAGTTTTTAACTTTGCAAATATTCTTCAAATACAAAAATTATATTACTCTGATGGTCGCTGACCAAATATTGAACTCTTAAATTTAGATTATGCTCTCATGTGAGCTTCACTCTCAGAAAATCAATTTTGAATCTTGTGCTAGTGAAAGTCCTACATAAGAGCTAAAGCATTCTATACAAGAGGGCAACTGGAATGAAATGATTGAATTTCTAGTTCTAGCATGCTTTCCTTTATTATTCGATTCACTAGTTGAGAAATTCTCATCACTATTTAGATTTTGTATAAAACTATCCGCGTTTTGAAAAAATGGAACTTTCACGAGAAAAGTCACTACATCAAGTACACTTTTGATAAAAAAGAGATCCAATTTAATGAAGAAAAAACCTTTGAGAGAAAGAAAGTGAATTTATTATTGCCCAATAATATAACAATAATTAAAAGCAGAAACGTACTTCATTTCTTTTTCTGAGAAGATTCTTTTGACTGATTATCTTTGAGAATCTTGGATCGCAGGTGCTCCTTGTAGTTCTTGATGCCACCTTGCCACTTTGTGACCGTACCGTTCTCGCACACCCAAATCTCCTCAGCAACCTGTAAAATAAAATTTACAATAAATAATTATGGACGTAAATTCATTTTATTCTACTATCAATCAATAATTACATTTTACTATTTTCAATATATTTATACATACATTGATAGAAAAGTAATATAATAAAAAATCAAGACTAGTTCCCCCCTTGCTACAAATTTATTAAAAATTTTGCAGAATTTATTCAATATTCACTTTTATTACGTATATAAAATTATTGAGTGATGGAATTTTTCTCCATTCAATTTTATAAAAGTCATAATTACAGTAAAAAATTCAGCCTAGCCGCGCATACAAAGGAAAATAGGTTGATCCAAATAGCAGAATAGACTGGATTACAGATACTGTAGATAATAGATTCTGTACTATCTCAAGACTGCAGACTATTCTGGTATATTTATATACCAATGACGAACTATCATCTCTCATTTGGTTAGTAGTATCGTACTAGAAATTTCTTTTTTGCGCGCGGTGACGACAGACTGGATAGAATCTTATTACCGTATAGCTGGTGCCAAAAAAGTGGCGGTTGGCAAATAACTTATTGATTCTCAGCTCTGAAAGCTTTCTGCAAGAGAGAAACAGTTTACTTTCGACTCGATGTACCCTCGCAGACCACCCGCTGACTGTCCTGAAAGAGCTGAGCAATAATAATAGTCATTCGCCAACCGGCAGTTTTTCGGGACCAGTTATAATGAGATACTATTCAGTCTCGTCACCGCGCCCAAAATATCTACTAAGATACTACTAACCAAATGAGAGATGATATAGCGCTTCATTGGCATTATACAGAGTGTTTCAGGAGGAATGTGCAATACTTCTCAGGATGATTCCTCACACCAAGAAGACAAAAAAGTTCCATGGGACCAACCCCCAAAAACAATTGCAAAAAATTGAAATTTTTCGAAACATATAAATTTTTCTAATTTTTAGAGGCTTTACTCAGGTTCTGAAATAATAAATTCCTATGTACAATTAGCTGAGGAATTCAATGAAACCGGTTTCAAGTTTTTAACTTCAACGGTTATTGAGATAATTGGAAAAATATGCTGAAAACGCCATTTTTCAACAATAAGGGTTGTAACTACATAAGGAATCATAAATTTGTATTTTTTATTCATGGAAGTTGAAGAGAGTCGGATTCTGAAGAGAAAGTTGAGTGGCGGCGATTGTGTCAATATTACCCAAATTTCAGAAATAGTGATCGAAAATCGAAAAATTGACAAAAGATAGCACAAGTGCTAAATTTGTGTATAGTAGCGATTTTGCGATTTTCGATCGTTATTTCTGAGATTTGGGTGAGACTTACACTATCGCCGCCATTTAACGTTTTCTTCAGAATCCGACTCTCTTCAACTTCCATTAATAAAAAATACAAATTTATTATTCCTTATTCAGTTATAACCCTTATTGTTGAAAAATGGCGTTTTTTAGCATATTTTTCCAATTATCTCAATAACCGTTGAAGTTACCAACTTGAAACTGGTTCCATTGAATTCCTCAGCTAATTATACATATGAATTGATTATTTTAGAACCTGAGTGAAGCCTCTAAAAAATTAGAAAAATTAATATGTTTTGAAAAATCTTAATTTTCCGCCATTGTTATCTCGATAACAAAGCGTTTTTGGGGGTTGGTCCCATGGAAATTTTTTGTCTTCTTGGTGTGAGGAATCATCCTGAGAAGTATTGCACATTCCTCCTGAAACACCCTGCATACTAGAATAGTCTGCAGTCTCTGTAGATAGCCTAGATTACAGAGTCTATTAATTACCAGCTATACCACGAATGAAGCCAACAACAGCATTAAAATGGACGACGTTATGAATGAACCAGATTCTACTACATCATACATACATATACTAAATCTACAACTACTAATAAGTCCTGAAAACCAATATCGTAAACTTATAAAGCAGTGTTTAGTCGTCTCACCTGACTGATGAGACGGAAGTCGTGACTAACTAGCACCATTCCGCCTTCGAAGTCGCTGATGGCCTCAGCCAACGCATCGATGGTTTCCATGTCGAGATGGTTGGTGGGTTCGTCGAGCAGCAGCAGGTGAGGCGCCTGCCACGCCAGCCACGCGAACACCACTCGGCAACGCTGCCCGTCGCTCAGCTGTCTTATCGGACACACCTACACACAACCATTGAACAGTTTATTCATTTGCTGATTTAGGAGAAATAAGTTGATGGTGATGATGATGATGATGACGACGTTGATGATGATAATGATGATTGGAAGAAAAAATATTTAATACAAAAATTATAAAAAATGGTGATATTAGAAAAAAATTATAAATCAATTGTCATCATCTCTCATGCACTTGCTTATAGAGCACATGTGGGTATCGACATCGCCCTTACAAAAAATTTTATCAAAGCCATATCATGGCCGAGCTTTATTGTTCATTTTCTTTAGCTTGGCCCTGCTGGATACATATTCACTAGACAGAGGTGTGATTTTATAAATTCTTGAACATTTTTGAAACATGAAATAAAACATAGATTAAACCATTTATATATTAGAATTTGGGCCAACTCCCACAATAATTTGGAGAACAAGTTAGCAAACGAAACATAGTTGCATGAAATAGAAATTAGGGATTGTTTCTGACCAAATGATGGTCGTTTCAAGGATGTACTGTATAAAATACATGAATGATGCCTCTGTTCAAAATGATTACGTGATTTGTGTTGCTTCCTGTTGTTCCTGAATATTGGATAAGTAAATCAATCATATATATTCAACAAATAGTAAACCATCATCACTTTTCATTCATTTGTTACATTCGTGTTGAACAGTTCAACACACATCTTCTATTTGTTACTTAAGATACGAATCTAATAAATAAATTCGTATTCGAATACAAATTGGATAACATAAATTATTTATTATTGAAATAAACAAACCTGTTGCCTTCCAGTAAGACCATACCGTCCGATGATCTTTCTCATTTCCTCCCTCTCTTTCACATCAGGGAAGGACTTCAACATGTAGTCCAGAGGAGAAATATCCAAATCTAGCAATTCGTGAAGATGCTGGTGATAACGTGCAATTCGAAGATGAGAGTTCTTCCTAATCATTCCTTCTGTAGGGATCAGCTGGAAAAACACACAATCAATATTGATGGAGCTTATTTCCATTCTATTAGTAGCCTCATCTTATGATATGGCAGAAAATAATAAATTTAATGAGAATAGATTGAAATAACAAACATGAGTTCTATATTGAGTATCAAGAAATGTAGAGGTATCAAGATAATGAAATGCTTACAAGTGTGCAACTGGAGTATCACTATACAGAAGTTTTATTAAAAGGCGCTTCTATGATCAAATATAAAAGTAATAACTGCAGTAATGACACAAATGTGATTTGTCAAAACACGTCTGTATTTATATGAAAAAATCTGGTGTGCCACACTCACACAACTTTCCTTGCCATTTACATTTGCGTGTTACAATATACAACCTATTCATACCTAGTCATCAGTGAGTGCAAATTTCATTAGGCTATTACTTCCTTATCTTCCAATACTGTGAAATTCGCACAGGCCGATGACGCCTCGCGCCTGCCGGCGCTTCGGCTCATCGTGTGTGTGATTTGAAATTTTTACAAGCCCAAAATGCCTCGCGCCTGTCGGCGCTTCGGCTAGATGTTAGCCGAATTGACTTGGTTTTTGAATAAAAGTTTTTTTCTGTAATATTCCAATACATCGTATCAAAGAGGTGGAATCGATAATTGATCATTCGAATCCATAACTCTGCTATTTTACCAATAATTTATTATGAAACACCAATAATTTTTTCGAATGTAATTTTTGTCTCCTTTAAACCCTGATGCGGATTGCCTTGTTGCGAGTTTGATGGAGTACATTGATAGCCTACACTACCTCAAGTTTTCCAGTATGGGGTGGCGCCGCTGCTCATCTGACACAAAGGGGACTCAGTTGATAGAGCACATAAATGACTATACTATTTGAAAAAATTGTTCAATTCATTTTCGAGGAAATCGAGATTGCAAAATCCATTTCTTACAACAATGCTGCGGATCTTACGATATTTTGCTAGGAACGAGACTCATAACAGTGGATAGGGCTTATATAGGGCTATTTCGGGTATGAGTTTGAAAAAAATCGTTAGAATAGTTTTTGAGGAAATCGTGAAAAACACCATTTTTGGCTTATTATCCGCCATTTTTCGATGATTTTTTTTATCTCTTAGAGTCGGGTCCTCATGGTATAAGAACCTTAAGTTCCAAATTTCAAGTTAATCGGTTAATTAGGAATCGAAATATTACAAAATCCATTTTACTCAACAATGCTGCGGATCTTATGCGATTTTGCCAGGAACGAGACTCATGGCAGTCGATAGGGCTTATATAGGGCTATTTTCGGTATGAGTTTAAAAAAAATCGTTAGAGCCGTTTTCGAGAAAATCTTGAAAAACACCATTTTTGGCATATTATCCGCCATTTTGTGATGAATTTTTTTGAATTTCTTAGAGTCGGGTCCCCATGGTATAAGAACCTTAAGTTCCAAATTTCAAGTCAATCGGTCAATTAGGGATCGAGATATAGTGTATACAGACACACACACACACACACACACACACACAGACCAATACCCAAAAACCACTTTTTTGGACTCAGGGGACCTTAAAACGGATAGAAAACCTAAAATTAGGGTACCTTAATTTTTTTTTGGAAAGCAATACTTTCCTTACCTATGGTAGTAGGTAGGGCAAGGAAAGTAAAAACGAATAATCAGAGTACACACAATTGAAAATTTAGATAACAGTATTCTTTCTGATTAAGCTAATTAATTGTTTGGAAAGACGTACTGAACGTACTAGAATTGAAAGTTTTAATTTGAACAGGAAGGTAATCAACAATAGTTTAATCAGACCAAGTGAAGATTTGAGTAATTCTATATTAGCTGAATAAGACAGGATTAAATTCCCTGGCCAATCGATGCACAACAGAAAAAGAAAATGACAGCTTATGTAAAATTTCCAGACAACAAACTCCCATATGGGTAATATACCCAATACCCATATTACCCAATTATTACGGGTAATACCCAATGGTATAATATAAAAAATGCTATAATAATATGCCATTTAATTACAGATCCAATGTGGTACTTACATCTCCGTACAAAAGTTTCAGCAGGGTACTTTTTCCAGCACCATTAGGTCCGACAAGAGCCAGCCGAGTATCCAAATCAATTCCAAATTCTAGATTTTTGTAGATGTAAGGTGTGCTATCGTTATATCTGAAGCTCACATTCTGCAAAAAAAACAATAACATATATCAATATTCATATATATTGTGATATAGCTACTAGAAGCTCAATAGCAAGTTGTATGTATTCGTATGCCGTATTTGGTGGGGAGTTCCAAAAGGAAGTTCCACCGGCACTATAACCTTAATTTCCGTCGAAGGGAAATTATGGTATTTCTTGATATGATACACTGAGATTTGAATTTTTAAAAGTTCTTCCGAATCAAGAGAGTCTAAAAACACGAGGAAGAACACCAAAATCACCATTCACTATCGAAAAATATGGAATTTCGAAAAAATTTAGAGCACGAAAAATTTTAGCTTGTTATAATTTTTCCATGACAACCAAATAGCAAGTTCATCATGATAAACTCAAATTCTTAGGCGTTTAATTTTCAGAAGTGACGCTTCAATGACGGGTTGTTTTTTGATTCAAGAATTTCTAAAAAAGAATTATCAAAGAAAAAATTGTTAATATGAAAATATTGAGCTCCTATTGCGAATCATGAAGCCATAAGCTATGTGACTAGGTTTGAAACGATATACATTTCATCCAATAGAGTAAAGGGTAAGAGTTTCAAATCCTGTTTAATAATTCACAAGACTTAAAAATTATTTCAATTCGTTTAAATTCTTGACTAGACTTTCGTAGTCCTTTTGGCAAGTTTTTTTTTAAACCATTTTTTTTTGAGAGAGAAAAGCTCTTTACATCTATTTTCATAGATGAAAAATTCAATAGTTTTCAATTATCTAATAGTGAATCATGGATCTCCTTGATCTCTTCAGTAACTACTGTATTGCAATCCTTAGAAGCAATTAACAGGTATGTTCACCAAGTTCTGAGGAGATATTGACTTGATTCAATACATTTCTGCAAGAATATTATTATATAAAGAAAACTATCAATATACTATACTATATACTATACTATATACTAAACTATATACTATACCATACAATATACTATAACAGGGTGTCTAGCAATTTGCATGAATGAAATTCAAGACTTTTTCCCGACTTTTTTCAAGACAAAGTTGGAGTTTTTCTATGCATTTTTAAACGTTGCAACTCGTTATATATGATTTTATGTCTAAAAATATACCAGCCTGTCTTAAATTAGGGTATTTAATACAGGATGGGGCAGAGCCGACTGACGAGTTTTGAAGAGTTATAAATAATGAACCGAACGACTTAGAAAAAAACGGTTCAGCCCATTCAATTCAGTGTGAAATATAGTTTTTATTGTGCTGGTTTAAAAAAAATGTTTTTCAAAGAATAAATCATTTTGATTTTTGATTCAAACACAAAAGGCTGCAGGGATTTGAATTGAAAAATGAAAATTACCTGAACCATGATGACCGGAGGGGGTATTGTGCCGCAAGATGGGAAGTAGAACGTAACAATCTTGTCGTTGGTCACTTTTTCGGTTAAACCCTGAGCGACCATTTTCGCCAGAGTTTTCTCTTTACTTTGAGCCTGACGCGCCAATTTGGCACTTCCGTGACCGAACCTTGCGATGTAGTTCTGGAAACATGAAGAAACAAACAAAAAGTTAGCAAGTTGACAAGTTACACAAAGTTTTTGTTAACACAAAGTTAATGAGATTGGGAGACAATTTCAACAATTAAAGTACAAACGAAAATTCGAAATTTCAATAAGTAGGCTACTTAGTTGATGAATTTGCCAACTATAGCGCGCCGATCGATTATGAGAGACTATTTCAATTTCGTTACTCATTGAACACTGGAACAGAAGACTGTAGTTCTAAGCTGTCATTGCTGTGATAGACTGTGCAGCCACTCGGTTCTATATCGATGTTCATTTTACAGTGGATTGGATCACATTTAATGATAAGTGAAATAATTAATTTTATATAGGCGAGAGTCAAATCGAGGTGAGTAATAAATTTATGTAGTCAAGTATATCAACTATAGTTGATAACTTGATATATAACATGATCACAATGATACAAGAGAGGTCGAGGTGAAAATTGAAAGGTCACTTTCAATTGGATACGAATAATCTATTTATTGTACAATTACAGTACTATCTAGCTAGTTTTATAATATTTTACGAGGCAATAATTCAAGCCAATTAGGCCTTTTAACCACAACTTTAATTAATTTTTCAACATTATTCTTCATGTAGTATATACTAATTTCTTAAATATGGCGAAAAAAATAATTGAATATTTCAATTTTGAAACTGAGGATTTAAAAAGTAATTGGAAAATCATCCATTTGTCGCTATCTTCAGCCACAGCAGATTGTTTTGTAAATCATCATTTTACATTATGCGAATTACCGACATTAATATTATGTTTCCAAAATTTGTGTGGTAGGTAATGGGGTATAAAGTCAAAAATTGAGATTTAAGTCATGTCTCTATGGGTTATAAATCCAGGATTTGGGAGATTAAGGGGTAACTTAATTCGTGTAATTTCCATATTAGAAAATTTAGTTGAATTTTATTCATTTTTTATTGATTTAAGCTAATTAGGAGCACCTTTTTGTTAGTGCTTTTACTTTTGTTAGTTAATTTACATTTTAAATGATTCAAGTCTTTTAACCTTATGTGTAAGTTCAACAATATAATTATGGATTCATTTTGCAGGAGTTCAATGTTGGAGTCATGAATCAGGGAAAATCAAGAATTTAATGATCCATTCTGGAAAAAGCTAGAAATCGAAAGAGTAGCTTCATGGCACTGCTTATTCAGTCTCTGTCTAGACATTTCAAGGTCAACGTTATCTGCCTCCAGACGGACTGCACAACTTGCTTCAATTTTTATAGCTCAAGTTAAATGGACAATCGATATTTTAATGATGTCGAGTTCGTTTCACGATGTCCATGTCTAATAAGTATTCTGATATTATAAGTTACATTTTACGCAATAGGTTATTCAATAATAATAAAACACTGCTGTTCGCTGCTGGTGAAGTTTCAACTGGAGATTGGGATTCAATTAGGAGTGTTTAAAAACATTTATTACAGTATGTCGAAAATATTCCAACGACCTCCAGGTTTAACAAAATTTTAAATTTGGAATTATACTCAAATTGATAACAAATTGGTGAATGAACACAATAATTGTATTTTGTTGAAAAAAAAGGAAATCACTACTAGGCCTATACAGTACCATTATTATTAGTATCATCAAATTCCAATAATTTCTTCCAATTTTAGAATTATTTCCAAATTATATCAAAAGTAAGCTTCACGAGAGTGAGGATCGTAAAATAATTACTATTGATACATATTTTATGGTTAAGAGATGATTTTAAAAGCTACAATCAAATTTTGATTTAATTTTAAATCGATAATAATAGTCTTGATGAAAGAGGACAGATCTTGTGGGAGAATAGTACTCCTGAATTGCACCATAAATATAGTATGGCCAAGCAAAGAAGAGCCTCTGGCATGATGGGAAAATGACTCCAGCTCGGTCAATATAGCTTCAAAAATTATCAATTTCATCTCAAATTGTAGGAAACAATTTGATCTACTATTGAAACCACGTTTATAATTCCTGAGCATATATTGACCAATATGTAGTCATTTTCCCATCTTGCCAGAGGCTCTTCTTTGCTTGGTCGGACTATATATCTCCCACAGATTGAACAAGTTATTTAAACGAATAGTGTGGTTAATATGGGTTTACTAGGGTGTCAACTGATACGGTAGTGCTAATATCTAGCAGATAATTGTCGATTCACCAACTATGCCGGCCTGGTTGGCGCAGTGGGCAGGGGCGTCACAACCTTCAGTTCACTAGCACTGCCTGGTCTGGGTTTGAGTCCCAGTTGGCATGAGTGTTTTTCACCTTCGCACTCAATATCCATTACCCACACACAAGTTAAAATGCTTATGTGGGCATCATCCACAAAAAAGGAATCATTTTGATTAAATATACCTTCAATATTTGATTAAATATTATATATATAAATTATAGAAAATAACCCTTCCGAATCAAATTAATTGTGAACATATTCAAGAAATTCAACCATGTTTCCTACTAAACAAGGTTATGTCGGCGAGGTGGAACAGCTTTGGGTCTCTCCACCAAATAAAGCCAAAAGCTAATAATAATTTTGATCATGGATACACACGTTTAAACCGAATCACGAGATTTTTTTAATCGATCAACTCAGTATTCTCATTCAATCTAAATCTTATAATCCACATTCGAGAAAATAATTCTTCCAACTGAATTCATTTTTGTCACCATTATAAACATTATTCAAGCAATTGGGATAATTCTCAACTTTTGAACAAAAGTATTCAGTTATAAAAAGGTATTACCTAACTTGAGAGATTGAAATATAAATTATATATAGATTCCCTACTTTGGGAGATTGGCTTGTCGTTAGTAAAGATAGTCGTTTCACGTCTCTGGAGAAACATTAATTGTTGCATTACACTTCAACTGATTAACTGGATGTTATTCAAAGGTGTTCTACGCCGTCACTTGGTTACAGAAACTAGCTTAAGGTTGAGAGGTTCAACGTGCTAACGACAAGTTATCTCTCATCAAGAGGTTGATGATTATTCACCTCTGCTGTATAGTGGAGTGAATATGGAACTACCAACCAGCTGGTACGCCCAAGCCCTTCATGGGCTGTTGAGCCATCGACACACATACAATAGAATATAGAGGGCTAAACTAAAAATAATAATATTTACTGAATATCATGATGTGAATCAATTAATTAATAGTATTATCTTATTAACTATAGAATCAATCAGAGAATTTTGGAAAAGAAACACAATTTATTAAATTTTATCTGAAATATATAAAAAATTGGAATGTTCATCTTGAAATGATAAGTAACATTGCTGAATTCATCCGAACAACACAGGTTAAAGTTTACAAATGGAAAACCCTATTGTCCGTATTAGGTGGATTAAAAATATGAATCAAAGAATCATTACATTGATAATCACAGGATACATGTTTTTGAGCGAAATTGTTAACAACGAGGTTTATCAACGCGAAAAAATAACAAATTACTTTCACGTGATAGTAAAAAATTCAACAAGCTAAACAATAATAGAAACTAATATCTATGCAAAGTCATCAACTCAAACTAATAAAATGAAACAATATAAATATCAATGAATTATAGAAGTACGTAATTAAAAAATACATATAAACTCAATCAAATAGAACATAAATTAATATCAGATTATAATGTAATCACTAGTCATATTATTTTGATTTGGTTGTGATTGCTAATAGCTGAAATGCACATAAGAATACAAATCAATTTTGTATTTCTAATAACTCAAATTCCCAATCGTTTCACAAAAAATTTCATCAAACCCTTAAACCCTAAACAATTTTCAATTCTATTAATGTCAGATCAGTAAAGGTTATAACAGATGAAGAATTTTCAAACAAGAATACAATGGTGAATAATTTATGAAAAAGTAAGAACGTTAGCTCTACACTAATAAATTTATCAAATATTTGAAATTACAAATAAAATAATTGAATGATTATGAACGTAGTAGTACTGTGGTTGTGATCATAAATAAATGAGCGCCAAGAACTCTCTATTAGGAGAGATAAACTCTCTGCCAATTTCAATACAAAATTTTGGACAGGTTTTTATGAAACAGGTCCCAGATGAGTTCAAAAATAATAAGATAATTCTGTCAAACTTCAGTTGAATATAACAAGATCTGTATTTTGAAACATCGATACAAGTTATATTTTAATATTTTTGAAACTCCATCTGAGCACTTCAAAAAAATAAACTATGATTATAGTCAACAATGATCAACATAATATAGTCTCCAACTTCAAGAATCGTAATAAGAGTCCAATGATAACCTATCTGTTACAAACTAGAATAATACTCACAATTTTCCTTGGAGTTATAATGATCTATATTATATCTATAAATAAATTTTATGAACCCTATTAGATACTTAGATTACACCCTTCAGTCCTTTGATTACACCCCTTATGTAAACTCGGACAATTTAAAGCAAGCATCACTTTAATAAAACATTTTTGGATTGTGATTTATTCATCAGTCGATTTACCTTCATGTGTGCGATTTGATCTTGTTCCCAATTATACTGCTTCATCTGATTTTCCAAGAGCTCAAGTCGGGTTCTCACAAAGGCATCATAATTACCCTGTAAAAAACAAAATCAAACTGATAAGAAAATGCTAATCAACTTGATAGTCTATTTTTAATTTACAATGAGTATGGAACGAATTCCCATAGAGAAATCAGAGATCATCATAGATAAGCATTTCAACCTTTGAAATAGTTAAGAATACATTGGTACTTGTCGGATATTTAATGAGAATAATTATATTAAAATGTTGCTCATAATTCAGTAAATCAGTAGTCAGAAACGAAAATGTCAAATGAAAAAATAATCTAAAAATTGCAAAAAGTGACAACTTGCAATGGAATTTGTGACTAATTGCAAAGAGCAATTAATTTTATGAATCACCTAATATTAAAAAAATCACATCTCATAAAGCCTTTCAAACATAGCTGGAATAACTATGTTTAATAATAACTAACTTAATTTAAAGCTTCAACATAATCTGAAAATGAATACTTACTGTGTAATACTTGAGTCGCTTCTTGTTCAAATGCATGATATTTGTACAGATTCCATTCAGAAAATCTTGCGAATGTGATATTATAACCAATATTCGTTTATACCTGGAATAAAATAGTAATAATAATAATCAAGGATTATTTTATAAACCGAATATTAAACATAAATCACATTAGTCGTTCTATTAACTGTCCTATACCAAACTTTGTAAGTTTGTAAATCAAATTTCAAAATAATGAATCATCATGAGTTCCTAGAGAGATAGGCAAAAACTGGAAGAAAAATAATAGGAGAAACAAGACCAAAAGAGTTATTTCTCATACAATTTTCACGCAAATACTAAGCATACAGTACAAATGTATTCACATTGTATCCAGCAATACTTATCCTACAATTAATGCATTCATTACCATATAGGAAAAAAGTATTAACAAGTTAAATTCAAGTGCTGTAGTAAATTTCTCGGCCTGTAGTTTGAAAACTACAAAACTTTTCAAGTCGCAGACATACAGATGTGATAGTGATGGCGCAATCACATAAGGTCGTTTTCTAGCCAAATCATCAAAAATATCTTGTGTGGTCGATACATTGCGTTTTCAAGTTTCTTACGCAAGTCTCCACGACTCAAATGCAAAATGTCGACCACAAGAGATAATTCTGGCAGTCAAACAGATTTGACTACACGATCTCATGTAGACGCGCAATTAACATAATAGATAGCATGCACAACTTACGTTTTCAACTCTTCTTCCAACCACACACAAGCGTCCAAATCCAAGTGATTGGTTGGTTCATCAAGCAGCAAAAGATGAGGCTTCACATACAAGGCTCTAGCGAGTGCAATTCTCATTCTCCAACCACCTTATCAACAAATGAAATCTTTTAAAATAATTTCAACACTTTCAAACGAAAAGTATAATACATTCGACAAAGTAGTGTTAATGTATTTATTCCAATTTGATTTCTACAGAGCTACTACATTATAGCACATAGTTACACATTCTATTTGAATGGTATTACAAGTCAAGTCCAAAAGTTAGTGTTCAGTAAATTTTTCACAAACGACACTACACAATATTTGTGCACCGTTACTGCGCCATACTTACTTATTCCTCAGCTCTACAGGTCATTACAACCCTTGGCCTCCCTCACATAGCCTCTCCATCTGTCACGATCTTCGGCGCCATACTCATGATGTAAAAACACTTTGATTTTTAAACACTATTTCTTTTCACAAATGTGAGTTGGAATCAACATTAATGAAACATCAACATTTTCGAGAGAGGCTGTTCTGCATCATCACATTCTCCTAAGTTAAGGCCCTCTCATAAACATTGAAGCACTTTTCAGAAAATCTATAATAATTTACTATATAAATTAGGCTATCTACTTAAATAAAAGATGTGGTAACAATATAAATCGAATAAAAGTATAATAAGAAAGTTACCAGAAAAATCTTTGGTCTTCTTCTGCTGCATTTCTTTAGTGAAACCAAGACCGTTAAGGATGTTGGCTGCTCTAGATTCAGCAGTATCTGCACTGATATCATCCAACCTCTCGTAAACATCCATCAGCTGTTCTTGAGCATCTGAAACGAGCAATTTTATCACAATTCAGATAACCTGTCCAATAAACTGCATCGCACTTAGTTAAAAAGCACCTGAATTATTATATCAACTACTGAGTAAATTATAAATTCAAATCAAGTCAGAAAGTGTTTACTAATGGATTGTAAAGAGAATACTGTGTAATAATAATTATACTGTACCTATAACAATGATTAAGACATTCAGTAGGCATGTAATAATGATAATTATTAAGACGTTTTGCATTATGACTGCTTTCAATTTTCATAAGAAGTAGGTTTAAAAAAAGTTTGGAGAGACAAACGAGGGAGACTCTCTTTTTGAATTAAAGTCATAATTTTCAATCTCAATCTACCCAATTTAACAAAAATTTCAATTCTAGTTATTTCTCTCTACAAAATCTCCCAAAGAATGCCCAGGTTCATGAAATATTCAATAAAATGAAGTGAAAATATCATTTGAACCGTCGACTTTTACTCAATGTAACTTTACATTTTTACCATTTTAACAGTTGATTTTGTGAGCTGCAAAGAAACATGCCATGCTTATATTAAATTGATCATAAGAAGAATTAAAAAGGAAAATAATTGAAACCGTGAATTATATGAATTAAGTAAAACAACTTAAAAACGCTTACCATCATCTTCGCATGCAATCAATTCTTCGGCCATTCTTTCTAGACGGATTCTTTCCTGGTCCACTTCCATCACACATTGAAGTGCACTTTTATCGGAAGCCGGCATTTCTCTAGTTAGATGAAATATATCTATGTGGTCTTGAATAGGAACTTCTCTGTTACCAAGAACCGAAAGCAGAGTTGATTTTCCTGGAACAAAGAATAGTACAGATTTGTCAAGTCATATTTGAGAATGCCTCTTAAAAAACCGTAACACGTTTTGTTCAAATAAAAATATAATAAAAATGGTACTAGGATTTAATTTTTTAATGATTATAGCACTAGACAACAGGAAACAATGGTACAGATTCATGTTTTAAAGTTTGTACCAATAGAATTGAAACACTTGAATATCGAGAATTACTCACATTTATTTGATTTTGATTTATTTGATGTGAGAATTACTCACAAGTATTTCTATTCAATATTGTATAAAATAACATTGATTTCAATATAGGCCTAGTCACAATCTTCAAGATTAGAATCCGTAATATAATTGAATACATCAAGATATTGTTACAGAAAAACAAAAAGTACAATCGCATCGTGAATTACATGCAGACATTTCCCAGAAGATTCGATGAAACCAAGGAAGTTTCTTTCCCTAGAATGGCTTCAATCGTTATGAATAATGGTTCGATAACAATGATACAACAATATTGTTATCGAAAATGTAGAAATTTACATAATTTACAAAGGATTTGAAGAACTTTATAACCGCAGCAACCACAATCAATCAAGAACAAGAACTCGCCGAATAATAAAACTTTAAATGTCTATTTAACCATACAATCACTCATTTATTTAAATCGAAACCAGTAAACTCAATAAATGAATTTAGATTTTTGAATTTCGATCTAAATCTAGATAGCTATTTGAAATTTATCTCTTGAATTAAGTTAGTATTGTTTCGGAAAATAATTTTAAACCAATAACTTTATTGTGGAGAGACGATAAGTTAAAGAACTAAATTATAATTGAAAAAAAGGTGACTCACCACTTCCATTTAGACCTAGCAGACCATAGCGACGTCCACAGTTCAACTCAAGCATGGAGTCTTGCAACAGCTCACAGCCATGGAAAGTTATTGAAAAATTATCAATTTTAATATCTCGAGAACGAGGATGCACCGCCAAACTTCCAGTGCACGATCTGGCCTCAGCATTCAGTTTAGCATCAGCCTCCAATTTCTGACATAATTGCTCTGAAATAAAACAAATTTCTCGTGAAATTCAAACTAGTTTCAGAAACTGCATAATAAGGTCCATGAGTGGAATAGACAATATTCAACACTATTTATAAGAATATCAACACTATCGTTTACAACGATAGCAGCGGTTAGGTAATAAGTATTTGTTAATTGTGAGTTGGTGAATTCTTGAATATTTCAACCATCATACACACAATATTGACAAGCTAAACTACAGCTATTGAAATCGTAGAAAAGTTCAAAGACAAATATTGTCAATATTAGTATAGACGCGACATTCTCTTACAGGATATTTTAGCCTACATGGATTGGAGATGACAATATTGATTAAAAATATTTTCAATACAACAAACGAAACTTAAAATTCACATAACTAATTTAGGTGAATACCACTTGCTCAATCACTTGATTTCAATTAACAATTCAAATAAAAAAAAACAGATTTTACTAGGAATTTGTACACCAAGTTAATTATCAATTAAATTCGAATGAATTTAGAAAATAATTAGTCATTTAAAGTAAACAATAGGAAGACGAAATAATGAATCATTCTCTTTGTCCATTCTTAAATAAATAAAAAAACAAGAACGCTTCCTAGAAAGGTGAGAAAATTCTCTCTAATACATTAATATATTTTGTTTATTATTCAAATTACTTATTCAACTCATTACCTTCAGCGCTAATTTCAACTCCATTTTCGCCATTGCTCTGAGCAACGTCTCCGTTCTCCGCCTTGGTTGGTTTCTTTGCAGTGGGCCCTGCTTGACGGGCCTTTGCTGCCTCTTTCTTCTTTGCTGCTTGCTTTTTCTTTGCATCAGACGGCATCCTGGAAATAAATTACTTCACAACTATTATAGGCTACAAACTTATTTCGAGAGATTTGGCCTTTTGTAAACCCATAAAAATCGCATTTAAATTTAACGCTGTTGTAGGCTAATAATTTTTCTTATATTCTTTGGTTGAGCTGAGAAGACATTCTGAAAGATACATCATATAGCCTAATAATATTATAGACTAATGTCGGCCTAATCACATCATATCGAAATAATTTTAATGTATCATAACTTACTGTTCAAGATACATTTCTTAATATGGTATTTAGCTTGTGACTCACTAGCTGCTTGAGTCTAGTAGACCTGTTTCCATTTTTTTAATGAATGCTTGCAACATTGAACATCAGACATTTTACCAAAAATTCTTCTTAGCTCGACCAAATAATATATTAGCTGAACAACATAAATTTAATTGAAACAAATACAGGAGAGCGTAAAAAAGCCCAACTAACTTGGTGAACAATAACTTAGTGTAACTTGAATAGAAATTCTCCGGCACATAGGCTAATGAAAAATGTTCAAGAGCTTCTAGGATCTAGGTAAGTTGGTAGTGAATTTTCAACTGGTTCCCAGCAAATCAATAACATTATTCGGTTGATAAATCAAAAATCGGTCAATTACACACGTCGGGTAGATAATTTTAATAGTTATGCGTCATGACAGGTTGCTATTGAATAAAATCAAATTGCATTCTATTAAAAATGAATTTTAAAAAATGGAACAATAGTTAAATGGATGTAGGCCATCTAAAAAATGTTGTAAAAAAGTAAAAATTATTTAGAATATGCTCGCGATATTAATGTCAGTTAGATTATCTATTTTAATCTATTACTAGTCCAATTTATTATAGTCTGTCCAAGCAAAGAAGATCCTCTGGTAAGATGAGAAAATGACTCCAGCTCGGTCAATATTGTTTCGAAAGATATTGATTTGGTCTAAAATTGTAGATCAGAATGTTTCCTACGATTGAGACAAAATCAATAATTCTTGAACCAATATTGACCGAGCTGGAGTCATTTTCTCATCTTGCCAGAGTGTCTTCTTTGCTTGGACAGACTATACCTGCTTCTAAGCACCGTATCGGTATCGTAATTGACTTGGCCTAATACGGTAACCCATAAATTTTGTAATTACATTGGAATCATTAAATGAGGATTGATATCTGTCGATAAATATGGATGGAATATTGAAGATTTTCAAAACATAAAATATTGAGAAAAATTATTTGTTTCATCTGGTTGACATGTAAAATGAATACGAACCTAACCATTTCATTTCCAAAAATGTAAAGGTTATATAAAATCGATATATGTAGAGTTGTACCTTATGTAATATTTTGAAATAAAAATATTCATAAATGGAATAATAACTCATGCATAATACTCACTTTAGATTTAGATGTTCAAAAAATATTCATGAAACAAAATCTTCGCGACACACACGACTCGTAAAATTGAGCTCGTGAAACTAGAAAAGAAAGATAGCGGAAGCTTTTCGATTTAATATGAAATGCGACATCTGGTGGTACAATACCAAACTCGGCCTAATTATTCTTTGGCCAAATTAGAATAATAATTATCAAATGTTTGAGAAAGAACTTGAAACATGGAGAAATATTTTTTTTAATTGGTCTTGATTGTTTAAAACAAAAGCATGGTGTTAAAGTTTTGAGTCCAATAAATAATTGCTTTAAAAATGCTTTCTGTTGGTAACACTACACGTAGTGGCACAGCAGTGAGTAATCACATCAGCTGATCTGACATCATGATCATAATAACATGAAAATGAAAGTGATAAATGCGTCAGTCAAATAAAGATAGAAGTTTGTAACAAGAAAATCGGAGAAGGATAGTGTATATTGTGCGTAGATTTTATGTCATGTTACGGTGTAAATAATTATTAAAGATACGAATGTTAGAAATCAGTATTTTTTACGTTATTGAATTATAAAGAACTGTTTACTTTATCTTATGCAGATTTTAAGTTTTGTTTGATATAGGCATAAATGATAAGCACCAAATACAATTATTACAGCCTATTTTTCTCTACATCGTTATTCAGTTGAACTTCAGAATGGATGAAAGTGTTTTGACTACTCTCAAAATTTTAATCATCGGAGAGAGTGGTGTCGGGAAGTCCAGGTAAATATATTGACCAAATTTTGTAAATATAATTCCTCATAATCTAAGATGAGATAGCTTCAAATACATTTGAATAAGGTTACGTTTTAATAACTTACATGAAGTTATTAAATAATTTTATGAAGTTAGACAATAATTTTTCCAAGGATTAACAATCAATTTCAAGCAGGATCCCCATCTATTTACAAGCAGGATTAATATTCGCCTATCAGTGTTCCTGTTAAGAAAAATAATAGTCTATTGGTCGACGACTGCCTTTGAGAAGCTTGTTATTTTTAAACTGTCTCAAGATTGCAGAGGCAGTCCCAATCTTCTTGAAGGGAAATCCTTCTAATTCAAGCAGCTTTTATCCAGCTGTATCGCTGGATAAGGTGTACAGAAATCCTATCGCATCAGAAACAGCGCAATCTCAGTGACACGAGGCAAGCTGTCACGATAATCGGTGCCACTTGTCACTTGAAAAAGGAGATTGACTCATGGATACATGCATCTATTTGTGTTTGAGTCCTGTTCATATTTAGAGAAGTGTATCTCAAGCTGCAAAAACACTGTATAACTTATAAGTTAACAAGACGTGTGTTCAAAACATGTATAAGTTACTTGGTAACACGATTCACATGTTAAAACGAATTTTGAGACACTCCAAAGTAAAACAACTCAATTCTGTTATTAAAGTTCTCCCAATCAATTCTTTAATTCTAATCAACTTTTTTGAGGAGGGGTTTCTGCTATGCCCTTTTAGAGGGTTTCTGCTATGGTAGTTAGCTCTTTTATAATTAACAAAAAGTTGAAAAAATCCAATTTGCATTACGCCTACTTTGGAGCTTAATGAGAAAAAACTCTATGATTCAAATTAAACTATATTTTTCTCTTACTAACTTAATGTTTGACAAAGTCCTATTGTGTGGGGATATAACTGTATGAATAATATAAACTCATGTAACTAAATCTTGGTTTTTATTTATAATTTATTTTTCCAGTCTGTTGATGCGTTTTGTGGACAACGAATTCAACGCCGATCAAGCAATAACAATTGGAGTTGACTTCAAATGTAAGAAAATCTCTCTCAATGGGAATACCATCAAATTGGCCATCTGGGTATGTAATCAATACTAGACTCTATATGAAATAATGAGCTATTCACATTGCATGAAAATGTTATTCACATTATAGTATTATAAAAATTTCTCAAAATCTTTTGATTGAAATTTACTTCTAAGCGGTATTCTAAGAAAAAATACCGTAAGATCATCAAGTCTCATTAGAGATGGGCCGAAGCGAAGCCAATTTCCCAAAGGGGATATGTAATCTCTAGTCAGTTGAAAATGTTTCTTGGTATTTAATTCAATTCTGTATAAAAACGCAATGCTTAATGCAATAATTTAGTATTCACGGTGTTGAAGGCTCATTTCGGGAAATATTTATGATACTAATTTAGCAAAGCGTCAATGGTGGCTCGTGCCCACGAAATAAGTGAAGTGCTGTACAGTAAAAGATACGGGCACTTCACCTGTTTCGTGAGCACGAGCCGCCAGTGCAAAGTGTGGTCAGATTCAAGCTAAATTCAACCAATAACACCAGATTATAAGTCAATTTATTCTCCAAAGTAATTGGAATTCTTATTCAAGTAATTTAGTTCTTAAAAATGAATATGCATTGAAATTTCTAATTTTGTTTTACAGGACACAGCTGGTCAAGAACGTTTTCGCACGTTAACACCCAGTTATTACAGAGATGCGCAGGGAGCTATCCTCGTTTACGATGTCACTAAAAAAGAAACTTTCACCAAACTGGAAACGTGGCTTAATGAACTCGAAACATATTCAACAAAAAGTAATATAGTTAAAATGGTTGTAGGAAATAAAATTGATATGGTAAGTTTATTTTTCAATAATTTTAAATGCAGTATTGAAAATTGATGATTCACGAAAACGTCAATAATCATAATTGCTAAGCTTAAACTAGAGGATAATCAAAATACATTTTTTTAAATAGGTAAATTTTCTCATGCTTGAAACATTGAAACAGAGATTGAAGCATTGCATTACAAGTGAATAGCCTATTTTAAGGAATATGCTTACATAATTTTTGTGAACAATTCATTCACATAGTTGATCATTTAATCATAGTTTTATTAGCATAGTATGCTATTGAAGTTAAGTGTACTAACTATTATATTTATATCTCACTTTAGCTGTTTGAGTAGTTGTGAAGGTGATATTGTGGTAGTTATCCATAATAAATGAAAAGACAAGATGTTGTCAATCCACTGATTTATTGGAAAATTGAGACACCGGTTTCGGTTGTTACACCATTATCAATCTCTTGAACTTCTGCTCTGTACGATCAGTTTTAGTTTTTCAGTTTGTCTTTTCATTTCTCACATCAGTGTTGAAACATGATCAATACAGAATTGCAAGAAACGCGTGTAGTTGGACTGTACAAACAACTCTACATCAACTATGTAAAATACCATAGGCCTACAGGACGAATTTGAAGAATATCATTCACTTTATTTCATATGACTCTTATGAACCTCTTATTAATGGTTTTACAAGTTAGTTAGTCGATTATTTGAATATGGCGTAATTTTCTTCGATCAATCCAGTACAGTTGACTTTACTTGTCTAGTATTTCCTGAGTAATAGTACTTGGCCAACATATTTGAATATTAACCGATGAAAAATTTATAATATGTTTCTAATACTTGTTTTAGTTCATTACTAAATCACTCATTTAGCTCTTGTTCTCATATTATTTGTGGTTTGTAGACTTATATGAAACAGATTTATAATAGACATGATAGAACGTAATTGTATTGATCATTAATGTCACCAATTTAAAGTGGATTTTTTTCTCAAAGAAGTCATCAATTTTGCTGTGGAAAATATTCATGAGAGGGAGGCTATAGACTAGAGGCTTTTCCAATTGATTGGAAATATGAGAGGGCCATTCTTGGGCCCTCTGTGGAAAATAATTGATAACTTTTGTATACAGGTAGTATAAACCATTCTCCAGCAAAATGCTGTGGAGAGGTGAGAACCCTAAACCGCTTATTATAGGCATGCTTCACCTGTGCCTTCTCAAAAAGGTTTTTTTTATAATCATATCAAGAGTCAGCTTTAAAACATAGATAGCTGGAGCTGTTATTTGAAAGACTATGTTCCCTGAACAAGGTTCAACAAGAACACCTATTTGCTGACCAAAAGCTGCGTATTGACAGTCCGAGGCATGTGCCGCGAAAGCCTCAAGGTACAGTCTGTTCACGCACAGAGTCTTGCTACTACTACTACTACTACTACTAGTCTACTCTCTACTCCAGTCTCCAGCTCGGTCAATATTGGTTCAAACATTATTGATCTGGTCTCAATTATAGGAAACATTTCGATCTTCAATTCAAGACCAAATCAATATTTTTTTAACCAATATTGACCTAGGTGGAGACTGGAGTAAAGACGCGAATCGACAGTCCGAGGCATGTGCCACACATGCCTCGGACTGTCGATACCGGGTCTGCTAGCAGCCAGGCAAACGCGGCACATAATTCGCAGCGGCAAACGCGGCACACAACGCACAACGAACAATTCTACAAACTAATCTCAAAATTGTACCCCATTCCCATGCATTTTTGTGATTGAGAATTCTATTTTGGTGCACAAGGTTCTAATAGGCAATAATAAACATTGCCTTAAATTTTTATCCACTAATTGAGCACAAACTAACCTCCAAAGTCCAAATTATCAATTGTCAGAGCTTAGTTGCTTTGTCTCCCGCTTGATGGCGCTAGTCAATTTGTTTGCGAGCTCGCATTTTTTGTTACAAAAATTGCAGATCACACATATCTATGCCTCAGCCATGAGTTCATACTTTTTTTGCGTCAACAGACTGTACCGCGAGGCATTCGTGGCACATGCCTCGGACTGTCGATACGCGGCTTAAAACGCGCTTTAAAGTTCTCTTATGAGCTCTAAAATTTGTTCAATCTCTGTTGCATTGTCCCAAAGATAATGCAAAAACGGATCTATCAAATTAGATGAATTCTACTTCTAATTCACTCTAGGTTCTGGTTTATCTAGTTCTAGGTAATGTAGGTACAAAGCACAGAAAATCACAGACATCAATCACCTTCAAAAAGTTTACAGTAGAAGTAATTTTTCAATTGAGTTTATACAGGAGAATGAACCTTGGACAAGATGTTTCCTCCTGAATTTCAATGAAGCGTTAATTGGATTATTTTTCTTTACAGGATAACAGGGAAGTTTCACGTGATGATGGAATGAAATTTGCCAGGAGACATGCAACTTTGTTTATTGAGTCTAGTGCTAAAACTACTGATGGTGTTCAATGTGCCTTTGAGGAACTCGTACAAAAGGTATAGTCTATCCAAGCAAAGAAGACCTTCTGGCAAGATGGGAAAATGACTCAAGGTCGGCGAATTTTGTTTAAAAATTTATCAATTTGATCTCAAATTGTAGGAAACAATTTGATCTACTATCAAGACCACATTTATAATTCTCGAAGAAATATTGACCAAGCTTGAGTCATTTTCCCATCTTGCCAGAGGGTTTTCGTTGCTTGGACAGACTAAAATCGACTCACAATAATTATTTGAAGATATAATGATGATTAATCAATTTTATTACTCAGGAAAGACAATTATTGTATCAAATTGAAATTTTTTAAATAATGGAATTTTTAGAATTATGTGATTATCTTCTATCTTCTATCTCTCATGTCATCCCTCATAAACATTTCTTAATTTTTGTTATCTAAATGGTTATTTCCATTGGAATTTATCTAAGAGAAGATCTCTTTAAAGTTGGATTTTCTTAAATATTTTATTTTCATTTTCTCTATTTTTCCTGCGTGTGCAATAGTAACTTTCTCACAGACGAGACCAGGCTAGGACTAGTGAAGATTGCTGGAGGACTGATCGTTGCAAAGAAATTTTGTTCAGAAGTGGCCGCTTTTGAGTTCTTAAAATTGACACTGATGCTTAATCAATGACCGCTTTCAATGAAAATATTGAATATGAAATATTGGTGAGAAGTAACTTTCGCAAGTCACCAGAAAAAAATTACATTGGTGGCATGAATTTATGTATACTATCAATATTATTGGTTTGCAAACTATTAACTATCACTTTTTATTTTAAATGAGAATCGCAGTACCCTTTTCAATTATTTTTATTTATGCATAACATGTTTCGACAACTCAGAGTCGAAAGTTATGCATAACTTAAATAAAAATAATTGAAAAAGGTACTGTGATTCTCATTTAAAATAAAAAGTGATGAAGTAGGTAGCCCTAAAATAAATTAAATATCAACTATTATTATGCTCGTACCTACTTCCCAGTCTTGTAGCTTAATATATTTTTGTAATTTGTAACTACTGTTTGATTATCCTTTTTACCTTATTTGGTTTATGTCACAGATAATACAAACGCCTGGATTATGGGAAACACAAGAAGAGACCAGCAAGAGAGCGGCCTTCCGTGCATCATCTGATAATGACGCACAACAATCATCTTATTGCTGTGGTGGCTACTTTTAGATATTATAAGTTTGTATAAATATTGACGGCAAAGGGTTTTTGTTATGCTGGCTTGTCATTTGTAATATTATGTATGATACTTTCAATTTCACTCGAGATCTTTCATTAATTTTTCAATTAACAAGGAACAAGAATTTACACCAAGATATATTTTTTAACGATTTTGAAGATTTATTTGAATATTTTCTTTTATCAGAGAAATAGTTTTTATTTTATATCAAATCAATATCATTTAAACAAAATATAATATTTGAAAAATGTTTTCCATTTTTTAAAAATATTAATCAATAATCGTGGAAGTTAATTAAGAAAAAAATATTTTGCTTTTCCTCTCATTTGTAGGGCAAGTAGGCCTACAGATAAGCACATGCTTAGCCTACTATAAAACATTGACAACTCTGTTTTTTTCTCTTTCAATTCCATGCATCACTTTGAAGCTTTATTATTAGGTTATTTTTACATGATAAAAAATATTTATTTATTATTATATTATGAATTATAATAATAAACGTTTTCAATAACTCTCTCTTTGTTTCAATCTTTATCTAAGATGTTTTCCATCTTTGAGATAATTGATAATAATATTATCAGCAGAATTTATTTATTTATTCATTTACAGAATATAATAAACTTATTGGCTAAAAACATAGACTAACGTCCAAAACGTCTTTTTACCAAATTCTTATAAATAATAAGTCCGAAACTAGCTGCACTTTCACCTTCTTTTAAGCAATATCTGTTCTAAACAATCGTATAATATTGTCTAATATCATAGCTTCCTTTTATGTTGAAGGAAATAATATGCTAATATTCGATGACAGGTATAGTCTGTCCAAGCAAAGAAGACCCTCTGGCAACATGGGAAAGTGACTCAAGCTCGGTCAATATTGGTTGAAAATTATTAGTTAAATTAAAACTAATTTCTGGTCAAAAATTATCAATTTGATCTCAAATTGTAGGAAACAATTTGATCTACTATTAAGACTACATTTATAATTGTTGAACAAATATTGACCAAGCTGGAGCCATTTTCCCATCTTGCCAGAAAGTCTTCTTTGCTAGGACCTGTCATCGAATATTATACATGACTGTTACAACGCACCAGAAGGTTTTTCCAAACACAAAATCGTATTAGACTCATTTTGTGGTAAACGTAAAAACTCCTTCAGAGTTCAATATGGTACCTGTTGTGGAAGGGTAAAACTTGGTAGTGGTGTTTATCAATACAACTATGAGTTTCAGGTTTATTTCTTTTAGGTTGAATTCAGAACATGATTTTAGGCGAGTAATGAAATTTCATCAGTTCCTCAAGAAGCAAAAAAGGATAATTGAAAAGTCAGATATTTATTAATAAATATAGATTTTAATGAATAAACGTATTTATTTTACATTTCAACAGACATACAACATTTGAATCATTGTATTACCATGTAATAGCGCAACACAAACCGACAATCATGTTTTTTAGAAGATATGTTGTAGAAAAACAAACGGGAAAACAGGAAACCGGTAACAATAAAAAAAAACTAATTGAATCTACACTAACTACAAATTATCATCAGACTTTTCACTAATAATATCAACCTAGTTCTGGCAACAACACCTCACTTGTTCCAAATAGTTCAATCAGGAAGTCAACACAGACAAGGCCAAACTTTACTAAATAACAGCTTTGCATCTTCAGTGTCTTCAAACGAGTTGATCTTACACAAACAATTATCCACTACACAAATATCAAGCTTTTCAATTCGGAACTCGTAACAATTAAATTCACTAAGTACACTCATACCGCTGCGTTCCAGTTCATGTAACCGACTAATCTGACTATACAGAAGCGAAGTAGCCAATCCAAAACCGTCTTTTGAAGGGTGTAATTCCTTCATTAGGCTACAGGCAGTAATATTTCACTTGAACCACGTTCAAAACTAAACAGCTGGTTACATTCCCATGCCTCCCATACCGCCCATTCCACCCATACCTCCCATGCCACCCATTCCTGGCATGGCCGGCTCTTCTTTGGGAATTTCTGTGATAACGGCTTCAGCTGTGGTCAGCAGGGATGCAACACCAGCTGCGTCTGTCAATGCTGTTCTCACAACCTGTGAAAAAGGGTTATAATTTGAAAATAGAGCATGAAAATTAATTTTAATAATAAAAAGACTGAAAGCTACAAAACAGATTCTTGAATATATTGAAAATGATCTCAAACAATTCAATTCATTTTGAAATCCATGATCAATTACTACTGGATAGATTTTGTCATTCATGTTTAAAAACATAAATTTCATAATATGTACATACAATACCACTAAAACATAAACTTTCTAAGTAAAATACCATCAAATTCATGATGGGAGATATTATCTGGAAAATTTAGATCCAATTTAAAGTGAAATTGTGAAGTGTTTGTATGTATGTATGTCTGGCTCAACAGCCCATGAAGGGCCTAGGCCTACCAGCTGGTTGCCAGTTTCAAATTCACTCTACTATAAAGCCCGTCTAAGTCAAGAAGACACCCCGGCACGACGAGAAAACGGCCTCTGCCCGGCCAATACCGGCCCAAAAGCCATAAATTCTCAATCAGAACTCACAGTCCCCGAACCAACACTGGCCGAGCCGAAGCCGCCCCCTCCACCCCGTCAGAATTCCCCCCTGGCCGAACAGACCATACAGAAAGCAAATAATCATCAACCAGGATAGAGGTAACGTGAGGTTAGCACGTTGATCCTCTCAACCATAAGCCAGTCTCCGCAACCAATTGGCGGCGCAGAACACCTCTGAATAACATGCAGCTAATCAGTTAGAGTGTAATGCAACAATACTGTTCCTCCAGAGACGGGAAACGACTGTGAAGTGGTTAGGCTTTTCTGTTTTGGTTATAGCTAATGAATTAATGAATCATTCCATGGATCATCTAGATCTTAGCGTCTCTGATGAAATAAAAACACAAATATTGTCGATTTTCTACACTTCTTCTAATTGGTACACGACCATGGTTCCGTGGCCACACAGGTCACATTTTCAAGCTGACATATCTGTTTGTCTTTATTTCATTATGAAACGTTTCTACAATATCGACTACAACTCTTAGCGTCTTTATTTGATGGTGCATATTAGATTCAGTAGCTGAATATTTTATTGGCAATAAAATTCAATCATAATCCAACTATAAGATTGATATTTAGTTATAGAAACACAGATTATAGTCTCCAGCAAGGCCTGAATGGAATTGATGTCATTAATACAACAATACAAGCACATCTCATGTGCCTTCATATAAATGAGAAACAGTTCAATGGTACAATTAAAATGGAAGGTTATTGTAATGAAATTAAACAAAAGAAAATATTCATTCCCCGGTCTGATCAAAAGATTTCACCTCGGATAATATACTCGTTTCAGGGGGCACATAAAGCTTTCTTTCCCGGTTCATTCGTTGACTATGACTGGTTGATCTTTCCTGTGGACTGTTGAAAGATTGAATAGTCCGAATTGTCAACGGTTGAAAGGTTATTTGGGCATCATCCTAAAACAGGATACCATACGTATTCCCACTTTACCTATTATACTTCGAAATATCATTCCAGAAAATTGAGTAAACCAGCTCACCTTTGTGGGATCAATAATTCCCTTCTCAATCATGTTGACGTACTCGTTTTTAAGTGCATCGTAGCCCATATCGCCAGTGCCTTCTAGAACCTTATTGACGACAACCGATGCATCGACACCGGCATTCTGTGCAATGGTCATGCAGGGCATTTGCAGCGCCTTGTGCACAATGTCAATGCCCGTCTTCTGGTCAGAGTTGGCGGTGGCCACCTCCTTCAGTTTGGCGGCGCAGCGCAGCAGGGCGGTGCCACCCCCCGGAACGATGCCTTCCTCGACGGCTGCCCTCGTAGCGTTCAGCGCATCCGTCACTCGGTCCTTCTTCTCGTTCACTTCAACCTGAAATAAACATTACATTGATTAATTATTATCATCTAGGTACTCCTTGTACGCTGAAGGCTCATCTAGAATATGTGTTTCATGTGTAAAGAGTTGATCTGAAGATGTGTATCATCTAGATACTTCTTGTAAGCCGAAGATGTGGCTCAGTGGCACTAAACGCGTTTGACAAGCAACGAAATCGTGAGTAGAGTTGATAAAGTGAAAGTTATCAACGTATTTACCAAGTTAAAAGTTTATTAATTATTAAGAGTCGAGCAATAAAAAAAATATGAATAGAATAGATTTGTAAAAGCCAAAACATTATGTAACAACTTGAAATATAGGTCTAATAATTAATTTTTTGTGAAAAATTAATAGATGTTTGTGTTGATTAAAATTACCTCACTTGAGCCGCCCACTTTAAGGACAGCTACACCAGAAGCCAGTCTAGCCAGTCTCTCTTGCAACTTTTCACGCTCATACTCGGATGTTGTGTCAGCGATTTGATCTCTTAGATGCTCGGCTCTCCTATCAATGTCTGACTTCTTTCCTTTGCCCTGCAAAATTACAACATTGAATAATTGACTGTGACTTTAGTACGAATTTTTACACTCTATTTCCTACTATTTTGAGATAATATCACTATCATGGATACTCGTACATACTATATCATATTTAATGTTCACTTAGCTATGAGTGCTACTAATGTATAGCTAATAAATATATAGATAAAATGAACTTATTTCAAGAGTATTTTGATTAATTATTTATTAATTAGGCTTTATCGTATAATAGCACTTATCTTTCTTCACTTAATAGAAAATAAAAATAAAATATTAATAAAGTAAAAAATTACTAAACCTAATTTTCAATCATGTTGCTAACGGAAACTACCACAAATCAAGGTAATCCCGCAGTCTGGTTAAATAATTTTTAATTCAGAAAGCATAGAACTTCATCTTCAAATGAAATAACCTGGCGATGTCTAAATAAAAATTGTAACATTCAAATAAAAACTGATTCAAAAAACGTTCTCATAACCGATCCAATTCCAGAACATAATCATCCACCTAAAACTTCAAATAGCGTACAGGGTGATAGCAGCACTTTATCTCTAAATGATACGGCCGACCGAGCTCATCATGAAAACTCACTTGAAAAATCTGAAATCTCAATTGATAACACGCCTGATATCTCATCAGTAGAATCTAATCTTCTTGATAAGTCCAATCCTTTTGATAAATTTGATTCAAGTAGCACACCTATTAAATCCATCTCTCACGCTAATTCTGATAAAAATGATTCAGAGGGAAATCTAAATATAGGCCTGGAAGCTCTAAGGGAAAAGAATTTGGAGCTAACTAAAAAAATGTCAGTACTGCAGCACAGTGGAGTGACGCTGTGGATCATTCCATTGCCGTTGACAGGAGCTTGATGGAGTTCAAGGAGACGGTGGATAGAATGAGGAAATAAGCATTGAGGTTTTGGAGGCGGAAAATTCCGTACTCAAGAGTGAAAATAAATCACTCGAAATGAATCTGCACGACCTTAATTGTTTTTATTCGTCAGGTAATGTTGTGACAAGCTGTAATAAAGATAGAAATAAGAATAAAAATATTAATAATAATGAAAATATTGCAGTGTTTACGAAAAATTCTTTCAGCGCTTTACAGGATAACTGGAAAAGAAGAAACTAAAAAAGGTAAGGCTTGCTCAGTAAACGGTCGAAAAGAAAACCATGAGGTCCTGCGGACTACAACTAAGTCGAAGGTAAATGATAATACTAAGAACGGTAGAGTATTGCTTCTGACTTCTAGCCATGGAAGGGATTGCAGCAACCTACTGAGCGAAAGGCTGAAAAATTAGTACCAAGTTCAGAGTTTTTTCAAACCAGGTGCACCAATCACAGCAATAGTAGAGTCAGCTGAAGAGCAGACCAAAGAGTTTGGGAAAAACGATTTTCTAATAGTGCTAGGTGGCTCTAACGACATAAATAATCCAAATCTAGATCATCTTCCTCAATTAACCAAAAAAATAGAAGAAATAGTTCCACTCAGTCTAAAAACCAATGTAATAATAAGCACAATCCCAAGTAGGTTTGATAGACCAGAAGTAAATCTAACAATTCAAAGAACAAATAAAGCAATACATGAGTCGATCAATCGCCTAAAAAACAAAAATTCCAAACAGCTTGGGGTTTGCTTTCTGAATGAGAGGTTGAATAGATCTAACTTCACTAATCATGGGCTACATCTAAACAAATCGGGTAAAATAATTTTTTGTGATAGGCTGGCAGAGATGATTGAGAGCCGTTTGCAATCTCCTGTCACTAAAACACCCGAAAAAATTAAAAATAAATCTTTTTTAGTGAATTGGCTCAGAACTGGAAAAGGGAATTAGATTGCCAGGATAGCACCAGGGAGAGGAACTCTTGGAATGTTACAGAAGATAGTCAAAATTCTAAGCAACCAGATTTGGCAAGTTTCAGAAAGAAGGGTAAACAGGCAGTTTTTAAGGAAGAAATATTCACAGTTTTTCACCAAAATATTCAATATATTAGTAACAAAATCGATAGACTGGAAGTATTTCTAAAGGAAGAGAGTCCTGATATAGTTATTCTAACCGAGCATGACTTAAAAGAAGAGGAAATGTCACAAGTAAACTTACCGCACTATTCATTGAAGGCAATGTATTGTAGGGAATCTCATCGTAGTGGGGGTGTATGCATATTCACAAATAACTCTAAAAACATGGAAGTAAGTAGTTTAGAGTATATAGATAGATTTTCTCTAGAAATGGATCTGGAGGGAACAGGTTTGAGAATAAAAATTAACAATCTTGAGGTGGCTGTCCTAGGTATTTACAGGTCACCAAATGGTAATTGGGAAGATTTTTGTGTGAACTTTTATAAAATTTTAGAAACAACCACTGATCGCTATTCAAAAGTAATTGTGGGGGGTGATTTTAATACGAATTTTGCAGTTAGAAATAAAATGACAGATGATATTAAAGATATCATAAATATGAATAACTTAGAAATTAAAGTTCATGAGTATACTAGAGTGACAAGAAATTCACAAACTATCATTGATAACATCCTCACCAATATAGATAACTGCAGAATCAGATTAGGCAATTCGCAACTATCTGATCATGATTACCAAATTTTAGATGTACTAATGGAGGGACAAAATGAGAAAAGAGTCAGTAATTTAATGAAGGAGATTCAACAATTTGAACATGGAAACATTAACTGTCTGAAACAAAAATTAATATTGCAAGATTGGAGAATTGTCTTTAACAAAGGTGATTTAAATGATAAATATGATTGCTACATTAGTACTCTAAGATACCATGTTAGTATTTGCTGCCCTGTGAAAAACGTTCCTGTAAAAAATAAATCAGATAGAATTGAAGAGTGGATTACTGAAGATATTCTTTTACAAAGAGATAGGGTTAAAGAAGTATATAATGAATTCAAAATAGCTAGGGATTTGATAAGTGAGAATAATTACAAGGCTGTAAAGAAAAGTTATATGAAAGAAGTGAGGAAAGCTAAATGTAAAAAGACAGCTGAAATCCTAAGAAATAGTGTGCATTTCAACTCAGCAGTGTGGAATGTAATAAATAGAAGTAGGCCTTCAGCTCAAGAACATATCCTCACCAATATCCCTAAAATATTGGATGATGGTGGAAAATATATTTACGATAGAACAGGTATTTGTAATTATTTCAATCACTATTATCTACAAGTTGCTGAAAACCTTCAAAAGACGCTTGACATTAACAACACTAGTAGGCCTATAAGGAATGTAAACGCTCTTCACAGTGATTTCAAATTTCAGCCAGTAACCCAGGATGAGTTGTTAAAGATTATTGATAATTTGAAGAATAAAAAGTCTGTAGGATTGGACGGAATATCAATTCAAATTCTAAAAGAGTGTAAAGACCAATTACTAGATCCATTATTAAATCTTATCAATCACTCACTAGTAAGCGGTGTATTTCCTAATAAACTAAAAGAGGGAAAAATTTTGCCTATATTTAAAAGTGGTGATAGGGAAAGAGTGGAAAACTACAGACCTATTAGTTTATTAAATACAATTAGTAAAATTTTCGAAAAAGTAGTGCTTAATAGATTGCTTGTGTATTTTGATGAAGCTCAGATTATCTGTGAGGAGCAGCATGGATTTCAGAAAGGTAGATCAACAAAGACAGCAATAGTTTCCCATGTTGAAAGATTGATAGATATAATGGATTCAGGCAATAGGGCTGCTGCTGTGTTTCTCGATCTATCAAAGGCTTTTGATTGTGTTAATCATGAAACTCTATTAGAAATACTTATAAATGTAGGGATAAATGGAGTGGAACTGAAATGGTTTAGATCATACCTCACGGGCAGGGAACAGTGTGTAGAGCTCACTTCAATTGTTGAAAACCGGGTTGTGAAGATCAATTCAAACAAATTAGAGGTCAAAGCTGGAGTGCCGCAGGGTTCAATACTTGGACCTTTGCTTTTTCTATTATATATAAATAATTTGCCAAAGGAGTTGATTAATGGTAGAGCTTACTTGTTTGCTGATGATACATCACTCATTTTCAATGACCCAGTTATAGATAATTTAGAAATAAATGCCCATATTGGTGTTCAGTCAATAGTCCAATTTTTGAATCAAGTGAAATTAACTATTAATAGCAAAAAATGCCAATCTCTGCAATTTAAGAGTAAATATGATCCAAATGAGGATAGGGCTATAAAAGTATTCATAAATGATTTCCAGGTAGAACAAGAAGAAGAGGTAGCATTCCTTGGAATCCTATTGGATAAACGATTGACTTGGACACCATACATTGACAAAATCTGTAGCAAAATGTCTTCTGGAGTATTTGTTCTTAGACAACTTTCGAAATTAAAAGATGAAAAACTACTTCTAACAGCCTACCACGGTATTTTAATGTCTCATGTGAGGTACGCTATTTTAGTCTGAGGAAACACATCAAAGCAAAACCTGGATAGAGTGTTCAAAATACAGAAAAAGGCTATCAGGTGTATGGAAGGTATAAATGACAGGCTGGAGTCATGCAGGCCTATTTTTTAAAGACTTGGTCTGCTGACTGTTCCTTCTTTGTATCTTTTTGAAACCATTCTATATATTAAAATTACAATCAACTATTATGATAGATATTATAATTTGAAAGAGAAAAACTAGGCTTAGCCTGTACTATTTCTCTTTCAATTTCAATCGGTAATGGTAATGATGTCCAAAAGGTTATGTATGTGTCACGCACGTCAAATTTCTGGTCCGGGAATACTTACAAGAATAATTCAAAAGTAAAAACAATTTTGAATTTAGTAATGTTAGAAAGCCAAAAAAGCACTTGAAAATAATTATAATTCCAATAACAAGGAATAGAATTGAAAATTTTAACCGAAAACTCACAAACAACCACGAGCTACTTCATAACAGCTGCTTATGAGCAACATAAGCCAAAATTTAAATATCCATGACTACAATACACGGAATAGAGCCGACTATCATCTTCAAAGACATAATAGCAGATTATTTGAGAATAAGCCGAGCTATATTGGTAGGGTTTATTACAATAAACTACCAAATACTATAAAATCTCAAGAAAATATACCGATATTCAAGAATCAACTAAAAAAATTCTTAGTTGATGGAGTTTTTTATAGTATACAAGAGTTCCTATCCACCTAAATGTTTAGAACTTCGACATTTATATGTAAATGAATAGGCTACATAATATTCTATCTTTATTATTTTAATAGAAATGAACTAGACTGCCTTTTTATGTAAGTATATGTTAGAGTTATACTCGACACATATGTATGTAATACATATGTATTATATACGTGTATCTGACTTGTCTTACACTCCCTCCTGGAGTCCCCAAGACGTAATCTTAAAAAAAAAATAATAATAATAATCTATCAATGACTTGAGCGTTTTCAGTAGACATCACAGTGGAGCGACATTTCTGGAGCATTACTTAATGGTGCTCTACTGTTTTATTTCAAATAAATTATCACATTGGTTATGCCCAATCAAAATAATCATTACTCCAAACATAGACTCCTTTTTTTTATATTAGGTCTATGCAAAAGGACAATGTTAATCATCAACAGAACAAATCATGGAATGCTCATAACTTATTTGTGGCATACCTTGAGCAGAAGAGTGTCGTCCTTTGTGATGACTACTTCGCCGACTTGGCCAAGATCGGTCGGGGTGATGTCTTCCAATTTCAAATTGGCACCTTCATCGCCGAAAACAATGCCACCGGTAGCAATTGCCATGTCCTGCAACGTAGCCTTTCTGTTATCTCCAAATCCTGGCGCTTTGACAGCTGCTACTTGCAGGCCTATTTTCAATCTGGAGTTTGAGACAAAATATGTCATGAAAATTACACAATAACTATGGTTAATTAATCACAATTACGATAATTGGAATTATTAATAAGTAATATTAATTCAAATTGATATGATTTTTTATTTCATTTAATAATTTTTTTAAATTTCAACAGAGGTAAAAACTGAGGCAATTCATTCAACAGATTATAAAGTTTTTCATTCTTGAGATTGAATAGAATGAATTGCGGCCAATTTAATTCAACTGGCGTAAAATTTCGACGTTATATTTATTCATTTATTTAGGGAGAGAAACACACAGTCATCAAAATGATAAGGAAAGACAAAACAGTCAAAGGCCCTTCACTATCTCGATCCCAATTTTGATGGAAAATTCAGTCCAAAGAAGTTTATGCTTCTCGAATTCTCCCTATTACAGATATTTTTTATATAATGTACCTAGTGTCATTTCATGGCGGTTGAATTAAATTGGCATTTGTGCGCTCAATCCAATGCTCAAGAAATGTTTGGATTTTGAGGGATGTCAGTTTTTTTGTATTTTTGCTTCTTGTAGAGCTCAAAGTGATGTAATATGGGCCTGTCACCTGAACCAAGGAAGTTTCATCAAGGTGGCATATCATATTCTGTCCATTATAAATCTTGCCAACAAAAAATTCTCGTTGAAGCCGGCTGAGTGAAACTTGTAAGCGTATAGGATAAAAATGACTGTATAACTCAGCTAGTGTACTCAGCTTTAATGACTGTGTTCTCAGCTAGCTTCAACAGAAATTTTCTGGAGACTTGAATTCTAGATTTATAATGGGTTAAATAGAATATGCCAACTCCATGAACCTCCTTTGTTTCACGCGATGTGATTCACTGCCGTATAACATACCCCGAGGTCCAATATACAAGCAAATTCTGTTCAATTCAGAAACATAGATAGGTTTATTAAAAGTTGAAAATTATATTTATCTCATTACCTGTTAACGACCAATGTGCTGAGTGCTTCACCGTCAACATCTTCAGCAATGATAACAAGAGGCTTCCTCTGGGAATTGGCCAACTCCAAGGCTGGAATTATTGACTGGATGCTGCTGATTTTCTTCTCGCTCAACAATAGAAGGGCATCCTGGAATTCCACTTTCGCTCCTGTTGAGAAAAATAGAATTTCAAAAGATAAGGACAGACAAATATTAACTAAGGGTAAAATTTAAGAAATAGATAAAGATAAGTGTAAAAAATAGAGAATGCTTGAAGAATTTTAGTAGATGTAACAATAGTTTACAACAATTTGTAAAGACAGCACTAAGTATATGTTATTACTCAAGAACAATAATTGTTTTGAATTGGTTTACAACAATTTGTAAAGACAGCACCAAGTATGCATAATGAGTTGATTGTATTGAACTGGGAACAATTTCCTATTTGTAAAGCATTATTCACCTTTAGCTGTGTTGATGAAGTATGGCGAAATGTATCCCCTGTCGAATTTCATTCCTTCGATAACTTCCAGTTCATCTTCCAAAGTTTTGCCGTCTTTCACAGTTATGACACCTTCTTTTCCAACCTGATGAAAAATAAATACGACAATAATTATTGGCAATGAAAAATCAGTTACATTAACTTCAAAGGTGCTAGCCAGAGAACAAAATAAAAGGGCTTTTTGAGTAGATGTGAAGGTGTTATTGTGTTAGTCATCCATAGGAGATGAAAAGGCAAGGTGTTGTCAAACCACTGATTTAGTGATGTGGATCGGGAATATTCCCAGTGGGAAGAAACTTGTGATTTGGGAATATTTCTCTGGACAAGACATTTTGGGAATTTATAAAATTGCTTTAAAATGATTGAAATTGATCAATCTGAGTCACTTTTCACATTATAAGCTATAAATCATCCTTGCAATGTCAATTTTGCTCATTTTGCTGTATTGACATCACTTTATTGTCATTTTTTAATGAATGTGTTAGTGTTGTGCTCTTGTCTTTTTCCTTTTCCAATCCAGCTAACACCCTGGTCCAGGAGGAATTTGCAATACTTCTCAGGCTGATTCCTTACACCAAGTTGACAGATCGTTTCATAGGACAAACCCCCGAAAACGCTTTGTTACCGAGATAGCAATGGCGGAAAATTGAGATTTTAAAAAAAATATTTTTTTAAAATTTTTTAGAGGCTTCACTAAGGTTCTAAAATTAACAATTCCAATGTAAAATTAGCTGAGAAATTCAATGAAAGTTCGAAGTTTGTAACTTCAACGGTTATTGAGATAATGGGAAAATATTCTAAAAAACGCCATTTTCAACAACCAAGGGTTATAACTGGATAAGGAATCATAAATTTATATTCTTATTAATGAATGTTGAAGTGAGTCGGATTCTAAAACAATGTTGAATGGCGGCGATTGTGTAAATCTTACCTAAATCTTAGAAATAGCAATAAAAAAATCACAAAATAGACAAAACGTGCTATGTTAAGTGAAAAATTCGACGAAAATTTTCGAAAAATAGTAGAGTTTCCTTATTCAATTATAACCCTTGATTGTTGAAAAATTGAGTTTTTTAGAATATTTTCCCATAATATCAATAACCGCTGAAGTTACAAACTTCAAATTGGTTTCATTGAATTTCTCAGATAATTTTAAATAGGAATTGATAATTTTAAAACCTGAGTAAAACATCAAAAAAATTAATACATATTTTTTTAAAACTTAATTTTTTGCCATTGTTATCTCGGTAACAAAGCATTTTAGGGGTTTGTCACATGTAACCTTTTTGTCTACGGCTCACACATGAATATAATTCAGATACAAATAATAATAGAATTATGACTTTGGAAATGACATTGAGAGAAATTCAATATTCAATAAATCTTGGGATTAGGTTTCAACGATTGAGAGAAAGTTAGCTTCTTGAGAGGCTATTTTTCCTGTATTATCTGATGCAAAATGAAAAAAAAACTTCTGTGGGCATAAATATTGTATTACCGGTAATACAAAGACTCTTTATTACAAGTTAAGTAAGCCTTAGTAATTCTTGAAAATTTCTAATTTCTGGTTTTCTATTCTATTCTTTGTTAAGGGGGTTAATTAGTTTTTACAATGAGGTCGGAGTACACCTAACACTTTTTTGACTTATGTTTATAGTTTACCTGACTTACAGTTACAGGCATATTTTATCAGTGAAGAAACAAAAAGATTCAACTTGTAAGACTAGATGACAGTAGTAATGTATTTGATTGATAGTAACATAATAGTAGTTAACAATTGAATTACTAAAACACTTTAATTGCGAATACTCATTCCTCCTTACTCCTTACACGTTCCATGAAAATGATCAGTATATGAACTTAAACTACTGTTTTATTTCAACTTTTTACAGTTTTCAAGTTATTCATTCTCATATATTTCACTTGAATATATTGTATAACAGGTGTTTGAGACTTTAAGTAGCCAAACCCGTATTTTTTAGTCATTTTAGATGGAAAAAATCACAAATTCCCAAAAATTCCCGGGAATATTTCCCCGATCTTGAATTCCCGGGAATTTCACATCACTACACTGATTAATTGAAAAATCGAGATACCAGTTTCTGCTGCTACACCATTATCAATCTATGGTAAATTTAGTTTAGTTTATCAGTGTTTTGACAACATCTTGTATTTTCCCTTAAAATATGAGGGCATCGACACACAACAATGTTTCAAATTTTTTCTTATGATACAAGCATAACATGTACAACGTTTCAACATGAATTAAAAGACATTGTTCAAATAATATGATTTGATTATTATTTTCTCACCTTTTTCATAGCAGCTGATATGAGTTCACCAATCGCCTTATCACCATTGGCGGAGATGGTTGCAACCTGAGCGATTTCTTCTGGCGTTGTGACTGGTTTTGATAATGATTTGAGATGTTCCTTGATGGCATCAACAGCCAACATCACACCTGGTTGCAAAAAAAAAATCATTACAAGTATAGTCAGTACAAGGAAAGAAGACATTCTGGCAAGATCGGTAAATGACTCCAGCTCGGTCACTATTGGTCACAAATCTAGTCTCAAATAGAGGACAGAATGTTTCCTACAATTTGAGACTGAATTTATAATTTTTGAACCAATATTAACCGAGCTGGAGTCATTCACCCATCTTGCCAGAATGTCTTTTATGCTTGAACAGAATATAGGCTACTCGATTGAATAAGTTTTTTAGAAAATTATAATATGAATTATCATTGCATTCTTTTATAAGGGGGAACGACAATATTAACGTATTTCACTGGTCATAGAATTGAAACTTATTTTCAAATTTCACTGTAGAAGGAGTGAAGTATTACTACATTATCAACATTTTAATTTAAAGCTTCAAAAGTTATCATTCAACTGACCACGAAATGTTTTACATACAACATAAGTAATTAGTTGAATCATTATTTTCAGTTCAACTAAAATTTGAATAATTTAATCTAAAAAAAAAAAAAAAACAATTGGGCAAAAAATGAAGATTCACTTATTTTACTTCGGAATTTCTACATTCGATTGAGTGAAAAAGAAGATGCATCGACCAGGATAATTTGCTTTCATTCTTAAAATAATATAAATAGATAAATATTCGTGTAATAATATTATGTAGTATTTTGCCTATAACTGTTGGGAATGGGAAAATGAAAAAAAAACTTTATTACTATTATCTAATTATTCAAGAAGTTTCTTCATTCCAAATTGTAAACGTTTATTCAAATTATATGGCAATGCTTGTTTCACATCAGCCGGAGAAAAAACACCTGGGAGTGGTTACATAATTCAAGTCAAAGATGCCAAGTTTCGTAGTTTATTGAACTGCTCTGACCTTACTTAAACTTTGTAGAACTGGCACATAGCCGAGAGATATTTTTCAAGATCTACTGCGAATTAATAAATTCGGCTACAAAATGAGAGTAGCACTTGCTCCTTATAAAATAACACATCTGTTTTCAACAGAACCTGATAAAAAATTGAACAATGAATAGCTTTGATTTCACATCTTGTTCGACGATTTGTAGAAAATACTTTCGAGTAGTTGAATCAGCTCAAGAATTATGAATTTTATTATAATGAATAATTAATATTTTGTTCAATTACTTTTTGTGAAAGCGAATGGAATATTTAGGTGGACGTTCACATAGTTTAGAAAGATTGTGATCACAAACACATTGAAAAAATAACGAATAACTTGAAAAAGGAGATTTGATCAAGTAGAAATATCATAACAATGAATAAACAATAGATAATGGCGTCAAGCCGCCATTATAACTAATAACTCATAATTATTATTTTAATGAATGAGTAATTTTCACCTAAAATTACGCACAGGACGAATGCACATTTACTAAAATGCATAATAAGCTATATAAACTTGACTGCTATAGAATAACGCTTATCTCTCTTCAGTTTGAACTCAGTCAACCTACCTCTTCTGATTTCAATTGGGTTGGCTCCTTTACTGATTTTGTCGAATCCTTCCTTGGCAATGGCACGAGCAAGAACTGTGGCCGTTGTTGTCCCATCTCCGGCTTCTTCATTTGTGTTATTGGCTACATCTTGAACTAGTTTCGCGCCAATATTTTGAAACTTATCCTTCAGCTCTACGCCTTTGGCCACAGTCACACCGTCCTTAGTAATCTTCGGACTGCCCCATGATTGCTCCAGAATAACATTTCTTCCCTGCAATAATGCATAACATATTGTTAGAATGAGCTTGATCAATAACATTGAAAATGTATGGATAAAAGTTTCCTATAAAGAAATGAAAATTGGAATTGAATTGAAAAATATAACTGAGCACAATTCAAATAGTAAAATAACTGTTCGCTCTTGCTAAATGATCATGTTTTAATTGAAATACATTTTAGAAATGACCCAAAAAGTAGCCAAACTAGTAGTAGTAGTGCAGCCAAAGTGACACCACTCTTATTGGCCGGGAAGAGGAACCGCTGAGTACAAGGATGAAACATCAAAGCGTGTTCTTCACCACAAGATGCAAATCCACGAGCTCTACACACCAATGAAGGGGAAGCTTGACATGCCACGTTGCAGGCTGTCTAAAGTGCGTGACAGTTTCCCTACACTGGCTCTGAGGATGTTCAACCACTTGCCTATCAACCTTGCAAAATACACTACTAACTATCTTCAGGAGGAGTTTGTCTCACTGCCTTGTGCTTGTGAGGTAGAGTTAATAAGCAGTGAAAGGGTTTTTTGTATGACGTATCAAAAGTATTGTCGATCTCCTCAGAAGACATCAAGTTGCCAGTTTAACTATCTCACCAAGTTCTAGCTTTACTTAATGTTCTAGTTTTTCTATCTAGCTTGTATCTATCTGGGCTATCTTTTTCTGCTTTTTTCACAAGGAAGTATTAGTGCTAATTACGTAATCTCTGCGGGAAACCTGGGCATACATAGAATATGGTAAATGGAATATTGAAATTATTATTGTAACTTATTATTATATTCGAATAATATATATATATATGAGAATTATATTCTCATTGCTCAGAATTAATATAATTATTATTATTATTATATAATTAATATTATTAGTTGAAGAGAGCCGGATTCTAAAGAAAAAGTTAAATGGTGGCGATTGTGTAAATCTTACCCAAATCTCAGAAATAGCGATCAAAAATCGCAAAATCGCTACTAAACACAAATTCATCACTTTTGTCAATTTTGCGATTTTTGATTGCCATTTCTGAGATTTGGGTAAGATTTACACAATCGCCGCCATTCAACTTTTTCTTCAGAATCCGGCTCTCTTCAACTTCCATTAATAAAAAATACAATTTTATGATTCCTTATCCAGTTATAACCCTTATTGTTGAAAAATGGCGTTTTTTAGCATATTTTTTCTATTATCGCAATAACCGTTAAAGTTACAAACTTGGAACTGGTTTCATTGAATTCCTCAGCTAATTTTACATTGGAATTGATTATTTTAAAACCTCACTAGAGTCTCGAAAAAATTAGAAAAATTAATATATTTTGAAAAATCTCAATTTTCCGCTATTGTTATCTCGGTAACGAAGCGTTTTTGGGGGTTGGTCCCATGGAACTTTTTTGTCTACTTGGTGTAAGGAATCAGCCTGAGAAGTATTGCACATTCCTCCTGAAACACTCTGTATAATAATATATTCTTATATTATATTGTAATTATTATTGTAAATGGTTTTGAATTGGGGAGATTTAAATGCTAAGTCTGTCTGTCTCAACAGCCCATGAAGGGCCTAGGCCTACCACCTTCTATTCAAATACTATGAATAGAACCAAATTTTACTCCTCTTCTTTGTTCAATTTAACGTTCAGTGAATGAATGAGATCAAAAACTTGGGCATTTCCGAAAATTTGCTTCAACCATATACATCACCAACTAGGCCTACAGAGATTCGACCAGAGATGAGCGTCAGTCTACGACTCTACGTTATCAAGAAGAGAGGAAGTGCACACCTACAACACTCGGTATTGCCTGGTCATCGATCACGATATTGTAATTTGTAAAAGGTAAATAATTATTGATAACCCGAAGTAGCTTGAATAAACATTTTCGTAGGAAGAACTTATTCGGTATTCGTTGGACGATTCTCATGATAATGATGAAATATGTTGAGTTATGTAATTTTAGGTACGGTAGGTAGCCTACTGACTTTTGGGCCCATTGTGACAGCAACGGCATCTGCAAGAATGTCGACGCCCTGAAGCATGAGACCGCGGACCTCTGGACCGAAGCGCACGTCCTTAGCATAGTGCCGGTTTAGCTGACAGTTCAACTGTCTGATGGCTGTGGTACGAAGGGCAAGAGGTAGCCTGAACATCTGAAAAGAAAACAATAATTAAGATAGTCTCATGCAGTTTCATGAAATACAGTAGGTACTAACAATAAAAATGAATCTGATGTATCTTAGCATGTATGGTGTATACGTAAGATAACTACACATTGAGAAGGTTGAAGAAGATACATGATAGGCTAAATCATAAACCTTAAGATCGGGCTGATAGAATGAGTTGGAGTTGTGTAATTTCTGTTAACTAGTTTAGACTAGGACCTTTTAATACTCCAACAAGAAAACTATGAGTGATTAATTCAAGGAGTAGGCCTATGTATGATCAAACTTGAAACTTCAATAGATGAATAGTACTATGATATTTTATGAAATTGATAACTCAAGGCTAACATTACCAAATAAAAACATGAGTAAGTTTGTACCCAGTAGGCTTCGAGTTAATATGCAATCATTTAGAATTTTATTCGTTTGTTTTTTTTAAAGCCTACTCAATAGAGACCTATGTCAGAGGCCCTGAAATTGTTCAGGAGCGACCTAAAAACTCTGACACCAGACCTGAGCCAGCCAGGTTACACGAATATTATTATTATTTAGAGACCTAAATAATTATATTCTTTGCCTGAAAGGTCAAATATAGTAGTACAAAGTCCGGAAGTTTCTTACGGTGTTGTAACCTACTACAGCTTTGACAAGAAGGAAGTAGATAAGTCCAAGGTAGGCTATGTATGGTATGTGCCGGTTAGCTGTCTGAAGTTTGCAAGTTAGATTGAAAATTAAATAGCGATTCAACAATTCATAAAACACATAATATCAAGAATGAGGAATCAATTAGAAGGTAGCCTAAAGACGATTTTAGATACTATAGAGGATAAAACAAAAAATTCTCAAAAATGATGAAATTTTAACCTGTCCCTCAATGATAAGGTTTGGTAATTTATTTTTTAATACAATTCATGGAATTTATTGTAAAAGTCGAAAGCATCTAAATTATATAACCTTATTCGATATAATTTACTCACCCTTAATTGATTTTGATTTAAAAATGTACTTTTCAAAAAATATATTTTCGATGGGCGAACAAAACCTCAATCTAGGCAGAAGATCGTGGAGAAAGAGAGTTCACAAATTCTATGAACAGCACATGTCCGGTGTCCGAGTGTGCTAGTGTACAGGAAGAGAGCGTAACATACGCAGACAAGACGCAGAGCATAATTACATAATGGAAATGGTTCGGTACAAAGTATAGGGTTTCAAAATTGTTTGTTTGTCGCAAATTGAAGCGAGATGTACTTCTGTACACACATTGATCAGAGCTTATTATATTCCGTTAAATGAATATTTCTCAGTAAATCTACATTTTTAGTCAAAGTATATTATTATTTTATCATGAAATTGCTGAGATGAAAATGTTGTTTTGAAATTTCTGATTTTGGTCCAAAACGTTCTAGAAGCTTCTGTGGTGGTCAGTGGATGATGAAACCTTTGACAAAATGATGCAATTTTTGTGTATTGGGTTTGGAATATATAAAATTTGGTTTCTGAGCTCTGTTGAAAGATATTCTGAATCAAGTTTGGATAGATTTTATACATAAGATACCTAAAATTTTGAAATAACATTCCCTTTTCTACAGCGCACCTAGCGTCAAGTAAATGAATCAATGTCATAATCTATTTTCTTTTTCTTCTTCACTATCTACCTTCCCTTCCAGACCACTACACTTTTCTGAATGAATTTTTGTTGAAACTTGAATTGCCGTGGTCACGCTGTGCTGTCCCGCTTCCGCTTGTCCCCCAAGTGTTCGGAGGTTAAAAGTTGTTCTTGATAAAAGAATTTTTCAATTTAAATCTCCTGTATAATCCTATTTAACATAATGGTGAGTAATGACCTATAATTATTTTCCATTATTTACTATTAAGATTGATAGTTACCCTCAAAATTCGCAAAGCAATTTTATACATTTTCTTCATTATTTTTATTTCTGGTATTAACAAGAAATAATAATTATAACCAGATTTCATTTTTATTTAACTAGTGATATTGAAATCACAATCGATTGCCGTGTATAATAATTAATTCATCATTTAAACAATTTTGTAGGTTAGGTTTGCGATTGAGGTTAATCCTGCGTCTGGCTAGTAGCCTATAATATCATCAAAATTTGCACACCACGATCTTTGGATGTCCTGTTTATTATGATGATGCGGTTTGAACGGAGCGTCTAATCGGTGAGATTAGATAAGCGACGTGCCTCTGCCACCACTGTTGTTGTACTGGTGACCGGTTCCTATGAATTCAATTTATGAGCCTCAAAAAAATCGCTTCCCGGTGGTTCGGAACCCACCTAAAGCAGTAGGTAATTCATCTCTCATGATCATCATCCTTTCCATTACCCACGCACAGGCCTATAAGAGCCCATGTGGGCATCACCCGAAAAAAGGCTATATAAATTTTAGTTGGTTGGATAAAGCTTGGCGATCATATAATTTGATGTGCGTATTCATCATGTGTTCGCTAAGTTCCGTTCAATGTTGATAAAATGCAAACTACAGGAAATCTGAAAATCATAGTTCGTTGAACGAGGCGTTGTTTTGTCAGTGCTCAGATCAAGATAGTTGAAGAGTCTTTAAGAGCATATCAAATGGAACCAAAAACAATCCTTCACCAACCTCCAGATTCGCTGAAGTTGAAGTTGGTCCGAAAAACTGAATTCTAGCTTGTGACTGCCAAATGTATTTTTACATTCTTTTCTGTAATCATCGATAAAATTGATTTGAAACTCCAATTCATATTTTTTTAGTCTAATTATTTTATTTTTGTAAATTGTACAATTGTGCTACCAAAACTAAGATAGTTGGAGAACTGTATGATTTCAATTTTCAATATAGAAGATCTGTCACTAGTGTAAGATTACTCTTATCTACTGGTGACCGACCAAAATCACGATCAGACCAAGACCTCTAACATTAGAATCATACATTTCTGTCTGTATAGTGTGATTTGATTCATATGACTTCGTATTTCTCTAGCTACATCTTGGTCTTGGTCATACCAATGTGCGTTCACTCCATTTCAAGTTAATATATATACGGCTGAAACTTATAATGTTTCTTGAATTATTTGAGTGGAAATCTTTATTATTATGTTTATAATCTTTTTAAGTTCTATTCCTACTTATCTAGGATATGGTATATAATCGCTTCATCAGTGTACAGGTCTTTTATAAAAAAATCATTACTTTTAGCTCATAATACATTTTTAGGGCAGTAGCAAATGAGACCTTAACCCAATGGCGCCTCAATCCATCAATCAATAGAACAGAACCCATGCTATTGAAAACGGTGGCTGTCGAATTGGCAGCTTATTACATGCTTATAAGTTGCAGCCGATAGAGCACCGCTAGTTGAGTCGTGTACAAGTGGCTGCTGGTTTGGCCGAAAGTCTCGTGTGCGGCTGTCCGTCACAAAAGATGCCTTTATAATAAATTAATAAAAATGAATTACACATTAAAATTTTGTGCTTCTTTGTTTCAGGCCTTCGCTAAGCAAGCTATCAAGAAATTGATTCCTATGTTCGATAGAGTATTAGTTCAACGTGCAGAAGCAGTTACCAAGACTACAGGTGGAATAATTATTCCAGAGAAATCGCAGGGGAAAGTTCTTCATGGGACAGTCATAGCTGTTGGTCCAGGAGCACGCAACCATGTAAGGAAAATATTTTCTCCAATATAATGAAAGCACTTTGTCCTCCAACTGTTGAATTTATTTGAAATTAAGGTTCGACAATTTAATAAATGAATGGTAAACCCCGTTGTAGATAGTCTCTTCTGTATTGTAGTTTGCTCATATCCTAACTTATACTGTTGTTATTAAAAATTTATTTTGCTGACGTCTGAAACCCTATTACATAATATATAATACTAGTAAGCCCCATGGGCTGAAGAACTCGCGTGCGAACCCTCAAAGTCAACTTATGGCTTTAATTATTTTAAAATATGAACCACAAATCATACTAATACGATACCTAGATTTATTGAATACTGATGAATGATTCCTTTTTGTGAGGATATAGTGTTATGTACAGTATATCGTGATCAATCGTTTGATAATATTTTGACACATCATTATCCGCAACTCTTCTGCTGCCAATGCACCAATAAAAACGTAGGCCTACTTGTTCTTGACTGCAAGAATTCAGAGTAGACCTATTAAGAACTGAACATCGTTCAGTGAACAATTCTAACAAATTTACAAATATGGATCTAATAACTTTCCCTTATTTTTTCTGAAAACCATACATACTATTGAAACTTCGTGTAGAGTTTATCCATTATCTAGGTATGATGAAAAGTCTTGAAATAATAGAAGGGCGGATTAGAGGAAAACTAAGGAGAATTCGGTGTTTAGCCAATGATATGTTCTGTTTTCTTTCAGCTTGAAGAACACCGTGATAGTACTTGAGTTAGTTCTTTTCGGAACACTCTGTAGAGTCATATTGATCGCCTCTTGTTCTGAACTCAACAGAATTTGTAAATTATTTAGTGTATCAAATTGAAAACAAACATTGTAGAGATTCGTTCAAGAATGGATTTTTTTGATAGCTCAGTATTTCCATTCAGATAAATCGTATAAATTATAAGAGATCTCCTTAATAGCATTCTTCAAATTCTTTAGAAAAGCACGGCTGACTGATTTATTAGTCTTGCTTAATAAAGCATGGAAATCAAATTGAACAACAAACTTCCTTCAACAAGAATTCTTGAAAAATAACCAATGGTAAAATAATTCAAATTTGCCGCCTTTTGTCAGCTGTTCAAATAAATAGACTCCTATCACATGTTTAAACTTTGAAATCAATATTAACATATGACTTCACATGAAAAAAATTTATCGATTTAAGAACATTATTTTATTTCTCATGATAATATTTTCAAATTTGCCGCTAATATTCAATCAGCTGTTCAACTGTAATCAGATGGATTCTCAAAAAAAAATTATTCAAGTTCCTTATGACATTTTCCAGCCGTGATTATTGTGTTGAAATTGAATAGATGCCGGAGTATATATAGATATATTGTTGCTGAGAGCTTATCCTTTTTCCGCCTGAAAAAGGATGAAGGAGTTGGTCGATTTCATTGTCCAACGAACTTGACCTGTATAAAAGTATGAAGAATAAATGTTCTGAATTTGAATTTGATTAATTGAGGCGTTCGAAAGTCATTGTCGAACATACAAACAAACAAACAAACCAACAGACGGACAACGCCTTCGGCCTTGAGTCAAAAGTGAGAACTCGCTTTCGCTCGTTCAATCACCATAAAAAGAATGATTATCAAGTCAAATAGGAATATCAAAAATATACTGTACTACCTTTGAGTACTATACTGTACTACATTTTTCGAGCTAGTTGGCAAAGTATCGTGCAACATTTGTTGAGACAGCTTACTTTTGTATAAGCTTTATCTAATCGTGTTTGCTTTTATCTTTGAAATGGAATTTGGAATCAACTGCCAAACTATTTATTTCAGTGATTTCTCAACTACCAACAAATGAATTGAATACAATCATTTTATCCTATTAGGCTACAATAGAACGACCTGTGTAGTTTATACATCAAACATTAGAAATAGCTTACTATGATAGTCAAACAAGATCTTTCTCTTGCAAGTAGTCAAGCTTGATATTATGAAAACTCAACTTTATATGTAAGATAAGGAGGTATTTTCAATTATACACTTTCTAGACAGAAATAGCTTTCGCCAATGATTTTAGTCAATGAAACCTCGGTTTGGGAGACTCAATTATCCCCATTGGCACAAGCATCACGAATAAACATTTCCTTAGCTCTATAGTACTTAAAAAACTCAACTTTATCTTCACATTTTGCATTAACTTGCTTTACTTGCAAGTAATTAATATATATTGATCTTGTTACTTAAACATCAATTAAGGGATGTGTACAGTTACTGTATTTAGAAAATCCTAGTTGTGACCCTTCTTCTATTCTGTGGGTGCAGTCATTGAGATTTAAAATAAAGTAAGACTGAGTCTCTGTTGTAGGAAAACAAACAAAATTAATAGGTTTTTCGATAGAATCCTTATTACTGCACCCCTTACTAACTATAAAAAATGAGCAATCAATATAAGCATAGTTTCAATTAAAATATATCTTTTTATTTTGAGAAATATTTTAGACACAGAATTTATTGTGATTATGTAGTTTAATGACTTCAATGTCATCAACAAGTGAAGAAAGATTATGATGAAGCTAGGTGATGTGATATTTGGAATCTGAGCAGCGTATCAGTAGCATTCTGCTGAAGCTGAGATGCTATCTTCTTACTAACATTCTTAAACAGCATCAAGTAACTATGACTTTCATCCATGATCAAACAACTAATGATCAATTGAAAATACTTGTTCGTATATTTTTGTGTCCATCTATCCAGTATAGGAAATTTTATAATTGAGAATTCAATATTACAATATTGAATGTAAAACTTTTAAACTTCATGAAAATTATTGTATTGAAAAATTTTTTTGTATTTTTTATGTTTTAGAATGGCGAACTCATCCCCACTCAGATCAAAGTTGGAGATCAAGTTCTGTTACCTGAATATGGTGGTACCAAGGTTGAGTTGGAGGAGAATAAAGAATACCATTTATTTAGAGAATCAGATATCCTAGCCAAACTAGAAGTATGAAAACCTGTATGTTGAATGTTGTGTAATATATTTGTAGAGACAGTTCCATTCATATTGTTAAAAAGAATGATCATGGAAAATATTCGTTTATAGCGGCGGATGGTGAATAATTTTGAACTACTGTAATGTAATGGATGTTGCCGTTGATCTTTCTGTTTGTTGTTTCAAGTGCAAATCAATTTGTTGGTTTCTGAACTGATTTTTTACGTTTGTTATTAGTTATTGGTATAGCCTTAAATTCTAATAAATGCATCTATAATTATGTATTTCTTGGTTTTTCATTCCAAGTGAATATAAAGATAAGTTCGACAAAATATGTGCCATTGGTTTCCAAAATATTTATCAGTCTACTCAAATACATTTTACTATATCAAATTCCATCCAAATTGGAATACCGTGGCCTCAATGCTTGATTATGAGGAGATTGTTTTTTCTTATAGTGAAAAGCTCATGGGCTTGTGCGTGGGTAATGGGATGGATAATGATGAGAGATGACAACTAATTTTTAGTTAGTCGGGACCGACGGCTTATCGTCTCCTCTTAAAGACGGGATGGTCTTATTTATGTTCTGTGGTCAAAGAATTTTGCCCGGGTCGAGTCTCAATCCCGAGTCTAACTGGTAATCATACCGGCGCGTTATCACTCCTCCCATTGAGCCACCGTAACTAATTAAGTGCGTTCATGCCTGAGCTGTGATTTGTAATCCTAGTAAGTGATAACTGACAACGTGTCGCTGATATTGACGTCTATTATGAATTAAAGAGCTCCTACATAAACAGGCTCATTACAAAGCACCTAAATATTATCTATCGTGGTGCTAGGATCAGTTAATATATTTTTTTAAATGTAATTTTATATATATTTAATTTTATATAATATAATTATATAATAAGTTAATAATATTTAATTTAAGAGAGATTCTTTCTCTTCATTGCCAGGATCACGGCTCTGACATGAATTCATCCAGCATGTACTGCTAACGCAGTGAACCATAATAAAGTAAATGTATGGACCATGAACTTGACGAAATCAACTTACTGTTTTATTAAAAGCTATTTTTAATAGGATATGGGAGCTGATGAAAAAATTACCAACAATTGAAAAATTAGACCAAATCGATCTCCATCAAGGCTTTTAGGTATTACATTTATCAATTATTCATTTCCATAGGAAGCTAATTGAAAGTTGTGTAAAATGTTTTATAAACGAGCAAGGGCGTACGCAGGATTTTTTCCAGGGGGGGGGGGCAAGCCATGTTCCCTTTCACGTTGCCCACCCCCACCCCTCTCTTTCTAGGCCCCCTCAAAGAAAGAGGGGGGGGGGTCAGTCATAATATTTTTCAGTTCACTACATTCTATAATGAAAAATTGAAAATAAAAATAAATTAACCATAATATTGTTAATAATTCAATATGGATGGTTTGTGATTGAAATGATTAATTTTCCATGAAGTTATATGAGATAAGGTATTTTTTACTAATAAGCCCCACATTCTGTTTTAAATAATTTCATCACAATAAATTATGATAAATTTCTCTGTTCACTGATTGTTCAAAGCAAATTCAATCTTTCAGGTGTTTATTGTTGGCTGGTTCCATCCTTTTAACATGATATTTCCAGGTCTTTTTATTGTCTCCGATAATCTGCCCCATGGAGAATAATTATGTTGAATTTCTGTCTTATTTCAGCATTCCGAATTCTATCTTCTGTGGTACTCCCCTTTAGACTACTACACTCAAAAATTGCATTTCAGCCACTTGTAACCTGCTCCATTCTTTATTTCTCGGTAACCAGGTTTCAGAGACATATAGGAGATCTGAGATTGGCCATCACTTTATAAAATTTCAAATTGTCTCTCTCCTGGCTTTATTTTTCAAAGTCCTGTTGATTGTCTCACAAATAGCTTGAATTCGATTTATCCCAGATTTATTCAGTTCCTTTTTCTCGTCTTAAACGTACTCAACCCTCACAAATGAGGATTTGAAGGAGACAAACAATTGAGCAATCCTTCAATAGACAATCAATCAATTTAAAACTGCCTTCATTGTCTGTTTTGTCTCCTTTGAATCCTGATCCTTATTTGTGAGGTTTGGGTGCGTTCTAGAAGAAACGGTAACTGAGCTGATTAAAAATTTAATTCTTTACAATATTGCTTGATTCAAAATACCAGTCAACAATAATGTATCCTAAACTTCGGACAGTTAAAATATTAAGATACTGTAGTATGTTTCTCACCCAGGAAAAATGCCCTAGAATATTGAAAGGGAGTTCTGAAACACTATTTTATGGCTGGCTATTCAGCTCTGTATGAGTTCATTGAGAACTATGTAGTATTAGATATTAGATTACTGAAGACCTCAAATTCAAAAGATAGTTTTAAAAACATTTTCAGTAAATCCAAAATCCAACGTAAATTAATTCATAGCTTAATGAGGATAGAATTGAATTGGTAGTTGAACTACTACAGTAACATCATTCTTCTTAGATTTGCGAAGAACATATCCAATACTCTCTTTCCAATCTGGTCCTGGTTTTTTATTTTTAATTTACGATGGACAACCATTAAGCGAAATTCCGTCTATCTTTCCGTCTTTAGCATACGAAGGGTAGGCTTTGGAAATAATTTTCCCTTGTAGTTGCTGAGATTGGTGGGAAAGTATTTGAAATGAGCAATGTATGACTAGTATACTTGGAAAAATATTCGCAAAAATTTAGCTGCTACTAAGGAACTATAAAGACTTTATAGAGCCCTAGCTGCTCCCATTAGGCTATCTCCAACTCTTCATTTTTTCCTTTCATTCAAATACATTATACCACAGCTCTAACTTTGCAGTACCGTAATGGATTCTAGCTCATGAAACTAAATTGAAAATATTTTTTTTTTAATTCTCTGGAGCTACCTACACTTGAACATATGAAGAGTTAGCACGTAAAACGTAAAGATTTGAATAAGTCATCAACTCATCAAGAAAATCAATTTCATCATTTATTTGTTATGAACATGAGGAATAAATGTACTTCAAGTGCTTAATGTATTCTATTGGAGAATAATTGAAAAATTCAATTTCATAATTAATTAATAAAATATGTAAACTCGCGAATCGTCCTCCATTAGAGCATATTGTTGGACAGATTTGCGTGAACTTTGGAGTATTGTCTGTTGAACGAAAGCAATATTTCGAAGTATTCAAAGGTTTTTTAGAGATTTCTCTAGTTTGTTCAACTTACACGTCTAAATATGAGGTGATAGTGAAGTCATTCAAATCTCTAAAACATGAGAAATTGATGTTTAGAATTACCTTAATAGGCCTGCAATTGATTTCTAGAAAAAATACTTCATTTCTCTTATTGTACAGTGACTGGCTGCATTTTTTCCATGTTGGTGATTTATTCAAAATTTTCCGTTTTATTGGCTTACCCTACAAAGGATGGGGAAGTGACAGAGAGAAAACAAGAGTATTCTGATTTGAAAATCTTACTTCCAATGACTTTTTAAAGAGTGAAGATGAGGTATTATTAATGATCTTCTCCAGTATTAAATTGGAGACTCAGATGGAGCGAAGTTTCACCCCTGCGTGAGTCTGTGACTTCGCAATCTTTACAATTGAGTTGTAAAATTATTTTATTCTATTATAATGATAATTTATTCATTTTATTATATGATATTCATTACTATTTTTATCTAATTCATTTTATTTCTAAATTTATTGAAAACAAAAAAAATTATGTCAACTTCTAGGGGGGGGGGCAGCTGCCTCCCCCTGCCTGCGTACGCCCATGTAAACGAGCCTATAATAAAGCATAAATTCATAATAGAATTATGATGAGAAGCTGATAAAATTTATTCCAGCAAGATGAGCATCTCAAGCAAAATGTTAAATAATGGTAAGAGAATAAGAATGTATTCAAATAATTATTATAATTTATCTGCATAGGGTTTACTTGTAATTTGCGAAGTAATAATAGTCTGACCGAGCAAGGAAGACATTCTGGCCAAATGGGAAACTCCAGCTCGGTCAATATTGGTTCAAAAATTATAAGTTTGATCTCAAATTTTAAAAAAACATTCTGATCTAAATTTATAATTTTTGAACTAAATAGTCTACTAAATACAATAATTTATGACCATTCTGTATTATATATCCTAGACACCCTGTTTGCTATTTAATTTACAAGACTTCAAATAGGCCGCGCCTCAATTAATTTGAATTCGCTTTGATTTTCTCAACGAATTATCTGCACTCTTCTGGCGAGCTCTGTAAGTTTTGACATGAATCATGAATCATCTGGTGTGCGTTCTGTTCTGCTTCTGCGTTATAACCTCAAAACAAAAACATTCAGTTCTGGTATTTTTCTGCTTCGGTGATGTAATTAAATAATAGACTTTTAATTTGTAATGTATAGTTTCTGGGAAAGTGTTCCAAAAGTAGGCTTACAATAAGCCTAATTCTTCAATAATGTTGAATAGATCAAACATTTTTATGAAAACTGATAATTTTGCTGTTGAAAGGAAAAAACAAATTGACACCTTGAAAATATTCAATGCCAAGTAAGTATTTAAGTTATTATCCAAATTATCATCAAGTCGTTTGTTAATATTATTTTATTCTTTATACTCCTATATAAAATTGATAATCGCTTATCCCTATTAAGATTTTGATGATCACTGATTCCTATTTTAAATGTTGGTCATGCTAAGCAATTGTTCTTTTGTTTTTTGTGGTGGTAGCAAGACAATGTTAATATAATTTTTTCAATGCGTCTCGGTTTTGAATTTGTCTTTTGAACAATTATTTTCTGATTAACTTGAAAAGGTGAGTATTTGGCCTTTCAACTACTGTAGACCTGATTACAATTCTCGTGTAAATTATCATGACGGCTAACGGTAGGGTTTCATTATGAGGCTATCACGGTGTAGTCTCATCGTTAGTTAATTACAATAACGTAAGAGAATGCACAGTGAAACTCCATAATTCTCCATTGAGCTGAATCTTAGATGTCACTGGAATGGAAATCATTGAATATTTTATTGTAATTAATTAAATTAGGTAATGAAAATTTTGTTTTGAGGCGATGACTCATAGACCTCATGTAAATTTTGTGACATCTAAAATGGCTTTCATGTCTACTCACACACTATATACTTACATAATACTAAGGCATACAGCATTGTACTAGAAATATCAATATATGGTTTCAAAAGAATAACTATCCATATAAAATATGTTAACTGTCTATTTCTAGTGTTTCCGAAGTGCAGGAAGATGTGGAATATAAGATAGAATTCATATCTGGAGGGAAAACTCTAGCGTTAATTGTAAAACTGAGTCCTGAATTTCCTTTGGAGAAACCAGTTCTTCAAATAGTTCCTGCTGTTGTTCATAACTGGGTGACCGATACAGGTTTAGTGACGTCAGCACCAGGACTCCTAAATGTAAGTCTACCTGAAACAAATAATGACAATTCAAGCTGTTGCAGCAGCTCATCACGGAATTCAAATAACTCAATATTTATAATTTTCATATTCCCAGCAGATATAGTACCTAGTTAAATAAATGAATAAAATCTAATTTATTAAAATAATCTCATTCCCAGTGAAAAGCTATGCATTAATTCTAACAACACAATTCAAAATAACAAGCTATCACAAGTATCGAATAGAACACCAAGAAAGATAATCAAGATGTATAAATATATATGAAATGAGAAAATCTTGAGAGATTTAAGGAGTTTAGTGTGGTTCAGAATGTCTCCATATTAAATTTTCAGCTTAAATTATCAAAATATTGGTATATAGTTGACGAGCTGCTATGTGTAAATATTCACTGGGATTTAATACCGTGCCTGTATGGTGCCGTATTTATGAAACAAATGCTTGGATGTAGAACCATATTTTAAAACAGTTTGGGTGAGTGGATTGTTTCATTCAAATCTTATTATTATCGTTTGTGGCAATGAATACAGTATATTATCAAGTTATCAGTTGGATCAGTGTCAAGTTAATTTGTGATAATTTCCTACAGTTCACACGATATTCGGATCTCGGCCGAGTTGTGCAAGCTATTATTCGAGAATTCGAACTCCGTCCTCCACCATTCCTTTCGGAAGAACAGTCACCACCATCGGCAGCGCATCAAAATTCTACTAGTCGAGGTATAACTACTTCAAATATTCTAATTTAGTTAATATCAGTTGACATCTAAATGCAATAGATAATCGGAATTGTCTATGTTTTTGGCTGAGTTGAATAATTTCAGAACCGGCTTTCAAGATTTTTCAGCCACAAATGTCTCAGAATTAGAGTCCCGTATAGGACTACATAAAATAATAATCAATAGAGAATATTAGATCAACGGGCCAAGAACATTTTTCTCTTGGATTAAAGTACCGTATTGAAATTATCTGCTGACTATAGAACATGACGCGACATTCATAAGAAATATTTACTCTAGAAGATACACGCACAGGGCTATTAAAAATTGAAGCATTAGATTTTCTTGATGGATTCTAAAATTTTTAGACGAGTAAGATGTTGCCCCCATAATGAGAAAAATTGGAAAGAGGACAGTTCTGGCCATAAGGCTATTGATCCTTATACTAAGAATACTTTGTAATTCTATGGTGAAAAAATAATTATTCTGTTTATCAAGGCCCAGGAAGCGGGCCACTCCACAAGGGTCGGTCCAGAGGCTGTCGGTTGTAAGATTTGTTGGTTTTGTGGGGCAGCCAAAAAGATGTTCCGTGTTGTGGGGGCCACCGCCACAGTCAGGACAGGTATCACTCACACCATAGGTGATTCTAGACATGTAACTGTTTAGTATTACAGAGTAGCCCGATCTTAGTTGAGCAAGGATGGTGCGGGTTCTCCTGGGCAGGCTCTTCACCCCCAGGTTGATACCCCCCAAACACTAGATTGGGTTTCAGTCTGCTGATGCTCTCATCAACCGTCTTCTTATGAATGGGCTTGATCCCCTCCTTGTATCTTGAGCTGTCATATATTCTGTTTCAAATTTGTTAATGAAGTGGGTGTTTATAGAATAAATCATTCAACAAAACTGTGGTTATTCAATGGGTTTTCCGCTACTACCGTACAGCTACAAATTCCAAAGAATCAAAAGTAGAAAATCCCTTTTCCGTTTTTATTTGCTAGTTTCACTCTACGGTATCTCTGCTCCACGCTTTTGAAGTATTGTAATACACTGAAATTTGAATTTTTGTCTGCATTCAGATGGTAGTCAATCTGTCGGGGGTGCTCCATTGTCTCCAAACAATTTCTCCTACTCAACCACTCCTCCGAGCACCTACTATGCGCATTCGCAAAGCACCAATGCTACACAGAACAACTCAACGCCGGTAAGTTTTATTCAAAACTGTATCCACAGTTCTTCATATTGGAACTTAATTTACTCGATTATTTGATCGTGCTTCGCCAACTCAAATATAAAGCTTGAAGGATAAAGGATACTGCCTCTACCATTTTGAAAGAGTAAGGATTCTTGCTTCCCAGACTTTTTATAGGCAGCCAATGGTTCAATTGTGATTCACGCAAGCTGATTAGACACGCCAGTACAATACACTTTACATTGTAACGGCGTGTCTTCTCAGTTTGTGTGAACTACAGGAACAAGTGTATACGGTCTCCAGCTACAAATGTCACTGTATGTAGTCTCTGTAGCACGAATTATACTTGAACTTTCCTGTTTACATCAAGAAATCTTATGGAATTCATACAAGAATCATCACTCTCATCGTGGAAAATTTATTAACTTCGCCAACAAAACTTTTGTAATATTATACAAAGTAAAGAATAAAATAATTTATGGCTCAACTACACGAGGACTCGATTTAGTAGAGTTGGCTTGGTCAAGAAGTATACGTCTTTAAGTATATGACTTTTGGGTGGCTCGTTGGAGAAGTGATAAAGCGCCGGTCTGTTAACCAAGTGGACCCTGGTTCAAATCCCAAGCGGGGAACAATTTTTGACCACAGCACAATCACATAGATACGGCCACCCCGTCTTTTGGAGGAGACGATAAGCCGTCGGTCCCGACTACCTTAAAATAGTCGTCATCTATCATCCATATCATTACCCACGCACAAGCCTATGAGCTCATGTGGGCTTCACCCTCATAACAAACAAACAAACAAGTAATAGAGACCATTAAAAGTAAAGAGAGTGTTAAGTAATAGAGACTGTTAAAAGAGTCAAAATCCTCTTGATCAAGGTTAATTAAATAAAAAAACTACTATAGGCATTTTATTCAGCTATCGAGTTGTACATTTCACATGATCATCCCTAAAATACCTATTTATTCTCCAGTGTGACAAATTCTGATCATACCTGTAATCTATTCATAATAATTTCTCTAATGAATCATTCTTTTAAAGCTGTCAATTGTTCCTGCAGGTACTATCAACAATGTTCCCAGAGTTGAATTCCATGTCATTAGAAGAGCTGAAAAGACTTTATTCGAATGTTGATCGAATCGATGAATTCTTGGAGTCGACTCAGCCTGTGCGAGATTTGGATCGGACAAAGGATGATCTCATTACCAAAATAGAAGAGGTTTCCAGTAAGTTTCCCAATTAAAAATTAGTTTTATTCCTCAGTATATGCTCAGCTTAATATTAGTTTGCTCTTTGCAATTGAAAATGCACACTGATCCTCACTGCTTGAATACTGGGTTGAACTGTTTGTGCCAACAAATTGAAAAAGTTAATTGTATAAAATATTTGGGAGTGGTGGTGGATAGATATTTGAAATGGGATTTTCATATGAATTACCTATCTTCTAAACTTAAATTTCTCGTTTATAGCTTCTACAAAATAAATCAACTGAAAGACCTGGATTTGAAAAGATCAATTTATTTTGCGTATGCCCACTCGCTGTTTCAATATGCGATTGAAGCTTGGGGTGGTGCATATGATTGTCACTTTAATAAAATCTTTACATTACAAAAGCATCTTATAAGGGCAGCACTGGGTAAACCAAGACGATACCCAAGCAAGAAACTTTTTGAAGAATTAAATGTACCAACACTTAGACAGATGTATGTAACGAGGGTTGTTTTGCACTTAAATAAGGATAGAAATAATCTAGAAATTAGGAATATACCTTATTAGACTCGATCATTAGCATTAAATAATTTCAATATCAACCTAATGAAACTAGTAGTTTGTCGACACCAGTTCACCTATCTTTGCAATATATATTCAAACAAAATTCCGATAAAATTCATTAATTCAAAAATTACTAAAGCACTAATCAGGGAAATAAATTTATGGGTTGGGCAAAATATATATTCTACAATACCTAAATGTTAATAAGTCTGTTCATGATTTATTTGAGTTTTGAATGTCTTTCTATCTTCTATATTTACTTTTGAAAATTGATTAAGCACTGGGATGTGCTCATAACTGAAAATTTATTATTGTTGTATTTTTATTTTGTTTCATTAATTTTCATTTGGGAGAATAAACATGATTTGTTTTTGGTTATCACCGGTATATTGATCTCAACACGAAATTATTCAAATTTTATCATTGTATTATTTATAATAAGCATTATTATTGCAATTATCTTCATTTATTTTAAGTCTTGTTTTTTTCATTTTTGGGTATTGCTTTACTTTGTGCTGTTCGCTTTATGAACTCGCAGCTAGCGCACAAGTTTTCTTTGCTGGCTGTGCCAAATCATTTAGATATATTTTAATTCAAATTTATTATGCATTTTGTATGTATCATTCATATTTTGTAATTAACTACTGTATGTAATTTTTGGCGAAATAAATATATTATTATATTATTCTTAAAGTATTATAAAATATTAATATTGATAGCAATAATCATGAATTTATTCAATTGCAATCTAATGGCAGTTCTAGTTTAAATACTATCTTCAACCACAGATAATGTGAATCTCTGTGCTTTACAAAGATTTACATTCTCTGTGCTTCAACTTGAGCTTTGGAGTGAATTTCTGAATTTATCGCCCTGTCCAAACATTGCTTGATCTGGACAACAATTCAAATGAAGTTTCAATAGGATAAATCAATTTATGTCCAGCTCGTCTAAAAACTAACCTACACTTACCAATTTATAATATTTTATGAAGTTATCTTAATAACCTATTACTGGCATGTTATCAGTTATGTTCTCAACATTACTGATAAATTTGATAATTCAAATAAGTCAGTCGTTTCCCGTTTCTGGAGGAATAGTAATTATTGCATTACACTCTAACTGATTAACTGCATGTTATTCAGAGGTGTTCTGCATCTTCACTTGGTTGTGAAGACTGGCTTATGGTTGAGAAGATCGACGTGCTAACCACACGTTAACTCTATCCTGGTTGATGATTATTCGTCTGCTGTATTTTCTGTCCGGGCTGGGAGGGCATTCTGGCGGGGTGGGGGTGGCTTCGGCTCGGTCGATATTGGTTCGGGGGCTGTGGGTTCTTTTGAGAATTTATGGCTTTTGGGCCGGTATTGGCCGGGCTGGAGTCGTTTTCCCGTCTTGGCGGGGTGTCTTCTTTGCTTAGATGGACTGTATAGTTTGGTGAATATGAAACTGGCAACCAGCTGGTAGGCCTAGGCCCTTCATAGGGCTGTTGCGCCATTGACAAACAAACAAATTTTCGCGGGTGCTAGTTGATTCTCAGACCTGAACGAATAGAATATGGATCACGTACCTGGGTGGATTTTAAACTCTGTGTATATTTCCTAATGTACTGGAGTGGAACTGTGTGCAGCTGTTACGCCCCTGCATTCGATTCGAGAATTGGGTGCAGAATTTCGCTTGCAGTCGACTTGAGAAGTCCCTAACTGAAGTTCAGAGAAGTTGCTGCTACAGCCGCTGTCGAAAAAATGAACTCTTCCAACGAACTAAGCTTTTATTTTTTTAATACATTCTCAGTCTCTGATTATATTACAATTTTTCAGGAACTAATCATTTTGAATTTCCCAAAACATTGCTCCAACTTTTTACATGTAAAATTTACACTTTTATCAGAGATGTTGTTGAACTTATCCATAATTTGGTAAGTGAAAACAAAGGTTGTCAGATCCACAAAGTTTATTTAAAATACCATACTTAAGTTTGAGTGGAAAACTGATGCCCTGAGCAACTTAAGTACGGTATTTTAAATAAACTTTGTGGATCTGACAACCTTTGTATTCACTTACCTAAATTTTTACATGTAATTTAGTTTATAAAGTAACAATAAATTCACTACTCCCCCTCCCACAAGTTGTAGAGTATGAAAGATAGAGTTCAAAAGCTACTAAGAGAAAATTTCCTTTCTTCTACCATGTTCCACTTTATAATATTTACTTGTAACACTCTACATCATGTTTCAGAGGACAATCTATCCAAAGAGCCAGTTCTAGACAAATTGAGAAATGAAATCCTTGAGAGGCAGGATGTTTTCTCAAATCTGAAATCACAGTTTGAAGTATTGAATGCAGAGTATCAGAAGCTTGCTGATCGCTTTAGTCCAGAAAGTATATGTGTAAGTATCACTCGAATTATTCAAATTTTAAACGGTTTTTATTTCCTGAGTGCTAGAACAAGAGCACCCAATTGTCTTACACAACATTTGGGTTTGTTATACTTCATTTCGTAAATAATTTGAGACAATATATTCATAAATCATGAAAATATATGTGATTATAAGCTTTTTCAAACGAACAGTCATTTACTTGGAATGTCAGTTATTCAAAATACGATGAATAAAATTTAACCTAGTACATGAACACCAAGTTAAAGTATACGAGGTACAAGTATTCAATTACACATCAAGTACAAGTACAGGTGCACTAATAATTACAAGTACTTCTTCACATTACATGAAGCAAATGTTTTCATGATCAAATTTTATTTTATTATACCAGTATCAAATTATACCAGTATCTAGAGAAAAATCTATTTGAATAGGCAGTACATTGTGATATTATTAGTATCAGATCGTTCAAAGTTGGAATTGAACAGCATCCGAAAGAGCGAAAAAACCAATTGCTTTTGAGTGGACAGATCAGAAGATCTTTAGCAAAGTCATATGATGTATGACACTTAATGACACTTCTATTATTGGTAATGGTAGCCTATAATTCTAATACTATTGGATATTTAGGGCATTGACCTTTTGGATTATGACTGGGCCCTTTCTTAAGATAGATTGTAAAAGAGCTTCTTCATTCTTATTTCTCCGAGTAGAAACATAATACCAATACTTTTTTCACAGATTAGTGAATTTTTGAGTTTCATCCGTGCTAATAGAGTCATATTCATTAATTATTGATCACAGGAGAGCCTGCAAGCTGCAGTCATCAAGAGTGATGAAAAGAGCGAAGCTGTAGCTGAGATGTTTCTGGAAGGGGAAATGGACGTGGATGCATTTTTGGTGGCTTATGAAAATAGCAGAACGGTAAGCACTTCACCTGAATTTGAATAATAGAAATGTTCATATCTTCAGATTTATTGAATATAAATCTTATCGTATCTCAGAGTTATTTTTTAATGTTCCAAATGAAAGATTTTAATTTTAAAATATCAAAGTTTTTATTTTATCAATTAACTTATATACAGGGTGTTTCAGGAGGAATGTGCAATACTTCTCAGGCTGATTCCTCACATCAAGTAGACAAAAAAGTTCCATGGGACCATCCCCCAAAAACGCTTTGTTACCGAGATAACAATGACGGAAAATTGAGATTTTTCAAAATATATTATTTTTTCTAATTTTTTAGAGGCTTTAGTAAGGTTCTAAAATAATCAATGCTTTGTTGCTGAGATAAGAATGGCGGAAAATTGAGAATTTTCAAACAATATTAATTCTTCTAATTTTTTAGAGGCATTAGTGAGGTTCTAAAATAATCAATTCCTATGTAAAATTAGCTGAGGAATTCAATGAAACCAGTTCCAAGTCTGTAACTTCAACGGTTATTGAGATAATTGGAAAAATATGCTAGAAACCGCCATTTTTTCAACAATAAGGGTTATAACTGGATAAGGAATCATAAAATTTTATATTTTATTAATGGAAGTTTAAGAGAGTCGGATTCTAAATAAAGAGTTAGATAGCGGCGTTTGTGTAAATCTTACCCAAATCTCAGAAATAGCGATCAAAAATCGCAAAATCGCTACTAAACACAAATTTATCACTTGTGCTATGTTTTGTCAATTTTGCGATTTTTGGTCGCCATTTCTGAGATTCGGGTAAGATTTACACAATCTCCGCCATTTAACTTTTTCTTTAGAATCCGACTCTCTTCAACTTCCATTAATAAAAAATACAATTTCATGATTCCTTATCCAGTTATAACCCTTATTGTTGAAAAATGGCGTTTTTTAGCATATTCTTTCAATTATCTCAATAATAAATTTATAAACTTGGAACTGGTTTCATTGAATTCCTCAGCTAATTTTACATAGGAATGAATTATTTTAGAACCTCACTAATGCCTCTAAAAAATTAGAAGAATTAATATTGTTTGAAAAATCTCAATTTTCCGCCATTGTTATCTCAGCAACAAAGCATTTTTGGGGGTTGGTCCCGTGGAACTTTTTTGTGTACTTGGTGTAAGGTATCAGCCTGAGAAGTATTGCACATTCCTCCTGAAACACCCTGTATATGTTTTATATTTGAGAGTAAATAAAAGTTCCTAAGGAGATGGAAGAATTATTAGACATTGCAGTATACCAACTGCTGGATAATTATATTAATAATTAAGTCGAATCTCCATTTATTGCTATATAAATAGACAAAGGACTTCTGCAACTGCAAATATTGACCAATGTACTAAATAGCAGTCGACTCTAAATAGCTACTGCACTAAATAGGACTGTACTAAACTACTGTACCAACTAGGACTAGCTACTGTACTAAATAGGACTTCTACAACTGCAAATATTGTAGTACCAATAAATATTTAGTACCAATGTACTAAATAGCTATTTAGACTCGACTGCTATTTAGTACATTGGTCAATATTTGCAGTTGCAGAAGTCCTTTGTCTATTTATATAGCGATAAATGGAGATTCGAATTAATTATTAATATGATCCTAAGGAGGATTCTCTTGTCTTAGTAGTAGTTTAGGCTAGAAAAAAGTTGCTCATTAGTCACCAAACTAGATAGCAATCTATCGTTGAAAAAATTTATTATGCTATGTTTCAATGAATGTATGGATGAATAAATGAAATATTTGGATGAACAACGGAAAGGCATTTGAATAAGAATTGGGCGATAGCCGGGTTTTTATAGACATAGCCAATAAAACTAATTAATTTCAGTGGCCTTTTCCTACTTATTCTGCCATTCAACGAATTGCTAACATTTCGGGATTTCATTTTGAGATCGTGATTCTCCAGCTTTCAAGTTGAACATATTCTACATTAAATAGATGAATAATGAAGCACTAAAATATCGTTAACTATCAAATTCATCGGCACAGGAATACTGACGTGTTTTACATTACATTAAGTAGATATTGGCAATATTCTAGTGTTTTATTATGTTTGATTATCATATTATCTTACCAGAAACAGTGTCAGATATTGAAGATTCTCTGAAAACTTGATTTCCTTGTCAAAATCCCTTCCATTTGTTCCTGAATCCACTTGGAAGTGTAGTATCAGAGCAATAAATAAGTTGATTTCTTATCAACAAAAATCACTCACACTCAAACGCTCTTTTCCTTCAGCAAAAAAGATGTAAAATATTTTATTAGAATCTTTGTAAGCTTTTTGAATTACCTATATTTCTGCTTCTTAAATGTGCTTTTTTAACTTTTAATAAAGTTGTTTATCATTTCTTATTTCAGGTCAGTCATTGCCGAAAAACCAAAGAGGAGAAATTAAGTCACCAATTATCTGAACTGAAAAGAGCAAGCTATTAATTCGGTAAAAGAGGTACCGCCCGTGTGAAAATTATTGTGATAGTTCTAATTGCATCATTTTTCAGTGTAAAATTTGAACCGAGATATGTTTGGAAGAGTGATAATATTTTTATTTCCATAGAAGAGTGTTTATTTTTATGTGAATGTGTCCTACGTGCATTGCAGACTTTATAAAAATGCATTTGAATGGCATTTTGTTGATAGTCTTATATGAACATTGAACTAATGTAATTAGTATTATCATTGTATTAAATATCGTATTATTTTCAACTTATTTGTTATAATTTATAAAAACTCTGGAATTATTAAAAATTAGTATAACAATGCTTGAAAAATATCCACAGTCCATTCATGAATTCATTTTTGTGGAAATTTGATTGCTATTTCGGTTAGATTCTTTTTGATTATTGTAATTTTTTGAAATGTATATTTCATAATATTTGTATTATTTTTGCATGGATTGATCTATTTTTTGAAGTTCAAAAACTAGTTTCTGATGTCGTCAAGTAACTCACAAACTTACTAAAATCTAAGGCTCTGTAGAATATGATTTTTGGAGTCTCACTGAAATCACTCAAATATGAATTTCCAATCATTTGAAATTCAAATAAAAACGTTTCTCAACAAGAAGTTGAAACTGCTGGCTATACCAGTTCATCGTTTCCTGCATCGTTTGATCTAGTCTCGTGTTGATCGGTTTCTTGCTTACATGCGGTTTAGTACTTACATATTTATCAGACTATGATTTTTGTTCTTGATTGTTTTTTTGATGCCAATGAAAATAATGGCTGTGAGTTTTCTATGTTCCTGCGTTAAACAAGAAAACATATTTAGAATTAATATTGAACCTGGATATTTAGTACGTCATTGAGATTTAGTACTGGATGTTAGATAGTACTGGTAAGATATCTTTATTATAATATAACACGATTAGGCCAGTTTCTTATCTTGGCATAAGCATAGATTAATGATGTACTATCAGTACTTACTACATAAGTATATCAGTTCTATACTGATATAAGTATGATATACTTATAGTATTCCTTCATGGTATAAGCTTCTGTTGAATTCCAATACTCTAGTAGTCTAGTTGAGGCACTCAAAATCAAAGGGATGTAAGTGACATTTAAAAACCGAGTTAAATAACAAAACGTGTAGATAATTAATATCTGGCAATAAAAAATAAATTTGGGTGGCTCTTTGGAGTATGATAAAATCAGATCACATGATGATCTGATAACCAGAGGTCCCGGGTTTGATCCCTGACCGGGGAACAGATTTTGACCACAGCGCAATCACATAGATACGACCATCTCATTTTTCGGAGGAGGCGATAAGCTGTCGGTCCCGACTGCCTAAAAGTGGACGTCATCTACCATCATCATTTAGGCCTAGCGCGTAGGTATTTATATAGGTACTTTTTTAAGTCTATAGTGTTTTTTTTGATCACCTATAATATCAGTTTGCCAAATTCTGTTCAAACTAGTAAAATGTACATAGAAAACAAAAAACCGGGCATCCAAAACCAAATATTGAATGCATAATAAAATGAATCAGCAGTCAAACATTTAATGATTGAATATTAATAATTCACAAACCAAACAAGTTGGACGATTAAGAGCTGTTACGTTAAAATTGCGGATGCTGCTTACACTTTTAAAGAGCCCAAGTTAAATTTCAATAGATTCTCGTGTAACTGGTCGACAGTATTTGAACTTGAATTGAGGAGGAATGTCTACATGAGCCTTTATTTAGCCAATCAACCCTACTATCACATAAGAGCAGATGAGCTCGGTTCCTCGATATATTTTTATATAAGAATGAATGAACGAGAATGAAAGACAATTCGTACTATTGAGAACAGAAGGTACAGATTCAACCATTCAATGAACATGGGGAAACCGTCGATTCATACAGTTGAATATAAATAGAATGTTTTATTGTTTCCTATTCTTCAGCGTTTGATTGTTCGAGTCAAAATCCGAACAATAAAATTGCGCAGTTTCATTTGCGCTTATGTTTGCTTCTCCGGCATGCGCTGTAAGCCTCTTTGGGGGTGAGCCAATAAGCAAGGAGATATTGCGGCGCCAATTCAGTTCCATTCACGTCTGCGCGTTGGCTCGAATTTTCACGTTCTTTTGCTAACTGCAGATCAACAACTATTACTGATTCATCAGTTCCCGCGTTAAGTAACTTATTCAACTGATATTTTTACTCGGCGTTTCTGTAACTATCGCAATACAGTGTTGTTCAGAATATAGTGTTAACAATTTATTTTTGTGAGTTAGTTGAGAGTACCTAGCTTGAAACATTTTGTACTATGACTTCACGTGTACTAAAACTCTCTTTCGGGTGTGATTCATAAGCTAATAACAACAAAAAGTGAGTTCTAAAATTCAAATACGTTTTTTATAATAGAGTAGGCTACAGCATGAATATCATTATCAATACTATGTTGAAAGCTATATTATGTATTCTGTTTCATGATTATTGACCGAACGTAAGTTCGGTCTAGATTCAAGACGACGATTTTGCATTTCTCTTTGTTTGTTTGTTCGTTTGTTCCGCATTTAGGACAAAACGCGGCAATAGATTCTGATGAAATTTGACTGGAATGTTCCTCTTGAAATTGCGCGTCGATGTATGTGTAATTGTTTGATGAAAGCACACAGTCTGCCTTGTGTTTACCATTTGATATTAGATTACGACTTGCGGTATCGTACAATATTTTAATAAGAGATAGTTTATTATACTCTTGCGATATAGCAAAAATTTATTGAAATACTACATTCAATTACATTCGTGGAACGTGAATGAATAATTATAAAAACAGGAGAATAATGATTTAATAATGATCAGTTTGATTACTAAGTAAACATCACTCACACTGCACATAATTGCAAGGTTTGAAATTCAGCCTCAAACTAAGTTTCCCATATGAAATAATGCTCTTTTTACCTCATTTATTCATCTACTTACAATACGTCAAATATTTTATTCAAATTTAAATTCTCTTGGCTGCTATAAGTTACATGAGCACGAAAAACATGAGACCAAGTTTTTAGGTCAGAGGGCCTTCAAACAATAACGTAACTAGACTACTTGTAACGTGTGTTATGGAAACGTTTCAGTTTAATCAACTCCGAATTATATAACTCGAACTATTATTATTGTCAGTCTTGTGAAGATATTCAAATTTCTATTATTCCCGATACATAGAATAAAACGCATATTATTGAAAATATATTTCTTCAGAGGTGCTAGTATTTGAAACAAAGCTCAAAACTATAATAAAATAAGAAAAGCGGCAAAATTAAGAATCATATTATTAAAATAATTTTGTTTATTCCAGGTTTAGAGTTTGAAGAATAAGGTTCAGATTTCAGAATGTGTAAATTTATTATAAAAAAATATGATGAAAAACTACTTTTCAAACTATAACTTACTCTGTTCGCGGATTCGGGACTTCGAGTTGGAAGGGGGAGGGTTTGATTGGAAAGGTCCGACCCCCCCCTCAACCAAAGGGGAATTTAGAAAAATTACAACTCAGAATACAGTTTTAGAGCCCTAGTTATGAAGATTGATCAATAATAAATAAGATTGACTTTATTTAGTTCAACCCTCAACATTTTTAGAACACTCACTAGCCTATACCTATATATTTGATTAGTTGAGGCTGTTAAGGCGAACTTTTGTGTTCAAAACATTATTTTTTGTAGAACAAAATTGATAAAAAAGATTCATGCTTTATACAGTTTAAACCTTAGAAAAATTCGAGTTTTTGAGCACCACTTATGGTCTGTTCAGTGGGAATGGGCGATTTGTTTTTGTATAAAATAGTGTTTTAGAGCTCTTCCCGATACATATTTCAAAGAGCAATCATTATTGACTCGGATTCAGGACTTATTCAGTTCAACCGTCAACCCTCAGCAATCTTAATTCCTTGAATACTTTTTCGATAGAGAAGAGGACAATTTTTGTAGTCTAAAATAGCGTTTTAGATCTCTATTATTCTTGTAGATTTATTTAAAATGCAGATTCTTTAGGCTTTATGCAATATAACCCTCAGCATTTTGCTTTTCCCAACAACGCTTTTTCAGTTGCGGGGGGAGGGGAGATTTTTTATAATTCTGTGTCTAAAATAGGGGTTTAAAGCTATTTTTTAAAGATTTATAATAATTGATAGTAACAATAAACTCAGGCATGAAGTTCAACACTCGCAGCACTAGCTTCTCGTATTCTCCACTTGGTCCGTTTAGGAGGGGGCGATTTCAAGTTTCTGTGTTCAAAATAGAGCTTTTTTGAGCTCTATTCTATAAAGATTAATTAGATTGTCTTATTACTTAAAGCAGTTCAACCCTCAGCAGGTGTCCTTTTTGGGACACCATTCACTTGGCCAGTTAAAGGAGGAGCGGCGATTTTTTTATGAATAGCTTATTAGAGCTCTATTATTAAACGACATATAATTTATTTTCAATAATATTGTATTCTTATTAATTGAAAATACTGATTCACTCTTTACATGTGGTCAAGTGGAAGGGCAAGATGAAGCCCATCACCGAGTTAATTTAACAAATTCAATCTTTCAAGTACAGTACCTAAGCTAATAAAATTCTTTGTACCCTGCTCAGATCGCGTTTTCAGAATTTCTTAGTAAAGATGCCCTTGAAAAATGCAATCCATGCTGGGTACAAAGAATAATAGTACACACTAGACCTGAGAAAGCACTAAAAAGAGGGAAAGATTCAATTTTCAAAGATTCAGCAGTGCACAAAGTATGAATACGTACAATAATATTTCAAACCTTACTGGCTTGGAATTTTTGTACCTAACTGATTTTATTATTATATAGTTAAAAATAAAATTAGCCCATTCAATTATTTGACTAATTTTAAAAGCAAAGCGTCAACTGAGTGATAATTGAATAATTGAAATATGAAAGGGTAATTGAAATAAATAAATTATTCAGCAATAAAGTAGAGATGAGATGTAATCCATTATTTAATAGCTGTACCATAGTAAAGTTAGTAAGTTAGTTTTAAAAAATAACATTAAAAACTAACAAAATGAAGCAGCCAGTGAATAATACATTAAAGTAATTAAATACAAAGTTGTAATTTACAGCATACAACAGTTTAAACTATAATAATTGAAACAAGGATTAGACAATGACAACAATGAATAATGAACAATGAATAGAAAAAATAAGCAGAAAATAAAAAGAAATTGAAATAGCTATAAGCTATATTAGAATGTGGAATAACGACTCTTGATGAAATGTTTCTGGTGAAATCCAAATTATATTTTGAACTAATAATTTATTTTAGAACTAGTTTGTCATTTTTAACATTTAATTGACTAGTCTGAGTCTAATTTTCAAGAGTTTTAATTTGAGAATTATTTTGGCTAAATTATTAAAGTTTTTAGTATTGAAGTCAAGTCCGAAAGCGCTCATCCGTTTTCAAAATTGAAGAACTAAGTTACTAGGTTTTGTGGAACATTCAGCGTATGACAGCGTATATTATAGTGACATATTATATTTGATATTGAATTGATAATTCTTAAACAAATATTGAACAAGCTAGATCCATTTTTAAAATCATTTGTCGCCTACTTCAGCTCACTGAGGCGCTCCACTCATGTAATACGACACACTCAATAGCTTTTCCTCCTTTATACCGGTTTCAAGTAATGAGTCCCGAAATTCCGATACCAACCATCTGAAAGAGGAAAATTTCCTCTACATTCCATTATAAGTTTTAGATTTTTGCGCCCACAGGTTCCCAATTGGGAGTCTTTTGAATGTAAAAATGGTGTGTTTACATACAGGAGGTATTATTACACACAGTACCATAATAATCTAAAATTTGAAATTTGACATATAATATATGAATTTATACCGCCACAATGAGCTGAAAACGATGAGCTGTCACACGATGGAATCTGAGGTACCGTTCGAAAGTTATGAAGAAATATATATATAATTTAAAATATAGGGGATGCTTTTGACCCACCCCCAAGAATCCTACGATACTTTTGTTTGGATGAACATCACTAATGACAGCTTAGGGTCTCAGGAACAGTAGAAGTATAAGAATAAGCAAGGACGGATTTATACATTGTCCCGCCCCTAGGCACTTTTCTGACTGCCGCCCCCCTGATACATATTACTTTTATTGTTAATAAGCCAAATCCTTCACTCGAGCAAAGAATATAGAGAAATATACTTTATATATATATAGAATATATATTTTATATTCACTGACTCGAGTCAAAAATTAAATCTACGAGTCTATCATCTGGTGAAACACCGAAAGATACTTTATTATTTTATTTTAATTACACGAAAAGGTCTACACTTTTACAACTTAACAAATAATAGTCTATACTAATTTGTAAAAAAACGCATCCAGGGTGTTTCAGGAGGAATGTGCAATTCTTCTCAGGTTGATTCCCCACACCAAGTAGAGGTAATGAGACATAGCCACAGAAATGCTTTGTTACTGAGATAAGAATGGCGAATTTTCAAAACATTCAGAATTATTTATTTCTTAGAGGCTTCATGCAGGCACAAAAATAATAATTTACCATTTTGCTGGTGAAATTTGCTGAGGAACTCAATGAGACCAGCAAGAAGTTTGTAACTTCAATCTGTTTTGGATAATAGGGAAAATATGCTGAAAAAACACAATTTTTGAACAATTGAGGCTTATAACTGGATATGAAACCCTAAATAGGTATTTCAATTTGATAGAAAATTAAATGAAGGTAGAAAAATAATTTCATCACTAATATTTTTGACTAGAAGCAAGTTTGTGAAGAGAGCACGTTTTGCTTCTACCGCCGCCGCCTAAAAGCCCGCGGAAGAGTCGTGCCGCCCCCTGAGGCTTGCCGCCCCTAGGCTAGTGCCTAGTGTGCCTAATGGGAAATCCGCCACTGAGAAGAAGGAGTATAAGCAAATCCCAATTTCTTTAGTGAGTTTTTTGTGTTGAAATATGCAATTTTTGGGGGTGTAAGGATTTTCTAAAACCGCTGTGGCACAAAAAGTATTATACATAGGAGTGTGGAATTGGTCTCAAATGAAAGAGAAATGAATTTCGCCGAGAGGGATTTTGAAATACGAATGTGCGGCTGCTCAATTTATAGTTACAAACTTTTTAAGTAAGAAAAAATTCAAATTCTCGATCCTATGAAAAAATTGCCAAATTTAAAAAAAATTGTATCTCAAAAACGGTTGATAATACAGAGTTGCAATTGGTCTTATTCTTTTCCAAATTTTATTGTCTACGAAAAGGTCCGACGCTTGGTTCGGCCACAATTCACGAAAAAACAATTCCTAGTAGGTAAATTTTACGGTCTTTTCAAGATGGCGGCCGAAGCTCACAGGGAACTCTTGGGGACTTTTAGTATGTTATTCAGCGCCCTTTTCTGATCATGTTTGCAAATTTTTAGCTGGGTCCTCCGACTTTTACTTTTTTGCTCAATTTGACTGGACTTTATCATTTAAATAATCACATAAATAAAGTTGTAAACTCTCTGATTGTTTATTTTGGATTTCATGGGTAATTTTACATAAGAATTATAAATAATTTAAGAACCGCACTATGTACGGTAACTTACATCATATCCTCAATTATAAGCCCCAAAAAGAATTGATAGTCATAAACATGCATGTAGAATAAGCTGCAATATTTTATATCTTTAAGAATCCCCGTTAAAGTGCTCAGAGTTGGCAATACTGCAGCGGGTTGCTTTTTTATTGGGGTTGCCTACTTTTTCCATTATTTAGCTGTAAAGAATCAGCTTGATAAGAAGTTGAGCTGCAACATGTCAAAGGTCCAGACTATTACTATTTTTCTATATTATAGTCGTCCAAGCAAAGAAGACCCTCTGGCAAGATGGGAGAATCACTCAAGCTTGGTCAACATTCGTTCAAAAATTATCAATTCTATCTCAAATTGTAGGAAACAATTTGATCTACTATTATTGAGACCACATTCATAATTCTTGAACAAATATTGACCACGCTGGAGTCATTTTCCCATCTTGCCAAAGGCTCTTCTTTGCTTGAACAGACTACACCTTGTCAAACTATCACTATAATCAGTGATTTTCATGATAATCTCAAATCTAATTTTAAGCCAGAAGAAAATGTCATACATTATATTCCGTGGTCCCATATTCTGTCTATTGAACAATAAAATTCGGGGCCAAGTTATAGCCTCATTAGACATTTCTCCTGGATTGGCTAGTGTGACCGGGCCTTCGAAGGCCCGATACCCGAAGGCACTGGTATCATTGTCTTCGGAGTTCTCTAGCTACTATAATAGTTCCTCCACGAGCCATGGAGCCATATGGAGTAAGCTACGCTGGAGTGTGTTGGAGTGACACCTTGACACGTGATGACTGGTATTCGTGTAGGCCAACTGTGACGACAAACCTGCAGTACAGAAGATGACTTGTGTGTTACCTATCTGTTTTGGTGTCACTTTGAAACCTACTTGGTGCGCCTTTGCAATACAATGTGACAGGTATAGTACGGTGCAATTAGTTAAAAAAAAAAGACCGAACCTCAACATCCAAAGAGAAAGGACGATTCCTACGCCAACTTGTTGTATACAACCCCTTTATTGTTTGGTAAAAAGTTACACCCTTATGAGCGTCGGGTTTTTGGGGGAGGGGGGTGAAAGGTGCAAAATTTCAGTTTTTCGTGAATTGTAGCCGAACCAAGCGTCGGACGAAAAAATTTCATGCATGTTTTTTCTAGAAAACAAAATTTGGAAGAGATTGAGACCAATACCAACTCTGTATCTTCAACGGTTTCCAAGATACAATTTTTTGAAAACTTCATTTTTTTTACAGGAATTATTTCACTACTTTAAAAGTTTGTAACTTTGAATTGGAAACACTTGCATCCTTATTTAAAAATCCCTTTCGGCGAAATTCATTTCTCTTTAATTTGAGACCAAATTCACACTTCTATGTTCAGTGGTTCATGTGCTACAGCGATTTTAAAAAACCCTTACATCCCCAAAATTACATTTTATCATAAAAAAAATAAATAAATAAAAAAATACTAAAAGTATTCAGATTGGCTTATAATCCTATACTCACTATGGAGGGCAAAATTCTCTACATTTTCAGACCAAGGACATCACTCTACCTTCATTAGTTACAAAGTTACAGATGAATAAAGTATTAAACATAAGTAAAAATTGAAATAGGATATTTTAAAGCAATGCTTTCATCGAAGTCTTATCCTAGAAATATGATCTGTCGGCCCCTAGGCTCAGCTTGTGGTGCGGGCCCCGATGGGGGGATCTGGGGGTGTGCCCTCCTAGCTAAGCGGGGGGTCCGGCCCCCCCCGGGAAATTTTGTAAAAATTTACTTTTAAAGTGCGTTTTAGAAGGCCTTTCTATGGTCTATTAGATGAGAAAATTTCTATTTTTTTAAGCATAAAATATTGATAATGATAAAGACAAAAAAGTTTCATGGGACCAACCCCCAAAAACACTTTGTTACCGAGATAACAATGGCGGAAAATTGAGATTTTACGAAATACCTATATTAATTTTTCTAATTTGTTAGTGGCTTTAGTGATGTTCTAAAATAAACAATTCCTATGTAAGATTAGGTGAGGAATTCAATGGAACCAGTTCCAAGTTTGTAACTTCAACGGTTATTAAGATAATTGGAAAAATATGCTAGAAAACGCCATTTCTCAACAATAAGGGTTATAACTGGATAATGAATCATAAAATTGTATTTTTCATCAATGGAAGTTGAAGAGAGTCGGATTCTGAAGAAAAAGTTGATTGGCGGCGATTGTGTAAATCTTACCCAAATCTCAGAAATCGCTACTCAACACAAATTCATAATTTGTGCAAAAGTTTTGTCAATTTTGCGATTTTCGATCGCCATTTCTCAACACACACACACGCCATATCTCAATAACTGTTGAAGTTACAAATTTGGAACTGGTTTCATTGAACTCCTCAGCTAATTTTACATAGGAATCGATTATTTTAGAACCTTACTAAAGCCTCTAAAAAATTGGAAAAATTAATATAGCCTATTTTGAAAAATCTCAATTTTCCGCCATTGTTATATCTCGGTAACAAAGCGTTTTTGCGGGTTGGTCCCATGGAACTTTTTTGTCTACTTGGTGTAAGGAGTCAGCCTGAGAAGTATATTGCACATTCCTCCTGAAACACCCTGAATAAGATCAATTCAATACCGGTTCTGATATGAGTTTAAGATTTGAAAACAATAAAAGGGGCCACTTTCATTTGATAAAATATCAATTGAATTGAGGATATGTCCTTCTCATACAATGTTTTGTAAAAGAGCCAAAAGATGGTTATTTACTGTGAGCGACACTTGGCCTCTTAGAAGTGTAATAAGGTAGAGTGGGGTAAGAATTCTATGTTTCTTAGCATATACAGTATTTGATATTTTTCTAAATAAATCGTTGTAATATTTCCTTGATTCAAAATCTTATAGTTTATGGCTAATTGTTTTCTTTCTTCTAATAAATCTTTGTAATATGTTGTTGGTATCAACCACTAATAATTTAACGTGCAGGAGCTAGAGTCACGACTATTATCATGAATGATTGAAAATTTGTCTTTCATTTTTGTATAATTTTATTACGATGCGCTGCAGGCAGTTTTCTAACTTTGTAAATTGTATAGACTAGAATCACAATTTGTATCTTTATATTTTCGTAACTTTTGTTGAACACTGGCAATATTTACTGGATATAGTGACCAGTTAATTTCCTAGTTTTTGAAATAGAAAATACAAAATAGAAAAATGTATCTAATTTTTTACGATGGGAATAAAAATTCATTATTCATTAAAAAAACTATTAAAAATTCAATAAAGATTCATGAGTTAATGAAAACTCATTCATTATGACATTGGGATGAAATTTAAAATTATACAACTCATTCTTTCAATGCTACAGTTTTCACTAACAAATCTTCATTGCTTACTTTGCGAAATAATTGATCCCGATAGAACTGTTTTGATTTTCAAGCTGGAAGTTTTCATTTTATTCATTCAAAGTTGAATTCAACTTTAATTGAATAAATAAGTGCCAAACTGCCAGTTTTGGTACGGTATAGTGTGGTAGTGCGAACTGCCAGAGCATATAACTATTACAATAATTTATTATTCACTATCAGAACAGCTTAGCAATATATCTACAATTCCATACTCCCTGCCACGGTCATACACAAGAATAGCTATCAATGATGGTGAACTGAAAAAGTATTTCTTCCGCTAGGGAGAAAATTTTTCCAGGAAAATACTCTGAAACTTTATTTTTTAAAGAGTTTTAACCCTTATTATTAGTTTCATTATTTGTAAACTTACTGTATTCATTTCTCATTTATTAAGTAAGTTACGGTTTGCTGTATTATATGTGATTGTAAATAGTTGTAAGCTTAAACAAATAAAATTTATCTGAATTCAATTCTTTAACCACGCAGGTGAACACCAAATCGCAGTTCTATCACCAAAGACAGTGATTTTGTTCAAGAGGGGTTTTAATAGGTTGAACTTGTATTATATTAAACAGATACATTACATTCAACAAATACAGATTATATAACACAGTTTGGCCATTCAATTTATTGATATTAGTTTTCTCGAATGCAAGTTGCCAAGTTCTAAAAAAAATTCTTTTTAAATCTTTTTCTAAAAATATTTTTTCTTTTCAATATTTTTGTGGTGTGTTTTTGGCCTACCCTCAAATCCGGTACTGTATAGTGAATCATATATAGTATCAAAGTGTACATTTTTCTCTACAATTTGAGACCAAATTCACATTTTTTGAACAATTACAGAATTAGCTAGATCCATTTTTCAAACCAACAGTCGAGCTCAGAGCTCACTCTGAGAGGCGCTCCACACACTATGAATGATACATTGAAACGCTTCGTTGAGCTGAAGAAGAGACGATTGGCTTCATAAATATACGTAGCTGATTAAATAATTGTTCAAAAAATATGAATTTGGTCTCAAATTGTAGAAAAAAATGTGACCTTTAATATCATATAAGATTCATCATGATTCTACAATGAATTCCTCATGATAACATTGTTGGAAAATCAGCATTTTCAATTGTTGAAAAATTACACATAATTCATTCTATTGTAACTTCGTAACTGTTGGCGGTAGAGTTATGTCCTTGTTCTAGAAATGTAGAGTGATTTATCCTCTAAAAGATGGTATATTAAAATTTCTTGTTCAATGCACATTGTTAGAGAAATTCCATTAGAATTGGAAAAATGAGCGAATTTATCAGAAAAAGTGTGATAAAAACCGGGTGTGTACCTTCTTATGTCGAAGGTCTCGCAATTCTTATTATAATCATATAAAAGAGGAAGATTTTCTCTACATTTCTTGATAGTTTCAGATTTTTCCGTTCACAACTTCCCGATTGGGAGCATTGATATGTGAAAAAATGAAATTTTCAATGTGCAGGTATTATTATTCAAAGGTATCATTTAAATCTGAATTTTGGAGTTTTTCACCGAATTTGGATTATCTATACCTGTATCTATATAAGCGAAATGGCACTGACTGATTCATTCATCACCAGAACTCGGAGCCCCCTGGTTAGGCGGAGAAGGCGAGCGAAGCGAGATTATATCTTATTTGTTAAGATGCGAATTTCTAAAACCTAACTATGTTGTAGAACAATTCTTTAGCTACAAAATGGTATATTTTTTATAACTGTAAGTTGATTATTGGTGGCGCCATCATCGGTGAATAAAAGATCCGGCACACAGCGCGCCAACACACTCACGGCAAGAGCTATCTTGGAATCAAACTGTGTTGGCGCAGTGTGTGCAGGATAGTCCATTCACCGATGATTGCGCCACCAATAATCAACTTACAGTTACAAAAAATATATTATTTTGTATCTAAAGAATTATTCTACAACATAGTTAGGTTTTAGAAATTCGCATCTCAACAAATAAGATATGAAAAATGAGAGAAAACGTTTTTAATGAGAAAAATCATTTTTCTGTTTTCTTAAATTCAAATAACTGTTCAACAATGCGATTAAGAGAGTTATTAACGGATGGAGGTTGTAGCCTAGATCGAATGGAACATTTTGGTTGAAAAAAAGTTAAATAAGTCGAACATTTCTCAATTTACAACGAATATAGTGAAACACTGCTTTTTTCGGCAGCCATCTTAGTTTTTTGTAGTAGAAATGATATTCAAGGATCTTTACATCGATGATACAATTGAGACAGTTATTATGAAGAGATTGACACCAGTTTCATGCTTTTATCACGAATGAATCCCGAAAAAAATTATTTTTTCCTCTTTGATGCAGTAAAAAGTGAATATTTTGGCATAATGAATGCAATGTGACTTGCGCGAGCGCTTCTTTTGCTGAAGCTCTATACATCATTAGCGTACCTACAAGCTTTGTAAATACCGGTACATCATTAGAAAGCTGAAATATTTATCTATGCAATGCATTATTCGCATTTGATTTTTCTAGTTAATGAGTCTCTAAATTTATTAGAGTTTATGTAAGATTTTGCATGTGATAAAATTTTTCTCATCTTTAAACCAATCTGAACTCATCTATTATGGGTCTTGAACACATTTCTCCTGTATAAATATCGTAGAACTGTTCATGAAGAACATTTTAAGTGAAAAAAACTTGAGATATATCACCAAAAAATATTAAATGGTTAAGGATATAACGAAATTCGACATTTAATGGCCGCCATCTTGTTTTCTCGAGATGACAAGCATTTCTTAGTGCATTTTTAGATATTCTGAATCTAAAGAGAAAAAGGAAGAGATTGGTACCATTTTCAAGTCTCTAACATCAAGGAGACATGAAGGAAAATAGTTTTTATATAACATGTTAGTTGCCTTGCTGTACCCTTCATCTAGGCAGAAAAAGCCTTAAAAACCACATGGTTGTGAAGCTAAAAAATAGATCTACAACTTATAGATTCAACATTTTTGTCTATCTAATGCATAAAAAAAACTAGAGACAGAAAAACGAAAAGTTTCATAAGAAATTCTATAATTTTTTATATTAAAACATTTATAACTTATTATTTATACGTTTTGGGAGATATGTTTTATATAGCACATCTAGATAATTCTATAAGGAACAATTTGAGAGAAAAATTGAAAGGATATCTTCAAAAATGGCTGAGTTATGGCCGAAACAGTGAGACTCTGAAATTCTCTCGGACGCCATCTTGGATTACAGGTGACGCGACCCTCGGAGAGCTTATGACCACCGATATTATTTTTCTCCAGGTCAAAACGAAGAGATTGATACCACTTCCAAACTTCTTTACTCAAAACGCACACGGGATTACACTTGCCCCGCACTATATGTTTTCTACCAAGGAACAATACCCTAAAATGCTCGACACTACTTCTGAAACACTCTGTATAATATCAATGTGAATATAGACCATACTATTGTAGAATTGTTTTTCATTTTGAATAATTATCAAAGTAGGTACCCTTTTTGAATTATTGTTTTTTTGCATTGAAAAATAATTCAAAAAGAGTACTTTGATAATTATTTAAAATAAAAAAAACAGTGATGAAAGTAGCCCTGAGATTAAGGAAACACTAATGTAGAATGTATAATAATTATAATTATATGCACCTTAATGTAATAGAGAAATATGGAACTACAAAATCATTCTATTCCAACATTTTCATATCATACCAATTCAAATCAAGAACAAACAAAAAATTTACTTGAAAATTACAGACCTATTCCCTCTTCTGTTTCTTAAATTATTGAAAAGTGTGTCATTTTGGAGATAAAATTGATCGAATATTTAGCAAATAACGATATTCTAGCTTATTTTAGATCATTTATTATATAAATAATTATGGGCCACTAGCCCACTGGGGGGCTGGTGGCATCGATTTATCGATCATTGTACTATCAATTATATGAGTTGATTTATAACTTACCAGAAGTAACGTGAAAAGTAGCATGATTTACGCTACATACTACTCTTGAAATGTAGCGCGCTACTATATTTATACTATTTTGGAAAAGTACCTAGCGTCGTTACACTACAAACTAAAAAAAAAAGTAGCGCGCTACTCCCCAGCACTGTGATTAGGTAGGTACCAATAAATGACACTCTCATTCAAAGTTGAGTTTTCCAAAAATAGGATAAATAAAGATCGATTAAGTATGAATAGATGTTATATGATTGAGTTAACGTATTATTACATAATTCCAATACAGCAGTATAACAGGAATAAAACGCACCGATTAAAGCCTCAATATCAGAGCCAGAGACAGGCTGCAAAAATATAATACTGTGGTGGAAACGTTTATTAGGGTTGGCTATAGAGGGGACGAGGGCTGATACTTTTATTCAAAGAAAAATATGAATATTGATCGCATTATTCTAGCATTCAGCAGCGTAATCGGTTCTTTTGTAACGCCTGTCTATCTGCACTCCCCTTTGTATAATAATATCACTCCAGCATAAAACTTTTCAACCAAGGCTTTTATATAACACATTTTCTAAATGGTAACGCGCTATATTCTTTCAATTCTATATGGAGGCTAAGCTGTCACTGTTGCCTACTTTCAGAATGATTTTGCCGCATTCACAGCTATTTTTGTACGATATTTGTTATTTTATTGGATCCTTTCTCTGATTGAGATAAATAAACAAAGTGGGCAATGATAGAAAATACATTCCTGTACGGTATAATATCTGAATGTCAATACAGAACAACATAATAAGTAATAATAATCTAAAAAAATGTTGGATCATTCTTCCTCGATTGTTCATTCATAATATTTCTGGAACCTACCGCGTACCAGTATATTCTGAAATACATCGGCTTTTCGGGTTAGGATTGCAGATAAAATAATATCAATATTCGTGTAACGTGGCTGGCTCAGGTCTGGTGTCAGAGTTTTCAGGTCGCTCCTGATTGCAAACATATAGGCCTAAGATAGTGTTTTTTCAAATTTATTTAAATTAGACATTTTACTAAAAAAATCTTACCAATATGATTTATTGATGACCCCAATCTAAAGACTCTAGCAATTAGATTGAACAATCTTCAACAACATTATTATATTGGTAAGCACCGAAATACCCACAGCCTGGAACTCAATAGGAAATGGAAATAATTATCAACTTAAAAGTGGAATAATTAGAACGGGTGATCGAGTAAAAAGTTGAATGGATTTTAGTGTCATTGCCGGCCCTTGGTGTGACGTAACCGCGAAAAGCTGCTGTAATGTTGGGGATAAACAGTCAAGAGTCCTATATCCTACACCGACAAATAGTAACTTAGTGAATAATACCTATATATTTTTCTTTTTCAATCCATGATGTATGATGATGTCCGTCACCTCTCGATGACAGCTTACTCTCTCACTCTCTCACCCTAACACACTCGCTCACTCTCTCTTTGGTTCTCTCACTCCTCGCCGTAACTTTCCCCCGCCACCAACAAACCAGCAGCGAGTGCTAAATGGCAGAAACAAATTCGACCGGCTGGCTGCTGCTGAGCTGAGACCATACTCCAAGCACGTTGTCAAGACACGTGAATTTATCATATTACAGTCGTTCAGTCTCACGTTGAGGCTGCTTCTCACGATTGAAAACACGTTCAATTCCTTGGCTTCGACAGCAATCAACTTTCTGGTGGAAAATTCTACTGAGACCGCGCGTCATTCGGCTGTTCTTATTTCCAGTTAAATTCGATTTGTCAATTTTTCTGAGCCCGCCAAATTGTGCCTCAGGTTGATAATAAATAATAGATTGATTTTGTTCTGGGGTTGTAGGAAATCTAGTAAAATACACTACTATACGGAAACGTTCACCCATCGAAGAGTTGTCACAATAGTCTATTGAGATAGTAGGATGGGTTTTATGATAAGGTTTTCCAACGGACTGTTAAATATAAATTGACCTTTGTTGATCAACAATTTATACCGATATTCATTTCAAATTAAACAAAGTCGGGAAATTTGAAATAATAATAATAATAATCGACGCTTCGATTGATGCGACCAGCTGCAAAAAAGTATGTTTTATTTTTGTGAATAATTGTAGTACCTTCTAATAATAATTATGATTTTTATTTTATGTGTTGAAGAAAATGAAGTATCAGCCTTGAGCGGAGAGCCCAAACGTTATTATTCTTGTTCCCACTAGTTACTGGATGTCAATGCATTGGAAAAAATTATGTAGGCCTACTTTGTTGATGAGTCTATTTTTTTAGTTCCAGTAGCTTGACTGCATTTAATTCTGCGTATTTTTCAGATACAGTAATTCTTAAATGTAGCCTATAATAAGTAACTTATATGCAACTTCATTTACTGTGCACTGTGAATATGTTACTTATATTTATGATTAATTATAAATCAATTGATTCATTACTGTCTTCTTCAAACTTTCAAGGTTTTCACTATATGAAGAAATTATAAATACGTGTGATATTATAAATAATATCTAATAATATACTAATTATAAATAAGGATGATAAATTTACAAAATAATATGAACGTGAAAATGATACAGAATAATGTTCAATTCCGTAACTGATTAGTTGCTGAAGATTTCGTTACATTTTTTTGGCAAACCTGTAATTATTTGACAGTCCCTACTCTATTTTTCAAATTCAAGCATTGCAACAAAAAATATCTAACTTGAATTAATTCAATATTTACATTGATATTTCCATTGCAATGAGTTAAAGTGACGATTCACAATAAAAAAATCAATGATGTTGAAACGCATAATATAATATCAAGCAAATAGGTACCGTACCTTGATGTATCGATAATGACCAAGAGAAGATAACAAATATTTTTAAATGAGCTAGATCAATAATTTTTAATAATCCTTAAAGTTAATCATGACTAGTGAATCGCACTCGAGTGAAGATAACACTGCTACTTTCAGTATTATTAGTTGTAATTTTAATAATATTACCGTATCAGTTTCAACGGTTTTATACATATAAGCGCATGACTGAAAGTATTCTGTAAAAATTCGAGTACTTTCCAACACTTTTACGTTCTCAAATTTATGGGCTAAAATTATTAAGAGAGAATAGATAGACTTTTAAATGAAACAGAGCATATTTATAATTCATGATTAGGCCTACCGTATCATTTTCCCAATATACAGAGTGTTTCAGGAGGAATGTGCAATACTTCTCAGGCTGATTCCTTACACCAAGTAGACAAAAAAGTTCCATGAAACAAACCCCCAAAAACGCTTTGTTACCGAGATAACAATGGCGGAAAATTGAGATTTTTCAAAATATCTTAATTTTTCTAATTTTTTAGAGGCTGTAGTAAGGTTCTAAAATAATCAATTCTCATGTAATATTAGCTGCGAAATTCAATGGAACCAGTTCCAAGTTTGTAACTTTAACGGTTATTGAGATAATTGGAAAAAATATGCTAGAAAACGCTATTTATCAACAATAAGGGTTATAACTGAATAAGGAATCATAAAACTGTATTTTTTATCAATGGAAGTTGAAGAGAGTCGGATTCTAAAGAAAAAGTTAAATGGCGGCGATTGTGTAAATCTTACCCAAATCTCAGAAATGGCGATCAAAAATCGCAAAATTGACAAAACATAGCACAAGTGATGAATTTGTGTTTAGTATCGATTTTGCGATTTTTGATCGCCATTTCTGAGATTTGGGTAAGATTTTGGGTTACACAATCGCCGTCATTCAACTTTTTCTTTAGAATCCGACTCTCTTCAACTTCCAACCAATAAAAAATACAAATTTATGATTCCTTATTTAGTTATAACCCTTATTGTTGAAAAAAGGCGTTTTCTAGCATATTTTTCCAATCATCTCAATAACCGTTGAAGTTACAAACTTGGAACTGGTTCCATTAAATTCCTCAGCTAATTTTACATGGGAATTGATTATTTTAGAACCTTACTAAAGCCTCTAAAAAATTAGAAAAATTGAGATATTTTGAAAAATCTCAATTTTCCGTCATTGTTATCTTGGTAACAAAGCGTTTTTGGGGTTGGTCCTATGGAACTTTTTGTCTACTTGGTGTAAGGAATCAGCCTGAGAAGTATTGCACATTCCTCCTGAAACACTATATGTACTATATGTACCATTACCTTACAGACCTGTGAGAAATATTAATACTGTAATATGTTTAATTTGATAAACTGAGTTAATTTTTTGTATAATTTTTAACATTAATAATTTAATTATATAATTTCTATATAAACTACAAACAATTTTTTGTCTATATAGAAACTTAAGTTATACTTGTTATGAATTAATTGTCCATTAGGCTATTTATTTGCGATATGTACCGGTATTGATTATTAGAAACTGATAATAATCTATGATCACAGTATATAGGCTAAAAGATTATTGCAATAGTTGACTTTATCAAAAGCTATATGAGTAGATGTTTATTTCATCCAGCCATTTTCAAGGTATGTTCGGTACCACTGAATAAACTTCGTCCCATATACACCGTATACGTTCGTACTAATTATAATCATCGAGTGTGTAACAAAAATTATATTATTAACAATAATAACTTTTATTGTAATATATAACAGGCATTAAAACAATACTTTATCGATACTGCTTCATCTGGAATGGAACAATTAACCTACGTCAACTTGACTGCTGTGTAGGAGTCTTTTTCATTCTATTTTCTGCAGAGAGTCCCCATATGCGTCATTATTGTGTGGGATGGGTTTTTCATACACTCAGTCCCATTCGTGAGGATTGTTATGCATACAGTTGTCAGGGGAATTTTTTTCAGGTCGTTTGTTCCAAAATATAAGGGATTTATTAAGGGGGGTGATTGATCAGATTCAGTCCCAGCTTATCATTGTGTTCGGTACCGTATTTCATGAATTTGTCAACCTTTAGCTTAATATAGCCTATGTGTAGACCTATAATGTCAAAATAGTTAGCCTACCTACAGAATTTTATAATGTGTAACTTAAAATGTCATGATCCATTGCAATATCCATGCAATAATACAATAATTTGAAAATGATAATTTAATGTGCTGTACGGTATTCAATTGACAACTGATTGGATATTTTGAAAAAATCTTGATTGACATTCTATTTTTTATTTCCAATGATATACAGAGTGTTTTAGGAGGAATGTGCAATACTTCTCACACATATAGTCTGAAAAATCTTCTGAAATACTCACTTGTATTGGAATAAGTCTATGTTGATAAGGTGGGATTCATAGATATACTCATGGATAAATGGAAGAGTACAGTACCGGTATAAATTATATTAACATACAAAAAATAAACCATCATTATTATATAAAACAAAGCTGGGGTACCGGTAACATGAGTCAAGTACTCATGTAATCATCATTCCTTTATGACTGGGTTCAAATCATATAATGTATTGCATTGGCTATCGTCAATCTATTGAAATTAAACACATCTTGATATTATCTAATTCTGGACATGATAATAATTTGTTTCAGTTTGAAGGTAGCAGCAATATTATCCTTCCGGTCCCACCCAGCTGTTAGATAATGAGTGTTCTCACATCTGAGGCCAGGCCAGGATCACCAATGGAGACTAAAGACTGTGAAAGGTAAGCCTTTCCTGTTATCTTATACTGGAGAAGAATGTTTGGAAACCCAATTTCCAATGAACACTTGTTCCAATGAGACTAGTTGTTTAGAATAGAAAGCAAAGCATGCAAAATAACTTTTGTTTGAATTGATTGAAACTCCAAGGACGTTGAATAGTACCAAAGACAATGTACTGTAGGGACAACTTGAAGACTATTATAGAGTAGAGTAGGTAGTTAGTCAATGATAGTAGGCTACCATAACAACTATGAATTTATGGCGGTGTACACTTTGCGCTTGATGAAACGCATCTTTTCCTGTACCGTACGATCCAATCATTCTATGGAAGAAATAAATAGAAATTTTAATATTGTGTTCGGTTGGTGAAAAGTTGATAGACATAATAGGCATAACAAAATTTTTGTCCAAAAATGGAATAATTTTACACTTCTATAGTTTTGTAAACAAACCCGTTTCTTCTTTTTTATTCACTTATCAATCTTTGCTATGGACCTTATTCACAGAAATAATTACCTAACGTTTCTAGAACGTTATTACTCTAACGAATAATAAATATAGTTTTCTAGAAAATGGATGAACATATCAACACAAATAATTGGATTTTTTTGGTGTGAAGAAGTTCTAATTCGATTTGTATGATCAGTGGAGCCTTCATAACAATATCCATATTTTTCCTTGATGATCCTTTTCATACATCCTGAACCTTTATCATAAAGCAAATCACCATTAAAAGGTTACACAATTTTATTTAAATAGAACTTATTTAATTGAAAGAATCGTGGGAATAGAATAAATTAAAGAGTATCGGTACCAGTCTATTGTGAAGTCAATACCGTATATAAACTTTTCTAAAGGATGCACCGATTCACCATTTTTGGATATTAGTAGCAACGGTAGCATATTTTGAACCATATTATTGCAGAGTTTTTGTAAGTTCTCTTTATAAAGGTAAAACGTTGAATTTTTAATTCTTATATAAATGTATCATTTGTCATAATCAGTTATGGAAATAAGTCAATTATTGGAACTGGCACTGGAGTCGGTTACCTTACTCATAATCCCTTTCCGTATTACCGAGAGGACATCACAATGCAACCAATTTTCAATGGGATATTTTATTTCTCGATTCAGTCTCCCCTTTTCTATGCAACAATAAGTGAATGAATGACATAATTATTATTAGGTACCACTTTATTTTATATGAATAAATAAACTTCACTTTAGCTCACATCTTATAATTGAATTAAGTTTAGCAGAATGTCAATGGTTTGAAAAATTCATGACACAGCCTTTAGAGTAAAATAATACCGTATTGAACATATTATAAGTATGTTGTATGTATTTTATTTTTATTGCTGGTGATGAATCATCACTCTTAAACTATATAAACTCACCATTTATGCTTGATTCAAACTCACCAGCATGGAGCATAATAATTATTATGGATCACCACTTTTTCAAGAATTGCGCTCATTTAGTTGATGATGTCAATTTTATTAGAGTTGTAATTTAGCTAGGATGCTCAGATAATGTTTTTTGAAATTAAATGAGATAATTGATTTTCTACCTTAGCTGTTAGTAGACTAAATCTTGTACAAAAGACAAACGAAACCACCTTCTAACTATTTGGCTAAGCTATAATAATATACGGTACCTACGAGATTATTCCAAGCACAGTTTCAAATATTGCCGCTAATTAACTTTCCAGGCTAGCAAACACTATGCCATGAAAACTTGCCCTATGTCGGTATTCATTAAACAAAAGCTTATTGTTAATTCACACATCAAAATTTTGTGAATCGATTTAATCTCTTACAATGTTTTTATTTTATCATTCGAGATCATTTTTTGACATAATTTTTCCAATAATTCACTGATAACACTGAGTTGAGCTCAAACAGCTGATCTCAATTCAGAGTTCGAGATTGTCAGTTGAAAAGTCACGTGTACAGGAGCGTGCTTGTCTCTTGTCTGTAATGTTATTGTTGATATTTCTATTTGACAATGATAGCGCTTAGTTTTTAATATTTATAAAACTATTCTTCAATGGAAATTTCAAGTCAATTGCAGTTTGTGTTCAATTATGAGGCTTTTCAATTCACAATGGAATTGGTACGCTATATTATTTGTTTCTGAAATAAATTAGTAGATAGGTAGGTAGGCCTACGTTACTTTTGGATTACCACGTAGCCTTATTCAGTTCAACAATAATCCTAATCTTGAATAATTGCTGATAGTAATCAGATAATTATATCCATCCATCTCAAGTAAGTAAATAAAGTAGTAATCTTGATATTCTCACTTCTTTCAACGGTTATATATGAGATCGAGACATGAAACAATTTTTTTGTATTTTTTTTGAGGGTGATGCCCACATGGGCTCTTGGGCCTGTGCGTGGGTGATGGGAAGGATGATGATGAGAGATGAATGGACCTACTGCTTTAGGTGGGTTCCGAACCACCGGGAAGCGATTTTTGAGGCGCATGAATTGAATTCAGAGGAACCGGTCACCGTTACAACAGTGGTGGTAGAGGCACGTCGCTTATCTAATCTCACCGATTAGACGCTCTCTACCACTGGGACAAACCGCTTCCCAACAATATTTGTTTCATAGATTGAATAATTAGAATAACGTATTGTATTATCTTTATTTTGATTGAATTTGAGTTGCTTATTCTAAACCAACTATTTTAGTTCGTCTTGGCTCTATTCCCCATCTCCTTTAAAATCTTCATTCATAGTTGTGTTATGGTTGCATGCTTATTATCCTAAATTTGCCAAAAAGCTCATAAATTACAAAGCATCAAAACCTTGAATTAAAAGTTATAGCTCTGACTATAGGCCTATGCACACAACCAATTACAAAATAGATTTGTTCTCATGAATTTTATTGCTGTACATCTTGACTGTCGAGTTTGATGATCTACGATAGCCTACATATTTTTGTTTAGCAGATGCCAACAAAATTGGTGGGTTTTTAACGACTGTTATCAGCTGTTCCAACAGGACAGTTAGTGAGCATAATTATCGAGTCGAGGGTAACCCCAGCTATACTGATATTGCAAATACAAAAAGCTTCAGACTGTCCTGACTGACAAAGACTGACAAAGCTGAGCACATTAAAGGCATTCCGCAAGCGCCAATTTTTTCAGAGTCTGCTATATGACATCAAGAAAAATGTGTAAAGTTGCCAACTTTACATATTGCTCAAGCATGGCTTGTCAGTTTTGACTTCTATAAATTGCTTGCTGGTATGCCTAGCCTACTTCAAAATATTATCGGTTCATACGTCTCTACAAAATATTAATATGTGTCATCTTATTTTCTTGGAAACGTTCAAGGTAGATACTTCATGATGATTGAGTAAGAATAATAGAGTCTGTCAACAATATCTCTGGACTTACACTAGTATATTTCAATCAACAGAAATTTAAGTGTATAATGCAATTTCTTGATTTAATATTTATAAGCCATGAGCCGTGGAATAAGACGAATAGTGATGTACTACCGTATTGAATCACATAGCATGCAAATTTTATTCATGAGGACAAAAGGATATACGAGTAATATCTAAGATTATTACATGTATTTCAATCTCTAAGTAAAGTTGCAAGTCATTGCAAATTAACTTAATTGTGTTTTAAATCAATTAAATTTTAAAATTAGCAATTTCAAAAAAAAACTTTAAAAAACTTACAGTACTGTAAATTTTATTAATTAGAATACTGGATGAATCAATAATCACTCAACTTACCTTAGGGTAATTATTTTTATAGGTAGCCTTTCAGTTGATAGCCTTCTCATGATAAAATGTTATTGTTTGTAGCTATCCACAAATATAGATTGTGGATCCAATGTTCAGCTACAATAGAAAGCTTTCAAGTATTTGGGGGATGAGAAGCGTGCTAAGAAGTGTCAGTAATCGGCGTTCATTTGCATGTGCCTCATTATGCAACGTCTGTCTGTCACGTTGTTAGTAACCGCCCCCTATCTTTGTCTTCTTATCCTTCTCAACATCTAACAATATGAGAACAGTCACCTGTTTCTTAGAAATTAGAACTTTAAGCCAGTATCGCATTTCAAGATATAACCTAATGAAATCAAAAGTTCAATTGTAATTGAAGTTAAATCTTGTAATTCATCGAAAAGTTTTTAGTTGACTGATTGTCGGATTTTCAACAGTCATGAACTTGAAAAGCACATACTGTTATTGTTATTTAATTCACCAAAGTTTATAAATTTTTGCAGAAACCCTTGAGGATATCAAGGGCGTTACATAAGTGAAGAATAAAAAATTAGTATAAAATATTTGATATAGCCTACTAGCTAAAGAGTCTCATTTATAACTAAATATAAAAAAAAATAACAATCAGATAACAAAGGTTCAATATAATGAAAATACAGATGGTAACTGCAGTAAAATTGAAGAATGTTAATAGAGAATAGTCATAGAACTCAAATCACACTTTCATAATACTCTTCAATGCATAAACGTATTTTTAATAGGATTTTTTATTAATTTTTGAAAATATATTCAATTGCAAACTTAGAATGATCTCAGGTAAACCATAAAAAAGTTTAATAGCTATACAATTCATATGTATAGTAAAATGTTTTTGTGACAAAGAGTAATTGCAGAAGTTTATAAAAGATTATTCCTCCCTCTGGTACTATACCTATGATATACACCCTGTTGAACAAAAGAAATGAGTTTTCTGTGGTATAAAAAAAATTGGATGGACTCTCATTCATGTTTAACGCATTCAGAGTAATATTAGAAACCTTCCGTTATTTTGTTTCAGATCCGATATGGACGATACAGTGACACATAATACAAAGGCTTCGGACTCGGGCTACTCCAATAGTTGCAGTAACAATAGCCAGTCCCAGCGAAGGTAAGATATATAAAAATTGAAATCATATTTCCTTTTCAAATCAAATGAACCTAAAGCTAATATATTTATTCCATTTGTGGAGTTTATGAATGAACGTTATTAATCTATAACATCCTCCCAGTAGGCTGTATCTTTCTAGTGTGTACAATTCAATTTATGTGTCAAGCTCCAAAATTGGTTGATACAGTAATGCTTTTTAATTTAATTTTTCATGACAATTCAATGCTGATTTCAGTGGAAGCTCAAAATCCAGAACCAGTGGAAGTTCTAGCGGTAGCAGTGGTTATAGTGGACATCCTCCTACAGCTGGAAACAGGTAAATTATACCATTCACTCAAAACGTTCAAAAATAGAGCGAATTTCACACAACTACCATATTGTGTGTTTCGAATAAAAGTTCAAATGAATTGATTGACTAAGACTCAACAATAAGCCGACCAGATTTAAAATAAGTAGCTTAATGGTGGATTTTAATGTTGGTGATTCTCGCCTGCTACACATATCAAGCTTAAATCTATAATCTTGAAACTTTTTGTCTCTATGCATGATAATATTGAGAAATTGATGCATAAAATAAAAAATTGTTATTCTTTCCTTTGTTTTTTTTGTAATAATGATAATACTGACCTCATTATGTAAACCTCATATCCGTTTTCTTCGTGTATTTATTCAATGACTCGCTAACTTGATTGTTTTTATTACTCCAATGTTTCAAGATTATTTAAAAAATTAGAGTAACCATTACTTTACAAAACTTCCAGATTCACAATTAAAAATAAATTGATTATTTTCAGTCATGAATCTTCGTTTCAACGACCCTCCGCTACAAAGAGAAAAGACCACAAAAAGAAGAAACTGAAAGTGATACCTACAGAACTACTAAGTGATAATGGTGGGGCTACTGCTAGCTGCTCAACGAATAGTATGGAGCCTATAGCATTGAAATCGCCCACCAACAATAATATGGTTTGTACATTTTTCCTTTCTATATGGAATTCAATACAAATATTTCACATTAGAGAGGTGTATCCTTCTTATTCTTACTCAAAATCAAATAATATCATCACTAATAATATATAATTCAGTAATTTCTTGTGAAATTTCCCAGCCTTTAGGTTCTATCCTAGTTGAGCGACGTAAAATTGCGATTTATGAATATGCATGAGATTGTTCTAGCTGAGCTGAGCTAGACACTCTTTAGTCCAGTAATTAAAAAAAAAAAATGCCCTTCGCGGGGAAAATTTCAAGACGCTGCGATTTTTTGTTACATACTGATGTTTTGGACCAGGGCCGCCCACAGGGGATCGATGGCGCAACTTGCGCCAACTTGTCGATCAAATATTGTTGATCAAACTGTTGATTTGATCAACAATCGAATGATTTGTCAACACATTGTTGATCAAATTGTTGATAAAATATTTTTGATCAAATTTTTTATCAAATATTGTTGATCAAATTTTTTATCAAATTGTTGAAAAATAGTTGAATAATGAAAAATTTATTCATAAATTTTTGTAGAGTAATTGATTTCGCCCCTGAGTTCAAGTAATGAGGAAACTGAAAAACAAGATTTTCATGCTGAGTCAATAATTTGCCAACTTGGATGGAAGTTAAAAGTTGGCCAAAGAAAGATATCAGGAACAATGGAACAAAAAAGATCCATATTGGTAATGGCCATTTAGAAGCAAAAGAGTTATCAAACCCACTCTCATATCGAATCAATCTACTGCTTAATCCATGAGAAAATTATTATAATCTTGTTAGGTACCTTCTTTGAGGAAATCTTTGAAAATTGTCTCTTCTCTCTCTGTTTTGTGTTTTTGAATGTTTAATGTCTTATAATATTTTAAACATTGAATATAGAGAGTGTTCGTGAACTCCCTACCAATACTCTACGGTATTGTTTCTGGCCCTGGGTAGGAACATATCTAAACATCATTTCCAAAATGTCCGAAAGTCCTTAATTTCTCTCCTCAAAGTCCTCAAAAACACAGCCGCCATTTTTGTTTTCAGCTATTTTGCAGAATTTTCTAGCAGCTATAAGAGGCTACAATAGTGATTCTTATGTAAAATCCGCTGAGAATTCAAAAATCGAATGGAATCAGTTAGAAGTTCGTAACTTTGATGGTTATAGGCTATATTGAGATAATGAGCGAAATGAAACTTAAAACTCAATTTTTTAATTTTAGAGAGATAGAAAACTTAATTTGAATTAAACAATAATTTGAATTATTGAATATTGTAGATGATTCAATATTGAAGAAAAAATGTTCAGTAACTTTTTCGTCTAAAACGCACTCAAACCTCAAAAATCAGGATTTAAAGATGACAAAATAACAATTTTTGAAACAGTTTTTTGCCTGTTGATTATAATTAATACATAATATGTGATAATATTAATTATTATTATAATAACCTGAATAATTAATTTTTAAATGAAACTTCCTTCATTCTCTTGAAATGGAAAAACTTTACTCCAAGTTTAAATGATTTTAATTTATTTCACAAGATTTTGACTTATAATATTCATAATTCATATTATTAACATGTTATGTTGATATATATATTTTTTCACTAACAATAATATATATTATCATAAGTTTATCGTGATGATGTAGGTAATAATTCTATTGATTATCGATTCATATAAATTTCATAATCCGGTATTCATTTGTTCGTTCAATAATAAATTTAGATTTGTTGGAGAAATACTGGTTCGCAATAATTATAATTATTTTAGTCTGAGTGAATGTTCAACTTACTTCAAATCTGGCATTTTGAAGTTCAATGCTCCTAAAAGAGGGCAATTAGAAGAAGCATTCAAGTTTTTTGGAAGTTATACTTTATATTATGGAATGAATGAAAACATATTTGTGTATCTTTGAATACGTTACATTGTATTCTTTATTTTTAAAGTGTTACGTCAAGTGGAGTGTTGTTGCTGAAATCAACTCTCATTACATTATTTCAATACTTAGAAATCAATATAGTATATTACACCACTAGTTTTTAAAACGACGGTTTGCGACGTCAAGAATAAGGAGCTTTACAGCCGAAGCGATCAGCTGAGGCTGGAAAGGGCGAGTATTCGCGACGTTGCGAACGTTTTCGAAACGTGTTGTGTATTTGTGTTTTTGGTACACTTTATAGAATAAAGGCTTATTAGAATAAGACGAAAATATTTTTATAAATACGACGTACGAATTCAACTTGCTGAATTCCATATTGGTTATTTCCGTTTTTTGTTTTAAAATAAATTCAGGATTCTAATATCAACAAAGGTTATCATAGTCACTAAAATCAATTCCCAATCAAAACAAAAGGTTAGGTGTGGAATTATACGGAACAAAAATGTTTGTTTGAAGAAAATCACCTGCTAAATCGTCTGGTTCAATCAGTTAGAAAATGTTCGAAATATTCGACTTACCTGTTCAGTCGACCAATTTGCATGGAATGCGCTGCTAAGTCAACGGAAAATTTTGTTGACAGCTGATTTTCCCTATCTTCTACGGCTGTTTATTCCGCACTAGTGCGGAAAATTAAGGCTTTCAAAGCCTGTCAAGTAGATCGAAACTGGCTGCTTTCTATCAAGTGTACCAAAAAAGTTCATGATTACACTGGTAACAGTTTTTTAGTGGGGGGGTGTTTAATTGGGTTTTTTGTGGGACTATTGGACAAGAAATGGATTTTGGGGGGAATTTTGCGACATCAGCCACGGGGGATGGGCACCCCTGTTTTGGACTAATATCAATGTTCACTTTGATGTATTGCACAATAGATTTGCATGAGTCTTATTGTTACCTATAAAACTATTTTCAGTGAAAAGGGATTTTTATCCACCCTGTAGAACTTGGAGCTATACTAAACTTGAATTATTTTCTGAAGTACCTACCTATTCTAAAAATAACATTATTATTTGGTGTTTTTTCTCTTGCTTGATTTCAATGTGAATGAAGATATTCAATTCTACTTTTTCCGATTTCAGGGCCTGGAATCTGCAATTTTAACCACCAGTACCATTCAGAATAATGAAATAGAGAGTCATCAGATGAACTCGTTATCTCTTAATCCGTTGGGTCACGACCACATGAAGAAATTGAAAGGAGCTGAAGTCAATGGTCGGTACAAAATTATCACCTCTCACTGGATTATTTCCTTCTTATCGTAATTCAGAAAATATTATTTGTTACAATATGACCATCTTTTCAAATAGTCGAATCAAAACCAAAATAACATAAAAAATCTAATAAACCTAATAAAATCAAGTAATATGTGGCAGATCCTCTTTTTTATGAATTCTGCTAAGGTTAATTTCAATAAAGTGACTGATTAGTTATAATAATTGAAAAAAATCCACATCAGCTTCTTGTAATGAAAATTGAAAGTACTTCGGCATGCCAGTGTTTGTAGGAATTTGGTAGAACATTTGAACTACATTATTCAGTTGATTTTATCACTACTTTAGTCAAACATATCAAATTCTGATTTATGACTGAGATATTGCTCAGACTTTAATACAAGATAGCTTGATTAAGCTTTTCTTACATACCAATACAACTGTATTCTCAATCAATTTCGGGTTTAATGAAAAATATAGATTAGGAGAGGCAATTTATTTTTTAGAACCAACAATCAATGATTTCCTATGATTTTACAGCGGTTGAAAACTTCGAAGAAGCTGGATCAACGCCAAACACCAAAGAACCCAAGGCTCAATCTTTGGGGTTATTAGAAGACTTGAAGATTGCTCACCCTAAAGTAAGTTCTGTTCAGTGTTCACCCAAATAGAAAAATCTCCATATTCACGGTTTTTCTTGAAATTGATCCTACTAGAAACGTATTGAGCAAAACGTATAACCTATTTTCGTATTCACTTTTTTTCTTGGTATCGATCCTAGTAGAATATTGAACAAAACGAAAATTAACTTGTATTGTTAACTACAGATAAAATCTTGAATTTTTGGCGACCAAATCCATTTCTCCTAAGAAAAGCCAAACAAAATATCCCTTCACCGTGTTCCATGAGATATTTCTGGTTTGGACGTCAGGAAGAATTTTTTTTTTTTAATGAATAAAGGCCTTTATTTAAAAATAATAATAAATAAAAATCATTACTTCCAGACCCACGGATGAAAAATACATCACAAAAAAACAAATCATTTCTATGGATTGTCCAGAAAATAATAATAATAATTATAAAAACTGAGCCATTTAAATTCTTGGCATAACCGGTAAGGTTGTCTGCCAGGAGTCGGTTCTCTATTATGAAAATATAAGATTTGACAAAAGAAAGAGAAACAAAAAAAAACTAAGTATGCTCTGAAAAGCAATACCGCACAATGAGAAAGAAAAAAAGAGCAAATCAAATAAACTTGCAAACAAAGAAGAGACTTCAATAATTGAACTCCAGGACCATCTGATTTCTTATCTTAAGAGCATCCCTCAAAAAAGCTACCAATTTGTTCCAATTCCTACCATTTAGCCATTGCATGACCTCTAATTCAGTGAGTTGTCTTTTACCTAGCCAAAAACCACGGGCGCCCCCCAGTATAGGACAGACCCCTAGAAAATGTATCATGTCCTCTTTCTCTCTTCTATTACACATAGAGCACCTCCATTGCATCTCCTCTCTCCCATGAACAAAATTCAAACGGAACAATGAGCCTCGTGCTCTGAGTATCAGACTCGTTTTCGCCCTATCAAACTTGGCGTTGAGATAAGATCGACCGCTGTTATCTTGATGATTCAAATCCTTATATACAGTGTGAAACTCTGCTCTATTCGCCCTTCGAATCCAAAACAATCTCAATTTTTCTTTCACTCTATCATACATACAATTCGCCTCATACTTCCATTCCCTAGTATTATCATTCAAGCATCTTACCAAGCTGCATCCGTATTCTTCATCCCATTTCATCCACTCCTTATACCACCATACTTTTCTACTCACAATTCTTTCTGCTAGCTCTCTGGGTAATCTTGCGGCATACTCAAATTCTTGAAAATGAACTCAATATGCATTTTAACTGTATAGAGGAAAATAGGCTCAATATTCAACTCTAGGTTGATAATGTAATTTGGGGTAGACTTCGGCAACATGAGCAATTTTTTAGAAAAGAAACGAGAGAGCGATTCTAACAGATCATTGTACAAATAACCCCACACTTGGGCTCCGTACGTCGCCACAGCTCTCACAACGGCCCTATAGACTTTCCATTTCACACTCATCTCAATATCATTTTGTACAATAAAATTCTTCCAAACTCCATTAATACCAAACTTTGCGAGCGACACTCTTTCTCTTACATGCTCCGTGAAGGATAGCTGCGAGGTCAATACAACGCCCAAATACTTGTATTTATTCACAAGTTCTATACGCTTACCACTCAAATACCATTTTTCATCTACAGCCAAACGTCCACCCTTCCTAAATACTACTATTTTTGACTTCTGAGTATTCACTATCAAACCCCATTTATAACAATATTCCTGTAAATCATCTATCATTTTCTGCAAGGACTTTGGAGAGGACGCCATGAGCACCAGATCATCTGCATACAGCAATACTTTTATGTTTAAGCGATCTATCCAGATTCCTTCTCTCAGACAATCACACAGGTCATTAATGAACAAAGAAAAGAGCAATGGCGATAACAAGCCGCTTTTGGTTTCAAAAATCCTGTCACTTTTTTCTTACACCAAATACTAGCCTTTGTACGTGTATACATGCTACAAATAATTCTGACAAACTTCTCAGAAAGTCCTATAGCGTACAACTTATGGATTAGCGCTAATCTGTCTATCTGATCATACGCGGCCTTCAAATCTACGAAAAACAGTACATCTTTCTTCCCTTTCCCTTCAATTTCAAATTTATAATGCTGAGTAAATTGAATATATTGTCAGCAGTGGAGTATCCTTTCCGAAAGCCAGCGTGGTATTCACAAAGAATATTATTTTTATTCACCCATTTCTCCAGCCTCTCCAACAATACTCCAGCAAACCATTTCGCGAATGAATTAACGAAAGAAATTCCTCTGTAGTTCTCTACCTCTGTTGAATTACCTTTTTGAATATAGGGAAGATAACCGCCTTCCTAAAACAGCTCGGTATATCTGCGGTTTCCAACGCGAAATTAAATACATCTAATACCACCTCAAATAGTTCTTCAGGGCCTTCTTATAGAACTCTATTGGTATGCCATCTGTACCGGGCGCTTTCCCATCCTTAGCTCTTCACAAACCTGATTTCAACTCATTCATGTGAATTGGAGCATCCAGAATTTCACTTCTATTGACCGGACCCACGTGCATACCAATATTTGCTGTCACTTCCGGAGTAAATAAACGTTTAAAATAATCAATCCATTCTTCTGATCTATAGAATTATTTATGAGTCTCTTTCTTTTTCCGAACACATTGACTGTCTGCCAAAAATCTTTGGAATCTCGAACATTTGCTAACTTTTCAGCTGCATTTTTGTAGTATTCTCTTTTATTTTTACAAAGATTCTTGTACTGTGTTTTCATTTCAGAGTAAGCTATTCTAGTACACTCAGTATTACTTTTTCTGAACAGGTTCAAGAGTTTAAAACAACGCTTTCTTATCCTCTCACACTCCCAATCGTACCATTTCTGTCTAAATTCCACTTTATTGCCTTCATTTCTTCCCCGCTGATCAATCATACTTTCTACAATTAACTCATTCAGTTTATGTGTCGTGTTCTCCGTGTTACTCGTGTCAATGTCAGTAGCACTCAATATTCTTCTTATTTTTATTTTGTACTGTTCTTCATCATTTCCGACCCATCTATACCTAGTAAATAATCCTCATCGGCTCTCAACTCGTTAATAGTCACCTCCACCTCGATAGGGAAATGATCTGAGAAAATCTCCTGATTAACTATCATATCATCAACTAAATACAGTAATTCTCTTGACACACAACAATAATCTATAACTGACGCCCCTTGTCCTCGCATAAATGTAAACTCGCCACAGGAATCACTAACTGTTCTACCGTTCAATATAACTAAATCAAATCTCACAGAGTTCTAACAGCTCCATGCCTCTACGGTTAATAAGTCTTTAGATCTCCTAGAACAGTCAACTCTAACAGCGTAATCCAGTAGTTCCTCTGGCAATAACTGGACGTCAGGAAGATTAGGCCCTATTTTTTAAACAACAATTTTTATTTACCTTGGATAACAATACAGTTCATGTTGACGCTCAAGCAGTTATAGTTGGATCTAACTAATAAAACAGCCTTTCATGAGCACTCAACAAGTTGACTCCTGAATCGGAATCAGAATGACTAATTATTCCACTTCTTGTCTCAGGAAAGATTTTTATCATCCATCCACGAGACTCAATGTTGTTTCAATTGTTTTTGGAATGTGCTACCGCTTTACAAAAAGGGTAATTAGTCTTGAGTAATTTGGACATGAAGTTCGAAAATAATACTCCAAGGGATGTCATTCGGCCTAAACCAGTGTATGTATACACTAGTTTAGTTGCCGGCCTCAGTGGCGCAGTGGGCTAGGGCGTCACAACCTTCAGTCCGCTGGCACTGCCGCAGGTCTGGGTTCGAATCCCAGTGGCATGGCTGTTTTTCACCTCATCAATCACCTTAGCACTCAAGATTCATTACCCACGCACAAGCTAAAATGCTTATGTGGGCATCATCCGCAATAAAAAAAGTATCTCAAAAGCTTTTACAGATACAGCTTTTATGAATAGTAGTTGACATAAATTAGTTTTTTATTTACACCGTATCTCAAAATGTCAAGATATGCAGATAACGCTCTCTTGCTTAACATGGCAGAGCTGCTTAGCACTAATACCGTGGTTTAGTGGTAGAGTGGATATTACTATCCAAAATTTACCACTCTATAAAAATGAAGAAATTAGACCATACTACAGTATTTTGAAAGGAGATGGTAAGATGTGGGAGGGAGAGCAAGTGAGAAAAAAGATCTTTCTACACGATACAAATGATTATCAATAAAATAGATTCTTATAATAATTAATTCGAATCTCAATTCTTCCATCTTTGTTGTTTTAAGTGAAGTTTTTGCAGAGAGTCAATAATAACAATTAGAGTTTGCATGGCTCCTCCTTCAAGTTCTTAGTGAATCTTTACAGGAATAATTTCCATCCAGTCACCAGTGTATCGGTTCTTCAAATTCAATATTTCCTGAAATTTTCGACGAAATACACGCATTTAAAATTATTTACTTGTTGGAAAACATGCAAATATAGTTGTTTACTGTTCAAATAACTGACTTTGTATCTCATTGATAATGATTGCTGACAATTTACTTAACGATTGTGTTTCAGGAACAGTTTATGGTGGTCGTATCCATGCAAGAAGGCTCTGTCTTGTACACCACACCTAATATGACCAATGTGCTTGGCTATCCGAAAGACATGTGGATGGGCAGATCTTTGTTCGACTTCATTCATCCTAAGGATAGGGACGCTCTCAACAAGTACATTACGTCTTGCATTGCTGCGCCCCTACTCAGTCGCCATAGTCACAGTAAGCATTATCTTTTCATGCCCTTGCATCAGCCAGTAATATGACCATGACATTTTCATTACAATCAGCAATCATAAAACTATCATTTTATGATCAATATTATACCATATTCTCGAAGAAGAGGTACCAGAACACCGTTCCATTTATACATGCCTAGCAAAGAGGTACGGCGTTCCTAGCGTTCCGGCTGAAAAAAACCCTGCTTGGATGTATTAGCATTTGCTTTTCCAAGGGTTATGCTATCGTATGATTACAGTTTTGACGTGAAGTAGGATTGGATTCCCACTAGAATATAACAAGGAAGTATTAGTAATTGATAGACCACGTATTAATGGAGTAGCATTTGTTTTCTTCTTTGTTTGATTATAACTTTTTGAATTTCTTCCTCCGGAAAAATGTAATAAGGAAGTATTAGTAATTGATAGATTACGTATTAATGGAGAAGAATTTGTTTTCATCTTGCTTTGTTGATGATTTTTACCTTTTTTTATATTGCAGAAGACCAGCAGAGTAATTCATCACCAGTGGCTGGATTGGGAAAGCAGTCGATCAACACGTTCCACTGCTGTTTCAGACAGTACCGAGGCCTCAAATCGTCCGGATTCAGTGTGATCGAGAAGAAAGTCGACTATCTACCTTGCAAGATCAGCTTCTTCTTCCACGATCTCAATCAGAACAAGCTGTCTTCCTGCACCGCCGCTCCCACCGCCTCTGCCTCCGCCCCCTCGGCCAGTGACAATGCTCAGATTCAGAATCCAGAGGCGGCGGCATCCAGTGATGGCATCTGTGATACGCTACTCATCGCCAATGCCAGCCTTATACGTTCCGCTTATCTGAGTGAGACACTGCTTCATTCACAAATATTTCAATACTTATTTTCTCTTAGGGCTACTGTATTCGTTAAAACTTTGAATAATAAAAATCAAAGTACCCTTTTTTTAAAATATTTTTATTTCACACTACATGTTTAACATGGCTATATCGCCGAAACATGTATAGTGTAAAATAAAAATATTAAAAAAGGGTACTTTGATTTCTATTATTTAAAGTTGTAACAAATATTTCATTAATTTGTTTTATCAATTAATCAACTATTTACGAGATCTAGGGAAAATTTCAAGAAAGGATGATAATCTATGAGATCTAGGGAAAATTTAAAGAAATAATGATAATCTACGGGATCCAGGGAAAATTTGAAGATAGAATTATAATCGTAATTAAGTGGTAGAGTGCACATTAGTGTCCAAACTTCGCCACGTCATTAAAATTATGAAGTCATTCTATTTATATTTCTATAATACATAATAGTGACTTCTGAGATCATCACTTACAAAAACATGTAACAATTATTTACTCTTGAGTTTCTTTCAAGAAACTTTTAAATTCACATTCATGAGATAGTATCACTATCCATGTAATGGTGTCTGTTCATACTATGTACTAGTGAAATATAAATAGCTGAACAATATTCAAATCAGTTGAATTCAAACTTATTCAATTCATATTCATCCATACCATTATCTCACTCATTTCTCATCTCAATATCCGGTTTTCAAGATTTCAGTGGAAATTTTACTACTTAATTTTACTGGAACAGTAAATCTCCTTAAATTATCTATCTTTAGATATCAATCTCTATAGTCTGACCAAGCAAAGAAGAGCCTCTGGCAAGATGAGAAAATGACTCCAGCTCGGTCAATATTGGTTCAAAAATTATTGATTTGGTCTCATAGGAAACATTCTGATCTACAATTTGAGAGAAAATCAATATTTTTTGAACCAATATTGACCGAGCTGGAGTCATTTTCTCATTTTGCCAAAGGCTTTTTTTTGCTTGGACAGATTATACAACTAGATAATTATTAGATACTTGGATTTAGAACTATACTCTATTCACAAAATGAACAAACACACAATGTGTATGTGTGTATTCACTATTTATTTTGTCGGGACTGTGTATATCGTTTGTCATCGCAACAGTAGCCACCCTTGATGGTTTTTCTATTTTCTATCAAGTCATTGTGATGATTTAATACATATTTTCACAACTAGTTATTTTATTTCAGGTGCTGACGAGAACTGTTGCTCTCCAACATTTGTGACGCAGCACTCGACATCGATGTGTTTGACCCAAGTGGACAACGACGTGATTCCATACTTTGGCTACATGCCGCACGACATGGTTGGCCGATCTGTTTTCGACTTTTATCACCCTGACGACTTGCCTTATTTGAAAGAAGTTTACAAAAATGGTAGGTTATTGTTTTAGAATAATTGAACCAGGTTTAGCTTACTACAGTTGAAACATTACTGGGAGAGTATGCTTCATTATTTCATTTATTTGTGCTTTCCATATATTTAGTAATTTTATAGCCTGATTTTCGTTTCATTATTAAGATGCTGTATTTTTCATATCGGGGTCATTCAGAATTTTCTTGTAGGAATTGGGAAATCGTTATTTTTCATACTTGGATGATAAAAAATACGTTAACTTCAGTTCAAAAGTTGTTTGAACTCAGATTTTTTCAATTTGATAAATTATATCATAATTGTTTTCCAGCTTGAAAATTACAAGAACTTTGCTTCCTTTATATACTTCCGATTGTCAAATTTGTAATGGTTTAGTGAGCCCCCTGGCTTTAAGACACTCCTTGTCCATCCGATTACAGCATTCATTCTCAATTCGATGAAACATTCTCAATTCAAAGATAATTTAATATTCACTTCTTGGAAATCATATATAAAGAATCGCAGATAAGGTATCTTCAAACTATATTTTTGCACCCATCATCTATCAGAAAGTTCACAAATCCTTAAAATATCAATGCCTACCCATTAATCGTGTAAATGCGTTTGGTGAATTCATGAGATATTTTGCTGTGAAATATCATCTGAAACGTGTTTCAACGTGTTTGGTTCAATTTGCTAATATTCTGGATTGAGCTTTTTGTACAGTGCTGAAGGACAAGAGCCAGCCGTATCGCGGCGGTAAGCCCTACCGTTTCCGTACTCAGAATGGAACATATGCTCTTGTTGAGACCGATTGGCGTGGTTTTGTCAATCCGTGGACAAAAAAACTCGAGTTTATTATCGGACAACATCACATTGTTAAGGTAATATTCGATTTTGTTTAAATCAAGGTAAAGTACAACGTTTTTTGAAAATGTGTTATCTTCATATGCTTTGTTCCTCAATGCATGAGACCTTATTGATTTGAAATTTTCTTTTAGTTTCATCATCCCACTTCAACTGATAGTAAGACTTATGCGTTTGAACGTTCACATTAATTCATTATAGTATTTACATGGTTATGAGTACAATCCTTGAATTGTGACTACTGTACAAATAAGAACGTTCAAACACATCACATTAATAAAATTTTCAAATTATTTGTATGGCTAAATGTTTCCATTCACTTGATACAGAACATTTCATGGTTTGAATAATTATACTATTTTGTTAGTATCTAGTCTCTATATTTGACACATAACATGATTTCAACACAATGGTGTGGTAAACACCATTAAATAATGGTTGATAAAAAGTAAAAAAATTGCTATTCTTCTTTAAATAACTGATGAAACAGATAGGACAAATTATAGAGACTGTTTAATTTAGTCTATCTGTTTTATCAGTTATTCAAAGAAAAAAAGCAATTTACTTTTTAGTAACCAATGGTTTTTACAACACTGACTATGCAGACTCGATAGGCCAAATCATTTGAGATTAATTTGCCTTTTTATACAGGAACAAACTGGAAATATTTCTTTAACGATTTATTTGATGCACAAAAATTCAAAATACCGTATTCTTCACATTCTATTACCTATCAATATTTTTTACTTATATTTACTATAAGATGATTTAAATTTTCATTGATTGTAAATGTTATGCCTGTCTGATGAGGATGTTCAGGTATGTATTGAAAAAGGAGCCACATAAGATTTGACATCAATATTATTCAAATGACCTTATATTCAAAATTTTCGAGTCTTTATACCCTCAAAAAGTAATCTGTTGTAAAAATTTCTTGTTCTCTTCAAAGAATGTCAATTTTCTCAAAAATCTTTATTTTCATCTGCATGCCTGCATTATTCTCATTTCCATGCCAATCGATTCTTAATAAGTTGTTTATAAGCTATTCATCAGAGACTGAAAATTAAGTTTATTATGAGAGCAACCCTCTTGAATAATTGTCGAAAATTGTGAAAAATCAATCTTCGAATAATGTATTCCTTCTCATTCCAGGCAGCTTTTTCGATACTTCACTGTCAGGCTCTGCTGTGTTCTCATTTTAAAATAACTTAGCTATTATCTAGAAGTATATTAAATAAACTGTTATATTATAAAATTATAAAAATAATGTGTGCTATGATAGATTTTGAATCGAATTAGTTGAGAATTGAAAATACTTGTATTTTTCAAATACATTTTGAATTGAACTTGTTTAGGATTATTCGTAAACAGTTTTACGCCCGCTTTCTGTTGAAAATTTCCAGGGTCCGCCAGTACCAGATGTTACTACAGTAGTAGAGCAGAATTGCTCTTCTATGTCAGAAGATGTTGTCAAAGAAAGTAATGAAATAAGGGAAGAGATTGTGAAAATACTGAATGATGTAAGTATTTTATCAGAATGAAATTTTTGAATGTTTTTTTGCACTAGTAGGCTAACTGATCTTTGCACCTATCTCATGTTGAATTCACAATTAAGTTGTGTCACATTTTTCAAATTACCGTATTCATCATCAAACAAGATATGAATTCTGTCTCCTATGCTGCTTATTAAGAGTTAATAATATACTTCTCCAATAAGATGAAAAATTTTCATGTTATTATCATTAAGTTATATCATTCAATGTGTCATAAAATTTATGAAGTAATAAAGTGATGCAAAACAAGTGACGCATCATACATGCATAAGGGTGGATTCATGTCGGAGTTGTGATAAGCAATCCCAGCTGTGATACTAGTAACGCATACATTAAATATTAAAGAGCTCGAACATAAACAGCCTCATCCCTCATTAGAAAGTTTTTTGTTTTTGTTTGTCAATGGCTCAACAGCCCATGAAAGGCCTAGGCCTGCCAGCTGGTTGTCGTTAGAAAGCACGTCAATATAATCTTGTATCGCTTATCACAGCTCCGGCATGAATCCAGCCTAAGATTAATAAATCGCTATTCACCATTCAAGCCAAAATTTCAATTTATACATCAATGTAAATGTTACTTTTGCAGACTGAATTGTCTACAAATGAGGCGAGAATGAAGATCAGTCAATGTGGTAAGGAAATTATCACCTACATGGAAAAGTTCTTTGATGAAGAGAAAACTGCACAATCCAAATCATTGCCTTTATCAGTAAGTTCAATAGATGATTTGATTTGTGGTTTTTTATATTCTCAGGTTTTTTAAAATTTTTATTCTATAATACCATATTTCATCATATCCACGGTAGTGTTTTCTTTTAATTATTCTGAGTTTCATGGTTCAATAACTTGCTGTTATTACTCTAGATTTGCTGTTCAGTAATGTTGGTGATATGTGGCTCACCGTAGCTAGAGCAGATGGAGCAAATCTAATTGATTGGAAAACTGTGAAGATACCGTAATGTAATTATGTGAATAGATAAAAAAGCACTCTATTCAGTCAATGCCAACATTTTGTTACCTTGTAAGAGAGGCTTTTGTTCTATCATAGAATGCCAATAAGATTTATAATGCCTATAATGTTGGTACAAACCAATAATTAAGTCCCCACCGCTGTATTCCATATTTCTATAAATTTTTTAAAAGGTTCAAGTATTTTCTCACTGCGATTCATTTTATTCATTTATTAATTTTGATGAATAATAAGTCCGGAACAAGTTCATGTACTTTTGCAGCACTCCACACAATAATTTTTGGTCCATTCCTAGAAAAATATAAAAATTTTGAATTTAGAGTAATAGGATGAAAAATCAAATGAATCAATGGGCCAAAATTATCACGAAAATTCTTTGAAAATATGGAATAAATTTGAAAATGTAAGCCACAATAAAAACACTGGTTCTCTGGTTATTTTTGATGAACTGCTCTAGCCTACTCATCTCTTGCTCAAATACCAATATCAACAAGTATATAAAATATTCACATATTGATATTATTCACGTATAAAAAACACACATTATTTTATTATAAACCTACAAAATATCATTGAATAATTTATACGATTTTACATTACGTACAATTATTCTGAGCTGCCGTTTTGAAATTTCGGGCTTTTTTGAACTTTTTGAATCATTCGTATCGATAGATTAAAATTTAAAGCATAAATGTTTGTTCGCAGTTCTTCTTGTCTTTTTCACAAGACAGAGATTCAGTGATGCTGGGAGAGATTTCCCCCCATCACGAGTACTGTGATAGCAAATCATCCTCTGAAACACCTCCTAGCTACAATCAACTCAACTATAATGATAATATAGAAAGGTAATTGAAATTGATAATTTGAACAAACGATCTCTTATAATTCTAAACCAATTGCATGGCACGATATTTCCGGGCAGCCATAGAGTTATATGACTTTCAAAAGTCATTACATGGTTGGATCTTCCTATTCAATTAAATTCTTATTAATTCTAGGCAATTCTAATCTCTATTGATCTATCGTACACAACATCTTAGAATACTTTGTGTTAATCTAGACTAGAACTCAAGAGTGCGACGTCCCAGCTTATAATTATCAACACCACTTGTCACATTGATAAACAAAACATGATTATCAGGGTGGAAAAACTTCATTACAGCGTCAATTAGTAATTTCAAGATTTACTGATATTCTTTGATGAATAGTAGGTAGGCCTATCAAAAAATTATAATTTAGACCGCCCCGCAATTTTTATCAATAAATGCGGTTTGGAAGAGGGCTGTCCTGTTCGGTGTTAATATTTTAGTAGTAATCATATCCCGAATTCTTATTGCTATAAACTTTGACCTAATGGGGATTATAATTCATATTCTTAATACATACTCGTCTAGTTTAATTTATGTTTACTGATTATACAGAAAATTATTTGGGTACAGCTTCTTTGGTACCTACTTCCGCGGTGATCACCAGTTATCTATAAAGTTCGAATTTATTCTTTGTAAAGAACTCCTACAGAAAAAAGGATGCTCTGAGGATTTAATTTCCAAACTTTGTTCAACCTTGGTTCAACAGGGTTGTGTGCGTACTTTCAATCTACGTTCTAGGCCAGAGTGAGAAGCGACAAAAGCGGATTCTTGATGAAGTTAATAATAATTTTGCATACTTATCTTATCGCATATCTTAAAGCATATCTTTTAGATTACAGGGCATTAAAAAAACCTATTTAAAAGTCATTGGTAACTGTTCCACTATCAAGTTTTTATATCACAGAATAAATGATCGCGTCCGACAAGCAACAAAATCGTTAGTACTGTTGTAAAAGTGAAAGTCATTAGTATTTACCAAGTTATAAAGCTTTTAATAATAAATTATCATTCACAGTCACTGGAATAATGTCAGAATGAAAAGACAAAACTAAAATTTTGACTTGATACTGTCAAACCACAGATTTTTACAACTTTTTAGGTACTTGCTTTTTTCAATCATCGAGATACTATACTATACAAAAAGTATTACTACCCTAATATCACATTTACATATACATGAAAAGTATTAAGTTACTGAGTATCCAGATTGAACCCTATTAAAACTTCATCTGAGGATCTAAGAGAAAAACTATAAACTGCATCAAGAGTCGGTGCTTTGTCCCTGGCACAGTTTTCACGCTCTCACCCCGTTATTTATCCATTCTTGTCAGGTGGAGGGTAGCCTACTTTCTTTTTTCAACAGTCGTCGTATTTATTCGATAAATTTCTCATGAATGGTATAATTTCTATTGTTTCAGGTTTTTCGAGAGTAAACCGAAGACAACCGGGTCGGATGCATCGAATGGGCAGAACAGCGCTGAGAGAAATACGACACCGGTAAGCAATGGAGAAGAAGAGGGCGGGAAGCTATCGCCCACTGAAGAAATGAACTGCAGCAGGTCATTATCGTTCTATTCATAACCGTTCTGAATAGACTTTTATTTTAATTTTTAAAAATGTGTCCTATTTTGTATTCCATCTCCAATAATAGTTATTTGTGTAACTAGTGCCTAAAGTGGTAGATTGCTGCATCGAGTGAAACAGTTTTTTTCACGAGCCGAAGGCGAGTGAAAAAAGTTTCTCGAGTGCAGCAAGTACACTTTAAGCTACACATTACATTTTTCCTACAGTTACCATCAAATGTGAAAAAAATGAGAAGGATGTTGATTTAGAGACCTATACATATAAATTGGGGGTTGTAGGGTCGTCAAGAAGGGTAATTATATTATATGATCTCACTCAACTGATTATAATACACTATGTACAAATAAACTGTTGAAATAAACTGACAGATTGGACTGATCAAATTGCCTGATTGAACTGGAAAAAATGAACTAATGAGATGGACTGGAAAAATGAACTGATGAAATGGACTGACAGGATAGACTGATGAAATGGACTGAAAGAATGGACTGATGAGATAGAATGAAAAAATAAATTCATGAAATGGACTGATGGATTGGTCTTACAGAATGGACTGAAAAAATGACCTGATGAGAAGGTCAGAAAAAATTTACTGATGGAATGGAATGACAGAAATGGAATGATGAAATGAACTGACAGAAATGGAATGATGAAATGAACTGACACAATGGAATGATGAAATGGACTGACAGAATGGACTTATGAAATTGACTGATGAAATGAACTGCAAAAAATGAACTGATGAAATGGACTGACAGAATGGACTGATGAAATGAACTGACAGAATGGACTGATGAGATGAACTGAAAAAAATGAACTGACAGAATTGACTTGTGAAATGAACTGATGAGATGGACTGACAGAAATGGAATGAGTTGAAATGAACTGGATGGAAATGGAATGAAATTGAGTTGAAATGAACTGACAGAAATGGAATGATAAAATAAACTGATGATGCAATGAAATAATGAAATGGACTGACACAATAGACTGATGAAATGGACTGACCGAATGCACTTATGAAAAGGATTGACAGAATGGACTGATGAAATGAACTTACAGAATGGACTGATGAGGTGGTCTGAAAAAAATATGAACTGATGAGATGGACTGAAAAAATGAACTGATGAAATGAAGTTACGAAATGAATGGACTGATAAAATGAACTGACAGAATGGGCTGATCAAATATACTGACAGAATGGACTGGTAGAGTTAACTGACAGAATGGACGACTGACAAAATGGAAAGATGAAATGAATTGATGAAATTGTTTGAAAGAATGGATTGATTGATAATGGAATGATGAAATGGACTGAAAAAAGTGGATTGAAAGAATGGACTGATACATTAAATGCACACAATCCACCAGTTTTGGAAACACATATTCAAAAATTTCCTCTTCTGTGATTGGCGGAAAATCTGGAAAGTCCAGATTACTTTACGCACTAGTGCGTAAAGTATTTTAGACACTCGTGTGAGAATGACTCATTTTAGAAACTCTATTCAGTGCGTAAAGAAGCACTTTTATAGCTATTTGTAGGAAAATATAATATTAGAGAAAAAGAGATAATATTAGGGAAATAGTAGAGGAGAGTAATCCTGCAGTCATGTGCAATTTTTGATAATACAGAAACTAAAGCATTGTCTGTCCAAGCAAAGAAAACATGCTGGAAAGATGGGAAAATGACTCCAGTTCCGTCAATGTTGGTTCAAAAACTGGTCTCAAACTCACATCCTGATCTACTAAATTTGAGACCCCATTTATAATTTCTGAACCAATATTGACTGAGCTGGTGTCATTTTCCTATCTTCCTAGCATGTCTTCTTTGCTTGGACATACTATACAAGCTCAAACATCAACAATTTATCAGATAAATATTATCTTATGTCAATCAATAAAATTTATTTACTAGAATACAATATTTTCACAATAAAGTTTTAGTAAAAAATACACAACAAAAATGTATACATAACTCCTAAAAAGTATATCAGCAAAGCTAAGCTTGTCCACTGATGACGCATAAGAATGTTCATACCACCTAAATTTATTTTCAGTTTATTTCAGTTGAAATCTGTCAAAACGTAATAGAAAATTACAGTATAGTCAATTCTATGTTCAACTTTGATTAAAATTCGATTTTCAACTGTATTTTGTAATTATATTTCCTCATATTAGGCCTACAGGAGACTTGCTTGCTTCAGTGTTTCTACATATTCCATGAAATGGCTCTTCTAGTTTGAGATCACAAAGGTAGATTCTTTTAAAGAGAGATATTGTGATTTTAATACAGTGATTGGAAAACATCAATTAAGATCACGCCTTTTAATTCTCCAATCTTTTTCTTCACATTCTCTTTTACTCTATCGTAGATAATTTATAATATTATCTAATTATTTTCGGTAGTCTCCTAATCGTCATGGATTCAGGATTCTGGATGGGACTGTAACTATAATAATTATTCCCAGTAATTGTTTCTATTACAAGCATTGAAAATACTTGAAACAAATACTATAATAGATACTACTTATACATTTAATTGTACTTCATCATTGGGAGCTTGAAAAAACTTTTATACATTCTATCAAATCAATTATTTGAAATTTGAATGAATCAATCCTATTACAAAAATCTAATTGCTTGGCATTGCATTTTTGCCAGGAACAGCTGCCTAAATAACGGAAGTGGAGGCAGTAGTGACTTGAGTTTCGGCAGTACTGGTAACGTTGAAAACTCAAGTAACGAAAATGACAATAATTCCGGTAAAAACGATTCCTACCGAACGCCTCATCTCACCGAAGAGCTTTTATGCAGGTGAGAAAATATTCGAAATTTCCAGATCTGAAAATTATAATACTTGGATCGTATTCTATTCCAAAGCAAACTAATTCCTATTATACATTTGTAGTGTATCTAGATTTTAGGCATATATTTTCCCTAAAGAGAATATAGAAAATTTGTTGATGCGAATCATTGTGATAAAAAATCTGTTACCTTGTACCAGGCACAATGAAAACATGGAAAAGAAAATGGTACAAAAACATCGAGAGAGAAGCAAAACTGACCGAGAACTAAAATTGAAGGACAGCCGACTGAAGAAAAACTACGAGAAACTCATTGTAAGTATAGAATATAAAAAGGTTTTAAAAGCGTTCAATAATTAAATGATACAAACTTAGTTGCATGTGGTGATGTTTTGAATAAGATAAAACATTTTCAAATTGAGAATAATTCTGGACTCTAACACATGAGAGTCATGTTAACAATCAAAAGTGTGACACTCAGTGGCCATTCTGTGATTTTATATTATTCTTAATCTATATATTCTATATAATCTATATGCTCACTTTTTCCTGTTTGCTAGTTGGTAAGACAAACAAAATTTTGATTCATGGGGAGAGAAAAATTAGATATATAAATTGTAAGTTGAAATACCAATTGTTCTATAATAAGGTTAAATTTAGATATTGACTTGATGACATTGAAAATTATCAATTTTTAATCAAATTAAAATATGATTTCGTATTTTCTTCTCACTTCATATACGTTTCTGTAACAAAGAACTATCACAGTCTATTACTGGCTTAACTGTCTACGTCCATTGACAGTTCGATCGTTTACAGTCCACTGACAATCAGCTGACACATTTCCAATATCATTGATCGGATTGCAGGTTCACGATGTTTTGGACTGTCAGTTTCCCCATTCACTTATGGTCTACATCCAGTCTCCAGTGACAGTACTGAATGACAGTTTGGACTGTAACAGTAAAAAATGTAAGTGGGTGGGTAAACCGGCAGTCCAAAATAGCTGTAAACCGATAGGCAAATCGTTAAACGTTCAGCTGTGAACGATCGATCTGACAGTGGATGTAGACCCGAAGCTATCTTAACAAGTTGAATGAAAATACAAGATATTGTCAATCTGTACCACAGATTTGTAGTTTAATATGTGGTTTGACAATATCTTATCAATTGATTTGAATATGGAGAACTACCACAATATCATCTTTCACATCTATTAAAAAAAAGCGTTGATAATAAAAGAGTGGAATGTTTTAGGAGGCACAAGGCGGCAGCCAGGGCGTGAAGCGCAGCGGCTCACACTCATGGGAAGGCGAACCCTACAAGTCAATCAAGCAGACGCACACCGAGCCCACGTTCTACGGCGGCAACCCACCACTCACCTCACACAACCACCACCCTCACCCTCACCACTACCCCTCCACCGTCACCACCAACGTCAACCTGTGGCCGCCATTCTCTGTCACCGTTACACCCATGCACACCACCTCCGCTTGTCAGTCACATCTGTAAGTCACTTATTTTTTTATTTATTACTCGAAAAAGCATTACAATAATATACAATGTAAAAATAAAATAAAACAAAATGAATCTTAAAGTTACATTTACCTAATCAAGTAGAAAGTTTTGTCTATTTTCAAAATGGTAAATGTTTTAGCTCCTATGATTACATTGCGCTTCCACTCACTTTGGAATGAATAATCGAGACTCCACTGTATTTTAATGAACAAAACTTGTTTTTAAACACTTGCCAAATTTTAAAAACAAAAATTTATAATTTATTCTTATTGTTTTGCTTTGCCATTTCAGGAATTATACCACCAATCTTTCCAATCCAATGATGCCGTTCTATTACATTCAACCAGACATGCATTCGAATGTTCATAATCGTAACCCTGGAAATCATTCAAAGGGATCAGCACCATCCTACATCCATACGCCTTCGCCATACGTTTCTAGTCAAGGTAAATTACAGGCTACTCTAGTTGTTCTATTCAAGACAAGATTCAGTTCTTCATTACATCAGAACTAGGTTAATTTATTTTAACATCATGAAATTTTATTATTATTTCTGTACCATAACATTCATGATGTTATAATGCTTCTTGATGCTTGTCGATAGCACTGTCACTATTTATAGCAGAAATTGAAATTGAAGCTAAGCTTCTCCATGGATAGATTACCCAGAAATTACATTGTAGATTGCGCTCTTTGTCCATTATCTTAGTTTAAACGGAAAAATTAGCCTTTTCTTAACTTTTAAAAACAACCCCAATTTTCAATTTTTGTACCTATCTTATTTAGTAGTGGTCACAAAGAGATATTCTTATTCTACTTTTTCATTTTTATAATTCTCGAGGTTTTCCATTAATTCTAATCTTTTTAATCAAATGGTTCTCGGTTTATGGTAAAAAATCAAATCATCCAAATATTTGCGAAATATTTGAATACCCCCAAAAGTTATTACCAGTGGTGTGCAATCTCTGATACTACTAGTAAAGGCTATTCTATTTTTATAATTCCTATTCATTCGCATGTCATTTTTAGGGGTTATATAGACTTGAAACTGAAGTGCACAAGTGGAATTGTCTAGATGCTCAGTGTTGAAAAATATTATTTCGGCCTTTTTCGTCCATTGTATAAATTTTCCTGTGCATAGACTAGTTTAGATGGATGTTCTAGTAAACCGTGTTCCATTATGATTGGTACGTCTTTCGAAACGGTTATTCTTTTGAAATTGTCTAGATGTTGAAAATGTTTTGAAAAAAGATTATTTGAGCATTTTTGGTTTATTGTATGAATTTTCCTGTTATTACACTAGTTGAAATGGACATTATCATGATCCGAGTTATATTGTAAATATTCGGTCTTTTGAAATGGCTTTTCCGATTTGTTTTGCAGTGCAATACCTTGGCAGCATGATGTACCACCCGATCGCTATGCCGATGTTCGGAGCCGCTCCTCTGATGATATCACCTCTGACCATGTTGCCTGCACCGCTTGTGCCCACTCAGCCCATGAAGCCAATGCCCAAACTGAATAAACCTCCATCCGATCACCAGGTTCGCACTGATATTAATAATGAATTTTTCAATTTGTCTTACTATTCATTGATCAATATGTAGATTACTGCAGACTAGATTAAAAAAATCATATTACTGCACTCTATTACAATAGAAATACTGTACCCTAAAATAACATAATATGTCGTATTATAAGATTGATAGAGAATATTTTTTATGGCAATACGAAAGAGAGGCAGACGAAACCGATCATCTTTTTTCAACAGCTATACAAAATGAGAAGTACAAGTACACCAATTACATGTACACCAATTACAAAGTTCAGTTTTAAAGTTCAGTCTCCAATTACAAATACACCAATTATTCAAAGTTTACAAACTACAAGTAATCCATCACACAAATTCACAAAAAATGCACCTACAAAATATCCGGATGGTTCTGTTGTGACGTGATTTCTCACCATTGTGAATGATCACACTTACCTTACATTTTATCACATTAAATTACACTCCATTATATTTCATTGTATCACATTCCATTAAGTCTTGACATAATATAGTATATACAGCATAATTTTATAGTTCTCGTTCTGATCTTGTTGATAAAAGTTGGGAGTATTTTTTTTCTCAGACGATTCCACCTACCATGAAAGCAATACAAAGGCCTTCATCTCAAGCCACCTCTGCCAAAGCTGAACCAGGCTCAGCGTTATGCAGTATCACATCCAATTCGCTCCACCAGGTATGTTATGATACTGTTATTGCATTAAATTGCTTCAAAATGTTGTGAGTAAGAGTTGTAAATACTAGAAAAAGCAGGTAGCATAATGTATCCAATCAAAGAATCCTTGCTTATCACCTCACACTATGAATTGGGTTGGTTGATTCAATTTTGGTAATGGTACTCTTGTAATATAATTTTGAACTTCATTATAGTGTAAAATACAAAAAATAGTTACTAACAAGTATGTTCATACACAATAGATGTTTTCAAATTCTTTATTTTGAATTTTCGTTTTTCCTGCTCGACTTCAATGTTAATATCACTTGAGACGATGATGTGTTTATAGAATTATTATCTTTTAAAAATTAGTGTGGCTTCAAGAAATCATGTCATTTTTTAATTCTTATTCAGCCTAATTATTTTTTGTTAAAATTAACAAAATTTGTTTTTCCCGCAATGATCTTAAAATAGACCATTAAACTGTACAAATATTCTTGCTCTATATGATTTCAAAGAAAGGTTATGGATAGCATAGCAAGAATATCTTAATAATTATTAACAATAATTGAGTGCATAGCAAGTGAGATTTTATGAAATGCTATAACAAATTATCAAGTAAAGTGTGCTTGCCTAAATAATTTTCCTATGCTTTCAAGTTATTATCATCCTGCAAGTTTTTCATTAAAAAACTCACATTTTGAAATTTTATCCATGACTAATCTGGGGTTTCCTCTTTTTCACTAAAATAATTTGTAGCCTATCTATAAATACTATATTATAAATGTAAATATTATATGATTTACTTGCTTTACTAGAATGATATCATCAATACACAAAATTATTGTACAGTATTCACCCTACTAAAATACAGTCATTACTAAAAGTAAAAAATTAATAATGTAAAAGCAGGGTGGTCGTTGATAAACAATAATTATTAGTCTTCAAATTTCAGTTAATGAAAAAAATTTTCTGTTTGACTTTCATAAAAGTGTTTTTGTATTGTAATTCTTCTGATTATCATTCCCCATCTTTCCAGTGTCTGTTCTATTATTTTATTTGTTATTACGTGTACCAATTTTAATTTACTTATTATTTTTCAAGAATATGATGGATGCATTATTGGATGCAAATTTTGAATGTGCTCAACAATGACGCCTCTGGTGTCATTAGAGCAATGCACATAGATCAAGTTATGCTGACATAGAGATGGTATGTGCAAGTCAGTTTACATTCCAATAACTATATTTCATTGTGCATAACCATATTAGATCGAGGAATCTGGACTTCAATTTTATTTTATTTTTCATGTTCAATATGACATGAAATATTATTAAGGATATAATAAAGAAGACACGTGCATTGAGCATTTACTGTTCAAATTGTCTCACAACTTTTGTAAAGTATATTTTCAATAAATTATATAAGGATTAATGAATATTACTAGAACTATAAATGATTAAATGAAACAAGCAGCTTGCTTATCATACTACCTAATAAAATATATTTTTCACAAGGCTTCAAGTTTATTTTTAATAAATAAATAAATTTAACAAATTATTCGATACGGATTCCTCCAGTTTTTTCCACCATATTCCTTTCATCTTTCGGGGAGGTTTCTTTGAGGGGGTTTTGAGCAACATTTGCTCTAAAGTCTAAACTAAAAATCTATTTATATTTAAACAAATGTATATATTTTTCAAAATAGTGTTGAATTGAAACGTTTTCAGTTTTTTCTGTTTTCCTGTACAATTTCACCCATTTTATGATACTAAAAAATAATTCAAGCACTCATTTTTTCAAAACAAACACTAATGTTATTATGACTCTTGAAGTTGCCTTTAAGTCAAGAGTATGTCTATGAAAGCTTTAAGCTCACTCAAACTTGAGGGACCCTCAAGTTTACATTTCCTATACTCAGCATAGAAAATTTCAACTGTTCTATCAAAATTTGAGGATCCCTCAAGTTTGAGTGTGCTTGAAAAAATCAGCATTTATAGCTTTTTTGGAACTATAAATTTTGCTTCAATCGGTTTGGAACTAAATTCACTGAAACTGGTTTTCCTTCTTATAATATTGGCCTAATTTCCATTACTGCTTATTCTTACAAAAATCCTTTATCACTAGAATACTGCATGAGCATGAAGATTCTTTGGATTCTATCAAATCATTTTCCATCAGTAGCTTACATTTATACTACTCATAAGGTAGGCCGTAGGCTGCAGTAGCTATCACATGGAGAGTGTAAAAGGAAGGAGCTTCTTTATAATTGAATAATTTCAAATTACAGCCTAGACTCACTCGATACTCAACTCGATCTACCGGCATTTTAGTGATAGTATGTGCATTCTGCCGCGCATGATATTCTAAACCTAAGTCCTTATGAAGTTGTCCAAACGGAGGCAGACTAAGTTCTGTCTTTGGAAGACATAAGAACGACCGTTCTTACTTGGCAGAATCCTAATTGCTGCATACAACTTCGTCTAAATATGGTATCTGGTAACATATGGAAGATCGAGCACTTATGAAATTTGTAATGGGATTTTTTAATAGAGTAAGAAGCCTATTGATTGAGGGTTGAATTTTAGAAAAGTTGCAAGCAAAAAATGGAAATAATAATGGCATTATTACATGCTTTTTTCTTCTTCAGGCCTCAGCTGGTTCGAGTGGTTATTGTGCTACAATGCAACTTGAGAATGGTTCTTATAATCCGGCTAGCGGCTAAATTTTTGTAAAGTTTTTTTTTCACTAAACTACCATGTCGGTTCCTTTGATACTTCGTTGTACATAAGTTTCTTAAATATATTTTTCAAATTTTCATTTATCATGTTTAATTGTCACATTACACTGATGATATAGAACCATTCACTACATGTTTCCCTTTAGATTTTCCATGTTTCTTATTGTCAATTATTATTCTTGATCTTTGCAGGCTCTCTCGGATATGTCAAAACGCGAAATGAAGTCCATGTGCAATTCATCGGCAAGCTTATTGTCTCACGATTCTTCAGCATCAATGCAGAAAAAAGCAGGCCTACTTATTAATTCAGAGTGAGTAACAATCATCCCACAATCAATCATTCGTTTTTAAATTCATTGTCATATACGGTTTTATACAATCCGGTTAAATCAATTAACTGATAATTTAAAATTATATTTTCATGGTTCATAATCTCATATAATTGATGGGGTGAATTTATTATCATCATTGAAGAGTACTTTATGATGTCATTGATAAACGAAATGTTTATTCTATTAAATGTGCTACCTTTAATATGAGGCCATGACCTTAAAATTGGCAATTATGTAGAGTAGGAAAGTGGGTCCATTTAAAAATATTGAAATCATTTTTCAAATCAGCTGTTTTAACAGATGTGTGTCTTGTGTGCGTTCTCTTATTTGACTTGCTACAAATAATAACTATCTTAAGACTGTCTTTTTTAATCTTTTCTGCTAATATCTATCACCGCACCCAGCAAAGAAAACACAATAGGATTCCTATACGAAAAGTTTCAAGAACCTATTTCATGAAAACTATTCTCAAAAGAGAGGAAAACTAAGTCAACGTGCATGATTTGTAACTGTACTCAATGCTTTCATATAGGTAGGCTGTACCTACGGTGCAACGTTGCCATTTTATTAGGGCAGAGCCTCCTATTAAAGGAATCTTACTTATGGCAATGACACTACTCATAATATGAATGTATAGGCTAATATGTACATTTAAAATAAAAGAACCTTGACGATTGTTTTCAAACAGGAAGTCCATAAAAAATATCATTGTACAAGTTTGAATATTATATTAGTTGACGATAAAAAAAACATTTTTCAATTTTACAGTCTCCATGAGACCACACATAATGACTCGAGCAGTTACTACAGTTCATTCTATTCTTACATGAAGACTGATGAGAAATCCGACGAAAGTATGAAGAGCTTGACTGAAAACGAGAGTTCAAGTGATGCAAATAATGATTGTAAACATGAGGTAAGAGTCTCAACTAATTCATTGTATATTTAGTTCATAATAGATTCTAATTTTGTCGATACCACTTTTATACCTTCAGCATGTTTAAATCTTTAATTATTCGCATCTTAATCATAGTTAACATAGTAATTTTATTCATATGATCTATTGGTGGGGAGATCTGGAGGAACATAGTTTCAATTTTGTTTGTAGTTTTGGAACAGTTCCATTGAATAGTATTGTATGAATATTCAATTAATTAATCTATGATTATGATTATTAAAGACTATTGATTGAACCAATCACAATATCGATATAGCTATATCAATATTGATATCGATAGATTTTTCTCTATTCAACATCAATCAACCTGAATGAAGTGGTTTAATAAATTTTTAAAGGTAAAAAAGGGATTTCTTTCTAATTCTCAAGTGTATTATTATGCATGATAGTACAGAAGCCAAGTATTTTCAAATGTTAATGCTGGTCATAGGAGCTCATTCAAAAATAATAATAATATTCTAGAATTTATTTTACAAGACAGTTTTGCTGAATGTTTTAGAATGTCTGGAAGGGAGCTTTTGGAAATATTGATTGCAATTCTACAGAGGAACAAATGGACAGACATATTAGGAAGGTAATCAGGGTAAACGATTTACAGATTTTCAATTGCTGTATGCTGTTATTGTTTTATTACAACGTTTTATTTATTCATGCTTCCCATATTTTCTACTTTTACCTTGAAAATCATGCGTGGAGAATTAATGCCGATTGAATGTTCGAAGATTATTTAAATTGAATTTAAATAATATGTTCCCACTCCCAAGTTACAGTGTAGACTGAAAAGACAAAAGCACACATTTGTTCTTTGATATGCATTCATGCGAAATCGACGTGGAAGTTCTCAAACTTTAAACATATCATGAGTTCAGAAATAATATTCCTCTACTCTGTTCACCGAATGATTACAGCAAATTCAAACACATTTTAGGTGTTATTAATCTCTATACCCTTGGTGGATTGCGGTTTTTACATGAGTCTCAAAATCAGGTCAAAATTTCAAACGTTTAAGAATTGTTGAGTGGTTATCAGTTAGCAGGTCTACTCCAAGTACAGTGCAGAATGTAACTTAAACCTTCATTTGAAAAATCTAATTTCAGTTGACTAAAAACACAAAACGTTTCTGATATTTTCGTAGGGTATCGTGGTTTAATTTACACTTTTTTTGAGGAAGCAATTTTGAAATTTTATTAGGAGGAAATATTGTTTTAAAGTATCGTACAAAGAAGTGTGTGTAGGTGTGTTTGGGTGTGGTTGAAGAAGAGAGAGAAAAATTCGAAGTTGTAATTAATATTTGTTTTTCCTGATAACGCCTCTCTACATAGATGTATGTTCCTTCATATAAAAAATAATCATTTCAACGATTCAATCAAATAATTAAATTTCATTTAGCTCCCCAAGTTTGCCAATACTATTATAAAAAAAACTGCTTTTATTTTCCTCTGTGTAACTTGTTACCTAGAAGAAACCACGTAGATTATCCCCAACTGTAAAGGTTCAAATAACATCAAATAAAAAAAATATGAAACTAAACACTTTTATCTTTTAGAATGCAGTTAATGAACGAAAACGAAGTTACAAAATGATGTCACAAAACGATGAACACCATGACAAATTTGTGAGTCAAATGCTTGAATTAAGTAAACGATGGGGAAATGAATTGTATCACCATTAAAATCTATGATTAGTGTAAAATTTGAATTTGGAGTGCTTTTGGATTATTCAATTTGTCATAACATTTCAAATTTGTAGTTATTAGTGGTGCAATTTTTCTGGAATGTACATGCTACGATGTGATAGAATATTTCAAAAAGTGATTTCGATGCTACAACAGAACTTTTCAGAGATAGCAAGGACTGAAAACGTGCTCCCGTCTACTGAGCGGTGTATGGATCATCCACGTTTTTCAAGAGGAAGTTCCCAGTGTCAAGTCAGTGTTTCGGTCTCATCGTCAAGTTTTGCGACTGCTTCGGCTGGTGCTTCAGTCACAGTAACCTAGTAAACTTTTTCTTAACCACAAAAAGCTTCTTATCATACATACATACGAGGTCGAGAGGTGCAAACTTCGGTCATATTTTGCATGTTTTGGTGTTGTTCTGGTTGATTTTTTTACTGAGCTAGAAATACAAACACATCATCATTTTCCAAAGATTTAGTGTGACGAATTTGCATGTGCTGTATTCAAATGATAATAAAACATATTACGCAATTGAAATATAATAAAGTATATTGAATAACACAGGCATAGACATTGAGTAAGCAATGAACTGGAACTAAATCATTTTGTCTTATTGATGAATCGTCAGGAAACTCCACTAGAATAATTCATCCCCAGTAACAAAGGCGCTCACTTAATTAATAAATTCAATTCAAATATTCCTATTCAAGTTATTGAATTTTCTATTATATCAATGATTTAAAAACATGAAATGAAATCTCTCGACATAAATCTAATGTTTTGCCTTTCAGTTTGTCATAGATAAATTGATAAATGTGCTTATGTTGTTCGTCATGAGACTGTCCAAGTACAGCACAAGATTACAAGTAAATCCAGCAAGTTACCAAATGAACATTAATTGAAGCCATTTTTCAATCAATAGAATTCCACAATGTTTTCCACAAATATTTCAACTTGAATTTGTGAAGCATATTCGTATTCTATGTTAATATTGTATTATGCATTTTCTGTTGTCTTGAAAAACTATAATTTGAGAATTGCTAGTACAGTAAATATTTTCATGTTGGTGATTGTTGATGATTTCAGGAACCGCCGTGGTCGAAGGACGTAGCCTTGACACCAGATATTATCTTCAAGTACCAAGTCAGCGATCATGTCCTGGCCGAAGTTTTGGAGTCCGACTTGAAAATACTGGCTGGAATCAATCAGGTAATAATGGCATCCAAGTTTAATGTTTTCATCAATAGAAAAAAAACAATAGAGACTGTATAATACAGTCTAATTATACAGTCTCTATAAATAAAACTAATTATGTTGAAAATAATAGTTCATATTTCAACATTGAATGTACATACTAGTATATATTGTACATTAGTGTAGACTGTACATCTAGTATATTGGAATGAAAACAATAGTATTATTTTAAAGCTATAACTTATCATTAATGTTGATCAATCTTGGTATGATTTAGTATAGGCTTCTTACTGTACGTGATAAGATGTACTAATCTTCAAACTGAATTGTGAAAATACACTCTTCTTGTTCTTATCTCAATTTAATTCTCAAGTCGAATGAAGAAATGAACAGTAATTTATGATTGCGATGAAAGCTGGAGTCATAATATGTTTATAAAATCTCATCATGAACTTGAATTGAATTTAAAAATAAACTTAACAAAATACTTGGTACTTGGTGTCATACATCTGAGGCTATTTGGAAGCTTGATATTGAATTAGAACATTAAAAATTAATAGTTTTGAAATTGAAATATTTTTTCTTGAAGTAATTCTCATTTTCTTGAGTAATTGAGAAAATTTGATTCGCAGCAATTCAATGGCATTTGAATATGTTGAAAACTACTGCTGCTATATGGATTTCAATTACCGTAGGCTACTTGGGTAGTTACTTTTTTATAACTACTTACTTTTTAAAACTAATCTGCCAATTTGAACGAACAATTTGTCGAAATGTGTAACCTTGATAGAGGGAATGTTCTATTATTATACTATTAATTCAAATAAACTAGTTTGAAAGATGAATTATTGAATAATGATTGATGACTTAATAAACTTAACTCAATAAACTTATGATGAGGTTCGCGCACGATGAGAAGAGATGCAGTCACAATGTAAAGTGTATTGTGCCTGCGTCTTATCTCTTCTTCTTTCAATATTTTTATGGAAATTAGGAACTAAGATATGTAAAATACGTGCCTGTGTTTTTACTTATAAGTGTCTTATTGTTACATCTCTAATAAATAAATAATGTTACAGCCGTTGATGGTTAACGAGCAGCTCTGTCAGCTTTACTTGGATTTGGATTCGTTTAATCAAAATGACTGTTCACTAGAAACCAGCTTGGGATTCACCTCTAGTGCGTCTAGTGCTGAGGGTGAAGAAAATGCTGTTGCTAAGGTAATTTGATTCGAATAAATACTTCTTCAACTATAATTTCTATCTAATTGGAAAATATTTAGTTTTGTTTTTTTTTAGTTCAATTTGCCTCTTCTTTTCGATCAATGATCAGAGTTGAGGCCTGAAAAATATTAGGGCTATCCATAAAATAGTGTAAAACAATATCCTATCAGTTTTTCCCATACATCATTGAAACGCAAAATTTCTCATTTTTAAATTTTTTCTTTCCAGTAAGAGCAATATTCGTTTTTGTAGGACCTCTTCGAAACCTCCACCGCCAACTCGGTCCCTCGCTTGGAACATATTTTGATTTTGTTTTGACTTCATTGTCCATGTTGAATTCAAGTCCGATGCGTCGGTATTTCTATTTTGGGCAAACTTTAGAGTCACATGGTGCCAAATCAGGGCAGTTGGGTTGATGGGAGGGAGCACAGTCCAGATAAACTTGGTTTGAAGTACATTTGGTTTGCCATGAGGCATGCGGATGTGCATTATCGTGATGTAGGCTAACCTTATACCATGGCTGAGTTTTCCTATTTGGAGGTTTTGGATCAAATTTTTAAGTTTTCAGGAATTCACAGTGTTTTGAGTTGGTAGTGGACCTCTTGCATTGATGAGCAAACTGTCCCTACTGTCTCATAACCCGCGTATTTAGTTTGATTGATCTTTTTTGGCCTGAGAGAATTATCGTTTTTCATTGTAGCCATTCTTCCTTCGGTTTCAACATAAAGTAAATATCATGAAATATAGCCCTCAACCTAAGAGTCGAAGGATTCATTATTTAGATTCCAGACGTACGACAGTGTTGAAAACAAAGTTACAATATGAACTTGTTGGCGGTTTAGTGTAATAAAAAAGTGTTGGCAATGGAATGTTTAAAGAGTTCTTACAAAAATGAATCATGCACCTACTGTAATCCATTGATCGAAATAGTGATTATATAGAAAAATCAATCGATTATACAGAGTGTTTCAGGAGGAATGTGCAATACTTCTCAGACTGATTCCTCACACCAAGTAGACAAAAAAGTTCCATGGGACCATCCCCCAAAAACGCTTTGTTACCAAGATAACAATGGCGGAGAATTGAGATTTTTCAAAATATATCAATTTTTCTAATTTTTTAGAGGCTTTAGTGAGGTTTTAAAATAATCAATTCCTATGTAAAATTAACTGAGGAATTCAATGAAACTAGTTTCAAGTTTGTAACTTTAACGGTTATTAAGATAATCGGGAAAAATATGCTAGAAAATGCCATTTCTCAACAATAAGGGTTATAACTGGATAAGGAATCATGAAATTGTATTTTTTATTAATGGAAGTTGAAGAGGGTCGGATTCTAAAGAAAAAGTTAAATGGCTGCGATTGTGTAAATCTCAAGTTGAAGAGGGTCGGATTCTAAAGAAAAAGTTAAATGGCTGCGATTGTGTAAATCTCACCCAATTCTCATAAATGGCGATCAAAAATCGCAAAATCGCTACAAAACACAAATTTATCACTTGTGCTACGTTTTGTCAATTTTGATAATTTTTGATCGCCATTTCTGATAATTGGGTGAGATTTACACAATCGCAGCCATTTAACTTTTTCTTTAGAATCCGACCCTCTTCAACTTCCATTAATAAAAAATACAATTTTATGATTCCTTAACCAAATATAACCATTATTGTTGAAAAATGGCGTTTTCTAGCATATTTTTCCCAATTATCTCAATAACCGTTAAAGTTACAAACTTGAAACTAGTTTCATTGAATTCCTCAGTTAATTTTACATAGGAATTGATTATTTTAAAACCTCACTATAGCCTCTAAAAAAATTAGAAAAATAAATATTTTTTGAAAAATCTCAATTTTCCGCCATTGTTATCTCGGTAACAAAGCGTTTTTGGGGGATGGTCCCATGGAACTTTTTTGTCTACTTGGTGTGAGGAATCAGCCTGAGAAGTATTGCACATTCCTCCTGAAACACCCTGTATAGAGGAGAAATCAAGCTTTTCAATGATGTGTGAGAAAAGGCTATGAAATTTTGTTTCACATTGAAAAAAGATTTGGGAAATTTATTTTATACCCATCCCTCGTAAATGGTATACACGAGCAGATTAGTAATAGCAGTGACTGTAGCCGAGAGCGATAAAGCGCTGGTCTTATTATCAAAGTCTGTTGAAGTTCCTGGGGTTCGATCCCAGTTCGATGGGCTACGATTTTTGACTACAGGACTATCACATAGATACGGAGGAGACGTAAAGCCGTCGGTTCCAACTGTGATCGTCATTCCTCTCATTACCCACACACGTTCTTAGAGCACATGTGAGCATCATTCTCATAAAAAATATTAGATTAAATAGTCAATTACCCATCTACCACAACCATATAGCTAGATTTTCACTCAAAGTAAGAATTTTTACATGCATTTCTCATGGAAGAAATAATTTCGCTCATTGTTATTGATATCAGATATCAATAGATGACAACAGATTGATCTGTTGAACATTTGTACATCCAGTTATAAATTAGTTAATGTTATCTTCCAAGATTTTGATGGAAAGACAATGTTGATGTTGATGTTTCTCCAAGGTTTTAGTTATAAGAACTTTGAGTTCACCAGCAAGTCATTCATGTAGGCTAATAAGAAACATTCAGATGGAATAATTATTATTGTTAGGTCTTGATTGATCAATTGTTTTACTTTTTGTATTTTCTCGCTCGTCTTTTGGTTACATGATAGAATGAACAAACAATAGATAAAATTCATTTTGGTTTTCCAGCAGATGAAAAAGAAGAAAAAACGTATTACAAACTACGATAGAATGGGAATGATGTTTGAAGAGAATGCCCCAATGCCGCCTCCTTTACAGAACAACCAAATGTAAGTAAATCGTGTATTTTTACCTGCTGATAAGTGATTGGTTCATTGTTGACGTGCTGACTTAGATTGATTTTATTCGCCTTTATTTTTTAATTAAACAATTAGTACTGTACCTATCTTTCAATAAATGAACGATCACATTTCAGGTACGTATAATGACATGTAAACATGGTTTTCAACTTTTTCTGATGAATTTATTGAAAAATCCTTGTCTGTAACCATTACTAGGTTCAAATCACAATACATTTACACGATTTTCACAAGATATTGTAACTGATATTTATGATGAATGAGCTACTCAGAGATTCAATTGGCAAGACAGTAGTTTGTTGTAATAGTGACCAAAGGTGAAAAGCATTTCATTGTATTACTACCAAACATAGCGGTACTTGAAAATGAAAATTATTAGCTATGAAAATGATGATTTGCATTTGCTGATATTGTGATCTCTAATCACATGAATAATAATTATCATTGAACTTCTTTTTTTGCAGGTCTCCTATGACAAGTTCTTGCACAACTGCAGCATAAAGGAAAGTGACTAAGATACTGTTTAAAAGACTTGAGTGATGGGAATTATGTGCTTTATTAATGGTCTTATGCGAAAACCCTTTGAGTGTTCACTAGAGTTTCTTCTAATGCACAATTTGCATGTTGTTATTGTTCAGTGATGTCTCTACTTGATTATAACGAATTTGATCACGTGTTGCTTCAATTAAAATAATAATGTGATTACTATTGTGCATATCAAATGAAGAAGATAAATATTTATAATTGTTAATTATTGTTAAAAACTATTCTTGTTATTTATACATTTACATTTGGAGTACTATATAATTAAAAAGGTATTAATGTGCATGCTATTTTTCTCGTAGTTACTTAGCACAGACAAAATATTATATAATTGAGTAAATACAATTTACAACTTTATATTATCCTTTTTTGAAACGTCACCTCGCTTTATTATATCCATTCTATTCTAGACTAAATGCAAAACTCAGGAAAACGTAAATTTGTAAGAAGTATAAAGTAGGAATATAAACGTTATTTATAAGTTCGTGTTGATAAGTTCCTACTCCCATTTACCTCTCATACGTCTAGGACTAATACTTGGCTTCAAACTCAGAAAAAATACGTAGGCTAGCTTATTCATCGAAGATCGAAGGCAAGATATCCACTTATGGAGGATGTGTCTGAATCAATTTCCCTGATAAGTAAAACTTTATGAAAGTTACGCTTCTACGTTTTTTGTTACATAAAAATTTAGAAGCCTGCTCTAGCACAGGAAAAAGTCCTGTGAATACTATGTATTCACATAGTAGAACTAATTTTTCTTGATCTAAGGACAGTAGTACCATTGAGTGCCATTTTCTAACTGGCGAAATATACCGGTAATGATAAATTGGAATGGAAAAATATTTTGGTTCATATCTGGAAACAGAATCTCAGTTGAAGAATTTTTCAATTTTCTTGAAGACAGTGAAACTTGTATTTTCGTACTTTAAATGTGAATAATTTAGGCTACTATAGAATAACTATCGGCACACTCAGGTTTTAATTGAGTTCCAATATCATTGGAAATAATTGTATGAGAAACCTATTTACATAGACTGTAACTACTACGCTCTACATATCTACGCTATGTTCATGGTTCAAGCTTCAGAATGATCGATTTTATCAGAGAATGCACAGTCTTGAAACAATCTAAAATCGATAATTCTAGTTGAGAGGACTTGAATGCCAATGGGAAATGATATGAGAAACCTACTAAGCACACGTCCAAGTACGTAGGATGAAAGGTTTTTCTATTTAAAAAAATTGAAAATAAATTTTATCAAGATTTTCTTTCTGAACAATATGTACCGGTATCTTGAAAATCTAAGATAGGAACATTTAATAACTCATATCCAGAAACCAATCCTTTTCGAGTTACAGCACTTCAAAGATATAAATTTATGAAGGTGAAGATGAAAAATATGAAGGTTTCAAATTATTTTAACATATAAAATAGCCTGAGGAATCGTTTAAAATATGTTTCAATAAGTACTTTTTTAAATAGCTCTTTAATTTCTATATATTTCTTGTTTAAGCAAAAACGAATGTTCAAGCAAAACTGCTTTGAACGCATTTGAAATAAAAATTTGAAAAAACAAATCTTGAGAATATCAATGTTCAACGTTGAGTATCGATGTATGCATACAGTGGAGTTATAGAGAATTTATCCAGAAGTTATCCATGAACTCTGTGCCATACATTTGATAATAGTCGTTTTGAAAATACTTCCGACTCGGGGGGATCTGGGGAGAAGCAAAATGTGGGGATTGAGCTGGCGCAGTGTTGCCGTTGCCTCATTGATACGACAGTTTACTCGAATGCCTCAATCCACGCACTAGACACAGACAAGCTAATCTAGTAGTTCCTCTTTGCTCGGAGAATTTGTAAAAATGCACCTGTGCGTATGGGAGTGGAAAGTTGACAACAGCGCGTGTAGCATTTGCTCATTTCTCGATTCTATTGGCTGAGCAGACTCTCTCTCTCCCATTGAAGAGAGGACTCTCCTCCAGTCGAAGTCAGAAGTTAAATCAATTCAATTATAATACATATATAAAATTAGTATACATATTATGCTGTCTACATTGAAATTCTATTTTCATCATGCGCAGACTAGGGTATGCAAAGCACGCCATAGTTCACACGTTACGTTGATGTCTACCTTTTAGCTGAGTTATAATATCCATAACCATCTATCATTTCATTGAGTTATGTAATATCCTTAATCATTTAATGTATTAGAAATTCCTATAGAACAGGTCATTAAAGTCTCAATATAATACAATATCAATGTAATATTGCAAATAATTTAATAGCAGCACTATATTGCATTTCCTCTTGAACTCTCCTTATACCGTACGGGAGGTGAATTGAATTACATGATTTCACTTCCTTTAAAATCCTAACTAATTTGAGCAAATGATGAATATGGGTTAAATTAAATGAAAATTCAAAAATTCATAATGGTTACACTGGTATTTATTTGTTAGTACAATATATTTACAAATATCTCTACAAAATTTCAGTTTATACTACACCTTAACGTTATATTCAACTTGTATGGCAAAATAAAGCGAAATAAAAAAATAATTTTAAGTAGAACACAAAACAATTATGCACCAATAGATAATATGGCATGTTGTTCACGTTTATGAAAAAACATTCACTGGCATTAGAGTAATGTCATTAAAAATATGCTGGACTAGTACTTATCATTATTTGATCAACTTTCACAATATTCTACTCTAAAACTTGTTTTGATTTCAACGACCATCTTTCTGTTGTAAAGTTCTTAATTAGGTGGATGTCATGGCACATAAAAATGAAAACACTTATTTAAATAAAATTAATTAAACATAAACAAACTCTTACTAACTTTATCCATTCAAATATCAAGAACAAATCCAAACGAACGTAAAAATAAAAGAAACAGTTAAATCAATCCTCCTATATTGATATGAAATTATAGAAACGAGTTCCAAAATTCAACTGCTCGCAATAATAAGAAAATGATAAACAAAATTAATTATAACAATATGAATATTGATTCTGAAGCTCCAATAATCAATGAGTTTCGGATATGGTATCTATTAATAATCCATAAATTAATTTTTATTTTCTGAAATATTTTATATGAAAATTATAGATTCATGTAAACTGTATGATAATAGTATCAATAGCAGTAGCGAGAATACGATAAAACTGTTTCTTTTATTTAATCGCTCAAATCAACCAACAATATTGAAGAGAATAGAGAGACGTGCTTCAGGTACCAATTACTTCTGATGACAGGGACGGTTGATGGGCAGCTTTTAAATAGTCATCAGAATACAGTACACAGATTCAAAATATCTTTAAAGCTACAGCTTTTCAGGTATTGAATGGCTGAACAATAAATATCAATATTTAAAGATTACTCAAAGCATATAGAAAAGCTGCCTTTCATTTCTAAACAACTCTAATTTTTCATTTACAAGGACGAATATTTCTCTTCAAATACTGTTCTTCCACTTCAATCAACACATTTCAACAAAACAATCAAACATAAAGACTTTACATCAATAAAACATAACCTGAGATTTCAATTTGCATTACATAATAATAACTACAACTTGTCGGATTTCTAATTTTATGATTAGAATAATACATTCGAAATTTACAATTCGCCTCGACTTCATCAACAATTATAATATTGTTCAACTTGAAACAAAACCCGCATATAACTAAAAGAGATTCCTTGTTCATTGTAATCTATTATAACAATATACATAATAACTCAACAGAAAACATAGATTAGCATACCTTACAATAATAATAGACACTAATAATATAATGTAATCATGAAATGCAAAACTTAAGATCAAATTTATATCCATAATAACACTAAAAACTCATAACAATATACATATTTCATTAATGAGGACTAAAATTAACATTGATCGACTTTTTCTTGAGTTAATGATTTATTTATCCACGATAGCCTAATCTAATAATTCGCGTGCATCTAGAAGTAATTCATGTCACACCCTTTCACGAAAAGCTACAAATGATTTTTTGTGTTTGAAAAATTAACTCATTTACGTGCAAGAGAGTGCCTTTGAAAACAAACTGATGAGAAGACCTACTCGTTTGAAATGTCTAGTAAAAAAACACTTTCACTACAATTTATATTACTAATACATTTTTGGAAGAGTTAGTTCAAATTAAAAATTAGGAAACTAAGACAAAAAATTATTTAACCATTTCTTTATAATCTATCATGAAAGTATGAATTATAGGTTGATAAACGATTATTATTTGTACCGTATATAGAAAATCTCAACGAATTAATAGAAGTAGTAACATGAAATGAGATCTTCAAAGTATGATAAAATGTTCTGTTATCATTAAATTTATTCCCTTTTACAAAAATCCACTCCAATTACACTTATTACCCTAGCTTGTGGAAAAATTTGGAAACTATGAAATCAGTAATAATCATGAACTACTTGCTAGATGCAGGAAAAGTGCCTTTTACTACTACGGATACTCTACATTTGCTACGATAGACAGTGTTTACGCTAGGGAGCAAGATAGGAACTGTGAATGAAACTGACGTTTCTTAACAACTATTTGACACGTGCTCAATTCATAAGAGAAGGCACAATGTTCCTCAATTACGACCACACTTCTCACAACTTCTGCTAACACTAAAACATCAATGTTGTAATTGATAATTATTATGTTTTTAATGCAATATCAATCATCAATTGATTATATTTAGACGGAGCAGTTACTATATGCGTCCAAGCATGGCTAAACAATTTTTATCATCGGTATTTCTTCCAAGAGAAATAATTTATTTCACACGGAACTTGAACATTACATGAAACAATAAAGAAATCATGTATCTTGAATGATCTATACTAATAAATTATAAGAGAGCAACAAAACAATAATAGTTCCTTTTTCACCAGGAAAAAACAATTCAATATTTAGGTGATTAATGATTTCACCAATGAATCGGCAACTTAAATATTTCAACAATAAATTAAATTTTAGAGAAAATGTTAAATGCCTCATAACCAGAAAAATTTTGAAGAATATTTTCGAACATTTTACAGTGTCAAGAAGGCGATCAGTTGAGGAACTGCACACAACATGTAGGAACCACATTTCACAAACATAACCATATTTTCACTACAGAACATACGTACACCAAATAATTGAATTATTTTAAAGTAACAGATAGTACATTAAGAACACAGACTCTTTACAATGATTGCTACTATGAGATGGGGAAATCAGACGATTTCAAGCTAATATGGCACCGCTTTATATAGGCTACCCAACTCCATCTTTTTCACACGAGTATTTATGTTTCATATTCTAATAAAATTTCAACAAAAATTTAAGATTTGAAAATTTGAAGTATTAATTGAAACAATGTGAAACATTACGGTACCTACTTATGTTGTGAATATTTTTCCTGTTGTGTAAAATTAAATGTCATGAACTTCTAGAATAAGACTGAAAGCAAAGCACCATTTATCTGTTTATTTACATTATTTCTAGTAATAGTTTTTTAAATAATTGTTTGCAATTGAACGATCATCCTGCATGCCAATCACATCAAAATATAACAAAAGCACCTTTCTATAGACAAACCGTCGCCGCACCAATCAATATCTCCAATGTCAACAACTCTGATAAATACTTTATATAAAGCCTCACTCCACAACAATTAACACTACAGTTAACTCTATACATTTTCGAGGGTATTCTATGCAATAACTCATTTTCTATAATATACTGTAATATCGATTGTATACTACCCAGATTATCACACATTCACAAGCTCAGGCATGCACAATCACATATTCTTTTATGTGAAAAACATGTAAGATGTTACAGAAATTCAATTTGCTCCAAAGCATATTGCTCGCAGATGAGTGGAAACTAATCGCAAATAGATAATGGAACAACACCGACTCTGTGAAACATGCTGCGGCATGCAAAATCAACTCTCAACAATCACTAACACTTAGCACAAAACATGTGCGTAGTTGGCTATGCTAAGAAAATATCGTGTAAATCAACAGATATTCATAAAAATTTACAAAACATGATTCACAATGCTGCTGTGCTTCTTCCGTTTTATAATCTCAGTTTTTATTCTTAAAGTGTAAAAAAATAAGTACTTTCATAGTCTGTCAAAAAGACTGAATTCACAATAACATTGTACTACAAAAGTTCTACGTGGTATTGCAAATATCACTTATTTATATCTATTACTGTTTACAATAAACAACTATTTTTTTTTCATTAGACTGTTCTATTTTCAGATATACTAAATACAAAACAGTAATAATTTCACTAGATTATGTACATACTAACATTCAACACGACTATATTTTAGATACCAATATTGTTTCAGTGCTTATACATAGCGTTTCCAACTATACATTTTCCATAGTTACTAATACATGTTATTATTGTATTTATCTAGATGCTCATTCATAAATTTATAAGAAATAAATAATTCTACTCCTGTTTTTCCTGAATTTCTCAATAGTACTGTGCAGTCGCTTGAAAATATTAACCAGATTTTAGATTTTTTTATATGGAAGAAATAAGATTTCTGAGTATGGAAGAATTTCAAGTTTGAGTTACTCGGAATTGGAGTATGGAATATTAATTTGAACTTAGAAAGCAACATCACCTCGCATCTCAGAGGTATCATAATTACTTTGAAAATACTCGGATTTATGTGATTCTCTTGATTATTTCAACTTTAATTATGATTCCAAATTATAAGCAACGTTCAATTGGCAACTTTTTTCTGAGTGGCAAGATAATAACAATTAATTTATCAAACTCTTGTGTTTTTCAACAATTTTTATACTTTTTATTTTTGATTAATTTATCAACTTATAATTTTAATATTGTTCATATTTTTGTAACAAGCTAGACAACTCATGAAAATACGTGTTGTTCATTCACTAAATACAGTAAGTTACTTATAATTATGTCTAGTTCATACATGAATTGTGTACTACATTTTAATACCTGTAATCAGTTGTACATAAATGCACTTATATGTACAGAAACATGAACAAATAGCGAATAGAATATTCCAATCTAAGTTATTCATAATTAACTAGCTACAAACAATTTGATAGAATAGACAGATAAATTATATCTAGTATAATTATATTGTACATTTGATTGTTTTCTAGATGTTTGAAAATCATTTCATCTATAAGACTTTAAATTTTATATATATATATTACTATTGTAAAAATATGGAAGCCGTACTGAAGAAAGGGAAGCCTGGCCAGTATAATCTGAAATTGCAGTCTGTTGTACTTATTGGAGAATGGATAATATTCACAAGGCCAACAAATTTCAATTTGTACTATAGGTGATAAAAGATTCAATATCACGTGGTTTTGTACATATTTCGGGAAAAGAAAGTATTGGTCAAGCTTAAACTACTCCTAATTTACTATCAAATACAAAAAATAATTACATCTATACGTGTAATGAATTGTCTTGATTGGAGTATTGTTTCATAATTTTCAACAGAATGAGATAGCAGAACATAATACTGGGTGTGCACTGGAATACTGTCTGAATAAGAGTTACTTTTTCGAATGCAATGATAAAATCTTGAAAATTTAGGATAAATAACTAAAATAGAGATATGAAAAGTGATAAAGTAAAATCTACTGTAGATTGTGCATTCGAAATTAATTATAATGGGAACTTTAAGCGATTTCGAGAAGTAAAAGCTATAGGCTAACCTTCAAAATCATTTAGTCTATACAATAAGAGTCATCAGCAGTTTATGATAAATTAAAATCGTAAGAAATATTAATTATGGGAAATGTCTTGGAAGATGATTTATACAAAAATTTGAACTATCCTAGACAGAAATTTTATGTCAATTGAATGACATTTGCTGTCATTTAGAATTCAGTAATCAATCCCGAATTATATTTGTACTAGTGTAATCGAATGACATGATTGTGAAAATTGCTGATTAGCTCACTGTAAATTTATTGTATGATATATTTTTCTTTTGAATCAACTAGAATCTTCTATGATTGGAAATTACCTATTCATACAACCTAGTAATGTTTATGTAAACAACAATCACACAAACACGCAAAATATTTTTTTAATCATTCATAAAAACGCTAATAAGAAAAAAATATTGCATCAACTACTTTCAATGGAAGATGTAAATGCTGTTAATGGTGGAAATAATAATGGAAGTATGATTACAGAAGAACGTTTTTGTTTTACTGGTTTGCTAGAATTGAAGCTATTGATATGTATTCCATATATGATTCCTATAATGGAGAATTAATCAATATAATATTCCAACAATAATAATCTGTGTGAAATAAACCCTTAATATGTGAATCACTAACACAAGATCACTAGAGAGCATCATGTTCGATCTATACAAGTATAGAAAACTTGGAAAATTGATGACCTGAGAATACTCTTTAGCGTAAAAGAGCAACTTTAATGTCTGTAAGTCATGACTCGCTTCAAATAGAGGAAGTGACTCTTCCAAATAAATATATTCCACCAGACTAAATTTAAAGTAATTAATCCTAATTGGTGGGATCGATAGATCTGTCCAATAAATCATTTTAAATGCATGAATAATTTAATAGTTTTGCATAAATATGGCCAATGCTGAAATAAGACGAGTACAAAAATCTAAGCTTTAAAAATTCTATCAATAATAATTGAGACCTGAGTAAGAATGCTAGAAATGGGTATTTTCCTGAGAGTAAGACTAGTCTGAAGTAAAAAACCTCAAGAGAGCGATATGAGTATTGTTGTTCAACTGTGCCTAGATAATGTTTTCATAACTATCAGTTTTAATTAACAGCAACAATCACTTAAAGTACAACATTAGCAAAAAAGTTCTAAAAATATACTACAGACTCCTGAGTAAGAAATACAGGACAAGTATAAGCTATTTGAAAAGAAAGTAACAGAACCCTTAATCTGTACAATTACCAATAAAAAGATAATTGAACTAATGCACCTACAATAAAAGTAGAGAAAAAAAATTATTCTATTAGATACTTAATCAAGAGTCTGCTGAGTAATGGTTTCCAGTATATTGATGACATGATAGAGAGTATGAAAAGATGATAAATAATCTGTAATAAATAACTCACATAAAATATATTCATAAAAATTAAAAAAACTTTCAACAAAATATGGAATAATAATATAACTATTGATCTGGATAGTATAGCCTATCTGAGGAGGTAGATTGTGAGGAAATAATACTTGATACATATTCAATACAGATAACTATGAGGTAGTATCATCGGAATATCATCTGATCATATCTTAAAAACTACAACAGACGATAAACTATCATGTAGAGGTAGATAACTGTTATAGACAATGGAATAAATAATGCATAGAAAATTACAATCCTACTTTCAAATGCCTTTTTAGAGAGTGAATCGGATACAAAACTAACATAAATAATATCAATGTTTCTAGACAAGCAATGCGTTTTTGAAAGTAGGCTTAACATCTTTGCAGGTACTGCGTGTTATTTCAATGGAAATATTTCAAATTAAATAGAAAATTAACTATCGTTTGAATATGTAGGCCTGAGATGTCGATATCAATGTGTATAATATATATTTTCTGACTATTAAAGTGTTTAATACCATAAGGTTCTTTGTATAATGTAAATATGTAAGAAAAATCAAAACCCTAGTACGGTATTGAAAAGTCATGAATATTGCAAGGGGTGTGATCGATACTGAATACAAAAATTAACATGAAAATATCAGTGTATGTATAAATATACTGTATAATATATATTTATATATTCTATAACAATAATCACCCGTGTGAATACGAACAATCGGCTATACTGATGATATGCCGCTTGCTTGGATAGAATTTCACGCTGTATTGTCGTTCATTATTATGCTATCACTTAATATACTACAACTTCAACAATGATTCTATATATCTATATAAATGGGAAGGTGTTCCAAACAATTATGGCAAGTAGCATCATATATATGTAGGTGTGAGTCGGTCCATAAAGTAGAAAAAAGTGTATGTTGAGGTAGTCTGGTTACTCTAGCTTTTCAAACGGAAATTTTCATTGAAAAAAAAATTAGAAAATCCTTCTATGAACCCGTACAATATTTTTTATGATGCATTATGTGAGTAAAACTATTGGAAGTGCCCGGAATACAAAATAATAGACGGGTAAATCTCAATACCAAAGGTTCATGAACCGAAAAATCCACATTAAAAAATCAATGTATTCTACTGAATTGAGAATAATGAAGAATGTTGATTGCATTTTTGGGGGTTAATACTATGGAAGTACCCGACTATTATAAAACAATAGATCGTGTTTAATTTTCTCATGAAATAATAAAGTTATTAATAGAACCTACATTTAAAAACAGTGTAATTCTATACAATAGGAAAAAATTGTATTCGGGGATGTAATACTATGTTGGACGTACCCTGACTATTACAAAACGATACACAGTATTTGATTTTCAGGTAATAATATTAGAATCTACATTGAAAAAACAATGCATTATTCTAGTGAATTGAAATAAGGTTATTTTGGGGAGATGTAAAACTAAAAAAGTACCCTGACTATAAAAAATAGACAGCATTTGATTCTCACGAAATAATGACGTTATTGAGAATCTACATTGAAAAAACAATGCATTGCTATTTGAGTTACACAAAGAAAATCAAACCAACTATATGAATCTACATTGAAAAACCAATGGATTTTTCTATAGAATTAAACATAGTATTGTATTTTGGGGATGTAATACTATGGAAGTACCCTGACTACAAAATGATAGACAGTGTTTGATGAATCAATATTGTAAAACGAATACACATTGAAAAAGCAATGCATGTTCACGTGCAAAATCATCATAATAGATTATAAACCGGCGTCATTTGTACTATTTTCATGATAAACGTTTGGTATGAAAGTCTTACAAAAGTAGTATATTACTACTATTACTTAGTAGTATAATTACTATCACGGATACTAATATACACTAGTATTCGTGATTAGTATTATAAATGTCTTTAAAAAAATATAAATAAAGCGAGTGTGGGCGGAGGGCGCTTACTCAGCCTTGATGGGCTCGGGCTGCTGGGGGGGCTCAGGCTCGTCGTCGCTGTAGTCGTCGTCCTCGGCACCTGACGAGTCGTGGCCGTCGAGGAGGCGGTGATGATTCTCCAGACGCTGTTGCTCCTCGCTCATTTTGGCCGCCATCTTGGCAGCCTGCTCGGCCGACAGCTGAAACCCAGCTGAATTGTCAGCGATCAGCTGCAGATACTCTTGCAGTATGGCTGACCCAGTCGAAAATCCGCGCAGGTCTTTGAGTGCGGAAGGCGGATGGGGCGGCATGAGTGGAGGCGGAGAGAGGGCGGACACCTCGAGGCTGCCGTAGCGACCCATGGCGGGGGCGGCGTGGTGCATGGTCAGGTCCTCGGGGTCGTCACCGCCGCACACACTGCTGCCCGATGACTTCAGCTCCAATCGCGTGTCCGAGCGGCGAGGTGGTCCCGTCGGTGACGAGCGTGCTCGCAGCTCAGCAGCCGATACCTGAACAAATTCAACCCAACGTTCAACTAACTATTCAAATTGTTTCTCCTTCATGTGCGTGCTGTTATTTATAATTTCAACAAAATAGGATGTTATAATCAAAATAAATAGAATAAGATTCAAAAAATTATTTCCTTAAAAAATCAACAAAAATTAATGGATTATAATTATTACTTCTTAATCTTGATATCTTTTATCTTGATACCCTTTTGTGTATCAGTCAGAATGGTTACAGGCCAGGAGTGGGGTCCCTCAGGGATCAGTCCTTGGTACTTTGCTTTTCCTTTTATATATTAATGACTTGCCATCACACCTTGAACCAGCACACTGTGTTTTGTACGCTGATGACGTAAGTATTTTATTGAAAAGTAACAGTCAGCATGACATGGAGTCTGAAAGTAGAAGAGCTCTTGGAAAACTGGAAGAATGGCTGGCCTCAAATATGTTAGTTCTGAATTATAATAAGACGATGCAGATTCCATTCAGGACGGCTCGGGAAGCAGTATTGGAGACGAGAGATGGTAATATAGGTTCAGCAGACGAAGCAAAGGTACTTGGAGTGGTGCTGGACTCTAAACTCTCCTGGCGACCTCATTTAGACCAGCTAAAAAGCAAACTTAACTCGGCAGTATTTGTTCTTAGAACCTTGAAGAAATTGCTCGATACAGGAACGCTTAGAAGTGTTTATTTTGCTGTGTTCCATTCTCTCCTCTCATACGGTGTTGTATTTTGGGGCAATTCAACTCATGCAATAGATATATTTAGGATTCAAAAGTGGGCAGTTAGAGTGATGGTGGGTGAATCTATTAGAGCAAGTTGTCGAGATTATTTCAAAGAGTTAAAGATTCTTCCACTAGCAGGTATATATATATTGGAGGTTCATTGTTTTATTGATAAGAATAAAGATAGGTTTAATACAGGAGAGTTGTTTCACTCATACAATACTAGATATAGGTAGGCAAAACCTCAGAGACGACATTCATCGAACTAGTATGTACGAGAGGGGGCTGAAGAGTGCAGGAATTCGGTTTTATAACTCATTGCCAGCACATATTAAAGCTCTCACAGGTGAGAAATTTAGAATTAAGGTGAGAGAGGAGTTGTTACAGGTTTCTCCTTATTCCGTTCAAGAATTCTATTTGCATTATGAAATGCAAAGATTGACTTAGTATATGATTGACGAATCCGTGTACCCCTTTCACAGGTGGTCAGTGGGATGAAAAATGAAAAAACTTGATGACGTAGCGAAGTTTTTGGACAGTAATGTCCACTCTACAACTTAACCACAATAATACATGAGTTGAGATATTCATTAAATACAATATTATGGAAAAAAACATATTTGGGAAAATACAAGTTGAAAGATAAAAGCAAAGTACTAACTTATATTGGAGTTGGTGGGAGTGAATTTCAAATTACTCGGCCTTGATGGGCTCTTAGCTTCTTCAAAGTAATTTTTAAATTAAAGTAAGCTGAATTGTATTTCATTTTCCAAAGCATAAGGTTTTTTGATCAATGTAATGTGAGACGTTACAGAAGTTAAGTAGAAGTAGCTAGAGAGCCAACTCGCTCAAAATAGTTTCCACAGCCCATGAAGTTTGCCAGATTACTCCTAAATTATCCTGTACTTTCATTCATTGAATTATGCATTCACATAATCAAATTTGAATAAATTGAAATGATTTGGGAGGGGAAGCGGTTTGTCCCAGTGGTAGAGAGTGTCTAATCGGTGAGATTAGATAAGCGACGTGCCTCTGCCACCACTGTTGTACTGGTGACCGGTTCCTCTGAATTCAATTTATGAGCCTCAAAAATCGCTTCCCGGTGGTTCGGAACCCACCTAAAGCAGTAGGTCCATTCATCTCTCATCATCATCCTTCCCATTACCCACGCACAGGCCCAAGAGCCCATGTGGGCATCACCCTAAAAAAAAGATCAAAAACAGATTTTGCCTTTACTATTCACTTAGTTGAAAAGTAAGGTGAAAGGATGTAGGCTACTTTCAAAAATAAAATACCAAAAACACTAAAGATTTGTATTAGAAAGTAGTGAACTCAAGTCTTACCTTAACTCCAGCCTTGGCCAATAACCGTGAGGCAAGCTCGGGATCGAATGGCGACGGCATGGGCAAGACGGGCAGGTCCTTGGTGCTGATGCCGCGGTGCTGGCGACTCATGTGCGAGTGAAGCGAGTTACGCGACTTGGCGACGGTGCCGCACAGCACACAGCGGTAGCCGGGACACACGGTGTGCTTGTCCTCGAGGTGGGTGCGCAGCGTGTGAGCCGACCTGTAGATCTTGCCGCACTTGGGACAGGGCCGCGGATCGGTGGCGCGCACTCGCATCATGTCCAGGCCTCGTCTCGACACTGCTAAACAAAACAAAACAGGAGAAATTAGATTTGAAATGCTTCAGACATTAAAAACTTCAAACAAGAATAGATTGGAGTAGCAGTAGACCAAGGTTGTAACAGGGAAGGCTGCTCCATTACTTGATATTAAATAAAATATGAAAAAGGTGGGGGAACCAAGAATGTGGCGTAGTTCAGATCAGAATTTATAGTACCGTACGCATGTGCCAATATTTTCAGCGAAAAGTATCACATGTTGTTCATCTGAACTACATCATTTTCTGGCTCCCCCACTAAGTTACTATTATATTATAAATTATATTCACCTCAAATCGGAATAATCTTCTTGAATAATCTTGGCAGTGGACTAGATGAAAACACCCATTTGAAAAAGATATAGCTGTCGCCAAAAAGGTGAGGCGGTTTTGTCAGCCTCTTGGTTATAATGTAACCCACTAACAGCTGATGTACAGCATATATTGTCTCTTTCGACATCTTTGACACCATCAGATGTTGAGCACACAAGTAACAGACCTCAAGTAAAATGCCTCAATGTTTGGCGCCAGCTATATTAATGAGGAATTATTCAATATAATGAGTACAATGAGAACTAAAATGGAAATTTATAGAACATTGAAAAATGAATTGAATTCAAGAATGGAAAAGAACATTTAAATATAGGAAGAGAAGGCGAGAGGAATTATTTGATTGAATGCTGAACAATGAGTCCTAACTTGATAAATGCTTCTTGATCTTCATACATTCAAGAAATTATAAAATATCCTACTTTTCATCCTATGATAATATTATAAATATAAATTATTGATACCTACATATTTAATATTTTAAATTTATTATAATAAATTTTTGTACTAATATATGGTAGGCTTATGTAATGTCGTCTGGACAATTTTTCAAATGTCTGCTGAATTTAAAAAAAGTATTTATAAAAAAAATTGTTGGAAACGCTGGGATCAAGGGGAAAAGACAAATAGGCTATTGTGTGTCTGCACGCTCAGAATAGCTGGAGTGATTATATTGTTTAAAACTAACTATATAATTCAATTCATTGATTTCATATTATTATTATGCTCTGTTCAATACGCTGTCATACATAAACAATTGACCATAACTTACTGCATGTACACTCAATTTCATAAAAACAAAATAGGCTATCACTTTTTCAATTTGGGATCAGGGTAAATCAATCTATAGGCCTTAATACAAACAAGAAACACATTTTGGCTGTATTTGGAGCATGCATCAAGTTGAATTCGTGAATCAAGTTTCGAAGTGTTTGTATAATTTTAGCCAGCATTTCAATATTTCATCAACTAAAGACAAGAAATTCTGTTTATTATAACCCTCACTTATTAACTTGATAACTGACCACACATGAGTTTCCTTAACACTCAAACATTCATTGAAGTTTGTTAGAGTTTTAAAACAATAATTTTGACTGATACACAAGAAAATCGTAAGCAATCGATAATAAGAGAGTTTGATAATTCAAGAAAATATGGAGGAGCCTATTACAAAAAAGTGCTGTTATGAAATGACTGACAACGATTAATCAATATAAATCTTTATTGAATCTACTTCAAGCTACATTATACATTATAACTTAATGGATAGAACGCATGGCTATGTATAAAAATAGGCAATGCTTTAAATAGCATACAATAATTGAAATGGTGTTGAAATATAAGATATTATAGGAGTAATTGCTGACAATAATGTATTACAGTTGAGTACCTGAAGCATTAGATACCTAAATCTCAATTATTTCAAAATATTCTCTGAACTAAGCCAAAATTACAAAATTTAACACGAAATGGACAAAAAGGAACAGAGCAGGCAAATTTTATTCTTAAAAAGTTATGGAATTATGGAAAATGAATAGTAAAAAAGAATAAAACTCCAGAGTAACTGATAGTAATATTTCTTACAGGGTTTTGAAGATAATAACTGAAATCTAAATTCATGAATAATAGTTCAAATTTCACATGTTATATAATTTTCATTCATGTTATTTAAATACTGAGATATAGGTTTCTCATCAATTTGAAAAATGAAACAAAAATTATCCAATAGATAGTTATTTCTGGATTCCAAAATTCTATAATAACAACATACAGCGCTAATTGATTAAGATAATTGTCACCAAATGGCTTCCAAGAGTAGCGATAAGATTATTGAAACATTATAGCAGCAGATTTACAAATTAATTTTATTACAAGAACAGTAATGGATCATTTCATCATGAAAATCAAGCCGGCTAGTCTCATATACTATCAAACACGAGCTTATAAAAACTTATCTATTTGATATTAGAACTGATAAAATCCAGCAGTGTTTTCAAAGAATTGATTATAACAGTACCGTATCTATTTCAAAATAGTTTACCAAATCAACACACACTTTTCAAAATAATAGTTTTCTGAATTATCATAGATTTCTTCTAACTGATAACGTTATCAAAAATTAAACACATACATTATTTACACAAACAAATGAACTATTATAGACATTATTTAAAGAATTTCTGGTCAATTCATAATTACAAGATTGAAAATCAAAGAGTATCTAATTACTTTGGTGTTTATTAGTTTTTAAATAAAAAATCATCACAACATAGTGTGCTGGAAACATTTTTCAGCTTCATCTTATCATCTTAAACTACATCGCTTACAAACTAGTATCACCACAATTCATAATCACAACATCACAATCATTTCAGTGAGTAAATGAAGACCAGAGCATTATTCTGAGGAGACATGAAGTGATAAGAGGTGGGTGGTCAAAGTCTAAAGTAACTTATACATGGAGTGTGCTTTTTGCTATTTCATAATTCGAACATCTATCAATCACTGAAAATCGTTAATACGTTTCACAAAGCTAAAATAAATGCAAAATGTAATAATCCAAAATCAATTCAATTTTTTTTACTCATCGTAGAGAATTTTAATAATGCATGAGAAAAAACGAATACATTGAATTCAGAATCTGAATTAGAATAATTGTAGAGTTTCTATTGGTAACAAGAAAATTTGAGATTGCACTAACTGGCATAGATGATTTTCTCAAGATAATTTCAAACCATAGTAACTCACTTGAGCGGTCTAGGATTAATTTTAGGATAATTGGCTGGCTTGTAAAAACTTGAATCAAAATGCTACCAATACCTACGGTACATTCTTCCATTGCATTTCAAATACCGCACAAGTTAATTCAACTTTCGCTGAGGGCGCAAAGACAATGTGTTTTTTCTCTAGGTTGAAAAAATTGAAGAATTGATTTAATGTTTTCAAATTTGAGAAGATATCAACGTCTAAAAAGAAGATAATGAGAATAACTTTCATGCTACTCAATATTGACCCATGTTCAAGAGACCGGCCGATTGAAATTGATCAATCATACTCTTCTAGTAAAGCAAAAAAGACATTCTGACACGATGGGGAAATGGATCCAGTTTGGTCAATATTGGTTCAAAAATTATAATTTGATCTCAAATTGTAGAAAGCATTCTACTCTACAATTTGAGACCAAATTTAAACCAATATTGATCGAGCTGAAGTTATTCTTCCATCTCACTTGAATGTTTTCTTTGCTCGATCTGACTATACATATACAACAATAATACAGAATCAAATCTGAATAAGGCAAAATAAGAGTTTGTGACAATAACATAGAATCAAATCGAATGGAGGCTCTTCATAAGGGCAAATTCTATATTCCTTGGAAAAAAATTCAGTTTGAAAACTAAATGAAAACTTGAATTGGAAATTCACATATTGTAGCACCACTTGAGGTTCTTCATCTTGAGCCACTGTTGTGAGTGCTTGAGACGCATGTGGTTGCGCACCGAGTTGGGATGCGCAAAGTTGCGCGCACAGGTGGGCACCGGACATGTGGGAGAGTCGCGCGGGTAGTGCGCGTCGATGTGCGCGCGTACACTCAGCAGGTCGGGGAAGTAGGTCGGCGGCTCACAGCACAGGGGACACTCATACCCACCTGCAACCCGCCACCCCCACATTATTCATTTACTTCGAAAACTGTCTGTGTTATGCTGAGAGTTTCTCAACATCAACACACCTACAGTGGCTCAACATGACAACAAACTTATCCACTACACAGTTTTGAACTTCAGACAGCAGCATTGCGCTTAATTCAATTCAATTTAATTTATCATAAAAACTGAAGAACAACTGAACTTACAATTAAACCTGGAAAAACTGAATTTACCAGCAAAAAACGATACTTGGTTGCCATGGCAAAATTATTATAACACGTAAAAATTTTGTGCTCTAAAGTTTTCTTAAATTCCAAATTTTCCAGTCTTGGATTAGTATTTTGACTTGTGTTTTAGTGCTCTCGGACTTTCTAAATTGTGAAGGACTTCCCGAAATCTAAATTACAGTGAAAATAATCAATACTTTTATCATGTTTCCTATTGGCGAAACATGGTTATATTGGCGAGGTGGAATTACCTTTTGGTCTCCCCACCAAATAAAGCCATACGCTAATAATAATAATAACCAGCAAACCTGAAAAAACTGAACAATCCATCACATCCTTACAAGAGGATGATCAGAAGATGAATCAAAATCCTATGCAGCACAATGCTGCCAATGTGTGTGTATGAGAGGGAGCGGCAATCAATGAGCTAACTATGGTAACTTTTTTTATTGCGGATGATGCCCACATAAGTTCAATTTTACTTGTGCTTGGGTAATGGAGTGTGCGAGGGTGAATTATGAGGTGCATAAACGACCATGCCTCTGGTGGGATTCGAACCCACGACCGGGTAGCGCTAGTGGACTGAAGGTTAAAACGCCCCAGTCCATTCGGCCAACCCAACTATGGAGCCATAGGGAATTCTATCAATGTATCAAATGCTGAAAATACAAGATAATACTTTTTGTAAAGTAGGCTTAATGATGATCTATTTTTATTCACAATATCTTGGTAAGATTTCACATCATCTGCTCAAGTTCTTTACTCATATGAAAAATACAGTAAATAATTTATTCAAGGAAATTCTAAATTTACAAATCAGCCTACAGATAATATGATACCAAGCGTATTTTCTGACAATAAATGATTTGATAATATGATATCAACTGTATTTTTGACAATAAATGATTTGATTACAGTCCAGAATCAATGTGAATCTCTACCATAGTTCGGGAAGACACACTGCAATACATTTCACATTGTAACGGCGATTCTTTTCAGCTTTAGCTTTCATGTTCGATATTGAATGAATTTCTTGATGGGCTAAGTAATACTGTAATGGAAATCGAGGAATCCTATAAACAGAGTTTTTTATATGTAATACACTGAATTCAACAAAATAAAACGTTTTTTGCGCGCTTCTAGAATGGATAATAATATTCTAGGAAATAGGCTACCGTATTAAAATCATTGCTTCAATATTTTCTATACAAACAATACATTACTTCCGTTCATTTTTACAATTCCAATTATTCAAATAGCAGTCTATAATTCTTATAATTTATAAGTAATCTATTAATCCTATGCAATAATAGCTTTCTAAATCCAATAGTATTCCAAAACAACAGCAAAAATTTGATGGGGGAATAATAGTTTAGCTTCCAGCTATAGGCGTGTTGTCAGCTTATAGAAATATGCCGTAAAATTAATAATTTGACAAATTAAATAAGATTAGGTACTCCCATAATTATAATTATGATGTTTATCTATACTATCTACATTGATATAATATATGTACACAAGTTAATAAATATATGGTATTTTTATAATATAATCAATTTATATCTTGTGCTTCAATACAAATGCTTTCAAAATAATACCACTTTAATACAATGTCAGCAATATTAACAGCGCTTAAGAGATAATAATGGCGATAGAATACTGTGCTCATTTAAAACTTAAGTATCGAAATAAAGAGATTGTAAATAGTTTTGAATTATACCAAATTATGTTACTACATTAGAATTTTGACTAGAACTTTATCATCAATATTGAAGCATCTCTTCAAGTTCACTAATATTATCTTCTAATTTCTCCAAACTGAATTATTTTAATAAACTTGATGAAAAATCAACAATGATGGCCACCCTACAAGACATAAATTGTTTGAGGAATATTATGTTTGTTTTAGAAAATAAATAAATATATAATCACAACTCAGATTGCCACTATTGCACTACTCTAATAGATTTTTTTCAATAAAGAAAATGTATCTTGTGAATCAATAAATAGAACTAACGGTATAACTAAATCTAAGACGGATGTCTGTGCTAAAGACTCTTTCATTGCACAAGAATTATTGCAGTAGGTCTATTCACAATGAGGCATGAATATTTTTATACTAACAAATTAAGTCACTTTTGTCATTATTTGAATTGATTCACACATCCAAATACTGGAGACATGAAGTATGATTGCTACCTTCGAAAGATTACAGTATAATGATCCTAAATGAATATTAACCCTAAACCATATTGATAAGCCATACAAGGAAGATTTCGCTTGGAAACTCATTATTCATCAATTCATAGCACCATGAGGAGCAAACAAAATAAAGTATTATATTCGGCCCCTTAAAAAATGTCTATGGTTGAGTGCAAAGCCTTAGAAATGGTTGTTTGTAATAATTGGGTACTAGATTAACTCTATCAGCAATTACTTTTCATGTAAATGAATAGTAGGGCTACTCTATTGCATCAAAAAATGTAATTTGTGTACCACAAAATTTTTCTGTCACTATAAGGAATCTATGTAACTACTACATGAAGTTTGAACTATTTGAGAAGGCATCGATAAATTGTGTCTATGCTTGGCGTTACCTCAAGGAATACATGTTACATAGTATCGACAGTGCATTTAAATCACAGAGTAATTAATAAATCCTTCTCTCATAAGCCTCCCATATCTTCATTATTAAATACCACCCAGTATTATTCATTTTATTATAATTTTAAAGTTATTGAATAATAATTATTATTCTTGTCCAACCTGCGATTTCAATAATACAATAAATAAAAGATCAACTAAATTGGACAGAGCCAAATGATTGTACTTTTCAATAAAATGGACCATTCTATTGGAAGATCCAAAAGCAAGCTTAACTGAACCAAAAAGTTCCTGTTCTATCAGCAATTGGGCTACAATATTTAAAACAATCAATAACTATTTGATTTCATAATCCTGGGGCGAATTTAACTGAATCAAACTGTTCTCGTACTATCAGTGATTAGGCTACAATATTCCAATTATCAATCAAGAACGAATCGATTCGATGATCTTGATCCTATTTATTTGATTTCATGATCCTAGAGCAAATTTGACTGAATCAACAGTTCTTGTACTAGCCCAATTGTGATTAGTCTACAATATTCGATTTGAAGATTCTAGAAAAAATTTGACAGAGCCAAACGGTTCTTGTACTATTAGTGATTAGGCTACAATATTCCAATTGATCAAAATTCAATGATCAGGACCCTAGAGCAAACTGGACTGTCGCTGTCGCACGCCGTGAGCCTGCAGTTGGTGGTTGATGAGATAGTGTTTGGTCTTGCACTTTTTGCCGCAGATGTGACAGTTGTGCCACTGGTCCTGCGACGTCTGCACGTGGACGTTGATGACGTGCTGACGGAGGTTGCTGGGCGAGCTGTAGACGCGCGAGCAGTAAGGACAGACGGGGACGCGGTGGTCCGATGAGGGGAGCCCTCCCCCTGCAACACAGGAGGCCCCCCTCATCACACATCAACATTGCACTTACTAACCTAATAGTACTACTACAATTCAACTCATCATAATTTATTACAAAAACTGATAGTATCATCAACTCATCATATAATAGAAACTTATAGTACCAATTAATTTTGAATACAATTATTATCATTATAATATTGCAGTTGTGAATTACTTGTAGTTTACTTAGTTAATAGAAAAGTGAAATAATATTGCATACGGTATGAGTCTATTCGATAGAACCATCTTTGCAATTGGTTACATTACTTCGAAATTACTTGAGTCCTATCTAGTGAAAACCTCTTTCAATTTCAGTAGAACCGACTTTCATTGAAACCCAACCACAGACAGAAATAGGAACACCGGCTAACAAACTCTAACAAAACCGGCTAATTGAACTCAAACAGTCAACATTTTGACTGAGTTATCATTTCAATAAACCAAATTCAAATGACCAATTCATCTAATCCAGAGATCAATCTAAGCAGAGCTAGGAGGAATACCGAACAAGAAAACCCATACTACAATAACCAGGCATGATTTAGAACATATCGTATTGAACGTTGGGAAATAGAGTTCTGTGATAATAGTTTAAATAGAATCTGTGATAGTTGTAGGTCTGTCTTTGCATTTTATCTTAACTAAATTGGGACAGTTCGGCATTGTGATGGGGGAACCAACCATAGGGAAATTACTGGCAAAGAGCAATATAAAAAAGAAGAAAAAGACTTGAATATTAAGTACAAATAAATTTGGGAAAAGAAATAAATTCTAATGTATAATAACTTCCCAAGTTGCATACAACATTTTACAATGTTATTTCTCAAATTCGCGATCCTCAAGAGCGGCAATAAAGCAACTCCGACTAATCCTATATTCTATGAAACAGCCAAGAATCTTTTTCTATGAGATTAATTTCAATAAGTGGAATTCCAATCACAACTTCTTACATCCTACTAACAAGATGGACGTATTAATTGGACAAGAATGAGGCTTCCCTTGAATTGTTAATCGTTGAACTGAACAAATACCAGTAGACGATATTAATAACAGTTTTATCCAGAAATTATATCAAGTAATCAAGGAAGATGAGAGAGACTCATCCATAGCACAGATTGAAATCACATATTCATAGACCATTAAGAGTTATCTATCTCTATCCACTACTTCTACCTCAAAAACGTGTGTGTTTCATTATAATTTTCCTACAATCTACATTGGAGCTGACGATTAACTCCAAAAACTCTTTTACACTTTTCTACATAATCGTTATATTTTCTTCCAATCTATACAATAATCATCTTTTTCACAATATATATCATCTTTATCTTTCTTCCAACTTCCAATCTTCACATTCTTTCATATTTTCTGTACTTCACCAATCGTCACAAACAGTTCAAAGTCACTATATCCAACCCCTCACAAAAAATCCAAATTCCCATACGATTCAATTATTCCCAGCCGTTGTCTTTGGTGAGTAGGTGAGTATTTCAAGACATTGTTCAACAGCGGACGTGAGAGAGCGCTGCGATTCATGCGGCGGTAGTTGCTGTTGATTTGTGAAGTAGGGTTGCGGCGGCGGCGGTTGCATGAGGTGCGGCGGCAGTGGCATGCGGCTTGCGCGCTGCCTGATGCCGTGCGTCTGCAGCAGATGGTTGAACAGGTACTGGCGCGTCTTGAAGTGCTTGCCGCAGACGGGACACGGCTCCCAGTTGGGCGCGGTCGAATGGACGTTGGCCATGTGCTGCTTGAGGTTGCTGACACTGCTGTAGACACGGCCGCACGCACCGCACACCGGACGCGACTCCCCCGCCCCTGCGCCGCCTGGAATGCAGCCCCGCTATAGCACACTGCACTCACACACGCACAACACTTGTCAACACTCTGCACAGTATCCCTTGTCTGCGGGAAAATTGCAGAAAAGCTCGAAATAGTGATTGCAATGATAGATTTGAAAAGTTATTCCTGAATCCAAAAGGTGAGATTTATTTTCTCTTTTTTATTACTTTTTTTAGTAGGCTACTGTAGTCCACTCAATCTTTCGACATGTCACATACTACCAAACTCTGCTAGATTTTGTATTTCTATTTGACAAAATCAAACTAAACTGATTGAAGAAAATTCACGGAGCAAACAACACATGTAACATTTAATAAGACAGGCCATCAATCCGCATATATTAGTATCAGAACTTATATGACAATGATGACAAAAAACGGTAAAAGAGTAGGCCTATTTAAAACATAAATGCATAGTCCCGAACGATAATATGAAATCCTAGGTTCAGCGAATGATGATGAACCAATGTTCAATAACAATTGACAATAGGTATAAAAATCTCTCCAATTTCAAACATTGCATCACATAATTTAGCAAGCTAGGATAATAAATAGTTCCAGACACCCCAACTCAATATTTCCAAGTAAAATGGGCCTTTGTAAAATGGGCACATAGAGCATTTGTATTGAAGCACAATGTCAGACATACTTGTTTAAGATAATCAACAAAACTGAAATGTTGTCCTACACTAACAAAGCCTAGATTCGAATTTGCTCTGTTAGAATTACAAAAAAATCTTCACTTGGGATCATTAATCACAAACAAGTTGAACCTGATAAGTACGGATCGTCAGTTCTAGGTTCATCAGAATCACAATGAGCGCACATGTAGCACCAAACTGTGCAATAAGACCACATGGTACCTATACCACGAAATGTCTGCAGTCACAGTTATCAACAGTAGAATATAAGACCTCACTAAACATAATAAAATGTATGCAGTCACTGCTATCTGCAGTCAGTTCTTCTAGGTTGATCAGAATCACACTGAGCGCACACGTAGTACCAAACTGTGCAATATTATCACAGGGCACACCACAAAATGTCTGCAATCACTGTTATCAGTTGCTGGAGTGCGAGCTGAGATAGTAGGGCGGATAAGTCCTGCGCTGTCGTATGCCATGGGTGGCCAATAGATGCACCTGCAGGTACTGTTTGGTCTTGAACTGTTTGCCGCACACCTGACACGACTCCCAGTGCTGAGTGGGTGCGTGCACGTTGGCGATATGCTGCTTCAGGTTGGAGTTGTTGCTGTAGACGTTGCCGCACTCCGGACAGACCGGCTTCGGAGTGGCCGGACCGCGTCTACTGCTGTCCATCATCACGTCCCAGCTGCTTCCGCCACCTCCACCGCCTCCAAGTACCGCCTCCGCCGCCATCCAGCCACCTCCGCCACCGCCGCTGCCGCCCCCGACACCCACCGCCCCTGGAACCCCACCACTTCACTGCACTAGCGCCACCACGCACACGCACAACAGTACTTCACTACAACACCAATAGTCACAGCCAACACACGCTCATATTATGCGCGCACACTGACACATCACAATTTAGCTTGAAATTTCAGCATTGGTCACAAATATTACACAATTTAACTTCAAGTTTGAGCATTCATCGCACACTGATAAATGCTCAACAATTCAACTTCAAATTTGAGCATTGAGCACACATAGACAAAGATGACAAAAATTGGTTTCAAATTCCAGCATTGATCGCACACTGACAAAGATTCCATAATTTAGCTTCCAATTATAACATTGATAGTTACGTACTTCTATTTTGATTATGATTAACAGTCTCAGTTTCCACAAGGCAAGGTTTTATTCAGTAACACATTTCCCACAGAGAGAAACAATTGCCTATTTTTCATCCCCATACATAGTGACACCTATAGAAGACATCTACAGTACATCGACTACAACGATATTGATCAACAATCTAGCCGGAATTGAATAACTGTCATTAATTGGATTGGATTTGATTTTCCTATCACATCCCTCATTGCCAAACGAAAATTGCTTATAAAAATAAGAGTTTTAATTCCATAAGTTTCAATATATTTTGATAAGAATTTTACATGAGGTGAAGGTATAAGTAACTCAGGTTCTTCATATCTGTACACCAGTATCGATTTTTCATGAATAGTTCATAATCTCATTTAAATACAAACAGAAATCTGATTTCTGAAGTAGTACAACTAGTTGAGCAGTTCAACTACTTATGGTGCATTTATACAAGTTTTCAGCAATTGAAAAAAATCCTAATGAGAAAATATTGTTTGCTTCATATTTCATAGGTAAGATTCAAATAATGTTATATCTCTATTCAACTGAATAGACTTCAACACCAATAATATAATACCAGTACAATTGTGTATGGTTCACCAACTATGATAAATTATCAAAATGACATCAATTTAGATGAGGGGACTCTTTTCCTATATACTGTAGGTAGTTTCAACTACATTCACAATGATCACATGCGTAATAATTTCTCTATTACAATCAAATTATAGAACAGCCATAGTTGTGCACAAATATATAATATTAAAAACTACATTTTCCTCTTAAAATACATATTTCATTTGATATTACTCCATACCAAGTATAGAGCAAAACGATACATTTCACAACTCCCAGTTGCTATCAGAATCACTGATTAAATTGATTGAAACAGAATGTTAACTCTTCAAGGATAAAATTCATTCATTAATATTTCCACCATAAGCAGTTCTGATAAATGTCCAGCGACAGATAAGGTATAGAGAAAGTCATTGATAGACGAAAAGAAGAGGCCATTTGTAGTTGAAAGGTATAAAGCTCCCTTCAGAGCTTCAAGAATACTGAATTTCAAACTCAGCTAAACATTTCAAAATCATGGGTGAAATTTTAAATAAGTGCGTTCTCTTGAAACTAAAAAATAACTCCCACCTTTACTCAACTTGTGAGTTAGCAGAGGCACTAAACGTTTCAGTAGTTTGAGATTGTTATTTCGTTAAATTCACCTCGAATTTAAGTCGAATTTGTGTGGTGAATTGAGGGAAAAACTGAAATTGTATTATTATTTTACTCACCAAAGTTGTTATCCTGTGAGTTATTGTGCATTCCAGAAGGCCCCGGTAAGAGTCCTGGAATTCCTAAAAAGCAAGATCAAAAATTAGAAAATCTCGTAGCCTAATTTTTAAACACCACTCAATTAAAAATAAGACAATTTTCATCTTTCTGATCATAGTGAACACATCTGAATACAGCTTTCAACACTTTAATTCGATAAGAATGAGGATAAAGTTATTCCAGCTCCAGTTAAATGAGCAGCAACATATTACAATGAAAGGATTGAATAATTTCTATCATTTTTATTATCACATACGTGATACATGATCGAGAATGTATAATCAGACTGATTATACAATCTCTATAATGCAAATGTCAAATGATCCAACTCTCAAAATACTAAAGGATGCAAAATATCCATAGCCTACTGTACAATATTTAAATAATAAATCACAGTACCGTAGGCCTTCCCTTTTTATGTTTTTATTGGAATATTCAATACAATGATTTTTATCTATCATACGTGTGTCTGTAGTAGCTTCCAACAACAAATTGAATGTACAATGCTAAACTGTACTTTAAACTTTTAATACTTTAATCTACTGTAGGCTATTCTTGAAACTTCTTGATCCAACTTCAAATGGAAATTGAAGAGAAGAATCTTTCGTATTGTAAGAACACTAGAAAATTCATAAAGCATGAAAAGAGCTTGAAAATTCTATTATAGAATGTAGGAGTAGTAATATTTTACCAGGTAATCCTAAGAGAGCGGCAGGAAAGTTTGGATTTCTCGAATGGTCGAGGATGAGCGAGTTATTGTGCGAGTTGTGGTGATCATTGGAGTATTCTTGTGGTTCGGACTTTGGCGTGACAAGGTCCATGCCGCCGACCGAGCCAAGGCCTCCTCGATCGCTCATCCCCGTGTCACTCGAGTTGCTCTCCTCGCCCGTTGAGTGCGCGTCGTGCATCGAAGAGTCCGAGCCTTTCAGCTAAACAGAAACAAGCCATCAATAACAACAGTTTTACCTTAAGACGATACAAAAAATTGATTTGATTTCAATGTTCGAAAATGGATGCCATATTTCTGAGTGTTTTTCTCTTCGTGAAAATTGTGTTATTAGTGAATATTGAAGAGGGATATAACCTGAATTTGTACATTTCAAACTAAATGGGGACAGAAGACATTTTGTTCATTGATTATATTGTATCATTGAAATTGAAAAATACACTGAATGGACTATTATTGTCATCTACAAGCTACTACTATTACTATCAGCTAGGTGTTGAGTGACTTCTGAGTTAAAAGCTGTGTAGATACGGCGATTCACTTAGTATGAAAATTATACGATAATTTATGATAATTTTAAATTGACGATAATTTATATGGCGATACACAAGATGATTATACAAAATTATCAATGATACAACACATTAAATACATAAATGAAGCTCTTGTATCATCATTCATGAGTAGCTCCCTGGCTGTATCATTTTTATGTATTATTCAATCTAGTATATCTCGTTGAATAAATATCTTCAAATAATGAATCACAGTGTAAAGCTCCGAACAACGATGCTGGTGAATGAAGGCAAAGATGAACACTTTCTTGATCTCTGCCTTCCTCTCAAACACTATCAATCTAGTTTTCCAGATAACTGTTTTAAGAAAACTGTTAGTGGATGGAGAAACCGGCAATCCAAAATAGCTAAAAATTAACAGGCCGATCGCTGAACGATCACCGCTGAACCAACGAACTATCAGTAAGACTTGACTGTGGATGTGGAGGTGAACCATTAGGAAACAAACCTCAAATATTCGACTTGGGATATTTATTATGCACCTTCCAGCTAAACTGCTTTGGGGAAGTAGTTGCTAAGTATTCATGTTATTGTTATCAATTCCATGTCGCAGTTCAATTTCTATACTTTCATATTATTTTAATGTTCTTCAAGGGATAAATCAAATATGTTTACAAACAAACCTGGTTATTATTGTTGTTATTTGAGTTGACCTGCGTTGGCGTGGACTGGTCGAGCGCCTGCCCGAGCATGGAGTCGCGGTGGTCGAGCGAATTGTGGTTGAGGGAGGGCGACGGACTGAAGGGACGGGCCGGAAGCGGGCCGCCGGACGGCTGCTCCGAGCTGCGGCTGCGCTTGGTGGGCGGCGGCGTCAGCGTACCGTCACCTGCCGGCGTCGTCGACGACGTGTCGTTCACCGCCGTCGACCACGGCAACGAGTTTGAGGTCTACAAACACATAACACAATATAAGTACAATGGTCAAAATAAAAAACTTACACAGGAAGATGATGGGAATAATAGATACTTGAATGCAAGTTATTTGAAATAAATAACTATGTTTCTTATCATTTTTAGGCTGATTAGGTATCATAAATGTTCACGATACAACCAATCAACATATAAAACTTTTACAACTTTCATAAATAGATGTAAGAAATCGTAGAACTAAAAAAACCCATTGATTTTGTCAACACCATTGATGGTTTAAAGTTATGTATAAGTGGTATTGGAAACATAGCTGTACTGTTTTAATAAATATCACAATATCTCTTCACATACAATCATAGAACTTATAGTAAAATATGGGTTTTCTGTTACATAAAGATTGATTAGGTGTCTATCTATTCAAATTTAAACGAATTTTCCTTGGATGTCTTTTTTTCATCTGGTTAATCAGCACCTGGTTATCAGTTTTTCAGAAAGGCCTAATATGGTAAGTATTAAAAATGTGATATACTTGAATACTCCTTTGAATTTTGCTCAGGATGTCTTTTTTTTACCTGGTTATCAGTTTTTTCAGATAGGCCTAATATAGTAAATATTAAAAATGAGGGACAAAAATATTATAAAATGCAATATACTTGAATAATTCTTTGTTTATGTAAATCATGAGTTTGAATTCATTTAAAAACTTATCTTGTTGATTTTATCTCATAAGATTAACTATTCTTTTATTTTTAATAAAATAAGGGAAAAAGAATAGAAAGGAGCATGTTTCAATTAAGCTGAGAGATAGAGAGAGACTTATTTATTTGAATATAGTAAAAAAATGAAACTGAACAATTAACATATAACTTGGTTGCCAGGTTGCCATTGAAACACTTGAATACTATTCAATAGCCAATAAATCAAGAATATACTTCTTGTGAAGTGCAGGAAAAGAAACACCTGCCATGTATCGATGGTATCACTCTATGTAAACCGGCACTTACGAGGTGAAGACTTCTAATTTGTTTGCATAAGATTCCAGGTAGGTATCACATTTTAGTGACTTGTTTATCAAATTAGTTCGATCTACTCCTGTTGTGTCTATTACTTGAAGCATCAAGATTATATCGCAAGTCAAAATATGCTATTTATAAAATAGTATTATTATTGAATTAACTTATTCTTTAAACCATTGATAAAGAATCTTATGCATAGTATGTATAAGTTAGTAATGATTAAATATTTACATGAAAACTCATTCACGTCTCGAAATTATTGACAACAGGAAAAGCTACAAAAACACTACAATATATTGAAGATAAAGTTCAACAACTCTCATGATTTATAATTTCATCATGAAATTAGTATGTAGATGAAACTCAACCTTTTTAAATATTCAAGGATGACTTTTATATTTGCAAAATGATTTCAATCTCAGTGCTCAAAATTTTATTGCTACATTATATTTATGCTTGAACTTTGAAATGAATGTGTATTTTTGCAATGAATACTGTGGATCTTAAACATCATTGTACAATAATCTATGTTACATTTTAATCAATTGAGTGATAAGAGCTTATTATACTCAAATAAGACATCATGATAATTATCAAAAATTGTGGAGAAAGATACTAATTCGAGAATTTTCAACCCAGTAGCCTATACTTTCAATACTTGAATGAAAAATATCAACTCAGTATTTTACAACGGATATCTCATTTCTAACAGCCAAAAATATTGACAAGAAGGTTTGGTTTCTAGAGATAATACGTTTGACATTTGATGCGTACCAGTTAAACAAGTTTGAGCCCTCCTTAATTATTCAGTCTTATGTCATTTGTCATAATTCAACAGAAGAAAAATTGAATAATTATCATATCTGTCATCTCCATGACTTTCATAGATATATAATTCTGCAAAAGTTTTTAGATGCCATAAAGCCTTGCCAATAATGAAATAGTAATTGCTGTAATTAGTTTTATAAAAAGTACTTCCAATCAGTTTTTGCTATGGATAATTTGTTCGGAGATCTTCTAACTCATTTAATGCAACATGGAAAAATTCAATGCAGAAATACAAGTTTGTTTCTTTGTATCAGATAAAAATATCAAGAATTAAACATTCATTGGAGTAATACTTACAGGTAATAGTTTCTGATGATCCTTGGTTGGAACATCAGCGAGGCCTCTGACCTGGAGTGTTTGTGCAGTCTTTAAAAAGTCTGTGAGTTGTTCTTGTCCAATGTGCACTTCGCCATTGTACATGAACCTGAGGAGGGCTTCCATGTCTTGTTCCCTGACATCTCGGAGTATCACTATGGGGTGTTGGCATGGATTAGCCTGTTCAATAACAGAAAATAATTAGAGATAATTCGAGAATACATGAATCTGAACAAGCACTACAATCAGCCTACATACTACCAAGGAAATTGAAAAAATAATAGCAAACCTATCAATAAAGCCAATATTTAAGAATTTTAATCACATCCTAATTAATTAATATCCTTCAGTAATAACAAAAACTACTATTCTCATGTACAAGAGTATAGTTGCAATATTGCAATATGTTTAATTAAATGTTATGTTTATGTGGAACATAAAAATGTTAATGCCTCAATTAGTGCCTTTAGATGTGTTGTGCATCACCCAGGGAAATTATCAATACGGGAAGAAATATTTTAAAAGTATTGAATCATGATTCAATATCGCCTACGTGGAATTCAAAGATCAAAGATTCAATAAATGATGAAAGTAGTTATTTTTTTGGACAATAAGTAGTAGATTTGTTTTTTGAATGGGAATTTATCATTGAATTGATTTTTATGATAAAATGAATTGAATTGAAACATGAATTAATTGAATATGAGAAATGAAAATTAGGCCTAAATCTTTTTTCTAATTAGGAAAGACTACTTTATACTATTTTTTAAAATTTATTCAAAACTAGATTTTTATTATTTTAATTTAATCTTTGTTTTTTAATAAACAATCAATATCATCATTTATTTATTTAGTAGGCTATGATAAAACTTCATGAAATACAGATAATAATACAGATTCAGCTAGCTCCAAATTTGTGTGAGAAAAATGCACTTACTTTGCACAGAATACGGTAATGGGGCTAGAGAGCGGATGATTAATTACATTTTCTGTTATAGCCTGAGGCTATCAACTATAAATCGAGTCATTTACTAATTGAAATTAATTTTAAGATCACAATCTCATAACAGAATCTGAAGCTACAAGCTACGTTTTGAATAGAAAACCATCATCACATAATATCATGACTTAAATCATCTAATTTTCACCAAATTTCAGCAGTTCTAGACAATATTAATGCAACAATGGATCAAAATAGAAAACAGTAATGAAGAAACATATATAATAATATATAACTTATAATTTGATATGAAATAATGCTCATTTAAACACTAAATGACTGAATTTTGAAATTTATAAAAAACTTTTGAATCAATATGAGGGTGAATCTGAACATGCTATTGTTCCAGAATTCAAGTGAAACGAATTCACTTCATAAGGATTTTAGGTTACATTTATTAAAGCAACAATAATAATTAGTTGACTCGTGAGCACGATGAATACTGTTGGTTTTATGGCATGTATATGTATGATCAATAACACGAGTCGATTGTAAACATTTACTTTTTCCTGTTTAGATGAATGTTGTTTACAAAAAAGTACGTTTACGTAAAGTCCCTGAGCTGTTGTTCTGAGTCCACCTTGGACAGCATATGCTACTGAAGAAAAGTACTTTTATTCTAGTACCTATTATTGACAAGGATGCGTTCTGTATGCTATTTAAACTTCTCGAAAGGTAACTTATGTTAATACAATGGAAAATACCACTTTGAACACAACTGGGAAAAAACAAGATTGAAACAGTTAAAGTCCCACTTGGAAAAAAACTAAAATTAGCAGTAAGAATTTGATAAATTAGTTGTTATAGTGAGTAGGTTTTGGGTAGGAAGACATATCTGTTAGTTAATGGAATACATACTTTATACAGGTTTGAATCAGTCTTTCAAGTCCCAGTTACATAAACTGTTGGGGAACACTTCACTTCATAAAATTCAAATTCATTGAAAATAGGAAACTCAGTTTCTATTTATTATTGAATATATATATTTATAATAGATAAGAAAAATGTCATTTTACATGTATTATTTTTTAAGGGGTATTCGAATTATTATTGTATTGTAAAAATATTCTGTAGCAGTTCTATTGGACATCTGTTTACATGTCATTTGGCTTTGCAGCTCAAAGTTATGCAGGAGATATCTTTTTTGCAATAAATTTTTGATCATCATATAGATATATTATAAATATTAATGAAATATTTACCTAGTAAAATCTGTTACTTAGCAATAGGCTTATTTGTTAACAACTTGCAGATTTTTACAACACTTTAAAAGCAGTAACTTAATCATTATTGAAATGTATTACAGTAATACGAGTTTCAAGTGAGATAATTGACTAATTGTTTCAAGTTGAATTATGAATTGAACCATTTAGATTCAGGTGTTACAATTTAGCAAGAATTGGGTGGATAGCATAAGATATTATATTATCAGGCCTACTGATAACAGTCTCATGTCCAGCTTAGGACGGTAACTTGGGAGTCATCTGTCTTCCTACTTAGAATCAAGTGGAAGTGGACATGAGTAATCAAATTTTGTTTCTCCTGATTTCAACTTATACTATAATAAAGTTGGATAACTAATAAAGAACTTTAGTTTAAATATTCACTTGAAACTACAACGAACAAGATTACGAAATAAGTAATCAAAAAAGTGTGTAGAAGAATCCAATCCTCTCTGTACTATTTTTAAACCCATCAACTGCTTTAATTTAGATTGGAAAGTATTCTTTTTCAAACTTACATTCAATGCAAGCAATCAATGAATTATTGAATGGAGGCTCAACCTCAACCCTCAATCTTACTGTAGTGACTTATTGTGCAACTTCGAACATTTCATGTTATTAGCATTGATCAACAATAAATTATCAACTGTTTTAATAATAACATGCAACTTCAAATATAAATGAATAAATTAATTTTCCTGTTGATACGTGACACTTCAAATATATGTTGAGAAAATTCAATATGAACCTGTTCGGCTCGGTCGAGTAACTTAATTGAAACAAATTGGTATTCAATGCTTCTATTTATGACTTCTATACTCTAATGCGGGATAATTTATTTGTTCTAGCAATAGTAATATAGCACCAACTTCAAACTATACCAATAAGGCAATAAATTATAAATATCAATAAGACAATAAATATCAACATCAACTGAGAACACACGTTCATGTGAATCTCTTCTACCCACTCCACTTTGATGAATCTGAACAAGACACAGCTTATTATAATCTCATTTATTTTTTCACGGTAAAGATAATAAAATTGTTGACTTATAACTAGAATAGACACATTAGAAACTTATAGACATCATTAGCTGGTATCTATAACTTTCACTTCTTTAATTGTTCAACTTTGTCTAATTGCTGCAGACTTTTAAAGCTTGAAATACCATTAAACAAAATATGTCTGCGGATAATATAAATTGACAATGTGTAGGAATCAAACAACAGATCATAATTAATTTTACTGAGCACTTCAATAACATACGGTAACTTCTTATGTTATTTGGGTCTTCAGTCTTATAACTACCATCATTATGTAATGAAAATGATTATTTCAAACAGCAATTAAATTATTATAATAGTACCTTTTCAAAAACCAATTACATTGATAATCATATGCTAGGCTATTATCATTTTCAGGCTTATCTCTGAACTACTATAATTGCAATTGAAGAGTGGAGGAGGCTACAATTCAATTCTAATATCCCAATTACTTTTAATTAATAAACTATATTAACTACTAAGCAAAAATTATTCAAATTATTGTGAGTTTGAAAATAACTAATAACTATATCTTCAATTGTAGGCAAAGCGTAAAAATAGAATAATTAGTAAGTTATGTTATCATAATACAACTCTTGTGACTCAAATAATCAGAAAACTCATCCCATTTCAAGTAAATATTATTGCCAAAGTTGATAGGAAATATTAAATTGCTTCTGATAACATTACCCTGTAAAACTTCAACAATAGAGCCTATTTTAATTATGTTCTTATCTATGTCGAGTTCATTCGCTAATGCCGGTTGCAACATCAATTTCGTCAATTCATGAATAAAACTCAATTGAGAACACGAAGTCTATCTAGTAAAGGTTTGGATAATATAGTAGACATAATGTGAAAAAAGTTATAGGATATAATAGTGGAATATCTAATTAGCCTATATAAGGAGTTCCCATTCTATTCCAATTCTACTACTGTAGGTACCAATTAAAATAACTGAAAACCTATGACAAAAGACAAGATTGATAAATCTTGGGTCTCGCGTAGAACACCGGTAGAATCACCCTTCATATAAAAAGAGGTACTGAATGAAAAAAATGCGATTGAGGATTCTCTAATTGATCTGTTATCAATTACAAAACAATCAATTTACAACTCGATAAATATGAAAATAATCATTTTATTATTCATGCGAAGTATTGAAAAAATATATTTAGAGCTCACCTTGAGCAAGGTACGGAAGTAGGGACTGCAGGCAGATAAGACAACTTTATGAGCAGTGAATGAGCATCCATCACATGCTAATGTTACATCCACAAAGTCTTCTTGGTCTCTCAAATGCCTAAACGAAGATAAAATGCTTGCGTGAAAATCGTTCCAACGCAGCGAGTATTGCTGTTCGGGATCTCCGACACCTCCCATGATCACTTCACACAAGTCACTAATCGCACTGAATAAAAAACACTCTTTCTTAAAAAATAATGCTCACTAACACATAACTATAACTTTCATCTCCTCCGTGCGCTTGATGATTTAGTTCTTTGACTCTCAACCATTCTTGATGTTGATGCTATCTGTACCATATTTTCCTGCAAAAACAAACGAAATATTAGTCGGCGAATCGATAAAATGGATAACATTGCTGATAAGATTTTTCACAAAAACTTCATTTTGCTGTGTAGGCTTACAGGTAGGATAGGGTGTAGGATAAATTTGTAAATATTAAATATTTCATTAACAACGAACATATAGCCTATCAAGACAAACAGGTAGTTAAACTAGAAATGAGATGAAATGACAGTGATGTATTAGAGAAATCAAAATCTCAACTATAATAGCATAGGAAGGAATCAAAACAAAACTAAGTTTATTGATTGGCAGTATAAATTTGATGATAATACTGTAATGGCAATAACTGTTCGATATTTTGAAATCTAAGTCTTAATCATCCATGTAGGACACAATTTAAAAAATGAGCGAATCTACTGGAAGAAACTTAATCAAAGTTATGAAAATGCGAGAAAATCGAAGCTCTACTCTATAGAGCAAAAACACCCCTAGCGAAACAAACCTAACCTCAACAAGAAGGGTGGATTTGGCCAGTCAACAGAAAAAACAAGATAACCAAACACATCTGATCACATTATCAATAATTCACGCACGAAATGTCAGTAGCAGCAATAATGTTTTACAACATAATTAAATCATAACAACTTTTCCATTGAAGCTTATCTCTGATTTATAAATCAATAAACAAGATTGTTTGACAAAGGAACTTATGAATGATAATGAATAGTAAAGTTGAAAATTGAAAGTTGAAAGATCGAGCATGTGTTCAAATTGATAAGTTAGGCCTACCACGATTTTGATAGATAATGAGTGAAGATAATTATGATTTTTTGTAAATAATTGGTTACGTTATGAACTTTGACTAATTGATTGGGAATTCAGAGTATTGACAGAGTGACATTAATTGAGTAGCAATAATTGTAAGACGTTAGTAGCTCTATGCGTTATGACCTATTGTACGTACACTAGCCATCATGGCTGCATCACTGACTGAAGTGCGAAACCACTATTATTAAGCCGGCGATAATTATTCACTCAAAAGATAAGACAAGTAGATGATGATAACACGTAAAGAGCACTGAGGTAGAGAGATGATCACTGTGTACAAAATCGAATAGCGAACTAGAGGTTGCAGCTCACCTTTAAAACAAACAGGCTACTCTTGTAATGAAATGTGTGCTAGGAGTCCGCGCTTTTGCGCACGGATGCCCGACTGCCAAACGAAAGCGATTGATGCTAGAGCTCTGGCGCTCACCGCCCTCCCCACCACTACCACTCCAGTACTACCACACCAACATTGCACTCTCTACTACTCGCACCACTCACTCGCTCTTTGTCTCGCTTCACTCACACCAACGCACGACAAACACCACACAGCGACACGACACTGATTTAACATTATGGCGCGCTCCTACTGACTATTCCCCCCTGCAGGAGTCCATCACCCCCTTTCCCTTCCAATGGTACTTCGTCACTTGCTCAGTTGCTCCTCCAAGAAAATAATGGTACTGTTCTGCGTTTTTCAAACGTTTAGCTCTGCTATACAAAATATTCGTCTTTCTGCTCATTTAAAGCCAATCTCTCCAATACAGCTGCAGGGGATTGTAGTTTTGTAATGGTAAATTAATTGAAACTCTCATCAATTATCAACGTAGCTAAAGATTTCTAAATCAATACTGAGCTTGACTTGAATTCTACAATGTTTCACATCCTATTCGAAAACACAACTATTATGCAACAGTATTAGATCGTTCTTGGAGGTAATCATACTGTATGACTGGGGGAATAAAGTAAAGAAGTAAAGTCAACTAAAAAAGGTTACATTTAAAACGTATTGAGACTATTGAATTGAGTAACATATAGTTATTTTCTTAGAGAACAGTACCCACGTTTGGAGGGCAACTTCCGATTGAAATTTATATCCTTGTCTCCATGTCTAGATTGAGGTTCTTTTCAAGAATCCATTCCTTTGTATCAGGAAAAAAGTCGTACAGTATGTGAAAAATTTGTTTCATACATCTGAATGTTATGCATTCCAAGTTATGTCAAGTGTCAAGAAAAGAATGAAACTCGCGAGAGGAGATGCTTTTTGTTGTCATTTCCCCATCCAATAATGTTTTACCCCAGTCAATTGTGGTATTTGTGGTTATTTATGTTTGTGTCGCCCCAAAGGTTTGGCGGTGATTACTATTATACAGCTACTTACTAGATGTTCAGATCTTTCATCTAGTACATAAATAATACGTAAGCATAACCAACGACAGTCAGAAGTAGATTTTCGTCGATGGCATAACTCATTTGGGAGCCTTATCGAAGAGATGCATGATAATACTGTAATTGTAAAGGATAGATCTGATTTCATTGGTCTTGGGAACAGTCAATCTCTGAAACATCTTGATGATCCATCCAAACTCTTTGAAAATTAGCTAATTCATGAAAAAATATCTAATAAAAAATTGTATTCCGATCAATCAACTTTTCAAGAAATTACTACCCTACTTTTTATTTCCTGATTCAATATATTGTGTCGTTGGATCTAAAAATTATTATATATATTAAAGATTTTTGGAAGCCTGGTTTTTAAATAAGTCTCATAAGAGATCGGAATAAAAATTCATCGAATATCGTGTCTAGCCTACTATCAATTGAACCGAATTGAATTGAACAGTGTTCTATTCACGTTACATATTTTGTATAATAAAGCTTTGGTAGACCAGAGATTATTGACTCTATCGTGCTTTATTTTAATTCTATTAGTTTGGTATTGAAAGCATAATAGTAACATGAGCTATAACGAATAAAGCTAAACTATTTATAGCGTTCCCTTTACAAAACTTTCCAATAACAACTCGTTCACCATTGAATTTATCGGAAGAGATATTTTGGTAATTGGTTTTTCTGAGAATCGGCCATTGCAGGGTTTGCCACCCTACTGGATAGTAATAAATAGCTTTCTTTGAAAATGAAGATTCTCCTTCCTTCTTTAGAATCAGCTTGTTCATGTGAAGCGAATAACAAGTCCTGGTTACAAAGGAAATTGAAGTGAGCCTTGAAGGTGAAACTAAAAAGCATTGCTTCGAACAATACGATAGCAGTGCATTCATGTAGGCAGTACCTGCACTGCACACTGCACAGGTAGGTGGGCTTCAGTCATAGTGCGACCCTTGTCATGTTTAAAAAGGGACGGTAAAGAGAAATCCTACTCGCTGAATGGAAATTGTTCTACCTGTCGTGCACCGTTCTGAATACATGTCCACCTGTCACAGAAATCGCTTTACTGGAAATTACTTTCAAATTTCCAACTGCAACAATTTTGATGGACGTTTTTAGAGCTGGACCGCGAAATCAGGAGAGAGAGAGAGAAAACTAAACAGAAAAGCAAATGCACGCATCCGTGTGACAAAATAGAATGTGCTCAAAGAGGAAAAATGGATGAATAGGAGGGGGTTGCAGTTGAACAACAAAGCATCGCACATTTCACGTTGTAAAAGTCCTTGGCAGAAGATTTTGTACTGAATCATGCAGGGGGATGAGTGTCAAGCAACGTGGAGTTTGCTCTTGAAAGAGGTGGAAGTCCCAATACACAGGAATACTTCTTCCACTGACTATTATTCAGTGAAGAATCTTTGGCTGGTAATCACATGTATAGAACTCCGGCACCAATGTAAATTCATTTCTATCAAATCATTTTTTAACTAGGATAAATATATGCAGGATTGAAATAAGTTTAGCGAGCGATATGCTAGGAAATATCAGCTTCAAAAAAGTTGGAGAAAAGTGGAGTTTCTTCAGAAATCATTAACTAGTCTTAATAATTCGAGAGAAAAAAGGACATTTCAATTTCATCCTCATTCTATTCTCACTACAGAATTTTTAATCTATAGCCTACATTTAACAAGGAGGAGTGGATAGTGGATTAGCACACTTTCAGTTCTAAATATATCCTTAATTTGTAAAAATGTAATTATAGGTTTTCTTTACAGTGTACTGTCATCAGAAATTATTGAAGATGATTTTATGTAGTTTGATAAATTTGAATAACAAAATCGTTTTCAAGAAGATAGTATATGAACTGTTCAGTGGAAGAACATAAATTCTGTGATAGTTGGCTAAATCCTTGTTCTCATTATCTCAAAATACCACTACATCTTATTAGACACTAACTAAAGTCATTCACCTATTCATATTATCATTATTAAAAAAGATATGATTTTTCATTAAAAACACACATAGAAAATGTTACCATAGTTGATTATGGAGCTACAATATACATGAATTGTGACATAAATCTCCGGAAACTTGCAAAACCAATCCACCGATAAGACAACATTGTGTGGTAATTTTGCCCACTCCAATCTGTTGGTAAAGTTGTCGGACCGCAACACTTGTGCTTTCTCCGTGTTCGTTTCCCTTTGGACCAAAACAACAGCATCAACAACTTTATGAACCTCACAACGCTATTCCATACACTAGTCTATTATCTATTCCAAACTCGGGCTATATTTAGATGCTCAAATATGAGCAAAACGCTATCAATGCTACCGCAAAAGTATTTGAAGGTTCGAGCTGTTAATGAACACTAATAAAATGTTCATAATATTCTCGAATCTAGAATTGAAAAAAGTTTCCCCCATATAGATTTAATGACTTGAATTTTTCTAATATCTTTTCTTATTATAGCCTGTTTAACTAAGTGCTCAGTTCCCTTTTTCTGAAAATCAATCTCTGTTAAACTCCTGGAATACAACTAAAACCGGTATCTCGCTTTTCAATAAATCTTTTGTTCAATTGGTGTTTGTGTTTGCAATCTCTGATAAAGTTTACAGAGACTTCTGATTTTCTCAATTCCCATGGCTGCAATAAAATTCCTTGAACATTTTTTGCAATTGAAATTATGAGCTTTTTCATCAGAAATGTTTCTCAGTTTTACTGTTTCCAAGAATATTAGTTATTTATGAGTCTACATTATTAATAATCGAATGTAGGGTGATGTAGAGAGTCTTGGTATTAGCAATTTTTATACGTCTTCATCAACACTAATTAAATAATTTAATGCAGTCAAATAGGCTAATAGATCTCATCGATGCGATAAAAACTCACAAAAACAAAGTGCTCATGTGATTCGGCAATTCCTCTGATTTAGTGGCCCCACAATTTTCGACATCAGCTTCAAAATTATCGTGTGGTAAGAATTTCGGCGAGCATGATTTTCCACTCTAGTAGTTGGCTTACTTGTTTCCTCCTAGGATCAGTGGAGCCGGTATGTAGAGACGACGATGGCCAATGGCAGAGGATTGTGCAGGGTTGATTGGTTGGTTGGGTGGGGGGAGGGGGTTGGATTGTTGAAAGGGGGGTCGGGGGGTCATGCCAAGATGTTGCTGCGGCTAAGTGAATATGCTAATGGTGTTTTTCGGGACTGGCTTCTCGGACCAGGCAGGGACCACCTCTGGCTACTATTCCTCAGCGTGGATCGCGGACTCCACAAATTAGCTCTACATTATGCTATGACCTTTCAAGATACGTGTAAATCCTGCGCTCGCACAGCCAGCTGTACCACTATTGTGCATATACTTGAGACGATTGCATCTGTCTCTCTCTTACCCAAACTTGCTCTGCGGCCTCCGTCCTTGTTCAATCACTCCACTCCATAATTGAGGTGAACGACACTAGTTAGAATATTTCCACCATGCGCATGCTGCTACCTCAGCCTTCCTTTAATAGGTGCTGGATACAGTAGTGGATTCTGGCCGGCCGAATAGGACCACTTTTAAAACAGAAGCACGGTACACACACACCTTCTTAGCTTCGATCAACAAGATATTTGGTCGTCCGATAATAAATCATCAATACCTGGGATGTTGCATCTGAATGGCCAAATGGGAATTGAAAATCTAGTTAACTATTTGAATACTGTATTTGTGAAAATGAAAATTCGGTTTCTGGTCCTATCAAAAGCAATATTTTTTCTTTGTAACCATCCGCGAAAATAAGTGCCTATTGATTGAAATTTAAATAACTTTTGTGGTAGGAAAAACTTTAGCTCTGACTAATATCCTAGGATTCCAAAGAAACAGAGTATGATTAATATGGTTCATTGACTGATAAAGAGATTGTTGTTGTGTATTGTATAATTATAAATTTCCTCGTACTATAAATGATCTTATTTGATAATCTTGAACATGCAGAACATTGACTAATATCGAGAAGATTCATAATCAACAAATGTTGTGCAATTAAATCATTATTGTGCAATTCAATGAATTAAAGGTGGATAGGTGAATAGGTGTAGAGGTTTTGCTATGAGTGGTTTCTTCAATTCATATTCCCATTTCTGTAATTCAAACTATAATTTCGGCAGTGGAGTAATAGGGATCGATGATAGCGAGGCCATTCGCTGATCTCGCCTTCTATTCGGTGCTGTAAATGTTGGCTGACGCTGATGTTCCAACACAATTGCAGATGTTTAATTCCTACACTGCAAAGGTGTTCGTGTACAGTGTGAAAGCTACAAAACGATCGATACAAGTCGGTCTAACTTCTCACACAAACGTCTCTATTTTAAAACGAATCGCCATTTTTCTTCAGTCGATTACGGCGAGGGCGCGTACAAAGCAGAGTGAGAGCGAAAGTGAGCTTGGAGATGGAAGACGGACGGACGGACGGACGGACATGTACGAAGACGAACGAAAGGGTGGACGACGTGAAATGAGAGAGAGAGTGACGGTGAACGAGGCGTCTTTGTGGCAAGTGAGCGAACGCTGTCTTTTACGCACAGAAACGCTGCTGCAAACCATCATCGTCATCGTCATTGCCGGACACGGAGCCGACACTCGAGCCGCGTTTGTGTCGATGCTTTGTCGGCAGAATTACGAACCAATGGGGGTGCGCAAGACCACCCTCACGCGCCAGACAGAGACACAAACCTCGAGCAAGAGGCTGAGGAGTGGCGCTCGCTCTTATTGACATTCTAACGAATGTTTTTGTTCCACTGTTGTTGTCTCATTACTCTTTACGAGCACATCAGTTGCGGCGCCATGGACTAGGCAGGCCGGCCGGACTCGTGGAAAATACTAAAATCGATAGCATGAACTTGCCTCTGCCTCCGGGGGCGGGGTACTTTCAAGGGGGGCGGCTTACCGCGAGCCGCCTCTCGCCCCCGGAATGACCGTAACATCGCGCCCCGTCCCCCTTTTTACAAGAAAATAGCCGACGAACGAAGGGGGGAAAGGAGGAGGCACTCAGCGCGCTATCTCTCACTAGCAACTCGCTTTTCCCCCTCCCCCCCTGCCAACAGCCGGCGCCTCGCGCACCCCTTTACTTTCACACAAATCAATGCTTTCCTTTGACCCCCTGTCAGTACCCGCACCCTCTCTCCGCACTGTCCTATTTGTTCCGTACGGCTCGGGGCAACGCCTTTGAGCCTCTTCGAAAACTCTCGCGCTCATGGCACCCTTCCCTCCCTCCACCCTACCTCACCCCTTGCTCACAATTGACCGGCGCCGCTGGCCAAATTCACCTTCGACATGGCTGCTGGAGCCCCCTTCATATTCGCCCCCCCCCCAACCACCCGACAGTCACCTCGACAATTTTCCTTCATGCCTCTGCCTATCGACACACTAATAGACACTTCAAACCTTCCGGTTGCCTCGTCCATGGCTTTACCAAAAATATCAAGATCAAACGTATACGGGAAATATTGGTGCCTGAATTTTTTCCAGGCAGGTTCTCAATCACTTTCACTTCTATAAAGAGTGCATCCCCGATAGAACTTATCATGGTAATTTAATAGATTGAAAAATACATAATTTCTGGCAAATTCAATAATTTTATATTCTATTTTACTGCTTTGATTTTTTGGATTAAAAGAACGTTATCTCTTTCTACTCGATTAAAATAAATATTTTCAACTTTTGTCAGACTCTTTTATAGCTCCTGCTATCCATGTTTGTACCATTATAGGTCCTTTAAAAACATAATAATTTTATGACTTATAAGCTGGTTAGAAGCTTGTTTTAAAACTTACAATTTTTACCAGAGTCAAAACCTCATGGGAAGTGAATAAATTTATCAGTAGAGGAAGAGGAGGAAGAGGAGGAGGAGGAGGAGGAGGAGGAGGAGGAGGAGGAGGAGAAGGAGGAGAAGGAGCAGGAGGAGGAGGAGTAGAGAAAAGGAAGTAGAGGAAGTGCCCTTCCAATTTCAAACCAATTATTATTTATTTTAACATTGTGAATAATTTACAAGTAAGCATACATCACACAACTTTTCCATCACATCTATTTTATATTAAATATCTAACTATTTTAACAGTCAAAAGCATATTATATTGTGAGGGTGTTGTAACAGCTATAAAGTTGCAGCTAACAAGCAATGCACGCTCCGCTCGTGAGAAGAATCTAATTTGCATGGCGGCTACCTGTGGGGGCAGTAAGTGAAGACTGAGCTCAGCCAGCACCCGGACAGTGAGTAGATTGGCCATTCACGAGTCAATGAATCGAGGCTGATCCCAGCACAGCGCACAGCCTCTGCACTCTCAAGACGCTGGAGTTACGACCTCACTGAGTACAAAACTTAATCGCCGCCGGCTAAACAACCGAACAGCATTCTTTTAAAATACAATGGGCTATAATTTAAGTGAGTAGTTAGCTGCGCCACACTGAGATCCAGTTCTTCATTGCGAGCCAGTCACTTGGTCCTGTAATGTAGGCAGATATTACAAGTACTCGCACTATAGCTATATACAACTGCTCTTGACTTGTACGAATGTGTGTAGTGACTTACAATGTAGGCAGATACTCGCACTATAACTATATATACAACTGTTCTCGAGAATGTGTAGTGACTTACAGAGATATTACAAGTACTCATATTATAACTATATACAACACTATTCTTGACTTATACGAATGTGTAGTGACTTATTATGTATGCAGATTATAACAAGTACTCTCACTATTTCTGTGTATAACTTGACTGAGTTGTACGAATATGTAGTGACTTATAATGTAGTCATATTTATATAACAAGTACTCTTACTATAACTATATACGATTATACTGAGTTGTACGTTATTGTGTACTGGCTTATTCTGGCTCCATCCGAAACATTGTTGCAGTTTTGCAGTGGGTGTAGCGAAACGATAGCGAATTGCATCCTCGTGTTATTCTGTTTTGGATTACATACACTCCCACGTATTATTCAGGATAATTTCGTATAGTCTGTCCAAACAAAGAAGACATTCTGGCAAGATGGGAAAATTACTCCAGCTCGATCAATATTGGTTCAAAAAATATAAATATCGTCTCAAATTGTAGAACAGAATGTTTCCTACAGTTTGAGACCAAATTTATCACTTTTTAAACAATTTTGACCGAGCTGGAGTCATTTTTCCATCTTACCAGAATGTCTTCTTTGCTTGGACAGACTATACATGCTGCACATATCATGCACGTGTATATAGTTAGGAAAACGAACAACATATTATTCCGGATCGTGTAGTATATAAACGGTACATATCATGGATGTAAATATATTAATACTGAACAGCATCTACTTGTCGCCTCTGGCAATGGACTCGAATTCGACCACCACAGGTGGTGTATTGTAAGGGTGAGAGGGTGGGAGGGAGTTAGGGGCGGTTGTGGTTGCCTGTTTTATGCAGAGCAACACACACAGAAATCTGCCAAGTTCGGCCAATATGCGTGATTTGATTCTCTCAATTGGGTATTTTAATCGGTTACCAAACCTTTCTCTGGCAAAGTAGTGTCCTGGCTTCCTGTTCATTATTTTATTCAATAGGAGTGGTGATTTGGATGAGTCACAAAACTGGAATTTCAAATGTCATCATAATGAGAATAAATACACAGTATTCTTTACCTACAAACGTAGGTAAAAATGATGTTAATTTTCAAATGTTTTGATTCATTCTGTTTAAAAATTCATCTAAGTTATGAAATTACGTGGATTTAATCTCAACTGTTTTCCCTGAATAATCAGGGCTAGTGCAGGAAATGGAATTTTTGAGCGTAAGCTCTTCCGTTATTTCTCTTGAACCTTGTTTTCCGTATCCGATCTCTAACTCCTCTTCCTTCTCTTCGAGTGTCTCCCGATTTTTTCATTACAGCGTCTCCTTCATTTGAGCAGGTTTTCCTTCCATCTTCCATGATCAAACAGTCGAATATACTCGTAAATACAGTAGCACTAAAAGGGGAGGAAACAGTTCTTAAACCCAGCTACTCTAGAGATAATTCAACCTTATTGAATGTATTTTTTATGAATGTGTCATCTAACTATTGTACCTGCTCAATCTCGAGAAATAATGATGAACAAGTTTTTAGAATAATAAGGAAGAAGAATAAATGTGATTGAATATTGTGAGCTTGAATTGTTCAAGCTCTTAAAGAATGTTGTTTTGCAATCGATCCTCGATCGTACCAATTCACTCAATTATAGCTCAAAATGAAACTTTTAAAATCATACCCTTGATTGCGAGTGGAGTTATTACATGAATTTATCAAATATAAAACCTTGCGAAGATGAGAGGTTCCCATACCTGTAACTCCTACCAAAGACGATACTACTCAAAAGAGTAGCATCTATAAGAGTTATCGTCTTAGCTCCAACTTCTTGAATTGATTTTGGTTTCCATCTAAGTTTGATTCTACATTCTCCACGATAATTATGTCTCATCAATTATAAATGAGAATGATGAATTTAACATAAATTATGTATGGAGGATTACAAATATAGTACTAGGATATTAGGATACAACATGGTTTGCTATGCCATTCTCTTATCACTAACACTTAGGCCTACTGGAATAAAATAAATCAATAAAACCAATCCAAACAATATAAGTTTCCAAATCTCAAACTCCAATTTCCAGTGGAAAACAATGTTACTTGAGTGAATATTGGAGTGTGAGTGTTGCGCAAAATGGACAAACCGTTGCTATTGAGCATAGGGTGTATGAAGGAGTTTCGGGCGGTTAATTAGTGGACATTTATTGATTGGTGTTGGTTCTCTCTCAAGGAAAACGGTCAATATAGCGCCGCCGCTGCTCGAGAGCGAATAATCGGCAAGTCTTCACGGCAATGTTAACTGTTTATAGGCAGGGCTGAAACTAAGAGCGAGACTTAACAGCCCTTTCCTTTCGCAGCCTCTTCCTCCTTTAGCACTTTCCGTTTTCCTCGTCATCCTTCTTGTAGTACTCCTTCACCACCACCCCCCTCCCACCCACACCCACTCCTCTAACCGGCAATAATCGACTTTCGGTGAAAAGGCTGGCTGGCGTCTGCGCGCTACCCTCCTTGCCCTCTATTAAGAACGGCCTATCGGCAGCAATATTTTATTTGGCACTGTTTGCTGCCTACAGGCACAAACAGCCGGCGCTAACTGACAACTACATTCACAATATTCGCCCCGATTAACAACTCGCCTGCCTCCCTTCTGCAAATTTAATAAACGATCGTCGTAGCGACGCGAGAAGACACCCAAAATTATGGACGGTGATGGATGGTATGAACGAAATGTGATGGCCCATGTAGTGTCAGTCAATATGCAGCTGAGAAATTCCAGTAATGTATACACCATGGAAATGTGTTCTAAATCATGGGTTTGTGAAAATGTTAATAGTTTCCTCAATCCCACATACGATAAAGATGAATCTATAGAGACTGCATAATCATTCTATAGTCTCTATACATCTATTGATTATTGATTAGATGCATCTATTGATTATGTTTTCCTATTGATATACATATTTGATTCTGCATGAGTACAAATAGAAGATATAGTACAATCTTGAATAAGTAGATATTGAAAATGAATATTATCAATTACAAGATAGCTGTGAACATTTCGAATATGGATAGGGAGATAGATGCATAGATTCATGGATATTTGCAGTTGCAGAAGTCCTTTGTCTATTCATGTGACAATATATGTGGGTTTTAATTAATAATTATTGATAATTATCCAGCAGTTAGGTACTACAATATCTCATAATTCTTCTATCTTGGATAGATTTCAAAATTATCTTGCTGTCCTTGAATATTGGCGTATTGCACTACTTATCTTCATAGATGGTACATTTCCAAAAATAAAATCCAATTAATTGATTGGTCCATCTATTCGTTAGGACAGATATGTTCTCACTGATTGACTGTACAAATTATTTTTTTGAAAGAAGTTTTGTTAAAATCGAGGCATGGAAGAGAAATGCGTAGAACTGAAAAATGGAGAAGAATGAAATTAACAGTGGCATTTTAAAAATCCCAATTCATTGCAGAGTCAAAAAGTGAATTGAATGAAAAGGGAATCAATACTTTGTTGAGTTGATGCTTGTATTTTGGGATTCGCATATCGTGCATTCGTTTCGCCTGAAAAGTACTTCATTTATAGAATTAACTGTCATATCCACTGAGTGGTCGTTCATGACTGCTATTCTCACGTAATTTTGTTCTCATCAGCACCCAGCTTTTGTTTTATTTTGGTTCTCTTATATAATCGACCAGCAATGGTTTCCTCATTCTCTTTCAAAAGTTTCCCTCAAAATAAGTATGAAATAGAAATGAAACTCACAAATAGTCATACGACCAACTTAGTGTTTATCAAAGTAGAATTGGTTGTAAAATTATTTTTGGATGAAAATGCTAAAGAACATACTGTACTACACAATCTGACAGCTATTGTGTGTGTTTCAACATGCGATTTTTTGACAAATTTTCGTCGATTATATCTACCTCTCCCTGCCAAATTCTGATTCACAATCTACTAACTTACTTGAAAGTACTGAATCACTACCAAGTTGACGTTCTGTTCTTGCTTCAACTCTTCCACTGCTCCTTTTTCTTCATCAAACTCCTTGCTCCTCCCACTTTCTTGCTCCATTTCCAACCTGCTTCTTTATTACAACTAGAACTACTCCTCAGTAGTTGCCCTCCAATAAATACCAAACTAACTACATAGTTTACACGACTAAGCATACGTTCAGCAAACAGCGAATTGAGGTAGTTAAGAAGTTTTAATTAACTTTAAAAACTTTGTTAATGTGTTTCCGAACAGAGTTAGTGGCGTTATGTTTCCTATTACAACGACGGGTGGCAAGTTGAAATTTGAGAGGAATTCAACGAGTAAATGAGTCACTTCACTTGAGAAAGCTTATCTACAAAAAATAATAAACGATCGTAAGCTAGTAAATTACGATTTTCAAACATCTTTTTGAAATTTGAATACTCTATTGAAGTTAAAATTGGGTGCTCTCTTTATCAAGTCAAATATCATTTCGCATTCCATTCGTAATTGCAATAAAAGCAATTCATTCAAAAATGAATTCATTGTCATTCTCTACATTTCCAAAATCATTATATAAAAAACTGAGGATTATTATTAAATATTCTCATTGCTTTTTTATCAATGTACAATTCCTGAACCACATAGTACTATAGATATTTTTTCTAGAATCCAAATTGTGAACATTTAATTAATTCCATATTCTCAAATAACTTTCACAAATGAACTTTTAGTTATAGAATTCCTGAAATAGGGTTTTGTTTTGATCTATAATAATTTAGTATGAGGATATTGAACCTATGTAAGGTGTGAGGTAATTGAATCTATGTGCATGTGAGGTAATTTGAACCCATTGTCAAATTAATCACAACGATGTGAAATATACCCTTGGAAAACCGTGGGAATATTGATGCAATGATATAACAGATTATTTCTCATAGTAGAATTTGATGGAAAAATTTAATTGCCAATATTCTAGAGACTTCAAGTAGCGTATTGTATTGTCCATCATAGTCGTTAGTCGATATTCCTAATGTAACGAATAGTACGTTTTTTATTATGATTTTCATTTCATCATTACTTGGATATGGTGACTATCCATTGAATTGAAAGTTACTTATATTGTGTTTTCAATTGTGACATTTGATTGTTTTAGCCAAGTTGTGTTCTTCATTCCGTGATACCCTAGATTAATTTATTACGTTGAGTTCTTAGATATAGATCAGCTTGAAAGATCAATTCGCATCAGTCTTTGAGACTATTTTAATGACATAATATTTATATTTTAAAAAATTAAAACTCATGATGAAGTGTTATAAATTATAAGAAGAGGAATATAATATACCAGTTATGAGTCTGACATTTATAGGTGATCTTTAAAACAACTCTATACAATCAATAATATTTGGGAACTGATTTGCAAATTATGGATGATCGATCGCTCATGAATTGTTGAAGAAGTTGATATCATGGCTGGTAAATACAGTAGTTGATACCGAAACTTAACAATGTTGGAGCAATGGAATCATAATGGAATACCGAATGAGTTTCAATCAATAGTGAATGTGGCATTCACGGTCATTGAAGGTTCCATTATCCCATGTGAAATGAGCTAGTCATTTAATCAATACTTGGAAAGGGTAGAAACTTTGAAAGTAATGATAAAATGCTAAGGGTTCTTTGAATACTAGAGAAAAGTATCCGAAACTACGATAGTAATTTTCTTGAGCATGAAAATAAGAATTACTGTAATTATAGGTAGTTGCTATTCCGTGAAAAGAGGGGATTCTCCCTGTTATTTGAAGAAAGTCTCTCCCGAAAGTTATGAGTGTTTTCCTTCCAATATTCTCCAGTTGATGAGAAATATTCAGTGTGATCACGCAGTAATCAAATCAACTTTTTCTACTCCACAGCTTGACGTTATTATCTTTCTTTCTACAAGTATAAGAATACTCGTACTGTATTTCGAAACTGTTTATTTCTTTATTGAATTGAGTTTATATCCTTTTGAATTGGATTTGTTTCTGAATTCATAGGAATACACACTTTTATATAAGCAAATGAATTACAAGTGTCTGAATCTAAGCTTAAGTGTGCTAATAAGCTTTCAATTAATTGTTATGCTAGTATCAGTTACCCATAATGTTACAGTACAGTACGCACAAAAATTATCAGAATATTCAGCTAAAAGGATTCTTATTTCTGTATTTTTCTTTAAATAAGCGAGTAAATCAGTGTCCATCCATTCATTCCTTCAACTTGACTAATTCTTGATAAGATATTTTTCTTATTCTCTTCTGTGGGAAAACACTCAATGTTGATCAAAAGATCACAAATCTTTCAAAATTCTTACTTCTTCACTTCTTAGAACTTCCTCTTTTACATTCATTCTCCACTCCAGCTTTCCTGAATCGCCTTACAAACATAGAGTGGAGTCCTTCAACTTTAAAATCATGAATGCCGATTCTACTCGCGCACATAATGTGTAGACATGAATTTAATATAGTAAAACCCACAAAAACGGTTTTTGTGAAAAATTCTCAAATTATAATAAATTTGTCCTCGTGGACCTCGTGTTAATCGAATCATCATAAAAAAGTCTACTGTTAGCAAACGTGATTGAATGAATACTTGAGTGTTTAAAATAAGATCATTGATGATGTAAAAACTTGCTTTTACTACGATAAGTTAATTGCTTCTTGAACTAGTTCGAGTTATTAAAATTGTGAAATATCGGAATAAATTTAGATCAAGCTAGATAAAACAATACAAAGCTGTCAATATTTACCGAAATGTGACAAGTAATGCAATTGTAAAAATCCTAATGAAAACTATTATTATAGTTTATTTCAAGAGAAAAGTTATCTACTAATAGTAACCGAGGGCATTGCTCTACTTTTAGTGTAATAGAAATTGGGTAACTGTTCAATTAATAGCTTGAAAAGTGATTTTATCTATTAACTGTTCAATAATCCCATTTATGAAACAAATTAACATGAACACTTCTGCTTGCGGTGAGTATCAGCACTTATCAGTCTAATATGGAACTATTGCTGCTGTATCATTTGTTTTCTAGGCTGTAATTTCAAGACTACATAAAATTGTTATCAATGAACTGCATGTGCCTCTCATGACACCGATTTAGTCGCTTGTTTTATTACACTTAAATAGCAATAAAGTTTCAATTTAAAATTAAATACTTGATATGATACTGTAGTATTAGTAGGCCTGAAGCATTACCAATAATGATCTTTATGCTGAATCTTTCTAGCCAGGTATTTTGCAATTAAAATTAAGAAGGACGGAATAAATTTGCGAAGAATATGATCATTGTTCTTTATGCAAGTGTTGCTTGAAAAAGACTCTTATAACTATAGTTATGTTGAGCTACGTTTTGAACTCAACTATGCTCATGTAGTTATAGTTCCATAAGAAACGGGAACAACATCTTAAAATTAATGTAGTATATTTATTTATAAGTATAATTCACTTCGACATTATATCAATTCATTTTTCTTGAGATTTTTACTTTTCAGAATAATATGAGACCTGATATGAGAAGATGAGTAGCAATAACTTTGTAGCTTTTTGTTGATTATGTTAAGGACTCATTAGAGATACCTTATTATCAAGAACATTGAACCAATAATTCCTTCTTTCGGAGGAGACGATATAAAAAGCCATCGATGCCGACTACCTAAAAAATTATCGTCATCTCTCATCATCATCATCCCACTCATTACCCAAGCCATAAGAGCTCTTGTGGGCATCACCCTAGAAAAATTTTTATCAACTTATTTTGCCCTTTTAGTGAAGTTCGTGCTATTTACCACGCAACATACCAAAATTCCAAATTCCAAGATATACCAATTACAGTATTGGAGTATCTTTGTATATTAAATTCTTCCATTGGTTTCGGCGCTTGTGAACATGTCCTCCAGTGAACTGTGTATGAAAGTACTTTTATGTGAATAATTAGCCTAATATTGATGTTTAAAAAAAAATCAAAATTTATTTATATTTTCAGGTAAGTTTCGAGCTAACATTTACATTACTACCAATACTTATTGCAAGCCGGATTTTTGTTCAAAAAATAACTAAATAATAATTATCTCGCCCTTCTTTTTGTTTAGGGTCCACTTAATTTTGGTGATTTGGTATGGGGGCAAAGTATCGTTTCTAAATATAGACAGTGCAGTGTTTTGTGTAGAAGCGGGTGGGCGAGGGGCGGAGGGTGCAAGGTCACCAGCGGCGCGATGCAGAACCGCCGCCCCCCTGCCCACGGGTGGCGGCCTCCGGGTGAAGTGACCTGCTTAGCGCGATCGATAGGCGCCGACGGAGGCGGCCGAACTCACCCGGAAACGCCCGAACGTCTGCAGGTGGCTCACACCAACCGTCGATTTCCTAGTCTCGAACCGAATTCATCTCGCTAATTCGGACAAGATTTTCGGACATCGGCCTCGTGTAACAACAATTAGTGCAGTGTCCACGTGAATTAGTTGCCGGGTAAAAGTGTACAGTGTGCGGGAAGTGGGTGCGATGCGTCCGGGCGAGCCGAACCCAGCCGAAATGCGCTCAGGGCCACTGCCTGCCGAGGCCGACCTAACCGATATTCTTCTCTCTTGATTCGTCCTAAAACCTTTGCTAACGCTCAAATCCACCAAATAATACTTAATCTTGAGTGTACAGGTGATTTTTGATCAAAAATCAATTTCCAACGGCCACTGTCTTCCCCCAAAACAGTGTTGTTGAGTCGAGGTGTAACCTAACCTATAATCGGCATCTTGTTCGGGCTTGGTTATGACCTAGATCCACCCACAGCGTGTTTAATTGATAGTCAAACAACCAATTCAACAATTATTAACGCGAATAATAATAAATTTATATTAATTTAGAAGTGTTGAGTGTGTCGGTGATGGTTGCTATGGCGATACAGGACGCCCTGCCTCGAGCTAGTAGCGGTGTGCCTGCTTGTTTCTGCTTGTTGTTGGCGCTGTTCTGCTTCTAGGGGACCCTGCAGGCCAGATCTGCGCCATGGTATAGTCGAAGCCATGTCTTCTCGCCAACCATCGGCCTCAACGACTGTCCATTGTCTAGAAGAGCCAGCAAATCTTACTGGGAACCAGGTCAGTATGGCGCACCTAACCTAACCTAACCTATATGCCTCCGAAAGCCACCCTCACCGATGTGTCTTAATCAAGTTTGGACCACATACAGTCATTATTGACGCATTTCATCATAATTCACCAATAATCAACATATAAATTCACAATGGTTGATATATTGATAGTGCTGTTATCATTAACAATGACTTGCTGGCTGTAAGTGTAATCAGCTGTTTCTCATTCTACCAAGATCTTGTAGATAATAATTTCATGTTGATGAGGCGCTCTTGGGATGAATGATGGGAGAAAATCAATTGGAATTTGAGGAATAATTATATATTAAGGACATTCATGTATAAGACAAGAGTTTCATTACGAATGTATTATATTATACAAGAGTTGAATACCGAAATCATACATGAAGCATGATCATACTCGTATAATTGTGTATGCAAATACTTCCTTCATTTCCAAATCAGATACGTTATGATACTTTTGCTGATAAGACTGACCACAATATTGACTCATCTATGAGTTTGTAATGGAATCTCACTCGAATGATTTGGATTATGAGCTATGGTCCATGGACAGCAATTTGAATAGCCTAATATTTATTTCCTAATAAGAGGTGCTTCATCCCATTCTCATCCCAAGCTCTTTTTAAGTAAGCTCCATCAAATGAGCTCTTTCCTATTTCTCAATTGCAAAATTCCAATTCTCAAATTAACATTTTTCATAAATAATAAAATTTCAAGGAGTAGCATAAATAAAGTGTACCTATCAGAAATTCATATTGAAGACTCTTTATTCATCAAATAGAAAGTCATACTTATATGGTTTAGGGAACAAGGGAACAAGGTTTCTTGAATTTCTAACGACCACAGTTATCATATTCTGAACTTTTACATAAGGCCCATTCTACACGGGTGTAGGAAACGCGGCGTTAACGTCAAAATTTTTTGCAAACTACACGAGGCGTAGCAAACGCGTGAAGAGAAAATCAAAATGGCTGATGAAACTAACCTAGAAAATGTGATACAAAACCCAGCTGATCAACGCGCGCTCAACGGAACACATTGTGTTGAATGGTCTTGTCTCACTATAAGTAAGCCGAAGAATGCAAAAAAAATAAAAATAAAATAAAATAAACCTCTATCCTTCTATAAACCTCTATCCTTCTATATATATAACAAGCAATATGTTTGTATCAAACATAATTCAATGCTTCTCGAATACTGGAGGTGTTGTTAAGCGGAGTTGCCTACAGGGAGTTTGTAGGGCGCTAGTCACCATGTAATGTGGCTGTCTAGTGTTTAAGGCCAGCGAGCCTTTTCATTCTTTGAAAGAAGATTGAACTTACAAATCTTCCAGAATGTAAATGTAGGAAACTTCAATTTCAAAGTAATTTCAACATCAATAGATTAGAAGAATTTGAATTCAGTTCATTTTTTTGGATTGTCTGGGAATCTAAATAAAACCTTCATTGCCTTACATAAAACCTGTACATTGTAGACTACATTTTACAACCTTAATTATTACGACACCTGTAAAATGTACGAGTATAACATTATTCAGGCATTCTATTCTAAAAGGATTATCACTGATATAACTAGCCTATATTAATATTTGGATATACTGAAAATGAGTGCTTTTTGGCAAAAAAATAATAAAAATTTGAACAATTCATATACCTCATACAAGTAGCTAGAGTATATGAATTAAGGCATCGAGAGTTTTGCTATCTTCTGACGTTCTGACGATGATACTTAAATAAGTATTTTTTCAAAGTTGGAATTATGATGACATAGAATGGTAACAAATAATTTATTGGATATAAGTGATGTTGTATAGATAGTTTAAAATGATGAAACAAGTTATAATGATTTTGAAATACAATAACTAACAAAGACAAGTTTAAAATCATTTAAAAACATGGTAACACTTGGAATTGAGTTCAAACCTTTTTGCAGTTGTAAGACCACACCATACAATGATGTAGCCTATATATTTTATTTCTACGCATGAACGTTAATAGTCTTTTTACATTTCAAATTCTTGAATATATTATTATATTGCCTTGAACACATGATTCCCAAATAATTGTAATTGATCAGTTTTGCAGAAAATTCCCGAAACCTCATTCACGACTCCTACCCGTGAACCAACTTCTTTTGATGCACTTTTGCATTCCTGTGAAACAAAAATAGTTCATTCTATCCAGCAGGGTGATTTTGAATGACCAAATGGGTCATTGACACTCCTGACATAAAATAGACATCGGCCAAGGGGAATGACCTCTTTCTAATTGACAGTACCTTTTATTGCATACCTGGGAGTTGAGACTTTATTCGTATACCAGGTATTTCGTGTACCTGGAAAGGCTTTTATTTCAATTTAGCTTTCTGTTACTTCTCTAATTTTGGGTGGAATTTTACAGCCTACTGAACAATTCTCCACATAGACAAGGGAAAACATATTCTTATAATGGTCTCGGATTCCTTTTGTTAATTCTCTACTTTACCGAGAAACTGGACAAATTTAAATGATAGAGTAATAGATTTCTCTATAATACATTATACTGAGAACATCTTTGGTAAAATCATATCGAATGAATATACCTGCGTATTCAATTTTATTCAAAACTCAGAACTCACAATAATTATTAACATAGAATTCGCGAGCTACGAATTTAAATAATTTCATTTCACTATATACTTGTATACCGTCTTCAAGTTGATTCGTAGAATGAAGATAGATATAACATCAAGTTTCATGATCTATTATAATAACCTTGTTTTGGACTGATGTATGATTTGGTAGAGGAGCAATTTTGGACATTAGCTTGTTGCACTCACCTATGTATAGAACTATTGAATAAATGATTATCAATTCCAACTTACCGCAAAAACAAAATTTCTCACCATAAAAGGTGAGGATTTTTATTATTAGAAGGAGCAAGAGTTTTTAATTTCACAATGAATCAATTGGTATTGAAAAATATTGTAGGAAAAATTAATCATATCTTGAAGCATCTCTTCTCAAATTGATACAAGAAATCTCTCATGAATATTTTCCAAGGAGTTATGAATGTTTTAAAATGACGGTGAACTTGTTTGACAGCTCAGTTTACTTCCAAAACCATTATCAATGATTTAAAAAAGAAGTTTTTTGGGAGTTTTAAGCAGATTGTCTCTTTATTTGAATATGACGTAGAAAGATTGAGACGCATTATAAAGTTGACGAGTTGTCCAAATTCAGGCTCCATTATTATTTCATAAAATTTTTTATTGATATGAACTTGATATTTGCAATGAACTTTAATTCAACCAGCTGGTTTGTTGAATCATCACATCAGCTCTGTTATTACATAAATGAGTTATCTTTACATTATCAAGCCTTGTAGAGACTGTCAATTCATATGGAGAATCTACATTACTAACATATTATTAAAAAATACGTAATAGATGGAAACTATTGCAACACATTTCTGGAAATATGACCATACATGGACTCTACAATCCGATTGCACAAAGTACCTTTAATATTGTAGTACCTAACTTCTACAGAGACTGTACAATCACAGTATAATAATGACTATAGTTAATTTTTACATATACATAGTTCTATTACATATAAAAAAAAACTCATCAAACTTGAATCTTAGACTTGATAGACATTCTTATAACACCAGGAACCGCAATAGAATTGACATACCTCACCACCGACTAGCTAAAACTGCCAATAGCTATAACACTATTGGGATCAAATTATACAATAACCTACCCATCGAACTAACATTGGAGACTGAAAAAGTTTTTAAAAACAAATTATCAAGATGGCTTTTGTTAAATCCTTTTTATAGCATTAATGAGTTCCTTGAAAATGCCATTTATCTGGAATCTTGATGTAGGTAGTCTCATTCTATATTTATATATACATTTTATGTAACTCATTGACTATTGATTATTTGTATTAAACATTGTTTGTTAAATTTTTAATTTGTTAATCTTGACGTTGTCCATGTTCTATGAATTTTATGGCAATAAAATTATATTTATTTATTTATTTATGGCCATTGAGTGTTAAACTCAACCAATAATATTGGTTTGCTTGGTCAAATCTGAAAGAAAATAATAATATCTATGGTATGAAAGATATCTATTATATAAATATATACAACATGCTAATTATTTAGTTCACAACAAGATTATCACTTTATTTAATAGTGCAATCTACACACATTGCAGAAGCTCTGGAAAGTTTGAAAATACAGATATCTTCCTATATAAAGCATGCTATACACGAGGGCAGTACTGTCGGCCAGTTGAATATCTGTAGCCAATCACAGCCTTGCATATGTCTTGTCATTGAGTCAAACAACAACTGCTGTGATTTGCTACAGATATTCAACTGGCCGACAGTACTGTCCCCGTGTACAGCATGCTTTACATATTTTATTCTTTGATAGGGCCTTATTCTAAGACTCACTAATTGTCTATCTTGACTTAATTTATCTTACAATAGACATTAATTATTATGGATATTGTGTTTGAGTTATTTCCAATTTGATAAAACGAGCAGTTGAATATACCCCTTTTCACTACCACTTGACACTTACATCCTAAACCTGAAAAAATCCAGTTAGGGGAATATAAAACGAAATTAATTCTAGAGTGAGGTTCGGGAATGAGGAATACATTCTTATACCAAGTATGGTGATTTAAAATAGAATAAACTTTCAGTTCAATCAACTCTCCAGCCCCACCTGGCCATTGTGCTCTCTCACGACTTAATCGATTCGAGCGATTGTTCTGTGTAAGATACCAACTGAATGTCAAATGTTGACTTAGCTCAGCGAGCCGTACTCAATGCACTCACTCCATTTATCTCACTCGTTCGGTTGCCGTGACCGGCAAACTAATTCCGAATTTCGCCTTATAATAATATTATGTCGAGAGCTGAAAAGTTGATAAAACGAGAGAGATAAGCGGCGAGCAGTCGGATTAATTACCCTGCGGCCCTGTCAAAGAATTCGAGAAATAATTCCGCATGACAAAGTAGGAATAGTCTGTGAAACAACCCTCAATTATTTATAAGCCGTTTTTCGGAAATTAGCTCCAATTCAAATTATATCTTTGAAATTATACGCCGCCTGACACGCTCCTGTAACAATCGCAGTTGCAGTGCACGCCGAAAACTCGCTCTGAAATTATTTCTTGTCATTATTCGAGCATGTGTAGCTCGCACTCGTCCGCTGAATAATTGCGCCACCGCTGATAATAATTATTCAGGAACGCCGCTGCTGCCGGTCGCGCTTCTATTCTGACAGACGCATGAAACACTCTTATCATTTTTCATCAGCTGACAGCCCTGTACAACTGTCTCAGCTCCTGCTGTCAACTTGCTGAGGTTGCAAACGACTGTTGTCCGAGAAAGTCATCATACATTTCACAATATTAATTGCAACCCTTTAATGTTACCTTTCTCCGTATCTATCTATATCTATATAAGCGAAATGGCACTGACTGACTGACTGATTCATTCACTGACTGATTCATTCATCACCAAATTCATTCATTCAGAACTAAAAATCCACTGAAGCGAATGCGTTCAAATTTGGTAGGCATGTTCAGTTGGACGTTTAGACGCGCGCTAAGAAAGAATTTTAAAAACTTTTCAAGGATACGCCAAATATTTTAGTTTTTCTAGAGTTTTTTCGGCGTTTTCCTCATGTTTTCGAGAACCAATCGGTAGAAAATGTTGATATTTGGTGGGCAGGTTCAAACTAGAAATTTTGTGTTGAAATATTTTTGCAATCCGTTCAAGATTACGCCAGTAATCAGGTTTTCAAAATTGTAGATGTGTTGCGGGTTGCATATCTTCCGCCTTGATACGACCAATCCTAACTGTAAATTGAATAGTTCAGCGAGATTATAGATGAATTAATTTGGAAGATATTGAATCAAGTTTCAAACTATGTCCGATGTACTTCCCAAGGTTACGCTTAATATTAGCGTTTTACTATTTTTTTGAATTTTCGGAGTTTTTCTTAAATTTTTCTAGAACAAATTGGCAGAAAATGTTGCAAACAACAACAACAACAACAACAACAAATGTTGTAAACAGGTCCAGATTAGGTGTAGAAATGCTGTGCTCAATAAATTTCAAACCCCTACTGAACGGAATTTGCAGGCGAGCGAAGCGAGCCTTTTTGTCTCAGCTGACACTGACAGAGGTTTTGCAGGCAAGCGAAGCGAGCCGGTTTGACTCACTTACACTGCCTATACTGTCGGGGGTCCAGGGGGCGGAGCCCCTGGTTAGGTGGAGAAGGCGAGCGAAGCGAGCCTGCCGGCTAGTACATAATACAAGAGACTCGCATTCTATTTCAATTTGGATCACCACTTAATTCCTATTTATTTTATTTACAATATTATTTTGTCTTGGATGTTTGATTCCTGTAATGTACGATTGTACATTGTAGAGTTTTCCACTTTCCTGGATCATAGCCCATCAATTTGACCTTTTCACAGATCAACATTGCACTTGAAACGAGCTAATTGGTTATACTAAAGTTATGCTTGAATAAAAAAAGCTCGAAGTGTGGAAATTAAAAAAATTGTCATGAGAAAGTGAAATCAATAATTTTGTTGGGGGAAATGTAGTTGTCCCAGTCCAATGTTGCGAAAATCTATTCACTGTGATGGTTTGATTATTTCAACTAGGTATCACCAGAAAATATCAGCAGGCAAAAATAACACATAAATAAGCAGAGAATAGTTATTAATATAGTAATAGAATAGAGATTTGTGATTGATGATCAATTCTTAATTATCATTGAAGAATCCAAATAAATCGTCATTTGATTCCGATCTTGATGTAGATTAGTATCTACGATAGTATTAGTAACTATCATTACGATCTAGATAATCATTTTAAAATCAAGTTAGTAATTAGCGCATCGGCATTGTTAACATTTTTCAAGAACTACTAATTGGATTGATTTTCGAAATTTTCTAAGAAGTAAAGATAATTCGACATTTTAAAAGCATCCGACAAATGTCAATCATGCAAGAATTGATTGCTCCTATTTGTCAGGCTGTAGACTGATCAGTCTGGACCATTATTGTAAAGTGAAAGTCGTCTCAGCTTCATCAAAATTCAAATATTGTTTTGTAAACTCGTGAAGCAAGGCACTATCAATGCTATAGGCATTTTTGTGGAGCAATCTAATAGAGATCTGCTGTTATCATGCTGATGTTGGCATGGTACGAATAAATTCTTTTTCAGAGAATTCAATTATTTTAATGTCATTAGAAGCAACTATGTGTAGAACTGATTTGGGAAGTCTTCAAATTTGCTTGATTTAGAACCTATTTGACTATTATTATCACCATTCTCTAAAGTTTGAATTTCCAAATGTATATTTATATATATGTACTATATATATACTATTATATGTATATATAATTAATTTTTAAATTCAGGTTTCAAAGCATCGACTGAAGTGATTCTATGTTCTATTTATCAAGGTATTTTATCGAATATGTGAAGCTAGGGACTGTGAATTTCATCAAAGATTTACAAATAACATCTTACTAAACGTTTAGATTTTCAGTCACTTGAGAATGAATCAATAATTTGCTATCAATTTTCGGTTCATCCTTTTTATTAGAAGAATGAGATAGAACGGTAGATACATTTCGATAACTGATGTCATATTTATTTTTGAAAGTCTACATTTGAAAAGGTTTCAATTATTTGAATGATAGGTGATATAATTTCCTTGAAAATTGCTGCTCAATGGTCAGCTAAGCTCAATAATAATTCGAAGACTCATCACTACAGAAAATGATCAACATATCAATACTTCTGCTGGTACAGAATAATTTATTATGGACACTATTGGCGATCTCAATAATATATAGAATTGAGACATTGGCCTTGAAACCCAATTTACATAACTTTACGAACTTAACTTCTTGTAGAGAGATACAAATTAGACATAAGAATATACAAATGTGCTCATTTTGTAGATCTCATGAAATCATGCTCAGCTGTAAGTTGAAATTTCCCCATTGACGTACATGAATTTCGAAGATAACCTTGTTTTGGCCTGAAAAGGCAAGTAACGGTAGAAAAGTCTTGATTTGCTTGAAATGAGTTCACCTTGATGATCATCATAAAAATTTATGCTGAATTCATTGTAGAATTTAATTTTCAATAACATTTCTGGCTTCTCCGAACATTCATTTTTTTAAATTTCATTTCGTGATCATTTATTTCAATAATTACACGAAACTAACAAAAGGAAATTATATCAACTTTGGAAGCATCAATTTTAGAAATCACTACATTCACAGCTTTGCACATCTATAATATTGCTCAGTGGTAGAAATTAAAAACGGAGAGTAAATGAACAAACAATGAGGAAAAGCGGGATGGATGATGAGCGAACTATTAAAGTTTGAAGATTGGAAGAGGATGTAGGCCGCGGACCGTACGTATAGAGATGAGATGAAAAGAAGATCCACTTGCTTAGTATACTATACGCTGGTTGGCTTCAAGTGAGAGATGGATATAAATTCACGTCTCATTCACAGACAATTTACTCATCATTGCGTAAGAGACTTTACTTTCAATTGCCTCCTTGGGGGCATCATCCTGTTTTCGAGACGCACACTCACAGACACACACACGCATCAAATACACTCACACACACTATTTGTACACAACAAGAGGTCAACGCTTAATATACAATAATAGCATAACTACTACACAATAGATTTTACAATTGTTCGCTTCTATGAGCATTGAATAATGAAAAATGACCTTGCTCGTCCTTTATCAATAAAACTAAGAAGCTCCACTAGTGCCTAAACTGGGCGCATGGCTAATAACTTACAGCGGAAATACCGTTCAATCGCCAATCAAACCGATAATAAAAATAATTTGTGAGTTCCACAAGGACTTATTCCAATCTTTACCAATCAGTTCTAATTGTTCTGTATGCCTTTTTGTACCAGCAGGCCATTTATACAAACCTTGAATACAACCAGCTAGTGAGATAGTATGCTTCAATTGAAAAGGGACCTAACATGAATAAATTATGATCGATCTTGCATGAGTAGATGATGTTTCATGTTCTGTGAGTTATTGTTACAGTCTGTCCAAGCAGGCAAGACATTCTGGCAAGATGGAAAAATGATTCCAGCTCGGTCAATATTGGGGAAAAATACTTAAATTTATAGCCTCAAATGTAGGGAAAAATTCTGATCTACAATTCGATACCAAATTTATAATTTTTGAATGAATTTTTTGCCAGAATGTCTTCTTCGCTTGGACAGACTATATCTAACTATTAATTTTTAAACTTTGTCAATCAATAGTTTCATGATCATGATCAATAGGCCAGGTACTTGTACTTGTGCTATTTTGAATCAAAAATAGCTTATATAACAATCTACAATTTATTATTATTCTATACTCTCTGGGTCGTCGAGCTACCTCTATATCAATAATTAATTATTTGAATGCAGATCGTCCAGTAAATCAGACCTTCATTTATGCAACTTAATAATTTTCTGCCACCGGATCAAGACTGGCAAACTCACAGTTGGCTTCATAGGAATTCGATTATAAAGTTTGTTGCTAACTTATTTGAACGAATGGCGGCCCATTAGAGCATCATCACAGACATTCACAACCGAATTAATAAGCCGGACCGAAATCACGTTGCAAGTTGGCAAGCCAAACAGATTGTAATGAAATCAGGCTCTTCTCTCCGCTAATCATGATAATAATCTGTCCAAGCAAAGAAGACATTCTGGCAAGATGTGAAAATGACTTATCTCGGTCAATATTGATTAGAATATTTTTAATTTGGTCTCAAATTGTAGAGCAGAATGTTTCCTCTAATTAAAGACCCAATTTTTAAACAAATAATGACATAGCAGGAGTCATTTTCCCATCTTGCCAGAATGTCTTCTTTGCTTAGACAGACTATATCAATTCTTCGTTGCTTTTTGGAACGCTGCCGGGAAACGAGCCAAATAAAATTTATTATTCTATTGCTCGATCAGGTAACTGCGTTTTGTTATTATATCTTTCCTGCTGTCCAGTTTCAAGTGCTTATAAGACTGGTAGTATCCTTGAATAATAAATATCGTACTTAATATTCGCATTATATTTATTTAGACCTTCAATGACGGCCTCGATTAAACTTGGAAAACATGGTCGTTATTTCACATTCCAAGTCGTTTTCTGTTTTCCATTCATCAATTGAGCTTTTTCTTGTATTGGAATTCCAGCATTTTTCAAACTAATTTGAGCTTTCAATAAGCATTGAAATAAATCTGATTAGATGACGATGAATCGCGATCATCATCAGTACGATTTCTATTACTGTCTTCCACATAATAAAAAACGATGAATATATGAAACATTTACTAAGACAAAACTTTCTAGAGAAAATTAGAGTGAAACCATTCTACTCAACATCGTTATACTGTACTTTATTACTACGTGTTGGTCATGCTTTCAAATTATGTTCATAAAAAAATGGTAAAATTTTTACTGTTATTTTTCATTAATTTGAAATGGCTTGAGACAAGACTGAATAATAGAGTCTTCAACTTAGGTTTAATCAGTAGGTTACACCGAGTATATTATTTATTGACATTTTTAAGTTTAGGGTGACCTGTAGGTCTAGACCAAGACAAAAATCGACAATTTGTCTCATAACTATTTCTGGATAGGAAATATGCGTTGAAACAGACATTTGTTTTCTTAATCACATCTGGAACTACTTAGCCTAAACTGTTTATGAAAATTTGGGAGAGAAATGTTACAGATTCAGCCTATTTTTCCCTTCTAGGTCATAATATTATCATATTAGTCTTCTGTATAAATGGATGAATGAAAAATCAAATGTGTGAGATGAGCCATTCAGTTTTCGCATTCAACAAGGGGCTCTGTATTCTGCTAAATGCTAGAATTGAGTGGAACTTACTTGCACCGCACCTGCTATCCTGTTTGCTATGTTTCCAGCGTAGAGAGAGACCCCATAACATTGGATAATAGTCCAGAATCCAGAAGTATTCTCCTGCAATCTCCTCTGCTCTTCTTTACACCTGTCAGACATCTGCTTTTCTGCTAACTGCTTTTTATACACTCATCCGAGGTTTCTTTCGACTCGCAGTTTTTGTTTTCGTGAGATGGAACTATATAGTAGAAGAAACTTATCAATTACCAACTTCCGTGAATGCTGTTGCATCTTCAATGCTGGTCACGAACCATGCCGGCATTTATTAATCATCACTTGCAAAAAAACGCATGTAATGGTCGAAATAAACTTGATAGTTTTTGGGGACTTTGACTTTCCAATCTATTATTTTCTTTCTTCCTTTCACACTAAAACTGATAAGGATTGTGGATTGTTGAATGAAGCATCAGGAACAATAAGAATAGCCTCCATAAAACTATTTTTTTTTCTTCAAGAAACAAATAATGCGATTATTGATAATCGTGACAAGAGATTGTTGATATGCATTAATGATTTGAAAATAAGTCGTTCCGATCTGAAACCAATACAACTTTAATTCACAATAAGTGACTTTTTATGTTTGTAGAATCTAAAAACATTTGACATCAAACATGAATAATGATAATTTTGTAATACTTGGCTCAATGAGATGTGTATTTAACAACGGAGATATTTCTACTCTCATAATAGATAGAACTAGAAATCAATGATTGCGAACCATAATTATTTGAGAATTGTAGGCCTATAGTATTTTAACTCGAGAACATAGGCTACATTATTTTGATCCTATCTATCAAACGAGTACCTTGATAATAATGAAACTTTAGATTTATAGGCTGCAGTCAGTATTCAGAATAAACTCCGGTTCCCTGAAATAGAACATTGAAATTAAAATTTAATAACTTAGGTGTGAAGTATCAACTACTATTCCAGAATACATTCAATTGCAAATAAGTTTGCTATATGTGCACAAAGAAAACAATTTTGTACACTTGCGTGATTTGAATAGATTTTATGAATAAGTTTGACACTAACAAGTCTTCAATTGACGAGAATTCTGGGTACCTGATATATTTCTGATTTTAGCTGACACTTTCTTGACAAGTTTATTCAAAGAACTGCCCCTATTTTAAACTTGCAGTTCCCAATTAATTACACTTCAAGAACAGTACCTACCTGACCAATTATAATTTTCTTGTTAATAATCTTTTCAATGTGACAAATGCAACTAGTTGAGGCCAATAAACCCAGTAGAAATTTTTGGGAACAAAAGCCCATTGAGTCGTGTCTTATTGAACAAAGAGGTTGGCTGCCAACAAAGCAAATAATGTAATGTGCACGTGTTGCTACAAAAAGGAAGTACCTTACAAATAGAAGTACACAATGAACCTTGTCTGTCAAGAATAGTTAGTTATCTTTGGTCAATTTCTTACAAGACCCTTGGTGCGTACCATATTAGAATAAAATACAATAGCCCACTTGGTACAGTACTGAGTTCCTTACTTTATGGGTGGTAGTGTGTGGAATAAACCCTTTCCAATAGAAAAAGTCTATTCTTGTCTCTTTTAAATCTTAACAATACATGTATTTTGGGCTGTTCCAAGAAAGTTTCAATGAAGTGCTTGAGTACTTGAAATATTAATCCTTAGGTCTTCATCCGTACCGAGAATCTTACGCCAAAACGTTAGAAGGCTTCGTCTGTCTCTTTTTCGTAAAATAACCTACTAACAGCTGATGTTAAGCATCTCTTTTCTTTTTTATTTCAAGATCATTATTATATCTAGGCATCTAAATTACAACTCCAATTGACAAAAAACATGAGTTTTTGGAGCGCTGTTGGAAATCAGCATTTAATTCTATCAAATACAATAATTATTGTACCTCAAATCAAAATCTTTATTGCTGAAAGCATTACAGAAAATTATTGTAAATTTGGTATTTCTTACCCATATTGTCAAAGTTCTCAGTACGTTATTGGAAAAGTGTTGATTTTGGAGCATGAAATGATAGATGAGATTTTGAATTTAGCGATTTCTCTAGTCGACAATAATTATTTAAAAAGACGACCGGAATTTATTTCGTATACTTTTTCGAACCGGTTTTATTACATTTAATAAACTGAAAAGTTGTTGACCGCTGCGGGCCAAAGAGTAGCCAGCACTCTTTGCGGTACTTGTCAGTCGGTAATTAATAGAAAAAGAGTCAGAGCAAAGCAAAGCAAAGCGAAGTTCGGCAGCGAATCTATTCGATTTTTTATCAAGGTGCGGCAAGGCAAGGAAAGCGCAAAAGAAACTGGGCCTTCTCTTGTTTAGCTATCGGAATGTGCGCGCCGAAAGATTCCGTTTCTCGCACGCGAGATTCCGCCCGCTCCGGCCACCAAATAACGTTTGTTGTTGAGATACGAATTTGAAATGAGCCTAGTGTGGGGTTGGGGGAGGTATACATAATGTGGCTACTTACTACCTGCTCACAGATCCCCCATCAGAGATCTCAACACCCTCCCCAACCCCTCGCCAACGGCGCTCCAACCTGGAGTCAAGTGAATTTCTCTTCTAATACAAATTCTCTTGTACCTGCTGTTGGGCACAGCATCGCACAACATCCCTCACCGAGGGTCGAAATACTCTTTTGTGTGGTGTGGCTCTCACACAGCTACATACGCTTCGAAAATTCTCCTCCACCCCCAAAAGCACCTGACAATCAGCATCCATCCCTCGTCAGTCCTTGTTGCGCGCGCACATATTCAGTGTCATTGCTGACTGGCGACCAGAATGGTCGTTTCCATTAGCTGGTCCATTGTTCAGATAAGATACTCTTTCCTCCCCCCGCCATATACACGCTGACAGTACTATTTTTTCTTCCAGTTCCTCGAAATGTGTTGTCCCTCCTCCTCCTCCTCCTCTTCCTCATGCGTGGATTTACGTTTACCTCCAAAAAGTTCGCCTTCCCGCTATCTTGCATGTGAGTGTGCGTTGTCAAATAAATACAAATCCTCCTCCTCACGCACAATCTCTGCCGTTCAATTTCTTCTGTTCCTCCCCTCCAACTACCTTGCTACTTTAACAAAAACCATTTTATAAAAATTTCCTTACGCACAGCTATGTTTTTCATCCAGCTTAATTTATTTCCGAACTACACTCTCCTTCCTCTTTTTTGAAGAGATATGTGATGAAATGGAATGGAATAAGAATGGTTGGATTTCTTCCATCGTTCCCTGTAATCCAAGTTAGGCATCAAAAAATACAAATTCGAGTGTTGTTCCCACTAATTTTATTCTGTGGTAGTTTCCTGGTTAGTACAGCACTGGCGGCTCGTGCCCACGAAACAGATGAAGTGCTGTACAGTACAGTAAAAGATACGGGCACTTCACCTGTTTCGTGGGTACAAGACGCCAGTGTAGTACAGTTGTTTCAAATTGGAAAAATACTCCACTATTTTTCAATAACATTGAAAAGGGAACTCCAACAATCAATCTGACGGTTCAGATCAGCTGATCCGCGGTATGATCAATACATTTCAATAATTTTTATACATTTTTTTAATAATTTACAATATATTGATTTTGATTTGTACGGAATACGGCACATATTTAAAATAGCCTCTTACTTACTATTTTTCATATACTGAGCAATTCTCCATACGAATTACAAAACACGACGTGTAAAGTTTTAGATTTTATGATTAAAGTGTGAGATTGATTGATAGATACTCTCTACAAGAGAATGGACACTTAATAATAATACTATGGTTAAAAATACAAAATTAAATTGTAGCTGCCAATGATCGATACAAAATCTCGACTTGGTAACAACTTGATTTACAAGCATAATCTTTGACAGTATTTGAGTGGATACAACTTCCATTGAATATGAATGTCACCTTCAATAGGAATCTGAATTGAAGTATGTTGATTGAAGAAGTACTTGGAGTCAAATTGGAGGCAGAGTTAGTCCACGTGGAAGAAATCATAGACCTGTAAGAAGTTTGGCAGAGCCTCAAAGAGACTCATGAATAATTCAGAGGCTACGCTTAATTAAAATACAGAAGCCCTATAAACAAATCTTGAGTTACCGAAATTGATTAATTGACTTTCCAAACTGTATTTGAAATAGCTCAGTTAGATGTACGTAAATCAATCCATCTTATGCAAATAAAAAAGTACTTTTTCGATCAAGATAAATTGAGCTTTACATACAAGACTACGCATGATTTGTGGAGGCAAGAATAAGATGAATCTTGTGTATGAGAATGAGATAATAAATATATTTGTAATCCAGATTGGATCGTGAACTTGCTACTGGAAATTAATGAATTCATTTTTCGCGAGTCCTTAATGAATAAATGACACATTGATAATGAACAATAAATACTGAGTGTATATTTCATTTCGTAAATGAATTCTTATTACCATATAGATTACATAAATATCACAATTGGTTTCAAATATTGTATCATCTTAAGCATTGCTCTGCACACTGGTGAATTGACCATGAATATTATATTGTTCAAGTCTCAAATTAGGCTGACTGTAGATGAATCATTGGTTTTTTTCAATCGGTCTTGACTGAATTTGATAAAAATTGAATAATTTTTTTATCAATACAGTTGAAAACGACTTTATTATGTAAGAAGACTACAAACAGTTCGTACGGTTAAATTAAAATCGTATTTGAAAATGTGACATAAAGTCACGGTATTGACTATTACGATAGTGACCTTCATTTTTGGCAGAGGTATAGCGGTACCTCAATATGGTTATAAAATGTACTTAAAATTTATAATATGCTGACAATATAAGATCTTCCTTGGACATTTGAGATTTTATATTTATTAATAAGTTGAATAAATCTTTCCAATTTCTTACCTTACGGATAAACCGACAATGGTTTAATTATTTTAAAAGCAAAATATCACCATAGATTTACTCAAATCCTGTCTGATATCACCAATGATTCCAGTATTTGAAGGACCGTGTAGACTATAGATGCTTGAAGCTCTCGTAGACTTACGCAACAACGCAGGAAATTGGAGTTTGTAGGCACTAAGATCTACTTATTCATGTATTCGATATTGACTGGACATGTAGAATAATAAAGCCGGTGTGAAGTAGAGAAATGGTGACAACCGTTTTGATTTCATAGGCAAAAATAGGTCATCGTACATAAGAAGACTAGAGCATTAATGAAATTCTATACCTTAACCTGATTTCACAACACTAAAGTAACAGAAGCCTGCTCTTTAAGATGATATTGTACACATTGATTGGCACGGTATGAATCAATCTCTCTCTATTTTCTTTATCTCACGATATACAACGAAATGCGTTCACAATCTATTTTATTTGCATGAGAAGTGTCAAAATTAATGTTATAGATATAAAAATGGGACTATTCCTGGAACAATCCTTATTATATATAGACAAGAATCACATAGAAAAATTTAAGTATAACTGTACCATGTGCAGGCGTACCTAATACTGGCGTAGGTATTTGTGTATTGCGATTGGACAGTATTACGATTGAACGTGGTTAAGTGGTAGAGTGGACATTACTGTCCAAACTTCGCCACGTCATTAAAATAAAGAAGTCATTTCATTCTATTCTATTCTAGTCAGGATGTGAGAAAGTCTTTAAAATTTGCAGATAAATTTATATTTTATGTTACTATTCGTGATTAGTAAATTAAATAATTGGTGAAAAACAAGCAGCACTCTGCGATACTACTTTTCAATTAGGTTATTACATCACACTTCGTTGTATTAGATCTAATTGCTTTGTGCTTCATTGAATGATCTGACAGAGTAAAAATTACCAGTATATTTTCGAATATATTTCCTAAATTATTTCATTTCTGAAAATGAACTCTTTTGGAGGGACTTATCTCCGCCAACGTTCTACACTGCGCCTTTACAGGTATTCAATTTTTGTGCTTGACAGCACACCAACATAACTCGGCAGAAGAATGCTTTCTAGAAACATGCACTGACTGATTTCCACCCCAACCAATCGTAATAGTCACAAAAAATTCCCAGTACCTGAACAAAAGTTTTTGTCCCATAAAACCGATACTACTCTTCTTTCCTAATATAAAATGTCTTTGTCATATCTGAGGGGGAAGGTTGGCCGGAGATTACCAATCTGGGACTGTCTCATACCTGTTTCCATTATCGAGGGTAGCCGATCTGGAAGGCTTATGGTAATGTTTCCATCGAGAAATAAGAACTGCGTTACTTGCTTTTCTTCCAAGACCGCCATTGGTGGCCATTTTTGGTTCATTAGTTTGAAACGGGTTTCTTGTTTACTTGTCCTGGCCGCTCTCCACAAACTATTGAACTTTTAATAATACCGTTCCCCGGCTAGTTTCATTTTGCAATATTATATTTCATGATCAAATTACTAGAAGTTTTGGTAACTGTTTATAAATTATACCTGCGTTTATATAGAAGTAGTATTAGTAATTCTGTTTCTCTTCACAAATTTTAAATCGTAATGCACGTGAAGATATTCTTTAAAAATTCTATTGAAAAACGATTTCTTTTACAGATTTACAACACTTACTAGAGAAGTTTATTACAGGTGCTGTAATAGTATATTACATAATGAGTGTGGAAAAGGCGTTTTTACAAACGAATAATTATGTTCTCCAAACGAGCGGTATGCGAGTATACTTTTCCACACGAATTATGTACCTTTTTTTTCGTCATACTAGACTGAGAAGGATTTATTAAAACCTCAAACAACTGAAAACACTCACTGAAGCCAACATAACCTCAACACAATACTAGAACAAACGCACACACTGAACTGTCATGGCGGCTTGTTCGACTCGTTTATTCATACGTTGGAGTTCGATAAAAAAAACAGCTGGGCTAGATTTTCAGTGCTGTAATAATATTATCATCGTGATGATGACTAGTGCTGTAATAATCATCAAAATGATTATTCCCGCATTCAGAACAGCTGATCTTATAAAATTGTAATAAATATTGTATAAGAATGTTTGCGGCGATCGCTGATTCGAACTGAAGTAGGCTACGACAGAAAGCAGTGCATTGTCGCCCGATCTAGCGGCCAGATAGGTCTCTACCAGTCTCTTTCTGTGCACTAGCTCCGAAAGAGCCTTCTTTCTGAGCTAGTAGCAAAACCGCCTGTAAATGGCGTCTTTCGAATCTCTTTAGTGCACAGAAAACAGCTGCTTTCTGTGCAGTGTGGCGAAAAAAATTTAATGAAACACTACTTCTACTTAAATCGTGTTCTCTGATATGAGATGGATATTTTACGTATTATACTTGTATCATGGGAGTTTAATTGAATGCTTTACATTCTTATTTATGGAAATTAATCAGTTTTTGAAATTCAGAGATGGGAGTAAAATGTATTTTTCTATAGTCAGGGCCTAGAGAAAATGTCATATCCAAATAAAGATGAAATAGGGGAGTAGATCTAGTTTAACAAAGCTATTGAAAATCTGTTTGAAATTCAATACATTACATTCACTACATTCAATTAACTACATTCTATTCAATACATTCACTATAAGTATGAGCGTTTTCAAAGAATATTTCAATATTCGATATAGCAAGATACGTTCAAGATCTAACCCAATAAGTAGTGGTTAACATAATTAGAATTGAATTATTCATAGAATGTGATAACTGTAATTAGTAACTGTTACATATACTAAAAGTATTAACTGCTACTTTATTATTGTAAGTCAATGCATACAGTAAGTAGTAAGAATGGAACAATGTACACATATTCGTAAAAACATATATGTACACACACACACACGTGAAAATAAATCTCGACCAATACAAGGATGTATAAAAACAAAACTTTGGTCCATTTGTTACCAGCAGATCAATGTCAATGCACTATTCAGCAACAGTAGCTCGAGTGCCAACAATATAGTAATTTACATAAGCGTGTGTACTTGTCATGCACTTACAGTGGCAATTGTACTTGCAGATTGCAACCAGAGGGTCATTTGTTGGTGTTGTCCCTGTTGCCAATGCAGGCAGCATGATCTGTCATGCTCTCTCTCCCTCATATCCTCTCTCTCGTTCACTTGACAGGAGGCTCACTTGAATTGCAATGAGGTGCATGACCAAGTGCATTAGCATTTGGCCGACTGTATGTATGTTAGTACTTGTCATACGTGCATTCCAAACTTGACCGGGGCTATTTGTCCAGGTACCGTTACTATTAAAACATAATCTCAATGCAGTCATGGCCGATTTGTCAAGTGCACCCAGCAAAACAGATCTTTCTGCATTCTTCGGACATGTTCATCAAACACAGAGCATTCCTTCTCGTGTCAATGTCTTTATTATGCGGGACTTTATTTTATTTCCTGGGTACTTCTCTTAGGATTTATACCTTCTAACTTCTTTAAAATCAAAATGATCTCATTACATGTTAAAATTCAATAACTATGGTTTAATTTTAATGCCAATGAAAATGCAATTATCATGGAACAAATTACATAAAATTGAATACTTCACATCGATCCCATGTTTCAATTTTGAACTCAATCCGTCCATTTATTGAAGAAAGATTTTCTTTCTAATTGTCATAAAATCAGAATCATCTGAGAATTTCAAACAGGAAAGATATATTTATAATTTTTGTATTAATATTTTATGATGGATTTATGTGTTGGAAGTGAGGCTATTTTATAAGAAATAGAGATTATGGAATATTGATCGGTTTCATCAAATGACGTCATTTCACAGCTTTCAAGTTCTATTGAGTTAAGAATAATCGGCTGGATTCTATTCTCATTTTTCAATCTCGTATACTGTAATTAGCTTCAACCATGTTCTTCTCCTTGAAATTAGGTGGAATTATTCTCAGTATGATTAAATGGCATGAGAATTTTGTAAAATGTAATCATTTACAAAAAAATTCCCAATTTTTATTGATCAGTAGCTCTTCAATGATATAACCAATTATTGTTTTAACTATATGTATTCTCATTGAGTATTTTCCAGATTCGCTATCATTATCAATAACTACACTCATATTCTCAACTATACACATATTATAGTGGATGTGTGTAGTCCATCTCCATTCATATCTATAAATCCATATAACCAGAACACAGTCAATACACATAGACTAGATGTATGTGATTGAGTGCATCCATTGTGAGCTTTTTTGCCTCTTTAGGTGTTTGTTGCTTATACATTTTTACGACATCCGTCAGACATGACTGGTTTTGGCGATTTGTCGTGATGTGGACAAAGTCAATCCAATACGTGCACGTACTTTGACCATCAACTGTCATTGACTTGAATACTACAATGTCACAACGCCAGTTTGGCGAATTATTATTTCGTTGTTACTTGGATTCGCAGACGAATACCAGATAAAGGACATGCAAAACAAGACTGAATGAAGAATAGAGGCACATGTCTGCGAGATTGATCATTATTTGTCATTTGAATGTTTGGTCTGTACACGTTTTGTCACATGTAAATTTGCCACTGTACTGAATTCAATTTCAAATCATATAACAAACTGCAGCCCCTTGTGACATGCGATGGTCATTCCGATTTGATAATACAGTACATGACAAGTGCTAATCAATCATACTCCTCATAAATCTACTCGTTCAATCATACACTCAATGCCATATTATAATGAACTTCCTATAGTCAAAATGCTTTCTCTTTCGGTAACACTGGATTTCATCAATCTTTCTGAATTAAAAGTCTATTTGACGAGTGTTCAAAGCAGAATATTGGATGAAAAGTGGACATGGATGATAAAAAAAGTTATGACTTATGTATGCGTTATGAGAAAAATGAATCCTAATTTTCTTGAAACTTTCTACAAATCGAAACGAAATTGGAAATCGACTTATTTAGTATATGAAACTAAAGTCGTGGAGTAACCTTTGTTCGACCTGTCCTATTCAAACCGGATTCTTCTTATTATCTCTAAAAAATTCTCTTCAAAATTGCTTGACAAAAACTAAAAACACTTGAGGAAAAACTAAAGAATTTTTTTGCTCTATGCTAGCTTGAGCTTCTAGCGTGTATAGCTAGGATAATCAATCGTATTTTGTAATAATATCGAAGATTAATTATTATAATGGACTATATTTGAATGAAAATTGTGTTTTGAAATACCAAGGGCTATGCCTGTTCTTTCATACTCATGTGTTTTTCCAATAGATAAATAAATAAATAATTCCAAGCAGATTTATGATAGAATTCTTCAAAATGGATTGATAAATTATCATAGAAAAATCATATACGTGGTGTGAGTAATAATCACTCAATTATCAAGTTGACAAAATATTCGAAGAAAATAAGTGAACTATTTCACCAAGATCAATCAATTCATCAATACCATAACTTCTCCTTTTTCCTATACCGACCACTTTTTCCGAACACTTCATCTGTTCATCAAAGAGAAAAACATTGGAAGAAGATGACAAAAAGCCTGATTGGCAACTCAGTAGGTGCAAATTAGAAGAAAAAGGCAATTTCCAGGCGATTGGTAGCGTCGGGGTGGAGATTGGGCATTGCAAGCGAATTGAAGGGGATTAATTGTCACAGACGAAGTAAGCAAGAGGGATGTTGATGTTTCTCACGAGGGGGTGGGGGGGAATTGAATGATAGTGAACAAAAAGGGTTGCGATGTAGTAGAGTTTGGAACTGTATGGGTGATGATGAAGGGGGGAGGGTAGGGTAGAAGGAAAGCGCATTGTTTGTAATTCTGTTTGTTTGCGGGCTGGCCTGTTCTGTTCTTTGTCGACGTCTACGTTTTCGTCCTGAGGTTCATGTCGGGGGTGTTAGTTTGGCAGGTGGGGGGGGGGAAGGTTTGGAAGGGGGAGGGGTTAGAGTTGTCGTAGCCGAACGCAACGTTGTTACGAATGTTATCCAAATGGAATAAGGGGGTTGTTTGGGGGGGGGGGTTGTTGAGGGGTGGGGGTTGGAATCAATCTATAGACAATTACCGGCCGGCGAGAAGGAGTCGAGTCGCCTTGGTTACGACAGTTGCTCTCCCTGTTTGCTCCTCGTGTACCTAGATAAAGACAGAGACAGCCATGAAGACGAGAGAAGGATGGAGAAGGGTCATACACGTGTTCAAAGTACCTGGAATGTCGGGCTGAGTAATTGATCAATTTATATGCATCGCGGAGCCACACCTCTCTCTTCGGTTTACACTCTTGCGGTTTCTGTCTCATTCCACGCAGCGCCGAATCTGCCTGCTCTCGCGCACACACGCTCACTCACTGCGTATAGAAAAGTATTATTATTACGACGGCCAAGTGAACATCGAGGGAACCCGGGGAGGGGGTATGGTAAGTTGCGCATCGAACTTGTTGGAGCACACTAGTTGGTGACGACTATTTTGAGTCGGTGGCGACGCGAACGCGCTAAGATTAGAGCGAGAGAGAGCAAACAGAGAAAGCGCAAAAGAGACAGAGGTGTCCATCCGCCATGGAAAAGGGGATCTGGTACTTTCAAAGCTGTAACACTTATTGTCATCATCAATTTTATTTTTTATTGCCCCCCGCTCTGTCTTGCTCCAACTACGCGAGAGGACCCACAAAATTCGAGTTTATAGCTTTTTCAATCGTCGTACTAAAGGGGACTCACTCGAGTCGTTTTCAAACTTCTTCGTTTTATCCTTTGCTAGCGTGATTCGGACAAAGATTTTTATAACACCACTCTTCGTCACATCGGTCGTTGCTTCCTGTGCCACGTGATATGCCATGGCCATGCCTACTGTCCCATGAACTCGATGAAGGCACCTTCCGGCAGTCAACTGAAAATAATTCATATCATTGATTATTACTCTTTGTCAATTAGAAACCAGAATTTATTAGTGTCTGAAACATATGCTTGATTCGACGGTGATATTTAAGTTAACAAACAATATTATCAGATATCTTGATAAAAAATTTCCATAATACAAGAAAATACAGATATTAAATTTCAGGTAAATAGTACTTGGAAAAAACATAATACTGAAATTTATTGCACTGCGAAGAATCATTGCTCTGTGACAGAATAGAATTCAACTGTTGATGATTGACGATGGTTTCATATTATTCTGTGATGTCATCAAAAGTGCATTTATCATGAGTCTCCTTAATTTTTCAGTTGACTTTTTTCAGTCCAATCCTGGAAAATTCTCTATAGATAAATGATATGTTCAGACCAACGACCAACGACACTATTTTTGTGCACTCTATTCCAGGCTCACATTCCCAAAAAAAAATATTAAAAAAACACTATTGAAGCAATGTGAGAATATTATTAGAGCTACTGATCAATAGATGAATATTTGTGACTTGTTGAAGATATGTGCTCCGATTTTGGAAGTTTTCATGCCTGAGATAGCGGTCGCGGTGGCTAAGGGTTACAAAGCCCAACCGAAATAAAAAAATGCCTAAGAAAGATAAAAATGGAGAAGAATTATACAATAATATTACTATGAATATATCAAATGAATGTAGATATTGTAGATGGCAATTATTCAGGTTTTGAGACCTAGAAAATTAAAAAACCTCTTGGAAATCTACCAATTTTAAATGGTGAAATTGAATTTGAAGGCTTTTCTTTAGAAATATGGAACATTGTTCATTCAAAAAGCAGGAGTTTGAAACTACATCAATCAAACCTTTCACACAAACGCAGAAGTTGAATGACTTTTCAATCAAAAGTATTTGTAACTGATATTATTGTCAAAATAGGCTGTAACGGTAGGTATTTCATTAGAATAGAATAATGATGAGGTTGAGAAAATGTTCAATTTATTAGAGCTCTGAAAGTGGAAACTTTTGTGATTAAGAAACCAATTAGAAACAAATTAAAATTACTTATGGTACTAGAAATAGAATTTTTAGGCTACAAGGAAATTGTTGTACATGTCTGTCATTTGTCTCGATTGTTTATCAAGAAATAATGACTTCATCTTCAACAATTGCTCAATAAGTCAATGAATCTTGATGATTCAATTCGAATAATTATTTTTTCTACTATGAATCTGAGTTTTATTCTTAAAGTCTCATCCTAATAAATTAAATATTTCTATGATTGGACTCAAAAAACGATGTATCATGGAAAACCTGTGAAAAAATATCCACACGTTTCCAATTTATCGAATAAATAATGATTAGCAATTTATTATGGATCGAAAACGTTTGTAACAAAAATGATAAAACATGACATAAAGCAAAGGCAATAAGTAAGGCGATTTTATGAATTTTCATGAATTTGGCGTTCCCATGAAAGATTCAAACTAAATAAAAAATTGATTATGATAATTTTTCTTGCTGTATTTGCGTTTTTAGTTGACATGCACATATTTTTGAACGGTATTGTCTCTTGTCTTTGATTTTTCATATTCTTCTGGAACGTCTTTCAGATTTATGATACGCATATAGTATAGTTTATGATATCGTTTGTATAATAGTATTATTTTCGGTCTTGTTTATTATTTCTCATGAGAATTGATAGAATAGTTTGTGTAGATAGGAAAATAATGAAGATCTATTAACATTCCCTAAGTGAATTCCATGCCTGAAACTGTGCTCAACCCACAAGATGTAAATTACTGTTTAAAACGAGAATGCTGTAATGATAATTTGTCAAACCTGGAGTAAGTATTACGAAATTAATGAAGAGTCGTTTAAGCACAAATGGGTTTTTCCAACTGACTGAGCATATCATGTCGGAGTCATCCGCTTGCCAGTTTTTAATGATAGTTTCGAGTGTTTTATCAACTAGTGACGAGTCTGCAGTTAGAAAGAGATAGATGGAGCAAGTGTGCCAGCAAACAAGCCGAGATTTTAATATTAATGTGGTCGGAATCGGCAGTACACATACATATTATTATACCTACATTACGACGCATGTTCGGGTCGGCTGTAGGCAACAGTGAGGCTTTTAGACACATGCCACAGCATGGACCCGGGCCCTGCACTCACAACTGAAATGTACGCATTCGTGGGTTGCAAGCATACTAATATATACATACAGTTCTTAGTTATGTTCGCCTGATCCTCTCATCACAACCCTCTCCCCCATCCATGAAAGATGAATAAGCAGTTTATTTTGGATGTTATTAGTCAAGAAAGAGGAGAGAAGAAAATAGATTGAGAGTAAGCGAGATAAGAAACTACGCGTTTTTAAAGACAAGAACGCGAGATATTAGGTAGGTACATGAACCCATGTTCATCATTGGTAATTCTGGATTAAACAGTGGGAAGGGCTACAACTTATAGTGAAGTGATTTGACCGGCTTCAGGGCCAACATGACTTTCTCTTCCTCTTCCACCTTCTCACTTCCACTTCATCGAAGTGCTACACTATTCTTGTTCTTGAATCTCACAGGAATACTAAGACTAATGACTAGAGCGTTTGATGCGTCTTGTAGAAATGTACGCTATGCACATAGGATTAGACTGTAGAAGTTTTGGCTTTGTTGATCTTTTTTAGCCTGTGTATCCTCGCTAACACTATTGGAACTATCGTTTGTATAATTTTGTTGGCTGAAGAAGAGATCCAGCTACTTGAAATGTAGATATTCTTCATGGTCTTCTTGATTAATATTCACGTGTGATTGATGAAATTGAGAATGAATTGATAGATGTACGAAGATGGAATCCAGCTATACAAATAATTGAGAAAATTGAGAAGAATTCTGGATTCCATATTAAAAGCTGAGAAAGTTTGAAAAAAAGTTGGATTCCATATTAAAAGCTTCACTATTTCGTTGAGAGAATTCATTGACTATTGATAGGGTGTTAGCAATACGTATTCTCTTGCAATCTGTTTGGATAGATTAGACTATAGAGTCTCATTGTAGGCTATTTGGAAGTTTTATTCTTGCTCTATCAGCTTACGATGAATATTATATTTATCAGAATTTGACAAAAACTAGAGGTGGTTCTAGATTGTGCTGTTTATTGAATTGTCGTGTTGATTATTCTCTAGGTTCCTACTCACTCTTTTCTGATTCATTCGTTTTTTAATTCATTAGATTTTATCTGTTTGTTGATTGATGTGGAATTGCCAAAAATTCAATCCACTTCTTTTCAATGACGGAATAGCTTGGATTCACTTCATTGAAAATCCAATGTTATCAACAAGTATGTTTCCTAAGTAAACCATGTTCAAAAGCTAAACTATTCTCGATCTCTCCATAAAATTAATCTAAATTTCCGCTTGATTAAGAACAAGGAACTATGAAGAAACGTTGTGCAAGAATTTACTTAGTTCTTCTGAGTAGACTTCATTAATCATCTATTTGCGTCATGGGGATATAGAAAATAGGAATAATATTAATAAAAAAACGAAGTGGTCGCTTGTAATCTCCATACATTTTCTACTCAACCTCAATTTTGTAAGTGAACAATAATAGGATTAAAAGTGAGCTGATATCTCTCATAAGTTTCAGTAAATAAGTTAAGTGATTCGATTGGCCAACGCCCAACTCAGAAACGCTTACAAATTTCGATTTAAATTGCAGTAATGCCAGCGGAGACAAACATTCATGCATTACTAGCAGCCTATTTGGCAGTGGCACTGATCACCTTTGTACAAAGCTATTGCACAAACTGAACATTATTTACCAGCTTATCTGAGAACTGAGACTATTTTTCAGGAAATGAAAATTTTTGCTCCTTCTGATAACTTTGTGGTATATTTTATAGGGGGAATTAGTCGAGCATCTTGATATTAGATATTTTGAGAGACAAAATTTTACACTATATATTTCACTTTATTCCACAATGTATAATATTTTATATGCATTGGAAGTTGGAATACATACATTAGAAGTGATGATTGAAAGATAAAAAATCATCTTTCAATCATCACCTCATCTCCTAAAAATCCAGTAGATTATTTTAATTTAAAAGTTGATACATACATGGCTATGTAATCATGATTTGAAGGGAAAAATCATGAATATCTCTGTTAAGCTGCGTAAATTAAACTAAAGCTTCTAGTTGGTGCTGAGCTACTTTTCAAGGCTCTCTGTGAGCTTCTTTTATTTTTGAACTGTAATTACTTTGTAATACATTTTTAATACACTCCATCATTTTCCTCAATCATCATACCACAATTTTTGAACTATTGTATCTGTAGGATGGTATTCTATTTTTCAATTGTATACTGCACAGTTCAATACTTATACTGTATAAACGTTCAAAGTTTTCTCAATGTGATTTGATTATCTGAAAAGTCCGTTCATCATCGTTCTTAAGATTATTATTTTTTTTTTCTTTGATACCATCTGAAATTATTGCTGATTCAACTCTTTTGCTAGGAAGATAGTCTACTAAAAAAGCAGATTCATTGAAATTGCGATAGCAGATTCGGTTATTACAACATTATCTATGGTGAGATAGTTGACAGCATCAACTAACGTTTTCTAAGTATCTTTCAAGGCCCATAGACGAAAACTTCGAAGATAATATTAATATTTTTTGTCAATAGAAAAAGTAATCCTTTGAAGAAGTTCTTGGTAAGCGGAAAATTTACCAACCTCTCTTGGTGAGTAATCCTTTACTCATGAGAGATCGCTTACAGTATCATTCAACGATTGTGCTCAAAACATCAATTCTAAAGTGACTATTTAATGAAATATTCTACAGTAATTCTTTCCTACACTAGAACAACAGTTTATTAATTATTAACGATAGCATATTTGCCTCATCATTATTCATACCACTATGAACAACACAATCTCAATAGAATCGAATGTCAAATGTATGCATAGAGCTAGCGTGCTAAGTAGTCCTTCACCTAGCACTTAGTTAACCAAAACAGCCACCGTGGTTCGGCAGTAGAAGCTCGTCCAATTTGAAAAAGAAAGGGTAACTATGATGGGAAAATGGTGGGAGTGTTAGCCGTGAAGATTTATGGTGCTTAATGGTATGATGAATGGACTCGCCTAATAGAGATGAACAGTGACAAGTATCCTGCTTTTTGATACAGCACTGCATCCTTTCGTTTTCGAATACGAATTTAAAACGACCAAACTTGAGACTCCTTCTCACTTGCTCACTGGGATATATTGTTTTGTTATTTCACTCCCTTATACATTATGATATGGAGGTCGAAATGGCATTTGTTGAGAAATTATGTTCAACACCTTTTACTTTTATAGTTGTCATCGGCATCTTCATAATCACTCATACCCTTCAGCATGACAAGGATGTGCTTCCATTAGCTTCTGTTTTCTTTGAGTTTTTTCAAGTGGTGATCCAATATCTTTCAGCTGACTCCTGTTGGTTACATACGATCAGTCGACTTATTTTCCCTCATAAAATAATAATAATAATAATAAATAATAAAATAATAAAATTATGGAGACTCAATATCATATTGGAAGTTATACACATGAAGTGTATTATTTATCTTGAAATTATCCTAACGATTCCTTCGTAAACGCATTATGAAACTAATTCTCTATTATCTCTTGAAAATATCTGCATCAAAAGAGTTCGAAATTATCATCAAGTCTATTTTATTAACATACTTTTCATTCAGAAACAGTTAATGAGATGAATTTTACATTTTTGTAAAACTTTTGAGCTCGAAATCAGAAATCAGGAAATGATTTTTTGTACATTTGAACATGGTGGATTTTTGTAATTTGTTAGCAATGAACTAGCCTATTTGAAATTATTTATTGCCTGGAAGTTTTCAGTGAAAATTAATTGTTTTTTCTTCTGTTACAGGTCAGTTTCCGAAATCTGATGATCAAACAACACTAAGGCAAGATAATTAATTCCTTTAAAAATCATGACAAAGGTTAATTTAATAGAATTTCAAATTCAATTTTGAATCATATCAATTTTTTCTGATGGTATTTTCATGTAATTCGATTCGATATTGGATTTATCTTACATTAGCATAACGCATTGATAGAGCAGAATTTCAAAATTCTCCAACCAATACCAGTTTACTCTCGTCCAATCGATTTCTTTGAGTAGAAATCAATACAGTTGTCATACAGTTGGGACAACAGTGTTTTATGAGAGACCAGTGCGTTCCTTCTCTAGAAAAATCTATTTAGAAAATCTAATTTGTGTATTTTTATCTCTCAATTTCCACATTTCCTTGCAAGTGGATTTAGGACTTGAGTGACATTTTCGAAAGAAAACTTCCATAATGGAGGAAAGCACTGAAGGAATGTATTCAAATATTTTTTAGATGGGTGCGTTATCAGTATTTTCTGATTGTGATATTAATCAACACTCTCCGAACTTCCTTATCCTCTCCGTACACTCTCCTCCTTATCGAAGATTGTTCAAGTAGAAATTTAATAATTCGGCTTTGTGATAATCAAGGAAAGTAGTAGGCTACTAGCTGGGTCGCACGGTGATTTGATTATTTATTATTTAGGCACCGGTGAGCTTTCTAATGGCGTATCAAGAGTATTACGAAACGATAAAACACAGTAATAGCATATTTAGAATCACTTTATCATCGAAGGTTATTAACTTGTATTGAGCAGTACACGTGAGAGAGCGTTGGGAAATGCTTCCTGCGGCCGTAGTATAGGAAAGAGTTTAGTTTATTTTGGGGGAGGGGGGGCCGGTAGGAGATAGAGTTTCATAACGCCAGGAGTTTTGAGTGTGATCTTTTGGGGGATACTGATGCGGGGTAGGAAGGGGGAGGGGAGGGGTGAAGTGTAATGGTCGGTTGTAGTTGAACGTAGATCGTTTACTCGATCTGTTATACCAATAACGAATAATAATTCGGAGATGCCTTTTGTTGATGTTGAACTGCGACTGCTGCTGGGATTGGGTAAAAAATCGTTTCTCTTAAATTACGTGGAATTATTGTTCGTAAAAGAAACCTGTTTAAGAAATCCTTTTTTATTCAACCTGCACTTATATAATTTTCTAGTTTTTAAATTGCTGGTTGGATATCTCGTCTACTTGCGGCGATATCGGAGGCAGCGGTAATAGTTGTTGGCTGTGTATGTGTGTGTGTGTGTGTGCTTGCTTTAAAAAGCCATTGCTTAGTTGATTGCCTAGGCCCCCGCGGACTCCCTTGCTTGGCCGATCGCACACATTTTTCTAGAGGGCGATTTTGCAGCATCGGGGCGTCAATCTGTCCGCTTACAATCCACTTCCGGAGGCCTTCTTTTTACTCCTCCTCCTCCCTCCTCCTCCTCCTCCTCCTCCTCTTGCTTTTCCTAATTTCATTCTTCTTGCCGAAAAGCAGCCGCTATGTGCGTGTGAGCACTTTCTGTCTGCACTTGGAAGATTCACATTGCGATCATCTACACGCGAATCGATCCACTCAGACCACACAATACCATTGAAAGGAAAATTAAAAATCTTCAATCAAATTTTTACAGATAAAATTTCTTTTCAAATAGTGAATTTGTAGATCCGAATGTGGGAAAGAATAATGGCAGAAATGAAATTGGATGAATTATACTATCTACTTTTTAAAATAACACTAGTTGTACAATAATGTTTCAATCTTTTTTTGTAGAATTAAATATAATTTGAACTATTAAAATGTTAGGTTTGATTAAAGTTCTACAGTGCCTTGGATTATGTCCTAAAAATATAATAGTAGAGGTTAATATGCAGTAAGAAGCTAGGCCGTTATAGGAAAACATTAAGTTTGAGACATCATGATATTTTCATTAGGCCTACCATAACAAACAGGGCTGGATAATATCCTTTAATGAGTTTTGAAGTAAATTAACATTTATCACCAATTTTGTACATAACATACTTCATTTGGCTGTTTTCCGCTATATGCAGACGAGTTCTAATGTAATGGAGAGCTCTGTATCCAAGAAGAGCTGCTGAGTCGTTCAAACTCTATAAAATTTAAAGTTTCTATAACAGTCATGTAGCATTGAGAATGCGAGAAATGCAATTTGAAGCAAGTGCCATTGCTTGGTGTCATGGTTTGCGTGCAGGAATGCGAGCCCGCTATTAATAATATGCTCCAATTTGCGTCCACTGATGAGATGAATGGCGTCAAAATTACCAGCATTTAAGATAGTAATTACTACTCGACTTGACAGTTCCAAATTTGAAGATCCGCATTCAAATTCGGCAATCGGAACTGCCTAATTTATGAGTGTGTACGTCATTGGGAGGCAAATAGTAGTGGGTACTTGGCTCCCCGTGGGCGAATCAACTGCAAACGGGAAAGTAGAATGCAATCAACTATGGTCTGTCCAAGCAAAGAAGACCCTCTGACTAGATGAGAAAATGACTCCGCAGCTCGGTCAATATTGGGTTAAAAAATATTGATTTGATCTCAAATTGTAGATCAGAATGTTTCCTACAATTGAGACCAAATCAATAATTTTTAAACCAATATTGACAGAGCTGGAGTCATTTTCTCATCTTGTCAGAGGGTCTTCTTTGATCGGACAGACTATACCAGGGCGGGTCTATAATAATCATTAAATTACACAGACTGTAATTTCCACATCAGATGGGAAAACAGGTAGTCTCTGGCGGCAGCTTCCGAGTTGAAATGTAATAACACTATTTCTACTCCAACTGGAATTACTCACTGAATCGCTCCAGTCAAGTGCCACGGACGGACGGACGGCTGCCAACTCGAAATTATCGTCATTGCTGTTTACTTGATGTTTTTCAACCGTAATTGGGACCATTGGGAGCAGCGCAATAGAATGCTACTGAATAAGAAGCACTTTACATCTATTGCACTCTAAAATTATTGACACAATTACAAAAACAAGCTCAAGCACATGTACGCGTGCGTATGTGATGGAAAGGCTTCGTCATTTGCCAGATACTCTTTATGATAGTAATTGTAGGCTACCCGGTTCAATCATGAACAAACCAGTTCATGTAGAGTGTGTGATTGGCTACGTGGATTGTACAATGTGATTTAATTCAATTATTAATTGAAAGGTATGACGTCAGAAATTGAGACAAGCTAGCACTATAAAAAGAGCCCTAGCTAGCACTAGTCTGAACTGTGATCACCAATATTTAGATAATAAAGGTAATAAAGATATTTGCTGGCTGTTGATGCAGACACTATACTAGATAGAAATTGATTTGAATTATTATGAAAGAATGGCCTGGGTTCATTCCAGTTACATTGAGTTAAAATGATTGAAACAAGTAAAAAAGAATAAAATGCTTTAATATTTCAATCATAACTGTGCTGTCATTTCTTTATTTGCGATCGATTGTTTATTCATGTGAAAAAGATTTTCATCTTGTACTGACATGAATAAACGATTGTTTATTCATGTGAAAAAGATTTTCATCTTGTACTGACATGAATAAACGATTGTTTATTCATGTGAAAAAGATTTTCATCTTGTACTGGTTGGTAAATAACAATGTCAATTCTCAGAACTCGAATGAGTTAACTATTGCTGGTTTAGGCTACTTGATATTACCTCCATAGAATAGAAAAGGAATCTTTTCAACAGGTTCGCCTGCCTTTATTAACAACCATGAATAATTATTTCAAATAATTTTTTGTGAAGAAGGGTTGTTGGGGTAAATAGTCACCAATTTTGTAATATGATTTTGAGAGATTTTTCGCATTTGCACAATTTCTTGGATGAGAGTAGGTCTATGATCTAAAAACTATAAGAATCTAGACTTTTAAGATGCTGATTGATATTCTTTGTCATTTTAGTATCAGTCTTCCCAGAACAAGGCTCGTTTCAGTGTAAGAAACAAGATGGATGTTCTGTTAGTGGCCTCTATTTACGATGCTTTTTGATGCTGAGAAGGCGATGGGTGGTGAATGAGAATAAGCCGAAAGTAGTGCAGGTTTCATGGTGAATTTTACTGGCAATATTTTCTAGTTCCTGCTGGTTAGTTAGTGTTGGCCGGGTAAGATAGCAGATGGTCCCAATTAGGTGGATACTAAACTAAAAGTTTCGCTTTAATACCCCATAAAGTGGCATGAACCAAGCGCTTCGGGGTTGGCTCCAGTGCAAGGATGGGGCAGGTGTATTCTTGTCCCCGGACTAGGTCCCTGGTCCCTGGTCTATCCGGCACTCTCTGCCGCTAATTACTAAGCATAGTTGCAGTATCAATGAAATGTGATAAGCAATCTTCTGTTACCTCTACCGTCAACAAAATGGTCCGTAGCGTATGCTTCCTATAGGGAAAGTTAATCAAAATCATTGAACAGCAAAGCGATAGTAGATACTCAATTATTGAATTATTGGGTATTATCGAAAACAAAATTGTTAGATATGAGAACTAATAAATATTGCCAAAATTTGTAAATATCGAAGTTAGCACTCAAGGAGATTATTGCCTTACCCAATGGGAATAGAATAGAACAGAAAAGAATAGTTCTATTCTATTCTCACTGATCATTTACTTAATTGCTAATTTTCAGACTCCCAAATTCAACTTTATTTATGAGTTTTAATATTTGTCAATTTTTTTATCAGAATAAATTATTATCGAGTATAGTGATTTATTTTGTATTGTACATTTGAATGGCAATCAATGAGAACACAGAGTTTATGTTCTGTTTTTCCGTGGCACTGCTGTGTATATTTAGATTGAGAAAAACCTGGAGAATAATGAATGTCAGTCTACCTTGAACAAGTTAATGCCTGATCAAGAATGAACATGGCAACTAAGTAGTCTTAATGGATCTTTTCTTTTCGTTTAATGTGTTGTGAATTATAATGAACCTCCTTATTTGGGAGAGTTTTCAGCTTGCATCTCACCTTTTGTACCAGTTCTCTCTCCTCTTTTACACTTACTCCCTCTTTTCTGATTTCGGCAACACTGTTTCGTGGGCCGTTATAATAACATTCAAAGGCTATCTTATTTACAATAATGGATTCTCAAGAGACGCTAATGGCCGAGTATGCAATGCAACTCCAATGTAAGATCAAGATCTTCCTAAATATTCTCTTTTGGCTGATAATTTAAGAAAAACTGCATTCCTGCTTGCTGCTTGACGTTCTACGGAATAACTCTGCACATTGCAACAGGTACATTCGAAGATAAATCTGAAGAGAAAGAACTTGGGTGTTATTTCAATAAGTGAAAAGAGAAAATCCCAATTCATAGATGGAAACCATTTGGAAACTCATATTGTTTTTAGGATACATTCTAAAGTCATTGCCTCCTTCCTCAGTTAAGTATTGAATAACATCTAATACGTATACATATAAATACACAAAAAGATAAGGAGCTATTTGTGATAGTTGAAGATATATTTGTGTATTCATTATGAATAAATATCACTACACCTCACCATACATTGTGTCAAAAGTGTTGTTGCTCCAAAGTACATTCACATTAAGAAAGTTTCAAGATATGTGAGAAATATTCATGTACGATATAGGAACTAAATGGAATTCAAACAAATTCAAGATTTAAGAAAATTATTAGAGAAGAGTGAGATCGCTCAATGAAGTTACAGTTCTAGGAAATTGGAGAAATATTCCTGAACGATAAACGTACAGTATTCAAAGGAAAGATTTACCAAAATTAGAGAAGTGTGAGATTCCTAATGAAGTTACAGTTACATGCATTCAAAAAGGATATCTCGTGAAAGATTACTCATCAAGAAAATTTCATGAATGCTTTTTCAAGTAAAAGTTCCGTAAGGCTGGCCACTGAAAAGCTGTTAGTGTGGAAAATTGTGATATAATTTCCCAAAGACATTCCAGTCCACTGGCAACATATCACAACGTATTTAGGTTTATACCAAAGAGAGAATGGAATGAGAGGAGCTCAGAAGAGGGTATATGACCAGATTTATCGCTTTAGTGGTTATTTACAAAGTAAAGGTTTAACATTATGGCAAGTAGATATCTGTGAGAAATGAGTGACCAATGAGCACACAAAAACGATCAAACCATGTTTGTGATGATGATAATTATTATGATTTCAATGTTGGCAAATCAGGGATGACGCGTCCTCTGGAGACGAAGCTGTATTCTGGACGATCAAAAATAGAAGGAAGGTTCAGAGGTACGAAAAGAGTTCGGATTAGATAGGACGAAACAAATTTCGCACTCTTCGGGCTCATTAGGTGGAAACTTCCGGCGCTCGAGTTGTAAAAGGAGGAATTCAACTGAAATAAAACGTTTGGGAGATACTTTATAGTGGCTCAGCACCCTCTGGCGACTCCACCAACCTTTTCAGAGACATCATCGGCTTCCCGGGTTCACAGCTCAAGGGATTAGTAGGATTTGAACTCAACTGGAAATCACAAGTGCGATTGACCACTTTTATGTTCGTTTTAAGTTTCAACAATAGTAATTCTCTCTAAAAAAGCAAATGCCTAATCAGTTTCGGTAAATGAATGATAGCTATTTCTATTAGATAATGTGATGAATACACATCACTTGAATTTAAAAATAATATATTTAATGAAAAATCAATTATTGAAAGAATTCAGACTGACTGTTATTCAAATAAGTTTATTTTGTATCCAATAACAAACGTTCGAATGATAGTAAACATGATATATTCTATTATGTAAACATTGGCTCACCAAGGGCATGAACGTGGAGTGACCATGAGGGCACACGTTCTAGCCTTAGACTCATCCATTCATAAACTCCAAATTTTTGGGAGGATTGTTCTTAGCTCTTGTTCTTCTTGTTAGTGTCCGTTCAGAGAGACACAGTCACGTCTCCCTGTCTGATTTAGGCTACTTTCTGGACAGTTGTATTTCTTGATATCACAGGCTACCACAGTCTGGGTAGGATAACTCTGTGTGTCAAGGGAACAACTGGAAAGAGTAGTACCTTCATCGGACAGCTATTTGTATTTTTAATTGATTATTAAAGTCGCGAAAAGTGATATCAGGTCATCAGAGTCAAGGTAAGCCAATGTTTCTAGATTAACCACAAAATGTTTCAAGCAGCCAAGCGAGTACCCCATGTAAATTTATTAATACTAGCGAACCCCTTAAATAATGTAATATAATCAAAATAAATAAATGTAAATGTCCATATTTCATTAAACTCTTATTTCATATATCACTCAATTGAAGAAATTCTATCAACCACCAATCATCCTTAATATTATTTTATATGAAGTCTAATCTACTCAATTCAAACCCCCCTTACAATAATAATTCAATTATTATATAAAAACACACAATTAGTTTTTACAATGAATCAGAAGAAAGTTCACTTTCAATCTGACCTTTCCAACACGGGTTCCCAAAACGAATAGTTTTCCAAAGTTCACCTTAAAATATTAATAATTAATTCGAATCTCCATTTATTTCTATATAAATAGACAAAGGACTTCTGCAACTGCAATTATTGACCAATGTACTAAATAGCAGTCGAGTCCATTGAACAGCTGTTCAAAAAATAGTACATTGGTCAATATTTGCAGTTGCAGAAGTCCTTTGTCTATTTATATAGCAATAAATGGAGATTCGACTTAATTATTAATATAATTATCCAGCAGTTGGTATACTGCAATGTCTAATAATTCTTCCATCTTCACCTTAAAATATCGTTCTTTTCTATCCCATCCTAATATTTTATTCAAGCGATTTATTTCAATTTCTCTTGTTTTCTCATCAATGTAATGTGATTTATAGCTGCAAATAATTTGTTTGAAGTACGAGTGAGCATAATAATCATTGGAAAAGTTTTGAATTCGAAGGTGGAGAAGAGAATGGAAGAGATAGGCTACGGGAATTGAACTGCTACTACAGACTCTTAGTACTGGAAATAAAACTGTGAGTGTATCATTTGCAATTTTTGAAGATGCATTGGTAGCGACATATGGCAGCCACGCGGTGCGCTCCTTGTTCATATCAGGCTAGCTTGCGCGGTGGTCGTTTTTGATGTGAGAGGGCCATATGGTATGGTCTGAACCCATGCGATTCATGACTGCAAGCGGGGTGGAGAGGGGAGGATTTGGGGAGAACTCTCTACTAACGTAAAACACTCCAACTTAGGGCCGGTTTCTCCAAATACGTTTAACTGAAATTTCAGTTTAAACTATCAGTTGTCAGTGTATGGTCACTTTTATTAACTTGTGTTTCAATTGAGCCAGCTGATGGTTTGATCCAAAATTCAGATTAACTTTTTTGGAGAAACCGGCCCTTAGTAGTTGTATTGCGTCAATGACAGGCATACTAAGTATTTGTTGATTTCCCTTTTGCTAACTTCACTCCAACGTAAGTCTCTCCAAGCAAAGAAGACATTCTGCCAAGATAGGAAAAAGACTCCAGCTCGGTCAATATTGGTTCAAAAATTTGGTCTCGAATATATCAGAATATTTCCTTCGCCGGCCGATGAAACATTATTTCCGATTGTTTCTCCTGTAAAAAGAGGAAATTGAACGGATATACTTTCATTCTGAACTAACATAGAATTCGCTGAGATGATTTCACAAGGTAACTTTTGAACATTTGACGTTCATTATTTGGTGAAATAATGAGTATTCAATCACACTGGTCAGTGGTCACTGGAGACACTGGTCCCGTCTGCTTAAAAAGCAGTAATCATATCTCATTATCGCCTCTCTTATTACTCATGCACAAACCTAGAGCTCATGTGAGCATCGCCTCGGAAAATAATGTGATTAAATAACTAAATTGTCAGACTATTAGAATAGTTTAAACCTAATTGTGATAATAACCATGAATCATTGAGAACTTTCAGTAATATAACGACAAAAACAAACTTGTAAAGTGGAAGTAAGATTATTCTCACATATTATATCTGAAATTGAAAATTATTCTCGAAATTGTAAGTGAAGTAGATCACAGATTGTTTTGATCTTCTAGAATCACGTATCGAAAATCAAATAAATAACTCTGTGCTGGACCCACGGGAAGTTACAATCTGCTCACAACACATAGCAGTGTATTATCAAATTCCAGTAGTTTCACATCATCTAATTGCATTGGAGGCGAAACGATGAATTCGAACAACAGTAGATTAGGCAGCGATCACGATTTGAAGCGATGATCCCAGAGCGAAATTATATTCATCCGTATGAGAGTTACGAGTGGATATTTATTCAAGAGAATAGCCGCAAGCCATAGACTGGCTCTTGCCTCACTGACTGTACTACCACGTACCTTGCTAGAAAAATAACACCGAAATCACTGTGTGATGGAACTCTTGTATAGTCTTTCCAAGCAAAGAAGACATTCTGGCAAGATGGGAAAATGACTCTAGCTCGGTCTATATTTGTTCAAAAATTATAAACTTAGTCTTAAATTGTAGATCAGGATGTTTTCTACTATTTGAGAGCAAATTCACAAGTATTAAACCAATATTGACCGAGCTGAAGTAATTTTCCCATCTTGCAAGAGTGTCTTCTTTGCTTGGACAGACTATACCACTAGAAACGCTACCAAAATTTTGATAGCCAGCTTCTGTTGAGGAAATTCTGATCTAATTTGCATAAAACAATCGATGATAATGACTGCTGCGGGCTGGCTGGGTCTGTTGTAATAGCGCAATTGACCAGAACTGATGAACGTTGCCAATGTAATAATAGTGGATGATATTATGGAGCCAGTAGTTTCGCGTATCAACTTCTATTCAAGTGGTTTTTGGTTGATGGAAACCTGACATGGAATGAGAAAGTCAAGAATCAGTGTACAAATAATTTCATAGAATTAATACAGCTGAGTTAATGTCAGAAAGTATAAATTTGAAAGTTTAGGCGAAATAATGAGCAGAGCTGACATTGGCTAAAATTGATTTACTTAGTAAATTGTTCATGGCCAAAACTAATTTAAAAATAATCCAATTCATAATTTTTTCCCAATTGTAGCTTTATAGGTTTCAATGAAAGATTAATGATGCTTTTACTCTATTGATTACTGAATATCTGGATTCATATTGTACAAGTAATAAGAAGAGTTTCGTTTCATTGAGCTTATAAGAATAACATGAACTATTATCTCAAAGTCTAATCCATGGGAGCATTAACTACATTTTTTCTTCTCTGCATATCATTGATGGGTAAAAATACCTCTTTGATTCTTCCATATCACAACCTTTCACCTTTCACCAAAATTCAGTTACGGGAAGAAACGAATATCATACCGACTTTCCTCAATTATCTATTGAAATGAACTTCAAAACAAGGCATATTGAGCTCTCACCACTATTACAGAGTTCGTGGTCACAATTTGAATAACAAATTGCTATGGTACAAGTGCTGCATGCCTGCGATCAAGTGAAGTTACATCCCATTATTCCCCCGAATTTCTTCATTACTGTATTCTTATACGCTAATTCAGTCGAATTTCTCCGGTAGAAAAAAATGATTGGGGCTATTCAATGATACGAGCAATTTCATGGATCGAAGGATGATTGGCAGTAATTGGAGAATTCATTTCGAAATGCTGGCAGTCATCTGAGAGAAGTAAGTAAGATTGATTACTTTGTAAATCTCAAAGCCGATGGCAAGGAAGAGTATGTAAGTAAGGTAGCGTTTCGACGGGAAAGTTTGTTATCTGATCGTTAGTGAAACCCAATCACTTGCTTCGAAATTGTTTTCGAATTATGCTAAACAGGTATTGCTTAAAAGGTGGATTACCGGCTAGGAAAATGCGTAGAGGAACCGACGAGAGACGTGATCGAAGATGTTTCGTTGTTGGGAAAACGAAACAAATTAGAATAAGCAATGATGCACGTTACATGGTAGCTGAGTATTACGATGCTTGTACAGAGCATCATTATTCTAATGAGCATGTATCGATACTCTCCTTTCCTTAATCCAAGTACTTTTGTTGGGATTACGTTACAAGCTTGAGAAGGAGGCAGGTAGTCCTTGAAGTCACGAGAGGTGAGAAATAATAATGTATCAATTGCAGGTTCCATCAAATATATGCTATGGGAAACACGATAGCAATTTTCACTCACGTATAAATTGCTTGTTGAAACAACAGGGCTCCTTGAGTTGGATTTCTGCAACTAGAATGCCTGCAAGCTAAAGGTTTCATGTCGTGTGAAAAAATTCCTATTTGCTACTACAGTATAATGCTATCCAAATCGATAGCAATATTCGAGGATCTAGTTCTATTCTGCTTTATAAGCTTCAATATTTTACCGGAAACTATTTCATGCACGAACCGACTCCTATTTAGAATAATTAATTTTTATCCTTCCTCTTAAGCACTAGTTGATAATGTGTGTAGAGTTCTAAGAAAAGTTTAAGCCAATATCAACTATTCTCTCAGTGCTACTTAAATATATTTAATGGCTTGTGTACAGTTGATACATTTTCGTGGAACTCTTATTGTTACATAAATACAGTACAGAGAAAGTTCCAACGTAACTTGTGAAATTTAAGGATAAATATGAGATATGTAGATGAAACTAGTTAGTTCATTGTTTTTATTTTAAATAATTATCAAGTACCCTTTTTGAATTATTTTCCAATGCACAACATGTTTCAACTAATTATAGTCATTTTCAAGCGCATTCGCTGCATTACTTGAAACATGTTGTGCATTGAAAAATAATTCAAAAAGGGTACTTGATAGTTATTTAAAGTAAAAACAGTGATAAAAGTAGCCCTGAGATTAAGGGAACACTAGTTAGTTCATTTATCTAGAATAATCTTTATTAAATTAATTTGAATGGAAGTGGAACTCCTTGAGCATTTTCTTTATTTTGAAAATGAGGATCAATATTCATGATGAGTAAAACTTCTAGGTAATTCTACTTCTAGTAATAATCTTCCCTTAATATTAAGGTCTGTTTTTATCCACGTGAGAAGTTCCTTCAATCTGTCAAGTACATATTTGACGAGCAAGGTAACTTGTGTATTACATGGTTGTCGTTTCACTGTAAACTCATGAGACAAGACCGCCAGTCATAAGTGAGTGGATTGACGACGACTGGACACGTTGATCACGGCTGATTCATCGCGGTAATTGAGATGATTCGGTTGGCGCTACGTTCGAGAGTTGTTTGCCCCCCCCCCGCAACATACAGCCAAATGAACCGCGTAATTTATTACGAGCCACATAACCGGACATTACTCTTTAATAAATCTGTCCGATATTGAGGTTGAGGAGGAGTGGAGTGCGGTGCGGTGCGATGTAGTACAGGTCTTCAGCTCAAGAAACATGTCGGAATGGATCGTGCTTTCACAGTCGATCGTACTCGATTCTTTTGTGTAACCGCAATCGGTTTACTTAGTAATTGAAGCCATAAATAAATCACCGCGCGTTGGACGGACGCGTTTGCAAGGAGGGCGTTTCAGTTTTGTCTCGCCTGAAAAACGACTTTTCCCAGGATTGTGAGGCGCAGGGTCGCGGAACTAGAGCCAAGTGCCGCGGGCCGCACGCCTGCCTGCTACAAGCCTGTCAAAAACTAATTCGCTCAGCTTGGCATTTTGTTGCGGGTTATTTGAACTTTCTCAAGTACCCAGAGTCAAGCATGTGGTATGGAGTCGGATGGTTGTTTCTTGAACAAATAGAGTACTGCACTTCACTAGATTAAATCTTTGAGGAACTCTCTGCTACCTGTGAACATGGACATTTTTTCAATGATAAATGTATACATGTCCATCATGTGCCTCTCTATATTAGAATTTATGTGTTTTAATCTTGTATAGTTGAAAATTTGATGGGTAACTTGAATAGTTAGAAGTCTTGTGTAGAATGACTGAAGGAATGTTGTACAATATTCACGATTTGTTATTTGATTTGAATTTATAGAAACTTGTACAAATTTCAAGGTGATAATGGATAATAGAGTACAGTATTAATTTTGGCCAAATTCTGCTTTTCCTGAGAATTTAAACTTTTGAAAAATCTTGTGATGTATTCATTGTATTGGATATATAATAATACATAGATATACAGTAAATATGTAGTCTTTACTTTACTTTTTTTAATGGAATAGATAATTAGATGAATAGATTTAATATCGCATTAACTTTAAACTAGTTAAATTACCCAATTGATCTTTGATCTTTGGGGTGGCGTAGCTAAGTGGGTTGAGTGCTGGCTTTGCAACCCAAAGGTCCCGGGTTCAAACCCAGGTCAGACCAGAAATTTTTCTCAAGCCACTTCCCCGTGTTTCGGATGGACACGTTAAGCCGTCGGTCCCGGCTGCCTAAAAACAGTCGTTAAGTCATGTCAGAGGCCCTGAAATTGTTCAGGAGCGACCTGAAAACTCTGACACCAGACCTGAGCCAGCCAGGTTACACGAATATTATTATTATTATTATTACCCAATTGATACATTTATCACCTAGGTTGTTGCATACATCGTTCGAAGGATGATTTGTTGATGATAACATGGTTCAACTATTCTCTCTGAAACTCTGAAACTCTACTTCTTCATCAAGCATCATGACACGAGGAAGCATCATGACTCAGCTGCTAGACGGTGGTGGTACAAGAGCAAGGAAAGTCTACTAATTATTTTTCGGGCATCAGTCGCTTATACTGTGATACGAGCAGCATAACTTTTGAATTATTACATTCTGTAATCTTTTGAAATCTATTAGAACATTCTCCTCATAACTAATCGTCATTTGTTTACTACTCTACTATTTAGTGTACTATTTTTTAAACATGGTCTCACCTCTAATAGCCTATACTATTCTTCATTCCCAGTTACAAGCAGGACTTTTTTCAATGGAAACGCATCGGGACGGTGCGTGGCATATGTTTTTCTTCTGTGCATTTTCAAATTTATATTTCCAGTTTTTAAATTTCAGGATCCTCATTTTCTAGGATAAAACCCTGGTTACAAGAATAAGAGTTTCTGAATGGTTGGAAAATAGATCTTCCTTTTCAAAACGAATCTAAAAATGGAGTTTTTATGTTTTTCAACTTACGGATTAGTATGATGTATGGAAGTAAAGTAAGGGAAAAGCACCAGTAGTGGCCACTTGAATGGGGTTTTCTTTAAAATACGAATTTGATGCCTTCAAATGGGTTCTAAACCTGCTAGAGTATTAGCACATATCATTTAGCAGCTGAATAGTTGAAGTACGAGCTCTTAGAGTATCATAAGTGATTTCTGAGATAAATTTATTGTCGCCATTCCACTCGAATACGTGGTTTCAGTAAGAAGTTCAGTTTTGTCTTAGACGTTTCAGTAAGAAGGCATGTATACAAATTGTTGTATTATCACTGGAAAGTCTGTAAATTTCACAATTTCTGGTGTTATAATCATTCCCTGGAATGTCTAAATGTTGTTAAGAAGGTTTCTAGACAAATATAGCTGATATTTTGGCGTAAAAGCAGACTGGCCACGAGGCGAAAAGTAGACTGGCATACTGGTACAAGAAACCGTGAATAATCTAGTAGTGGTCACCCAATAGATATTATTGTAGAAGTTGTAGATATTAGAGTAAAAGTTGATGTTATTCGAATCTATGTTCTCCTAAGAATGTTTGAAACAGGTTACAGAAAAAAAATAACTTTAAAACGTCTATTTTATGGTTTAACCCCACTTTTCTAGTGGCTTGTAACCAACAACAATGCATTACCAATTCAACTAATTTTAATATAACCTATTATTATTTCTGGCGTTATTATCATGTTCTGGAATGTAGAATTAGCTTACTTAAATGATTGCAACAAGCAGTTTGAGAAATTGAATTTTAAATAAGCATAGAACATCATGTGGCCACTATAGAATCAGTACCTGGCCACTACTGAATCATAGTGGCCACTTTGGAATCAAAAACGAGTTCCACGAAAAGTTTAATAATTATTTTTTGAATTGAGATATCAGCCATTTTAAGTAACAGGTTAATCAAGAAGAATCTGGGCTACATGTTCATTGAATTTAAGATGAGATGAAATGATGGAATGGACTCACAATTCTCCATAAAATATAAAAAATTCCTTAAACATGGCCACTACTGGTGCTTTTACCTTATAATTAGGTATTACCGAGTCAGCTTTATATGAGAGAATGCAGCTTTATTATGATGAAAATTAAACATATAAAAAAGCTCATGATATATTTTTTATGGTGTTACATTCTTGAAGAACATAACAGGTAACGTATTTTCACAAATCAGAAAACAGAGAATAGGCCTATCACTGACTAAAATCACTGACTGAATCTAAGAATCTTGGTTACAGTGATCTTAAAAAAGAGAATTTTATAGAATAGGCCTACTCTGTACTGAATATGAATGTGGTTGATGGACATCTAAGAGATTTTTAGCTTGTTATTGAGAAAACTCTGACGCCTAGTCACGTAGACCGTCTACAATTTGGCGTCACTTTGCAGAACATTCCAGATTTTGTGCTTTGTAACTAAAATTTTAGGAAGCAGCCTTGCATCGCCAGGGCGCATTATCACCGGCTCCAAAGCATTTGAAAGCTGTTTTCTTTACCTGCTCTTGAATTACCTGAATACACTTGGAGCAAATGCCTTTTACGCTCGCACGCACGCCCACACGCACAAAGTATTTGGGAAGTTTACTACCTGCGCGTTAAGGGACGCATAAATTGAAAGACGGAAAAACAGGCTAGTACTGTCAATACCTGATTCTGGTTCCACAAAGGCTTGCAAGTCGAGGGAGGATTGCCACTCTTGGCTTTAGTTGGTTTCCCCTTGTTTTCATACGCTACGCACTCGAATAACATTGACAACTACAGAAATATTTCAGATAGGCTACGAAAAGGGTAGTTTTGATTCAAAATGTTGAATTGAAAATCACTCAGGCTTGGAAGTTTGCACAATGTACATTTTGGACATACATTAACTTCTTTACAATAATTTTAAATTCTTATTTAGGAATATTTGTGAACAATTTTGTTGTGGACCTACGTCGGGTGGATATGATTTTCAATTGCAAGTTCAAGTCTTGATGAATATACAAGTCAAATGCTTATAACTATTTTTTGATAAAGGATTAGGAAAGATTTATTCCCGATTGTACTAGGTGGATTGATTAGAAGACGATTAGTATAGGAATAAAAAATAAGATCTTTTAGAATTTTCAATCGGTTCAGCAAATGAAGAAACCCAAGAAAATGATCACAATAGTTGATATTTTCAAATCACAGATTCTTTAGAAGTTCCTGAGAAATTTTTTAGGGAAATCATTATAGGGCGATGGTGCAAAAGTTAGGCGTCATGAGTTTGAAATGTTAAATGAATAACAAAATATTTGAAAATCTCCCAATTGATGATGAAAAATTTCTTCATGGAAATGAGTCAAAATAATACGTTGATCAAGTTGATAAATGAATTTTTAATGCTTTTCAGTCATGATTTTACGTAATAAGAATCCACTACAAACTGGCTTCTTGGCAGCAAGTTAATACCGAAATTGAATAATTAATCTGGTTTTATTTTGGACGAACTCTGAATAAACTTATTTTAATTGATGTGAACCAAAAACATGTCCATTAATTGCAAGTTTCTACTAGGAAGGTGTAAGAGTAGATGTAATGCCCACGTTATTTGAAAAGTTGTATGCTACAAGCTTAGACTGTTCTAGCTATGAGATTAGAAACTGTATTCATATGAGATGTAATTTAATGATAATTTCCTAAAGATATTTCATGTGGCCGAATAAATTTAAAAACTTGTTCTAAGTTCTCATTACTTTTTTTTAACGTTGCCTGACAGTTCTAATCTCTACGTAGCATAATACCTTGACTAAAAACTACATATCGCAACTGACAGAGAAAAATAACGTTTGTTCTCGTACTCTTTTTCTTATAAACACACTTCTTCAACATTTTTTGCTAGTATAGAAGAATATAAACATAGGGAAAGCATAGTGAGCTATTCGTTCTGAATTATAGAGACTCCAGCCTAGTCCAATGAATTCCAATTTCAATGAAACCTTACAATCGAAACTATTCAAAATTATCTGCAATCAAATGATTTTCCAACTGATATTTGACTGAGCTTCCTACATATTCAGATTCCTTCTATGGAAATAATTTTTCATAGATAATTTATAAATATTGGTGTTATGTAATCTACCTCCCTTAAACCTTCCTTGAATTTAATAATCTAGAACCTTTTAACAAATTTATGATGTTTAAATTTAAGAAGCATTCAAAAATAATCCTGAAATATTCCAAATGGGTAGAAAGTTGACGACTTTTCATTTGTGAATGTCATGATATTTCCTATAGCAATAAAAAACCTTATCTAGTAAGTTACTTTCAAGTGAATTATTTTCTTTATTGTGATTTTCAATTTCATTTTATTCATCAATTTCATATAGATAAGTTTCGTAAGATTAGAGTTTCGGTATTTATTGAAGAATTCGTCCAGTTCTATAAACGCTTTATAGCAGGAAAATGAAATCTCTTGCCAAATATTATTATGCTTCAAATATCAGATGGAAAATTCAAATCGGATAACCAAATGGATTTAAAATTTATGAGTAGTGAATATATTTTGACCTTTACAATTCATCGCCTTTTTCCTGTGAACATTATGCTTGAAGTCTGCATGAGGCCTGGAACTTGTTTGTAATTTACTTCTATTATATGAGAGCAACTTTGAGGCGACTTGTCAAGTAGAAGCGACCTGAACCCGAGCTGAAAAACGATTATGGATTATTATCTTGTCTTGATAGTAAAGGAAAAGCATGTGGTCAATGTACGCGTACATAATTATCTGATATGCTATTTGAACTATTACATCCCAATAACGCAGTTTATAGAGAACTGGAAAAGTTGCATAAAAGATAAAATTGACTAGTAAATGACGAAATACTAGAAGTGGCAAGTTGAGTGCTCAGTAATGTAGTAAACAAGGTAATTTTGATAAGTAGATTTCAGTGTATTTAATTTTTAAGCCAAAGATGAGAAAGATATCAACTGACTAATCAATAGAAGTATATTTGAAGGGTATTTGGTCAGTAATTAATTTTGCAATCTCAAGTGACATGACTTATGAACAATAATATTACCCAATCAAATTTAGCTGTTAACTGATATACTGCTGTATTTCATCAAGACAGAAAGTTGTTACATTTTCATTATTTTTTCAATTATTTCAAGAGAGGTTGAGATGTGAGTATTGGAGCTATGTTGTTTCGTACTCAAAGGGTGAATGAAAAATATTAATTTTTCCTCCTTTTTTTTGTAACTTAACGAAAAAATTTAATTGATATCACCAAATTTTTTGTGGAGAGCAATATCAAATTCAATAAATTCTTGTAGGTATCCCACAAGTTTCTCACACACATAAGGAAAATAACAAACCACAAAAACTGATGGTAAAGAAACATCGAACTTAATGCAAATGGCAAAGTACAGTGAGAATTACAATTTGAACCCATTCCCTGTTATCTTATAACTATTAAATCATATCGCCATGACATGAATGATATTCTTTGCATAACAGTAATAATATGTTTGGTTCTAAAATTTACAAAAACTTGTTAGTTTTTTTGAACAATATTAATTGAAAAGCTCATATTATAGTTGACTATGTTGATAAGCTTACTGAGTGCACCCTTGAACAGTTCCCAAAAAGAGATGTCAGCAGGTTTTTTCATTTAACTTTTTTCTTGCATTCTCTCCTTTTTCCCCTCCCTCTCACCCTTTTCCTCCTTGTCCCACTCCACATACTCATCCACCACCTCCTCTTATTCCTCGACTTTCTCATCATCACCATCTACAAAAGATCATCATCATCATCATCATCATCATCATCATCATCATCATCATCATCATCATCATCATCATCATCATCATCATCATCATCATCATCATCATCATCATCATCATCATCATCATCATCATCATCATCATCATCATCATCATCTTCTTCTTCTTCTTCTTCTTCTTCTTCTTCTTCTTCTTCTTCTTCTTCTTCTTCTTCTTCTTCTTCATCATCATCATCATCATCATCTTCTTCTTCTTCTTCTTCTTCTTCTTCTTCTTCTTCTTCTTCTTCTTCTTCTTCTTCTTCTTCTTCTTCTTCTTCTTTTTCTTGAAGCTTCTTGACTTTTAGTAAGATGAGTACACCGGTGAGTCTATCTATACTGCAGCAGTCAACTCTGTTTCCTCCTGCCACCGCCACTTGTCAGCCAGTGAGCCAGTGATAGATGGGCGCCCGACTAAACTTGGCTCGGCTTTTAATTACATTTCGCCTATCCTCCAATAATTAAAGCGCCATATAACATTCTTCACGCTCACCATTCGACACATTATCTTAGCGGCAGCAGTCTATTTGCTCCCATCGCGCATGTGCAACTTAGTAAACACTTCGGCAGTCTTGCGATGGCTAGACTTTTGGCAGCCTCAAGTGTGGCTTTATCATTGTGCCAGCGACAAATTGATGGAATAGTTCGGTTTCTGCAGATCGAAAGCTAATGAAACGGCAAGATAGGATATAATCGTAATAGGTTAAGCAGCAATAAATGGGAATAATATTTTTATTGGATGTAATTTTGATGGGAGAGATGGAATGTTATAACTGAGTAATACGATGGAGAAATAAATTTATTAATGAAACACTGATTGATCCAATTTGAGCAGTTTGAACAGATCCAATTTTCTTAAAGTGATGGTCTTGTAAAAGCGCCCAATCTTTTATTTTGGGGGTTTGAATTTGGACTGCCATTACATTTTTTTATTCCCTGATTGATATTTTATCATTCTAACTGTGAAATGACACATGTTTGATTTCATAATCACTTGCTTCGACTTGTTGGTAATTTGTTTCGATAATTACTTTACTTCAGAGTGATACCTCTCCTTTAAGAAGTGTATATTTACTATTGCAAAAAATGTATTGTTAATTCAATATCAAAGGTTAATAATGAGATTCATCATTCTTTAATTCATGGTCTACTAGATTCTCTTAAATGCAATTAGTAGAGTCAATGTGAAAAGGAAGGAAATCATGAATTCTCAGAAAGTAGAACATAATGTTCCACTAAGCAAGTATGAAAGAATAAATAATATGGCCTATATGAGGGAGTTCTTGAACAAATTCTTCGCATCTTAATGTGGAAATTTAAAAAAATGTAGGTATATGAAGTAAAAAAATACTGCTTAGATGGATAAAGAAAAAAACAAGGTAAGATTTAACAAATGTCGAAGCCATGAGAGGATTGAAAAAGGTCGACTCGAGAAGAGGTCAATAAGTTACATTGCAGTTCAGTGTTATTTGCGACTGGATGCGACTACAAAATAAGACCTGAAATACGATATTATCCGGGGCAACATAGTTTGATTCGGAAGTAACGAGCATGTGCGCAGATAAAGTAGTCGCGTATACTGATGTTCACTCCTTCAATCTTATAAACACACTCTCTTTCTCTCGATCTCTCTCTGTCCCTTTCAGCATGTGTTTATTTCGGTCCACATGAGTTTTGTGTCGCCTTGTTTCCATGGAAGTTTGCTTCACAATTATTCTGGTAACACTTTTATTTGTCGGCCTCCGGCGTTGTGTACGTGCGTTTACTTTCACGCGACGCGTTGGGTCGTTGAGCCCGCTTGCAGAAGTCCTGAAGGGGGGGGGGTAGGTTGGAGTCTTGAGGAGGAGGTTGAGAGCGATCTTGATTTATGCCGTGTTATAATAAGAGGAAGATAAAAAGAAGAAGCTGCCGGTAATGCTGCCGCCTCAGTGGCTGGACCCACTTACGAAATTACCCTAGCTTTACTCCATCTAATGTAACTTCCGACTCTGCGTAACACGTGAAAGATGGGGAATACAATGTATTCTGATTCGGAAGTTTCATCGTTGGTTGTTGCTCTCACACACTCTCGTTGTCCGCCCGCTCTTGTTTTTAGTTGCGAGGTACTTAAACGCATTTTACTTGGCACGCGTAGTCATTTTAATTTTAAAAATAGACCCAATCCAAAGAATTGCCGTCGACTTTCTTCTTACTGTCGCATACGATCCTACACGGGACAAACACACTTGGAGAAGAATATCTTGGAGAGCGGGGACGTACACTAGTACACTAGCCTACTCAGTACATTGGTTGGCGACTCCAACCCCACCCTCCGCTCCATCCACCTTTCTCGGGTATCACGGTTTGGGTTTTATGTCTCTTTTAATGAGCACAGTCAACAAAAAATCTTCTCGTAACTTTGTCCACCCTCCGTTTCTATTTCTTACAAGTTCCCCTCTTCCCCAACCAACAAAACACACACACAACTCGACTTATCCCGTCTTTGTCTCCTTTTCCCCCTCACAATAGTGATTCGCTTTTTTCTTCGTCCCATTTCCCTACTATCTTCGTCTTCGTGATGTCGAATTCTCGGTTTTATTGTAAGAGTATAAAAATTTATCGCGAGCTGTAATCTCCGGCCGAATTAAGCTAGTAAATTAGTGTGAGCCCCGAATTTATTTTGCCAAATCTCAGGCCAGCAGCCAGCCTGTTTTGTTGAGGATGCTGTGCAATGGCGTCGTGGCCACTGTAAAACTGTGAATATCGGCTGGATTACAACTCTGCTGTTCTCGAAGTTTCCAACTCGACAGAACATTTCGAGACATCAGGAGATTTTGATAATGGAGGATGATACACTTATCATGAAATACTCGTAAGAACAAGATTTCGAGATCCGGTTGATCATAAAAAATGATCTCGTATTCACGCTACTCATAATATTATTAATTACTCATTTATTTATTCATTCATCTATTTATTGGTAACAAGAATGAAATTATTTTTCATCAATTATGAAAATTTATTTTAAAAATAATATTTCACTTTCACCTTCATGGAGCTGTGATTTAAACTTCTAAGCATCCAATTTCTATAAAAAATTCTCAGTAAATGAATAATGAATCCAATCATACCAATCTATAAAATAAATAGAATTACAGTATTCGAATAACGTCGTTTCAATTATTACCCTATTCATTGTGTATCACAGAGTCCATTTTCTAGCATTTATTTCTTCAGAAAACGAGGAACTATTAAGATTTATGTTCCACACTACAAACTCTTACACCAATCTATCCGCATGTGGCTACGGTTGTAAAATTTTTGAAGCTGTCGACTTGTTCAGAAAAGATGCCTTATTTTCAATTCTCCATTTTAATTTTCTCCACTGCTTCAGCTACACATACTCGACTGGACCTGGCTCCTTTTTATGACTCTACACGTGTTTGCGTTCTTTTGTTTATGGCTGAGCGTAATAATGTCGAATTCCTGAAAGAGAAGAGTGAAATACCTGTCGTGGGATTACAACATTCCAATGTTTTGAACTTGGTGGAGGCTAACGTTTAAATCAGAATGGAGATGGCTGCATTCTTACAAATATCTTCATGATGTTCATCATAATAAAGAGGTTCCGTGCTCTTCTTACAATCCTCCACTATTTTTTCCAGTTTTGTACACTCTAAACAAAAATCTTTCGAATTCTGAGAAGAATACTGGGGAGTTTCATACTGTCTTTCTAAACTTTATTGAGGCTCCGAAATTCAGTATTCAGTCCTGTTGCCTAGTCATTTTACATGATTGATTAATTATCATATGAATGTAATGGAGTTTCGCTCTCTGAGAATTGAGAAAATACTTCTAAAAACTATTCTTTTGGCTAATATTCTTATACTGAATCCAATTCTATTGAAATCACTCTTTATCACCAATCATTATCAGCTTGTCCAAAAGTTTACTCCAAAGTTTACAAAGTTACTCCAAAAGTTTTTATCACCATGGAATTTGGAAAAATACAATAAAACTTCCATTTTTGCACTTTTCAAACTATATCTGATGTGCTCTACATATTCATCACCAACTAGATCGACCTTTTTTGAAATGAGGTGCTGGTAGGGATGCTGGTCTCGATATCCTTGTAAAGTGAGCACTACAGTTTTTCAATAGTGCTTTCTTAATTGAAGCAATAGCTTTGAGGCTTCGAAGAATAGTATAGGATATTGCTATTTGAAGTAGGATAGAAATTTTTATATTACATTCATGTAATATAAATTTTTTTTATCACATCGTTCATGATGGGGAAAAGCCATTTACATTACAGAAACTGGATGAATAAAGAAGAGAGAGTTTGTGATGTATTATTATTTTAGGGGACGGTAGCAGGTGAAAAGGCGAACATCAACATCAGCTCTGGGATTGCTAATGCTTGCCATAGTGAGATGTTGTGGGGGAGGGGAAGAGTAAGCACAGGTTTAGTAGCCGCTGTTCATTAGAGGGGTTCTGGTTTTAAGGGTAGCAGAAAAAAGTGTTGGAGCACTTTTGTAAGCGGACAGAAGCGAAATTACGGCGTTCGGACATGCAGTGGACACATTCTTCATGTGTGCCGAGAGGAGAAGACCTGTCAGGAAAAAAGGAAGAAGGGAGGGAGGGGAAAGAGTGCGGAAGCCAAGCCACTCCCTGATGCGTTTCCTCTCCGCACACTCTTGACGAAGGGCGAAAAGTGAGCAGAAAAACACGTAGAGCAATTCCAAGAAGTGCGAGAGAGAAAGCATGATAAACGTTGAACTGCACTGCTCTACTCCCGCAACCATAATAATCTTCCCCCTTCCCTACTGATTCCACCCCCCAACAAAGCTGTATACTCTCTGGGTATGTGATGGATTTCGGACCTGTTATTTCTCACCGAGTTGGCTCACCCTTGTTCAAGGTCAAAGCCAAGGGACATCAACAACAGCTTCCATATGGCGCTGAATCTTGAATCTTCTACCTTTCTCTGAGTTTTGTCTTTACCGAAATATTGCATCATTATTCAGTAACAAATCTTCTTTCTTTAACTTACTTATGAAATTCATATCAGTACAGAAAGATTACACTTATTTCATAAATAATTATTACAAACACGTATGAGCTATTTTGTTGAATTTTAGCTTCATAATTATCTAATTTTTTTTTGTAGACAATAACAAATGAATAGTGAGTCGTCCTCTATCATGATAACTGTCTCATACTGCACTCTACTTTATTTACTCATATCAAATCAACATAACGAAGTTAGAAACCCCGGAGTTTGAATTTAATATTCATAATTCATTTACAGTTGAATAATTATAATACAGTTAAAAATTGCAATTGAGTTAAAGTAAAGTGTAGAGCTATGGTTTAACCATGCGGCTCGTGCCCATGAAACAGATGAAGTCCTGCACAGTAAAAAATACGGGCACTTCACATGTTTCCTGGGTACGAGTCGCCAGTGGGTTTAACATGCTCTAAGGTCCCAAGCTTTCCATGCTCTGAAGAAGAGAGTAAGCTAAACTAGACCACGTTCAGTTTAAAATAACCCTCCTGTCCCCTATGCCTAAATAACATGCAGATATAATTCCAATATTCGTTACTTTATCAGTAAAATAGGGACGCCCAAATATGTAAAGATAAACTAATAATCAATATTGTTTTTAAGACTGTTTAGTCCTATCTACACCGCTATTATAAGATGGATAGAAATATGAACCTAGTTTGACAATAGATTGAATGATCAAAACTAAGCTACTTACTCAACCCAGTTGAAATCTAAATTCGAGCTTTGCATGAACGTTTGAAGCGGTGGGTGTTACCGTTGAAAACACAATCGTGTGCCAAGCACGTGCAAATCACCGCCCATTTTTCTTTGCGAGTACTCTGAAATTATTATCACAGACTGAAATGTAGCGCACGTAACATTACACCTAGCTAATGACAGCGTTAGTCTACGACAATGTTGAGATGGAGAGTATTATTTTCCTTGTACAATGTACTGTTGTTTAGCGCATGCAATTAAATAGTAATTAGCTGTTATTTTTGAGAGCACAAACGCAAAACAACCGATTCATTCGAAAGGTATGTAGGTATGACATTAGATGAAGAAAATGAATAGTTGTGGCATATTTCTCGAATTTCTGTCTTTTTCAAGCCCTAACCGTACGTACATTATTAGCTCTTTACACTATTATAAGATCGATCAATGTCTTCAAGCGAGTAATTGCTCGACTACTATTAAAAAGCTATTATTTCAAGTGAAAAGCTGGACTGTCACCTCCACTCTGCCCTGTCATATCGATCATAATTTATCGCGACACCTCATTAACGTTCTAGTTCGCGCAAGCTGAGAAGACACGCGGTTATAGTGGAAATTCTATTGTTATGACGGGTCTTCTCAATTTGTACGAACTGTACCGTTTATTCAGTAGCTGTACTGAATTTTTGGCTGTCTTTCTACCACAAATGCATTAGAGTGCTGAAACCACCTAGAAATTCAATAGAATACCATTTCAATTATTTGTTGAGAAATACAATTATTGCTTCATTCATTTGATTGTCTTGGAAGATTAGAAAAATTATTAATTTGCTGGACTTGAAACATTGAAGAACTTCAGAACAGTATTTTCTCAGAATCTTATGAAGCATCGATCGAATTTTGAGTTGTGGAGATATTACATTTCATGTTTTAGTAAAGGAACTTGAAGCTTAAAATACCTTGTACTATGGTCTCCTGATGACCTTATATCTTCAAAACTACCAATTTCCAATTCTGTTAATAGATTTTAAATAGAAAACTTCATTTATATCACCAAACTGGTTGAAACAAGCTTTATCAAGTAATATGACTGTATTCAATTAATCATAAACGAAAAATTCTCAACATATGAATCTGAAAAAATTATACTCATTCTATGAATATTGAATAGGACCATAAAATGATTATAACTGAGAATACTCATATCTTCAGCTGCCAAGCCCGGTTTTTTGTAAAACTTTTCATCACAGAGAAGGTCTCTTCTGTACAGGGAATATCTGTACTAGACCTCCTCTGTGCTTTCATTAAACGCAATGCAAAAGGCTATTGTGAGAAAGCAAAAGGCTAGAAATGAGAAAAGTTGAGTTTTACGAAAGATTACTCATACACTCCTTATTGCTTCATAGTTTGGAGCTTCAGGAGCACTTGAACGTCACTTTCGAAAACGGTGGATGATAGAGGATGATAGTGGATGATAGTGGATGATACATTGCTTACTGAAAATATTTCCAAGGGCATTGCAGGAAGGCCTAGCTTTTGATAACCGGCTTTGGAATGTGCCAATGTCATTACTTTGAGGTGTTGAATGTTCATCTGACTATTGACGGACAATGACCCTCAATATTTATCCATTGAAGATAATTGTATGTTCTCTTCATCAGCTCTGATCGATAAAATTCTCTCTATTCAAGCACTCCTTTAAGTATTTTCCTTCTGATCGAGGAACGTAGTCTAACCAGTTCAGTCATTATCACTATCCGCTATAAATCTAGGTTGTCTAATAGGGATAGCAACTAAACTGTATTAGCGTTGAAAAATTGATTCAAAAAATGATTTACAAATAATCATTCGAAACAACCACGTGTAATATGATAATATGTAGTGAGATAATATGAAGTGAAAGCCTTCGGAAGTCGTTCTCTCAATCCTTTCTAGGTGTCAGGCAGGCAGCGGGTAGGCTACCCGGCAATACAGTAAAACAGAATGTTGAGAATCTGTGATGATGGGACAACTCGAACTCGTACAAGAAACAAAAATGTAATTAAACTGGATTCATTACAATACCTGTTAAGCATGATAATTATAGCCAGAAATTAAACTCATTTAAAATAAAATTAGAGTTATCTAGATTATTTGCTAGATTATTCAAAAGTAACATTCCACTCTTGACTTGAGTAAACACTTCTCTGAAGAAGAATTTCAAGCGATTGTTTTTCGTACATGATTCATTGTTTCATTGGTAGAGAGGACTCTTCCATATGTGTGACTTACGTAACTTCTTCAGTAATTGTAGGGTATTTGGAATGATAATGTGTGCAAAAAATCGTAAACTTTGGATTTCCAAAACTCATTATGAGATCAAGATAGTTTTGCCCTCAATTGTACTAGAAACCTTGCACAGTTGTATTGGTTTTCATGTTATGTTGTAACAAATATAACTGATATAATGGAAATTGTGAACTTTGGAGACTTATTAAATTATTCTGATGACTTATTACTGATTATTCATCGTTTCAACGTAGAAAAAAATAGTGAAAATCAACCGTAGAAAAAAATAGAAGAATAATCTGAAAGTAGAGAAATATATCTAGTGGAAAGGAACTATTATTCTGAAAATATTGCTGGAGGTAGTTATGTTTAATCCTTGTGAGCACTCCAAGGAATAGAATTGGAATAGATTTGCAATGGACATCATCCAGGTTGGCAGCTACTTGTTTTTTTCGTTTTTTCACGGGCAGTGGCAGAGCGAGAAGCACACTAGACTAGCGCAGTCAAACAGTGGTTGATGACATCGAATAAATGAACTTATGCTAATGAGCAGTAAATGTATGATTAGTTTCACAGAGGTTGAGTAGTGGTCCTGTTGGATGCTGAGGGGTGGTGGGGTGAGGAGGGGGCTGTCCAATTACTGTGGTCCTCTGCCGAATAATAATTCGTTAGCCTGAACCTGATAGGACCACTTGTCTACCCACTAGCTCTTACTCTCACTCTCTCTTTCTCCTTCCGATTTCATCTCTAGTCCGATTCCATCTGCATATAAGAGAACAAGTACTAGCAGGCCACGGGTCCCCTTCTAACTAGTCCCGTCCCCCAAAGTTTGAAGATTAGAGGTGAACACTCTCCGATGAACGGCCTCCAAGGACGACATCTTGCACAACTTCCAGCTAGCAGGGCATACACAGTGCGCTCTCGCATCGTAAATAATGCCCCCTGACAACTAGGAATTCAATACTTTACAATCCATCGGATTAGAGATCCCCCCTTCCACCACCAACCTTAGTCCTATTTCCCCGCTGCATCGTTCTCTCTTTGCGCTAGAGAATGCCAGGCATCGAATTTCCAAAACTCGGCTCATTTGTTTCATAGTCCTCGCTCATACGTTTCCCGCCATCATTACCGAATAAAATACTTGACCAAAACTGTTTTTTTTAAAGATTTTTTGATTTCTTATTCTTTCCACTTAATAGTCTTATATAACTGAGTACATCAAATGAAATAGCTTTGATTTTGAAAATTGATTGATCGGAGGAAATTAAATATGAATGATGTTGTTGAATGAGTTGTCATTCACTCTTTGACAATTCGCCTTCGTTGTACAGAAGTTTATCGAGCCTGCAGATTTGATAAGATCACAAACCTTGTTTGACTCTCATATCTTTATAGCATATTTTCACTGACTCTCATGTAGATGTACATTTCATATAAACTTGAGATCACACTATTATTCAAAGCAAACAAGTGAACTGTAAAGAAATTAAACTTGAAAATGAGTGGTTTTCAAAACTGAAAGTGATTTTTGGAATTCATAAAATATTTAATACTAATCGGGCTATGAACAACACATTCCAATCAATATCCGTCCAATTAATAAATTGTATTTAATCAACAATAAATAAATAAATTTGATAAATCAATGATGAATATACTGTATACGTTTGATATTTATTCTTGTTCAAAAAAGGAGTCCTAGACAGTTATCTTATAGCTCAAACTTCAAGGTTCAGGTTATAAAATTTGTATTTGAAGTAATTTTGGATTGGAAGTACGTAGAAATAAAAAGGATATTGATTCAATGTTTACAGTATGAAATAAAATAAAATTTTTGAGCAGCAATGTTATGGCTTTTTTCTGTTTTAAAACTTTTATCATCATGAAAGAATTCTCATCCGGTGTTGTAAAAATTATTCGTTGCCTAATATTCCTGAGAATAATGATAATGATGCCGTAGCGTTGAAGCTGAGCAGAATAAAAGCTTTGCAGCTGCGCAGAAACACAATTAAAGAGATAATTTTACGAATCGTACTTTTTGAAAGTAGTTCTTCGGAGAGAATGTTATTAAAATGGAAATAAAACAAGTCAAACGAAACGGCGGTAACATTCAACAGCTAGTTGAATATAAAGATAAGATTTTATATACTGGTGTAATCGTACTCGCACGGTGCTGATTGTAAACAGTGCCGGACCGTGTAAGCCTATCTTCAAAAATAGTCCCAAATAAAAAAGCAGCCACTAAAATTGCATCTTGGCCCCTCTGTCGTCCCCTCACTCACTCCAACCATCCGCCGGTCGAATTTTATTGTCAGGTCCTCCCGCACCCAACTCTCTTATTTGTGTCGGGTAGACGTAATTTCGAAAGGATGTTTGTAGTTTTATAGTCCAAATTCGTTAAGGGCCTACACTCGCTTACAATGAGGACCGGGTAATAAGAAGTATAAATAAGAAACGACTAGGGAAAAGATTCTAATGAGTGAGAAGGAGAGAAAACGCACACTGAGAGAAACAAACGAGATAAGTTGAGTAAAAAAAGTAGAGCCGAAAAATTAAGTGGGCATCATATTGTTCGGGGATGATGTTGGCAAGATTGTACCTGAAATCGGCTGGACAAAAGGATTGGATTGGATAGTGTGGGGTGGGAAACGTATAAAAAGAATTACCATAATCACGGCACTTTATGACGAGGTTTTATTACCTATTCTGCTTCGTTCTTTTTCGACGTTTCCGTACAAAGGTACGTAATCAAGAAATGAGAGAGTTTTTACAGCGTGGAGCGGAGAAACCGATGGTCAATTGGATTTACTTAGGCAGGCAGCCCACTAATTACAACGCTCATACACTGTTCTTTCCTCGTAGAGAACCAGGTCCTCCTCACCTTTGTTATTTACGATGTAGGCGGGTTCGGCTGCGGCGATCGACCACCTCTGCTCGACCAAATAAAACGATTTCACACTTACGCATACATACACAATCATCGTGGCTTATAAAAGCATATTTCCGATGGTGCTTGTTTCTCGGAATTAATTAGAGCTCACCTACGAGCATTTTCGAGTGCCGCTTTACTGGGCGTACTATTTTTTTCAAGCGCACCGGTTAGAAAATGAGTTATGCCGCGCTTTTTGGCCCCCCTTCCCCTTCCTTACACTCCCTTGTTGATTATCTGTGCTCAGAAGCCGCCGCGTATGCAGCAGAAGCAGCAGCATCGCCGGTGTCAGTGTCTGCTATTTATTATTTATCATTCCCTTAAAGCTGTCTCTTTGAAAAACTTTGTAATTGCTCCGATATCTTTGTTGCTGCTGCAGTGTTGATGTCTGGCTCCGTCTTCCATAGCTCAAAACAGGTGTGGAAGTAGGGGGTTTCCAAAATTTATATTCACGATGAGTTTTCGTAGGTGTTTTAAATAATTCATTTCACCAAAATCGAAGGAAGTTCTGTAGAAAATATCTTTTTTCTCTCCAATGTTGAAATGTACGACACCAAAAGATTTATATGATGCTACTGTGAGCAGAAAATAAAGAAACCTTTTGCTGGAAAGTTTTCAAGTTAAAAACTGAACTATGAAAATTTAACACTATCAAATTTTTTGAATTTCTTAAAATTTACTTTTTTGCTTCCATTTTCAGTTTTTTCCTTTCTCGCGTGTAGAATTCCGATGAGAATAGGTATATTTCTTCACTGAAAATAACGTATTTTCTTTATTCAAAAAATATGATCGAAATAATCACAATATTCTATGCTGTAACGTATGGTGGATATTGCTAATTCATGAGATCTCTTGATAGCGGAATACTGTGATAAGTGTAAAGTTGAGAAAGTTTACTTTTGAAATCTCAAACAGCAAAGGGATCTGGGGATGGTTGAATAATTCAAGAGAATGATGTCTATTGGGAAGTTTTTGAAGCAAAGTGCCGCATTGCATTGCTATGTGTGGTGTAGAGGGTTGAAGTAGAGTGATAGAGAGAGAATGATGCAGAAGGCAGTGCATTCCAGAAGGAACCAATCGCGGTCAAGCATTAACGCGCTCATTTTTCACATTATACCTCCCTACAAAAGACGTTCACATTGGTACTACTCACCCTCACTCAAGTCAAGGCACACCCGTGTCAATAAGGGTGGGTCAGGCCGGCCGGAAAAAATACCTTTCAGATAGCTTTATCCACAAAAAAGAGAGAAAGCATGAGAGGACGAGTGGAATCTTCTAAACGCTACACAGCACATGAACGTCCTATTAAAAATAATATTTTTTGTAACATCATTGCAAAGTCAGGCAGCCTTTCGGGGAAACTGTCAAGGACGACATTGTTGGAATGAATAAGGGGAGGTTAGAGTATAGTCTGTTCAAGCAAAGAAGACTTCTGGCAAGATGGGGAAATGACTACAGCTCGGTCAATATTGGTTCAAAAATAATGAACTTGTTTTCAAATTGTAGAAAACATTCTCATCTACAATTTGAGACCAAATTGATTATTCTTGAACCAAAATTGACCGAGCTGGAGTCATTTTCCCATCTTGCCAGAATGTCTTCTTTGCTTGGACAGACTATAGTTTCTACCACTATTTCACTCGATAATAATCTTTCTCACTCTTGCTCTCCCCCACTGGAGCCTCTAATTCGTTTAAACTTCAGTCCCTTTTCAGCTCTTCTGATTTGCACCCTCACTCTCAGTGTTATTTATCATCTACCATTCTTTTTCCGTTATACACCAAGCGTGAAACATCTTTGATTTTCGATAAAACGGCTAATGGGTATCATCCTTGATGCAAAAAATTACTTTTTGCCAGAAACTACTCAGGTAAATCCCAGTCAACGATAAATTACAAAGAATATGGAATTTATTCTCAATTAAAGACTATAGGTAGAAAATAATGATAATAGTGCGTTTACAGATTCTCATACATATTCTGTGAATAATGGATCTTATTTCAAACGAAATAAAAAGTATCATTACCGTTATTTCTTTTTTCTTAAGGCTACTGTACTTATAAAAACTTTCAAAACGCCGAAAAATGTTATGTAAAATGAAAATTATTCTAAAATGGTACCAAGATCTACATTAATTGAAAGTTTTCATCATTATTGTATTTGTATTCGTGTGAACTTGAATACAAATACTTTGAATTCGTGTGAACTTTAATTGAAATATTTCCCAACAATAGAACATTTCAATATTGGTGTTAATAGATCTAAAAGATATTCATACTCAATAATTTATTATCTGGATGATTAGAAGAGTAGAGTGATTGCATATCATACAGAATTATGGATGAATAACTCCAAGTGGGAAAACTACAAGTGAATGACCATAAAGTACACCGCAAGCTCTACAACAGTTTAATTATGCAAGCTTTCTAGAAGCACAATAAATTAATTATTTTTCATGTTACAGCAGCAATAACTATACATGTATTTGTATACCTCTCCACTAATAATATCAGCTCGTAGTGAAGAGATTAGTGATGACGGACACGAAATATTAGTACACACATACCAATTACTTTCAATTTGGTTCTTATTAACAAAATATATTGCATTGGGTCGATGAAATAGGATCCATCAGTTGTTTCCGTTCGCGATGTTTGAGTAAATTCATGACGTATATAGACTACTTTCACAATAAATGAGGTAGATGGGCGCCATATCAAGTAACTTGTTTTCAGGAATGAAGTACCTTGAATTTGCTCACAATTTCTCTCACAGTTAATTGCTAGCCCTCAAAGAGATGCAATTATCCTCGGATATAATTGACTTTTCAGGAAGATTTATTCGGCCACAGCGGGCTTGGCCACTTTGAAATCACGGTGCTCTTCAAGTTCAATCACAGATCTCATGACTTGCTGAATGTGTCATTCCGTTAAAGGTATAAGCAACCGCATTACTCCATTGCGGATGTATGAAAAAAGGTTTTGGTCAGGTTCCAAGAAATAAACAGCAACGGGACATGATCTTTTCGAGTTTGGGAAACGATGTCCGAAATGAACGACAAAGAATGTATAAATAATTGTGGTCTGAATGTTTAAAAAGTAAAATAATTGGTGTCGGCTGGAATATTCCGGTTTCTCTTTGCAGAAATTTGATATCTTTCCATTTATGGCTGGCTGGCTTGATTAAGGATTGAAAAGGGGAAAATATGCGGAATAATATACTCAATACTGGAATATTCACAAAAATAACAACCAATTTTTCGGAGCTATGTAGATTTAAAAAAAAGTTTTTTGAATAGACATTTCTGTGGAATTATTCCTGAATTAGGCCAAGTTGACCGAACGTAAGTGAGGTCTAGATTCAAGACGACGATTTTGCATTTCTCTTTATGTTTGTTTGTATGTATGTATGTATGTATGTTTGTTCCGCATTCACGACAAAACGCGGCAATAGATTCTGATGAAATTTGACAGGATCGAATGTTCCTCTTGAAATTGCGAGTCGATGTATATGTAAGGTTTCATGAAATATTGCATTTTTAGGATAATATGAAAGGAAAAGGAATTACCTCCATGCTAAAATATTACTACATATCTATACTTCTGAACATAGGAAAATTCACACTATAGAATTATTCATGATGAACCAGCTGTCGAGATTATTATTAATTGCATTCAATGACGCTTGCAATTAATGAAACTTGAAACTCAACATAACTAAGTATTCCCTTCATGAATAATGCCCTATCCATGGGTGAGTTCGTGAGGTCTACTGTTCACAGAACTACTAGTATTCTGTATTTACAATACAGTTCTGTCTCAATCACACTCATTCAGAAGCAAAGTAGTCTGGCCAAGCAAAGAAGAGTCTCTGGCAAGATGGGAAAATGACTCCAGCTTGGTCAATATCTGTTCAAGAATTATAAATGTGGTCTTAATAGTAGATCAAATTGTTTCCTACAATTTGAGACCATATTAATAATTTTTGAAACAATATTGACCCATGTCATTTTCCCATCTTTGCAGAGGCTCTTCTTTGCTTGTTCAGACTATATTCAATTCCTATATTTTTGAAAAACTTTATATTTTTATGAAATAAACTTCTATACTTTCATAAAACTTGATATTTGAATGATGCGGAAGAAGAAACAGTTGAATAATAAATTATAGATATTTTTATTTTTTTATTGCGGTGATGCCCACATAAGCATTTTAGCTTGTGCGTGGGTAATGAATCTGGATGTTGAATGCGAAGGGTAATGATGAGGCGAAAAACAGCCTCTGAAGGTTGTGGCGGACTGAAGGCCTCCTTAGCGGACTGAAGGTTGTGACGCCCTAGCCCACTGCGCCAACCAGGCGAATTCTGTGAGAATTTGTGAAAAAGAACGCTATTAATCGGGATTTTCCTAGATTTCAACAGACATTATTCTTTAATAATATAACATTGTTTTTAACCTCGATAATCCTACAACCTTTTCAAATGTTGTCATTTCATGCATGCTATGGACGATTGCTCTCTGACGATTACTACAGGCATGACTTTTCGGTAGCACCTGATTAGAATCAGTAGAATAACAATGGTTTTGAAGAAGAGAATTGGAATCTTTCAGTTGGCTATTTAGTGCCACACTCAGCGGTTAGCTCCTCTTGACAAGATCTATTGGTGAAAAGTCGAAAAAAATCTATTGGATCGTCTTTGTTCGTGGAGCGGGGAAAGTGTCTTTGACTGGACCAAACCAATGTTGGACAGGTTTCAGGGGACAAAGGAAAGAATACAGTCCTATTAGTGTTTTAGTAGCCCTCCAAATACGTTTGCTACTCGGGTCTATTGTTCTCAAAATCGAAGCTGGCAAAAAGATCACAAATATTCATTCTCAGCATTATTTCTTTTGTTGGGTTCCCCTTCAAACGCTTTATGGGAAACCACAGTCACTTTGTCAAGATAGAGAAAGTTGAAATGAGTTTTCTTCTTTTCTTATTCCCATCCCTACTGATTGAAACAGATTACTGTGATGGTTATGGTGGTCAACTCAAGAATAGTTTGAAGAAGGGCAGGTACATCACAACAATCCTGATCAATATCTTCTCTTCTATTCTTCAATGAACGATTTCTCACTACAGTTCATCTTTCATTAAATTTTCGTATATCTATTTTCGGAATTCTTGTGTGTTAGCTTCAAAAATTATTCTTCATAGAGAACAATTATTCCATGATAGAGAATAATCACTTCTACATTCTTCATCATGTACTATTAATAATCACCTCTTCATTATCTATTATGTACTAATACCAGTGATACCATTTAGTGTCACTATATCTCTTCCCCGTCACTGGAGGAATAGTAGTTATTCCATTACACTGTAACTGTTATTCAGAGGTGTTCTGCGCTGTCACTTGGTTACAAAAGCTAGCTTATGGTTGAGAGGATCAACGTGCTAACTACACGTTACCTCTATCTTGATTGATAATAATTCATTTCTACTGTATAGTGGAGTGAATATGAAACTGGCAACCAGCTGGTAGACCTAGGTCCTTCATGGACTGTTGGGCAATTGACAAAGATAGATAGATGGATAGATAAATGCCTTTATTTACATTTTTTATATACTTTTCAAAAGTTTTGTGGGCGAAGTTGAGGCATGCTAGCCCCCTCTTCCACTTACCCCGTACATACGTACATACATATACATTCTGTCATCATTGAGAATAGTTATACCTCTTCACTAGTCATAAAATCTGCTTCATGAATAGTTTCTGAAACTTGTATACAACCATTCAGTTATACCATAGACTAAGTATATACTACATCTATTATATCTACGGTTATACTCATTGACTAACTGCGTCACTATAAAATTGTCTTCATTAATCATTGGAAAATTGCTACAAAGTTTTTCACGTATTTTTATGAATTATTTTTCAGAAAAATTTACTATGTAATCTTCATTAGAGAGAATCGCGTGTGTCGATTGAAGTCAAGCACAACAATATTATCGAGCGAAGCGCAGCTCTATGATCAAACATCCCTTATCGTCTCCGAAAAAGTCAATCATCAAGCTTTTGAAACTTTGTCACTAGATGGAACACGAAAATTGGAAGTTGGACGTTTCAACTAAACGAATTCTGGTATGAACAAAGAGTGTCGTTCAACCTTGAGTATATCGGTTTTTTATCAGATCCACTCGCGAACTTCACGTACGAGTTTTCACGTGCGTGTTTTCGGCATTCTCAATAGACTCGGTCCACTGCTGGGCTGGCACGTGTCCACATGCTCTGCTCAGTTCAACTAGAATTTGAATTTTTCAATTTTGCAAGCTTTGTCGAAGTCTCTCACCCGATCAGCGAGCGATTGATCAGCGCCGCCCCAGCGGATGGACGAGATTGGTCGGCGTTTCTTCATTCGACGAGTTCAAAAAACTCACCGTCCGCTTTACAACTCACAGAAAAAGAAGAAAGAGAGAGGGAGAGAGAGAAAGAAAGAAATAGAGAGATATGGTGAGAGAGAGAGAGAGAGCTCTTTGACAATCTGACTATCTGAAAGGAAACTTGACTCCATTAGCACACCATTCAACTTCAATACATACATCATTCATCAAAGTACTGTATTATGAATATAAATTTCTGACAAAAATAGTATTCAAACTTGTAGAATTGAATATTGATATTCAGTTGAAAATTCATTGACCACCTAGGTTGATGGAGGCTTGGAGTGTAGCGTTTGGGGGTTGTTCAACTATTTCCCGAATCTACTTCCACAGAGTAGCACCTCTCACCATCTCTGCAATCTCCTAAGCCTAAGCTATTGCTCAAGGCAATATTGCTATTGCTTTTAAGCTGATAAGCAATTACTATTGCTTTTAAGCTTATTAGAAATAATTTCATTCGCCATTTAAACTCACCCTTTTCGAGCGATATTTCTACATTCAAGATTCCTAGTAGTGATTAGTAGTGATGAGTTTCAATGAGGAATTAAACTAAGATTCATAAATAAATTCATTGTGATATACTTGTGATTCATGGTCTTTCAAAAGAACTGTCTCATTTTCAATTATCAAGTGACTTTTAAATCCAATTTGTTTATTGTGCTCCCCTGAACCTCATTCCAACAATGTGGTGGAACCAATCAGAATAATGCCCAGAATATATTATAATCAATTCAGGTTTCTTATAGGAATAATCCAGTACAAAGCTTTCAAACTTTGGATTGATAAATTTACTACTCCTAGTATGATATTCTCTCTTACAGTAATCATAAAACTTCGAAATCATCGTTTCAGAGTTCCAAAATAAATTATTCCGCTCTCAGATAAAAGTAGTTCTTCCAGTATATTATGAATTTTATACATTGCCTGATAGAATCCAAACAATCCCATTTGTGAATATATTTGATTATATGAGATTTCTTGTTGATAGCAGTTTTACCTGAAATAGAAAAGAGTATGTGGTTAATCAAATAGTCCTCAATACTTTACACTGCTATATGTAAATGTGTTTACCCGTATAAAAATTATCTCTTCCTGCTTAAAGATTGGAACTTTAGATTGTCACCGAGTCAGTAAACAACTGGTCAAGCCGGGCTTAGCAGTATCGGTTTTCGATAGTTGAGAAATACGGGAAAAACTTTGAGTGGAACATAAAATTTGTCACTGTGTATTTATTTATTTCTTCCACATAGAATGATTTTGTCCGTTAACCGTAAGCTTATGTAAAAAACTAGCTCTGGCACTGGTTTTGCCGTATTGGTCGACAGATTCATTTACGCGTCGTGATTAAGGAACTAGTTTTATATGCACAATCAAACACAAAATCACACGTCTAAAATAAGATAGGAGTGGACAATTCTGCCTCCATAATCTCAGCCATATTTCTTCCAATAATTGGATTTGAAAAGAAATCTAAATAGGAAATTCAGGTTCAAAAAGATTTCTCTATCTTCTTAATATTATTGTATGCCATTCATGGGATAGGAATAATCTGGTTTATAGAAATCATTCAGATTATCTTTATAAGAAACGTGTGTACTTAGTATTCATAAAAATAGATGTTGCAAACTCAAATATCACATTCTTATGATAATAAACGATAAATATTTACAATGGATAATTGTATCCTATCCTATAACAAATTCAACCTTTTAGAAGCGGCACTCCTTCACAATCTACACTCCAAACTTTAATTCATTGGGTTCTTCAAATTCTATACTAATAAGCTGCTATCTACTAGACCTGACTTCTTTTTTGCCTCAACGAACCATTTCCCAAAATATTTATTGTTCCAATTACTATTTTCAAATTATTATCATAGGCTATTTGTTTGCAAACATGCGATATTTATTAGAAACGAAGATCACAAATTAGCTGTTAGCTAGATTGAAAAACATAATATTGACAAAGTGTCTTGGGAATAAATTGTATTAGTGAGGTGATGATGTTATTCTAGTATTTTTGAACTGAAGATTCATCGAAGTCTGATCAGCTTAACAAGATATGGATTTCAGGATTGAGCAGGATTGTTTATGGAGGAAGAGGGATCTCTGAGTGGTGGCAACGATTTATTTAGTGCGAGAAGTAATTTCGAGAAGCTGGGATGAGCGAGCCTGAGCATTTCCTGCCGTCGCTTATGAAGTGAATTGTAAACCAGTTAACCACTATGATTGTTCCAGGAATCATTTTAATGCTGAGGATGGCGCCCTGTCATTATTGAATAACTGCATAGTACGGCACAAGCATGTGTATAAACGCCCCAAACGTGAATTGTAGAGCGCGCTCATCTCTTGAAGCGATACCTGCTCCCAGAACCACCAATCATTCCACCCGTTCCACTCGGCACAAAATATTCTTCGGCCACGTTTATTCATCATTTGCTCTCATCCGAACTACGCACTTGCACGCATACCTCACCCGCAGAGCAAATTGCTCACGCATCTCAGCACGCACGACTGTCGAAATTACAGTCGCGCGGTAAGGATCAAGTGGGAAGCTTCGCTTTTCTGCATTCATAATACACGCTTAGCCAGTGAGAAAATACTCAGAAGCCTCCGAGACGCTTCGCCAAAAATCACGATCTTCGATAGTTTCAAATGGGGAAAACTAAAGATTACCAACAATACTCATCGATTTCGGTGGTCCTACACTTACAAAAATTTGAATAGAGCTACAAAGAAATACTAGATTTCATAGTCAGTAGGATAGTTCTCACAGTCTCTTGATTACTGTAGACTCTAGGCGCTCCTAGAAAAGTATAGTCCGCGGTGGTAATTTTGATTTATTCGATTTTTATACCAATTTCCGCAGCTCATAAAAATAGCAATCTCCGTTTTCAAATAGACATGATTTATCATTTCTAGATAGTTCATTAAGTGAGCAGAATATATCATCTTCATCTTGAAGTGAGAGAGAAGTGAAGAATAGTTACTTATCTAACTTTTAATCAGCAATATCTCTAATGAAGTTGAAAACTCAAACTGTAATTCTGCAACTTCCCAACTTGGATAGAGTGAGGAAGTTTGATCATCCCGTATTCCGGTTTTCAGTTAGCAGTTAGATTATGCTTATTCAATTATCATAATAGAACCCCCTAACTAGAAATAATTTTGAAATCAGTCCTTGCATATAAGCTCAAGAATGAAAACTGTCCTCTTCTTATTCAAGCAGCTTGTTGTGGAAAAACGTATCGGATTCATGAGTATAATAATATTATGAAACTCCCAATATTCTAATCGGAGCGATCATGTCTTTATAGCCATTAGATAACATGAGATCAAGTCAACAATAACAGAGTGACAACCTTCAAAGCCTTCTATTTCGATGAGCGTGCAGAACCTTCTGATACATCAACTCTCAAAAAATTCAACTGGATGACATTGATCTTCTGGTTGACTGTTTACAGGTGGCTATCGAATGAAGCCGACTATGAAATGAATTGTCTTTCCGCCTACATCAAAGCTCTGCGTTACGACTTGGGCGAGATTCGTCCAGCCAAGTGTGAAATCGGTGGCAAGAGATTAAGTGAAGCGTTTTAAGAGGCTGCCATGCCGCTGGACAGAGGCGAAGATGCGGAAGCTGAGAATCAAAAAGAGGAAGGAACAAACAGAAGAGCAACTCCCTGATAGTGTTGTTTTCCTTCCTGCTGGAGGGTGCTCAACAAAGGAGCGACCGGGGCTCAGCGCCTGTAAGTTCTGCGCTAAATGTGAAGTTTCTGCTGACTTGGAAGGCAAGGCGACAAGTGTAGATACACGGCCATCCCGATCCCTTCGTCCCTTGAGCAGTTTCTGTCCTGAAATAGTATCTAATCCGGAAGCGCCACACTAGCAGCGCGCTCAAGACCGGTGGCGACGCAGCCCGAGATTAATGCCCTCAATTAAAACGCAAGATACGTCTTTGATTTTGATTTATAACCGGCTAGAGCTAATAAATTTTTCAAACTCTCCTAACAAGTTCACAAACGAACTACTCACGCTGCGCTGTACCGCTATCCATCCCTCTATTCACGGCACCACTAGAAAATATCGCACATTCTGCTCTACATTATTTGAATACGACATACTGTGTTTTAAAAATAGTAGACGTGTGTTTTGGGTGACTCATTATGGCGCCATGTTGGTTTCGGCTTCGTTTAACAAGTTCATGTAGTCGTATGGAAATCCAATATTCTAATCTTATACCCATTTGTAAGGTTTCTCATAGTGATGGATTTATTCTGGTTAAAGTGCCATTGGAAATGAAGTTCATATATTACTTTTAAAAATTTTATTTGAATCCCTACACATAAAATCTCAGGTTCAAGTATTAGAAAAGCGCAAAAGCCTTTTATGTGATGTCATTGTTGATTATTCATTTTATTTTTTCCAGAGAGTGAACATTATAAAAATATAAGAAAACCAAACACCAAATTGATAATATAAAATAAATTCATTATAATTCCTCCTACTTCACAGTCCATAAATTTGGCGAGCATCCTTTTACAAATGTACATTATTATAATACGTTGATATTGCAAGCTATTTATAAAATATTTGTTCTTTCTTTATATTTGAATTTGCTTTCTTGAAACTTTGTCTAAATTTGAATTTCCATGAGCTCTACAATTTCTCACAAAATATTTCCCGTTTGAATTTTAACATCGCTGAGACTGTTCCAAAAGTATTCCATAGATGGAAAATAATCCTACCTGATAAAAAAGCATAATATGAAAATAACAAGATAAAATTACTCTGTTTATCAAGTCCACTCTTTAAATATTCGATCACGGTCATAGTTGTTGAACTAGTTATGTTAAGTAGGCGAAGGATTTTCGTATACAGTAACTTCAATAACACCAACGAAAAACAATCTGTCTTTTGAACTTACCGACATCCAATAATTGACTACCAGAATATTTTTAAACACTCATTATAAATTATTATCTATTCAATTAGAGCTAGTGCGTGTGAATCGATTTGAAAATTTAAAAGAAGAGAATAAATTATAAAAAATGATATCAAAGAATTTTATTTATTAAGAGAATGTTGACTAACATTAAAATCTTTATAATTTTATTTCAAGCCGCAACCGATATCTCTGATCAAAATTCAATAACTATTGAACAATATAGAATCAAATTTGAACTTCATCATTGAACTGGAACTCAATGGAGGTTAGTGATAAACAAGAATATTTTAATATTTTCCCGTCTTTCGGAGGAGACGATAAGCCGTCGGTCCCGACTATAAAAAGCAGTCGTCATCTATCATCCATATCATTACCCACGCACAAGCCTATGCGCTCATGTGGGCTTCACCCTCATAACAAAACAAATAACAAATACTTCTTTTCTTTTAGGGCTACTGTATTTTTTGAAACTTTAAATATTACAATAATTATTATTTACACTTGAAAATGGCATATTGTGTGAAATAAAAAGTATTTTTAAAAGGGTACTCTGATTGTCATTTTTTAGAGTTTCAAAAGAATATTTTAATGTGAGATTGAAGATTCCGGTATAATATTCAATTTTTTCGAAGTTTTTAGTTTTACTAATGAATGCACACAATGTCGTTTGTAGTGCTTATATCGTAGTTGCAAAGGTTGTTTCCTCATTCGTCACGTAATGTGTTCGGTTAAAGCTAGAACATACACTCATCCCATTAAAATTTTAAAGCACTGGCGGCTCGTGCCCACGAAACAGCTGAAGTGCTGTCCAGTAAAAGATACGGGCACTTCACCTGTTTCGTGGGTACGTACCGCCAGTGGTTTAAAGGACACTCTTGAACAGTTTCAGAATTAGCATTTTCAATATCAGTAGTGTCAAATATGCTCTTACTCGCTCGAAGGCACGTAGCATTGCAGGGTGATTGTGAAATAAGAATAAATTGAACCTTTTTCGAGAAGAATGATAATTGTAGTCAACAACAGAGTGTGTTGGAAAGGGGCATGTGGCTCAATGTGACTGAAATAGTTCTTGTTTACTTGTTATAGGACAAGCAAAGATGAATAAATGTTTTAATAAAAAAAAGGAGGTCGCCAAAACTTCAACACACAACATAGATTCAAAAATAGTTGAAACGAAGAAATCTAAATCCATATAAAATTTTTGACATGGATATCTAAAGGCTACAGAAATTGGAGTGATTACCATAGTCTCCGAAGTTTCCTTTCAGAATTCATAAATATTCTAAAGCCTTATATTAAAGTTAAAGTTGATTAACCTTATTCTAAAGTCTTTACTATATCGTTTACGATACAAAATCAATCACTATGGGTCTGAAATACATGGCTTTAATAATTAATCAACTTGAAAATTATGCTGTGAAGTCACACTCTACATACACACATACTGATCGGTATTCTGGTTTAGGAACCTGATTGTTTGTGCTTAAAAGTCTGAACAGTATAATCTCATTGGAGAACTTCTGGAAGATTGCATGAATCAACATTCATTGTACAACATAACATATACAGCCTTAAAATTCTCTTCATTCTATCCAACATTCTCCATTCTTGTATGAAATAAAAATATGGTATTCATGAATATCAGATGGATTTGATAATATAATATATGGAAGATTAGAGATACGCTGAGAAGGTTATTCCCTCTTTGGTATCTGGATTGATATTTTTTTATTCTCAATCATCGGAATTTAGGACATGATTCAAATTGATTCCTGCAAAAGTTTCCATCATTCAAACACAGTGGAAGAAAGTACTTCTGTTGTTTAATCCTAATCAATGGCTTATACATATAATCCTACTATTATATGTATAGGAGCACACATGTACAGGCTCTTTTATACATTTTTATTAATTTTATACACATTCATATATACATAGGCTAAATAAAATTTTCAATACTGTTGTTAGACGCTGCATAACAGACATGTCATAGATAAGACTACATCTTTATGAGCTCCCGATCTTGCGCGAAATTAAATATTATTGATTCTCAACTGTTCTCAAATCATCATATTCTTCATGAATGATTGTTTCTAGTATTCGAAGCCACATCTACAGCTGAACAATACACATCTGCCTACCTCAGTGCATTTGTTATCACAGAACCTTATTAGTATGGTTCGTTTGAGGTAGCTAATGGTATGGTATGAGTTGCTAATGAAGGTAGACAGAAACTTATATTGGTATGAGTAATAATAATAATAATATTCGTGTAACCTGGCTGGCTCAGGTCTGGTGTCAGAGTTTTCAGGTCGCTCCTGATCAATTTCAGGGCCTCTGACATGACTTAACGACTGTTTTTAGGCAGCCGGGACCGACGGCTTAACGTGTCCATCCGAAACACGGGGAAGTGGCTTGAGAAAAATTTCTGGTCTGACCTGGGTTTGAACCCGGGACCTTTGGGATGCAACGCCAGCACTCAACCCACTCAGCTACGCCACCCCCCTTTGGTATGAGTAATTCGAGACTTTGTTTCTCACTATATAGGATTTTATGCTATTGTATTGAACTAGAGAAAGTGTCTCGAGGCTAGCAATAGAAGTGTGTAGACGGCGCCAGGGCAGTTATATGCATCCTTCATTCCTTATCAGGGCTGGCCACTCGTCACCAGTTCTCCTCTTACTCCAACCCCTATCATAATCATGCGTTTCTCCTATTCGCTCTCATTCTCTCTCAAGAGATCAGTTTATTTCATTTCGACAGTAATTCCTATTTATGACCCAGCTTATTTCCCACCCGTCGAGGGTAGGCTCACCAAAGTGCAAAACACAGTTGTCAGGCATGTACTAGTTCTCCACGGGTCAAACAGATTTTATAAGCTATTTCTGCGCACCAACCCATCACGCAGATTATCTGTTATTGAAATAATTATTGAGCGTAGTGTAGATTAAGTCCTAGATTAAGTCCCCTGGTCTTTATATTATTCCAAAATTAAATTTAGCTTCCATACCTTACAATTTCTCTTTCAAACCTCTCTCATTTTATATGAGTGAAGGTTTCACAGTTGAGTGTTGTAATCAGTTGATCCTCAGGGCTTCTTCCATTTTAGTTACTACCAACCTTTAAAAGTTAAATGAAGAATATCACTTGTTCAAACCTTACAATAACTGTGATGAATTATTTTTATTCGAAATAATTTCACTTGAGAGTTGTTAATAAAGGGTACATATTTCTAATTTATATTTGGTCGATCGAGGTTGAATATTTGGATTTTGACAATAACATTGTCGTCAGATACCATGATATGAATCAGTTACTAAGTAATATTGGCATAAATTTCTTATTGAACTTTAGGGCAGGATACTGAACCAATTTGAATGATTTGAATTTCTCTATTGAAAGCAAAGTTGATCACACAGAGCTTAGTGAAGTTTTTCATCTTAAACGGATTTGACTCGTTCAAGATTAAGATTACTGTTTTTCCTGTTGTTGATTTCCCACATGTGCCTAAACGATACTGCATATTATTAATATTTTCTCATTTCTCAGTTTAGAATATGAATTATCAATGATATGTAAAGAGGATGAAAGAGAGCTCTCAATTATTCTTGAAAGATGTCCATTAGCATATAAAATCAGAAAATCACACTGCACCGTATGAAAAGTCAACGGTATTCTTGTAAATTTCTCAAATTTAATACCTCAGCTCAGTTCCATTCAGAATTTCATGCTACTTCAATTCTCTTGAGATTTGAACTACACAAATTTTATAACCTACATAAATTTGAATTTTAAACATTCATTCCGAAGATTTTAGAGAATTTTGCCTGATGCTATGAGAGAGAATTGAAAGACGAGATGACAAGAAAAGAGAGAGAGCGTTGATTTTGTCTCATGTTTGTTGGAGAAAAATATTTTTATCATACGCTTCACCGACCGAAAATCTTAGCGATAAATATAATTTACACCCAAGAAATAGCATATTGATGGAAGAACTAGTCTCTTACCCAGTCGTTCATTATTTTTACGGCATACGTGGAATGGAACTTGTTCATTACATTTTCTCCTTATTTATTCTCCAGCTTAGTCTGCATTTGCATATGGTATCATCGTACTGTGATGGTATTCGAGCTGTCTGTTTGTCGAGGAATTTATTTTTTGGTGAGTAACTTTCGAAAATCATTTGATGTTGCTTGTCTGTCTTGAGAAACTTCCTATTTGATCATCTTCACGTACGATTTTATTGATTTGATTCCTTGCGTGTGTAGCATTATTCTGTAGATATGGATCCTATACCCACACAGTGTGTGAGTGTGTGACTGCCCTATATTTATATTTGTTATAATATCGAGACGCATTTGGTTGTAGTTCCATTTATCTGAATGAGATAAGAGAACTGAAATTAGATAATTCAATGGAACTACAATCAAATAAATTTTGATATTATAACAAATATATTTGCCAAAGTAGACCATTATTAATTATGAAAATATTTTAGATCAATAATTCATGTTTGCCTTGAAGAATTATTTCAGAATGGAAGTATCTGAAATAAATGAGACTAACTTTTCCAAACAATAGTGAGGGAAAAACGTATCTTGATATACTGATAATAAAATTGAAAATATTCATCCAGAAGCAATCTCACTCCGTCACACGTGTGATAAATGAACAAAATCGAATGCCTAGAACAAGGAATGTAAATTCGAAATAAGGATGGTTGTCCTTTATAATTGGGGAGTGTTTTTGTACCAGATTCACAGGCACATCAAAAGTGTTCTACGCCTTAATTGGCAAAATCGAATTGAAGTGAGAAGTAAATGTTCTCCGGTTCGAGTTCAACTGCAGTTACGACTTTATTCAGTGTCTGGTTCATTAGCAAACGAGTTCTAAACACAGAAAAGATTTGATTCAATTTGAATATATTTAGATACGGTCCGAATTCAAATTCCAAAGCCATCCGAATTACCTGGGACAAACAGTTACGTTCATTAGCTAGAAGATTAGTCTTATGTAGCTTTATTAGAAACAGCACGATTTTCATGGGAGAGGAGTAGGGGCTGTCTTTATTGTGACTGATGATAGTAAAGATGAGAGACACATTATTCTCGACAGCAATAGACTTGATATTATTGAACTCTCGAATCTTGTAATACAGGTATTTGAAATAGAAAGATCCTTTAGCCGTGCTCATCCACGATAAGATCTGTTAAAACTAACTACGAAAATCCTGTAAATATTCTGAACATTTGTGATTGGGAAATAGCATTTTCAGTGGAGTTCATGAAGATTCCAAAGTTTTTTTTTCAAGTTCATATGATTTCAAGTTTTTTCAAGTGCAAAATAGTGGGGCATAAATTATATTACCACTTCTCACTTGTAGCCTTCCATTATTGTGAATTATGGGGAGAAATGGGGAGTCTATGATTGCAGACGTCAATACTGCAATCATACGAGAGTAGAAACCAAGCATAGAATAGAGAAGAGCATTGTAATATATTTGGAGCCAAGAAAGTATCGAGATTATATAACTGTTTTCAAGTACAACAACCACGATGGAGAGTTCTCTTTCAAATCTGATACTCTGTATTCCTGTAACCCAAAATGAAATAGAACAGTTTATATTGGTGAAACTTGTCGCGGATGAATATTTCGAACATTAACAAAACAGATAAGACCACTTTGGTAACATTTGCCATAGCGATGACCGGTTTCGGTGCTGGACATATGACATTTAACGCAAATAAAGTAACTTGGTAAGTTAAGTTAGTTGGTTGCATATCGGTAAAAAGGTCGCCGAGGATTATGGCTGGAAAGCATACTAGCTCGTGAAAAGAGGCTGCTGCTGGTTACAGAATGTGAAGCACTCTGATATAGTCTGTCCAAACAAAGAAGACATTTTGGCAAGATGGGAAAATGAATAAAGCTCGGTCAATATTGGTTGAAAAATTATGAATTTGGTCTCAAATTGTAGGGAACATTCTGATCTACAATTTGAGACTAAATTCATAATCTTTGAACAAATATTGTCCGAGCAGGAGTAATTTTCCCTTCTTGCCAGAATGTCTTCTTTGCTTGGACAGGGAATATCTACAATGTAATTTCGGCTAATGTCGTGCTGCAGTGTAGATAGCCGGTGCTGTATTTATGTACAAGTGCCATTAAATTAATGCACACAGTTATATATAAAGTGTCATGTCGGACGAATAAGTGCGAGAGCGAATCAGTTGGCGCAAGGGGTTTTAAGGTGCCATCAGAATGTTAATGCTGGAATTAAGTAGAACTAAAATCCGGTCCAGGTGCGTGTCCGTTGATTCAAGTAGTTCCTTAACCCCGCCACTCGGCTCACATCTGCATATCATCAAAATATTCTTCTCTATACGCGGTCAACTTGTTTGGTTATGAGCGCGACGCCTTCCATACTCACATACCCATTCCACTATCTCATTTTCTCCAATTTCATCCCGCTCCTACCATCTCTCTCCTCAACCCATTACTGGCAGCTCGAAACCTCCAAACTCGATCTATTCTACAATAATCGATGCAATCAACAAGTGATCTGTTTCGTGCAATCGGTTTACTCGAGATTAGGCTCGGCGTACATCCAGTTTTGCACTTCATTAACCTCGAAACGTAGCCTTGATTCTCATCAACATTCCGACATATCAGACTGATCGGCTCATGAGGAAATCATGAGTAGAGCCGATTTTAAGCTACATCTTCATGAGGCTTATAGTAAGCCATGTGTTTATTGTAGATAACGAGGAAACTGACTTCCCTAGTCCCTGGACGCACTGATTGAAAGACTGACTCCCTAGATTTTTTATTATTGATTAGTTCCATAATCCAATTAAATTCATTTCTATTTTATTGTAATTATTGTAGCACTGATTGAAAATAAAACTCAAATATTTTTCAGAATTTACTTCGATACAATAATTATAGTTTTTCTGAGCTCTGAACCAAGGTTAGTAAATCTACCTTGATTTACTAGCCTTGGCTCTGAACATCCTTTTCATACGTTTTTCTCTCACGCAGAAGTCTGTATTTTTCAACATATTATGACATAATTTTTTTTCATTCTTGAATGAACAAATTTCGTTATTAGGAGCAATTCCAATTCGTCAGATAATTCAAGATAAGCAATTTTTGATAGAAGTGGTAAACTGTTCGATTGAAGATTGTTTGAAATTGGAGGGTGTGGAGGGGAGGGATGTAATATTTTTATGCTTGGAGCCTTGGAGGGTGATTTGAAATAAAATTTTAAATTAAATTCGTTTGTCACGCTGAAAATAACGTATGAATCCTTTTTTAATTCTTCGGGGATTCTATCTTATGAGGACTTCTATCATTATAGCTTGGTCAAGCTGTATAAGCTATATCCTTCATCAACACCAAATAGTTCAGCTCTCTCATTCCTTATGTAAAGTACTCCAATGTCGACAAAAAAACTCTACCGAATTTCCAAGCAGAATCGATAATACCCGAAGATCTAGAGAAGTAATCTTTGTTCAGGCATCCTCAGTGTCAACTACCTTCCTGATTTATATGCTTGGCCAATTCTCTAAGAGGGAAAAAACAGGATCACTTTACATTCAGGCAGTGGGAGTAGTTTGGGAAGTAAAGGAGGGGGGAGGGAGGAAGGTAGTTGAGCACACATGGAATGAGAGAAGTCATTATGGGGAGGATTAGTGTGGAGGAGCAAGGAGATATATGTCCAGTGAGAAAAGGAACTTTTTAGTTCCAAGGACATCAAGTCTTTGTGGGTTTTATGCGTTTCTCCAAAAGTTTAAAGAAACACGATATACGGTTTAATGCCTTTTTAAAGTCAATGTCTTGAACGCGCACCAATATGAGTGCGGATGGTTCCTTAGCCTGCGGCAGTGCGTGCGGGAGTCAGCAGTCAGCATCCCTTTGCGTTCATAAGCGCGGTGCGGTGCGTCCGTTGTACGTTCCGTATAATTTACTGTCCGAATAGCTTTAGATCTGGTTTTCGGGACGCCAAATAGCGAAATCGTAAAAACCGGCGAAAATGAAAGCAAAACGAAAAAAGTCAAAAATGTTCACTCGTTCAAAAAGGGACGGGAAATAGAACAATGGAGCGAGCGGTGCCGTTCATGCATCTTACATTATCCGGTTCCTAAAAGATGTGCACGCTCTCTCTCATCTCTTCTCTCCCATTCCCTCTAGGGAAAGAAACGTCCGTCCAACTCACTAACGCACAACTAGCCGCAGCTCAGAAAAATAAATCTTTTTCAATCCCGAAAAGAGTTTTTTATTGCTGTTGGAGAGCGTCAGATGGCAACAGCGGAGCAAGCGCAAAAACCCCAGTCAAGAAGCTCTTGGCCGCTGTTGGAAATATTTCTCAGCCTACGTCAATCTCTCAACAGAGCAAGAATCTGATATTTGGTCACATATTCTTTCGATCAATGTCAGTAAATTTCAAGCAATTCCTCAGCAAGCTATGCCACATTGATTATCATTCTTCATAAGAATACCACTCTGTATTATTATCATTAGACTAGTGGGAGGTGATAAATATCACTCTAATAACGGTTTTCCCAGCTCATAGAAGTTATCTATGATTAAAAGGGAATGATTCTGAAAAAACATTGTCAATTAATGTCGGTTGTTCGACTAAATTGGTAAAATTTGTAAGAAATTCTTTCAAAAGAAAACTAGAAGAAAAGAGATTGGGAATTTGTAATACTGCTAAAATCTTTTTGAGTTACAGCATTCAAGCTATCATTTAATTCCTAGAACAGGAGTAAATGTGATAATTTCGCAATTTTTTTCAAGATCTACGTGGCTTGGGTTTCAGCTAAGCCAACTGATAAATTTTATAATTCATCAACTTAATTTTTAAAAATAATAGAGAGTTTGACCAATTTACATTGTAAATAAATAATAAATTTTCTAAGAATTTTATGTCATATCTTATACTGCAATTAATTGATTTTTGTCACAGATCCATTGATTTCATTCCACATACCTGCTAACCGATAAACTTTTCTGTTCACAGGAATCGTCGCCTACTTTGACGCTCATCTCGTCAAAGGTGAGCAAAAATCGAAGTTCATGTATTTGATATAATATTCAGTACAATCATTCTATTGAGAATGGAGTATTCAACAGAATCATACTGCAAACTATTGATATCAAGCAAAACATATAAAAGTAATGTAATGAAATGTATAATTAGAAATGTCTTCAAATTCATTTAAAGAGATAAATTCTTTACTGAGTTGGAAACGTATTGAATCAGTCAAATAATTGAATGATTATGATTATTAACGATGGAATCGAATCGAAAAGTAGAAAAATCTGACTAAAAAGCTGTATTATCAACCAACTTGATATTGATATTCAATTAATTATCAATGATCAAACTGTAGAAAATATATTAATGCAACAATTCCAACTAAGAACTAGTAAAACAAAATTATAACTTAAGATTCCATCTCTTTCAAAAAATACAAATTTCCTCTCAATTCATATACCACAATGAATATCATACTGCAAACTTTCAACAAACATACTGCAAAGTTTCAAGACGAATGGCGGAGTAAAAACCATCAATTATGGTTTCACCTCATTCCTCATTCCTATAATAGGAATCTTATCTGATCAATAAAATTAATAAATTGCCAGTTTACAATATTCCTCGTTATTAGGTATATGTTTACATTATGCAAAATTGAAAAATGTTTACCTTCTGAGCTCGCCATGATAATTTATTCTGAAAGTTTGAGCACTCCACATCTGTGTTGAGAAAACAATCCCTGAGTATGAGTATGAGCACTTCTTGTTCTTTGTTGAAAAATAATGTTGGAAATGGTAGTATAGAAGGTGATTGAAGCATTGATGCACTCCCTACCACTAGTTGGAATAATATAATATACCTATTGTTATTATCATGATATTGGTGTTTGCTTGCAAGATAATTCTCATTACCCATAATAAGTGTTAATCACTAATCATGTACTGTTTATGAATATTTCTGTAGTTGTGATGATCTCCTGCATATTGTCTGCATATTGTCTGTATTCTTATACCCTAAATTAATTGTCAATCACTTGTACTTGCCAATCCATTATCATCACAAAAATAACCCGTTCATGATGCATGATTGATTATCCTAAATCTACAGAAGCCCATTGGCAGATTGATCATGATAATCTATCTCACCCAAAATACAGTCGTCAAATCATAAAAAGCGCAACAGAAATATATTAATAAAGTGCAATACTTTCAATTTTGAAATATTGAAATTAATAAGGAAGATTGAGAGGAATCGATTTAGAAATTCTGACAAACTTTGTAGAGTGATTTCCTAGGAATTATTTATTTTTCAAATAATTACATTAATAGAGAAATAAATACTCAAGAGAGGATGATGATTATAGTTTCAATCTACCCCTAGTGATTTATGTCATAATAGTATTCTTCGGAACCTGCCTTGTATAACCTGACTCTTCTGTATTCAATATGACATGAACATGGAATCACTGAAATCCCAATGTATCTATTTTCATCAAAGTATAATTTCAACTTGAATGGATATAATTTAAATAAAAGTATGCGAGTAGATTAGAGTAAAATATAATTCATATGATATGATATAATCATATGATATTGTATATTATCACAAAACCGACCTCAATGAGGCTCCTCTTCGAAAAAATTTCCACAAACACTATTCGTTTAATTCAAGTTTTATAAAATTGTAGAACTACGTGGCAAAGCTAGTAAAATGAGAATTGACAGATTGATGTATGTATAAACGGGCTCTATAAGGGCCTAACTTCAGCAATAATAATCAGTTAAATAGGCCTAGATAGTCTAAATTAGTTTAAATTGATCAAATAGGGGTAGTTGTATAATTAAAGTTCGCATTTTCTACAGAGGTCAGTCTGAAGACCTCTATTGCTCATTTAATTACTTTCACATAAGCAAAATATAAGAAGAAACTAGTCGAAAAATATGAGTCACCAAAAGTAGAAGAGCAAATAAATCACTGATGAGCAATGAGACATTATGATTGGTTCGATCCTTTTTTGTGCGGCCGTATCCAGACACGGATACAGAGTCCGTGCATTTGCTGAGTTAATAAAGCGCCGATGACGCATCTATAACACATTTGCGGCTTCCTCTAGTATTGGTATTTCCTGCAATTGGATAAGTCCCAATTACTTATTGCTATAGTCTGTCCAAGCAAAGAAGACATTCTGTCAAGATGGAAAAATGACTCCAGCTCGTTCAATATTAGTTGAAAAATTATTTATCAAGTCTCAAATAGTAGAGCAGAATGGTTCCTACAATTTGAGACCAAATTTATAATTTTTGAACCAATGTTGACAGAGCTGGAGTCATTTTTTCATCTCGCCAAAATGTCTTCTTTGCTTGTACCGACTATGACAGTGCACGCGCTTGTGGGTTGGCAAAACGCTTTTCCGTTTGTCGGCATAGTGTAGGCTACAGTAATAGCCTACATATTTTACATAGTGTAAAGTATACGACATACTAAACAGTAATACAGTATAAAGTATACGGTATACTGTACAGTAATTGGCTACTTCACTTGCGGCGATTCAGGCCAAGTTTTTTTAATATGCCTTCACTTAATTCTTCGAAATCTGAAAGTATTCCATGATCCCATCCGTTTTCAGGTATACCAATTACAAATTCGGTGAATTACCAACATGATCGGAGGTAGAGGTAGGCCTAACTGGAAAAATGTATGTAAGCATGAATCATGGTGAGTCATGGGTCTTGTTGGGTGGCTTATAAATACATTACTATCCGGTGAAGTACTCGCAAAGAAGTGAGAATGTACAGTACATGAGTCATTGCGAATTGAGTCACTCCTCAGTGCTCCTGCTTGGAGTTTCCGTTTTAAAGAGAATTAATTGTTGCAAGTCGAAGATATTTCTCTAAACATCTTCTCTTCAACATCACTACTCACAAAAATATCGGAAAGGTTTTTTGTTGCTCAAGTACCAAAATTATACTGTATCAGCCATCTATCTCATGCTTGATGAGAATATCAGTTGTCAAAATTTCAATCAAGACGTGATCTACAAATGTTTTAAACGCCTTCATTGATTATATGATTATACTTTTGGAATAGTAACGAAGATTCAAAATTGTTGTATCCGTCCATGAATGAATTGGGAATTTTCAAAAACAGGACAAAATTTTCAAGTCCTTGATACTCTACTAATCACTGGAGTTTTCAAAATAATTGGAGTTTCTTTACTATTGGTTCAAATTTTTAATTCTACACTTATATTTTTTCACCAATCTCTATCTCTATATATAAAAGCGGAATGGCACTGACTTTTTCATTCATTCATTCATCACCAGAATTGAGAATCCACTGAACCGAATGCGTTCAAATATGACAGGCATGTTCAGTTGGACGTTTAGACGCGCGCTAAGAACGGATTTTAAAAACTTATCAAGGATACGCCAAATATTTTAGTTTTTCTAGAGTTTTTCGGCGTTTTCCTCATTTTTTCGAGAACCAATCGGTAGAAAATGTTGATATTTGGTGGGCAGGTTCAGATAAGGTCTAGAAATGTTGTGTTGAAATATTTTTGAATTCCGTTCAAGATTACGCCAGTTATCAGTTTTTTTTTTAAATTGTAGATGTATTGCGGGTTGCATATCTTCCGCCTTGATACGACTAATCCTTACTGTTAATTCAATGGTTCAGGAAGATCATAGATGAACTAATTTGGAAGATATTGAATCAAGTTTCAAACTATGTCCGATATACTTCCCAAGGTTGAGCTTAATCTTAGCGTTTTACTATTTTTTTGGAATTTTCGGAGTTTTTCTTAGATTTTTCTAGAACAAATTGGCAGGAAATGTTGAAATTAGGTGAACAGGTCCAGATTAGGTGTAGGAATGCTGTGCTCAATAAATTTCGAATCTCTTCTGAACGGAATTTGCAGGCGAGCGAAGCGAGTCTGTTTGACTCACTTACACTGCCTATACTGTCGGAGTTCCAGGAGGCGGAGCCCACTGGCTAGGCGGAGAAGTCGAGCGAAGCGAGTCTGTTTGACTCACTTACACTGCCTATACTGTTGGAGGTCCAGGAGCCGGAGCCCCCTGGCTTTGCGGAGAAGGCGAGCGAAGCGAGCCTGCCGGCTAGTATATTTATAAAAGCTAATATAGATTATTGCATGGTTCCAATGTTTAGTGTCCACTCAGTACTACTATAGAAAAATAATTATCATAGTACAAAAATAAACTCAAAATCCTCAATTTCCAATAATCAGTTTTTTTAAGTAATAATGAAACGTGTAGGCTTTGATTGAATAGGATTTGGAATGTATTGACAAGAAACAACCAGATGCTTTTGGAGCATTTGAAGCAATCCAGATATAACACAGTCCCAATTAGAGAGCAAGAAAAAGACGGCAAACAGTGTAGAAATTCTTCTGGATGCTTTTAACTATAGAGCTCACGCCAACGTCACAACTAAGTTTCTGTGACATGGGTTCGAGGAACAAGTAGAAAGGGTCCATATTATTTCTGGAGACAACAAAAACACGAAAAGATGAACGCATTTTGTGCCCATACCCCTCCTTATTAAGGGTAAAGGCACACCAAAGATTACAGATAGACAAGAATGCCTACTCTGGGCCCAACATTCAAGCGCAGAGAAAGAATTATAAATAGGATAACTTATGTGAGTCACTTAACTGGCTCGATAAAACAAGATAAACAAGACCGGGAATTTCTTTCTCACTGAGGTTGTTATCTCTGATGTTGAAAAATTGGCATGATTAGAACAGATTTATTAGAGTTTATCGATTAATTCATTAGAATGTACAGGTGAAAGGTGAACTGATTTGTATGTAATGGAATGATAATTATGAAGTTGAAGGATAAGATGACTTTACAAAGTATTGTAAAGAACAATGAAGAAAGGGTCACACGTTGTAATAGGGTCATTAGTTGATAGTTTCTCCAAAGGAAAATTACAGTGAATGAAATGTAGAAATACTCTCATTCAAGAGATTATCCTAAAGGATTCCAATCACAGCTTTCGCAGTATAGTAGTTGAATGGCACTAGCAATACAGTACTTGAAAATTGACTATCAAATTGTCGATTGAGCGATTTTTAAATCCCTAATTAGATTTTATCTGTAGGAGAACTTCAATGTTCTCAATTACTCAAAATGTTTCTTCAGAAATTATTAAGGTTCTCCCATCCGCATTGAAGAGCGTCTTCACTTGTTCCTCCTTACTTTTTCTTCTGGTTTCATCCAAGTATAACATCAAAATCTAAAATCTTATAATTTTACAGAATATTTTCCCAATATAATTTCTAGTAATAATTCTCAGTGACATGAGTACTCTTTCAAAATTAATAATATTTTTACATTTTTGAGCTTCTCGACCATCACTATAATTATAGCTATATTTCACTTACAACGGCTCTTTGCATTTGTTCAATCAATATTGAATTCCCCCTCTTCTGTCCCTAATTGACTGAGACCTCTACCCTCTGTTTTTATCACGCTGTCTTTTCCCAACCCCTTTGTTGCCTATCAACAATTCTTAGGCATTCAACTTTCTTCCAAGTTGCTTGGCTGCCAATTGAGAAAGACTGGAGAGAATGGAAGCCGTAGCTCTGGTCCCCAGTTGCTGGCTATCTACCAAGTATTCCAGGACTATCTTCCCTCTTCCTATTCATCCCCAATTTCTGCTAGAGATGCACTGATTTGCAAGACTGTGAGAAAAGTTGTGCTACCTTGCAACGCTGAATTTGAATTTATATTCAATTATCAGCAATTTATTATCATTTAAACGATCAAAGTACCGTACCGATGCCCCAAGTTACGGGTGTTTGCTTAATGTTGTTCTCAGTTCAGTTCTCACAGTAAAGAACAATTAGTTTTCTGTGAAACAAGCATTTTGCATCCACTTCACCAGAGAGTTTTGAACTATCAAATTCATACAAACTGAGTAAAGAAGAGAGGACGAAAGAGAGGAAAGTTGAAGAGAGGACTAACAATCTATTAGAGGAAGTTATCAAGTAGGCCTAAAGTAGACTTTTACTATTAATAAAAAAAAGGTTCAAAACAATATCTCACTCGATTCTAAAGTGAGATTGGAAGATTTTAAAGTGGATTGGAAAAATGAATTGACTCTGATAAACACATATAGCTTTTAATAAGTATCTAATATAAGTTGTTAGTTTAATTCTACAGTGGATATTCTCAGATGGCATTGATTCTATAGAACAAAGAAAATTCATTTAGTTAATTTTTTACAACTCAAAACCGATAAACCTTTTTTACTCTAAATTTTATTTCGTGAATCATTCTTGAAGTATAAAATTTAATAATGTTTTCACTATCGATGTTTTCTTGATATCGTTGTTGATGCAGTCTTTGTAAGAATTGGAATTTATGAATTCGTTAGAGAGTATTATCTCTCTTTTCTCAAGTAAAATCCAAGAATTCATAGGAAGATTCTCCTCTTTGTTCTAGTGGCACTATTCGTTATTTGATTTCCCATGGAAACAGAGCTATCGTTAATGAGACAAAACAGCGATAGAAAAACTTGGGTTCTAAAATTTACGAGCGAATATTGCGAACGGTCTATTATGAACATCACAACGTGTCCAAGTCTCCCATTTCGGAGTAGAAAAAGACCAAAATTTAGCGGGTAATGCTGATTTCGGGAAGTGCCGAACTTCGTCTAGTTATACCTCCAACGTCCACAGATTACTGCTTTTTCTTTTCCACTTCCATTTGAGAGAACCATAAAACTCTCATTAGAAGAGGCCTTTCCTTTGTTTATCGCTCCCTTTTCGGAACACAACCAGGATCGTAAACCACGGAGAATAAAACCGGAAGAGAACAGCCCTCAAAGCAATCAACCCGTTCAACTTTTTCTCTGCCCACTATTTGCTAACTTCTCATTCTCATAACTTTACAAATAGATCCGACATCTTTGCTCATTGAACTGATTGAAGTAGGAATGAATACATTCTAAAATATTCAAGCTATTCTGCTAAAATGCTTCTTTCAATGAATAAGTAGGCCTATATCAACAACAATGGATTGTCATTTCTTGATTCATCAATGAGTTTGTGAATGAACTTTAGATTGAAATTTGCATTTAGATTTTTAAGAGTAATGTGTAGAGTACTTTCATTGAAGGTTGTAGTACTGGTCCATGAAACGGGCGATGCGGAGGAACTGGAGAGTGCTTTTCATCATTCAGTTATTCTTTATTAAGTCTGTGTTTTTAACAAATAAGTGCATAATTTTTTGTCAAATGAATGAATAAATTGATTAATTAATTTAAAAATAGAAATTCCTCCATTGAAAGAATCATGAAGAACAGAAGTTATTTTGATTGAAAATTTATACTTCTATTTAAAGGAGACAAGAAGGAAAATATTTTCTTGTCCAAAGAAAAATGAAATAACACAACTCACAATATTATTATTAAACTCAAACCAGGAAGAAACAATTGGATAAACGTGAATTAATTAGACAGAGCTGAATCGTGATACCTCATCATTTCCACATTTGATAATTATTAGAATACAGTAATATTATTGTCAAGATTGTAAAGTTTCAATTCCTAGCTTCTCACAAATCAAATGGTGGGAAACTGAAAACATCAGATGAGATACAAATTCGACTAATACATTGAGGAGAGATAAAATGTGTAGATTGAGAAAATAAGAAAATATGCTGTAATAGAAAAAAGAAGTTGTTGAATGAAGGAGGAGTGGAGGAGAAGAAGAAGAAGCAGTCTACAAGTTGCTAGCAAAGCAGTAAATTCCAAGCAAGGATCGTTATTTGTTAACAGGAGATAAAAGAAGGTATTTTTCGCTAGGAAATTTAGTACCCGATGTATCAGGATTTTTTATTGACAATAAAATACTGTTCGATTTGAGCCCACTAGTAGACAACTGGTCCTTGTGTTCAGCATTCAGCAGTGATGGCTCGGAAAAATAAACCGATTTGAATTTCGGGGAACCGGTTTAGCCGGCTGAATTCGGATGCCAAAATCCATTGTCCTAATGCTGGGCTCTCTTGAGTTCATTAAACCGAATTGCCCCAATCATATTAATGTATGATGATTGCATTTATTATGAGTGCTCTCTGCGGAGAGATTGTGGCCAATCAATGCGGTTAATGAAGGCATTCTAGCCAATGATGGCCTACTGTCAGCGCTCTTCAAATAAAATAATCGTCGAATTTAAGCTGATGCGATGACCACACTGGTAGAACTATCAGGGGCTATAAATAATTTTCAAATAAGAAATACTAAGTAAACCACTCATTTTTCGAATGATTATTGGACGGAAGAGTTTGATTGCGTTCCACCAACTGAAAATTGAGTGTTTCAATTTCTTACTCAAACTTATAAATGTTCTAGTTCTAATCGAAATCATTCCTTTATATTAGAGGAGTAATCTTTGACATTTTTGAGTGGTGTATGTAACTAATTAATAGAAAAATTATTTCTAAGGAAACCAAATTTGACATTTTCCTATCAGCTAATGTAAACACAAATACATTGTTCACAATACTTCTTTTCTTCTAGGGCTACTGTATTTTTTTTGAAAATTTGAAAATGATTATAATCATAATACCCTTTTAAAATATTTTTTATTTCACACACAACATGTTTCGTTAATTTGCCATTTTCAAGTGTAAATAATAATGACTTAGTTTGTACTTGTACGCGTAGGCCTATGTAGCCTACATAGTACTAATGTAGACTTATAAATAGAACTCTGGTATCTCTGGTACTATAGGTTGCTCTTATCATGAAATAAACTTTTTTAAATCGAGCTATAGTAAGCATCTCAATCAATAATTACATTGATTCAAGTTAGTATCACCAAAGTTAGTTGATTCAAAATGTATCACCATCAAATTACTCTATTGATATTTTTTTATCAACATTAATTTCTTCAAGCAATCAAGCTTGATAGCTATCATGCTTGTGAGCAATAATAAGGATGAGTGATTGTGATTGTGTCAGCATTGCAAACATATGATGAGAGTTTCTCCATAAATGTCTTGTTCATATGAACAAAGTACAAAGGACTTGTTCATCTTCATCCAGTAGTACTGTATTGTGGGAATTATTATCAACATGGACGTCACATTTGTTATGGGTGAATGCTGTTCAGTAGCCTACACAAAGGGTACCTCACCGTACATCCTCTGTAGATTTCTACTTCACAGATTCTCATATTCTTATAAATCTATCATAATATTGATGTTTGCATTCGATCAGTTTTCCAGTCTGATTGGCTTTTGAAACAATAATTTTACATCTGAGTTGATGGAGTGAATGAAATATGGAAATATGAATTCTGTTCTTCAAAATATTCACCATCGCACATTAATAAATTCTTCGGCGCACATGAATCAATAGTTTAGAAAAAATGGAACTCAAAGAAATGAGGCTACTATATTCAATCATCGCATCAAACAAAGTTATCTTGAAATTTTAATGAAAAACTAGATGGAGATGGATTGTGAAACGTGTAAACCAAGAAATGTCGCAAGACAAAGACTATTCTCCGATTCAGTATTGGTCACCCTGAGAGGACAAGCAAGGTGGCAGGGGAAGCGGAGGCTTGTGGGTTTTGGAAGTAGAAAAAAGAGTTGTCCGAATCGAAGATCGGGACCAAAAAAATGTAACGAGAAGTTTTGGAGAAGAAGGCAGATGGAGAATGTAGTGATAGTGAAGAGTCGAGGAAATAAATTCCAGGCCCAAACAATCCGCCGGCTGCCGTGTACTAGCATCTCGCTTTGAATCGAACTGTATTTATAATGAGATGTGCTGCTCAACAAAAAACAACAAGCAGAATAGTGATCGACCACTTATTATCCTTTTTTAATTTGCTTCTTTCTCATTCTTCCAAAAAACCGAATACTCCTGAGATCTGGGAAACGTGTTCACTGTGTGGAAGCTTACAAAGTAGACACTAACTAAGAGAAGCACACTAGTATACGCAAATAAATACCACAGATCACGCGAATCAAAGATTGTCAATAGATCATGTTACTAGACAACTATTTGCTAACGCGTTAATGAATACTGTAAGACCGGTGTTCTACTTTATTGTTTCCAAAGTTTTGTTGATTTTTTAAAATGAGTTCTTGTGGTTCTTATTAGCTTCTATTCTTTTTGTTGTTTCGATATTATCATGATTCTCATTTATTTCAGAGTTAATAAACGATAAGCCTAATCAATGTTTATTACGTAACTATTTTAAAGAGAAGAAATTACATTGGAGAGGAAGTAATTTTACGTAACATTATTTACGTCTTCAATCGTATAACAAAAGTAAGAATAATAATTTCTTCTCCTTTGTAATACTGCTGCAAGATTTTTTAAGTAAACTCCACAAGCATAATGAATGCTCGAAAAAAGTTATTTTCTCAATAATATTATGGCAAAGCAACAAACTAACTCACAATCATTTGAACAAGCAACATTGTGCTGCTGGCAGGTTATAAACAGAAATTAGCATTAATTCCATATTGAAATTCAACTAGATGGCGGAGTAGTAGCGCCTCTTTAGATGTGCTTTCTAGATGAGTGGATAGTTGGCTGTTGTCGATCCACTTCGAGAAAATTCATCCACCTCAATCAAATCTTCACTAATTCACAGTCTCTCCTTTATCTCTTTATACCTTACTTTATTGCAAGCGTCTGACACGGCGACAAGGGCCACAGTAGAGTTTAACTAATTTTGGTGTGAACGGGAATTATATTCAAGAAAATAAATGAGCTTGCAAATAATGAAGTGATAAACTTGTGAAATGTAAAATTCACAAAAATCGAGTTCATAAAACGAATGATGAGAAGGAGAAGGAGGGTTCGAGGAGGAGACTTTGAAGAAGAGATGTAGAGACAATAAGAGAAAAAGAAGAGTAATAAGGAGAAGGGGAATAAGAAGAGTATAATAAGGAGGGGAATATAGAAGAGGGAAATAAAAAGGATAATCATAAGGGAAGTATATGAATAAGGAGGAGTTGGTGGTGTTGGAGAAGAATGACGACAAACGGGAAAATAGAGGAATAGCATCAACAGAAAATTATATTAAAGGAGATTACAAGAAGGAGAAGAAAATTAATGCAGCATTACAAAATAAAAAGGAAATATTGTAAACTGACATTGGCAAATGAATATTGACGTGAAGTAGAAGAATTGAAAGAAGGAAGAAAGATTGAAAAGCGGTGAAATGAGGGCCTAAGGTGTAAAGAGAGGTTAGTGAAGACAGACATGAACAATCTTGAAAATTAAATTGTGAGGAAATATCAAACCAGCGGCGAGAAACATACAAGACAATTAATATAAAAATGAAGGATATTGAAAAATCCGTATTAATACAGAAGAATGAGGAGAGATCATGAAGAAATATGAAACTTGAGAAATGTGATTGTATGTCTATCTCTATTTTTTCATAATTTACAATCACATTTCTCAAGTTTTATATTTCTTCATGATCTCTCCATCTCATTCTTTCATATGTATGACTATCTCTATTTTTTCATAATTTTACAAAGAGAGAGAGAGAGTGAGAGACACAGAGAGAATTAGATGGAGAGACAGAGACAGAAAGTAAGTTAATGAGTGAGAGAGACAGATTAATAGAGGCAGTGTGGCAGTGAGATCAAAGCGTGTGCTGTATGCGAGCGGAATCACGCTTCCGAAATCGATTAGCGCCAGAGGACGAGGATGAGGACAAGGAAATTCGCCGATGTAGACGAGACGGCTTTTTACAAGAGATGTAAATTCGATTAGTTTGTGTTTTCTGGTACAGGGCGGAATGAAAGGATTTTGTGTTTGAGACACGCTACTGCTTCCACTGCCGCTTTGTTTCGTGTGATATCAAACGGACAAGGCTGGATTGGGGATGAATGATGTGAGGTGTGGAGTGGTGGTGATGATGATGATAGAGGAGCAAAATAGGAGGCAGCCAGCAACAACGACGGCCAGTCGTCATACAAGGGCTGCTTCTGCTGCTGCTGCTTCTACTGCTGCTTCTACTGCTGCTGCTGCTGCTGCTGCTGCTATAAAGATTTGTTGGGCACGCTGCTATTATATGGATGGCATCGACGGAAGCACCCGATCACACACCTAATGAGCTCAGCGCTCTCATATCTCCATCTCATGTCGTTCTCATATCTACATCTCATGTCGCTCTTATATCTCTATCTCTAGATGATGGCGTGGCTCGCGTTCAGCGCCAACACATTTCGTCCTCGCTGGCGCACATGAGCTCAATCAGCTGTTTGATGAACAGCTCTCCACGCCTCGATGCTTATTGACATAAACGGCTACAATCCGCCGTCTCACCCATTTGTCCAAACTTGGTGGGAGATCTAGCGCTGCCAGTTAGTGCATACGTTCGTGGGGATTATTGAATTATTATTGGGCCTTCTTAGATGTCCTGAGAGAAATAATTCATTTGTTATTAACCTCAGAGTTTCTCTGAATTGTATAAGAAATTACTTAAGAGTGTCTTAAACATCAGTACTCTTGGCGTGAATCTGTCACGACAAACCTGTGTGTTATTTCCACTTTTAAGATGTATTTTCTTAAACCAAACAATATAACACTTTTCAATATGATTTTAAGATAGTATTTCATTTGGATACTTTAAAGCATAGAATGAGTGTTTGATATAGACCCATATCAAAGCTTAAAACAGGTGGCCTCCTACACATTGATACTGTGAAATATGAGCCTGAATACTATTTTCCTCCACCTACTATCTAAAGTCGCATTTCACTCCCCGGAATCGAATACTAAAGCGCTTCATTCTCTCCCTCGGGAGAAAAAGAAGATTGAAATTCCCTAGGGAATAAAGTAACCCCATTTAAATAACATGAGAAGCATCTCTATGATATTTTGTGTCTAAATTTGGAACTTAGGCGTGAACTGTAGAACAGTAAACAGTATAGAGTGCACAGTTTGGAAGAAAGGTTGGTTACGCTGATATTTTGAAGGAATATTTATAAAACAATGGATCATGATGGAAGAAAGTTAAATACTTGTATATTATTCATAAATTTATAGAAATGTAAAAATGTATACATATGGAAGTATAGTACCAAAGTAAAAACAATCTTCATGATTTAAAAGCTAGAATTCTCGATCACTATCGAATATCGACTATCGAATCGATTAGAATTAGATAGAATCGAATTCAATTATTCATTCCTACAATGGTTTATTGTACTTTGAGATCTGTGTGTTATAATTTAAGTTTATTATTATAATAGTGTGTTTATCGTTTTAATTTCGACTAATTATCAATAGTCCACTGTCATATTATACTGGAACAATGATAAAAGAATGTCTTTGTTGAATTAAACTTTTGGTTTTGAGGTTTGGGAGTATAGTTAACCTCAACTTATATGGCAGTTGAGGTCAGTAGAATCGTTAAAGTTAGTAAACTTTAGTAAATCGTTAAAGTTTTTCAATTGGAAACCGGACTTTTCAACATAAATTTAAACAAATATCCTCCATTAGATAGCCTTTATTATGTTGTATGAGTTGTATCAACACGAAATATTATGTTATTTGGATTTTAATTGTCCTAATGAACAGGTTTTCACGATCAGTTACTGTTGTGTTGTGGACGAAATAGGCCTTCAAACATTGTACTGTCTCTGAAAGTTGAATTTACAATTTAACATTTGTAATATACGGTATGTACTTGCTGGAAGCTAGTAGCCTGATATCTGTTAGAAATAAATAAATTTTATTGATGCTTTTGTTTTCTTTTATTTTTGTAGCTTATAGATTAAAACTAAAAGATTGTTTTCACTTCTTTCATACATGTCTAATGTAACGTTAATTAAAATGAAGTCTATTATAGTAAATTTGAAATGATTCAGTTGATTGCTTGAATATCTTCTTCTTTTTATTAGGCTTTAGTTCTACATATTAGCCTAATCAAAAATTGAAATAGAAGTTTCATTGCTCAATCTAGTTTCTCATAACTTTTTTTTATTATCAGTATCATTACTTAAAAACTGGAGGCAATATCAACTTATTTGCTTCCTTTTTATTGTTACTATATAAGTTAACTTCCCAGTCATTCCATTTGTCATACTTTTATTTCACCAGTTTTGTTTAGTTTGTAGATACAAAAATTATAAATTGGGAAGTAGCAGCTACCTACCGTACTTCCTAGTTTTGAGATTTCAGATTGAAACAAGTTGGATTTATTTTACAGCTGATTTCTTTTATATGAATATACTTGCCGAGTTTAATAAAGATCGGTTAAAAGAATTTGAAGATGAAAATTATTTTGTAAAAAATGCAGAAAGGCGGATATCTGGTGAACAAATCGCTTTTTTAAAGAAGATTAATCGTGATTTTTTCTTTATTTTGAGCCATAGAATGTATTCCCAGAGTTTGGCACTTCAATTTTGGGACACTCTATATATTCCTATCAATAGCTAATTAATGTAGGTGGAGGAAAAATGTTGTGTGCATCACGGGACTAAAGTACTTTTTCTCCCTCAGGGAAATTGTCGCCCTCTGCTACGCCTCGGGCAACAACAGTTTCCCCTCAGGGAGAAAAAGTTGCCCTTTAGTCCCTAGATGCACAAATAACTATATTACGTTTAATGGTAGTAAGGTCAATGAAAAAATAACTCCTTTAAGCTGAATGGAAGAATAAATTGGTACGTTTAATGAGATAACAGTTTCTTATAGAATTTTGTCCTAACACTAAGCTGCGAGATTTTCTTCCTTGTATTCTATTATATGTGTTGATGATGGAATTATTTCCAACTATGATATGATAGACTGTAGTAATATTGTTGATTTGATTCGCTTGGAACTATGGATCTTCACATTCAGCAAATAGGAAAAAATCCTTCTTTATTTAAAAAAATGTTGAAGTTATCGAAGGAAACAGGCAGGCAAAAGGAACAAGAATAATTTGAAAACGGATAAGGCTGTTGCATCCAGGTGGAATAGTTGATGGCGGAGAAACATTTCAACCAATGCGATGTGTAGGAAGATTAGGAGCCCACAGAGAAAGCCCTCGAAATTTAAAGATTAAAAAAAAGAAAAGTGGGTACGAATGGCAGGGGGCGATTGAATATTGTTGTGGCGATTTTAGATGAGGGAGAGAGAGTTTTAAAGTCGTGTACTGCGGTGGAAAGGGGGTTTGAGGGGGCTAAGACTCCCAAACGGCAGCATAGCGCAATCCTTTGGGCCACAAATCAATGAGTTGGACCGAAAGAGCATACTTTGAGACTCAACTATCTCGATGGAGCGACCAAGCATGTATAAACTGTATTGCAGCAGACTCACATGAACATCGAACCCTCGCTCACCTTGAAATTTCAACTAAAAGCCCCCCGTCCTCTCACCTACGATAGAAGTCTTGCACCTTTATCTTTCTCTGCTACACTCATCCCGTATACATTTTTCTCTCTTTGCTCTTCCGTTGAGAGCTACCTCTTCCTTCCATACCACCACCGAATAATAGTCAAAAACAAGCAAACAATCCGGGACCAGTTACTTATAAAATATTGCTTTGTTGGCGAGCGAGAGAGAGGGAAACTGCCGAATCTCCGGCACGTTGTCATTAGCCTCACATACATACACTCACACACATGCAGGGGGCGCACATAAAATACATTACATATTGCTGCTCATGCGCACTTGTTCTTCGAAATAAACACACCGGACCCTTTTCTTTCTACATTATTTTATTTTTATTCGCCTTTATCGTACACACTTAAGAGCGTGGCTGCGGGCCAGCTCGTAATTTGTTCCTTGCACTCTTTCAATTTATAGTACAGGCCCGACTTGTTTTTGGGTGCCTCATACTTACTTATCACCCAGCTCGATGCTTGCTGCTAAGCGCAAGAAAACTGTTTGCTAATGGTAAGTAGGGGGGAGGGGATGGTACCGCCCGATTGGCTTATTCCGCAGCTGACAACGCGCGCAAATCGAAATATTCAGTTCTCCATATTTTCAAGACTTGCTAGTCTCACATGGAATATAACCGTAAACATATCGGAGAGGATCAGCTTATAATTGAAAAGCACACTGCAAGTAATAAATGGATACAACCGAACAAGCTTGCGGGTTACAAGTACTGCAGTGTTTTTAAATTCCCATTCCCAATAATTAATAACGAGCTACATACAAGATATTTCAGTCCCTCAACCACCATTTATTAGTTTTCTGTACTGCACATGTATCAATGAATCCAACAATACTTATGAAATGCTTGCACTCATTAGTATTTTGAAGTCCTAGTCCCTTATTATCAATAGCCACAGTTAAAATTAGAAATACTGAAGATGAATCCAGGGTTAATCGCATTTATTATTAGGTTCTTTATTCAAATCAAGTAATGAGCTCAACTTTGATAGTTTCAACTAGAATTATTATTGTTGAACAACTATTGATAATACGGGCCTATAGTGTTTCGATCATGTAATGCATTCACCTTGAGATAGAAAAATCGTGAAACAAGACTAGACAAGATCGTAGACAAGATTGCTATGACAAACCAGTTTTATTTAATGAACTGTTTATTTAATTCAAATAAATTTTTAATTTGATAAAACATTTTCCATATTTTTAAAAAGTTGATAATAACCATCTCATCATTGATCTTATTATCATATATCCTATCTCAGTTTTCCTAGAAGATGAATATTCTAATATCTTTAAGATATCTTAGCCGTGGGGGAGCGCCTAATGGTAATCTTGTATCGAAAAAATGCAACTTCTAGAGCGTAGATTGTTGTCAAAAAACTATGGCATTCACAGTTTAGATGAGAAATATTTAAACTTAGAAATCAATCGTATCATTTATATTGTCTATTTTGAATAGTAAAGATTGGAGAGAAATAAAATAGAAACGTTTTTGACATTCTTAATTGCATTATGTCATAATATTTATTAATCATTTTTTATTCTCAACATTATTATTATTATTGATAGGAAAGGGATGGAGAATCAAACTTGAATTTCTATTATTCGTTTTATTAATTACATGGACCCCTAGCCCCACTCAATATCTATATATCTCTCACCTCTCGAATCTCTCTCACTCTCACTACCTTTTCTCTCTGGATCACTTGATCTTAGAATCGAATAAACATTTCAATTCCGCTCATTCTTCTCCATTCTCAACCTTACTAATGTGTGATATCTGTCATCAAAAACAATATTAGAGCCTTTGAAATGAAGATGCTCCTCTTCCGTATTGCAGCGATGACAACTCTCAAATGGACACGAAAGGGCACTCTCATAAATTTTGTACAGAAGCAGCACCTCCTTCCATCCCTCTTATTTCTTCTTGATGACCTAATACGATGCGAAGGAGAGAAAGATAGGCCAATAAGGAGAGAGAGGAAGTGAGAGAGAGAAATAAAATGTGAGAGAAGTTGGGAGAAAAAGAGAGAGATTGATTGATTGATTTTTATTTAGAGCTAGGTCTGGAAAGATCCATTGCACAACACAACATACATTACATCTCAAAGTAACAAAACTGAAATATAAACTTATATTAGTAAACTCAATACCTAAAAATTATGTAATACATATTTTAAATAATAGTTTTGAAAAACGAAAAGAAAGAAAAAAAGAACGTACTGTAGCGTTGAAAAAAAAATAAATGACTAAATACAAAATCAATGTTAGAGTTACAAATACAGTAAAAATAAAACTACAGTGAAAATCAATGTAATACTTTCAAGTATTAAATAAGTATTATTGTAAGTATGGAATAAGTATTAAAATATTTTAAAATTCAGCGGAATCCCATTTGAAACTGAATAATAAAAAATTACTTAGAGAGATTAGATTAGATTAGATTAGATTAGATTACTTTATTCAATTAGATAACAAAATTAGGCTTAGATTATACATTGTAATATAAATGAGTAAAACAAAATTATCCTATAAATTTCACAAAATAGAGACTTCTAGTAAAAATACGAAAAACGGTGATGTAATGAATGCAAAATTTATACAGATTTTAAATTGGAGGTTCTGCAAAATGAATAAGGAGTGTAAGTTATCTAAGTGAAAAGGCGAAGTTTAGACATATATATGTCCATTCTTGGGAAAGGATAATAAGGTTATCCTTTCCATTAACACTTGGCCTTAAGGGGGAGCCTTAAACTTGGCCTAAGAGAGGGAGAGAGGAAGAGAAAAAAATATTTAAATTCAGAGAGATTCAGATTCAGATTTGATCACTCTCTTAGGCTGAGGCCGCACTGCCGGTGGGTAGAGCGTGGAGGGTGGAGGGTAGTTGGTAAATCTATAGAACATACACACCATCCACAGTAGTACATCGTATGAATAGTATGTGTTCAGCCGCCACCTTGAAATTCTTAAATATGGACAACATAACCTCAAAAAACAGTATGACGTCACACCATTCATACAATGTATTACTGTGGATGGTGTGTATGTTCTATAGATTTACCAACTACCCTCCACCCACCAGGCTCTACCCACCGGCAGTGCGGCCTCAGCCTTTATGTAGATTACAAAATATATCGGCTAAAATTCTATATTATATAGATTAAAAGTGAGGCTAATTACAAAGTTCGCTTGAATAAACAAAGCAATATGTTGGCGATAGTATTACTAAAGCAGTAATAACATAAAAAAGCAATGTCTATTATATGAGAGAGATGTTCAAGAAAATCATTTCCAACACTGAACAGTGGAAGAGAGAGAGAAAAAAAATAAAGAGAGAGTAAGAGAATGAAAGAGATGAGAGATGAAGAATAATTGAGACTAAAGAGTAAAGAGACTAAAGGAAAAAGAGAGGGAAAGTGATGACAGATAAAGAAAAAGAGAGGGGTGAAAAGGAGGAGTGGGAGAGAGTGTGGCAACAATTGCGTTATAAATGTCCAAGGAACGGGCACTTCCTGTGGCTCACCTAAATCACGGTTAAAAGTCATTTGAACTTAAAAGTCGACACTATAACTCAAATGCATGGCCCTATCCAGGCCTAAACGCAGGCAGAGGACACTTTGCTCACATGTGTGCATCGTGAACGCGACTCATGTGAATTTATTGGAACCGGATGGTGGTTACTCTGGTGTCTTCTTCTCCTTCTCGACCTCACATTCGTTTGTCCGTTCTCCTCTTGGTACGTCCATCCTCTTACTCCTCCTCTCCCTCTTCAACCACTTCCAGTCAACACTCCAAGTCAACAAGTCAACACTCTCATCTTGATTCTTATCTAGGTCCTCTGTAAAAGAGGCTGGTTACAATGTTGCTGCTGAAAATTTATTTTGAAAATGTATAATAATTATCTGGATTAGTCTTGGTGATGAGTGTTTTGGTTATCAGTGGAACCTCAATAATTCGTAATTCTCTATGATTCGTAATGAAAGCTCAGTCCCTTAAAATGATTTTTCATTGATAATAGCTTCGTTAATTCGTAATCTCCCCTAATTCGTACAAACGATTTGATTCCATAAACTAAGAATTATCGAGGTTCCACTGTATAATGCAAAAAAGGCAATACTTAAATTATCCTATCGACAAATTTAATATTGATTCTCGGATTTTTCTTCCGAATTCCAATCAAATTTTCGGAGTTGATATATGGGAACATTGTAACATTGAACATTGGAGTTGTAATGGGAACATTGTTGGAGTTGATATATGGGTACGTGGATAGTTGAATAGCTGGATGCGTAGCTGATAATTTATCAATATAATCGAATCTTTTTCTGGATTGGAATATTGAGAAGCTGTGATACATGTGAAAGATAAATTACTTTTTTTCTACTCCATTAAAGTTTTGAATCAGTAGAGAAGGATTTGATATGACACCGGCTATCATGAAAAGGTGAAATACACTACACTTCTTGTCCATCTCAGTGTAGAGTGAAGGTAACACTTCTCAAAAACTAGGTTCAAATATACACGTGATCTCTACCGTGTATTTGAATGTCTGAGGTATAGGCTATTGTAAGTTGATGATAGATGATGAGAGTATCCGAAGAGTCTTCAAGCCTTGAAAAAGGTAGAGAATAGAAATCAAATCTGAATATAGCAAAGAGTTTGAATGAATTTCTGATTGGAAGGAAATTAATTGAACTCCTAAGTTTTGGATATGATTACTTATTTCTTCCAGCATCAAGAAATATTTCTTGAGAGAACGTTGAAAAATGTTCAATTTTCAAGAAACATTATTATGCAAGAATAATTTGTCGATGTTTACAGCTCTGTTGAAGTTATAATCAGCCAACTGGCTGTTAGCCAGCAATAATAGAAAGATGATCAAGGAAAATCGTTTAAATCTGAGTAACTAGGTCCTGGTCTGTGTATTCGTATGAGATGTTCCAAGAAAACAAAAATGATGCGTAATATTGTAAACAAGATAAAAATGGATTATTTAAAAAAATTCTAGTTAAGTTCGAGACTTATGAATCAAGTTTTCGTAGTTTTTCTCGTGGAGGAAAAGTATTTATGTAGATATTTACATTACAGATGATATTGGTGAAATTGCATAGTGCTTATATTGTTGTCATATTGTTATGATACTCACATTGTAACTTTATGAATGTTTAATATTGTTGTTGTTTTCCTCTTTCATTCAATTCTCGAGAAAAAAGGATCACTGAGGACTCATTAAGATATGACTGAACAGGATAGAGATAATTTGAATAGTGTTTGAGCTCCGAAAGCAATTCAAGTACAGACTAATCATAGCTAGTTGATTAACTAATAGATAAACATAACTCACAAAGCCGTAATGCAAACCAATCGTCCACAGTAAGAAAACTTCTAATTATAGCCAAAGAAATTGACTTGGTCCACGCTGCTGAAACGATCAGCTAGTTACACCGATATATTTATTTGAAAGCACTATGAAATAAATAGATCAATAACAGTAGATACGATTCGTTTAGGTTATTTATTGCCGGGTTAGTTCTCATAAACATTTCTCGACCGAATTTATGGCTTGCATTGCGAAGGCGCAGATATGATATTGGAGTGCCCCTGGGCAGCTCTGAGCATGCGCGGGGGCAGGGGGATCTCTCTGCATTCAAGTATCATACATAAAGCAATCTCAATTGAATAATTACGTCCTTTTTCATAGCACGTTGTTCGTGGTCTATTCGTATACGCGATTAAACTTCGTTTGTTGGTTGGTCTTTCGTTCAAATCCTCAATCTACTGCTGCTGCTCTCTATAGTTGGCCGCCAGATTTATTACAAAATTATCCGGCTGTCATTGTCCGCCTTTCTAAGCCCTGCTTCACACTGTCTCGCTCTAATTCAGATTCGGCCACTCGACATTTATTTTTTATGAACACAATTGTACAACCAAAATACGATTGCTTAACGAGATCTCAGTAACATCTTGTAACGATGATTTATTGACAATGCTCCAGATGGAGTGAAAGTGTATTTAAGTAATGAAGTATTTGAAATATTGTTGAAACTTAACTGTAGGAATATTGTTGGGGATAAGATTTTCTATCTATCTCGCACCATCATTGAACCATACACAATAGAAGAGAAGTCTGAAGAATCGTTACAAGAATGACACAGAATACAATCTCAAATCTGTGTTATTGAATGAGTCCCTAGTAATATTTTCCAAGTAATTTTGTGTATAATACTTTTAAATAATTGATGATTTTATCAGTTGAATTAAGCTTTAATTAATTAAGTTGAATTCTGATTAATTTTCTATTTGTAAATTTCACATTGCAGTATTCACTTTGCAACTAAATGCTAAAAGAGACTATTATTTTGCTCTGACTTTTTTTCACGATTCCCCCCATACACAAGTCGAACCTTAACATGATATTTCAATTGAGATGAATTTCTTATCAAGGTCTAATTACATACATCTTGATAATGGGAAAACATTTTTTCTTAATAAAACAATGCCATATTTATCGAATATTTTTCATGAAAATATACTATATTAATTCTTATATGAAAATAAAATACATCAGCTACAATAAACAAATAATAGGAATAATAATTGTATGAATAAGAATTCACAAATATTATTTTATGGGAATATGTAATTTATTTCACAATGAAAATGAGCAACTACAATGTAGATTGAAAATGAAAAACAGTCCATGTGATTTGCAGTTAGCCACTGTTTTCGGTGGCTGTTGGATTATAGGGGGGTGGAGTAGTCGAAGGCGTTCTTATAAGAGATTATCGCGGCTGAATAATGGGGTGGCGGGCTAACAGCGTGTGCTTAGGGAAGGAGGGTCGGAGGGGTGGAGAGGGGGCGCCTCAATTAGGCTAGCCGCCTCTCAGGGTCAGCGGAGGAGTGTTTTGTTCATAAATTTGCCATCACTTAGCGTCGCTGTCCCGTGAGCGGTATAACCATGGTACTATAACTGTAGATTTATAAAGTTCTATACATGGCGAACAACTATAACCATAGTACTATAACTATAGATTTATAGAGATCTATACAAGGCATAGGACTGTGACCATGATACTATAACTATAGATTTATAGAGTTCTATACATGGCATAGAACTATAACTATGGTTCTATGGTGAGCGCACCTTGGCTGCAGACTGAAAGCGATATCAATAAATCCCCGACGATGATTCCTACTGCCCACCCCACACTAACTATCGGTTAACAAATTGACTTTTTCTTGTAACAACCTGCTATGAATCCGATGTTAAAGTGTTAGTTGTATCTAAGATAACACTTTGGGTGTCATTATTATGTGGTTTGGGATTGATGAACAAGAAGCTGCTATGAATTCGATATATATTTATCGATATTTGTAAACATTTTGGGTGTTACAGTAAGCGAATAAATAGGTGACATGGGGCTGAATTAATGGGGTTGGATGTACGTCAAATAGTGTGTTTCAGTTATTCAAATAAAAATTTCAACAATATGAAGTATTCACTGGGGTATATAATCGATATTGATGTATTATAGAGTATACATGTAGGCTACATAATGATAATAATAAAATTATTATTATTTATGTAGGCTACATGCTAGTTAAACGAAAATTCAATAGAATTTGAATCAACCAGAAGTACTTCCAAAGATACTATCACTGACCTTCAAAAACCTCAAGCCGGAGAAAAATAATATTTTCCCATAAAAAAATTTCTGAGGGGCCCAAGATCATAAGTTTCGCACCTTTATGCTTTTTCAAGCTCTCAAAACCTTACTGGACCTACAGATTAGAACCTCAAAAGTATTGAACATTATAGAACATGGTCTTCAAACAGGGATTGATAAGGATATTCTTCACCTAAATCTTCAATGAAGAAATGCAATGGGAGCTGAATTCAATCTTACTACTTTGAAGGGGCATAAATTATGATTAGGTTGAATTGGAATCAGATCATTTAAACTCAGGATTATTGTGAGTACTGTATAAGTAGGGTAAGTAATTAATATTTTCAGATTTTTCTTAGCTCAAACAATGACTGAAATATACATAAATTTAATAAAAATACAGTAATCACATAACAACATACGAGTAAATACAATATTCCCAACATATACTTTGGATGCTCTAGACTTCTAGAGTCTAGAGCCTCTCAATTCAGCCATTAGTGTCTATTCTCAAATGAAGTATGTATCCTTATTGGTTAATACATAAGAACAGTATTAATGAAAGGAACAAGCAACAATATTTCAATGGGATCAACTGTTTATTATCATTATTTGCTGTGTGGATTGGAAGACATATGAGATCACATGACTGACACACGCGCACTCACCCCCACACACGAGCACGTGCGCCGCAAAAGGTCTGAGTGTCCTTTTTAATATGCATCTTGCCTTACCTCTTCTCTATCATTACCTTGGCTCATATCCTTGATTTATGTCTCTTTCCCCACTATTAGCCAGCTCTTCGCCTCTATATTTATACACATACTGCTAACCTTTGAGATCGTTTTCGGCATCAGGAAGTGACACTTGCCGCACACTCCATGCTTTTTCCTTTCAATGCAAAACTTCCATTTCCTCTGCTGACGATGGCTCGCTCGAGTCTTAGCCTTTTATGAACATGTGGTATACTGTATCATGCTATAAGAGCCTTTAGCATAAGTTACAAAATAAGAATTTATTTTTCTTAAAATAAGAGTGATTTTTAATTGATCGTTCTTGGCAAAGTTTGAAATTTGAAATAATGCTACAGATCTAGATACAGAATTCACTGATAGTCCTGAAAATAAGTGCAAAAATTCTCTTGTTCTTTCATGTTTCGCGGCTGTCATGCTTCAAAATAGTATGGACATGACATGTTCAAGAAAATAGTATAGACACTTATATAACGTTGGTTTATGGACATGTAGTTTACCATACCTATGATTAATTATTCTACAAAATAAATATCAATTTAATTGATACGTTGCTGGCCTCAATCACGAGTAATAATAAGCGAAATAATAATAATCAATCGTCAACCTTACTCCTTATTCAGTGAAATTGGAGATGACAAAGTTGATTATTGTGCTTTGAGAAAGCTATTGTGGGATAGCTTTCAATTTATAGTTTTTCTTTAATTTCTTTGAAAGGATTATTTCCCCATGGTTATTGATGAATGATAAACATCGGTGAATATGAACACATTATAAGAATGTATGTTTTGTGTTGAAAAATAGATTGAATAATGTGGAAGCTGAGGGAGAATGTTCACCCTTAATAATGTTATTGGGAAATTGATGGCCTGAAAACGATGTGAATATAGGCTAAGCCGCATTTTCTCAAAACGAGAATATCGAGGAGGAAAGACACCCATTGAGACACGTGGATTGCAAAAAGCTTACCTTGATAATCCAATGAAAAGCCGACATCCTTATAAATTACAAACCATTCCTGGTGGTTTCCATGCCAATGTGGGAATACAAGCATGACATGCCTGTAAGCAAGTCTACTCACAACTCACCAAATCAGTGAAGAAGATTGTCACGAAAATCCTTTATCAGGAAATAGTTCCAAGTTGTATCACACAATTTCAAGAACACAGTACAGCATGAGATTTATTTGTTCTCGAAGCTTACAAAGAAAGAATTTCCGTATTTTCAAATAGAGATAAGGAAAAACAATTTACGATGACTGTGTGTTGACTGGAGTAACAGCACACATAAATCGTGGCCAGCTGATGGTAATTTATTCCTGTCGGATAAAAATAAAAGAACGGATATATTATACATACGAATCGTCCGAGCTATTTTCCCCTTTAATCGCGTCCATTGTTTTACATTATAGGTAGTCTAACTGGCTGTACCAGTTGTTATCCTATACCTGTGTAGGTAAGGAGGACTAAATGTGAGTTATTATGCGGCTAGAACCGAAAATAGTCGCTTGCCTTTGTATGTTTTCGGCGCGTAACAAAAAAAAACACGTGAGTTCCTAAGCTCACAACACACTCACAATAATACATACGCACACAAGCACATCCTCTAGTTTCTGTCACACAAGTATTTTTTCTGCTATGTTGACTTTTTCTTATCGATGCTGCATAGTTAAGCGACTATTGTGCGGTGAACTAAAATAGTAAACAGATCAGCCCAATACTTATTTTGTTTCATCAGTGTGTGCTGGATATTTATGTTGATTCCCAATGACGTGTCCTTGGAGCTCCTCCTGATTCCCGCGCGCGGACAATAAATATCCTCCTGCCGAGCTAATAGCTCCGAAATCCCCGAACCGGAATGTCTAGCAAAGAACCGGACCCTGTCCGGGGTAAGTCACCTGCCGCGTAATTGGATCGCTCCGCCATTTTGCCTCTCTGCGACATTTTTCTCAAGTCATTTTTCAAAAGTCAGCCCCTCTCCAGCAACAGCGCCTTGTCAAATTTATTCTGCTTTTTTATTCGAGTTGAGCACGACATCGCTCTTCTCTATTCAGCCGCTAATTGAGCTCCTGTTCGGCAAAACTATTCACCACCAGCGAACCAACGTCTATTTTCAACATACAATCACTATCAATCATTTTTACATGGAGCAGGTACTTGTTTGGAGTTCTTACTTTATCATCTTAGGAACCTGTTAACAGTCAACTATGATACCTTAGAAAAAATCAAAACTATGTTTTATGACTATAACTTGGATATCTTGAGTTCTTGAACTCAAATTATTAAAAGACAGTTCAACCTTGCATCATTTCAGTGTGTGTGATTTTTCAGATACTTGAAGAGAATATTTTTATGGAGCCCAATTTTAAATCAAGGGTTTTCGATTCTCAAACACTTAATAGCTTATCAGAACATTTCACATTTCGAATAGACTAGTCAGCTAACTCGCTATAGTAAAGTTTTTTTCTACTTTTCATTAAACACAACCAAAAGATGGACGTCTCGAACTACACATTTCAACTTAGTCTTTCTTAATCCACAATCCACACAATCGTACACAATTGATAAACTTCCCTCAATTATGGAAGAAGAATCAAAGATCATAAAGTAAGCACAAGTTGAAATGAAACAAGAAGGAAATTGCGGAAAAATAACGCTTGATATTCTTTACAGGCACATAAAGTTGCCTTTTTGTAATAAATGGACGCTGATACTACACGAAAGTGGAAGCTTTGTGTGAGGACGAGGAGGAGGAGGAGGAGGAGGAGGAGGAGGAGGAGGAGGAGGAGGTGGAGGAGGTGGATGAGGAGGATGAGGAGGAGGATTAAGTTGGCCCGCTTTGCAGCTATCTGATGTTTTGGCGTAAGGTTTAAAGGGGTGGCTACCGCCTTTTGGGTGTCGTCTTTGGAGGGTTGAGGGGAGAGTTGAAGAAGTTTGGGTTTTGGTGGAGCAGTGATCGATGTCCGGCACCTTGCGTTTTTCCACCTTTATTTTCCCCTTTTCTTCCCCTTTTTTCCACCTTTTCCAACATCGTTTTTCCCCCGTGAAACATCGATTCCTCTCAATCATTTCACCCTTCATTGTGTACCCCTTGTAAATGCGGCACTTTCTTTCCGCCCCTTTTCCATCACAAACTCTTGACGTTCTCTTCATTTCCTTACTCTTCATTGGCGACCTCTTCTCCTTCTAGCTTTTTACATAATCTCACTTGTCTCTCACCGTGCTCTCAGGGTCTTGACGTCTTCGAAGCATCCCTATTTAGGTCATGTGAGACTTGGCTTTAATTCTTCATGTTTACATGGATATTATGTTTCTGAACCGGTAACCTAGAACTAGTAACCTTGTTGATTCGTTTATTTATAAATGTCTCGCATTCACATACTATTCATAGTGAGCTAGGTCTTTGAAGCAGGAATAAACTAATTTCCATAAGTTAAAGCTATTCAATTTGAGGTTACGTACACATTGCTTCTGGTTTCCCTTGCACATTTGTAGAATATTATCCCACCTTAAAGGGATACCACTGCCACAATTATTTATAATCAATGGAAAGATAAGACCTCACAAAATTATCTCTGATTGTATTAAATCCAGACATCATCATGGATTTTTTTAGTTTTATTCGATACCGATGTTTTTATAAATTTCTTTTACTAAAATTGGATCATAAAAAATCTAGAATGTTAGCCTTTGAATTGATCGTGTTATTTTATGTGCATTACATTTCAAAGCATTGGAAGGCATTGTAAGAAAGTTGAGAACAAAACATTATGAATACACCCTTAGGAAGAATATAACTAATATTTCTAAATGTAATTCTTCCCTATTGCTTTCTTTGCTTGCTATGAACTGGATAATAGGAAACAATAATCATAGGCAAATTATGGTGATAAGTTATATAATAAGCTTGCATTTCAGTCGAATCCAAAGTAATAAGGGACTGTCATATAAGTTTCATGTATTTGTTTTATCGATTTTAAATAGATCAAAAACTTCTACAATCGTTATTATAGCATTCCTGGATACACTTATAGAAGATTGTTCCAGGAATTTCATTACTCAATTTGATATAATTTCCCAATTGAAAATCCAATTAATTCGAGTGAATAAATACATCATCAACCATTCAATATTCATTCTCAAAGTATTTTTCAAGTCGATTTTTTCAAATAATATAACAGATCCATGCAATCAACTGAGGTCTGAGTTCTTGGAAACTACGAGTTTTCCCCTGCGATAAAAACAACAGCCAGTGAGGGAGCATGAATTTATTGAAAAAATAAAAAAGCCATCTCAATTGTCAGTGAATCAGTCATCGAGACACTTTTGTTTACTTCCTTGGTTTTTTCGCTGAAATTGGGTTGTGTGAGAGGGGGTGGAGGGGAGGGGTGGTGAGGAGACATGATGGCGTTGTGGAATCGTTTAAATGAAAACGGAAGGGAAAGAGACTAGTCGTAAAACTGCATGCGACTGTAAACAAGAGTCGTAAGAAGAGAGTATCTTAGCGGGGAAGGAGAGATAGGGATTGATTAGTATTAATAATGTTAATAAGAAAGAGAAAGATGGAAAAGGGAAGATGATAAAGAAATGTGGGGTAAAGAGAGAGTGAGTGAAAGTGAGTGGGGGGTAAGACACGTGCTAGGGTCAATGGACGTCTTACCCTCTTGGCTCGAATTAGATTGTGCACCACTCACTACTCTCTCTACATGTCGGCGATTGTTGGAATCTAGGTGTGGGGGAGGGGGTGGGGATGGTTGTAAAGGGTGGAGTGGGAGTGAGTAATCCCCACAAGTACGTCACTAGTTGAACCTATTTTTGTAAATGTTGTTACAGCACTTGTAATGGCTCGCACGCTACGCTAAGCTATGCCTATAAAGCCCCAGCAGCCTCTCGCATCGCACTGTAATACCAATAAAGCTGCTCTATTCTGGCCACGACATTATTGAATAATAAGCGGAAACGGGCACGTTATGCCCGTTTATGCTCACTTCTCTCTTTCCTGCTTCATTCATCACGACAATAATGTACTTCGCGACGGCTGACACAACACAAACAATGGCACACAACAAGTGAATGAACACATTGCCTGAATGTGGAACTAGCTGCCAGGGTATAAGCTAAAACAATCTGAAGCTGCAACAATCTGAGATGAAAAAGAGATCAAGTTACTGGAAACCAATAAGAAATCAAAATATTGGAACTGGACGGAATATCATGATAAGAAGTAGTATTGGAAGTAGAATATCATGGAAAAAATTACAAAAGTATTGTACAATAATTTTTTTTAAATGTAAATAACTATACTAAAGAAGAATACTGAATAAGAAGAAGAAAATCATTGTGAATCTCTTGTAAATATGAATAACCATAGTCAAGAAGAATAATAAAGTAGAAGAAGCTAATCATTGTAATGTTTTCAAAACACAACTCTCAATTCCTGATATTTAGAATGAGAGGCCTGGTTTAAGAATCCATTGAAAGGTTTAAGATCTGAGTTTTCTAAGCTCTCATTACCAAAATCCATACCTCAGTTGAAAAACACATACTCTCTAGATAAGTTTGATTAAAAGTAGTTCATCATAATGAACTACACTCATATGAATAAGATGCATACCGTTTCAGCAATTACATCAGCTCCACATGTGCTATTCGTACATCATAGTACAGTATTATTAAATTTATGGATCATAAAAAAACATTATAAAGGGTATTATGATTTGTGATTTTATTTTTAATCATAGTATGTACTATTCTCGATAGTATATTAGGGAGGTAATACACAATAATATTAATTTCTATTACATCAAGTCATATGAAAAGAGATGGGAAAATAATTTCGTACAGGTTTCCCGCTGGCATAGGGCGACTGACCTTGAACTCACTGCAGGATGCAGTTATGCAACAAGCACAACATGACCATCACCTTGCTGACTGAGTTGCTAAATTGCAAAATCTGAAACTATAGCAGTGAAAGTGTTGGCCTGCTGAACTTCAAAAACAATTTATACTGCCTCAACAGCATTTCTACCAGTACTGTATTGAAATTGTCATCATTGGTTGATTGGCTTTCTCATCAAATCAATCAAATTTGCCTGCATAAAGTCAGTTATGTTGGAACTCAATTGGTTCGATGAGATAGCCCATCAATCTATGACAACGATATTGATTACTGATGTAATTAGCAATATAAGTATGAATATTCTCGATTACTATCTATTATTTTTTCCATAAAGAAGATGAATTCACCCTATTAATATATTAATCTAGGTTCTAGAAGGAATAGATGATGAGATGACAGATGACTTCTACTCTCTAGGTATAATAGAAGGTTCTATTATTCTAGGAAAATATTATAAAGAAAAGTTTATCTGATGGAGTTGATGTTGTAGTCCTCATTGATTTAGTACAAGCTAAGCATAAGCAATCAAGACCAGGTAGTGTTGTCCACAATAAAACGAGAATCTATAAACATTATGAATTCAGCAAATATATCTAACATTTGAAAATCTACCTATTGAATTGGAGAAAAATATTACTCATACATCAGTGGAAACTGAATCTTCAGATTATAAAAAAACGTACAGCATTTACTTTCCTAAGATGTGATAAACTGTGTCTCATCCATTGAAAACTAGTTATCAATCAATCTTTATTGTAGTTAGCTTAGAACTCTTTCACAAAATCATCTCTCCAGATACACAGTGTCCATTTACAGTGACTGAGCTCGGTCAATTACCACCATCTAATTTGAAAGGAAAAATATGGTCATCGAGATTATATTGAATGGCGAGCGGGAACCCGTTGGAAAGGGTGATAATTGGGGGCGTGTGCGCCGGCGGGCGTGTGTGTAGGTGTGTGCGTGAGTGTGATTGATGTGGTGTGATAGAGAGGCATGTGCATGTGTTAGTGAGTAGCTGAAGGAGAAGCGCCGGCTGCCTCGAGCCACATGAATAATCATCGGCGGTTCATTCATATAACGTGGCAGAAGCGACTGCCGTGCGCTGCAGTGCAGTCTCAGTCGACTGTCTCATCGTGCGTTTCCCGCCAATTTCGGCCGCATGCAACTATTTGGCGCGAAAAACAGCGACTAATGGTTGGTGGCACGGCTCATTGCTGTCAACCCCTCCTCCCATCAAACATCACTAATATCCCCCTTTCCTCCCCTCTCCAAACAACCCCTCCTCCAACAGAAAACGGCACCCACTTTCAACCCTTCAGCCCTTCTTGAAGGCGGGAAATGACTATTTCGAAAATTTAATTATAATGAATTGGGAATCGAATATTGAATGTATTGGGTTGTATTGCATTTAAATGAATGTGGTAAGTTTCTGTGTCTTGAAGAGTCGTTCACATCAAGAATTCGATGAATCGATGAATTTTGGGAGATCTCTAATGGATGATGAATAGAAGCTTTCCCTAAAATCTATTTAATGACTTTATTGTATTGTTATGGAGGACGTGTTGCACTGAATTTCTATAGATTTTATTGAGAATCGATAAAAATAACTGGAAAATATATATATATAAAATCGTAGTGGATGGAGAGTTAATTTTACTAGAAGTCAAAAAAAGAAGGATAAGAGAGAGAAAATATTACAAGAAGATGTAGAGAGCATGAAGTAAGGATAGAAGGGCGGAGGAGATTATGAAGCAGATCAATAAAAAGATTAGATTAGATTACTTTATTCAAATAGATAACAAAATTCGGCTTAGATTATACATTGTAATATGAATGAGTAAAACAAAATTATCCTATAAATTTCACAAAATAGAGACTTCAAGTAAAAATACGGAAACGGTGATGTAATGAATGCAAAATTTATACAAATTTCAAATTGGAGGTTCTGCAAAATGAATAAGGAGTGTAAGTTATCTAATTGAAAAGGCGAAGTTTAGACATATATATGTCCATTCTTGGGAAAGGATAATATGATATCCTTTCCATTAACACTTGGCCTTGTGTTAAGAGGGAGAAGAAGTAGATAAGCATGGTGCAAATAAAAAAGCTCAGATTCTTAATGATTATTTATGGAATTTATCTTAGATTATTATCTATGTATAACTCTTCAATCGATCGTTATTGCTGTCAATGGCTCAACAGCTCATGAAGGGCTGAGGCCTACCAGCTGGTTGTGGGTTGCGTGGAAGAGGGGGCTCTTGTGCCTCAACTTCGCCCACATCACTTGTGTTGTACAAAGTGGAAAATAAAGACATTTATCTATCTATCTATCTGGTTGCCAGTTTCATATTCACTACACTATACAGCAGAGGTGAATAATCAATCATCAACTAGAATTGGATTTTATCAAAAAAATATTATAATTATATATTTAAGGCATATCCATCTTATCAACGATCAAATATTCACCAACCACCAAATATGCTGATAAATTTCCTATAATGAAAATTAAATTCCTGATCATAAATCAATAACTAAGTTGAAATATTATCTTCTTCTTTGAAGTCGAAGAATATTGCGCAATACACAGAATACAGTATGATTAAAAATCCGGCTGTCGGAACTCCATCAGTAATTGGAGAATAAAGTGAGTAATCCAGTTCTATTTCTGATTAGCCGTAAAGTACAGAGTTGGCTCAAGAGTTTTATTTCAATGTAAGAACGATGAAAGATTGTCGAGAACCAAAATAGTGGTTGGATGCTCTAATGATTTCATTTCTGAGCTGGTACTGATCCAAGTGTTGTGGGTCAACGCACTTTTTACAATAAAGCCTACTCTGTACCAATTTGAAACGTCTGGATTATATCATGCGCAACACACTCATGCCACCCATTACAAACTCGCATTATTTCTCTAAATTATCCATGCACCACTGATACCAGATATCAAATGCGATCTGCGACTCAAAACAATCATCTAATCCCATAATAGAAGTAGGCATGTTGTTCTCATCCTCCTCTACTGAATTGGTGGGAATCATTTATCGAAATCTGATCTATTCAAAAATAGTAGATAACTGATTGAAATACATCGTTCTAATTAATTATGCATGTATTCATCCCATTTTTTACGTGATTCATCATCCTACTAGACCTCAGCATTGCACCTCAGCAACTTCTGACATTGGAGTGATGAGCAGAGCAGATCTTCTAGACTTTTAAAACTGAGTCAATTTCTTAGAGAAGTGATGGGGAGGACTGGTAGATTGTGAATCGTGAATAATTGGAACAGTGAAATAGAAATAACAAGGTGGGAGAATTACAATAATATAAAATAAATAAATGAAGGACTTTCTTCAATACTTCAAAAGTAAGTAGCAGCACTACTACTACTTACCTGTTCACTTTTCGGCAAAGTGCTATGATCATTTCTCTAGAGGAGAATGACAAATATAATTATGTTTACATCCAACGTATAGAAGTGAACGTTAAATGCAGGAGTTGAAAAAAACAAATTTTTGCATCCTACAGAGGATTATTATACTTTTTATAGGAGAGAGCAATGATTATCCTAAAAAATTATACAGTGATCGTAATAGTGTGGATTTGAATCAGTTTTAATATAATCGATCTTTTCATTTCCATGATTTGGTGATAATAAAACATATTAAATTACTGTAATAAGAAATTATTACTACTCAGTATACCTTAATAAGTATATTTTTGAAGAAGAAGTGAGAGAGCGAAACTTCAAAATATAAGTAATCTAGTTACGTGTTGTTTTCGTGTGCTTCTCTGAGTACTCGAGATAAGTACCAAAAGTCAGATAGAGCTACATCAGCATCGTTAAAATAAATCTTGCAGTGCGTAGGATACGTTGGCGGCGTCGGTCTTACGCAATGAACGCACAAAGACGCGCACCCGATAATATCTCAGCATGCAAACGGTCTGGCGTCGGACGCGTCTTCTTATCCAGAAATAAATTCCCATACCCCACAATGCCCACTGCAACAAACACAGCAAAGTAATCATTGGTGATTTGCGGCTTCTAATTTGTTTTCCAACGGCTTTTTTTTATTGCGCATGTAATACAATGCCAGCTCAAACAGTGTCGCTTGAGCTGTGTACTGATGAGCGAGCCAACATTGTGTGATGCGATTTGTACACTGATACACCCTGTAATAAATTTCATAAAATACATTGTATTTGGCACTAGCTTCTAGCAGTAGGCTAAAGTCTGTCCAAGCAAAGAATATATTCTGGAAAGATGACTCCAGCTCGGTCAATATGAGTTCAAAAATTATAAATGTAGTCTAAAATTGTAGATCAGAATGTTTTCTACAACTTGAGACCAAATTTATAATTTTTGAACTAATATTAAGAGAGCTGGAGTAATTTTTCAATCTTTCCAGAATGTCTCCTCTGCTTGGACAGACTATAGAAGCCCGAGACATAAATGAAACTTTATTATACTCAACATTTGTGACATGACGTTGATGAATAAGCGACGGATAATTTCCCGTTTATAAATAATCTTATTTATCATATAAAATTAATATTCATAATATCTACATCATTAGACTTCAAAGTATCAAATCATGATATTGGATAAAAGACTAGATATACTTTTAGAATATTATTCATTCTCATGTTATCGAGAAAGACTTCTGATATTCAGTTTTTCTGAAACAGTATTGAATAAAATAGAGTGTTGAATTAGGCTTGATATGATAATCAGTTCAGTTCAAACCGTGATGGCGGACGGATGTCAATTCTGACCTTATCGAAGTAGCTCGGTGTGTATGCTCCTGTAAAAAACTAAATAATCAAACACTTTCCTCTAGATTTACACTGTCTAGCCCACGAAGTATTCTATCAATAAATGGAGAACAATTGTTTCAAGCGCAATTCTGAGTCTGGAAGAGCTTACAAATCTATTGTTTGTTGTTTTTGTAATATACATTTTCAGCCTGAATTTACGCGATTCAAAAACAGCAGAAATTTTTGCAGACTATGTGAAATGGTTTGTGCGTGTGGGGACTGTTCAATTATGAAGAGAAAACAAGACATGGATGACTATAGTGATACTAGTAAAAATGCTGAAGACATGGTAGAAACATTGAAAGCTTTTATTGACGATAAATTCATGGAACTTGAAAAGGAAATCGCAAAATTGTCCAAGGAAATAAGTGCGGTTAAGCGAGCAATCGATGAGGTAAGAGCTGAAAATAAATCACTTATTGAGAAAATCAAGGGAAACTATGTGAATAGGCCATACGCTAATTCAAATCCAGAAAAAGATAAATCCAACTTGGAGATAAATTAGTTGCAGCTTAGATCCGATTATAATATCATTAGTTAAAAAATTTAAAATAGAAATGATAATATATTGTGATAAACACAGATTTAATTAATATCGAATTACCATATTTGGTTGTTACACTATCATCTCTAGTAAACTCAAGAGATAAACCTCTTCCTTCTAATTGTGATGACTCAAGACTGATTCAATTGAGTGATCAAATGGATTGAACAATAGCTCTCTAAATTGCACTTCTAGTCAATTGAACTAATAAAACTATGCTACTAATTAAATTATGCTCCTATCAAGTCAAATACAAATATTCGAACTGTCGCAGGGATTTTGATGTCAAATTCAAATATTCGGACGATTGCTGGAATCTTTATATGTAAAATTGTTGTTTTCCCCATTTATAATTCATAATTTCCAGTTTTTTCTCAATTATGAAACTCAATTATTACTTCAGAGCAATCAGTAACAACTGATTCAAGTAAGATATTCATCGTCTTTGAATAATGTAGGGCTGGAAAATAAGTATTAAACATCTTCCCAAGCTAAATTTTCGGAATTTCCCACTAATCAGTATTGTAGTAGATGGACTTATATAGATAAGTATAGAGTAGGATCCATACCGGTTCTTTCTAAATCTATCTAAATTCTTCCGCTGTTATAAAAAAATACTGGGTATAAATTCTGCTTGCTTGTTTGTATGGGTGACTGTCATCGGTCGCGCACAAATACATGTACGCAAAACAAGGACGAGAAGAGATTGAAATAAGTATGCTATAAAAAAGAAGAAGAGAAGACGATACTCCATAGTATACATCCTTATAACTGGGTCAAAAGTACACGCGACACCATCTAATTCGGGTAACACGTGAAAATAATGCCCCCGATCACTCAATTAACGGTTGAAACCAGTTCGACGCAATTCTTTGCGCTGGAGAAGGAAGAGTGATAAAGAAGAATAAAGTTACTTACGAGACAAAGAGGAAAGAGGAAAATAAAGATGTGAAAGAGAGTTGACACCACCAGGTCAGCAAAGGGAAAAGAAAGGTAATACAGTATTGAACTGTATCGCATAAAGTTTGGGATTATCACCAATAGCAAAGTCAGGCTAAATGCTGCTGTCAGTATGTATCTTTCTGGGTGGGCTAACAACACTTCTGCAGGGAATTTGCAAATTGCATTACAATTTTCTTAAATGCTCTCGTAACTGGTTGTCTTACTTAGTGTGTTAATGTAAATAGTCAAAGATGAATAATAAAATATTAGCCTTATTACAGCAGTCCTATTATTCTGGATAGAAATTGATTATTATACAGGATGATTCGAATTCGAATTGAATGGTGTCGTAGTTGAAAAAGTGAAATCGTAGTTATAATATTGATGGTGCATGACGTAGCAAGAACTGAGTTATCTTACAAGACAGGATTGTTTTCAAAGAATAAATCCCATTATTATTCAGAAAACAGTTCTTATGCTTGAAAGCAAACTGTGTTTCTAGAAACCCATATAATTGCTCATTATAGAATATTAGATCGTAAAAATTCGTTTATCGTTTTCTTATCAGTAGTTTTGTCCTTGTTCACTCTTGATTTGAATAGATTGAAATTGCTTCAAACTTCAGATAGAGGTGTGTCTATCACTATTGAATTTAACACGAGTAATTTGCATCTGTGGTTGTGAAATCGTTTCCATTTAATTATAATGTTAGTAAACTGAAAGAGATATGGTTCTCCTATCGAGATTATTTAACACATTTTGTGTTTTGTAAGAAGTAGTTAGAGAATTCATTTGCCTCTATCAAATGAAATGATAGACCGTAGTTATTGTAGAAATAAGTACCATGATCCAATTTGCAATCAAGGGGTCTTTATTTTTAAGGAACAGGTCAAATATTGTCATTCTTTGTACTCTGGATTGAGTTAGAAAACGTTTGTGCTTTATGACGTTCGAAAGAAAAAAACTCTTACTATATCTTTCCAAGAAATAATTATTGGGAAACGCAATCCAAACAAGCAAGGATAACACATCGAAATTGAATTTTCTCCAATCACTCAGTGAACAGAGAATAATGTGTTATTGTCCTTGCCCTGTTGCATGGAAACTTCTCAATAATTAACAGCGAATTTTCGAAAATGAATTCACTCAATTACTGAGAATTGAACTCTTTTTTCGAGCCATTGAACCATGTACAAAATATTTCCAGGTTACAGAATTAACATAGAAATATTACAATTTTTAATTAAGGTCTACAGTTTACATCCACTGTTAGTTCGTACTAACAGCTCGATCGTTCATACTAATCGACCAACGATCGGCCTTCCAGTTTCTACATCCACTCACAGTTTTTGACTGAAGCTTTCCGAACTGACAGTAGATTTTGACCCACACATAAGAAGAAAAGCCTAAACAAGAATAAAGTATAACAATAAATTATTTTTAATCGGGTATCACCAGCAGAATATATATAATCACATCTGATTTTCATAGATAATGATTTCTTGATACAGGGAGTGTTCCAGTTTCAGTAGCTATCACTAGCTATGGAAGAAACAGGGTGCCATTTGAAGGCAAGACAAGGGAGTAGAGAGGGGTGGATGACAAGGGATCCGAAACATGGACTAGAACATGAGCATGTCACCCGAGCACTTTTGTCTGAGAGCAAGCACATAGCGAACACGTTAAATGTATGCGTACATGCCGAAAATGCAGAGTGAGCTGGCTGTGGCATGCGGCTATGGCACGTTTATGCGCATGTTATGGCGTTCGCTGTTCGTGATCGTACATACGACAAATGGGGAGTAGAGCTCCAAGGTAGCGAATACCGGAGTGTTGACAGAGTACAGGAATCACTACTCACATCTCATTACCACCCCCACCGCGGTGATGCTACCGCTGATGCTGCTTCTGTGTCTACGGCATACTAATCCTTGACGGCAGACGTGCCGCGTGCTACGACATCATCATAGACGTCGTCATAATAGTTGTCATGATCATGATCATCGTCATTGTCACAATACCAGCCATCATAGTAGTCATCAGTCAGGCTCATCTTTGCCGCACCGTATAAAACTGGGATAACCGACCCTAATACGGTACCAGCCATATAACTATACTACATTACATGCATTTTCAAGTATATGTGATGATGTATGTAGTATATAAGATAGGATATATTATATATTACTACTCATTCAGGAAGACAGAAGGCAGATTGAAGGTACAATTGAAGATACAGTGTGATCAGACCTGCTGATATAGAACTGAACTCCTGATATAGAATTGCAAATAGAGGAGGGTTAACTGCACTGAGATATTGTTATAATCTGAGCACTGATCTACTGAGAGAGAAGTGAGAAAAGGGTTTATGGACTCAGAATAGACTAGTAGCGTTTGAATTGGAGAGTTTGGAGAGTTCTCTAGGCCTGGAGCCTGCGAAATAAGCAGAGATAAAAATGTTTGGGTCATAAGTATGAATCCTTTGTGTAGAATAAATCAAGGATTAATAATATAATAGTGATTGTACCCTTATTAATAAAAAAATGTCAAGATTTTTCATTATGATTTCATCATTACAGTTCTGTATCATTGTTTGTTTTTAAATAACGCCTTTTTCCCAAAATCTGAGGAGTTTTTCTAGATTCATTTAATATTCATTCATTTATATATTTTTGGTCAATACAGTACATTCAAATTCTATTAAGAGAACGAATAATTCAAATAATGAGATCCAATCAAAATTATTTGATTTGCCTTCACAGAATAAACTGATTTAAGCTTTTTAGGTTGGATTGTTTTGTTCAAATCCATCTAATTCTTTCTCCTCAGTTTTCTAATCATAAATGTATGATGTCTAACAAAAAAACAAAGATTTGAGAGTGGCTTTACAATAATAATTATCATGAAGGCTGATAGAATGACGGACGGACAAAGTGTTGATAGTGGTAAACTTGTTTTCACGATGGCTTGTTCTAGTACGAAAAAAGATGGAAGATTAACTTCTCCATTGATATGTAATTTGTAGACTAATTTGTAGACGGAGGCTATTCGATTTGTTCAGATGGGCTTTGAATATTAAAAATCTTATCTTAGAAATGGGTTTTCGGTGGCCTTACTATCCGGGGGTACTGGTGGGAGGGGTAGCTGGAGAGGGGGGAGTACGTAGCGAATTATAGTCATCACGTTGAGAGCAGATTAGAACCATTTTACATCTTGCGTAACGAGTTTAACGATCATGAAGGGCGAGTGCGTGTGTCTGCGCGTGGTTTCGTGCACGCTCGGTCATTTTGAAAATCCTTTGTTTATCAACTATCAAATGTTCCTCAATTCCGTTATTATAAGTAATTGAAATCTACTTGATCGATAAACCTGAACGATACCGTGAACTTCATTAGAAGTACTTGTATAATTTATAAGTAATGATAATATCAATGCTATACTGGACCCGTGAAATAGCTATTATATCCCATAGTCTCATTTAATTTCAAAGCTCACTACACTATCCACCTCACCTTCGGATATTCTTATTTACATACAATCAATACATACAGAAACTTTACCTATAAAGAAAGAAGATTTTAAAAAAACATAAATTTACAAGAACTGTGTAAAATTTTATAAATCAGATTCGTTCCTGTTGACTTTTCCACTTCAAGTCGAGAAATTCGCTTTTGTGTTTAATTATTATTTGTACAAGTGTTTTAATGGCCTTCATTATCCAATTGTCGATCGTTATACTAACCCGAAAGCGATTTCCAAACCAGAATTTCATGCTCTGTATTCTGTAATTGATAACTGGGAGCTCAATCCTCAACAAATGCAGAATAAGGTGTGATGCCCTATATCCTCCAATCCTAATATAATACTGGTCCCTCAACTACCAAAAACGTATCAGAATAATAATAAAGAACAAGTTATTCTGTAACTGGATATGATAAATCATTTCCTAACACGATAAGTCAGGCCTACTTCAACCTTCCACTTTTAACTACAGAAAGTAAGTGGAAGATTTGTACCGTTGCTTGTATTAATATAAATTAGATGCTGGTTCAATAATATGGACCGGTCCAGTTTATTGGAAAGGTATAGGTACCATGTCCAGTTTGGATACTGTCATGAGAATGGCACTGTTCCTGTCAACAACGCTGACCTCAAAGTGTCTTTCCTGATGGGTGATTCATTTTTTTCTTGATAATAATTCAATTAGGTCGATTCATGAAGTAAAGCGCACATAGGTGGCTTCAACGTACGACTGGTTTCCTGACCGTAAATAGAGAAAGAGCTGCGGCCATTTTCTCAAAACTAGCTTCTTCTAAGCTGCAGATTTAGGAGTCCAGGACATTGTATTCCCAATTACTTGATCTTATAGTATTAGCTGTTTTCGTCCTTCTCCCTCTTGTATCACAGTCCCCCCCCTCATCATCGGTCATCCACATCTTTTTGGAATGTTAAATTTATTAGTGCGAGACGTTGACTCGAGTAACGCGCACTCACACGCACGCACGCGCGTCCCCAAGTAGCTAGTCGAATATTTTAAACTTGACTTGTTCACTTCTATCCACACACATAGACCTACACGTGTGCAGTAAATAGAAGATCTCCGAGCAACTAAAAACCACATATCCACTGTCTCATGTCCCTCTCAAAAATAATCTCTTTTCTCTCTTACAGTTCACCCCCCTCGCTCCTCACCCGCCCCACAATTCGCTGTCATCTCGCGCTCTCCTCCTTATTTCGAGTAAACCAGCTTTTCAAACCGCATTCTTTTTGTTCGCCTGGAATCAATTCACCAATTTATTATTCTAAAGAGCACCAAACATATTCAAAGACTCTCTTGTTTATCTTATGAAAATACGAAACGAGTCTTTTCTTCTTCGAACACAACTAAAAAAAACTCTGCTATTTGCTAATGGACGCTATGAGTACACTTGTTTGAGAATGTGGGTTTATATCATTGAGGAGATACATGGTCTGAGATGCTGAGCCAAAATTGATAGAAAGAGAAATGAGAGCTTTTAAATATTATTCTTGTGTGTGAGTTTTCGTGAGAACTTTTTAATATTTCGGTGAATAATACTTTAAGGAACAGCTAATCGTACTTCAAGAATGTTTTGATATCTTTATTTCTTATTTAGAACTGATTTTTAAAAAATGTTGATTTCCCATCTTCTAACTTATCTTGAGGATTTTTCTCTAACTTGTAGATGGATTTTATTGTATGGCTATATTTGTCTAGTCTATTCTCCTGAATAAGAAAGGTCACCGGTGGTCTCGGAATAAGAGATCTATGCCAACTACAGCCATGTAGCAGTTTCTATGTACAGAGCATAGTAAGGAATTTATCTTGTTTATATTATTATTCTTTACCTAGTAGAAATTTCAATGACTTTTTTCATCCTGTGTTCATTATTCTCTGTTTTTAAATGTCTATCCAATTTTATGAATAAATATTTTTCATATTTTATTGGTTGGTAATATGAAGATATGAAAAATTATTCCTTTTTTTGTATCAAACATTAAATACATTTCCAAACGATATTGCTTCTATTGATGGATTTTATTGTTGGATCAATGAACACAAATGTAACAATGTTACACAGAGAGTGGAAGTCGCTGTCACAGCACTTATTTTGATGGAGTGAAACTGTATGTAGAAACTGTAAAGAAGACAAAAAGTGGTAGCAAAAAGGTGGAGTCCAACTCTCATTAAGCATACAACTCACGTATGAGAGGTGCTTTGCCAGCTACTGCAAGAGCAGCCAAATTCTGTGCATATATGAGCGAACCCCCACTGAGAAGTTGGACCTGTCATGCTCTCAATCTCTTTATCTACATCTTATTCTTTTTCTGCTGTTTTTGCTTTCCTCATTTTCAAAATCATGTATCCATTATCAGATATTTGTTCCAGCCCTGTATGTTCGACAAAATTTGATCATCTTCTTCTTGGATTTTTTCGAGTTCGTATTTCCCGTTAGGCCTACTCGCAGCTCAAGAGATCTCTGAAGTGATCATGAGAGTCGCAAATCATTGATATTAATGTAGGCTTCTTGATCTTAGAAGGCTTTTGCAAGTTTTTGGGAAGATCCATGCTATTCACAAGTTTCTCCCTCCAAGAGAATGGCTATGGAGAATATTGGAGGATAACATTTAGGTACCGTACGGTATTGATAAAATTTTATGAGATTGAAATATGATATTAAAATATAACACAGCATGTCACAATTCTCCACAGCAATAAGGTATGCTCAGAAATAAGGATTATCCAGTAATAATGAGATTGCTTACATCCTAACTAATACAACTGATAGCTATAACAACAAAGTTACTGATGTAGCTATTGCCACACAGTAGTTGCTGCTCTACAGTCCCAATTCAGTCCAAAAAAGGATTATTTCATACTTTGAAATATGAAGGATAATATAATAAAATTAATCGATGTAAAATGCATTTGCCATTAATAATTGACAAAAATGGTGAGTAATATAGCTCGAATACATTAAATCAAATATAGTCAACTCACAACATACAAAAATGGAATGAAATGTAGTTCATAATTTATCAAAAATACAATTTGCCGGCATATTGCATGCTGTTTGGCGTTTCTAATGTTAAAGTTGTCGAAACTGGAGTGGTTTTATCCAGCAGCTGTCAGATCCTATGGTAAACATAGAATAATAATAATTTGGGTGTGGCCGTGAGTTGTGGCCGTGGGGTCGGGGGAGGGGGTGGATGGTGCAGAGGCCAGTAGTTCTGATTAGGTATGACCGAACGGGAGTAGCAAGGAGCAAGGAGCAGCAGCGGTCAACTATGCAGCGGGCTTCGTAATTGTAGCGGAACAACCACGATTTATAGCTGATGGCGATTTCCAACCACTTTTATTTATTGCAGATTAAAAACTTCTTTTCACAGCTACAAAAGAAAAAGTTCATAACTAGCTGTAGGAAACGGCTTACTCTTGTTGTATTAAGCTGCTTATATAGCATTCGGTTATTCAAATTCGTTGTAGTATTGCGTGAGGGGGGAGCGTCTTCCTACTTGAGATAGTTGTTGGCATCACGTTGGATTAAATTTTATGAAGGATTAAAGTTTTGCAGCTCTCTACTTTGCAGTGGAATGTGAAGTTGACAGAGGTGAAATTGATGAGAATGGGAGGGAGAAGTATAAGAGGTGCACTAGAATCATTGAAAAGGTAGAACAATGCAATATTTCTTATATGAAAATGAATTCTACTATTCATACCATCCTACCACTCTTGTTCTCTTGAATTCTCTAGAACTGCGTGTCCTGAGAGATCCAAGAGACACCTCTTTTAATATAGTGAAATGATAGAAAAAATGAGATTGATTTTTTAAATTATTATTTTGTAGTATTGAATCGAAACTGATCACCTATGATGAAAGATCCATAATGAATCAATAGTCAGAGCTAATTGAAAAAATATAAAACATTTCCAAAGTGCAGAAATAGCTTATGGAAAAACTGATAGGATCGGACCTATGATAGAAGATTCGGACTTGCTAGAAAAAAAATTTGAAAATGAAATTTGTTATTGTCTCTTAATTCAACATTCAAATTCATATTCTATAGTTTTTAACAAGAAATCATTGCCAGTAGATTAAAATTCAAACCATAATAGGTGATTATTATACACTTTCTAACTTCTTCTCTCAGAAGAAGTTCCATGATTTCTCAGAAGAAGTTCTCTATGAAATTCCATCATTTTTACAATACATTCAAGTCTAAGGACTAAAAATATCCAACTACCTACTTGAACCTTCCTCGTTTAAGAGGAAATTGGAGAGACGGATACAATATGCAGGATAAGGACTTGACCTCCTCATATCATTCAAGATATCATACTGTAATCAAATCAAATCTCGCTGCTTTACTGTACTTTCTACATGGACTCTCTCCACTACATAGTCTTCCATCTCTCTCGAACATAATACTGGTAAAATCAGTAGAGGATCGACATCGTCACAACTCAGCAGATAAATTATCCATTTCACGAGGCAACCAGGCGCTCAGTGCAGGCGGATTTGAATACAGATTGGAAATTTTCTGATTTGTCGTTTGTCGGCTAGCAAATTATATTTCCGAGTTGAGTTGAGCGGCTCAATGCATACACGTCAGGCCGGCAGGTTGTGTGTGCACTGCCACCTTTGACATCTTAGTTACACGACCGGACAATAATTCACCAGCGGTCGGTAATGCGCTTGCCGCAGCGTGTATTATTAACTCGGCCTTCCATACATTGACCGCTTGTTGAAGGTGGAGAGACACGCGAACTCATTCTACCCTTCCTCCCGAACCAAACCTACCCTTCCAACCACCCCGAACCAAACCCCTGCTATGTGAATGCTGATGAACAACTGATTGAGTCATCTCTCAAATTCATTTATTGCCGGACTACAGTGGAAACTTGCAACCATTCAACTCGATGTGTATTGTTGGCTTCAATTCCTTCCAACACAAATTTTCAAGTTATTAATGCTACCATTGGCAATAATTTCATCGATCAGTCAATATTGTGATTGCAGTGGTTTTCGTTCAATTGGGATTATTAATTATTTCAGTATGAATAAATAATTGGTAGAATCGATTACTTATAGAATTATCCTGCTTACTGTTATCAAAGAAAATTTATTCTCTATTCAACTAAACTTTCTTCGATTGAAAGTAATTTTTGGATCACCTCTCACTTCCGAGAAGCTCTAAGAGCGAATTCTACTTCTACTTCTATTGAATCCTAGGTTGGAAGCCTAGTGAGACTGAACTTCCTACAAGGGAAGTACAACTACTTAACAAGGTAATTGTAAAATAGTTTTGGATTCTTTTAAGGAATTGGTCAAGATCTCAAACTCTATAAAAATTTCTGTCTACAGAAATTACCCAAACAAGAAACGATCAGACTTCCTAAAGATGAATGTGAAAACACTTTGGATTCTCTTAGATTACTTCATTAGAGGAGATTCAAGAGTTATTAATTCAATAATAGTTTTTGACTTGTTTCTCTGATTTGACTATCCATAAAACTGAGCTTTTAATCGTGGTATTTTCAAATTCACGACCAAAACATGTTTTTCGAAATGCCGCGCTATTGAAGCTATAATTTTTTCTTTCAAATAAACTCATATTAATCGGAAGAAATTAACTCACTCTAATTACTAGATAGGAAGATATTAAAATTTAACATCTTCACCCCGAAATATTCGAGAAATGATCTGCAAGAAACAATAGTGCAGGAATACTTTATTTCAAAGGAAGTCAATTAATCATGATCTATAACATATCTCTTTTTCTCTCTTTCTCTCCAACTCTCTCAATCTGAAATAAATTAAGAGTACACGGTTTGATAGCCTGTTAGTCCTGGTTGAATCTTTGAACTTCTTCCCCTTGATAAAGAGTAAAATAGGCATTTCAGAGAGAGAGAGAGAGAGAGAGAGAGAGAGACCCACTATTCCAAATAAATTATAAACAAAAATAAGTAGAAAAAGTAACAATTTTCACCAATTACAATAATGAAACTAAGTTCTCAATTCATTTATTGCTACAACAATGCAATCGAAGCGAGTCAAGGATTCAATTCTCGTGTTCTCGTACAATTTCAAGGAGAAATTTTTCTTTATCGAGGCAATAAATTCTGTCGTTTTAACAACGTTATTACATACACAATTATAGTATTAAGCTACAATATCTCGAGTTTCACCCCTCAATTCAATCAAGTTTCTGACTCTTGCACAAATGAGGCTCAAGTGTGTTCCAACATTTCTCCAGATGAGAGACATAAACTTCATCAGAAGTAAAGCAGGAACCTGATTTCATAATTGAGGGACATCAAGAATTCAATAAAAAAAGATTTAAAAAACCTATGTTATCATATTAATGACTGATAATTGAGTCTTCAATATAGAAATTCAGATTTAAATGTATAGGCTTTGCATTGTACAATTCTCTTCAATCAACTTCCTATTGAAACAAAGTAATAATTGGTTGAGATGAAATTATTCATCTCTGACAATTCTATAGGAAGTTTCTAAAACAAATATGTTCAATTTGCTCGTTTCATTCCGTGCATCGATAGCGAGAATCTATATTCAACCAATACAACGTATTGATGAGGTTTTAAAGTTGACACATTCACACGTTGTCATGGGAAAAGTGTACGCACGCGAGTTCACGAGCATAATGATTGCTGTACATTGTACATGCGGCTCCAATGATGGATGGAGGACAAGATAGGCACTGGCTCTGAATAGGGGGCTTAATTGATAAATTTCTGTACTGAATAGTAATTGAAATTAAAATCAATTGAAATAAATAACGGTCGCTTGTCCCTCAACGTAATTTAATTATTATCGGGAACAACACAGTCACCAACCACTATAGTCTATCGTAGCAGAGAAGACATTCTGTCAAGATGGTAAATTTACTCCAGCTCGGTCAATATTGGTTCAAAAATGATAAATTTAGTCTCAAATTGTGGAAAACATTCTGATCTACAATTTTCGTCTATATTTATATATTTTGAACCAATATTGCCCAAACTGGATTAATTTTACCATCTTGACAGAATGTCTTTTTTGCTTGGACAAATTACTATGCCGGCAATCCCACTGTGTGTTGCAATCATTTATTACATGTCCCCCTTCATTAGAAGTTCGAGTACTGTATATGAGAGTAAATTACGCTCATCAATCTTGCAATATTTCAAACTTCAAATACGTTCACTGATTCGCTGATCATCAGGCTTCGTATTATCAAGCTCAAATACAATAATTATGGCTTCAATGTTTGAATTCAAAATAAAACTCTAAGCAGGATGCTGTTTGTTCAACACTAACCAAAATAATTTTATAATACAAAAAACATTATACAGTTTGAAACAGCAGTTAACTTTATTTTTGTAGAATGATTTCTTATTCATTCATTAAAACATAGTGCTGCAATCAGAATATAACAATTATTATAATATTGAATGAATTGATAAGTTACTGAGGTCACATTACTGAACTTACATTAGTTTGATAATATTCGTATCTATATTTTGTATCCCATCATACTGGATTGAATACGGTATAATAAAATTGATAGAAGGGATGGGAGCCCACCGCACTCGACCTCAATTCAATTCGACATCAACCACCACTCTATAAAAACATTGGTTTTCACCACAGAGACTATAGATTTGATATACGTATACACAAATTACCCTATTTACTCATATACAGACTCTGTAGTTTCTACTATAGTTTGTTCTTCAATGCATTGAACTACGATATAGCCAAAATCCTTGAGGTAAAGGAAAATGCACCCGGAAAATTACCCGGGGAAAAATAACACTCGGATTGATCCACACGTCTTATAGCTGAGAATAATTATTCACACTGCGAATAATTGGTACGAGGAGCCACATTATTTTCATATATGAGGTACGTACCTGTTGATGATGGCAGACTGAACATTCCAACTGCAATGAACCGGCATCTAATTTTTGGCCAGGCACTATTTTCGGCTTCTCATTTGATCGGAACTAATTAAAAACGCCCCGTAAAGGTGAACCCGAAACCAACATTTACAACTTATCAACGATGTCTTTTCGTGCAAGCAAACTGATGATAATAATAATTGAAGACGAAGTGTTCTCACTTGATAATTACACGCTGATTCCCCAGGCCTCACCTGTTTATTTTTTGGTACATTAAAAAATAATCTACCGTAATAATAATTGAATATCACATTTAATGAGTATGTAGCACTCATCAATAGTAATAGCAGTACCTGTTTTAGTTTTTCGTAATTTCAAATTGAACACCGAACTTTGTAATTGGATTTTTATAATTAATTCGGCTCCAAAACGTGACCTCATGTAATGATATCTCAATGTTCGTTTACTCAGTGTTTCGCCATGGGTGGTCTTACAAAAATCAACACCTTCCATTATGGAAACATCATAAACTAAAGTCAATGTTTTAAAACCTGTACTGTATTGCCGTCTGAAAATAATTCGGCTCGAAGGGATGGTAATAATAATTGATACGGAACACGGAGCAGTATACTTTGCTTTGATAAAAAAAAATCCTATTCATAATATAAGCATGAAATTGTTCCCCAATATCATATTCAGAGTCACCATCAAGTATTCATCTATTTTCACTTCGGGGTTTTCAAGTAAGCTACTCATATATTTCGAATTCTCAATCTTCATTGTTCACTTTGTAGTTGAGAGCTACTCTATTGTACTAGTTGTTTATTTTAAGAATGACTCTAAGGAGCCGAAAAATTTTGTTTTAAATAAATATCATGAAAGGGGGTTGTGAGTTGCAATTTTTATTATATATTTTAATACTTTATGAAAATAATATGTATGGTAATGTATTTATTTGTCGTATCAAACTTGAAAATGGGTGAAGATTCTTATTAATGGATTGAATTGGAATAAATAATGATTGTTCAATACTAAATACTGAATGAGGAAGTACTAAATCTTTTTGAAGTCTCAATATCACTCAACCAAATAGTGCGAACATTATTCTTGGCCTATATTGTAGGTCCTCGCTTGCATGGCCCATAACAAGCGAGTCAAGAAGCAAGACTCATGTCCCGAAAGTAGACCTACTTTTCAAGTAAGAATAAATAATCGAGAGAACTGTTCTTCAGCACGAAGAAAATTTACTCGGTAGAGCACGCAACGAGATTACAACGAGCTGAAATCGACAGACTACCATTGCACGTAATCCCAAGAAATTTCCAACCTGAAATGGGTTCGTGATTCTGTTGATAAGTTGAAAAATGTGGACTTTTCAACTTTTTCAACCGACCAGAAATGTAGCAATTAATGGGAAATTTGGTCGATTGGTAGTTTTTCAGGAAACTAAAATCATGAGACCCCTGAAAGCTAAAAATTAATATCCTAATCTAAAGTAGAAAATAATTCAATATAGGCTATCGCAACCAATAAAAAGGAATTTGAACTTTGAAGGAATAGGTCAATCTAGTATAAAACCAAACAATCCTAGAAGAAAAACTAGAGGTTCTCATTGGAAAAAACTTCAACAGGGAGAATAACATGAAATTTGTCATTAGACTGTAGGGAATTCTAAATAGAAATAGTATTTGAAATAATTTCAATTATTTTTCTTCGAGTACTGAGAAGCAGGATTCATCGTTCATACAACATTATTATAATTGCTAGATCAGGCCAAGATCCAGATATACTTTCAAAACCCTGAAAGTAGACTGATAGTAGTCTGCAACTTGATTTGATATAATTTGTATTAATTCGTATAGCTTGGATTCAATTCCATCGCAATTTCATATAGCCAAAATGGATTTTTGAAATTTGATATCATTTGAATACTAAGTGAAACAGTAGAGCATTGCTGAAAATAAATAGGACGAACATCTGTTCTACTGGCTGACAGATCTTGGCTGATTTGTAGAAATAGCAGCATTGAAACAAAGAAAGTCGACGGCTTGTTTGAGGTGAATAATAGAGTAAAAGCGGCGAGTGAGTTTATAGTTTATGTCCTGCTTTTTTCGGTTTTGCGTTGCGTATTCATCTTGGAAGAGTCATGCGGTTGGCGTACAAAAACGGTCAGCTGGCGCCTAAATATGACGCATGCGCATTGCGTGCCGAAAATGGCTCAGGAAGAAGTGAGAGGGAATGACGAACTGGTGTGTGTGGAAAGGAGAGAAAGAGATGGTCTGATTGCGGGTGAAATGCATTGAGGGTAAATGAAGAAAAAGGTGATACTTTTATGGTTTTCGAAATTCTCAAGGGGAACTCTAGGCCTAAACTGTACTCTCGTCCACCATTGGTCAAACAACCATTGATGGTCATAGTTTGGCAACATCATTTCCAGAAAGGACGGTTGTAATAAAAAAGAAATTGAATTTTTAGGAAACAGCCAGAGGGCAGGTTGTTTTCTGCAATAACTTACGAGCTACGCTTTTTCAAGGAATCTGTTGCCTTTGAAACAACTCCTACATGTGTCGGAAACACGGATAATTCTTCTTCAAGAAATATTACTACCATCTTTATGAAAAGCACTAGTCATCTTGCTTCCAATAGGCATAGACAGGGGTGCCTATCCCCCCCAACGTCTATGACGCCAATCCCCCCCGAATGAACTAAAGATCCCCCCTTATTTTTGGGTCTTCCTGTTAAACAAGTGAGAGTGAAATGTGAGACTATTAAATAACAAGTAAGCAGAATGTTGGGGCTGTACGCCTCACCAACTAGTCCAGGGGCAAACCCAGAAATAAATTTCGAGGGGGATATATAAAATCAGGGTCGAACCCAGGAAAACCCTTTCTCCGAGAGGGGGGGGGGCGTTGTTGCTTGCTTGGAATATCTATAATGTATTTGCCTTATCTCAACAAACATATTCATTTTTTGCCATTTAGAAAAATTCATTTACCAATAAACTATTGTAGATTAATGAAACAAACAAGTAAATAGTAAATAAAGAGCTATTGGACCATATTGGTCTCTTGTATATTGTATTGGACAATATCATTGTTGAACGTTTTAGTTCTCTAAGCTGTGCTGAAAGATTTTTCCTGTCATTTTGAATCTAAACTGGAGAATAAAGGTCTATGTGCTCTGGATACTGAGTATTGCGATGTGATTGGATAATATATATAGGCTATACTGTATTTTTGATCATAATATACCTTAATTCCAATAAGGTTTATAGATAATTGTGTTGGAAACAAGAGGTTTTGTACCTGATTTTCTGAATCTTCATTACATATGTATATTGAATTTCTTAAATAAATGGGATGAAATTGTTGAAGTTATAACGAATGACATAGAAAATCCTATCCAGGGCCCTCGCGTGGTTTTTTGGCGCCCTGTGCGAGATTTTGACAGGCGCCCCCTCCCCATTACCTGACGAATGCAATTCAACATATTATAATATATCCAAAGCAAAACATGATTCAAGCTGCCTTGCATATTCACAGCTTTCTCATTAGCAATCGCAGTGTTGCATGTGGTGTGGTAAAAAGGATTATAGGGACTTGCTTATTTTAATCCATCCCAATAACGTATTGTCTCGTATTTTCATGTATTGGATACGTGATAAGCAAAAGCCTACATAAATTAATAGAAAATAGCTACATTGAGCAAAACTGTAACATTTTACCGTACTTTATCATTAAAATATTGAATTTTTTATTATTTATTTTTATAGTTAGCTTGATAGCACATAAGGAAAGGAATAATAAAATTTTCACAGATAGATATTGGGTATCATCATGAATAGATCATTTCACTGGAAATGAAGATGTTTCAACAAAAAATCGGGAACTCAATAACAAGCAAATTGAGGATTTTCAGCCATATTCACTGCTCTACCCATCTGTCTTGAATAAGATTCGAAATCGTTCCGAATTCAGCCAGCAGATGGCAGGAGCAATAGGGTGACTTGCTTCGACTTCCATTAGACATGCCTCCAAGCTCCGCCTAAGATCAAAATGGCCGAAAACATCGGTTAGAAAAGTTTCAAAATTCAAACAGTAGATGGCAGCAGTTGATGGGTGATGTTTCAGATTTGACTTGGACACGCCTTCACGCTTCGCCTGCTCTTTTCTTATTGGTTGACAGTGTTTCGTGAGTTAGAAAATGGCTGCTAGCAAAAAAAGATGGATGGTGTATCGTACACAAAAAATTACGTTGATTTACTGTTGACGATCTTGTGCTAATCTATAATATTGATTTATATATATCTATAATATTCAGGCTGGTAAGATTCTATCAAGTAAGTATTTGAAGAATATACGCGAGGACCCTAATCCTATCACAAAATGAAATATACAAATTGCAGAGATTTATTTTGATACAGTTCATTGTATGACCAGAGTCAACGGTAAAATCTTTGTGAATGAATAGTAGGGCTAAATCATTCAAATGATTCCAACCAGTAGCATTTCTCATGTAAGATTTTACTCTCTGAAGGATACAAAAGAAGCGCTTAAATTAAGAGGAAGTTGCTCTTGTAACAGAAATCGTTGCACCAAAATATTCAAAATTTCATGAACCATTTTGTAAGGAAAAATATGCTTGTTGCATTTATTCAAGCGAGAACTGAAATATTTGGGCTTGTGATGCTTAGTTTCAGATTTAATCAATTTCCTCCTCCAGATTTCCCCTGTAAGGGGGAATTTTTTCAGAAACGTACCCTAAAATTACATTTTTAGAAGTTTTCAGCCTTATTGGTAAAAAATTTGGCAACTCCTACAAAGTGCATTCTATCTAGTGTAAGATGAGCCCCAATTTCGATGGGGGGGATATATTCCCTCAATCCCCCCCTGGGTTGGCCCCTGTCAACTTTAGGAGTGCTGAATACGAAATATTGTAGCTTCAAGCACCTACCCAACTGGAACTGTTATTCTTTACAATTATTAAAGAGAATCGGTCCTCCAGGTTGAAATAAATCCCCCCAAAAAATATTTGTATGACGCGATTGGCGTCATGTCCCCCCCTTGTAGGCACCCCTGGGCATAGAACTCACCTTCATAAGCCAATCGGTTCTATTTATACTTATATTTATTTCTATTGGTGGATTAAATTCATTCATAGCTTTTGTGAACCGTGGAAGTATGTTTTTATCGATTTAAAGTTCGAAACAATAAAAACATTGACATAGATAGGCTATAAAGGGTGTTTTAGGAGGAATGTGCAATACTTCTTAGGCTGATTCCTTACACCATGTAGACAAAAAAGTTCCGCGGGACCAACCCCCAAAAACGCTTTGTTACCGAGATAACAATGGCGGAAAATTGAGATTTTTCAAAAAAGATTATTTTTTCTAATTTATTAGAGACTTTACTGAGGTTCTAAAATAAGTAATTCCCATGTAAAATTAGCTGAGAAACTCGATGAAACCAGTTTGAAGTTTGTAACTTTAACGGTTATTGAGATAATTGAAAAAAATCAGAAAATCTACTAAACACAAATTTATCACTTGTTCTGTTATCATTGTCATATCTGTTATCAAATTTATCATTTGATCGCTGTTTCTAAGATTTGGGTAAGATTTACACAATCGTCGCCATTTAACTTCTTCAATAGAATCCGACTCTCTTCGACTTCCATTGATAAAAAATACAAATTTATGATTCCTTATCCAGTTATAACCCTCATTGTTGAAAAATTGCGTTTTTTAGCAATTTTTTTCAATTATCTCAATAACCGTTAAAGTTACAAACTTCAAACTGGTTTCATGGAATTTCTCAGCTAATTTTACATGGGAATTACTTATTTAAGAACCTCAGTAAAGCCTGTAATAAATTAGAAAAACTAATCTTTTTTGAAAAATCTCCTGAAACACTGTTTATAAAAATTCAAATCATCTTGAAACAGTTTGGAATTTATAAAAATTTTGAATGATTAGTGATTAAACTATAAAGTCTATTCAAGTTGATCAACGAAATAGACTAAACAAGAAAATCCTATGAGCTCTTGAAAGATTAGTTGAAGATTTTGTTAACAATAGACCAAGCAACCAACATAGCTGAGTTTTTCTCGAGCATCCATTCTGAGAGCGTGAGATGAATCCTTGTCTTATCCACGCACTAAACATCCTAAATCTCGACATCCCAACGTCGACTTTCGACACTTTCTGTGCTCACAATCAATCACGATGTGAAGCAGCCCTAGAGCCTGTGATTTGATAACCTCTCCTCTCCCTTCCATAACAACCCCCCACCCTCCCAGAACCACTCAAGGAGCTCCTCACTCCCCCGCTCTAGACAAACCACTTTGGCAACTATGAGTTGCGTTTACCTTATCAAACCCTTCACCTGAACCTTGGCATCCCTTCGCGGCTAATAACTCAAATACTCCAAACTTTGCAGCCCCTGTTTGCCTGCTGTTAGCACAGAATCTTCCTCAGCCCAGGGCGCCGCTATTTATCAACGAAAAGCTTTCAATAGCTGAAGAATGTGGCTCGAACAAGTACAGAGTGACATGTGATATGAAAATTCCGAAATTATTTGGAGAGGATGTTTTTCTGTATCATAGAGCTTATTTCGGCAAAAAACTTCATGTACATGGTTTAATCAGGAAACAACAACAATAATTATGAATTATGATATAATTATAAATATTATTTTAAACCTGATTCAATAGAGTTGTCACTACCAGGATTGTCTATTCTACAATTTTTACTAGTTGCCAGATTTGCAACTAGAACATAAACGAAACTCTTTATTGTGATAATTAGTGTTACTCAGGAATACCAGTATCAGATCTATGATAATTAAGTCAGATTTAAATAAGTTTTTCTCTGATGAAGTTTAGATTTGAAATTTAGATTTGGAATCAGTGATATGAATCTGCTCCATTAACTATTGCGGAAGAATAGAATTCTCTAGAGTGACTTTTGAGCTTAAATTAATATTATTAAAATATTTGAAATTAAGCTTCAATTATTCAATTGCATCATATTGTAACAGAGGAAACTGTTTAACAGCTATGTTCAATTCTATGTTTTTGAGAATCAGTGTAATGTAATGTTTCCATTGATACTGAACATCATACTCTCTGTAGTACGTTGAAATCCGTGAACAAAGATAATATTATGATAGATTTACAAAATATCCTATTTAAGTGATCACTACTTCAAAATAATCCATTCACTGGCAATCTATTCTGTCCTTGACGAGTTCTAGTAGTCTGGTGTTGTTAATGCATTATTTTAATTCCACATTTAACAGCGGGCATAAATCAAAAGAAGTTGTAAGAAGCAAACAGATTTCATTGGCATGTTGAGCAATTGCTTCAAGTTAACCTACTTGAGAACGCGTGTCGCAATCAATGCGCAGCGTTTATTTTTGTACCTCGACGCTTTTATCTGACGAATTTGTTTTGTAGTATTGCTCCAAATATAATGTTTTATATTCACTTACACTTGTACACCACAGAAATCTGGCGCTACTATCACTCTCGTTGGCATTTTACTGTTGAGTCTGTTTTTATCGCATCGTCTCATCTGTCTTACTCTAGAACAAGACAATAATCCGTACCAATTTGTGGCTTTGGCTCTAAATGTTCGAGATACGAAAATAGTTCAACAGATGTATTCTAATAGTAACTGAATCCTGGAGAGTAACGACTCCATTTTTAGTTCGAATGGTATTCCAGTAATAATTACAAGATACGTATGCGTTATAGAGACTGTATAACCAGTCTCTATAGTATAGTATAGTCTCTATAGACTGATTATAATGTCTCTATCCTCGTTCTCTATCATCTCCGATGCATCATCGAATCATCATCTCCGATGAAATCAAGGTCCTTTTTCTGAGGGTGATGCCTACATGGGCTTTTAGGCCTGTGTCTGGGTAATGAGAGGGATGATGATGATGAGATATGACTTCTACTTTTTAGGCAGTCGGGATCGATGGCTTATTGTCTTCAACGAACGGGGTGGCCGTATGTATATGTGCATACAATAATAGAACTCTAGAATCCTCTTTGGTATGTGATTGTGCTTTAGCTAAAATTTGTTTCACGCTCAAGAATCGAACCCGGAACCTCTTGGTTGTCACTTACTCCAACGAGTAACCTAACTAAATTAAATACTAAACTAAACTAAATACTCTTCAAGTATGTACAACATACAGTTTGAATTAAGTACTTTGATGGCTAAATTGTGCATACGAGCCTGAATTAACTAAGAAACAGTTGATAATTGGTCAAAACTCTCACATAATTCATCTTCCAGTCACCTCGAGCCTCGTTAATCTGATCATAAATCCGATAAAGAACGCCTCAAGATACAGTAATACTTTCTATTCGAATGCACAAAGCCGATTAATCCCAACTTGATTAGCATAAAAAGTGAGTACTATTCATCGAATGTTCTTACAGAAAACATTTGTTTTTGAGTACAAGTTCCCACGGTTTTGTGAGAGAAAGTAATTTGAACAAATATTGAACAAGTTGTAATGATCAAGTTATTATTGGGATGAGTATTAAACCATAATCTAAAAGTTTAAAGATCATTAGTTGAACGAATGGTTCAACAGACCACTGCACTGTTGGAAAGAGGATGATCCTGTATAAAAGTGATTTAATTATTATTTTCAAGTGATTAGAGCTGCACCTGTTCAACAAGATTCTATCAGGAATTCTATTAATATTCAGTACCATTTCCCAACTCAACTACTTTTATGACTTAATCATCGTAGCTTAATATATTCTCTCATCCATACTCCATAAGTTTACCGAAATGATACCTCAGCAACATACCCTTTCACAATTATCATTAAATGGAAAAATTTTTTACTTTTTTTAGTAAAAAAGTTGTTGAACATGAATAATTTATAAAAAATAGTTGAACAAACTATTCTAGAGATACAGTTTTGTAGTGAAGAGTGAAATAGAAGTTTTTGAGTCTACAATAGCTATTTGTGCAACTAGTGTGCAAAACTGTCTAACGAACTACGCTTCTATGGGCCATCTACCTAGTTTGGAAAAACATTTGCAAATCAGTTTCACACAATATTTTGTGGGGGACTGATTTTGAGAGTCCAGTACAGCACTACAGACAACCAAAATGGATTGTTGAAAATACTTGAGAGCCAGCTTAACGTAGTAAATGTGAATAATGTGTATGTAAATTAGGCATAACTTTAAATGGATATAACTGATTGTGTCTATCACCGGTTTCATTTGCAAGCCTACCAGGAGCCAGGAGGTTGCAGTGCATTTGAAACAATGTGTCGAGTCAGGCAACTTATCCTGTCGCTGTGTTAATCAAAATCTGCATTTACGTGCGAAACGGTTGAGAGCTCATGAATGCCTGGTGGATGGAATTAACATGGCCAACGTTATGAATTTGTTATTTGATCATCGGCTTTCGTGACTTTTGGGGGAGGGAGGGGGGAGTGTTGGAAGCGACACAATAGTCTGATAATAAACAGTTTCAAATATTGGCCTTTAGGATTTCGCCTCTTGACTGGTGCACGTACAAACTCGAATAATAGAGGTCTATAAGCAGAGCAAATGGAGTGAACAGAAGTGACGAAATGAAAATGAAGAGTATGAGATGAACGATGGTTGTTGAATAGCCTATAGTCTATCCAAGCAAAGAAGACATTCTGTCAAGATGGGAAAATCACTCCAGGTCGGTCAATATTGGTTCAAAATAACACATTTGATATCAAATTGTAGATCAGAATGTTTACTACAATTTGAGACAAAAATTATAATTTTAAAATCAATTTCGACTGAGCTGGAGTCATTTTCCCATCTAGCCAGAATGTCTTCTCTGCTTGGACAGACTATACAATGTTGCAGCAGTGGACCGGGTGGAGTCAATAATACACGCGCAAATGAAGGCTGGCTTCATCATTGTATGTTAATGCATGAACAGTATGTGTAATTTGCCTCCCACACTCCCACGTGCGCCACCTATAAGGTCATATGTGTTGACTATTTCGGTGTCATGTCCAAAATTGATCGTCTAACGCCTGAAACCTAGGCTTTTGGGCACCATACAGAATGCACAGATACAATCTGAATTGAATTTTCATTGTATGAATTGGGATGAGTTCACTTTTCATTGATGATTGCTTATTTCTTTATTGATTTGAATTATTTGAAATTGGCATTAAATAAAGAAGTTAATGCTTGTCTTTCAATCGAATTAGTCTTTAACAAAAACATTTCATGTAATTGTGTTGAGCCTACTTTTATACATTGCGTATCTAAATATTCTTCAAGAATCGTCAGAAATTTGCTACAATCAAGAGAATTAATATTCGTCTTTTTACAGTATATGCCATCTTCATGGCATAATAATTATTAATCACATTAAAAATACAGTCTCATGATAATTGTGAAGAATTTCTTTCAGATTTTTAGTTTTTCAACACCAGAGTTATAATTATTTGGCATTTTCAAATGAATCAACTTTGCTTGAATTTTCATATCGGTATCAATAAGTAAACATAGATCGATGATTCAAAGTAGATCAATAAATAATTAAAATGTGAATCAATACGCAAATTTGTTAAAATTGCTACTTGCTATCCTCGAGATTTTTTATTCCAACTAATAGGCCTATTAGATAAAGGCTTGTATCTTGTTAGTGTTTAATGAACTGCTCTTATTCACATTTTTATTGTAAAGTATGATGAACGGGAAATCTCCAAAACAAGATGATATAGAGAGTACCGAAGCCTGTTCAATCCGTAAGCTATTAGGCAGTTTTTAATAACACTGAACTGTATAATTACAGTTGATATAGTATATCTAAGCAAAGAAGACATCCTGGCAAGATGAAAAAATGACTCCAGCTCGCTCAATATTGGTTCAAAAATTATAAATTCAATTTCAAAAAGTAGGTAACATATTGATCTACAATTTCAGACCAAGTTTATACTCTTTAAACCAATATTGACAGAGTGGGAGTCATTCTCCCATCTTTCCAGAATGTCTTCTTTGCTTGGATTTCTGTGTCGTTGGCAGTCTGAGTGAAACTTTTCAACTCGAAAACAGATAATTATTAATGACATGAATACGGTCATAGACTCATAATAATCGTACGCACAAATGTGTGTCCTATAATTAGCTTTATCTGTTTCAAAGACTGAGGAAACTTTACGCTGTTTTCAGTTAACATTTTATCACACGAAAATTAGTAACTGAATTCTCTATGCGCTAATTGGGTAAGTCATTTAGAAATCACATCGAGTTACACACTTGTTACAAAAACAAAATTAGTGTACCGTCAATCAAGTATGGCCTACGTGTCTGCGATTATTATAATGCGTGTTATTTTGAAGCCACTATCTATATAAGTCTTTAAATTGAGTAGACTGAAGGTTCCTTGCATCCAATTTCTATTGATTACATTATTTTTATCCTTTATAATTATTTTCTTTTAGATTTTTTCATTAAAATTGATTCCTTGCATAATGGATTGGAATGATAATGGATGGGTGGGAATAGTAAGTTTGGTGTCAAGTAGGAGCTGGGTCAGATGATAGACACATAGGTAGGCTACCGTATTGTTAAGAAATAACGTGTTTCAGGTCAAGTTGGCTTGAAAAAAATCTTTTAATTGGAAAAAAATTTCTAAACAAAAGTATGTGTGGAACAATCCTGCTGTCTAAAACAATTTTATGTGCAAAATTTTAAGCAATCTATAAATTTAGTTTAAGCGTACCATACGCTGGAAACCCTTTCGTATTCTGTAATAATTATGATCAAATAATTATTAATATATTTGTTGATAGAATCATAGAGAAATGGTCGAACATCGGAACCTCTGGTTATCACTGTTATCAGACCGGCGTGTTATCGCTTACTAAAACCCAAAAATAGAGACAGAATCGCTTAAATGTAAAGAATAAGAAAACACGAATCTATGTTTCTCAAAGTATGTGAAATAATAGTCATAAAAATAAAGAATGTATCAAAGTATTCAATTCACAATTGCTAAATTTCTAGTCTATCCATTTCCAATCCTAGGTCTATCACAATTAATTTAAAAATGATTTGTAAATTCATGATATCCAGAGAGACAGTACGAATCGTTTTTGAAATTTTAACGTTGATGAGCAGCATGATACGACGCTTCTGTGAAAACAGCCGGAAAAGCATGGAAAAGACGGGGTGGCATGTTTAGAGTCGAATCGTTCAATCTATTTGTCAGGCGTTGCTTTGCTGTTTGCTAGAACAGAAGGCGAATGGGAAAGGGGGTTGAAAGGGTTTTCCTCACACCCCCTCCCATTTAGACCGACAGCAGCGTTACTCTCCACGTGGCATCGTAAATTGACCCTGAAAGCGCTACAATACCATCAACATGCCAGCGCTTTCTTCTGGAGCAGCTGTTAACTAACAACAACCAACCGCTAACAATGCAATCGATAGCTGGCGCTACCTAGCGTACAAACTTCGAACTAAATGCTTCAGCGGCCTATCGCTTTTTAGACGGAGTATCATGAATCGCGGAAATCAAGCTGTATAAAAAAAGTTTCTTAAGTATTGAATGGCCCATTAAAGTGGGATTAATATATCATTTATTATGCAATTCATTTTTTCTGATTATTAGTATCATATTATTTTGGACGCTTATATAAACCTTGGAACAACAAAAAAAAATTCAGATATTGCAGATTTAGCACACAATCCAAGTAATTAAGCAATGAAGTGGAAATTTTTTCTTGATTCTCTAATTTTATGTTATTGGCAACATCTATCTTTTCCAAATCCTATTGAACTAAACCATAGCCCTCTATTAAAGGAAGCTATGAGACTAAACACATTCAAGTTTGGTGCATGTTCAGTTTAATATGAACTTTTGGGAGAACTTTTGAATCTCTAGGAAAACTCCAGAGTCACTTTTATGCGTTTTCCAAGCTTTTTTAGGTAACCGGCAAGTACAGATTATAGACAGATAGGATAGTGATGACAACTCAGTTTCAACTAATAAGGACTTGAAAGCTTAGATAGATCAAATATTTCTCAATCTAATTATTTGAATAAATATTTTATTACTAGTTAAATATAAATAAATAAATATACCATTATGTCTAGTTATGTCTAGTTCGCACCGTTATACTGGGATGGCACTTAGAGAAACTGGCAATTTACTTCTATAAAACTGTTTAATAAACTTCCTCTAGAGACTAGGCATCTAGAAATCAAAGAATTTATAAAATCTATCAAAGCCACTCTTCTACAAAAATGCCTCTATTCAGTTGAGGAATTCTTAGTATAGCCTTATGCAATATATACAGAGTGTTTCAGGAGGGATGTGCAATACTTCTCAGGCTGATTCCTTACACCAAGTAGACAAAAATGTTCCATGGGACAAACCCCCACGCTTTGTTACCGAGATAACAATGGCGGAAAATTGAGATTTTTCAAAAAATATTTATTTTTCTAATTTTTTAGAGGTTTTACTGAGGTTCTAAAATAATCAATTACTATATAAAATTAGCTGAGTAACTCAATGAAACCAGTCTGAAGTCTGTAACTTCAACGGTTATTGAAATAATTGTGCTTGAAAAACGACATTTTCCAACAATAAGGGTTATAACTGGATAAGGAATCATAAATTTGTATATTCTATTAATGGAAGTTGAAGAGAGTCAGATTCTAAAGAAAAAGTTAAATGACGGCGATTGTGTAAATCTTACCCAAATCTCAGAAATAGCGATCAAAAATCGAAAAATTGCTATGTTTTATAGCACTAGTGAAAATTTGTGTTTAGTAGCGATTTTGCGATTTTTCATCGCTATTTCTGAGATTCGGGTAAGATTTACAAAATCGCCGTCATTCAACTTTTTCTTCAGAATCCGACTCTTTGCTACTACTACCACATTTCAATACTTTATTCATTTGAACGTTTTTCCACTTTGGCACGGTTAAATAACGGCGATTAAACTTACAGAACGTACGTGCAACCGGCCCTATCAGTCTCATAAACTCAAATGAATTCAACGTCAGCTAATTTACAGAGTCAATGCAACTAGATCTTTTAGAGTTTCACAAAATTATCCCACCCTTAGACGGTTGAAGTCATTAAAGGAATCACCTTGCAGAAGGTCTTGTGAGCTTGTTGCCTTTCTATTCTGTTTTCAGTAGATTCTTCCCAAGGTATCACTAGTTGTGTCACAGTCTTTTCCAAAAACTGTTGAATAACGCATGCCAAGCTGAGTACAAAGAACACTTCCAGACCCGAGAAACTGGGGGGCAAGAACTCAAATTCAAGAGTGATTTTCTAGGGGGAGAGGGGCTGGAGTTTACAAAAGGGTATGTGGGTGCCCTTACCCCTACCCCAGATAGTAGGGTTCCCAGGTGTCTTTTTTCCTTGGGAAAAATTAAAAATATCATGACAAAGTAAATAATTAGTCTAACTCAATATGATAATTTTTCGAGCTAGGTTGAAAATCTTGATGCCTTGAAAACTTGACCTTATTTTATTTTTAAAAAATATAGTCTTGAGGTAGTAGATAATTTGGCAATAATTTCTACTAACTACTATTGAATTAATTCCAAATACTTTCATACTACGGCACACAGAGTGTTTCAGAAGGATGCGCAATACTTCTCAGGCTGTTTCCTTATACTAAGTAGAGAAAAAAGTACCATGGAACATAGGTACCCTCAAAAATGCTTTTTTACCAATGGAGAGAAATTGAAATTTTTCAGAAAGTGTTGTTTTTTAGAGGTTTTATTCAAGTTATAAAATTATTTATTCCCATGTCAAATTACGTCGTGATAAATTCAATCAAATCTTGAAATTGCGACTTTACAGTAATTTTTCACTTGCTCAATGTTTTGTCTCCTTTTGATCGCGATTTCTGAGATTTAGTTAAAATTCCCACAATCACCGCTATTCAACGTTCTCTTCAGAATATCTTCTGATTCTCTTCAACTTCTATCAATATTAAAAATAAAAAATTATGGTAGCATAAAGTAAAAGCACCAGTAGTGGCCATGTTTAAGTAATTTTTTATAGTTTATGCAGTATTGTGATTCCATTCCATCATTTTATCTCAACTTAATCTCAATGAATATGTAGCCCAGATCCTTCTTGATTGACTCGTTACTTAGAATGGCTGATATCTCAATTCAAAAAATAATTATTAAACTTTTAGTAGAACTCGATTTTGATTCTAAAGTGGCCACTATGATTCAGTAGTGGCCAGGTATTGATTCTATAGTGGCCACATGATGTTCTATGCTTATTTAAAATTCAATTTCTCAAGCTGCTTGTTGCAATCATTTAAGTAAGCTAATTTTACATTCCAGAACGTGACAATAACGCCAGAAATATAATAATAGGTTTTATTAAAATCAGTTGAAAATAGGTTATATTAAAATCAGAGGTTAAACCATAAAATAGACGTTTTAAAGTTATTTTTTCACTATAACCTATTTGAAACAGTCGTAGCAGAACATTAATTCGAATAACAACACTTTTACTCTAATATCTACAACTTCTACAACAATATCTATTGGGTGGCCACTACTAGATTATTCACGGTTTCTTGTACTAGTAGTGGCCAGTCTGCTTTTACGCCAAAATATCAGCTATATTTGGCTAGAAACCTTTCTAACAACATCTAGACATACAAGGGAATGATTATAACACCAGAAATTGCGAAATTTATAGACTTTCTAGTCATAATACAACAATTTGTATACATGCTTCCGTACTGAAACGTCTAAGACAAAACTGAACTTCTTACTGAAATCACGAATTCGAGTGAAATGGCGACAATAAATGTCTCTCAAAAATCTCTGATGATATACTCTACGTGCTCCTACTTGATCTTAACTGCTAAATAGTATGAGCTAAGTCTCTAGCAGGTTTAGAACTCATTTGAAGGCATCAAATTCGTATTTTAAAGAAATAACCATTCAAGTGGCCACTACTGAAGCAGTGGCCACTACTGGTGCTTTTCTCTTATTTGCTCTATTATCTCAATAACCATTCAAGTTAAAAACTCCTCATAAAACAGTCATTGAATTCATCAGATTTCACAACTCCATTTCACATGGGAATTAATAATTTTAGAATCTGAATAAAGCCCAGTGGAAAAATAGAAAAATGAATATTTTTTGAGAAATTTAAATTTTTCGCCATTGTTATCCAAGCGGTAACAAAGCGTTTCTGGTGATATGTCCCAAGGAACCTTTTCCTCTACTCGGTGTAAAGAAACAGCTTGAGAAGTATTGCACATTCCTTCTGGAACACTCTGTGTAGTATTAAAATATTAGAATTAATTCAATAGTTGGTAAAACTTATTGCCAAACTATCTACTTTTGAGCCTTAAGACTACATTTTTAAATAAAATAAGGCCAGGGTTTCAAGGCATTAAGATTTCCAACTTCAAAAAAATCATCAAATTAAGTTAGACTGATTACCGCTATTAACTTTGTAATGATATTTTAGATATGATGCAATCATCGCATAATCCACTTCATTGTAGATTGGAGGACTCAATAACCTTAATTCATGTAAGATATCGGCAAGCTTCTTAAGCTGAAGTACCAAACTATAACATGAGTGAGGATTTTCAATTAGGCTTAGAAAGTCCGTATGAACTTCTAATAACAGATATTATCTATTCTATATACCATTAAATTATTTTAGTCTACACTAAAATTATTTTAGAAATAATTTATATTATTTGCGTCTAACTAGAAAAACAATTGGAAAAATTCCCATGAAAACTGGGGGGGGGGGCAGCTGGTAGCAGATGATAACCGATCTATCTGCAAATACATTATAATTAAACCTTTTAATGACAAAAAACTCAATTGATAAATAAAAAATATAATGAATCAATGGAGCCCAAATAAATAGATACAGAACAAAATGGAATTTTACATCACTCAATGACACAAATGAGATAATTCTAAATAATGAAAAAATAAAACCTAATGAATGCTATAGAATAGCATGGAACTGGCATCTGTAGAATAGATGGAACTCTGCCTTGTGGCGGGATAGGCCTACTTCCAATCCATGATGACTCTTATCTGGCATGGCAGCTCCATCACATTTGTGAGAACAGTATAGAGATACAGTCCCCACATTCTACTAGCGCTAGAAATAAAATATCTAAATAACTATCAATAAAATAATTATTATTATCTAATATTATTTCCCAGAACAAGACTTATGAATTGTGTAGAACGATACATTCTCATACCTTAAATCTCTCACAGCTCTATGTGAGTTATGAAGAGATAGATTAATAAACTTTTTTTCTACCATGAACATTACAAAGTAGTTTGGGTGGAGATCAGTTATGCAATTAATAATTTTTTTTTTAATGTGACTTATAGATCCAAGCGGAATCGAAAGAATGCTAATGTCCGGTACAGTAGCCTACTGTCTAGTGCAGAGCGGCACGTTTTGGCTAGTGGGAGGGCACACCTCTCAGGATCGCGCGAATGGCAGATTCCAAACTTATTTATAGAGCAGTTTGGCCGGGAATTGGCGGCTCTTCTCGCCGTCTTCACTACAATCACACAAAGTTTTGTGTCCGTCGTCTCTAGAGAAAATTACTGTACTCTTAAATACCAGGCACACTCCAATCAAAACATAATTCGGCTTTAATAAACCGCCAAACGAAACAGACGTTATTTACGAAAACAGTCAGTGCGTTAAAAAAAGAATTCACCGAAACGTGCGCGTACATTCGTGGCGAGAACGCTATCTTCGGCAGTTCTATTTCTCCGCTTTCAACTGCTAGACAGTTTCAGTGTTGTATTGGTCCCAATAATACAGACTCCCAAGAATTAAAAATCTCAAGTTGTGTTTCGGAAATGTGTATCGATCACCCTGTGAACCTGCTACAATTGAATTTGTTTACAATTCTCACAAGGTGTAACAGTTTGTGCGAGAAAAGCTGACGACAGTAGGATTTAGGTGAACTTACCAACTCTATTACAAGAAACCTACCTCCAAAAGACTAATTTTGTTCTAATCATGGCGTTTCGTAGACCAGCCAGGAAGGACCATCATTACAAGCCTTTCGGAAGACGCAGGGTAAAATTCAATTTGTTTTGTGTGTAGTTTTCATTGTGTATAAGAAAAATTGTTTTTTGTACAGTATTATAAAAATATTAACCTCCATTAGAAGTTGAACTGATTCCTCTTGAATATTGCGATTTGTGAGTCTCAAAGTATTGAGTTGAGTATTTAAGTAATTGAGTATTCTTAAAGTACCTATATTGAGAAACCTTACCGGTAGGCGTTACCGTAACTGTTTCATACGATCATCCTAAATTGTAATTAGTCAAAATTACTTGAGGTTTTACAACGCTTGATACATAGTAAATAACCAGTATATCTGTATAACAAGTAGTATTTGTTAGCATGAATAAATAATAAGCCTTATCCTTTACTGATAAGGTTAAATGATAATTTCAAGTTCATGAACCTTCTCAATATTCTATCCATACAGCCTACATTCTAAGATCCTTCACTTCATGACAATCTATAATTCTTGATTAAGGAAAAAACAAGGGCCGAAATATTTAGAGCGTGCTATGAATTTTTATTTAATCAAAATCAGTATCACATTCTCACCTATTCGATGATTCTTGTATAATTATGTCAATTTCAAAACTATGGTATCAGGAATTTGTAGTACAATATTATAGAAATAAATCTAGTAGGAAAAAAGCTAACAATATTAGAGAGTATCTCTTTCAAATAAGATCACTGCTCTCGGAAACAAATGATATTAAATGAGAATTACTACTACATTACTAACGTAATATTTGGAACGTTCCTTAGATATATTTATTTCAAATTCATAAAAATTCAATATAATTATTTCTTGATTGTAGAGATTTAGTTCTCGTTGTTATACTTTTTGCAATAAAATATTCAAAATCATGCTCTTCATCGATACAATCGAATTCAATGAAAACTTAATTTTTTTCAATAGCATTGATGTTTCCTGCTTGATCTACTGCAAGTGGATAGCCAAATCCTTGGCAATTCTGGCGCAAGACTTGCCAGACAGCAACACTCTATTATTCACTTCACGGTCGAGCTGTATTTATCTTCTGCTATTTTAGTAGTTAGCTTCAACATTATCAAACAATTAAGAGTGGGTATTAAAATTCACAATGGATTAGCTGCTCTATTTATCTCACAGTCTTGTATAGAAGATTGAGCTCCTTTACGTCCATGGAGAATAGAATGAGCCAACATTCTTATTTTACTCACTTTGACAAAATGACAAAAATTGATTGATTATGGGAAAAATATGCTCAGGAATTCATCATTATTGATTATAACTCATTCTTAACTATCACTTATATATTATATCTTTCACTCTTTTCATCTATTATTGAAAAACATTATAAAAATATAAAAAATAGAAAGCACACAGCAAATTTAATCAATAACAATGCAGTAAAAATTAGTATTAAAAGTATTAAACATAAGGAACTATTTCCCCAGAGTAGTATTACGACGAAATAAAACGGTCAGGAAAAATTCTTCTAAGAATGAAAATTATTCTATAGACTTACTATAATACTCTCCCTATTTATTCTAGAATTTAATGTAGAACTAATAAGTTGAAAGCTGGCGCAGATTACTGTTTACCTGAAGATTCTAAATTCTATATCTGAAGGAAAACCCTGTTTACCTCACATTGATAAATCTTCAATGTGAAAGATTGATATTTTAAGGTAGTACTGCCTTTTAAAAAAATTAATGTAGAAGTTACTCTCTGCTAAAAATTATTTTATAGCTTTCATTCATTCCCAAAGTTCTGCAAATGACAATCAGCACGATTGGAATTATATGCAGGAGACCAATACAGACTTTGAAATGGAACTGATATTAAGAGTCGTATAGTTGTCGCATCAATCGAAGACTATTGTTACCCTATGGTGTAAATTTGTGATGCAGTGTGTGAAGTACATGCAACAAGGGCTGACAGCTCGGTCTATGTTATGGCGAGAGGTACTATACGAAGAAAAGGCATCTCTGCGAGATATGAGAAAGTGGAACGGGTGAAGGGCTGATATGAGAAGCAAGAAAGGGCGAGATACGTGCTGCTGGTTGATCAAAGGGCTCATTAAGCAAGCCCTGTATGCACTGAGACCTGGAAGTACACCCAGCCGTACAGTCCCTTCAAAGGACTGTATTTGTGGCCCTTGTTTGAAACACGCACTAGTATACAATATCACTCTGACTAGTAATTTCCGCTTGCAAATTGTCTGATAACATATTGAAAAAAACGCATGCCTACATATGAGAGAAGTCTGAAATTGTGACATTAAGTTGAAAGTTGTTAAGTGACTTGAAAGGGGAGCGATTCATTGTGAATCTTATGAAAATATTCATGATTCATTGTGAAACATTGTGGTTCATGATTGGCTGATGAACCTTAAACGGTTCCCATTAAGGAGTTCTAAAATTCTTGTATATTCTGGTATACCGATTACTCGTAGGCCTATTATTGTAAAATGAAGTGGAATTCATATATGTGAAATACGGTATTGAAATACTTTGAAGGAAAGGAATTTACCCATTTTGGTATTGTATAATACAAAACCACCAATTACATCAACCATCAGTTAGAATGTTTTGTCCATTAACATGAGTATTGTTCTTCATAAAAAAGAGGGCATGAAAATTGGAAATTATAAAATAGAAATTGAATGAGCAGTGATAGTAGACTATCCGACTAGACTCTATTGCGTGTTCAGGCCACTTCAAAGTAATACATGTATTGCACGTTTTGTGCATTATTGAATATGAAATAAGTTAATTTACTTAATGGATTGAACAACTGTACTTTCGTGTCACTAGTTTACTAGGTGGACGTCCTAGAAAGGAGGGTGAGTGGGAAAAAAGGAAAATTTGCTGTTTGAGAGGAATTGAATTTACGCTGCACTCAATAAGACCCTCAAGGTTATTGGGTTGGTGGAGCAAGGGTTTAAATGAGTCAATTCAATGTGATGGATGAGTGAGTCCAAAAGAAAGAGTTTGTTAGAAAAAGAGGGAGTGGAAGTGGATGGCTTGGAGAACAGCAGGGGCAATTGACAGACAAAATTACGCAATATTTTTTACCAAGGAGCTGAGTGCTCTGGGTTGAGGAGATGAGGAGTTTCAATTTCTTTAGCATACTGAAATGGCATTTTTGTCAACATACTGAAATGGCAGAAATAAACGGCATTCATAACTACATAACTACGGCATCATCAACGTAACAGGCATTCATGGAGCTGTCATGACGGAGGACAATTATTGAAGTTAGTAGTGAGTAGCCTAGATAGTTTATATTTTGAATATACAGTATCAACGAAAATGAAAATAAAATTTCTTGTTAAAAAGTATTGTTACGTAAGCCTGCTGACATGAGCAGAAACGTATAAGCGTTCCTACCAAGTGTTCCGTAACTTACGTATGAAATAGAGGGGTAGGCCTATGTGTATGCTTTACAAAATTCCTTCTCTATTTGAACAGCAACATCTAGAAGGCAGAAGCATTGTCAGGACACATAATTATCAGCACATTGTAAGTAACTACGTATACCAATAAATAGAATGACATGCATTGAGAAAAACAACTCTCAAGTAGAAACATTAAATTACCATTTGACATTTTAGGGATAACTTACATGTAGAGGAACGTCAACTGAATAACAGATGGATTTATGTAAGAGGACTTTTTTATGCAAAAGTAGTGAAGATTAAGATTTCGACGAAGATGTGACTCGTGATGTCAGTAGGTAATTCATGTGCACACTGCTTCCATCTATTTCGTTGGGTTCGATTACTTAAGCTGATTTAGAAAATCGGCACCAACTGAAATACTAGTCATCACAACATCTTCATCGATATCTTCATAATAAATCAATTCAGAAACTTGTTCAAAAGCCCAATTTCTCAAGCTTCAACCTCGAATTTTTAAAACCAATATAAAAGATTGTGTATATTATATTGGGTATATGCTATGCATATACTCAATAACAAAAATACGTTGAGAAATATACTATTGTTCCACCGGATTCTAGTTGGAATGATCGTGTTTCATGTTTCCTCTAGTTGCGTGTACGAATCTCTCCCATTTCACCCTATCATTTTCGTTGAGTTGAAAAGGCTTTCTTATCAGATTCAAAATCTCGATTCTGGTTTCTAACTTTAGAGGGTGTTTCAATCTTTTCAACGACTGCCACATAAATTCATTAATGTGAGGCGTTTTTTAAAGAAAATGGTCAGTTGAAAGAGCGTGACTGAGACTTTATCAAAAATATCAACTGAAACAACTCAAAATGTGATTGTTTCATTGTTTTGCAGTACATGAGTACTTTGCTTTGAAAGTGGCTTTAAAAGAACTTTCACAAGTTCACTCGGCCAAGGTATATTCGAGAAATATAAGCTAGGAAAAGAATGCTTATTCCACATCATAATGCTGAAAGCTGAAAGGTTGCTAATGTACCGTAACTGAATCGTCTTAGATTATTGGAGAATGGCTTATCCTTATGGTCGGATTCTTTGAAAATGTCAAGATAATGTTAATGTCAATGCTAAATGGAGTTTTTAAATCTTTAACTACATTGAAAATTATAGAATATTTCTATTATTCTTAGTTAATTGTAATGAAATTGAAAATTGTCGATAAGAAATAATAATACCAATAAAAGAATGGTATTTTCAACATTATCGTGAATCCAGTATTTACAGCAGATAACATCTTGATATAAACTAAAATTCAGTATTAATTTCATATTTGATTCAGTGGTGACCCATGATCTAAGACGCAATCACGCTTTATTATTCTATATCCTCATCAGGATATATCAATCTCTCAAAAATATATTTGAAAATATAAAAAACCTTTCGGATCCAGACTAAGTCGGGGCTTTCTCCATCATGGTCTCAAATATTCCTAGGTTGGATGCGATAATGGATGCGAAAGAATATATTTATATTAAGAAATGAGAAATCTTTGTCAACATCATCCTCTGCTCACCGAGCAAGAAGAGTAGATTTAATCTTTCAAGTAACTTATTAATTTTCATTGTAACAGGTTTGAACCATGGCAAATAGGAGGATTCTGTGGAGGATATACAAGTATCACCATACTTGGAGGATACAAATGTAGGCCTATAAACTGCGTTTTCAGCATTCTAGAGGAATCTAAGTACTGAGACCCTGTCTTTTCCTTTTAAAAAAAGTAAGAAAATGCAATCAAATCAGAAATTAAAATAACTAAATAGAAGATTCAATTTACCTACTTCAATTATTCCGTGGACAGATTAGAATGATCTCAATTCGAGTTTAGTGATTCAAACATTGAAAAAGGGGAAAATAAGGCTTTATTTTACTTGTGTAGTGGAGCAACTAATACAACGGGACTCATCTACAGTGCAGCTAGAAACTTTGAAGAGGAAAATTCTGGAAACTACTTAGCTTTGCGCTGTCGCGCTGATTCCGAGCCTCCACTTGGGCTACTCCACTCCAAACACTGAAGACTCTTCTTTTAATTGGAGTATACACTACTGTCTCGGCGTTTTAATAGCCTCATATTTCAAAAAAGCACACTTAAAACTTTTCTAATTTTTGGTGATTACGGAGGAATACTGTGCATATTTTTCTCTCGATGTAGAGTTGTTGGAGTAAGATCAAGTTTCGGCTTTCAAACCTTTAGTTTTTGTTATTTGAGAAGTACTTGATGGGAAGTGCTGTGAAAATTTTTTTCTATCAATTCTATTTTGATAAAACACCTTTTTTCTGATGGTAAAGCTAACATAAGCTCCAGCCTTGATCGTGAATAATGAGAAGAGTGATGATTGGCGACTAACACGATAATATTATGAGTAAGAAGAGATAAAATGAAGTTTTAGTTGAGGTTTCAAACCACCGAGATACGGTAGTAGTCTTGAGACTGATAAATGATCTAGAGATAAGCCTCAAGCGGTATCTCGTTTATCAAGGATAGTAGGCCTCAGCCATAGAGAGAATATAATATGGGGAGTACCTCTACAATGATGTTAATATAGTAATACTTTTCCTACCTGATTACAAATTATAAAGGGGTAATCAAAACAAACATTTCGAAAAGAGAACATAACACAGAATGTGTGATTTCTGATAAAAAACAAAGACACAAAGATAAAGGTATTCGCTTTTCAATGCAATGTCGCAAATAATCCTGTTTCAAAACAGGCCATTAATGTTCAATTTTTCAATGTTGCGGTGGAACTTCTCCTTCCAAATAAAATATTGGGAAGGAGATCAAATGTTGCATTGATTTGAAAGCTCTATATACACTTAAAGAAATCGCAATGGAAGAAGCACATATTCAAAATTTATCTCAATTTTTTAAAAATCTATTTCTTGCTGAACTGTTTTTCCAACTTGATAGGCTTCATGTTAAATAATAGAATGCAGTACCTGTCAAGGACATTATAGGAACGGCCTAACCAAGTATATAAGGGCTAAAATTGGAAACAAGCTTTACGTAACGAAGTAATGAGATAACCTTCGACCTTCTAAATATTTCTCCTTTTCTTGTTACGACTATTTTCATGTAGTTCCTAAAGATTTACTGTTCATTTCATTATTTGTACTTATTTTTCCATCACTCAAGTAGGGCTCTTTGAATATCAGAATGCACTAATGGTATAAAAATTAGGATAATCAAAAATCAGGATATTGGTTATAAGTGTTCCATTGAATTGGCTTCAATATTCTTTCCTATCAATGTGAAATTATTATTTATTATCTAGCGTATGGCTTTTAATAGTGGGGAGACACAAGGGTTGTTCCACAACAACCATATAATTTTTCCTAAATGGGAACATGAAGAACCAGTAGTTTTGAGTAAACAGAATAAAATATTCACTTTTTTACCCAATTACATTCAAATGACCAATTCAACTCTAGAAAACAGAGTTTGTAGAATAGATTAGAATAGTTACTTATCAGAAAATTCAAGAAATTTACAAAACGCTGGGAAACCCCTAGAATCATAGCCATTCTCTTGATAGAGAATTACCCAACAATTCAGAATGACAAAAATCCAACACAGCTTTGGTGAAACCAATCAATTTAAGTGATGGCCTCCACCTATTAACAAGTTCGACAATAATTCACGAAACTCACTCGAGGCTGTAATGAGGAATGAGGACGTGATATGAGTAGCAATATGCACGTTTGGTGTGAGCTTGCACCATCTATTGTGTTTCCTTCACTCTCGTTGATTAACGGTGAGATTTGAGCGCAGTTGATGACTGTCAGAGAACTGAGAGAAGAGGAAATTCCGCCTGTCGCTCAATGTGTTTGGTAACTCAGAATGTTTCATGGGCTTCAATGTTGCATGAATAGTCTGTCCTAACAAAGAAGACATTCTGGCAAGATGGGAAAATGATTCCAGCTCGGTCAATATAGGTTGAAAATTTAAAATCTGGTCTCAAATTGTAGATCACAATGTTTGCTACAGTTTGAGATCAAAAATTTTTTTTAACTTATATTGACCGAGCTGGAGTCATTTCCCCATCTTGTCAGAATGTCTTCTTTGCTTGGATAGACTATAGTCTAGCAGTATTGTTGTAGAAGGCTCCAGTATATTAGTTTATTCACAAGCTCTCCTCATCCCGTTGTGTAGCATAACGTAGGTGCATGTACCTACATCTCCAGTCATCATACATCACTCGAACATCTCGTACATTGGATTGCAGCCTCTTTCCCTAGCTATAATTTGATACGTCTCTTCTGGTTATAATCCGTGATAATATAGTAATATAGTCTGATCTATTTGTATGTCGTATGAGAGATATCAGTTGAAAATAGACTTATAATTTGATGCCTGTGAAATGGAGGGATAAAGATAGATCTTGACGAAAAAGTGTTTAGCTGAAAATCAAGTGTAGTGATTAATGAATGGAATAGACCTGATAACTGTCTTATTCGAGTTGATTAGGGTTAAGAGTATTGGATCAAACCGTAAGTTCAAACAATATTGATATTTTTCAGTTCAGTAATATAAAATTAGTGGGCCTACGATTATGTGACACTAGTTTAGGCTATATGTTTATACCTTTAAATTTATCTTCCTGCAATAATATTGTGAACATTGACTCCTTTATTAAAAAGTCTATATCTCACGTATATAGGTATATGGGTCGTGAGTTAGTACTGATTTTATAATATTTTGCTAAGTTCAATTCTATACGACTATTTCCCACTTAACTTACATAATATAATACTATCTTGCTTTATAAAGCATTTCCATTAAAGAAATTGAAACAAATTCATCTTGGAAATAAATTATCATGAATTAAATTATGAAGATTAGTGTAAGGTTCATACATTTCAATCATTAAATGAATCAATTCATCAGAAAATGGATATAGTAGCCTACTGGTTTGAAAAATCCAACAATCTAACAAAAACAAACCATTAGTATCTCATGAACTTTCAACATTTGACACTAGATTGAAGGAGACTTTCAAAGTGAAGGAATTGGAGGATTGAATGAATTTCACTGTGAATATTTCAAATTACTCACTTTCTTGTAATGGTGAAATTTCATGCATTCACTTATTCATGCATTTCACTTATAAACTTCATCTGCCTGCCAGGAGTGAAGTGTATTACATTACACTGTGCCAAAAAGCAGGCAATTAGAATTATAAACAGTGATTACATGTATTCATGATTCATATTCATCTTCAAGTGTTCATTTGTCATGGTTGTTATTTTTTTAAGTTTATCAGTTTATCTATACAGTATTAGATAACTAGACACGTTGAAAGATCGGACTCCCCAACAATCGGAAAAATAACAATTTACATTTTATTTGGACAATTCTAACGATATGTAATTCTATGAAATTTATTTAATTCTTTCAATACATTTAATTCTACAATGCTTCTATTACAAAAAATCTCAATTCTCTATGTATTCTCTATCCCAATTCTCTCAAAAAATCCCTATTCTGTAATGGTAAGGGAATCGCCGAATCGTAGCAAAAACCAGCCTTTTGAGGCTAAGGACCTTATCAGCTGCAGTGACTCTTGATCCAGTAGTCCAGTGATAGCTTCAGCAATGTGTATAATGTGCGTGTGTGCTTGTGTGCGGGTGCGGCGGTGGCCAGGCCGGACAGTTGTGTGGGTGCGATCGATAGCGGCGCATGCGTGTTGCGGCGCTTTTCCGCAGTGGTCGGCGCGGCGTCTCGGCGTCGCTGTGTTCGTGTGGTGGGCGACGGCGACGGCTGACGCGTTTTATGGGTTGTCGACGATTTGCCGTCGAAAATCGCGTCGCAGCAAAAACGGCCGCCATTCAAAATCAAAAATCGTAACAATAATTATAAACGCGATGGAAACACGTCGTCCATCGTCAAAACAAACTAATAACCAACTCTGCAATCCGACCGCCGTCATGGAGGCCAGCAGCTGATTATGATATCCAATCGACTTATCTTTATGATGCCAGTTGGCAGAAGGACCCTGCTTGTCAAAGTGTAGCCGCCGTGCTGTTCTAGTCTAGTAGTTTGTAGTGAGTGAGTGACTGATCTATGGTACAGAAACCCGAGGAGGACGAGCAGCCGGATCGTGAGACATGTCGCAATATGATAGGGTACAACCAAAACAACCAAGGGTACAAATTGTTTACTCAGGTGAATATAATATCATTCTTACAACCTATTTGTTGAAATGCTCATTATTGGCGTGGTTGTGGAGTAGTCGTGTCTTGTCTCTATAAAGTTGCTAAATGTTTTTTAGGACTTGTCTGTATAAAGCTGCTAAATGTTTTTATAGGCCGTGTCTGTATACAGTTTGCTAAATGTTTTTATATAGGCTAGCTGCTTACAAATTTATCTATTTTTGACAGTCATTTAACAATTACCAAGAAAGCATTGTACTGTAATTACAAGTAATTATTGCCTCAGGTGAATGAATATCTCATTATTATGATCATTTATGTTGTTGTGTTTGTGGATGTGGGGTACAGTGGCTATAATAAGATAGTCACTGTAGATGTGGGGTATTCGTGTTTCGTCTGTATAAAATTGCTTGATGTTTAATATTGGTAGCTGCTTCAAACTTTATCTATTCCATTTTGGATAGTCGTCAAGTTATCTTCTTGAATAACTTCGTCGATAGATTCTTATCAGATGATAGCAAGCATCAATGTGAGTTTGTGTATAAAAAATAAATGGATAATTGTTGTTTAATTTTTCAAATTAAGTTATACGTAGCTCTATATTTATATAGCACTATATTTATAGTGTATTTATTGTGTTCATACTATACCTAAATAATATATGCATGACCTTTTTTCTCTCATTGATAGACTGAAAAAATTTGAACTTTATTGAGCATTATTTCTTGAACAACATGGATAGATGTCACCGGATATCTCAATCCTACATGAGTGGTGATGGCAGATACATAAATTGATTGATTGATTGATTGAGTAGTAATGGCACTGATGAGTACTTCATTTCCCAACATATCCAAGAGGATGAACATTATTAACGAATAGATTCAATTCTCAGATATAAATGAAATAATTGACCGAATAGCTGCATGAAGGGAGAAAATTGTGTCCAGTGCAAATTTTGCAAGAGAGAATCAGCTAAAATATGATTCCTTTGAAGCATTGGTTAAAAAAACAATCTATAGACATGCTATTGATCTACCCTAATGGAGTAAGTAGGAGGAATAAATAATAATGATTAAATTGAAAATGGGATACATTCCTAGGAGTAATGATTGGTAACACACCTAATCAATACAATGAGAATAAATAATTCCTAGAATAGGAATCTATCATTGTTTCTGAAATGTGATTATTTTCGCATACAAAAACTCTGAAAGATGAAAATGATGATTAGTAGAGAAAAAGGGGAGTTAATAAGAAGAGTGCAATTTATTGATTTATACGACCAATTACACTTGGTATGAACATTGAGTAATCCAATCAAGTTTCAAGTTGATTGAGATACTCATTCATCAATTTCTAAATATTTTTCATCTTATATTTAAAAAATTTCATATAAAGATAATATTCACTGAACCGTAAAGTTGGAAATGAAAGTAATTTGCCAAGAAATTGAAATAGATCGAAAAACTAAACTAAAAACTTTTTTTACTTCAAAGTTGAATATTATCGGTGTATGTACTAGTGATTGACATTAAAGCTTTCCTTAAATTACCAATTATAATTCATAATTCATAATCAAATAAGGTGCAAGAGGTTCTGAATGGCCCAAGTGTACTGTTGAGTGATTATTTTAGTAACTATCCAAAACTACTCTTTTCTGTATTCTTTTTCTTTATTCGTCAATTTTAGTAATACTTATTTGATGGCAATGACTTGTTATTTTCTCATCTATTATTCGCCTCTAGAGCATCCAACAGCTTTCATAATAAAATCATTATTTCAATAAAATATTCGTAATGATTTTATACGAAAAAGATTCATGTTGAACACTGATAATTGATGTTAGTTTTATTTGTTTTAAAATATTGGAAACACGCTCATCTTTCTGGGAAGCTATTTGCCTGTATAAAATGGAAAGACAAGGTTGTTAGACCACAGATTTAGTTTGCCTTTTCTCCAACATCCAACAAAGTTGAGGCGCTCATAGTTTGCTTACCAGGCAGGCAGTCCACTTGTTCATAACACACAGGCTAAGCCACCCCATCCACATTAGCTGTTACGAGCGGCTGTAAATTACTCTTGGTCCCTCCACTCCATTTCAGGTCGTTTGAGGTCATTGGTCAACAAATTTGACACTGTCCACACTTACACTTTCAGTCTTCCTCGCCAAGTTCGTTGTAAGGCAGGGCATTCCAAGTTTATTGTTTACAACTTCATGTCGTGTCTCTTAACATAGGAGAAGATTTCCCTCGATAAAATAGTTGCTTCACTATATGTAATTATAGTTGTGAAAATAGTTTAGGTTTGTTTCAATATGTGAGCGTTTTATAACAGCTTATCATAAAACTTTTTGAGTGGTTGTGAAGGTGATATTGTGTTAGTTATCCATATTGAATGAAAAGTCAAGATGTTGTCAAGCCACTGATTCAATTATGTCAGTGATGAAAATCAGTGGTTTGACAACATCTTGACTCATAAAATTGAAACTTGATATGGAATAATCTATTTCATTGATAGACTTTTCTTGGCTTCAAGACCTTTGGGATATTTCTCTACTAATTTTCTTACAATGTGAGTTTTGATGCAGAATAATCTGAAAAAAGATAATTGATGAAAATGAATATCTTGGAGATGCATCATTTTTACTCAGCCGAAGTATCGCTCATACCATTCTTCTCCCATCAACGAAGTGTAAGTCATATTCATTGTAGTCAATCATCTATTAATTTTAAATAATTCAATCACTTTATAAATCTATCACTATTACACTGACTGGCACATAAATCAGTTTTCAGGAATAAAAATGTCAAATTAAAACATAGTCTGAGAAAATTTCTAGTGGCAACATACTTATGGGCCACTCTGTAGAAGCCATTGGCAGTCAAAGGATAGTGTTTTGTTTTTTCTTCTGAAATATGTTTTACAAAACATTTATAATATTCTTGATTGATGTTCTGGCTGTGATCTCTCTTCATACAAGGGGGTATCATCCTTTTCCAATTTTTACTGGCTTCATTCCAATATAGCTTCCATATACCCTCCTTTAAATATTGACATTCTGATCAGTTTTTTCTTCCACCTCCCTGATAACTTGGCCTATTTCTTAGATTTTTTCACCTCCATATATATTTCTGTTACTCCAATATCATCTATCCTCCCCCCGCCAATGTCACGTCCTTTGAGAATAATCTCTACTTTGAAACTTTCTTGGGAGTTTTTTGTTTCTACTCTGTTTTCATCGATGTCAATATTGTGAAGTTATGTTTGCAAAAAACTCAAAGTGGGTTAGATTGCAGGATATTTCCTCTTTATTTCTGAACCATTTGAACATAGAATACAAGTTATACTACAGTATAAGCAAGTACGGCTTAAACCTAAACCTGAATTTCCAGCATGGAATAGAATAGAATGATTTCTTCATTCCAATGAAGAGGCATTTGGTCCTAAACCCAGCTGTATCGCTGAGATTCTGTTGAGTGAACCTTGTTTAAAACGTAGTCAAAGCATTTTGGTCTCTTTCCACACAATCTTTTTGTAAATTCTTTTCTGGTAATAGAATTATCAAAATGATCAACTTTTACCACCTCAATAGTGGCCGCAGGTATGTAAAACGAGTAGTTTATAGAGACTGTATAATCAGTATATGATTGATTGATTATACAGTCTTCATAGAGAAGTTCATCAAACTATTTTCGATCCTAGATCTTACCCAAATGCTGAAGTAATGTGTTTAGAGCTCGGAAAAGTGTAGGTGTGTGGGATGAACGAAATCTTTTGAAATAGTTGGTCGACTAATGACTATTTACCATTTTCAATGTCGGAAGTATGAGGTCAGAGAGCTGTCGCTGCAAAGGGAGACCGGATGTTTGACAAAGGGGGTTTGGGGAGGGGGCTGAGGAGGGGGTTGATGGAGGGGGTTGATAAGGGAAGGAGACGCTAGCGTCGATCATGAATGGAGCTCGAACTCTGCTGGATCCGAGCACCCGTAATGTGGGCGCCTCACCGCGTCGTCTGACCACAAATGTTTGGCTCGAAAATAGAGTGCGCACGCACGCCAACTCACAAACTAAAAAACACAGGAGAGCCTGTCCATCATTTGGCGGGTTTATTTTGTGCCCTGGACCCCTTTCCCACCTACTTACCTACTCACAGAAAAATCAATCAAGCGGATTATTCTCTTCGTACTTTGTTTGAATCGTGGACAGAAACAACCGAACTTTCCATACGAGCATGTAGTTTATTTAGTGATTGATTGATGGGAGTTTTGTGATTGAATTGAAAATACACAATACAGTGGTACAGGAAAAGGATATCCACTAATCAATCCAGGAGTAGAATCAATTTATTTGTGAAATCTTCTTATCTATCAATAACACTGGTTCTTATCGTGATCGACTAGATAATTAATGAGTCCCTAACTTCAGGCTTGATTTATTCATTGATATCATAATGACTATCATATCGAAATCTGATTGCCTTTGGATATAGCATCTAGGCACGTATTCTGATTAGCTCAATAAATTCAACTTTTAATGGACCTTTATAGAGTTGCTAGTTCTCTATTAAAACTAGTATAAAATAACGTATGGGCAAATATATATTCAATCGTAATATCGTATCATTCCATAGGTGAATGCAATCGGTACACCTGAAAGATTGAATTTCCTCCAATAAATAAGTGTAAAGAACATTTGAAAAATCGAAATAGCAAGACAGAGTTTTCACTCTGTGGCCAATAATCTTCTTTTAAACATTAGGAAATATGGGAAATATTCCAGAAGAATGAGAAGTTTTCAAGCATCTTTAAAGATACGGTACTTTAAAAGTACGGCCTATGTTGTTTCAGTGTGAGTAACAAATATTTTTTTAAAACTCAAGAATTATAGAAAATAAAAATTCATTGTTATTGATAAGGTCAAATTACTATAAGTTCAAGTTATAGATTAAATCCTTCTTCCTTTCCTTGTTATTGTATGTTCAAAGTGATGAAGAATTATAATTTTTTTTATTTGTTTGAGAAATGAGGTAGCCTATGTTGTTTATATCTGAACATTTCCTCAACTGATGTAGCCTTTTAGATAAGGGTCATAGCGTAGGCGTTGGTAATGTTTAAAGATCTCGTTATCACAAAAAACAGCCCGAAAGACAAAGCTACTACTGTGGAGAGCACTCAATCTTTCAAAAGCAGAATGCGGCAAAGTTGGAGCTGGCATTGTTGTTTGTACTTACATTGTATTGAATTGAAGCGCTGGCCAGCATTACGATGCAATGCAGTCTGCTCGAAATTATTTATTAGCGTGATTCAAAATATCGGGAATGCTGCCAAAGACAAGTGGACAGAATGAAAAGGATAGGACCTCTTACAAAAACTGATCAATGCATGGTCTCCCACACTCCTTAGAGGCAAGCAGACCAGCTTTTGTTGTTACAACGGCTTATCTCTGTTGAATCACACTGCAAGAAACACGCTGCTCCAAACGGGTGCTTGCAGGACATATAACTCTATATTTCATACGGAACATCAGCATCCTATAGTCATAGTGCTATTTTGCAGGATGGTTGGAGCTTATGTGCTGAGCTTACTTCCCAGCTTAGTTCTCCATTCACACGTTCATTATCAAGGCAAAGAAGCTTACAAATTTATTGCCGACGATTAATCAAACAGAGTTCAACTCCATGTAATGCTGCAAAGAATGAAATTGTATTCTTCATGAAGCATACATGAATTTAATCCATCTTTCGGAGGAGACGTTAAGCCGTCGGTCTCATGTACCCAAATAGTAATCATTATATCTCATAATCACTTCTTATTACCCGCCAAGTCTAGATCAAATGTGCTTATCAACTTTAACTTTCTTCAATTTTACAATTCACGCTGATTAGGTGAATTTATACTTATGTATAAAATACTGGGAAGCATATCACGCTGGATTCATGAGAAACCGGGTTTTTTTTTATTTTACAATTTTGAGATTCATCAGGGAAACATGCACACATACTGGGAAATCGTGCATGAATAATTCATTATTCAACAAGTTGGATGACTATTAACTGACTCACTTTTCTTACTCGCTTGGCTCTCTTTAGTGTGTTGAAATGAGAAATAAATGAAATTCCTTAATATTTTCAACTTAAGAGTCAATTTGAAATTTGAGAGCTTGTTTGGCTTTTAGCCTACGTTTCATCTTAGCTCATGTCATGAAATTTTGTCTCAATAATATAAGTTGATAAACTTTGAAACTGTATATCCTAGGGCTCTATTAAAATACCTTTTTATAGAGCCTTAGTATAAACCTGAAGTACCTAACAATCTCGCCCAAAATGAAGACAATTGACCAACAGAACAACAATAAACTAGTACTCTTCAATTATGAACACTGTTATACTTACATTGTTAGTATAATTATATTGCGAGGATTGCAAGCAAAAATTAAACATTCATTTAATATTTCTACATAGTATTTAAATCCTCATTAGTACTTTGTCGCAATTGAGTGAGGGCACTTGAGTGAATAAGTGATTTATCTGCGTGTTTAACATCAATGTGCGTTCTCATCCAAACTCTACTTATTGTTCTCTCAGCAACTTATATGCTTGTACGTAGGCTTAGTGAATGGAAGAACCAAAAATATAATCTGATCAAACATTGAATTGGAATGAATTTGGGTCAGGAAAAGGCATAAGTAGTAACACGAAGTATGCGGGAAGAGAGAAGAGAAGAGATAGGGAGAGAGAATGAGAGAGAGAGAAACAGAGAGAGGTGCAACGATCAATAAAGGGTGCGGCTACCGTGCTAAGCAAAACACCACGCCATGTCATGCTGCCACATGTCTCCTACTTCTTCGCCCCACTTCCTCATTTTCCCGATTTTCCTATTTTCTCATTCCCTCCTACTTCCAAACTCACCTCTCTCTCTCTCTCTCTCTCTCTTTTCTGGCATTCCCTATTCAACCCCATCTCGCTCGCTCGCTCGGCAGCCCTACTTTTCCTTATCAACAACAAAACAATGCGGCGAGCTTTTCAATTCGAATAAAACAATAGCGCAGTTCTGCCGAACGCAGCAAGTAAATGATTACTTATCTGCATGGTGTAGGCATTGGTGATTGAAATTATATGGAAAAATATGAAAATTTTCATTTGAAAATCATAATAATAATTAGTGAGCAGTTCTATTGAAAACAGTTTTAGTTGCTTTTATGTATATTATGTAGGCTAAATGGTCGGGAGGATAATCACGAAATTGATTTTCCGCAAGGAGGTTTATCTACTTGATTTTTCCATACTCTACTCTACTAATAAATTTGAATGAATTATAGTAAAGAGATGTCAACGGCTTATGTCATGCGGAAAATAATAATTTTATTCTTTTAATTTAAGAATCAGGAGAATATGGTGCATTATTCAATATTAACTTTGATTCCATATTTTAATTCAAATTTCATTTGAGACTTGGTTTATGAAATGATATTCATGCTCTCATTCATTCTTTAAATTTAAGAATAAGAAGAATTTAGTGGATTATTCAATATTAACTATGATTCCATTTTTTAATATAAATTCCATTTAAGACTTGGTTGATAAAATTATATTCATGCAATGATATTTCAAGAATATAACACTGATATACAAACTGGAAAGTTATCAAGAAATTTGAAGATTCATGACGAATAGCTGATATAGAGTGATGGCAATGGAGTGTATCCTGAAGTAGGATACAAGATTGTTATCAGCGAATAATTACTTTAACCATATTTGTCAAATCTAATAATGAAAAATGTAGATCTCATTCAGTACAGACCAGAGAAAAGCCTTTATAGACATGATATATGAGGAGAAACAAGATAATTGGACGAGTTGAAACACAGATAAAAACTATGCCATAATCCATTTTCACTTCAAATGAATCCCAAAAAATTTAAATGATACTATAAAGCTAAATTGATCATCAATAATTTTAATCATAAATTAAACATAAAACACTAAAAAATAATTCACAGTTTTAATACACTAATTTGTCTATAAAAGTGATGAGGTGAAAAATAATCATGTTGTTTATAATATTAATAATAATAATTTTTCATCTATAATTACCCAGTAAAATGGAGATATAACATTTCAAAAATAATAATAATATTTTAGATTAATAATATCCATTTTTATCAATACTCTGATAACTCCAATCAAAGATGAATCTATAGATTATGTTCGAATCTTGAACTCATTGTTTTATACATCATGTTTTCACCTAAATAGAACAGTGAGTCAAAAATATGTTGTTAACGGAATCAAGGAATTTAATTTTGGTTGTTCCTCTTGGAATAGAGACATTTTTCATAAGACTCCTAATTCTCTAAAATAAAATAGAATAGGAATTAAGATCATGAATGTGTATATGTCTTGAAAGCAAGCAAACCCTGAACCAACCCTCTGTGTATGTCCTTCCTCTAATGTGATGAGAAATTGAATGTTGAAGGTATTAATAGTTTATACCTTTGAGAGAAAATAATTAATACAAACTGATCATTTATTTCTCATCATTGTGTATTTGTCCTGCAAGCACTAATTGTTATACCAATTGTATAATATTTCATAATATATTGTGCACATCACTGTCTGTGTGCGTTTGCTACCATTATTGTTGAATATTATATTTTACCACACTGTTGATTTATTGTTACTTGTGTCTACTTTTCTTCTCTTTGTTTACTTATTGACTGTCCTTTGCATGCTGCACTCTAGTGGTGTAACTTATGTCCAAGTACACCTCTCTGGTAAGCTATCACAATATCATTATTATAATTCCAATAATATTGTTATCTATTTATTAGTTGAAATGCATTACCTTTCATATTGATTTTTAAGCAGCCAGCAGTAATAAAATTTGCATGAATAAATGTCGGTTGTGAAATACATGCATGAACTGTCTTTACAAAGAAAAGCACATCATAATAATCTGTGAGTGAACCTTTTGAGTGAAAAAAACTTTTAAAAATTCACACTAGGATGTTCAGCCTAAGTTGATGATAATAATAGTTCAACATAAAATATAATTGATGAATATATAAATCAACTATTAAAAAACTCAATCCATAGTTGAATAATTCCAGAGATTCATTCTCCTGAAAAAACAGACTAGCAGAATAAATAATATAGTCCCCCGAAAGAATTTGTTGTTATTGATAGACGAATTGATAGTATATTTATTGATAGTATTATTATTCTAATGCTATATAGTAGTACATTTCAAATCTATATCTTATAGAGATATAGAAAGTGTTAATGAAAACTACTAATAACTATTCATTAAAATTTTATGAGCAAAGGCAAAGAATTGTTATTCACGTATGCCATTCATGGAAAAACTACTTTAAGTTTTATAACAATTACACTATTTTTCATAATAATTATTAATAATAACCCATTATGATTTGACTTTAAGTCTCTACTGAGAATATTTTCAAAATAACTCATTCTCCTTGAAATTGATATTGATAGCATTGGAATGAACATTATTGATAGATAATTACTACATGCTACCGTACATGAAATTACTTTATTATTTTTACACAACTTTTTTATTATATAATATTATAAATGTATTGAGACTGCATGTTGCTATTGCACGACTTTATAAGAATTATTTTCAACAACATTCTCTTACCAAACAATTGAAATAGTTGAGTTACCGGTACCTATTCATGCAAAATCCATGAAAATCATTGATATCCATTTCAAACATTACAGACCAAACAAACTCCAATACAAATACAAACTGTACTTTCTTTTATTATTAATTTTATTTATTAATTATATTTCAATGCTCTTCAATATTTTTATTGATTGGATTTCAATCAATAATGCTAACTTTCAACTGACATATTGGAGAGTTTCATTGTAGAACATCTAATGTAATAGCCTTCTGCTTGAAGCCCTGATAATACCTCAACTGGAAGTTTATCAACTTAAAAGCTATTTGAGAATCTATTCAAAAAACATTTTGTATTATTCTATTGTCTTGGAAACTACTCTGTTAAATTATTCACGTTCGTTTGAATGATAGAATCTTATAATAAAATTATATTATTCCATTTTTAATCACCTAATATGCATCATGATTCATTCAGTTCGCCAGTTTTGATCAATCTTTCTTATCAACTGATATTTTGATTGATATTTTTTTTGTTCTCACTGTCATTATTTTACAATTCTACTTTAAATTAATTACCTTATTTAATTATTCAAGTGGAATGATTTGCTTGCAGCTCTCATAGTATCAGCATCAATTTTCAATTTTTTTCTTTATTCCTTGATGATCTACCGTATTAATTTTTCAATTCCTAAAGAATATACAGACTACCTACCATTAAACCATCTTGAAAGTAGAGTAGGCTTCTCAAATATCATTACAAAAAGATTTAAAAAATAATAGACTAATATTTTATAAACGCATTATCTTATTTTCTATTCTTATTAATAACAATGAGTCGAAACCCTCTAAGATATATTCATAAAATAAAATACTATTAAACAAATTGTAATACTCGTGTTATCATTGAGGTACCGTAAAGATTGAAGAATTAATAACTTTATTTCTAATAAAAATAATTATAATATTTTTAAAGAATATTCTAAATCAGGAAGCATCTACATAATAATTAAAAATATACCCAATCATAATAAGTATAAAATTATTGGATACAGTCCATTCAGGATGGTAGAATAGATCATGTTTAGTGGATGGAATAGGTGATAGTGTACGGTACATGATAGTAGGAATAGAAAATTCTTTAACAATTACCACCGGTATTGATATTTTTTTATTTTAAAAATATTTAATTCAGTAGGATTTCCGGTACAAACGGTAGGAGTTCTACCGTACAAACTCGTAGATCGTAGCTTAGATTTAAATTGATGTTTGTTGATTTTGAAAACTGTCTGCTCTTATGAATAAAATGATTTAGTTATGTCTTATGTGATTAGATGATTATAAATTGGATTATTAAATTTTCATCCTATTATCAATAGGATTATTCATAAAGGCGTTCAATAACGATTGATTTAATAACAGTTTATAGTTGAAATAATAATAAGATAATAGTTAAATAATTCATTATTCAGGAGCTTGAAGAGCTCCACATTGTTTCATTCAATGGAGTTAATAAATTTATTTTAAAAATTGAGTTAATCCAACTGAGGAATTTCCGATTTTTCTACATTAACTGAAGAAATCAAAAAGCCTACATAAATAAGACAAATAAAACGGTGATAATGAAGATCATAGAGAACTTTTCATATAACATGAGTTATTTTATATTGTACAATGTAGGCTATACCTACAATACCTCTATCAGGATAGAATTTTCAGTTCACAGTTTGATTTGTTTTATATCTGACCAAAAGTTAATAATATATGGTTACAGTATTACATGCTGATACCGAAGACTATCTATCGTATTATATATTTTTAGAAATCTCTCAATTCACTCATAATGTGAGTTGATGTTTTACTTTGGACTCATATATTTGTTTTCTGTCACTTTCAAAAGGTTTTATGCAGATATCAACCACTATCGAAACGTTTTGATTATTATTATATTATTAGTTGTCTCTCTCAAGATAAATTTGGTAAGTCTCATTGATCCCATCGACGTGAGTGATAATGATTGTTTTTTGTTTGTTTAATTGTAGGGCTCAGCAGATTCTAACTACTCGCAGCCGTCATCGGATTTATCTCTGGACGAGGAGAAAGAGACGCTGAGGAGGGAGAAGGAGCGACTAGCACTCAGCCAGCTGGAGAAAGCAAGGGTCAGTGTTCAAACTAATCAAATTTTTTTGTCAAAAACTCACATAGTGAAATAAACGTCATTAAAGATTCAGCATCATACCTAGCACTCATACCTACTAGGGCTCCATGAAGATACCATTCCAAAACGGCAGCTCGAGCCTGTCCGACTTTAAATTCGCAGCTCGAGCTGCCCGGCTCTAGCTGCGCTGCTCTCTAGCCATCACGACTCTATTTACATAAAATCAACTATAATATTATGAATGTTCACTTTTTTATTAGGGATACTAATGTATAATAAATCAATAGATAGTGAAATTTACCCTTTTTCAAGTTAATTTAACTATGTAATGATTTATTATGCATTAGTAGGCCAGATAATATACATTGTGAACATTGTAATATAGTTGTGTGAATAGAGTTGTTATGGCTCGAGCCGACAGCTTGAGCAGCGAATTCAGAGCTACGCGGCTCGATCTGCCGCTTGGGAATAATACCTAAAATACCTCTTTATATAGAGACTTTTACTCATTATTATACCTATTCATAACCACCTATTATCATACCTATTCTCCTAATAACTCAATACTCAATATAAATACTAAATAGGCTATACCTATTATCATACCTAATAACTAAATACTTGAGTAATAATAATTACCTAGTAACTTACCTACTATAAGATTTCTCAGTGAACTAATTATGTGGAATTTGGTTTTAAGCTAGGTGATAGATATATTTAAGTTTATTAGTTTAAATAGAAACAAAAGCTTATTAGCTATTTATTGATCCTGTCTGTCTCTTGACACGTAGCCCAGTCGTACCGCATTTCCCACTAGGCCCACTGGGCCCAGGCCTAGGGCGCAAAATTTTAAGAAGCGCACACACGAACGTGGATAAGATATGATCGGACAAGCAATCGAAAAGTTTTTGTGCAGCTAGCAGCAAATATTTATTTATCTACAAAAGAAAATATACTAGCTAAACTGCAAATATCCAACAAGCAGAAAAGTTGGACTTTGTTAGACCGAGCTTTCTAATGAAGCTCTAAAATATTATTGTTTATTGGGTATAGATTTACAATATAAATCTTAACGTAATGTAATTATCTCTTATTTTCATACTTTGTGAATGTTGTCTTTGTCTTAAGTTGTATTATTTTAGGGTTGGAATAAAAAAGTTACTAAAAAACTCACATTTTTTAAGTTACTCTACACACCATCCTTATAACTTTTGACAGTACAATATCATCGAGAATAATTAGCATGTTTTACTAAGTTGTTAGCCTATGTATGTATTTCTTAAATCTAAAACAGTTATGAGTGCATGGGGAAAGGGAGAGGGCGCTTTTTGGTAAGTAGGCCTAGGGGCGCTGAACTGCTAAATGCGGCACTGACGTAGCTTGATATTTCAAATAACAAACAATGAATGATCACTCTTGTGAGCTATTATTATTAATTAACTTGGCTTTTTTTTAATTGTCCAAGTTATTTTGATGCTAATTGTTGTCACGTTTCAATGCTTCTTGTTAGGTACACAAAAATGAAAATATTAAATAATTCATTGGATGATTTCAAATAGTACCTAATTCTCAAGTTTATCAATTGTTAGGCCAGGTCTGGCATAGGCCTACCACCCAAACATGAATGATCCATATAATTTCTAGAAGTAAATTTGAGCTCTTGTCAAATTATCACATCAAAAATGTAGTCTTCCCAAAAATAGAGCTTCCATACTACTCTGAATTCCATAGCTTAGTTATAATTGTCTCATTCAATGGAAATTTGAACAGGTTTGTTGGAAAGAGAAACATTGCAGCCTTTAGGAATCCCAGTAACTGTTTGCATGCAGGTCTTCAGTAGGCCTAGAGTGTCAACACGTTTTGTATGCACATCGCTCTGTCAAACTCAGACAATGTTCATTAAAGCTTGTATAAACACCATGCCCTGCATGGAAGTGTTCAGTAACAGACATCACATTGTGCAAAATATTTTGCAAATACGAAAATAGAATAAAAATTATAGAAGACAAATAGGCTACGTGTATAGTGTGTAAGAATTCTCTCTGGTAGCAAGATCGGAAATGTATGTTGGGGCTTCTATCAAGCACTACTCATCTGTAATTAAGAATTTTAATCTTGCAGTGATAATTCAATCATAATTCTTACCCGTAATAAATAAATTATACGATTCTACAATGCCAAAATGTGTTTTAACCCCTGTTTTTCGCGGTAATTAAGGAGGATGGTAAATATTTTGAAAGTTCCATGATGAACTTCTATATTGTTTCTGTATGATAATATAATGCTGGAAGTTTCCACAAAAACTTTGAACTTGAATGACCATGTTTTATATGGAACCTATATTGTGTTATGGAACTTGTTGTGAGCAAGTAAAGATAGATCTCAATGGAAAAAATATTATAAACGCATTATAGTCGGGGTTAGTTATTGAAACTTTGTTTTTCATTTCCCATAATATTATTAAATTATAATTTCAGAACTCAACAACTAGCTACTCTGGAAAGAAACCAGAACTTATAGTATTAAAAAACTTTCACCTAGAAAAAGGAAACTGAGCACTTTAAGGAACTAGAACTAAAACTTTTATTTCAAAATGATTGAATCTATATGGATCAAATTTTTTGTTTATGAGACCATTACGTCTTAATTCTACCATTTTCTTAATAATATGTTGTCCATTATTTTCTCTAAAAATTAGTGTTCAAGGAACTTCCAACCATAAGAATATAAACAAACTTGCCTCATCGAGAAAATAATATTTATGGAAATAAGTGGAGATGAGACAAAAATACATTGCATCAAATATTGCTCATACAATATTAATTATCATTTCTGGTAGCTCTATATTTTTTGTAGTTCATAGGCAGTATCCCGTGTAACACTTGGAAAGTATGATTGATTAATGGATGGCAATAATAATAATAATAATAATAATCTGGGATGATAGTAATGATGAAGGATAATAGCATATTCCACTGGCAGCTCGTGCCCACGAAACAGGTGAAGTGATGCGGGCAGTAAGTGGGCAGTAAAAGATACGACACTGTATTCTATTATTAGCTTCTATAGTCTCATAAATTATTATGGTTTTATATAATAATGAGAAGTGATAATTATTTTTTATTGTATTTCATAATATGAATCAGAAATTAATATTATTTTTTCATACATTTTATGACATGAGGAGTACTTGCTGCTGCCAAACTACCGCTTATGAATGCACTAGACACTATTAAGGAATAAATAATTATTCTTCACTTTTACGGTATTTTGGGCCATAACTTTATGAATATTTTTTAAACACTTGACAATATTTTTAGAATAATGGTATTATTGTTCTGTTCAAGACCCTGCTATAGTGCTATAATAGGACCTACTAGCTACTCTAATATCTTATGTATTTGGCTATCATATTCTGTGCTGATATCAAAGTTTTGATGGTATTTTCAGTCGAAGCCGGTGGCGTTTGCAGTGCGGACGAACGTATGTTACGACGGATCGGTAGATGATGACTCGCCGGTGCACGGCAGTGCAGTCTCATTCGACATTCGAGACTTTCTCCACATCAAGGTAATAAGAAAAATAATATTGTTAATTATAAAGATCAGAGTCAACTAAATTCAAATTCAAATTCTTTTTATTGTTGAAACATTCATAATACGGTAATGCATAACAAAAGTCAAAAATACAAAATTCATTTTTCAATAAAAATATGAAAATACAAAATATCATCCATAACACAAAGTCAGGATACATTAAATAATTACATATCGAACAATAATTCATTCCGTTTATGAGGACATTTTTCAACAAGATACAGTTTAACATTCTTTTTAAAACACTCAATATCATCAGTCTTAAGGCTATTAGGTTGACAGTTATAAAGCCTTAATTGTACCATACTCGATTAAACTATTTAAAGTATAAGAATAATTACATTGATTCAGTCTAAGTGAAGAGGCATTCCTTGTATAATGGTCATGGACAGAGTTATTCAGTGGCAAACTGGCCAAGTTTTTATTAATGTAAATTAAACATTCAAATGCATATAAATAGCACGAATTGTCAAAATTTTTAAACAGAGGTTTGCGTCTAGGTACACTAGCATTCTAGCAATAATTCTTACAGCTCGATTTTGCAGAACAAACAGTTTACCAACATTAGTATCATTTCCCCAAGCAGTAATACCATAAGTATATGTATAAATATATGTATATGTGCAAGATAAACAGTAGTTAAAACAGAAGAATTTACAATAAATTTCACAGATTAGCAGAAAAATACCTCTGGATAGCCTGCCTTGCAGCAAATTTATTTGGGATTCCCACTTGAGATTATTTTGGACTACAAGGCCTAAAAATTTTGTATAATTAGAATTAGAGTTTAAACCAAACACCTACATCTGAGTTTTTTCTTTGTTCAGACATAGTAAAGTTTGCTGCTGTCCAGTCATCAATTATTGAATTCACAATAAGTAAACTCGGAGAAAAATCACTCGTTAATGGTGATTTTAACGAGTAGTTTTCAAGACATTACAGTTAATTAATACATGTTCATGTTCGTTAAAATCAATTTTTTCCAAAGATAAAGCAGAAAGTTTTGAGATTATAGGCATTCGCGCTATTTTTATTGTATTTTATTAATAATCGATTAGCGTTATATGTATTAATTGATTGTAAGCTAACGGCATTAAATATATTAATATTTACTTGAATATTTGAATGGTTGGGTTGTAAAAATTTATTTATATTTCACCATTCTTAAAAATAAGTAAGCAAAAAAGAAAAGCTTGTTTTTTGGGAGATAGCTCTATAATTAGAATTTATTAGAAGTGCTTTTCAACGAAAAGCGCGTTTCCAGTTTAAAATTATCGATTGTGTACTGTCGATTTGACTCCACTATCGATTCTCATTTCTCAAAACCAAACAACAACGGCATGGTAAAACGCTAAAGGTACGACTTGGCTGGTGCGTAACGTAACGACCGTCGGTCGTGGTCGATCAGCTGTAGCCAATCACAGCTCTTCTTATTAAATCTCAAGGACAATACAAAAAAAAGACAAGAGCTGTGATTGGCTACAGCTGATCAACCACGGCCGACGGTCGTTACGTTCCGCACCAGCCAAATCCTAGCTTAAGCATGGTAAACGTTTGAGGTTAGGTTCTGCCTTTGGTGTTTGGTCCTGAATTTCAGAATTTGCATCAAATAAGTTACTGGATTATTTTATTTTATTGTAGGTTTATACTTTATAGATCATTTTAGTTTTGTCGTAGGGACATATTCATCAATCGTTACCGGTATTTTTCCAATTAAATAGAAGGTAATTGAAGGTAAATAGTGAAATTCTTTATCGGGTGTAAGTGTCGTTTACTGGTCCACCTCGCTAGAGTCAAAATTCTTGTTGAAATTATTATTATTATTAGCGTATGCCATATTTGGTGGGGAGTCGGAGTCCCAAAAGGAAGTTCCACCGGCAAAATAACCTCAATTATCCTGGATGGGAAATTGTGGTATTTTCTTGAAATGATCCACGGAGATTTAACTGTTTAGAAGTTTTTCCAATTTGAGAGAGTTCAAGACACACAAAAAGATCACCAAATCACTTTTGAAAAATATAAAATTTCGTAATATTTAGAAATTGATTCAGTTTGTTATTCTGATGACAAATTTTAAAAAAATTAGCCGTCGCTGTCCAGTAGTTTTCAAATAAATCAAGTTCAAAGTTTGGCCTGAAGGGGCACTTACAAATCTGATAACTCTCTTATTTGAAAAGTTCCAAAATTAATATTAACTGTAGTAACATTAGTAACATTAATTTGCCATTTTATAATGATACGAAAACAGAAGTGAACTGTTAAGTTCGACTCAAAATCATTCGAATTTATTTATTTGGTCTATAAAACATCAATACGAAAAGCATAACGTTATGCCACGTTTATACCGGAATGTTAATAACTTTTTTGAATAACATATTATTATATAAACTTATATAGGCCTGCTGTATAACTTATTGTATAAAAGTTATTAACAAATGTTATTAACATTCCGGTGTAAACGTGGCTTTAGAAAGCCAATTTTAGCCGATTATTGAAATATAGGCCTAGGATGTAAGTGTTGCTTACTGGCCAAGTTGAAAATATCGTTACAATCGATAACTAGCCAATCTTATTCTAATTGAATACGCCACTAAACCATTCCACTTTAACTCTTCAACTGTGTTGGTTTTGTTGCTGAAGCACTATTAGTAATTCTGACACTATTAGTATTAGTAATTCTGAAAAGTGTGAAGATACAAAAAAAAAATTGGTTTTAAGAATTGAACAAAAAACTGAGATGATATCTATAAAACCTCACAATATAAATTGGTGCAAAAGAGATCAGTAGAACAAACATTAAAATGATTTTAAAGTCATTTTTTGGATTTATTATTTTTAAACTTTTATCTTATCTTTTATAGAGTAGAATTCAAAAAGTTGTAGCCCTGCCTATCTTACTGATTTTACACATTAAAAATAGTAGTGTCACTACTGTCTTGATTTTTATATTTTCTCTATTAAATATTCAAGTGTAGGCTATAGCAAATGTTTAATAATGAACTAGGTATTTTTGAGTTCAAACCCCCAATGTTTAATTTGTTAATGATTTCTTCTGCATTCCAATGAAATTTTTGCTTGCAGGAAAAGTATGATAACAACTGGTGGATTGGCAGGCTGGTGAAGGAAGGGTGCGACGTTGGATTCATACCTTCTCCCGTCAAATTAGAGAACTTGCGACTGCAGCAGACACAGGCGCGCAACTCGAAACTGTACGCTTCTAAAGGATCGTCTTCTGGCAATCTAGGTGCGCTACCGAATGATGTCCTCTCTACATCAAAGAGCGCAAATTCTCGAGGCTCCACTCCCCCCACACCTGGTATACTCGACGCACTATTCCTACATGTTTGTTTGCTGTTCAATTATTGTTTTCGGTGTTCGTTTTGTTTTCTCTCTATATATCTTTGAAATCGTTCTGCCTTAATTTTATTTGCAAGCTGGCTTATTTCCCTTGCTTCTTATATCAGTTGGTCTATGTTATGTGGTGTTATTCCAACTCCGAAATGTCACCAATTCAACATCCTGACATAAAATCCCTATACTTTTGTCTGCCCATGTGCTCTCATCTAATAGATAGCTCAATAATGAGTTTCCAAAGTATATTAATTTTATTTCCGTCAAATAATATTGCTATTTCAATTTCCAATGCTCGATCTATGCCCAGGTATCCCGGAGAGATCACATCAATTACTACCAATAGGCTTCATAGCTTACTTACTCTATTCAACTAACTCAACTTATCCATCTCATGTAACTTATAATTGAGTTGAGGTGATTTACTGATCAATAATTGCTCTGTCAACATGAAAATGTTTTCAATTATGCTTCAAACAATTCTTAATAATGTTCGATTAAAACCTTAGTATGGCAAACCTTATGAAAAAAATCCGAAAACTTTAAATCATTATACAAGAAGTAATTTAATAATTGTTTTTCTGAATTCGTGACAGTCGAGACTTTTCTATAGTCGAGACCTAAATTCTATGAGTTAGAACTCTGATTTCTGAAAATAATGGTTAAAATTCATTCAGTCTATCGGCTTCCCATTCAGTTTTTGAATTTCAATCGCATGATATGGTTCTATTCTTATTAAAGTAAATAACTGAAATTCTTCTGTTTTTGTAGGAAATTGAAACAATTATTAATATTAAAATATTCTCCTGTAGAAAAGCTTTACGGAAATACTTGATTTCCAAAGCAAGTCTTCTACTGTAATTAAGCAATAAAATTAGGAATTAATCTTGCAATTACACTGTAATCTCTCCTAGGTTATTTGTGATAATCCAAAGTTTATTCTAATGATTAACAATAATCCACTTCTCTGTTCAACTCTTATCTAATAATCTTCACTAAGATCTCTTTAAATTTAATTAAATTTGAGTTTTAATTATTGATTTTTGCTTTCCCGATCCCCAGCACAAAGCTCCTTATGCTTGCTCGTTGCTCTACCTCTCCGTCATCTCCCCACCTCACCCACCTAATCTTCATTTCCTCATCCACAAGAAGCTCGTGTCAAATATTGTCTTTAACGTGTTGTTACTCATGTGCTCAGAACTAATCATTGGATTTTTAGTCAAACATTGTCATGTTTAGTGTGTTCATTTGGTATTCGGTTGAATTTTCTGTGAATGTTACTAATTTAATATGATGTTGGTAATATTAGTTTGTTGCCAAATTGAGATTATTCAATTATGCACGTCAACTTTCTTGGATTGACTCAAGGTGATTTTTTTCAATGTATGCACCAAAACACTATTTACAGCATTAATTATGAAACATGATTCAGGATCAAGTCATATCCGATCAGTGAGGTGCACCTAATTACAAATGTATTATTTAGAATCTATATGCCTAAGTTTGATGGAAAATAAATTCAACCTGCTAATGCAGTAATCAGTACTTCAAACTTGATGATACTCTTTCTTTAGAAGAAATCACTGATAAACTTTACACTTATTATTATATTGATAATTCGTTTGAAAAATAGCTGAAAAGTAATAGAAACTCATAAATCAATCAATTTATTCCACCCTTCTTCCCGAACTTAGGAGTGTTCGAACATATTTTTATTTTTCAAGCTTCAGTGTGTTACCATTGTTGTATTTATGTTTAATGAATGCTGCTTGCGTTTGCATGTGGGCTATGTGTTTCACCCTTTTTGTGAGTGGTTTTTTATTTCTTTGTGTTAAACGATAACAATTGATAACAATCTCTGATTTTGAAAAAACAATATTACATATATATTTTTGAAATTATTGTAATTAACTTCTGTAAAAGTCCGGGTGAAGAGTTTTGGAAACTTCTTCATAAGACTCATGCATGATAGTACAACAAAATGAGTAACTTTAAGAGGAAATAAATTATACTATTGAAGGTTCTCCACAGTTATTGAAATAGTGTTGTATTCAATATTGGATAGTATAGTAGGCTACTTTTCATTATAACGTTCACATTTTAAATGTTTTCATTGGTTTTAACGGAAAAATTGAATGCATGCGGTTGAGTTTGTAGGCTGTAGAAATTTATCTATCAAATACCAACACTGACAGCTCAGAAGTAAATTCAATTCAAGTGACAATAACCTGAATTTGGACATTTTCATCTAAATTTATTGGAATAGAAGAAGTTTTGGGCAAACGCCTGTTCTCTCATTCCTTTCATTGTATTATTGTAATCAAGTAAATAAATAAATAACTTATTTAGACAAGCCTAAATAATACCACGTTTACACCGGAATGTTAATAGCATTTGTTAATAACTTTTGTGAATAACGTATTATTATATAGACTAATATATTATATAAAAGTTATTAACATTCCGGTGTAAACGTGGTATAAGGGATTGAAATGATTCGGCTTCTCCTCCATGTGATGTCGAACTTCTTTCAGAACATGTATTGATAACTCTATATTCATATTATGTTAGTCACACATCTTAATTGTTTTTGTATGTGCTATAGGCATTTAATCGTCTGATAACTATAGCTAACCCCGATTTGAAATTAAAATTTGTAGGAGAGGATTCAGACTCGCTGGGTAATGCGAGACTTGCAGGTAAAACGACACTCACAACACCACCTGCCAAAGAGAAGAGAAAACCGTTCTTCAAGAAGCAGGAGACGACAACGCCCTACGATGTGGTGCCGTCTATGCGACCGGTCGTGTTGGTCGGGCCTTCGCTCAAGGGCTATGAGGTCACCGACATGATGCAGAAAGCCCTTTTCGACTTCCTCAAGCATCGTTTTGAAGGGAGGTCAGTAAAGCACTCACAGCACTACTGCTCTAAAAACCTTCTAAAGTGGCTGCTCAAAACAACTATCGAAGTGAAAAACAAGTATTGAAAAATGAAATGGGCATCGCTCTGGACGGAGGCCAGCGCACCTCTGTACTAAATCTCTTTACTGCTTCTCCCAAACTACTTATTTACTAAATTCCTTATAATAAAAATACTATTTTCTATTTCTCATTAACTTCTTATAATAAATTCTAAAAGGGCTGCTCCAAACAACAATGAAAGAAAAAATGAAAATATGAAATGAGCATTGCTTTGAAGGGAGGTCAGTGCACTACCGCTCTCTCTGATACTTTCTTTTTCTAAATGACTGTCAAAAGAACCATAACCCACATGGTTTTCCATGCTCCCTTTTGTGAGAAATGAGGTTATATGGCGAAGTGGAACTACCCCTGGGTCTCCCCACTATTAAAAGCCATACGCTGATTAAATAAATAGATAATATCTTCTGAATTTTAAAATGGCTGCTCCTAGCAACAATCAACAAACCCAGTCTCAAAAAATGAAAATATGGAATGATTGGTCCAATTTGATGAAACTTCGTTTTTCACTGTTCCTTCTAAATTACTTATTTACTAAATTATTTTAAATTCTAAAATGGCTACTCCAAACGTCAGTCGAAGCGAAACATAAGTATTGAAATATGAAAATTTGATGAAACTTCGGAGAGTAGGAAGTATAGACGTTAACTGCGTTGTATTGTTCAACTGCTATTCTCAATTAATCACATTTTTCCTGGATACAGAATCATGTTCTAAGGTTTTGACTTTTATTGTTTGTGTTTTTATCCAATCAGTTTGAATTTTCTCCAAAAAATGAATGGATGAATTATGTGTTGAACCAGTTCGATAATATCATAACCTCATTTGGACACTATTGTCTTTTCATCAAAATTTGGGAAAAGACGTTTTGGACTTTGTTGTTTGTGTTTTAACCCTTTATTGTAATTCATCTACAGAATAAATACAATAATAAAATGTATTTGGGAGAGAAATGAAGCAGACTTAGCCTAATTTTCCCTTCAGAGTTTTGTACAATAGATAAATAAAATAAATATGATTCCCGCTCAATAAAAAAGCGTGCTTTCAAAACGAGAAGTGGAAAAAATAATGGAGCCGTTCATACGATTGGATAAAACTCGGGTAACTTAAAGTATTAATGAAATTTTCAAAACTGCTCCACTTATTATCTCTATTTATTGTTTAAATTTGTAGAGATCCTCTTCTGAATTCTCCCTGAGATCCTTCTCTTCACTGATGGACAAGTGAAGCAAAAGTCTTGGAGTAATGAATGATGATGCTGCTAAATAGCATTCAATCCTCTTTCTTGGAGTAGTCCTAATCCTACATACTATAGGTTCATTCACAATAACCAGAGTTTCCGGAGAATACTCGGAAAATAGAATACTGAGTACTCTCACAATACCCAGATATCTCTAAAATTATGGCAATAATACAATTTTTCTCCTTCCCTCTATCATTAATGTAATTGATATAACTTATGAAATGTTGTTTCAGAATAATAATAACACGGGTAATGGCTGACATTTCGCTAGCCAAACGATCACTCCTAAACAATCCTTCCAAGCGCGCCATCATGGAGCGCTCCAATTCTCGATCCACGTGCCTAGCCGAAGTTCAAGCCGAAATTGAGAGGATATTCGAATTAGCCAGAACGTTACAGGTACGCTAATTTCACCACTTACAACTTCAGTAATACAGAAATAGTTTAAGTAATTATTATTGAACTATGTGAAGGAGGCAAAATGGGGGTTTACCTGTTATATCCAGGTGAAATAACAAATAATGAAATTATTCATTTATTTGGTACAAAGATTGTACAGTGATGAGATATATAATTATAGAGAAAGTGAGCTTTTGCATATTCCAATCCAAATATTCACAATCTATTTCAATAGTTTTTGAACAAAAATTAATTCTTGGATGTCTTATACTGTACTTGATCCGGAAAACACTTCCTTTCATCTTTCAATTGATTACTTCACATTGAACTGTGATTGTTGTAACTGCTGCTTTATACTCGTAGGCCATCTATTACTTAGGCTTAATATTTTTACATTTCGGTTTTATGCTTTAAAATTCCTGTAATATACTATGTATAAATTTATTGATATTGTTATTATTTTTGAGATTGTACCAAATATTTTATTGTAATCAAATGAGTTCAACTCAAAATATGATAATAGATAAATAAAAATAATAAATTAATATTATTTAGATTTTACTTAGTTGTAAGAATATAATTGAAGCGGATGGTTAAGTGTAAGAGAGGGCCGGGCCGGCTGCGTCCTAACTTCGCTCTCCCAAGTGAATAAAGACAGTAATTCTATTATTTTCTATTGGAGTGGAAAATAATCATAATTATGCTGTTGCCTCTTGGAAAGGAATTGAAAGAATACTATAAGGTAAATTATCACAACTTAGATATTACAAATATTGTTTTGAGTCAATAGAAGTAATATAGACGATCCTCAAAATCTCAACTTCTAAGGGTACCTAAAGAGTGCTGATTATTATTTTCACATCATTCGATTTTCTTACATTACTGTGATATTTCTCATTGAAAAATCGTTTTTTTATTATTACAATGTTACTATTGGCTCGTCTCATATGTATTAATCTTATAATTGTGAAATATTCAATTTGTTACAGTTGGTGGTATTAGACTGCGATACAATAAATCATCCATCACAACTAGCGAAGACCTCTTTAGCGCCGACTGTCGTTTATTTGAAAATATCCTCACCAAAAGTAAGACATCTCAACCTTCATTGTTGACAGTATGGATTTTTAGATCATTTACATTTCAATACACACTGTTCAGTAATGTACTGAGTGGGGAAATGAAGACATTTATCTATGTATCTCAGTTGATGGTTTTGTGATTGAAACATACATAAGACAATTTCAACCTAAATTGTTGACAATTTATATTTTTATCGTCAAAATTCTAATATAGTGTACTCACTGCTGATAGTTTCTTAGTTTGTAATTGAAAATTCACACAAAAAAATCAAAATCATCAAAGGCTTGCTATTTCATCCAAAAACTTGGTTTAAAGGCGAGATTAAGCAATACGTTGCTATAGAATTTTATAATCAGTGACTTATTGTAAAGAGATTGATCCAAATAGACTGTTGAGTCTCTGTAGCCGTATCTACAGTGAGTGATCAGTATCTACAAAGACTGAAATACAGTCTCTGTACATGTAACTATCTCACAAACTACCCAGTTTCTTATTCCAATTACATTTACATGTCAATTATATCTACATCATAATGAACTCACAACTTTTAATTAATAATATTTCAAATTCCATGAAAAGATAAGATGTTCATTTATAAGAGATCATAAGCTCCATTTATAGCTTTTTCGTTCATAATTTGTATTCATAGCTTTTCTCTATTCATTTATAAGGGTGCTGTAATGTCTTATTTTCATTATTTATACATTATCAGCAACCTTTGAAAACAGTTCATTCATATTGTATGGCTTTTGTTTGGGTGGGAAGACCACCTCGTCCACAATTTTTTTCTCGTAAAACTGTGGGGTGGAAATTGAAGTCTTTTTTATTCATTCATTGGCATGATAATACAAATTATAACATAATTATGAACTAGGGTAGAAAAACTAGACTGAGCCTTTACTATTTCTCCCTGAATTTTGATGAATGAGTAGTCATAAACAAGATTATGTGGTATCGCAGCACTTCTCACAATAATCTCCAGTCAGAATTGAAAATTTTGAATTTAGAGCAATAAGATGAGATCTTTTTCAAGAATTGTAGTCTTAATAGTAGATTATACTAATACAGACTATGACCTACCTAATTTTTCTTAGATGTAGTTTAGAGGTCTTTATCATTTTGAATCGCGTGTATTTGACTGGTAAGAATAAAGCTGTGTTGTGGGTAGGTATTTTTCCTCCTCTCTTTTCTTTCCAGCACACCCAACCATGAAACCTGTGTTTTTTTAATATGTCATTGTTTAATTCTTTTTGTTTTTGAAATTGTTTGTTATCAATTTTGTCTTTCATTTAACAAATTAAAATTGAAAATGCTGCAGGTATTACAGAGACTGATAAAATCGCGGGGCAAGTCGCAGTCGCGCAACCTGAATGTGCAGATGGTGGCCGCCGAGAAGCTGGCACAGTGTCCGCCCGAAATGTTCGACGTGATCCTCGACGAGAACCAGCTGGAGGACGCCTGCGAACACATCGCCGAGTACCTGGAGGCCTACTGGCGAGCCACGCACCCACCCGTCACCCCGCCGCCCCCCACGCCGCCTCCCGCCTCCTCTACGGCGCCGCCCCCCTCGCAGCACCGCACCCCCCATCATCCCCACCACTCCCATCCGCATTCGCCCCAAGACCATCCGCCCCAAGTCAGGCTCAACTCAACACCTCCAGGTAAGCACCCGACTAATGTACAAATCATAATGTATGGGGAATAAAAATTGAAAATCACAGGATCATTAGAGTACGTTCATATCGGTGCTGTGATAAGTGACACTAGATAACTTTGACACTAGATAAACGATCGTAGCACGGATACTAGAATATCATGTATATACATGAATACATGTATTTCAGTATTCGTGGATATCACCATCTACAACAGTAGTTGATAGAGAACAGAGTTACAAATTCACTCTAGTCAGCTGGTCCGGTAAGACTATGTGTAGATATCAACCATTGGAACGTACAAATATCAGACGAAACCGCCTTAATTTTTGTTGTGAGCTCTACACACGAACGCAATCCGGAGGTCTTTAGCTCTTGAGATATACTTTTTTCCTGAATCCAAGTTTAGAGAAGATGGATTGTAATAATTAAACACTAAATCAATCTAATGAAAATTCTCTAACAAAAAATTGAGAATAATATACTGTACATCACTCCTAAATATCAAATCTCGAATAAATGGAGGTATAAAATGAAATTTATCATACCATCAATTTTATGTAAACTAATGAACATTGACAAGTGAGTTACTTATAGAAATTTACCAGAAAAATATAATATTGCAAATGATGGCTTACTTAGAGAAATATATTCATTTTTTTATTCAAGAATTTCTATTGTTAATCTATTTTTCAATTATTTCATTTCGACAAGAAGATTCAATTCCAGGAATCTATTAGTATGCTAAGTACAATTACTAGGCTATGAACTTTTTTATGAGAATCCCAATGTTGAAAATACAGTTGTTAGTTCGAATTTATAAATTTTACCATTCAATCAATATTGGAAATTTATTGATTTTTCAAAAGAATGTGACCGTAGTTTACATTTGATATTATGCTATGAGATTTATTTGTTGTATGCCAATGTTTTTTAATCAGTAAGAATTGTATCATTTCACATATTTACCGAAATGTACAATAAAATCCTTCAATAATTATGTTCTATTGACAATACTTATTGTTATTTTAATAATATTATTACAGGCTAATATATACTTATATTACATTATATTATATTATATACATTTTTGGACTCCCAATTGGTTCTACACAGTCTAGTAGAAACTGTATCTGAGTAATATGAAACTTATTTACTTTTAATGAATATACCAGTGAAAAAGGAGATTTTCCTCACAGTTTATGAATTGATTCGCAAAGTAAATATAATTTTCTTCACAGGAGCTCACCCAGATGATTACGGTTACCCTCATGACTCTAGAGGTATGAAATTGGGAATCGAATCTTATTAAAAAACAATAGCCTATCTCGATGTTGCTTATAATCATTAATTTTCTTATTATATCAAGTTTTTTTGTTTAGTTGATGTTTATAGATTAGAAACAAATATTCTGTAATAAAAAGCAATAGTCTAAGAAGTATTTTCCATGTGAAGTATTGTAGACATTCAGATTGTATAGTCATAGTTTTTACTCATTCACAATCATAAGGAATATCTTTCATGTAAAATACAAGTTTAAAATATTTACTGTTTATAATTTAATATTTGTTCATTAAATATTTTAAAATAATACTTTTAATGCACCAAGTCATTAAATCAAATATTCAACTATCAATCAAACATTGATTGATTCTCATGAGTTCATAATCATCATTGTTACTTGTACCTGAACAAAATGAACTTGAAACATAGAAATTTTCACTCATAATATAAGTTGTAGTTCATCAATCGAGCATGAGTTATTGCCATTTTTGGAATCGATGCATGTTCTGTCCGTGTCTTGTAATTGTATCGTTTTGGAAACGTTCAAAAAGTTGATTCTCACGTTTTTGTAACATTGTGTCCACAGGAGCTCACCAAGATGAATATGGATACCCTCATGATTCAAGAGGTATGAGGCTAGATAGCCCATCTTATTGTAATGACAGTCTTGTCAGTTATTAGTTCAGAATAGCACTCTCCCAATTTTCTTCTCATATTTTTGTTCGTATCCATATTCCGTAACATTTCTCTCAATACTTTATTTTGGTGACTTGAACCGAACTATTTTCTTCCTCCAGAACAGATCATGTTTTTCTATAAACCTATTAGCACATTGACTTTTTTTATAGAAAGTTCATCTTTAACCTTTGAAGATTATTAGAAATCCTTTCCATATTATTCTCATTTATCACCCCCTAGAAATGTTCTAGCGTTTTGATTTAGTTTGAATGGGTCTCATCCTAGCTAGTCTGAACACTATATCACTTATTTTTTCACATGTATTGTAACTGTTTCTTGCGCACTTTCTTCGTGAATTCTCAGTAGAAATTTGACTATTTTACATGCTCAATGTGATATTGAATCTATATTTTTTGGGAAGTAGAATATCTCTTAGTGATACTTTTAAATTTATTAGATCTAGGGCTAGATTATTTTTATCGGTAAATATTATCTTTCTGCTATTGACAATGACATTGAATATGTAATTTTATTTTGAATATGAATTCGCAAAATTTTCGTATGAATAATTTATTTGTTTAATATAAATAATATTCATATATTTTTAAATGAATATCTATATGTCTATATGAATCAAAACAGCATATTCGCTGTTGCTCAGTTAATATTTGAACCACTATTTGTACGACCATTGTACCATTACAAGTACATATCATATTTATCGTATATTGAATATTTCTTTAAACAGAATAAGAATAGACCTAACCTGGATATCTCTCAAACTATGTGATTCTCAACAAGATAGCTATGGAATCGAGTGTAAGCTGAGAGTTTATCAATTTCACTCAAATTATATACAAACTAATGTAATCTGTATTCCAAGTTGGTACTTTATAAATAACAACTATCGGCCAGTTGCATGAGAATCCAATTTACTTCAGCATCCGTAAAATTACGTCATCTGAAGTATCAATTCACCGAAGCCCTTGTTGAGTAAAATGACGTGTCGTACTATCAACTCGATTGTTGTGAACCGGCGTATGAATTTGAAGTGTTTTGAATATTATGTTGTTCAATGATTAGTAAACACGATTCTTTCCACAGGAATGCTTCAAGATGAATATGGATATCCTATTGAACCTAGAGGTATGATGGTGTAGCAAAATTCTTGTAAAATCTTGATGTCGGAATGATGAATACACCCACTCTACCAATTTTCCTTAGAAACCTTCGAAACTCTAATTTACTTTTTTATTATTATTCCAAGTATTTATAAGTAGCTGCTTATTGTATAAAATTGTATTCAGTTTATTTGTCATTGTTCATGGTTGCTTTTTATTCAGTCATTAATTTATTTTACAATTTCTATCTGTATGCACTCTTACTTATCTTTCCAATCTCATTTTTCATTATTCATTATTGTTATTCTATCAATATTATTTATGTTTCTGACTTGCAAACAGTATTATTCTCTGCAATGCATGGTAATTGCACTGGCTAGTATAGAGGTATGCAAGGTTATTAGAAAGGTTGTCTCTAATAACCTTGGAGTGTATGTACAGTATATTATTTCGTCAATTCTACTTCTTGATATTAATTTCAGATTTCATATTAGCCTTATTATATTTTAGCTTTGATTAGATTAATATTAGAAGTAAATATTAGTAACTATATAAATATGCCATATTTGAACCATAGTTTAGATTATATTCTCTTCTTTTGTGTTGACTTGAGATGATTTCTTCAAAAACATTTCTCACTACTATATGGTCATGATCGAGCACTAAAGGAGAATACCATAAATATTTATAGTCTATATCATGTAAAATTACGATATAATGAATATATTTCTAGATAATTAAAATTTATCATAATATTTTAAGCATAGAAAGGGAACAATTAGTTCGTAATTATTGAAAAATATGGATTATGGCACTCGTATCCTTCCACACTCTCAAGTTTCCAATGGTATGGTGAAGTGACTGGAGTCATTTATTTTCTCTCAATGTTCTTCGTAAGACATATGCCTACTCCACTAAATAATTCACCTTGAAAATCGTATTGATTTTTAGAGAGGACTTGAATTACTGGAGTTTCTCAATAAGTTACCAGTGAATATTTTATTGACACCTTACAGCTACTCTACTCTTTGTGTTTGTCCACTTATTTTTCCAAAGTTGTGTTTGTCTACTTATTTATTTTTGTTTGATATTATTTTATTTGATACTATTTATTCCTTCGACCTGTTCTTAAATTTCCCTGTATGGGAGTATTATGATATTTATTTCTATATTATCTATTTGCAATAGTTGTATTGAAAATCTAATGTGTTTTTGTGGTACCCTCTCTCTAGAGTTGCTTATGAGACAGGGAGGTCAGGTTATATTGGCCTCAGCGTTGCTGCTGCAGGATCTAGCTCCCCCCGAGTTGCAAGCAATGTATGTAGAACAAAACCAACATGAATCGTGAATGTGAAATGCGAAATGTCCAAACCTTTGTTGACAACTTTCTTTGAATGTGACACTACAACTTTGATCCCGATTTGTCACCTTCTAACATTTTGTTTCTGTTTCTTTTCGATTTTCCTCTCTACTACCAAACTTGCTTTCTAACATGGATGTGGCGCACAGCCGCACAAGGCGTCATTCGGGGCCAGGGAACTGTCCAAATCAGTTGACCTCCTCATCATCGGACTTGCAACTAGCCCTCCTCTCCTCCTTACCCCCACCCCAGTCTCATTCATTACCAGTCAGTCCTATTTAACAATCAAATATCTCTGATCTTTATAAGCGTAAGTACTCTGTTTCGCATGACGTTTAGCTAGAATGGAAATAGATTAGAGCCTGGTTAGATAGATTGCAAAAACCAATACGACGGTTCTCCAATAGCCTAATGAATTAATAAAGACTTGACAAATCAAGCTACTTCATTAGCTGCTAGCGAAACTGCTGCTTCAAAGTAGCAAGGGTGACATATTCAGTAGCATCAAATACAAGCTATAGTCTGTCCAAGCAAAGAAGAACATTCTGGGAAAATGATTCCAGCTCGGACAATATTGGTTCAAAAATTATAAATTTGTTCTCAAATTGTAGAAAACATTCTGATCTACAACTTGAGACCAAATTTATAGTTTTTGAACCAATATTGACCAAGTTATTTTCCCATCTTGCCAGAATTTCTTCTTTGCTTGGACAGTCTATACTGCTAGAAGCTAGTGCCTTTTCAATACTTGCTATTCATTAGCAGCTTCTCCACTGACAAATAATAAAGTAGCTTGGTGTAACTCAGGCTTTAGGAGGAAATCACGTGGTCATCCTTTCCTTCCCACCTTTCTCCTTGTGTGTGTTTTTCTGTTGGGCCTGAAAATTGTTTCCACAATCTTGTTTGATTGAGCATTTTCAAATCAATTTTTTACTGAATGGTTATGATTGACAAGTGACTTTCGGAACAGAACTTCTTCGCGCTAGTTACTTCATATTAGGTCATTGTGAACAAATAAGAAGCCGATCATGGAGCCAATTACTTACAAACATTCATATCAATAATAGTATTCAAGTGTTTTAAAAAATTAGTCATGGATTTCAAATAGCTTTCCTTGATAAATTAATCGATAAAAAAGGTATGCTTCAAATTTATGGACCGTTAATTTTACAGAATTTCCAAGAAATAACCAATTATGAGTGTTTTCAAGTAGATTAGTGACTGTCAACAACGATACTTATTATTTTAATTTAGAGTGGTTTTTATGCGTAGTACACATAGATCATTGATTTATCGCTTCGGATGATATGTATTCAATCCTATAGGCACAGATAACACTGGATTATTAGTTTATGCTCTTAGTATGCAGCGGTAGTTTTAGAGCAAGCAGCTTTTGCATGCTGTCTTCTGTCTGTATAGTACATATGTTGAGTCTATTTTTCAAACTTTTATTATATTCAATCTCTATTATTCATGAAGCGTTTATTGTTACTGTTATTAATTATTACATTTGGAGACTTGTTAATTTTATGTGATTAGTAATATGACATATTAGTATATGTCATTGGTAATCAAGATAATAATACTTCGAGTATCATATTCTATAAATTTCAGAAATGTTATCTTTATTCATCAGAATAAACTAATTTTCAATGCTTTATTAATTGAATAATTATCATTACTACATTCAATACCTCTTCCTCCATGTAACGAATTTTAAACTGATTTCTTTGGTGTAGCATCTATGCTAGCATCTAGCATAAGTTATGTAGAATTTCTATGCTACATCAAAGAAATCAGTTTTAAATTCGTTACATGGAGGAAGAGATATTTGAATGTAGTAATGATAATTATTCAATTAATAGAATATTAAAAATCAGTTTATTCTGATGAAGCTCTTAAACATCTATGATATAAAGTCGAGTTGAGGAAAAATGTTTCAGTATTTTAAAAATATTTCATCTGATTTGTGGAGCTGATTGTAGAAGGAATATTTCCATTCCTCGTATCTATTGAAGCTGCTGGTTAGACTTTTTTCTCATGAGTAGATTCCCCTTAGACCTTCTGAATAGACACCAAAATAAAATTTCGTCAGTATTTCAATTTCGCCAGTATCTCAATTTCGTCAGTATTTCAGTTTCAGTAATAAAATAGCATTCATCTTCAGAAGATCATTACTTTATTATGTAGAATCAAAATTAGGTAACGTAAGTAACCGCCCAACGTTGTGGCGTCAGCTCTACCAGCTTCTACAAGTGTCATGTAAGCTGCAGGTTCAACTCAATGTGCAGATTTTTCAACTTCAAAGAGTTGATTAACAATTTCAAGAAGCGGACCTCTTCCATCTTGGCCAAAATATATTTATAATTTTTTTTTTAGGTTTATTATTCTACAAAATATTTTTCATTCAATTGTGGAGATGATATTGTAGTACAGTAGCTATTCATATTGGATAAAAGTACTAGAAATTTTCAACCCACAGATTCGTCGAAAATCGAGATAAAAGTTCTCTTTGAGCTTTACCAGAGATTTATTGATTGATTTTTTCTCCTTTGCCAGGTCTGAAATACCGTTAGCAAACCAAAAATACAGTATCATATACTCATAGAGATTGACAATAGTGTAACAACTGAAACCAGTATCTCGATTCTATTAAATCTGTGGCTTGAAAATTTCTACTCTTTCTATCCATTAGTTTTTGTGTTATATTGATTCCACATATTTCTTCTTTTTATTCAATCTAATGAAAGATTTTATCTTCTACCAATGCATTAGTAGAATAATGGATTTATATGCATTTATTGCATTTAATGCATTTATTTAGACCAATGGTGTAATATTGTAATAAAAATGTTTCTGAATATTTACTATTCTAGATGACAGTATTTGCCAATTTTAATGTAATAATGTTGTTGTTTAGGAGCATACCATCATCATCCGGCGCACCACAGTAGAGCGAGATCGAGAGCGATGGACCGCGACAGAGTGGACTACGAAGAGGACTACCAGAGCAGCAGCCCCCCGGGTGGCGGCGGCGGCCACGCGCACTACCACCCCGTGCCACCCTCGGGTTCCGGCCCATCCCGCGGCCCCCCCGGGCCTCCCTCGTCGCACCGCCCCCGCGACCCCGACGACTACCATTCCCCCCACCAGACGTCCTCGCGCAGAGCTCTCAATGCTATTTAATAGGAATGAATTTACTAGGTACAAATTACTCATACTTGCGATTGTCTGGTTACAATCTTCGTAGATAAGATGGATTTATGCTTGCAAAGTGACTAAAGTACTGCACCGATAATAAAATTAATACTAATTTGTATAAAACGAGTGTATTATATGAATTACGTTAGATTTTTGTAAGCAATTTTTACTATATAAATTTGAAAGTACAGTAACATGTTTCTAAATTTATAAAGTAAAAATCATTTGTATTCCATAAAATAGTCGCTATGAATTGTTAATTATTCTTCTCTAACGTTAACTAAGTAACTTTAATGGTTTCAATAGGAGTTCCCATCAACACATAGTGTTGAATCATTCTCTTACTGAAAACTCAATAAATGTGTGTAGGGAGCAATTAAATAGGCACTGGGATTTATCACCGACAATTCAGTCAAATGTTTTTACTGGAAGGAAAATGTTTAAATTAACTCAATGGAGTGAAGGCCCTCCATGACAGAAGAGAGATTTTCCCAAAAAATATTTCCATTCATTCAAGGCCTACTTAGTTGTAGCTGTTATTTAATAAAGAATTACTCAAGAACAAAACAAGAAATACAATATAAATAGAAATAAATTTGTCCTATCATAAGTAGTGATCCTACCTATAAGTAGTGATCTGCAAAAAAATTGATAATTTCTAAAATTACATATAACTGATTTATGGAGAGAAGAGTAAATGATAATTCATATTTGTGCAAAAAATAAATAGACGTTTAAGTTCGTACAAAAAGTATAAAAATATATTTTCCAATTTCCTAATGAAGTGATATGAGATTTATCAATAATTATTGTGAATTATGGTATTTTTTGTAATAACCCAGCTTAAAATAATGACATGTTTGAAAATTGTATGTGAAAATCATTTTCATTTTGTCTTTCACTTACACTTACAGCCATCTCTTGTCATTTAAAGGTCAAGTACCGTAGCCTCAAATAGTTTCAAAAAATTATTTCCAACTTTTAAACACATGCCCTATTTGAATAATTAGAAAAATATTGTAGCTTTAATGATTACATTCATAAAAATATGCCTAACGCAAATAAATACTCTGGTAATGTTGATTGAAAGCATCTCCGTAAAATATTGAAAATGAGATATTCATCCCTCCTACTCATGAATGAGCTTTTCTGAAATTCTACTTTTGCTGTCAACTTTGAAAGATTAATAGATTACAGTGTGGAATAATTAGTAGATGAATATTTTTACACTAATATTTTAGTTCAATATTAGGTAATTTTAATCAGTTTGTGTTATTTTAAAAAGAAAATACTAGTATTTGAGTTTTGCTGTAAACTAATTACAATATTATTCAGTATTACGAACTGAATAATATTTTATTACACCATCGCTATAATAATTGAAAAAATGTAAACCATGTTTGATACTGAATCCCATAGAATCGTTCGAATCAATTTATTCCCGCAGGTTCGTTATTAATTTGAATATTTCACATTTGCACAATTTTTTTTAGAATATCACCCTCATTTTTGCGTATTTTTGAACAACAAAGTGAAACACCAATATATTCGACTGTATCTACTTACATATTAATTGATAGATAGAAACAAATCGATCGTTACCAAAAAATAACTTGAACTTTCTCGCCTTAAAGTTTGTCTCTTGGATAGGAGATGTTTGGTATTGGATTATCATTCAGAAATGTCTTTGGTTCTGCATTTCACGCAAAATTGTTTCTGAATAACAAGATAGTTATTATTTATTTATTTTTGCTAGTTGTTGTTCTATAAATTTCATTGATTTATTCCATCATTAAAATTAAAATTCTATGAAAACTCGAATTTTATACTAGGCTTATAGATAGATTTGTTATTTAGATTTGATCATGTTTAGGTATTCCACAATCTACCACAGATACCTCTGACAACGGTTTCACAATCAATAATCAATTCCATCGCATGTTTTAACTGCAAATTGAAGAATAATTATTGTTGTTTAGTAAATCATTAACACGTTTTTTTTGTATCTCAGCTTTCGAAAAAAGTGCTATAAATTGAAATGAATTTTCCATCAATGCACAACACTTTCTAATTTTTATCTGTAGATTTCTCATTCAATAAAACTAGTATCTTATTCGCTATGATTATTATTCTTATTCGGCTTCAAAAATAGAAAAGTATTTGAAACATTTTCCCATATAATCTTAGTTTTATAATTCTTCTAGACTTATTATTGTATCTTTGCTAGAATAGCGCAGCTTCATTGAATTTCAATAAGGTTGTAGTTTTATTACATGATTTATTCTAAAAGAATATATTCTTGAATGACTTTTTTCTCTCCCATCATGAGATTAATACTACTTTTTATAACTTTAAAAAAGAACTTTTCATCATATGAAACATACCGGGATACAATATTACGTCTGCAATTCTTGTAGATGCTTCAATAAAATAATTTTCACAAAAATATTTAGTAGACTGCGCGTCATTTCGCCATTTTTCCTGATAGATAGCATTCACTCCATTGTAAAAAACACCATTTCAATTAATCTGAATCGCACTTTCAAATTTCACATAACATATTCCTATCCAATTTGTTTTCCCTCAAGTCTACCGTACTCAAATAATAATTATATAGCTTTGCCAATAGTTTCATTTTAAAGAAAACATGACTTTTGTAGTTCCATTGAATAATATTTTCGCACGTAAATAATAACTTAATTTGAGGATAAGGCTATGCTTGACTCAATGTAATTGACTTTTAAGTCGTGTATGGTAGAGTAAATAATATTGTATGAGATTGATACTACTTTTGATAAACTCTGGTTTATCATAGGATGATATCAAATTGGCTGATATCTATCAAATCAAATTAAAAATTTTTTAGCTTTTTAATTTACTATACTAACCAGTGTATTGAATTTTGGCTCCAAATGATTTCCACTTTTAATTTCGTTTTATGGAATACTGAAATCATAAGAAACGTGCCTGAGAGTTTACTATAGAAAAATGGAGATTTTAGCTGAAATTTCCTCCACAAAATGAGCTTACAAACAAATTTTTGGCAACTACCACTCTAAAATTATTCTACTATTATAAGAATTATAACTAATTGAGATATGATTGTTGACCGTCTAATTTTCTATATACCTATATGTACTATATTTTTATCAATTTCAGTTGAATTAATTTCTCGTTAATTTCACTAAAATATTTGAATTATTTTTAAGTATTATTTTTCTATCTTCTTCATCCGCATACTTTACTGGCCCTACTTCAGAAATTGAAATCTATAGCCTATAAATTATTAAGGTACTATATTGGTTATTGTGATAATATTAATCTCTATAGAAAACGTCCACTGGTTTTGCTCTAATATCTTCTGTTATGATGGTAATCCAGATCTAAAAACATGTTTTTTAAAATTATTCCAGAGTTTTTATTATAATAATGCTTCCTTGATAATTGTTATAGACTGCATCAATATTTGTTGTCTTTGTTTATTGTATTGTTGGTGCGGTGTAGGACGGAATAGATTTATTTTTATTTGCACTCAACGTTTGAACACTATCAAATGATTCAATATTTTCATTGATATTATAAGATATAGATAGGCTATCATTGAATAATAACTGATTGTTCTAATTTCTGAATAATCAAAAAGTCATTACTGCATGATGAAAAAATATTTTGTGGCAAAACAAATTTCTCTTCAGAATATTTTTTCTATGCATCTTCTTCGCAGCCCTTAATTCTCATTAAACTTTCCAATTCTCAGAAAAAATAACTCATATATCTGATATTCTCAGAAATATCCTAATAACAGTCACAAAAATTAATTAATCTAGATTAAATAACATAATCGTTTGAAAACTAATAAATTTTGTGAAAAATATTAATTGTTATTATTTTCATAGTTGATGTTTGAATGTTGGTTTAACTTATCTCTTTGGAGAACCCATTAGTAATAGTGGAATGATATTGTATTAGTTTGGTGTATAGAACTATGAAAACTTAGCAGTAGAGATTTCGGGCTGCTAAATTCATGAACTGGATATTATGTACCACTCCATATCATGTTTGTTGTCCCAAATAGTACATTTAGCCCAAATCTGAACAAACCCGTTATAGATGTTAGGAAGAGGTGGTTTTTCTTTCATTTAAATGATAATATTTTATTGTTTCCATGATAGCGAGCATAACAAGTTGTTGTAACGTGTTATTATTAAGAGTATATGCTGGAGTTTACAGGTGTGAAAAATATTTATTGTCATTGCTGTAAATTATCCGTTACCATCCTTGTGAACTGTTGTTACTTTTAGGAAATCACATAAAAACTATCCAAACTGGGTCAGGTCGGTATGTACTGTACTAATTCTTGATAGTAATTGCTGTAAAATATTCTTGTTCCAATCTGATGAAAAAACTTCTAACATTCTGCCAAGAAATACATGTTAAGAATCTATTGAATTGAAAAATATTTGTTTCATGAAAACATGGCATCGAATAATATTATTCATATTGTTTATAAGTGAATTATCTTATCGTACGTACCACAATTTGTTCCACCTATATGAGAAAAGGTTTGTTTTGATATTAGAGTTAATTTGAAAAAAGTTCAACTTAAACAATTGTAATAATTGACAAATTTAATCATTAGATATTTTCTTCATGCCTTATTCAGTGTAATGATACTAAAATATTATATAATGATAAAACAGCTTACATCATTAGAATAATGAGACTTTTAGGTACGGTAAGCATCAAACAAAAGCTGTGGTAATTTTATTGCTGACATGAAATGATAAATTCACAATATTGTACCTATGGAAAGTTTCGTAAATATTAATAAGTACTCACTAAATTGTATAAATTTGTAAAAACTCAATTTCATTACGTAAAAAATAAAAATAAAATACGACTGATGCATTTCTAAAAGCATCGTTTATAGAACCGCTTCAATCATGAAAAATATAGTTGAAATATTGGATTTTCAATCACTTTTCCTAATAATTCTATTTTAGACTATCATTATTATGGATAAGTACTGGATTCAGTGCTGTCAAGAAACCACCATTAAAACAATGATTCACATATATTTTGTACGAAGCCTCATTACCGTATTTATGTTTTACTATACCGTAACTAATCTAAATAGAAAATATTTTATTGTAATTAGAAATGAGTCAAAAGAAATTGATAACAGATAAAATAAATGCAGCATGGAGATTATGGAAGCATATGAGCCATTTTGAATTAGAATAATGATGTTAACATAATCTCAACAATATATTTCTCAATTTTATCTCAACATATCAAAGTCAATCTAAAACAAAACTCTAGGATCAAACTTTGATCGTTCTAAAAAAAATTATAAATTAATACTGGGCTCATATTTTTCTTTCATTTCGTTTTTGTAATCAATTCATTTCCTATGTCATTGAAATTAATATCCCTTGTTTTATGCGATGATCTTGCCATGTTCTGCTGTAAATATCCCATTCGGTTTTTCATCTTGATATTGGATATGACTTGAGCTTGAGATAACTGTGATGACTCAACTTGGCACAACATATCTGAAAAATATTGATTGTGTCCAATGGCTTATCTTCAGGATAAGCTTTTATATAGCTTACATTGTACTTATAATATTATATTTACTTAGTCAAGTGAATTATGATACAAGAATATCAAATACAGCCCAAACATTATTTTCCAAATAGAATCATTTTTTGTGGTGGTTATCTCGAAGAAAATGTAAACTATTCATTAAAATATCGAATAAATTTGACATTTTCTTTATAAATTCAACATTTATCAAACAAAGCTAGGGTTTTGATCTCTCTTGTGATGAATAACTATAGTTATGAATAATTACAATAGCTTTTTACCTCTGAGGAATTTAATTTATATACAGTACAGTTATCTATCTAAGAATAGAACAAAGATTTGTTGCAGGCTGTAAATACCGAACTGTATTGATAGTACCGTATCGAATTTTCAAAAATTCTTCTATGAAAATAATACTTGTATTATAGACTGTAACATACATTAATTCCGGTATATATAGATGAAACATAAAGGAATATAAAGAATATTGTATGGATGTGTACGGATGCTTTTCTGACGTGTATTGTAAATGACATGACAAAGTGAGACCAATACTTTTTGTACTATTAATTATAAGCTTCTAGGATTGAAAATATGACTTCAATTACGAAAAAATGGCGATTTAAAAATTTATTACACAGTCAAAAAAATTAAAATAGTCTTTTTCTTATTGTAACCTATCAACCTAACTTTCCTACATTATAGCGAACTATGAATAATTATCACCATATAGAGAAATCATCATGAGTACGGTATTAATTCTTCCGCAATTTAGTCTTATATCCAGTGTTATACCGTAGGCTATTGTTCATGTAGGAAGAGTCCTGACATCATAGAAAGAAAAAATTTTATAGCATTGAAATTTCCATTAACTTTATTGAGAGCAATTTATCATAACATATCCAATCAATTTGAATACTTATTTTGTACTACAATTCTGTAGGTAATATAAAATATTAGTATCACTTTAAATATTAGTCATCGTCTTTCGGAGGAGACGATAAGCTGTCGGTCCCGACTACCTCAAAGTAGTCGTCATCTATCATCCATATCATTACCCACGCACAAGCCTATGAGCTCCAGTTGGCCTTACCCTCATGACAAACAAACAAACAAACTTATGTATTAATATATCAGTTAACCCTTCAGACTACCATATTCGTCCTACAACAGTCTATTATTGTCCTTGACAACTGTTATAATGATTGACCAGTTGCGGATTTCGATCTGGATAGCCTAAAAAAAGTCAAATTCTATCACATAATATCATTGAGGGCCTGTAAAGCATTGTAAACTTCTAAGATATGTGTGCAAAGCGAGCCAATTGCTTTCACTCACTCAAGGTTTGAGCTTGCTTTACAATGTACAAACTTCATGACTAGAGGAATACAGAATATTATCATGAATAAGTATGAAATTTTTTCCCATCAATCATCAAAGGATTCGGACCCCGCTGGTGAGTGCCAAGTTCCCTCTCCACCACTGAAAGGAAATGATGAACTTATTTTCAACCGGCACAGCCCCCTGCCGAGCAAAATGTGTGTTTTGTATTAATTCAAAGACAGATTTTGATTATAAATTAATATTACTCCATGCTTGAACGATAAGTCCGTGTGCATGTAGGAATTTGATATGGATAATTACACAATACTGTATCACCTTCACAACTACTCAAATAGTGACATTGCCTATTGGTGACTGTATCAAATTCCTACATGCACACGGACCTATTGTTCAAGCATGGAGTACCGGTAATATTAATTTACATTCAAAATCTGTTTTTGAATTAAAATACAAAATTCCTTACTCAACGGCTTTATTAGTGTTTATAATTTATTGTGTAATGTATCAAATATTAAATAAATTTATTTGAAATTGGATAATAAAAATACAAGATATTGTCAAACTACAGATTCATTAGAGAATCGAGATACAGGTTCCGGTTACCTTTATCAGTCCTTATGAACTCTCAGGAGATTACAGGGAATTACATCGGATTATTGAACTTTGAGTAGATAACGACCAAGAAAGTAAGCAAAGAGGATTCTAGTATTTCAAGAGAGTTCTAATTCTATGATGTAAGTTTCAACAGGTACGGTAAGTTATAATCTGTCCAAGCAAAGAGGACATTTTGGCAAGATAGGAAAAGGACTCCAGCTCGGTAAAAAATGAAAAGCTTAGTCTCGATTATCGATCAGAATGTTTTCAACAATGTGAGACCAAATTTTTCAAGCAATATTGATCGAGCTAGAGTCATTTTCCCATCTTACCAATGTCTACTTTTTTTTAGTAGCCTAAATCTGTTTTAAGCCTCTGCAATGAGAGTAAAAAATAAATGAATCGCATATTATGGCTCACTTGAGTTAGAAAATGATAGACTATGGAAGCTTGTAAATGACAAAAATATAGGATTTAATAAGCTCACGGTACTTTACATTTTGCTGTATCTACATCGAATGGTGGAGTTTAGGCATATAAATGTCCATTATCTTGGAGAGGGATGTTCAAGTCATCTCTCCCATTAAAACTCAACCATGGGCTGAAATTTTTCTGACCTATTCTACTACTAAGAAATATTAAACTGTAAATTTAATACTGAAAAATAATTATAACTACAGTCCATTCACGATCACTTGAGACGAAATAAACAACCTTTTGCGTGTGTGTGCGTGGAATGGTAGATCTTCTTCTATGCGAAACAGTCAGGTGCAGTCGAACAGCTGACTCTTGTCTGGAGCTGTAATTGGATACAGTCCGACTTGTCTCTTCTCAAGACTGTTGTCTTGAGCTGTGATTGGCTACAGCTGTTGATCTGTGGTCGAACGTTTCACTTATTAGAAGAAGACCTTCCATTACACGTACACACACTCAAAAAGTTTGTTTATTCTGTCTCAAGTGATCGTGAATAGACTATAATAATTATTCTTATAATGAGAGGAATGATAATGATAATAATCTCAATATGATAGGAAATGATACAGAGATGTTGACCTTTGATCTTTTGCTCTAAGATCAAAGATCAATGATCAGAGATCATTTGATCAAATATCATCCCACATAGCACATGAACATATCAGATACATATTAGATATGTTCCATTGATACTTACAGTATGTATTGGATACGTAAATTTACGTATCTAGTACCTATCTGATATGTATCTCATACGTGAAAATGTCTGCTTTTGAGATACATATTATTTAGGTATTGATTATACATATCCGATATGTATCACCCTCATGTCTTGGATATACATCTAATATATAACTAACAAAAAAATAATTGCCAGAATACTTTGTTCATCAATGATATAAATATTATCAAATGATAATATTGATATTTGTAATTGTTGAAATAAAACCATAATAATCCAGTTAATCCCATTTGGAAAGACATAAAAAGATGCATAAGAAATATACTTAACCTCAAAATACTGAATGCAATCAATAGCCTACTTAATCAACTTTAGCATTGGATCAGATTTGAATCAATTGATAAATAAGACACAGATTTATATAACAAGTAATATATTATAATATTACATTCAAATGAACAATTTTCATCCTTTTAAAAGTCCTATTCTGGTTTTGTCTCCACAATCACATCAGCTTACATTTCATCACTTCTCACAACAGAAAATTTCAGTTCAGAAAGAGCACATGAGCAGAGGTGCAGTTACTAATGCATTGTGGGTAGGTTTAGCAGATATGTATCTGACATCTATTGGGAAGTATTGGGAAATATGTATCAATCCTGCCTCAAATAATATGTACCACATACGTTTGAGGTACATATTTTGTAATACATACTTTAAGGGTTACATTGATATGTACTTAATATGTATCGGATACTTTGTGTGCTATGTGGGATTTTATTGAAGATAGAAGATCAAATAAAAAAGATTAAAGATAAAAGATCAGAGATCATTTGATCAAAGATCATTTGATCAGATATCATTTGATCAGAGATCATTTAATCAAAGATCATTTGATTGAAGATAAAAGATCAAATAAAAAAGATAAAAGATCATTTGATCAAAGATCATTTGATCAAAGACATTTTATCAAAGATCAAAGAGCAATGATCAATGATGAATGATCAATGATAAAAGATCAAAGATGTGCCTACCCTATTCTTATTTATTCTTTTTCATTATTCAAATAAAGGATCATTTGATCAAAGAAAAAAGATGAAAGATCAGAGATCAAAGATTTGATCAGAGATAATTTGATCCATGATCAAAGAGCAATGATCAATGATAAAAGAGCAATGATCAAATATCAAAGATCAATGATAAGAGATCATTTGATCAAAGAAAAAAGATAAAAGATCAGAGATCAAACATTTGATCAGAAATAATTTGATCGAAGATCATTTGATCAAAGACATTTTATCAAAGATCAAAGAGCAATGATCAATGATCAAAGATGAATGATCAATGATAAAAGATCAAAGATGTGCCTACCCTATTCTTATTTATTCTTTTTCATTATCACCTCCATCATTGCTACCCTACTCTTATTTATTCTATTTTAATTTTTTTGTTTGTTGAATTCTGATAATTTTAGATTTTTTTAAAAATGTAATTTATGCGATTTGATTTTTCCCATCAAAAAAGCTCTTCGATATCTTAATAATATCGAAGAAATATTTAAACAAAAAATATCGATATTTATCAATATCGATAGTATGGAATATTTTTGGCCAGGCGTATGCTGGGACGCATTTGAGCACACGCACGCAAGCTAGCCAATCACAGCTCTTGTTGAGGACAAGACAAGAGCTGTGATTGACTGGCTTGCGTGCGTGTCCCTGTATGCGTCACAGCCAGCATATGCCTGGCAAATATTCAAGAATTAGTCAATTTTGTTTGGTTATGTGGTGTCTTCGTATGATGTGATTGTAGTTTTATATTGAAAATATAATATTAATAGTGTCGAAAACACTTGCGAGGCTGAGTAAATGCTTGTCAAGGTTGGTATGTTTCAAACTGTATTTATTTCATAGTTTAGTCATTAATCCTCTTACGGTAACCTACTCTACAAAAATTACCCAGTCCACCACGGTAGGCCCATCTCGAATTCATGTGTTTTTTTTCTGGCTTAAATCAATATATTAGATTAGGTGTATTCACTAAACTTACTTCTTAATTTGTTCTCTACTCACTTATCAATCCAAATTCGTCATAACTAGATTAATGCTTGACTATTGATTCACTGAAACCCATTGTGTTATCAGTTGAAATCCATTGTTAACTTATCAGACTGACTTATTTGGTCAAAATTATTTAGTTTGAGACTGGACCAGAAGGAAACAATCTTAGATTTCTGCAACAAGATAATTTTGAATCCCTTTTATGTGTTAGGCATATGCATACCTGTACTCCGGAATTACCCGGTCTAAAAAGCCCATCATTTATAGTCTGTCCAAGCAAAGAAGAGATTCTGGCAAGATGGGAAAATGATTCCAGCTCGGTCAATATAGTTTCAAAAATTATAAATTTGGTCTCAAACTATAGAGAAGAATCGTTTCTACAATTTGAAATCAAATTTATAATTTTTGAACCAATATTGACCAAGCTGAAGTTACTTTCCGATCTTGCCAGAATTTCTTCTTTTTCTTGAACAGACTATACCTGATCTCATTTCGATGTTACAAATGTAGACAAACGGCATGTCACAGATGTCATTCATATAACCTGCTCCACTATCACCATCGTACCTTATAGAAATATCCAGAAATATCGTACATGAGTCGTCTCGAACTTTGTATAACATAACATGTAACTTATGTAGGCGTAGATTAAGTAATTTAAAATATGTCTACTCAATGAGAATCATGGCCACAATCTATGAGAATCTATGACGTTCTCTAGTGACTGGTATGGACGTATGGTCAAATATACTTAGCATATGGCTTGGGTCATAGAGTCCCTCACCTACCATAGAAAGGACGGGTGAGTTGTGAGTTAGCTGATTACAGAAACACTTTCTTGTTCTACTCCTCTTTATGCAACATTATTAATCTAGGACTACTGTTTTAGAGTAGCATACTGCATACATGCGCTAGCGTGATTGTGAGTTGTGACGTCAATGCCCGTTTTCCTCTATGCGTAACGGTTCAACGGTCAGCCGCATTCAATCAGCTGTAGCTCTTGTCTTGTCCGTCCTTGAGCTTCAATAACAATAGCTGAGATCGACAGCGGCCGACAGTCGTACCGTTTCACATAGAGGAAAATCCACCTTAAAAGGTACGATTTCCTCTTTGCGGAACGTAACGACTGTCGTAATTCCGCATAGTACGGAATTAAACTATATGTTCCGCATAGAGGAAACCCCACCTTGACGTAACGGATAGATGAGCGTGTAATTTGCCCCATTCTAGGCCGTTTTCTCCGCATTTATGATCATAGTCGGATTGGAACGATGCATGACTGGTGGAGTCTGGGCTTTAATAATGTATTAATGATGCAGCCGAATGGTAACTTATAGACTATTTAATTGACGTTAATAAACTAGTATCAATGCAAGTCTATTTTGTTTTAAAAATCCCACTTTCAAGCATTGCAGACTAATCTTGAATTTACCTATCATTCTTTCAGGGTAGCCTATCGTAATTTGAAAACCATAGAGACATGTGGGCCGATACAGTATTGATACTGTTCATTTCTATATGCACAGCACTGCTTGGTGAAGGTAAGTGCGAACTGTGTTTCATGTCATGGATTAAGTGCAGTTTAATTAAGTGATTATGTTAATATATTCTGTAATTCTTGTAAGTTTGAAGGGAAGCTCATATAACTTACTTCAAAAGTCACTTATCTTGGAAATTATTGATATTATATTATGTGATCATAAATCGCCCACAGTATTCTATTTCAAAACTTTCTTTGGAAAAAGTACTCCATTCAGAAACTTAATGGTCATTGAGTCCTTATCACACCACAGACTCATATCATATTCCAATAAAACGTTATCTAACTTATAATCTGATATAACTTTTTGAAGTGTCAAATTCGTTTACTGTTTTCTTCAGTTCACCTAGCTTGTGGTATGATTGCCTAACAGGATATCTACATTCCTGGGCTCATGTTTGAAATAATAGCATCATATTTAAAGGAAAAGAGGCACTGCATACGCACCAACACTCAAAGTAACTTGAAATTCTCTCAAAATCACACTTCAGTAATAAATTGTGTTGATCTCATCAAACATTTCAACCAGTGATATAATAATTGTAGTGAAGTAGTGTGTCTCATCAACCACTTCAAACTGAGCTTAATCTGAGCAAGGATTTCAACTAAGTTATTGATTGCAATTTGCAATTCAATTCACGGCCAGAGAATCTAGTTGAACTCAAAATCTGTGAAAAAATGTAACCTGAAGCAACCAATGATACATAACCCACGATCGAATCTGATTTTTCAGCAAATAAACAATATTGATTTATAATGAGTCTAGTTGAGTTGCTTTTGGTTCGCATTTGGCTCAAAATTAATGTAATATTTATTGTTCTGTTGTAGGCCTGACATGGCTGATGGTTTATCGTACGGAAAAATACCAAAAATTGAAATCGGAAGTAGAACGTCAAAGTAAACGATGTAAGTTATAATTGAATTATTTCACGCATATGGCTCTGCTCAACGTTTGATCGACAACCTTCGTTTAGTCTGTCTAAGCAGAGAAGACATTCTGCCAAGATGACAAAATGACTCCAGCACGTTCAATATTGGCTCAAAAATGATGAATTTGATTTCAAATTGTAGATCAGAATATTTTCAAAAATTTGAGACCTAATTTATAGTTTTGAACCAATATTGACCTAGTTCCAGTCATTTTCCCATCTTGCCATCAGTGATAAAACTTTGTAATGAGCTACCACATGTAAAGGGATGAGTTTTTCATGTTGAGCTGGCTTACTGCTGATTTTGTTGAAATTTGTGATCCGTTGCACAAGTTCTTTTCATTCTATTCACATCATTCCATCTCCACTTTTGCTCCTCAAAATATAATGCTATTTGTGTTCTTGTAGGTCTATTTGAACTTCTAATCTAGAATTGAAAGTTCCTCACATCAGTGTAAAGCACTAAGAAACTTAAGTCTGCAAGTTAATAATAGACTTTAAATTTTAATCAATGAGTTTAATTACGTAAAAACGAACAGATTCCGAACACTATGTTTTTGCAAGAATGTTTTGAAACTTTCAAATAAATTTGAATTTTACTGAACACAAACATTGTTTTATTCGCTATTTTCTTAGAAATTTTAGCTGAAAACCAAATCATGTTTTATATTTTTTGCAATATCTAGAGGATTATCACCAAGTTACTAAGGAAATTATGTCCTTGTCTGTTTTTATTTTATTGGAAATAGTGATGTCAAACTACTTAATTAAATATCTATTTATCTATTGCAGTGGAGAAAAGAAAAGAGGCTCATGGAGATTCATTGGATAAACACCATAAGAAGAAGATTGAAAGAGAGGAAGAAAAATTGAAAAACAATAACAGGGATTTGTCCTTGGTGAAAATGAAATCTATGTTTGCCATTGGATTTGCGTTTACAGCGCTTCTCAGCATGTTCAACAGCATGTGAGTAACTGATCACCTAGTGAAAGACGTCAAGATATTCTATTAACTATCATGATTGGTCATTTATATTGATACTCTTGTTTTTGTTGATATATTCAATCCTTAAGCCTAGGCTCCAGTTAAGTTGACGAAGTCTTGTTCAATGCTCAGCTCTGTCAGGACAGTCTAAAAGCGGTCTGCGAGAAAGGTTTAGTTGATGTCGTTCTCACCTCTATTTGCTCTCGCAAACTGCTCGCCGACTGTCTTGACAAAGCTGATAAACATCACAGATCTTGTGATACATAGATTATTATGTATTAAAAATTATTTTTCAGCTTTCTACGAAGGTTACTGTTACTCTAGCTTGATCGTTCTGCCATAATTCCTAATTATTTAAGAAAGTTGTAGAAGACTTATCGGATCCTCATATAGGCCTACTCAATAAAGGCTATAAAATTCGATGAATTCAACTGATATCTGATATGTTTCAAAAATAGTTTTCCATTTTGTAGATTGCACAGACATAATATTGCCATCATGAAAACCATTAAATATTACCAGATAGACAAACATAATAATTATACCAGTTTACACATTGTCTGTGATACCCTTTGACGTGAAATGTAGGTTTTTTGATGAACAAATGGTCATCAGATAATCATCCTCTTACAATAGGAGTAGATCAATTTGGTCAACTTGCCGACGTCACCGCAATCGAACTACTAAGCAGTATTCTATCAACAAACCATTTGAAATACATCTTTCATCACCGGGGTACAAATTACATGGATTTTCTGAACATATCAGAGTCTCATCTAACAACTCATCAAACAAATATGGAAGAATTTCCCAAAGAATATAACGAGGATCCGAATCGAAAAGGCCTAATAAACAGTATGCTACAGCTTAGAAAACTTCTACAACAGCATGATACAAATAACTCCGAATCATTCAGAAATGTACTGTTTCAAATCTCTGGGATGGAAATCGACATATCATCAGAGCTCATTAAGGAAGTTGCTGCGAAAGATATTAATGTATATGATAACGAATTGAGGACATTTCTAATCCCTACAACTTCCAAATACAGAATAGGATTCTGTTTAACAGGCGGAGGATCATATGTTCCATTCAATAGACAAGCTAATACATTTTCAACAAAAGAAAAATATGTGTTGGTCAGTAGAGACAATAAGATTATGCTCAATAGGGAATTATTGGAGAAAATTAATAAAATTGATCCGGATGACTGCACTTTTGCGAAAATGAGATGCGTGGATGGAGTACCTGGAAGCGGCAAAACGCACTCAATTCTACAACAATACGTACCAGGTAAAGATCTTATACTGACTCAAACTAAGGCAAGATTAGAGGTCATAAGAGCGGCTATCAAACAATCTCATAGTATATTGCGCGACAACATATTATACACTGACCTCACTACAGTATCATCATTCATCGTAAATGGACCTCATAAAAAATTTAATCGTGTCTTCATCGATGAGCCACTTCATATGCACGCAGGTTTTGTTGGATACATCTCTAAATTGAGTCAAGCAAACGAGGTAATCTTGGTCGGCGATTCTAGGAGAAAATCAGCGGCGTCTATGACCTGGCATGATGCATCACTTCACATGGAGTCTCACACAGATAATACAATCACAAGAAGGTGTCCAATGGATGTCTGCTACATACTGTCAGATTTCTACAAGAATATACACACCACCAATAGAATTTCGAGATCAATTCAACCAACATTTAGTAACGGAGAATTTCAGTCACTGGAAAAAGGAACACTTATTCTGACCTTCACTGGAGAAGAGAAATGCGTTATAAGAGAGAGGTTAAGAAAATTTATTGGATCATTTGAATATACAATATTAACAATCGACGAAGCTCAAAGTCTATCAAATAGAAACGTTGTATTAGTAAGAATAGACACTAGACCTTTGGCAATATACAATAGTATCCAGCACATAATAGCAGCACTAAGTAGACACACGCATTCCTTTAGATACATTACGATAGGAGAGATGGACTTGATGTTTTCGATAACAAATAAGATTCAACAGGTCAAAGAAGAGAGCATAATAATAAAGCACGTAGACCATCTTAGATGTAAAATTAGTGAATGATGAACAATGATATTTTCAATATTGGTGAGGAATTAGAAGCTCTTCAAGAAGTAGATGATGTGAATGTGGATGTAGCGGAAAATTTAGTAATGCTACTGGAAGAATTCAATCTGAAAATTTTTTGTTTTAATATAAGAAGTATAAGAAGAAATTTCAACCAATTGATGGTACAGCTACAAGATATGTCATTGGAATTTGATATCATCATTCTTACGGAATGCTGGATAAAAAACGATTTTATTCCTCAGCACTTAGATGATTACGTCATATTCTGTTCTGAAAACAATCTCTTACAAAATGATGGAATTATCATCTATGCAAGAAAATGCCACAATGTTTCTTGTATAGAATTGAAAGTTAGACAGGCAAACGTTTCAAATATGAAATTGGTAAGTGAAAAATGTTATAATATCATTGCAATTTATAGATCTCCATCCCATCACGACATATCACTCTTTTTGTGTGATATGAGGAAAGAGCTAGACAAATTAAATCGTAAACAGATTATTTGTATTGGAGACATGAATATAAACACTCTCAATTACCATTCACATCAACAATTACAGGATTATTTGAATTTCTCAAGTGAATATGGTTTCAGACATTGTATTAAAAAAGCTACAAGGATTACTGAAGAAACATCCTCTTGCATAGACCATATTATGATTAATTTTGAGAAACAAGTTCTTCCAATCATATATGAATCATCAACCACAGATCATTTTAGTATAATTCTGGGTCTGAAAGAAATCAATACTTCGAATGTGCGCATTAATAATAGCAATTACAACAACAGCTGCAATACTCTTAGGAAATCTGTAAATTTACCTGGATTGAGGCAGCAACTTTCAACAGAAAACTGGAAAGACGTCGTCAACCTTCAAGACACCAACGAGTCGTATGAGAGGTTCATCAATATTTTAAAGAAATATATTGAAGAAAATACCAACTGTTACCACCAGCGGAAACGTCTGAAACCCATCAAGCCATGGATTACGAGGGGACTTGTATCAGCTATAAGGAGAAGAGATCTACTCAATAAAAGGAGGAAAATGCATCCCAATGACATTGCACTTGCTCAATACTACAGACAATATCGCAACACTTTAACAGCACTAATAAGAAATAAAAAAGAAGAATTTTACAGAACTAAATTAAATGGAGCATTGAATAATATGAAAAGAACCTGGCAACTGATAAGGGAAGCAACAGATACAGTTAACAGAAAGGATGACACAATAAGAGAGATAGTTGTTGATAACAGCATTGTAACAATGGAGAATAGTAAAGAACTCATTCTTGAAAAAGTTAATGAACATTTTGCCAATATTGGAGAAAATCTAGCCAATAACATTGCTGTTAAAGTTGAAAGATCAATTCACACTTTGGTAAGTGATTATAAACCAGCTAAAATTTCGCCAGCCTCGATGTATTTTCAGCCAGTTGCAGAACAGGAAATACTGGACATCATCAGCTCCCTTCGTGACGACAGTTCTCCAGGTCTAGACGACATCAACAATAGAACTCTGAAGGCTGTGAAAGCGTATATTGCAATACCACTGGCTGACATATTCAACAAGAGTCTCTCAAATGGAATCTTTCCAAATTTAATGAAAGAGGTTTGTGTCAGACCTTTACATAAAGGAGGCGATAAACTTGATCTGAACAACTATAGGCCGATAGCATTAGTCAACAACACATCAAAGATTCTAGAGAAAATAGTGAAAAAGCGTCTAGTTGATTTTCTTGAGTCGAAAAATTTGTTGTCATCCAATCAGTTTGGCTTCCGACAGAACAGGAGTACAGATGATGCGATTTTTGAGTTGACAAAAACTATTATTCACAGCTTAGATAATGGAATGAAGTGTCTGACAGTGTTCTTGGATCTTGCAAAGGCTTTTGATACAGTATCACATGGAATCCTACTGAAAAAACTTGAAGCTATTGGTGTGAGAGGTGTGGTTTTGGAGTGGTTCAAATCCTACCTTGATAATCGAAAGCAAAGAGTGCGAATAGGGAAAAATCTGAGTGCAGAGGAAGGTCTTCCTATAAAATTTGGCGTGCCACAGGGAACAGTTCTTGGTCCGATACTGTACCTCATCTTTGCCAATGAATTAAGCTCACTTGACACTGGTGGCAAGATAATTGCCTTTGCAGATGACACAGCAGTGATATTCCAAGGCAACAACTGGAATGATGCTTTCATATCAGCTGAATTAGGTATGGAAAATATTACATCCTGGCTCCACAATATTATCCTGACTCTCAATTCATCAAAAACGAAATTTCTGGCATTTTCACTGACGGACTCAAAAAAACCGGCAAGAAATACCATCAAGCTACACCACTGCAAAATTAATCGCATAAACTGCAATTGTCCAACAATAGATCGCACTGATAATATAAAATACTTGGGAGTAATAGTAGACGACTTACTTCGATGGGACAAACACATCATACAACAAACAACAAAACTCAGGAAACTGGTCCACAAATTCATTCAGCTCCGACAGATACTGAATCTGGATACATTGAAGATGATATACCACACATTAGTAGAATCAATAGAAAGGTATGGCATTCTGGCCTGGGGAGCAACTCATTTCTGTCATATGGATCCCATTTTCAAAGTACAGAAACTGATCCTCAGGATAATGGGACAGAAACATCCGCTCCACCCTACAGATACTCTATTTGCGGAGCTCCACCTACTAAGCATCAGACAAATTTACATCCACAGACTACTTACATTCACCAGAAAAAACCCGCAGTTATTTCTCAACATGGACCACAACCACAGTACACGCAGAAGGAATATCGATCTGGCTGTTCCCAGGATGGCAACGACAGCCGCCCAGAGGACAGTCACATATCTAGGACCGAAGCTTCATAACATACTTCCAATACATATTAAAGAAATAGTACCGGTTAACATTTTTAAAGCAAAAACAAAAAATTGGCTCATTGAAAATAGAATAAATTTTAGTGAAAACCTTATTGGAAATTAGAGTAGCATCGTTCAGGAAATAATTTCTTTTTTGTCCTTTATTACTAATCAAATGTAAAAATTAGTCCATAAATATTATTATATTAATCAATTATTTAAATTATTTTTATAACTCTAACGCCGTGTAAAGCAAAGTATTTGTGGTTTCCCAACACATATTTTATATAGTGGGGGCCACGAAAAAATATATCTTTTTTGCAATAAAATCTAAATTGTTACTTAAATTCACATCATGAAATCTTACCTGTATATTGTTAATTTCTTACTAATAAACTCCTCTGGAAGAATTGTTTTTCTTTCAGAGAAATTATTATTATATTATTATTTTTCAAATACTTATTTTTTCTCTGGGCTAACTTACTGTATTTATTAAAATGTTCAATTAATGAAAATCAAGGGTGCTAAAAAAGAGTGCTTTTTTCAAAGTATGCTTCAAAGCAACTGATGTTTTTGGGTGCTAATTGACTCATGATTCTTGCATTAATTGATTCTCATCACAGTAAAGCTAATTACAGTAGACCCTTAATAATTTGAATACATCTATTATTTGTATGTTATGTCTTTTCCCTTTCCGTTTCTCTTCTCTCCAACTCTCGTTATTTTCAAGTTCCTGTAATTTGAACAAATATGGTTATCCCCTGAATTTGAAATAAGTGAGGTTCTACTGTAAAAAATTCTCAAACCGTATAGATGATTATCAACTTATTTTCTGTTTTGACTTGAAATAGCCTTCAAAAGTCTATATTCAAAGAGAATATTTTATATTTTGTGAAGTTAAATTTATTTATTTAAGGAAGAATCAAGAATATTATTGTAGATGATCTAAGTCACTGATACCGTTTTATTATTTACGTTTGGTGCAAAATAAATATCCAATTATAATATAATTTTTTGCAGATTTGACGGTCGTATAGTTGCTCGTTTGCCGTTCGTTCCCATCTCTTGGCTTCAAGGACTTTCCCATCGTAATCTTCCTGGCGATGATCACACAGAATGTTCATTCATATTCCTGTACATTCTCTGCACAATGTCAATTAGACAGGTACAAGATGTAATTCTAATATTAACTACATTTTCAGTTATTGTAAACTTCATTGAAAAATTATGTATGTTTTTCAAACAAGTTTTTTATCTTTGTGATTAGAGAAAGTGCTCCATATTTTATAAAATCCCAATTTATAGTTTTATAATTTGATTGTATGAGCCATATAGTTCAATTATTTCTGGTCGAAACTTGACTTTAAATAGTAATTATAATTATAGTGATTACTATGGTAAATTTATGAATGATTTATAAGAAAAAATATAGTTCCAAGTCCCATATTGTATACTCCATGAGGTTAATACAGTGAGTGATTTCATAGTTCAATTGTTATTGAAATTTTTTAATAGTTATACTTCATAAAAAATATAATACAGTATCTAGGAAATGTATTTGATTTTTTAAAAATGCAAAATTGAGATTTGATATTGGACAATTCCAGTTGATAAGAATCATGAAAGTGTCATTTTAGTAATAATTCTTGTAATTTATAATATGATTTTATTATGGGGATTCTTTGCCAAGCATAATGTATACTATTCTTTGTATGTTAGTGGTTAAGCTTGATGGTGGACGTCAATAAGTTTCGACTGTTTTGGGTGCAATTTAATCCACCAAAAATGGAAAAATTATGGGTTTAATTTCTCATAAAGCCAGCTTTCATGTTCACAAAGCTGTCAATTATTTTCTAAGGTAACCTCTTGAGCTTTCGTTACTTTCTGTCGAAAATGTTCAATAATCTTCAGTAGAAGTTATAGACTTCAATACAGTATTTCTGAAATACTTATTTTCTCTTAGGGCTACTGTATTTGTTAAAACTTTAAATAATTAAAATCAAAGTACCCTTTTTTAAAATATTTTAATTTTACACTACATGTTTCGGCATGTTTCTACATGTTTTAGTATTTCTAAACTCTACTCTTCTCTCTAGTTGCGCATCAATAATTGAAACGAATGAGTTTTTTCAATAGGAATAATGTATCCAATTTATCAATAATTGGATTTTTTCTTTGTTTCAGAACATCCAGAAAATTTTGGGATTCGCACCGTCACGGACAGCCAGCAAACAAGGAGGTGGAATATTCGGACCTCCTCCTCAGCAATTCAAATGATTTCAAAAATGTCCAACAGGCTGTCATTTCATTGAAGCTGCTGAACAATTTTAAGATGCAGTTTATTAGATGCAATGAGATCTCTCTGTATGTATGTTCTAATTTATTGTCTGTGTGCTATTGTCTAGACAAATATTATTATAGGTTTACATCGTTGTAACTGGTTTTTTGTGTAATGAACTTTATTACCAATCTAATTCCGCTGCATCTTTATTATAATCAAGGAATTTATTAGAATTTGTCACAGAATCATACCATTTCTTGAAATATCTCATAATTATAGATTTTGAGTTCTAGTTGAATTAATTTTCATTCAACTCCGACAATAAGGGTTTCCATTTCGTCAGTAATAAAAGGAGTAGAGCCAAATCTTAATAATTATAAGACACAAAGGTACTATCAACAATCTATTACTGCTTTTGACTGGATGAAAAATACATTACAATATTATATACAATACTGTACTATTCACAGAATAAATTACAAATATAATATGAATATATTTAAAATTGATAAAACCCAATCAATCACAGAGGCATTATAATGGTTCTCTTCAAATTTGTCATATAATGAAAAGTCAACAAAGTTTTGTAATAGAAATTAATTCGAATCTCCTATCTAATAATTATTCTAATCTCCTAGGAGATTCGAATTGATTATTATTATTATAATGTTACAGCAGTTGGTGTACTACAATATCTAATAATTCTTCCATCAACAAAGTGTGGATTGATCATAGTGTTCAACAACACTATGGTTCTAACACTCCATGGTGCAGCTTCAACCATTTTTTATGGTTGATGCAGTAGCCTACGTTTCTGACCAAAGGTGCTGTTCAATATAAAGCTCAGGTGAAAATAATTCAAAATTAATGTTGAACTATTCCCAACAAGGGAATGAACGAGTTTATCATGTAGAAAGTGGAATTCAAGCGAGCTTTCAAATCTTGTTTCTCTCAGATTCTAATTTATTTAAAATGTCACTAATAATTTTAAAGAATAAGAATATTTCACTTCTTTTATTTGCTTCACTTCAGCCGTCCCAATAATAGTTAAAATCTTCTGATTAATGAATCAATAATAAATGGCAGCACGCTCTAAAATAAATTTACTTTATCACAACTAGTTTCGAACTATAAGTATTGATAGTCATAATCAAGTGAACCACAATCTTATGATTAATTATTGCTGCTTCACAGCTATTTGATACAAATATGCATATGGAAACGTGTCTATCCCAACTGATATATCAACGGTTATATAAAGAAATACACTTTAGAATCTGTGGTGCAGATACTTGTTGATACATTATTTCTCATAAGTGTTGCTTCCCTGGGAAGCATTCTCATACCCTTTAAAACTATACAGCCAAATCATTTGAAAAAAATATGTCAACTTTTTTCTGATGGTGATGCCCACCTGAGCTCTTAGGCTTTTGCGTAGGTAATGATAGGGATACTTGATGAGTTTACATTTTGATAAGGTCACCATCAAGTCATCAAAAGTTCAGGACCCATGTTCAATCTGAACCAGTATCATCACTATCCGAATAATTACTGAGCATCAATAAACTACTGGAACCGGCTTGGGCGACAGACGTTTTCTCAGTTGATGTTTCAGACGGAACTTCTTTGGAGGCAGTTGCTTGGGATTTGATTTTGACAAGGCCGCTCAAAGCACCTGGCTTCCGAGACATCAGGCCAACACTCTTTGACCATGAACTATCGTCTGCTGGTTTCAATGCTACGGGCTTCGTTGTGAGGAGGCTGCTAGCCTAGAAGAAAAAAGAAATCAGAATTCATGCATTTCATTCATTTATGTTAATGATCACAAATTGATAACAAACTTGAACAAAGTTATGAATTGTGAGTGAATAGAATATAGATTTCAAATTGGAATAATAAACAGCACTCTATTATTGAATTACCGTACTGTCAAACGAAAGATCTATAAGATCAGAGAGGTATACTCCAAAAATATGAGAGAGTAAAGCTTAGTATTCAGTTGAAGAATGATAATTTAGTGTTAACTCATCTTGATGCAGTAGAACTCGAATAATTTGAAAAGTATGTATTCTAGAAGACTAATTTCACCCTAGACAGCTGAAGTTCTTACATCGTGTAGGATTCATCATGACAGCATAAACATCATGCTGTATGCGGGAATTAATCAAGGTGATATATACTCGACCATTCATTCACTTAGACAATATTGTTTTACTGTCATATTAGCAAGTGTAAGAACTGGAACATGTTTCTACAATTATAATAATTTCACTCTGAACTAATTTACACGACTCTGCAGTCAAACATTTTTGAATATAAGATTAAATAAACTTCGGATGTTAATCCATTTTCAACACTGCCTTCTTCATTTCGTTGTCATTGATTGGTCTAGGAAGCATTGGTGTTGGCGGTACTATTTAAAATTTATTATGACGAATAGTTGGCGGTTTTGTTTGAATTTATTAGTGAGTCAAAAAGTCTATGGGATTTGAAGTTTAGATGTTCATTTAGGATGTTTTGGGGGTCGGTTTTTATTATTATTTATTTATTTATTCCTTGATAAAGCATTAGAATAATTCACAATGTAGAAATATAACAGCAAAATGAATCAATAACAAAAATGCAAATAAACATAAGGAACTACTTCCCCAAAAGAGCAAGCTCGAGCTTGGGGAAGGAGCAGCCGTACTTTGACTACTTACTTATTATTACCATATTATATATACATTACCTATATATTAACAACTGAAATCAAAACCTTTCAGTAAACAATATAAATCAGTTATGCTACAATAATCAATATATTTACATACGATATGTGTTAGATGCAACAAAAATTATTTATTATAATATTGTTTTCACATATTGCCTAGCCTAGTGTATAACATGATATAAAATGAGTAAAAAATGAAATCCATTCAACTGGAATAATTATCATACTAATGCATTCCAGAAATTCTCGGCACTATCCCAGCCATGAGAGTTAACCAGATACTTTTTCAAATGTAATACAAAGTTTTTATGGGCAAGTAAACCTCTCAAATTACTTGGGAGAGTATTAAAAAATAATGGTGACAAGTAGATAAAGCTACGCTGACCGGCCGCAGTCAATAATCTAGGCACAGTAACCAGACCTGACTCTTCCCGTCTTGTAATAGCACAATCCGTTCTATTGATGAAATGAAAAAGTGATCGCTTCTTATAATATAATATAATATGTTTCAAGTAGATCTGTCGGATCGGTAGAACTGAAAATTCCAAAAAGCCGATCTTGTTGAATACATCCTATTCTTTTTCAGTATAATTTTTAATATTGAATTTTGTATTGTTTTTACTGGTTTTAAGACATTTGTATATGCACCACCCCAACCCACAATACCATATTGGAGCAATGACTGTGCCAGCGCATAATACACTATCTTCATGACTTTAATAGGCAAAACAGAACGCAACTTCACAAATAAATAAATAAGTTTTCTAGATCGTGTAGTAAGCTGCGACAAATGCTCATCCCACTTTAAATGCTGATCAACCATTACTCCAAGATATCTAATACTGTTAACCTTCTCTATTTTATTACAATTGTCTGAACACCCTAAATCTACATGACTAAGACAATTTGGAGAATGCAAAACAAGAAACATATTAACTGGCTGATTTTGCATATTCAAGGAAAAAGAAATGTACTTTGTTTTGGTCAAATTCAGAGTCAGTTTTCTCCTATCAAGCCATTTTTTTACTTCTCCCAGTCCCCTAGCAGCTGAGTCATATGTACTAGCCCAGTTTTCTTCATGAAAAATTAAAACTGCATCATCTGCAAATGACAATATTTTTCCATTGACTAAATTGAGGTTACAAAAGTCATTAATATAGATCAGGAAGAGACAAGGTCCAATCACTGTTCCCTGCGGAATCCCCATTTTAACAAATTTATATTCACTAAGAGTGTTATTGAGTCTGACACACTGTTGCCTATTATACAAATAACTGCAAAACCATCCCAGTTCCACATCCCCTAGGCCAAGGCTACGAAGGCAATCAAGTAGACGATTATGGCAAACTGTATCAAAGGCTTTTGCAAGATCAAGAAAAATAGCTAATTGTCTCCTCCCTGTATCCAAGTTTAAGATTGTTTCTTGAACAAAAGCAGCAATTGCTTCCTGTGTTCCCATCCCCTCTCTAAAACCAAATTGATTTTTTGACAGAATATTATTCACTTCCAAAAATCTATGTAGCTGTCTCTTCACACATTTTTCAATTATTTTAGCCAGATTAGAAAGTAAACTTATGTGTTTATATATTTCATATTGTTCTAGAGTGTTGAGTTCTGATCCTTTTGTTTTTATGTGTATTATTTGCAAATTGTTGTTGATGTTTGTGTAGGTATGATTGTTTTCTATAAGGTGTAATGCATAGGTTGAATCTGGATTGGTGATGTGTTCTCTGTATCTTTTATTGAAGGATCTACCAGTCTGCCCTACATAATATTTTACAATTTGCAAATAATACACATAAAAACAAAAGGAACAGAACTCAACACTCTAGAACAATATGAAATATATAAACACATAAAAACCGACCCCCAAAACATCCTAAATGAACATCTAAACTTCAAATCCCATAGACTTTTTGACACACTAATAAATTCAAACAAAACCGCCAACTATTCGTCATAATAAATTTTAAATAGTACCGCCAACACCAATGCTTCCTAGACCAATCAATGACAACGAAATGAAGAAGGCAGTGTTGAAAATGGATTAACATCCGAAAGCGCTCCACATGTGAGTAGAAGTTTATTTAAACTTATATTCAAAAATGTTTGACTGCAGAGTCGTGTAAATTAGTTCAGAGTGAAATATTTACTAGCAGTTCGTGATGGAAAACAAAATAGATGAGAATTATAATAATTTATTTTCCGGTAAAGACTTCGGGTCTATAGTCGTCAACAGATCATTGGAATAACCAAGGACGACCAATTCTTCCGACACCACTCCCTGTTTCTCCCTCCGGTGATGCCGCTTCGTACTTAGGGGTAGCTAGTGAGAGAGTGTGCGTGAGAGAGAAGGAGTGATGTTTTGTTTGGGTGAGGGTGGACAACAGAGGCAACAGGGCTCAGCAATCCCGTGACCTTGGTTATTCCAATGATCTGTGGACGACTATAGTTAATTTCTGTTCTTGAATCCGGTTAATCAGTAGGTATTTATTATTTTCTCTGTGATAATCAAGCTTATAACTTTCTATTTTATGAACCCAATATATTTGCTTGATAGTAATCACACCAAGCTGATTAAATACATTGTTGAAGAAAGAGCATGGTTTACCTTCGGTAAAGGATCCGCTTTTGAAGTGGAGAGTGATGATGAATCAGATGTGGTCGATGTGCTGGATGGAGTGGATGATGATGATAATTTCATTGATTTAGCTGGAGGTGGCTCACAATCAGATGATTTATCGGTTGTTTTCTCCTCCTCAACATCTTCAATGATTTCTTCTTTGACCATCTTCTTTTCTTTGCCAAATACCGATCTGAAAAACAGTACATAGAGAAATTTAGTCTTACATGTCTCCAACTATTATTTGAAATACAGAAAACAAAAATGTACAAGATTTACTAGAAAATATATTTTGTTACAATTGTGACTTGATAGCAAGTATTTTAAGCAAAGATAATGATGATATTTACATGGTGAATGAAAGATGACGAAGATGTGAATACGAGTGAATGTTTTAATCATAACAATACTCACTTTATAAATCTTTCGTCATCTTCCTCTTGCATTTTCAAAATTTTCTCTTTAGCTTCTCGAGTGTCAAACTGAGAAAGCATTGCGTCAAAATTGATGCTCTGTTGTCTCCTGTTGAGGTCTTTCAACTCTTCAAGAGACTCCAACAGTTCCAACTCTTGTTTGGATTGTTGTGTTCTATTCTCTAAAAGCTGAAACAAAGACAATAAAAACTCAATAATATTTTTAAAACATACAACAGTCTATTTTATATATTTTAACATTTATCATAATTATATTTCAACATATCATATTTCTAATGATAACAATAGAATCTGTACTCTGCTCTCAAATTTCTATCAATTCGTATTCCCTATTGAACTAAAGCAAGGCGCACACTACAACAGACGGATGGAGAAAAAAATCCCTCCAGGTTATTAAATGTTGCAACGCACAGACGGAAAGACGAACAAGTATTATATAATTGTATTATATTATATAATTTATTTCGCATTTGTTAACCCATTAAAAAGAAGGGGGTCTAAAAAAGTCTATATTCTATTACAGAGAATATACAGTAGTTGAATATTGTTGACCCCCCCCCCCCTCTCAATCGACTAGGAGCTTTCAAGCAGAAGTTTTCTTTATTGAATAAAAGTGTCAAAATCCTAGTCAAAAAAGGATAGAGACAAAAGATTATAAACTTTCTAGAGTTCAATCAATTTATGATAAGGTATAATATACTGTATTGATAATATAATGTAGTACTGTATAATTAATAATGCATGTATGAATTGAATAGATTCCTTAAAGTGTGCTGTATGATTATTTATTAATTGATTTATACAGTAAATAATTTATTAATATGAGGTGTTCCAACACAGAATTTTCCACATTGATGAAAAAATGAGAGATTCTAATTAATTTAAAATTGATTCAATTGGATTTTTTTTAAATCTTCCAATAATTGATAAATGCTAACAAGTCGTGAAAATACCTTCATAGGATTGTTGGCTTCTTCTTCTTTCTTCTCATCCTCTTCTCTTTGAGCCTGTTCCTCGGCCAATTTCAATGCCATGAAATTTCTTGTTGCACCTGCTTCAATCTCATAATCCGTATTTTTTGGGTCAGTCTTGAAGGATATCTCTTGAAGGCATCTGGTGCACTGAAACACAATCAAAATCAAACATTGATTAAATTTGTTCAATATCCTATTAATTATAACTAAGTTGAAGGATATAAAGTCATTAATTTTAAATTGATTATGAAATTACAGTAGAATTGGTTGACAAATTTTGAAATTCAGCAACCGAATAAACTTGAATCTTGTAAAGATGAATCATGGAGAAGTTATTTTGACAAGATGGTGGCTACTTTATTGATTGTTTATTTTCAGCAAGCAAGTTTATGTGTTCTAGCTCTTTTACCTTACCCGTTCCGAATGAACACTACATTTATTCCATGGTACTTGACTGAATTTCAGAAGCAAAAAGTAATTTTGCATCAATTATTATATTAATAGAATTGTTCGGATTAAAATACCTTGATATAGAATCTGTAGATCCTAATTCCAAGATAATCTTCTCCTTCAACATCTTCTTTCCGGGCGTTGAACTTTTTTCCTTTGTATATGTATTCGCCACACGTTTGACATCTGTGAAAATAAATCATATTGGCTAAATTAGGCGAATAAATAGACAGTAAACAAGACAAGAATTATGAAAAATAAGTGAAGTACAGCTGAACGGGATTCATTAGCGTGACCTGTGGTCTTAAGAATCGCCGAAGCCAGAGAGTGGATTTCATTGGTAGGGGAAGCGCTTGACTTGGTTTGTTGCTTCCCTTTACAAGCAGAGCTGAGAGGCTAGTACTGCGCTGTCACCTCCCCTCTGGCGAATGGCCGTCCCACTCTCGCTCCTTTACCGCTTCTTTCGCGCATCTCACAGGCCATGCTAATTCTGCTAAGCTGTAATTGAATTCTGAAGAGAACGTTTAAGGCCTTGATAAGATCAAACTCACCCAAACCTCAAAAATTGTGTTCAAAAGGAAACAAGGCATAAAATAGCACATTTGAAAAATATACCGTATTTAGCCTCCTTTCAATTGCAGCTCATGAGAGAGATTTGGGTGAGTAGACCTATAACAATTTCTACGACCATTCAACATTTTCTATTTTTTCCATTTTCTACACATTCTTTCTATTCAATAAAAATATGCTACAAGGTTATGATATTAATTTATATGCCCTTAAAGTTGAAAAATTTAGATTTGTAGTATATTTTTCTTATTATGTCAATAATAAGTCACAAACTTCTAACTGGTTTCATTGAATCGTTCAGTGAATTCTACATAGGAAATTATAATTTTGATACCTCCATAAAGCCCCTTAAGTATCCCCACAAAAAATTTCGTTTTGATGAAAAATGTTTAATCTATCACCACTGTTATCTGTTTATCTCGGCGCATTTCTGTGGCTATATCCAATGAAACTTTATGAAAAAGTGGCTACATAATTTTTTTAGTGAAAGGTAGAGCCTATGTGGAAGGAAACAGCATGAGAAGTTTGGCAAATTTCTCCTGAAACACTCTGTATAACATATTGTACCAATATGAATATATAAATATATAAAAGTTCATACCTCTGTTGTCTGTTAGATTTTTTAGAACAAACTTTGATAGAAGAAAGATATCGCACTTACCTCATATTGAAAGGAGCCATCAAACGAACTGTATACTGTCTATTTCTAGGCAATTTCATGCGAGGGATCTTCGATGGATCGAAGTCCGGTGGATAGTATTTCTGTGAAATTTGCAAATAACATCATTTTATTGCTTAATTTATAGAAAAATTTCAAGAAAATTTATCCAAGGAAAATCATTTGGAATAGATAACGGATTGAGAATGAAAAGAGTTTGATATTTTAAAAAGTAATACTCAATTCTGAGATGTAGTGAGAGTGGGAGAGAAAAATAGATACTATAATTAACCGATTTCAGAGATCAGTGTTCTGATTCTGAATTAATCCGAACTGGAACTGTGAGATGTAGTGCATGGGGGTGGAAAATTTAAATAATGACTACAAAACTTTTCATAAATGGATACTGTTGCGTTGAAGACTTATTTCAAGACTTAATCTCCCGTTTCAAGATTTACAATAATAATGAATTGAATGGAATATACTCTCTTGTACTTAATTTCTTCTTTTTAATTCAGTGTGTAATTAAATACAGTACATCCAAGTTGGAAAAGAGACAGTCTGTTTTTATCCAATAAGTATGTTTTGTATTCTTTCAAATGAATAAATTATTGCTGCTCATATAAGTTTACTCTGGTAGAAAACATGTTTTTGTTATTTATTTATTCATCAATCTAATGACAAGCACACTTTGGCAAGAAAGAACAGGCATAGCCCTTGGTATTTCCAAAACAATTATATGTATTATTTCAATTTTTAAATATTATTAAATTTAAAATTAAAATAATAAAATTATGTTTGATTGTATATTTTATATTTAAACATTCTTTTAAACGGAAATACAATAACGAGTACATTACTCTTATAACAACACTCTGCTAATTGTCTAATGGAAAAATTTGAGCATTCCAAGCAAGTTGATGATATAAAGTATAAAAGAAGACAAGCGCTGTTGGAAATAATTCGATGTTTTTGCAATTTTATACACAAAGAAGAGAAGGCAGCATGTCTTGACAATCCGATAAGTGAACATGATTCGATGAAGACGCCTGGTAGCTACTGGCAATGAATCTTCCTTTTCTTTGAGAAGGAATTTTCTCACACCCAGCACATAATTGTTGATGTAGGCATCCCAATCGATGAGTGTCACATCGAATGGAAATTCAGCTCGGTCTTTTGGTGACATACTCAAGTTGAGAGATTGAACGTTGCAATCCAGTATGTGCCAATCGTTCAGCAGGAAAAACTCCAAACATTCCATTTTACTGGTCATCCTTTTGATTTGATCGGTGAGATACGGTCGCTTTCCTTTCAAACATAACACAGTATCCAAAACCAATGCGGGCAGCTTATTGAACAGCAGGTACCATAGGTTGTGTTTCATTTTACTCTTGTATAAAGTCAAGTTCGGGATCAAAAACAACTCTTTCGCTAGGGTGAAGCTTCATTGACTTGAGAGTATACGCTACAAATGATTCAAAGTTGATTGGGTTTAGTTGACTGGAGCAAAAGTTGTAGACAATTATTTCGTTTGGTCGTTTAGTTGCGACACGCCAAGCCGCACAAACAATAAGATTCACAACAAAATCAACAGGAACAACTTCAGCTCGTTTTGTTTCATCGCAGATGACAGAACGAGAGAGGCCTTGGCTGCACATGGCTATCAGTCGGTTGGGACCGTTGAAATTGTCCAACCAGCCAGGGAACGGCTCCTGCACTGAAGACAGTATTACCGACGGCCGAATTATAGCAGTCGGGATCCCCGTCGCATCCGTACGCAAAATATTCTCTGCCATAGCTTTGGTAAATGTGTAGGTGTTTGGATGTTTACCAAGCAGATGTGGAGTTATAACTTCCAACGTTTCACCATCCATCCATTGTGTGCATTTGATGATATTGTCAGGATCATACTTTGAAGGATACAGCATCTCGTTTATTACAAATCGATCACAGTTGCTAAACGCAGTAGACACATACACTAAGGCTTCCAAATTTTCCATTTCATGACACAGCTCCACCAAACGTTTTGTTCCCAACATATTTATTGATACTGAATTTTTCAATGTCTCATCGAATTTGATAGTGGCGGCCAAATGAAACACTATTGAGACTTGTTTTTTCAAATTGGTTAGATCGGATAGTCCTATGCCTAGTTGAGGTTTGGAAAGATCTCCTGACACAGCAACTATCTTTTCTCTGTATTTGCAGTCCCGCTTCTCCAAATAACTAAGGGCTGGTGATGACCACAGATTTGAAAGCCTACTTGACACACTGTCTGTATCCCGCCGATTTCGTAGGAGCAGGTAGATACGTTCTATTTGCGGACATGAAACTAGGAGTTTATGTAAAAGTACTTTACCTATAAACCCAGTACCTCCGGTAACGAATACGTAGCGTCCATTGTAAAAGTCTTTTGTTGAAGAATCATTATCTTTAGTATTCATGTTGGTATTGGATAATTTCACAATTCAAACACATATTCAATTCAATGAAAATAAATAAAACAGAAACTTCATCATTACTATCATTAAAAGGAACAACCTTATTTATTTGTACTCCTAATCAGATGATCTAGAAAATTGATGATAAAAATCAACCTATACAACTCAAAGCGCACAGATCTTACAATCTATTTACAAAAAGCAGCTGACTGTGAGGAGAGGATTTCAAGTTGATTTTTCTTTTGAAGATTTGAAGAGTTCTGTAGTTAAATCAATTCCTCATTTGTAATAGGAATTTCATGAAATGTCCCGATTAAACACTTTAAATGAGATAGTAACCAATATTGGCCAGAATCATCGTATTGACAAATTATACATTGAAATTACCGACTGCGAATTTTTGATGCGTACTTGACAAAATTGAATATTAGGCGTATCTATTTTGATTTTGAATCAGCTGACTATACCTTCTAGCATTCAGAAATTCTGATGATCCTCGATAAGACCAATGGCCAAAATAATATACGATGAATCGATAATTTCACTTTTGTAAAGTGATATAGCAACTTGATTAACCATAAACACTAATTAAATCTTTCTCAATTATGTAACATAGTTTTCTTCAATAGCCTACATGATTTCTTCACTCGCCATAAAGTACTCAAATCGCAAATAATGAATTTCATAGAAGAACTTTCAAGTGCTAACACATGAACAGTAAAAAAATCTTAAGGCCCGTATCGAAAGTGCGAGGCATGTGCCGCGAATGCCTCGCGGTGCGTTTAAACTGGTGCGACTGGAACGCAGTCGATCAGCTGTGGCCAATTACATCTCTTATTTTATCCTTTAAACTTAATAGCAAGAGATGTGATTGACCACAGCTGATCGACTGCGTTCCAGTCGCACCAGTATCAACACACCGCGAGGCATTCGCGGCACATGCCTCGCACTGTCGATACACGGCTTTAAAGTGGCCACAGAGAAAGTTCTTTTCCATCTGTGAAATCAGCCTCATAACCTTATTCATTGCATCGAATAATAGCCAAGAGATATTTCTATCAAGGGGGATTTTGGTATTAGTTAATATTATTAATAACTCAAGTTATATTGGTATTCACCATAACGGGCTATGCTTTATAAGTGTAATACATATTATGTCTTTTCATTCACTCGTATTTGACGCCATCGATTCCGTATTTTGGGTAAAGGAAGCCGTATGAAAAGGATAAGGTATAAAGGTACTTGAAAAAATAAAAAGGTCTTAGAGCTTGACATGCTCTGTAACATTCCTGAATTCTAGCTGTGCGGCTCTAGCGGTCTGTCTCGAGCCTTCAAAGCTCTAGTCTTTATAAAACTACATATACACAAACTTAATAAGAATGATCATTATATTATACCATATAATCTGCAAAGCTATAGGTAATTAGAGCTGCTACGAGCTCTAATTACTCTGAAGAGCTGCTAATTACTCTGCTACGGGTAATTGGAGCTGTGCAGAACTAGCCTAGCTGTCGCTTAGACATTTCTTTAGAATTAAAATGCTGCATTACATAATTGCCCTGATATCAACTGAAACAGTTTTTGTTCAAATTTCCATCAGATCAAATCACGACCGCAAACAACTAAAGGATCCTCCATACCACTGGCGGCTCGTGCCCACGAAACAGGTGAAGTGCTCTAAAGTAAAAGATAAGGGCAATTCACCTGTTTCGTGGGCACAAGTCGCCAGTGATTCATACAGGAATTGGACGCTTTCCAATGAATCAATTTGCTGGGAGCGTTCGGTCGAAAACGGCTATCGTTATCGTCTAAGTTTCTGATGAAATTCTAAAAGTTATTATTATGAGGACTGCTTTTAGCTAAGACAAAATGCTCAAAAGAGAAAGGGAAAATCCAAGAGGATAACTTACAGATACGGTACAAAAGTTCAGATTAAATTGAAATTTAATAACGTATCCTGGCACTCTTTAAGTGCATAATTTATCTAACATTATGGTTATAAAATTTATATTAGATTTTTGAAATTCTAATTTATGTAGGTGAATAGCCTAGCCAAATTAACAAATTCAAATGCCACTCTTCGTTAGATAGTGTTAAATTTAAATTCAATGAATAAACTTACGTTCAAAACTTTTCTTTCAGACATTTTCCTTGTTTAGTACAATAAATATGATATTTTAATCACTTTCTATACTTTTCAGATTAATACAAGAATTAACACAAGTTTACGTTTCTGAAAACATAACCTAAACAGTCAAACAGAACGGTCGAACGGAGCGGAACATTTCGGAGTCGAGTCTCGAAGACAGAATTCTGAGTATCGAGATATCTGTGATTGTCTCTCGATGGGTGTATGCCACAAACTCCAAGGATCATTAGCTCCAAAACCAACCCGCCATACAGTTTCACAAACTCCAAAACAAGATCGGGGCACGAACAAGAAGGATACAGTATATTATACTCGTTTGATACTGTATCAAGTACTGAAATGATACTGTATCATCAATTTAAACGATAAAGCCTTCTACAATGATACTAGTAAGCCCCATGGGCTGAAGAACTCGCGTGCGAACTCTCAAAGTCAACTTGTGGCTTTAATTATTTGAGAATATGAACCACAAATCATACTAACACGATACCTAGATTTATTTAATACTGAATGATTCCTTTTTGTGATGAATTATTAATAAGAAAAGATGTTTCTTCGGTATATTTTGATACATCATTATCCGCAACTCTTCTGCCACCAATGCACCAATACAAACGTAGGCCTACTTGTTCAAGACGACTTGACTGCAAAAATTCAGAGTAGACCTATCAACTGAAGAATTCTAATAAATTTACAAATATGGATGAAATAACTTTCCCTTATTTTTTCTGAAAACCATACATACTATTGAAACTTTGTGTAGAGTCTATCTATTATCAAGGTATGATGGAAAGTCTTGAAATAATAGAAGAATTACAGGAAAACTGAGGAGAGTTCGTTGTTTTGCCAATGATATGTTCTGTTTGTTTCAGCTCAAAGAACACCGTGATAGTACTTGAGTTAGTTCTTTTCGGAACACTCTGTAGTCATATTGATCGCCTCTTGTTTTAAATTTGTTCATTGTATTAAATTGAAAACAGCAGTTAAACCATTAACAAACTTTTTAGAGATTCGTTCAAGAATGGAATTTTTTGATAATTCAGTATTTCCATTCAGATAAATCAAATATATAAATTATTAGAAATCCCTTTAATAGCATTCTTCAAATCCCATAGAAAATCACGGCTGACTTATTATTAGTCTGACTAATCAAAGCATGGAAATCAAATGGAACAACAAACTTCTTTCAGCACGAATACTTCAAAAATAATTTGAATTTGCCGCCTTTTGTCAGCTGTTCAAATAAATAGACTCCTATCACATGTTTAAGCTTTGAGATCAATATTCATCATATGACTTCAATTCAACATGAAGGTATTTTTCATTTGATAACATTATTTTCATGATAGTTCTTTCAAATTTGCCACTAATAAATCAGCTGTTTTATTGGAATCAGATGGATTCTCCAAAAAATAATTTATTCAAATTCCATGACATTTTTTCTCCCAGCCGTGATTATTGTGTTGAAATATACGGGAGTATATATAGATATATTGTTGCTGAGAACTTATCCTTTTTCCTCCTGAAAAAGGATGAAGGAGTCGATCGATTTCACTGCCCAACGAACTTGACCTGTACAAAGGTTAGAAGAATATGTGTTCTGAATTTGAAGTTGATTAATTGAGGCGTTCAAAAGTTATTGTCGAACATACAAACAAACAAACAAACGAAAAACAGACGGACAACGACTTCGGTCTTGAGTCAAAAGTAAGAACTCGCTTTCGCTCGTTCAACAATCCAGTATTTCAGTGATTTTCCCAAAGTATTTAGTCTGGGTGCCAAATGCGAAAAAAGGGGGTAACCTTTTTTTGTGGTATGACGTTGATTTTTTGATCGATTATGATAGATTTTGATGAGTAGATTCCGAATCCGAGTGATACCAAGCTGTAAAAGCATTTTTTGTGATTCAAGATGGCGGCCAAAATTTCGGTTCCATTTCTAGTCTATCACGATTTCCGTCAGAACAAAGCGTCGGACGAGAAAAATCATTCCCATCTCTTTTTAGTAAATTAAATTTCCAAGAGAATGGTATCAGATTCATGTCTCTATCCTTATTAGGAACGGAGTTATGATTTTTCACAAAAGAGGCTAATTTTCAAGAAAAATGAGAATTTGAGTATTTTTAGATTTTGCTTGCTTAGATCTTCTGACGTATTCATTTGAATCGTGTAAATCAAAATCCCTCTAGGGATAATTTCGTCCTCTACAATTTGAGACCAAGTAGACCTCTCTATCTTGTATAGTTTTCGAACTAGGGCAGTAAAAAGATATCCTTGTATCTTAAAAAACCCTATTTATGGGAAAAATGGTCTCCAAAAAAATTATACGTGCTTGTATTGAAATTTTATTTGATAATAATTTATTCTAGATCAATTTCCAGCAGATAAGCTTCTTACCGACCTGAATTTTGGTTATGTTCAATAGTAGTAAGGACCCTTCAAGGATCTCAATCTAAGGATATCTCTAACTATTGTTAAAGTCATCGGATCTCAACAATTCATAGCTCATTCTTCTCAGCTCATCAAGGCGGTCTAAATTCATATATCATATGTTGAATTCGGTCAAAATTCATTACTGAGGCAAAATTGACTTTTTCATCATCAAGGCGGTCTAAAAATGGCTTTTTTTGCTTACAAATGACGAGTATATCTTCTGAACCCTTTGAGATAAAAAATTGAAATTATCAAGAAAATGTAGATAAATTCTTCCTCTACAATCTCCTATAAATAACTTTTTTGGCATCACGCATTCAAGATAGCTACATCGACTTAAAAACATACTGATATTCTATACATTCATTGTGTGAGTTTTGGGAACCGGTGCATTGTCCCACTGATCCACTGATCCATTGTCCCGCGTCCAATGGGAGCATTTTGACAGTAAATGTTCCAATGGATCAGTGATCGGCAGACGACAAATGTCTGTTCTGCCTCATATCTCGAGGCCGATCCACTGATCAGTGATCACTGATCACTTGGATCAAGGAGCTCTCATTGGTCGAGATCTGCGCATGCGCCGGATGAGTGTTCAGAGCGTCTGCTCATCATAGCATCGATATTATTATTATTTCAGCAGTCATTTGTCTGTGGTAGTTAGTAAATTAGTATACAGTATTTAATTTAGCTAGTTAGCTATTTTTGATTGATTTCAATCGTTTAATTCTATGCTCAAACTATTTATTTAGCCTACTTAAAAAATATGCCAATATTCTCAAAGTTAGCTATTTCACCCATCAATTCTCCTTGGATAATTTCATTCATGAAACTACGCGCCATGATCAATAGTGTATTTGAAAAAATCTGTAATAAACTTTCATAACAACTGTATTTAAATTACTGTAATAATCTAGAACTTTCTTCATAATGGATCTGATGGATATCAGATGAACCTCAAGTAGCCTAGTCAAGTACCGGTAGTATAGGACTAATGGAAAAAAGCAATTAGTGATATCGCTGATGTCACGAACAAAAACAGGAATTAAGATGGAATTGACCTGGCGTAGCCAACTTACAAAATATGGTTTCATCTGTTACAGTAAATATGAAAATTGGCTCGGTAGGCTATATTGATTTAAAGTTTTACTATTGCTTTTCTTTATCAAATTTATTTTGTAATTGAAATTATTATAATAGCCTACAATAGGTTTTCTACGTATACGCATTCAGTGCGGCATACTCTTTGTAAACTTATTAACTTACTTATGCGCGTTAGTTCATTTCCTACACAATTTAAAATTCGCGCCTAAGTTGTGAACCGAAAACATTCAAAACTGCGTCCAATGGAAACATGGTACATTGCACCAGTCACCTGACCTTGGTAGATTGTGACTTGTCACAATGGATCTGTTCCAGATCCATTGTTCCAAGCTCCCAGAACGAACACATTTTTCAATTGTTTGTCTGGTAATCAATGGTCTCCAAATCAAGTTTGTATATGTTGAAAAGGTTAACGAGAGAATTGAACGTGTAGAAAAAATCATTGCCTACAATTTGAGCCTAAAAACTTGTTTTTATCTTGTTTTTAAAAACTATCTAATATTAATATACAAAACCATTCAAGGGAAATGAAATGGAAAATAGTTTTAAACTTTTATTGGTCAGTACCAAAGTACTAAAGATTTTTCACCAGTGAAAATGTACAGACAACTTGAAACAAATATCACAGTTATTTTTAGTACATCATATTTACGTTCCAATATTTTCAGTGGAATCAATAGGTACTTGCAGTGAATTCCTGATTCAGGAAGCCTAATGTCGTACAATATTATTCTACTGTATCCAAAATTATTACCGGATCTTATAGTAGCAGTTAACGAATTTTAACCTATCTAGTGGTTTTTTGATAATGTGTAATAAAATAGTTACTTATGTTGAAGTTCAAAGGGAAATATCCCGATTGATTGAACCTAGCTAACTACAAATATTGCAAACATTCCAATTATTAATGAAGTTAAATGCATTACACAGCTCAAAATAAAAAAACAACAAAAATCAATAGGAATAGTGCAGAATAGATAGAATGATTATAAGCAAATGCAATCTAGGAAAAATTGATAAATAAATTATATGAACTGAGGTAAGTTATTGATAATTGAAAATTATATTATAATGACTGATGAATTAAAAAAATTATAGAAAGCGATTCATACACTTTAATTGCAAAATTTAAGCTGCTCAAATTCGAAATATCAATTTCTTCTTAGAATAAAAATGTTACATATGAACTTCAAATATCTATTGTTACACAGAAATGGAAGTACCAATAGAATAGCCTACAGGAAAATAAGAGCCTACAATCAAATGTTTATTTACAATTAGGAATAATAATTTATATGTATTGATACACAACTTCACACTTTTTCAAAATTGATGGATAAAATATAAATAAAAATCAAATACCTTTTTAAACTTTAAAAATGAAATAGATTAATGGTATATAGATTAACAAATAAATATTCCCATGACATAACAAAATTATGATAAAGAAATGATAATAACATTTTTAGCAGTAAAAAATGGATACAATCCCTAAATTATTCATAAAATAGTGTATAAACAGCAAGAAAAGCAAAAACGTAAGCAAAAATGTAATAGAAATGAAAGTAACAAGGAATATAATTATTTACAAGGAATATAATTATTTACAAGGAATATAACTAAAAGAGGATTGGGCTAAAGCTCCGAAACATGTTAGTGATAAAATAATCGTTTTAAGGTTTAAAACGGTATTTCATTTTTATTTATATTTCATCTATGATTAGGAATTATCATAATATTATATGATTGAAGGTGTTAATTATTAAAACTCCTCCACAGCTTTCCAACAAGAGAGTTACATTTCGGGCACTGCACAGGGAGCCTGTACTCGGGCATGTCAATTATGTTGCCATCAAGCCCGGTCACTTGATGGCAACGAAATTGATAAATGTACTTTTCGGTGCATAATATGCACTCCATGTGATGCCCACAAGGGGTAATCATTCTTGTTGACGCATTTTCAAAGCAGAAAACACAGTCTGGACTGTCGTTGTTTTTTGGCACGATTCCTTCTCCACGTTGGATGTCCAACTTCAGACGTTCCAATTGCCGATTCACGAAATCTTCGGTTGGAACGCCGAAGTAGGAAATAGGTATGCAGAATTTCACTGCATTCTGATACCCATCTAGCCGCTCGTCAACTAATCGACGCAAAACCATCTCTCTGTTTACGTATTCTAGAACGAGATCTCGCTCATCTGAAAAAGAATATTCTCAATGAAAGAGACATATTATAGTATCTACGTTTATAAATTAAACCTATTTTGTTAGTTCAGTTTTGAAAGTACCGTACGCTTTATTTTGTACGGCTATAATACTATATTATTCGGCTTGTGCTCATGCTTAATTTTCAGTCTATTCAATTGCTAAATTGCTCAATAACGGTAGTGTTATATTAGGCTACATTTTTTTTTTGCATGTTAACATTTTTGACCAAACGTAAGTGAGGTCTATGATTTTACACGGATTTTCTTTCGTTTTTCTGTCTGTGACACGATTATGGCCAATCACTTTATATTAGTTATAAGTTTATTGGTTATTAGATTATTAGTTATAATCCTTTATAAAGGAATATTCCTTTTCAACTGCGCGTCAATGTATATAGATTTTTTTATATTCAAGGACGAAAAAGGTAAAAAAAAGATACTCTATAAACACTATATCCATGTAAATATAGATGAAAAATGTGATAGAGTTTGCATTTTTTTGTGTAACTTATTATTGGCTTTGATGAGAGAAGTTTATTATGAACTTGGATATACAGCTGAGCTTTTCAGGTTGAAATAAAGGATTGGTGCGGCATGCAATGTTGATTTGCCTTCATTTAATTTTTTCTAAACGCCCAGTCGACAGGGATGATATTGTAAAGGGAAAAGAGAAGAATAAAGAAAGATGCTAATGAAAATTATTAGATTAAGTAGGAACACACCGACAAGGACCACTGGCGGATCGTGACCACGAAATTGGTGAAGTGTCTATAACTGTACTACAGCACTACACCTATTTCGTGGTCACGAGCTGCCAGTGACACGGACGGTCCACTCTAATCCCCGTTACACACACCACGATTTAAGGTTCAGTGTAAGAGAGGACCTGCGAGTCCTAACTTCATCTGTTATGAAAGACAAAAATAAATAAATTTTGAACACATGATGTGGCACTTTATATGTTTGCCAAGCTCCATCCAATCTAGTTGAATTCATGGAGTACCGTGACTGGAACAATAAACTACCTACTGTTTAATATTAAGAAATAAGTTCAGTAGGCTAATGGAAAATGTAGGAATTCAGCTTTCTCAACTATTCTACTGAATTATTATTACCTTCTACTTGAACAATTTCATCGTGCCGCATGGCTGGTGGATCGTTGTCTCCTTCATTGACATCTGCAAATGAAAAACGTTACCGTACGGTATGAGATTTTATGCTTTGTTGTTTTGTAATTTCTCGTTTTAATCATTCTTTTCCAATATCTAAAAAAATTGCACTGTTTACAATAGCTTTATGTGGTCGACTTTCAAAATACGTTATAACTTAGTACGGTTGTATTTTGTAAAGCAGAATAAAATGAACTCAACAAACACAAGATGTGTCTTAATTGCGCACATCACATTTTTGCCACGCTTCATTAAATCTAGTTGAATCAATAGGGATGGCTAAAACCTGACGTCCGAAAAATTAATGTGTGTGAAACAGGGGTATAAGTAGTGATGTGGGTCGGGTAAATACCCAGTGGGTAGGTAAATATAAATTGGGTATTTACCCGAGGCCCGGGTAACACTGGGTATTTATCATTTTTATTGAATTTAGAAAAGATTTAGTTGTCTTTTTGCATTCAAACGTCTTCAATGATAGTGGAATGATGACAAAATGCAAACAAAAATGTTTTATATAGTCACAAATAGCATTTAACTTCCGAGCATCATTGACATAAATACCCGGGTACTGGGTATTTATGATTTCATTTGTTCCTGTGTTGTTGAATCTTATTGAAATTTGACCTATTATCACTTTTCACTTGCAATCCATTTTCTAGGGAAAAATCATAATAAAACGAAATATTGATCGAAGCATGTTCACTATTTTTCTAATGTGGTGCTGCCATGATTTCATTGATAAAGATTGACTTCATTGACGATTTCACTGAGGAAGCATCACATTATGCCATTGATACGAGCGAATCTCTTTAAGGGTGGATGGTAGTGGAGATTTATCAATCTTTTGGAGCAGATAGCGCCGTTATTTATGGACAAAATTACAAGTTCTTTAAAAACATAAAACCGATTATTTACTCAGTTTTTTATTGACATTTCTTTTATGGTACCGTATAGTCTGTATAAGCAAAGAAGACATTCTGGCAAGATGAGAAATGACTCCAGCTCCAGAAATATTAGTTTAAAAATTATAAATTTGGTCTCAAATTATAGATCAGAATGTTTTCTACAATTTGAGACCAAATTTATAAATTTTAAACTAATATTTCTGGAGCTGGAGTCATTTTCTCATCTTGCCAGAATTTCTTCTTTGCAGACTATACTAAGTATTATTTAGGCTAAATATTTCCAAGAGAACAGAAACGACCTACTTCATCAGGAAAATATTTAGCGAAATTTTAACGTGAGGATATTATTGAAGAATCTTTTTCATGAAAAGTCTACATCTAGGATACCTGAAAAACATTTCTTACAATATAAAACCATACGTGCTCTACCCCAATCTATGCCAATAGGCCTCTCATTTCTAGAATGTTGATCAAATGAATTTAATTTTATTTCAAGTTAAATGTTTGAGTTTGATCCATTTTTATGCCCTTTATCAGCCTTAGAAAATATTTCAATATTATTTGTTTCCATCTACAGAATTTTAATTCATGATTCAATTAAAATTACAGACTTATTACAATTTCAAGTAGATACATGAAAATATGCATAAAACTTCCATAGGTTTTTCTTGAAACAAAAAATTCTCAAAAACATTTTCTAAGAGTTAATTTCTTATTTTTGTTTTTAAATAGCCTAAATATGCTTCACGAGATTTTCAAGTTTGTAGCTATTGGTTTTAATTGTCTTCTAATTTATTATTTTTATTTAGTAGCCTATAGTTTAGAGTAGAAATATATGCATAAAACTCCTGCATAGTTTTTCTAGTCTTATTTACCCAGTTTTTTTTCATGAAGAATCCTATTCATTCAAAACTTCAAGTAATACTTAAAAAATATATATAAAGTTATTGAAAAATAGCAAATAAGTTTTTATAATATTATAACAATACTATTACTATGCCGATATATCATCAATGCCAATAATAACATATTCAGGGGTACAAACATCAATGATTCAATAAATACCCAATATACCCGGGTATTTATGAATTTTGGGTATTTACCCGGGTAAATACCCTGGGTATTTACCCCGAGTTTTAAATACCCGGGTATTTTACATCACTAGGTATAAGTAGTCTATATATTATATTTATTTATTCATCATCACACAACATCATACATTGAGTTGGACTCATTTGATTGGTGACTTGTCATATTTCTAAAACTAAGTTACATACAATACTAGAAATTACACATAAGTAATTTAGAAAACATGTAGATTTAGTAAAATCTAAAAATCGACATTATTTATGGAACACTCTGAATTATTGATGATGGAAATTTTTATTACTTCAAGTTATTAGAATTCTGAGATTTTATATAGGGTTTTCTCTAGCAACATTTTTTTGACTGCTTTTTTGAATGTAATGACTGAGTTTAAATTTCGAATGGCTGTTGGCAGCCTATTAAAAAGCCTCATTCCTGAGTAAAATGGAGTTTTTTCAAATGCTACATTCCTATGTATTGGATATTGAATTATGTTTCTATTTCGAGTGTTATGTTGGTGATTGTCTGTGCAAAATTGGAATTTATTGATGTTAACTTTAACAAAAACTACTAGCTGATAAATGTAAATGGAAGGAAGTGTGAGAATGTTGAGATTTTTGAAGTGTGCTTTACATGAGTCTCTAGATCTCAATCTACAAATTACTCTCAATATCTTTTTTTGCATGATGAAGATTTTTTGGCTGTCCACAGAATTACCCCAAAATATAGTACCACAGCTCAAATAGGAGTAGACATATGCATTGTATACGGTTAATAATGTGCTTCTATCAAGTGAGTGAGAAAGAGTTAAAATTACAAAATAGGCTTGGTTCAATTTTTTCATCAAGTTCTGAATGTGTTGCTTCCAGGAGAAATTCTGGTCAATTACAAGTCCCAAGAATTTAGTTGATGTGGAAAGTTTCAAGCTACTTTCAATGCTTGAAAGTTGAGTCTCATCCACCTCTATTTGATTTCATATGGAACAAAATTGCATAAGGTGTGTTTTCCTATAATTTAATGAAAGCCCATTTACTTTAAACCAATTATTTATTGCTACCAGTGTATCCTTCAATTGATTTGTCAGTGTGATCTGATTGTCGTTTGATGCCATACAAGTTGTGTCATCTGCATACATAATTAGTTTTGAATCTGTTGTTGCCCTTGGTAAATCATTTATGTATATTAAAAATAACAAAGGTCCAAGGACAGATCCTTGTGGCACTCCATTCGGGACTCTGACAAATGAAGAGCACTTTGAGGAAGACAAATCTCTCACACACTGTTTCCTGTTGGAAAGATAGGAGGAGCCATTTTAAAGCTGTGCCTGCTATTCCATAAAAGCTCAATTTCTCTAAGAGGAGTTCATGATTTACACAGTCAAAAGCTTTTGAAAGATCGCAGAATATGCCAGCGGCATGCTGCGACCGATCAATTGCAGTTGACATAAATTTGACAAAATCATAGATTGCTCCAGAAATGTCCTTCTTTTTACGGAACCCAAATTGATCTTCAACCAACAAATTATTATTCTCGAAATGATCGGTCAACCTGGATACAACAGCCATCTCGTGTATCTTTGAGAATACAGACAGAATTGCAACTGGTCTAAAGTTATTAAAATCCTTGGGATTAGTCGAGTCATTCTAGCTCAAAACAGGGGTCAACCTGGAAGTAATTGCAACAAAGTTGTTTTATGGTGGAAATGGTAGCTGACACCCTCCTATTTAACGTGTGGAAAATCCCACTCTCATCTCGTGTCGGAAAGTTGTCATCTCGTGTCGGAAAGTTGTTTTTTTGGCCGCCATATTGGAAAATTTTGCTCATTTTTTCGTTTTCTTGGAATAACGTCAAAACGAAGCGTCGGACAAAAAAACTTACTGAACTTTTTTTTAGTAAATAAAATTTGCAAGAGAATGATGGTAGAATCATCTCTTTATCTTTACTAGAAACCGAGTTAGGATTTTTCAAAAAATAGGTTAATTTTCAAGAAAAACTGTAATTGACTATTTTCAGTTTTTGTTCGCTCAGATCTTTTGACATATTCCTTTAAGTTGTTCAATTCAAAATCCCTCTGGGGATAATTTTGTCCTCTACAATTTGAGACCGAGTTGACCTTTCTTCCTTGTATAGTTTTAGAACTGGAGCAATTAAAAGATATCCTTGTATTTAAAAAAACACTATTTTGGGGGCAAATGGTCTCCAAAAAAATTTATAGCGTGCTTGTATTGATATTTTCTCTGATAATAATGTTTTTCAGATCAATTTCTAGCAGATAAGCTACTCACCGACCTGAATTTAGGTTATGTTCAATATTAAGGACCCTTCAAGGATCTCAATCTAAGGATACCTCTAACTATTGTAAAAGTCATCAGATCTCAACAAACCATATCTCATTTTTCTCAGCTCATCAAGGCAGTCTGAATTCATATACCATATGTCAAATTTGGTCAGAATTGTGTAGAATAACTCCTGAGAGAATATTGACTTTTCCATCATATACAAAAAAAATGTAGTTTTTTGCTTACAAATGAGTATATCTTCAAAGTCCTTTGTGATAAATAATGAAAATACATTTAAAATGTAGCAAAATTCTTACTCTTCGATTTCCTATGAATAAGGTTTATGACATCACGCATTCAGAATAGTTACATCAACTTGAATAAATGGTGAAATTCAATACATCTATTTTTTTAATGATTTGTCAGACAATCAATAGCCTGTAAATCAAGAATGGAGCAAGATTAAGTCTCGTATTTGGGCTCAAATTGTAGAGAAAGATTAGTTCTACATGCTCGATTGTCTCATTGACCTTTTGAATCACTTTGTTTGATTACAATATGATTGAAAAGTGAAATGAGTAGAATTATGGACGATTCTTTACCTCATAAGAACTAATATTTTTTCCTGTTATTAAACAGATAATTGTAGTAATATTATATGCAAATGAGAGATAAAATTGTGTTCTACAATTCAAGACTAATTACAATTCTCTATCACCAAGGACTTTGAAGATATACTCATTTGTAAGCAAAAAAATACATTTTTTTTGTATATGATGGAAAAGTCAATATTCTCTCAGAAGTTATTTTCCACAATTCTGACCAAATTTGACATATGGTATATGAATTCAGACCGCCTTGATGAGCTGAAAAGAATGAGATATGGTTTGTTGAGATTCGATGACTTTTACAATAGTTAGAGGTATCCTTAGATTGAGATCCTTGAAGGGTCCTTAATATTGAACATAACCTAAATTCAGGTCGGTGAGTAGCTTATATGCTAGAAATTGATCTGAAAAACATTATCAGAGAAAATATCAATACAAGCACGGTATAAATTTTTTTGGAGACCATTTGCCCCCAAAATAGTGTTTTTTTAAATACAAGGATATCTTTTAATTGCTCCAGTTCAAAAAACAATACAAGGAAGAAAGGTCAACTCGGTCTCAAATTGTAGAGGACAAAATTATCCCCAGAGGGATTTTGAATTGAACAACTCAAAGGAATATGTCAAAAGATCTGAGCAAACAAAAACTGAAAATAGTCAATTACAGTTTTTCTTGAAAATTAACCTATTTTTTGAAAAATCCTCACTCGGTTTCTAGTAAAGATAAAGAGATGATTCTACCACCATTCTCTTGCAAATTTTATTTACTAAAAAAAAGGTTGAGTAAGTTTTTTGGTCCGACGCTTCGTTTTGACGTTATTCCAAGAAAACGAAAAAATGAGCAAAATTTTCCAATATGGCGGCCAAAAAAACAACTTTCCGACACAAGTTGAGTAAACCTCCAAATTTGATATATCAGAACCGGCGCTCGATTTGAATTACTCGTCTTTAGGGTCCCTCAAAATTGAGAGTGCTTGGAAAAATCGGGCATCTATGTCTTCACAATGAAGATCATTTTATCAATATTCAAATGAACTTTTCAGTGAACAACAAATAAACAAATACCGGTACCCAGTTTAGAAAATTATTAGCATGTATCCAGGATCTTTGACAGGTAAACACACTAAGTCAGAACACATGAACAAATTATTTTTTACAAAAAGTGAAAACACTTTGGGCATTTTAGATATTAGGGTTTTAAAAAGATACATATCATATTTCTTCAAATTTTAAATCCATTGCTATATTGTCGATAGAGCATATTGAATAAACTGTAAGCTCAATATGTGAGAAATGTCAATTTTTGACTTAGTGGATTTTGCTAGTATGCCCACGATGAGGTAGCCATCGTATTTGATAACATGCCTTCCCAAAAATCAAGATTTGCTAACAGTGGATGAGAAACACGGTACGGTGCGCATTACAATATAACTTAAATTACCTCTTTCGAATACGTCAATGACATCGTCATCTTCGTCATTTTGGGCAACGAATTCAGCATTGACTATGTTGTCTATGCTATGGGAAGCAATGGACAGAAACTCTAGAATTGTCGCTTCTCCGTTGTCGAGCTTGTCCGTAGTATCTTTTATACGCTGGTCCTGCAAAATATTGTATTTCCCCTTGGGACGGCTATAAGGACGACCACGCAATATGGACTGATATTTCTGGTGACAGAAATGTTCAGTCTTGCGTAGAGATTCTGCAAAAGAAATGAAAAGACATTTGTTGTATGGTATTGAATGTATTAAAATATAATGGATTAGATTGCGTTGTTTCAATAGAGTAGACACTGTTGATCATTGTGTGCTAGTATCATCGTTGATCAATGAACTTTTTCTTGGTACGGTATTTTGTTTTTGTACCTCCCATACCTTATTTTCCCAAGAAATGTTTCTTAGAAACAACGTTTTTTATATTATTTTTGTCAGTCACTAATTCTAAAATGTCCAATAACTTTGTGTTATTTTCTAAAATTAACAGGGGAGGGCCCCCGGACCTCCTTCTCCCTGAGGGGTGAGCCCACCCAGTTCACCCACCGCTCCCATACCTCTTTTTTTACAAATCAAGCACTGATTATAGGTATAGTATTGAAAAAATAAAGTTGCATTCAATATGGCGGACTAGTATTTTAATGTCACAGGAGTAGAAATCAAAATTTCAGTACAACCACCTATAAACATTACTTATCTAGATTATACATGATAAGTTACATGGTATGGTATGATACATGTATTATGATATTTTATGAACACAGAGTAGCATAGATTATCGTATGGCTGTGTCTTAGCAGGTCTAATAAGCATGCATTCTGTAGGTATAGGAATAGTTGTAATTACATACCAGTGAAATCCCAAATATTGGGATGAGGACCCCTGATAAAGTGTCTGAGGTTATTGTGGAAGGACTCCTGGTGATTGTTCGTCCTCCGCTTTTGTCTGTAGACAGACAATCTGTCAGGTCCAACTCCTGTTGAAACAAGAATAGTTTAATATTAGTCATTAGTGTGCAATATTATTAATCAATTATTATAACAATAATCATAATAATATAATTATTAAATAATTAATTATTAATCATTTATCATTATTAACTGATTATTATAAACATAATTATAATAATATCATCATGACAAAAACACTGTTTCAGCTAGTTGCACTGTGAGTTAGTTTGTGTTAATTTCTGAGAAGTGTAAAGTTTTACAATATTATTCAATGTATAAACCTAGAGTAGCCACAGCTATACCAATTAATTTGCGTCAGCTATACCAACTTTGCAATCTATCAATAATAATAGTAATTGTGCTATCAAAAATAGATTACTGTATTTGAAATGTGATTTTTAGCTGAGATTCGTGATTTTTGTGAAGAGAAATACAAGTTAGTATGAATTCTACTAACTTTTAACATTAATGTTGGAAAAGGTATTTTAATGATTCAGCTAATGGTGCAATTGCTTTGAAATCAATCTTACCTTGGATCCAAGTGCGATCCACGTAATGGAGCCATTGTTCCATTCTTTCCAGGACTCCTACTTCGGCTGCGAAGTCCTTGATTGTATTGAAACCAGCAACAATTTTGTTGCTTTGGAGGAGGGGCGCAGCGCCATTCCCATCCTCAGCACTTTTTTGGCGTTTGGATTCTCTGTTATTACTTCGTTAAGCCCAAGCTTTCTGGCTTTCTTCCTCATGTCCTAAGTTGGGAAAATATTTATATTTATGTATTACTGTAACTTATAGTTGAATGTAATAGGTAATGAATTTTAATCTTTTGAAACATTTTGTTGTCACCCATTACTTGGTTTTTGATTTATTCCAAAGGCAGATTGACTAGGCTCCTTGAACTTTGATATGGAGGGCTTTGTTACAAATCAGTTAGGTCCAGATGCGGAAGCGGTTTGTCCCAGTGGCAGAGAGCGTCTAATCGGTGAGATTAGATAGCGACGTGCCTCTGCCAGCACCGTTGTACTGGTGGCCGGTTCTTCTGAATTCAATTTATGAGCCTCAAAAATCGCTTCCCGGTGGTTCGGAACCCACCTAAAGCAGTAGGTCCATTCATCTCTCATCATCATCCCTGCCCAAAAGCCCATGTGGGCATCACCCTCAAAAAAAAAAAAAAACGGTACTTGTTAAGTTTCCTACAAAGCGACATCGATTCATGAACTTCTGCCACACTATACCTACTCATTAATACAGCTTTTATTTGAGTTTCATTTTAATACAAAATTTATAAAACAAAATTAACAGTTGTTAGAAGACAATTGATTTGTCTCAAAAAAAGGTACTTGTTAAGTTTCCTACAAAGCGACATTGATTCATGAACTTCTGCCACACTACCTACTCATTAATACAGCTTTTATTTCAGTTTCATTTTAATACAAAATTTATAAAACAAAATTAACAGTTGTTAGAAGACAATTGATTTATGTATGTACAAATTTAATAAATAAATTACCATTTGATTAGTAACAAAAACTAATTATAATAAATCTAAATAATTGGATAAGAGAAAACTTTTTATTCTCAATTGACAGCATCATCTAAATTTATAAAGCATATCTTGTAGCTTTTAGCTCCTTTTACTTTGTATTTTCTCTCATTTTGTTATTTATAACAAATATTATATATATTTTTATTTTTATGATTTAACTGATTGCAACTGTCACCAGCAGGCAAGGTTTTCAACCTTTTGCTGGTGATGCCAATCATAGAAGATATGCATATAGATGTGTATATAGATATGCATAAGATATGTATATAGGAATAAGCTCAAAGTACTCAAGTTAATGAAATTCTTCAATTTTCTGAAAACAATGAGCTATAGATTGTTAAGATCCGTTCACTTTTACAAAAGTTAGGGATATCCTTAGATTATTATCCTTGAAGGGTCCTTTCTACTGCAAATATTTTGAGCAGTAAAATAACTATTCTGATAAGGAATGATCCATATAGACTACCAGACACCAGCTTAAATATATTTATTACTTCGCATGTATATTTAAGCATCAAAATATTGACAAAAACACCTGTAGCTGAATTTGGAGGAATTCCATTCTTGAAAAAGTGATTGTTAGACTTACAAAAATAGGCCAAATATCAATATTGATATTTTATTTGAACTCTTCTTCTCATGCTCGATAACTTCTAGGGTAAGGGGGTACTGGATTTATTGTTACTTTATGAGTTACATTAGGCCTACATTTAAGAGCACTTGGGACAATTTTTTGAGATTCATTTTTTTAAATGGGAGATTTGATTAAATTAAAAAAATTCTCTAGGTTAAATTAAAAAAATTCTCCTATTTGGCCGATTATTGTTCTCATTCTTTTTAATCGACGCATAGGGGTTGGCGTAGCTGAGTGGGTTAAGCGCTGGCTTTGCAACCCAAAGGTCCCGGGTTCAAACCCAGGAATTTTTCTCAGGCCAGTTTCCCGTGTTTCGGATGGACACGTTAAGCCGTCGGTCCCGGCTGCCTAAAAACAGTCGTTAAGTCATGTCAGAGGCCCTGAAATTTATCAGGAGCGACCTGAAAACTCCGACACCAGACCTGAGCCAGCCAGGTTACAAGAATATTATTATTAATGGACGCATATTTTAGTCCTCTTCTATTCAGGGCACTTTTCTCTAGGATCAACCGTTTTCGGGTGTTACCTATGCGAAAAACTAAAAAATTGTATCTTCTACCTCCCTCCCGCCCTAAGCTCACTCCCCAGGTCCGAGGACTTTCAGTATGTTAATCTCCTAACTAGTCTAAACAAATCCCCGAGGTCGAAAATTGGGGCATAGTTCATGCACTCTATACCCGTGTGGACAGGCTTTATTGACTGGACTATAATCGTAATAAAAAGAAAGACGAAAGATATGCAATACTATACATACAAAATAGATGAATGTATAAAAAATTACAAAATTTCATCATACAATACACATGTCTTGAAACATCTGTATTAATACACCAGTCTGTAAGCAGTCCTAAGCATGTGGACGATAAGCGTACATAAAAAAACTTATTATTATTATTATTATTATTACCTTCTGTTTTTGAAGAAGTAAGAAGAAGAAGATGATCGTTAAAAATTGAAGAATAAAATTAAAGAATAGATAATATTGAAGATCAAAAACTTTCAAAAAATCAGTTGAATTTGATCAGATAAAATGCAGAACAACAGTTGCTTCACCAAAAAGACAAGAAGACAAGAGACTAGAAGACAAGAGCCGAATCGTGATGTAGCGTGCCCAGTGTACAAATAGTGTACTAGTTGAGTTGACTGAAGCTAGGCGTTTAATTCTTTTTATTGCTAATTCTATTTGCTAATTTATTCAATCATAAATAAAAATTGGGAATCTTTGTTAGAACTATTATTACAAATTTCGGTAATACTGTAATGTAATAGTAAACATGGAATGAAGGGCAAGGGTTAGTTCATAAATTCATACTAGTAAGCCCCATGGGCTGAAGAACTCGCGTGCAAATTACAAAGTCATCTTGACTTGGTTTATGGCTTGAATAATGATGATGAAATTTTGTAGTCAAGTCCACTTGATCAAGTTCATTGATGCGTTGGCTGCCGCGAATAGTCCAAATAGGAACCACAAATCATACTAATATGATACCTATATTAATAAAATACTGAAGAATTCCTTTTTGTGAGGTTATAGTTATGTACGGAGTATTTTGATTTTTGATTTTAATTTTTTTTTGTTATTCCAACTATCCGTGAATCCGCTGCAGCCAAAGCACCAATGAAAATGTACTTATTAAGACGACTCTACTGCAAAAATTCAGAGGATTCACGGATAATTTTAACTTTCTACAAATACGTATATTCTAATCTACAATTAATATTGACACAATAACTTTCTGTTATTAATTGCTGAAACTTATTAATTGCTCATTCATAGTATATTGAAACTTCATGTAGAGTATAGTCATACATGTATACAGGGTGTTTCAGGAGGAATGTGCAATACTTCTCAGGCTGGTTCCTCACACCAAGTAGACAAAAAAGTTCCACGGGACCATCCCCCAAAAACGCTTAGTTACCGAGATAACAATGGTAAGTTATGGCTTAGTTACCGAGATAGCGTGGTTAAGTGGTAGAGTGGACATTGCTGTCCAAACTTCGCCACGTCATTAAAATAAAGAAGTCATTCTATTCTATTCTATAACAATGGCGGAAATTTGAGATTTTTCAAAATACATTAATTTTTCTAATTTTTTAGAGGCTCTAGTGAGGTTCTAAAATAATCAATTCCTATGTAAAAATAACTGAGGAATTCAATGAAACCAGTTCCAAGTTTGTAACTTTAACGGTTATTAAGATAATTGGGAAAAATATGCTAGAAAACGCCATTCTTCAACAATAAGGGTTATAACTGGATAAGGAATCATAAAATTGTATTTTTTATTGATGGAAGATGAAGAGAGTCGGATTCTAAAGAAAAAGTTAAATGGCGGCGATTGTGCAAATCTTAACCAAATTTCAGTGATACAGCCTCTAGCAATAAAACAGCTCTGTATCATGCTGTATTTGTAATGCAACGTTTTTTTTTAATTATGTCTTGAAAACTCCAAGACGGAGTATAAGACAAGTCATATCCTCAATATATCATTTAATATCACAAGAATACTAAAAATCCAGAACAATTCATACTGATTTGCAACTTATATAAGATACATTGATTTCCAATATACCTAACATTATTGTTTGATACAATATAATACTTCAAATACATAAAACAGAATTTGTTAAAGTCATAAAAATCCTTAGCATAAGTTTACATCAGAGATGAACTCCTGCAACCCATAAAAGGCTTTGTCGATGAGATATTTTTTAATCTATTTTTAAATATTTGGAAACTTTCTATATTTTTCAGAGAGTGGGGTAGTTTGTTATAGAATACTCTTCCAGTATAGCTGGGTTTTTGTTCAAACAGTCTACTGTTATGCCTTGCCAAGTGATAATCTGATCTGTTCCTTGTATTGTAATGATGTACATCAAGATTATGCATTAAATTACTCGCTCTCACATGTAAACAACCTCGTAAATGTACAAACTAGGAGCTGTTAGAAGCCCAAGTGTCCTGAATAGTGGCCTACATGTATCTAACCTATGAGCTTTTTCTATGCATCTGATAGCTTTCTTTTGAATCTTCAAAACTCTATCCATATTTTGTTTTGATGAATTACCCCACACTAAGATAGCATACCTTATATGCGACAATACAAGGTCATGGTAAGCTGTAACCATCAACTTTTTGTCATTTAACCTTGCAAGCTGGCGCAGGACAAATACTCCAGATGATATTTTGCTGCATATTTTATCAATATAAGGAGACCAAATTAGTCGCCTATCTAATAGAATGCCCAAAAATTGTACATGTTCTTCCTGTTCCAATTGGTTCTCATCTACAAATGCATTGATAACCCTATCTTCATTTGTGTTATATTTATTCTTAAATTGTAGGTATTGACATTTATTACTATTAATTGTCAGTTTCAATTGGTTCAGAAATTGTACAACAGACTGCACCCCTATGTAAGCATTTATTTCAAGATCATCTAGGGAAGAGTTACTGAAAATAAGAGAAGTATTGTCAGCAAAAAGGAAGGCTCTACCATTAATCAATTCCCTAGGCAATTGATTTATGTACAACAGGAACAGTAATGGGCCCAGTACTGAACCCTGCGGCACTCCAGCTTGTACCTGCACTTTGTCTGATTTAATTTTCACTATAGAGTTGTCCACTACAGTTGTGAGCTCAACACATTGTTTTCTTCCTACAACATAAGATTCAAACCATTTTAGTTCTATCCCATTCACCCCTAAATTTTGTATTATTTCCAATAATTTTTTATGATTGACACAGTCAAAAGCCTTAGATAAGTCCAAGAATATTAGTCCAGTTAACTAAACCATGTACAGTAAAAAATGGACCGTGCATGTATTCCGTGCAGACTGTAAATACAACTGTTAAGTTTGTGTATGTAAATGTTCAGTGTTTAAGAACCAAATTCAACTTGGTCTCTTCATTTGTTGACAATGTATGTCCTGATGTTTTCTGTATAAGTGAGCATCATTTAATGAGTTCTGAAACTGAATACTACTCCTCTGTTTCTTCCTTGAATTTTGCTGCTGTTTATGCTTGGACAAATCATAAAAATGGTGGTGCTGCTATATACGTTAAAGAGAGCTTGGATTACAAACCAATTGATGTTATGCAGTATTGTGCTGAATTTGAAATTGAACTTGCATGTGTAGAGATCAGTGCCTTGTCCACCATTGTAATTTCTGTTTACCGTGCACCTTGTGGAAACCTTGAGTACTTCTTGGAGATGATGGATGGATGTCTACAGTTTCTATCTAGGCTGGGTAAAAACCTCATACTGGGAGGAGACATGAACATACATCTGGAAGTGGAGGGTAACTACTCCGCCTTGAAGTTTCTTCTGCAAAGTCATGGTCTCTTCATTACAAATCGTGATCCTATGCGTGGCAACTCCTGTCTGGATACAATTGCTACATCTTTGAATATGTGGGAGTATAAAGTTACTGTGATTGATCCAGTTATTGCTGATCATGATGCAGTGGTGATGGACCTGCACCTTGAAGGGATGAGTGATTCTGAAACTAGTCAGCCTGACTTTGGACTTACCTCATATCAAGTCATCAGGGAAGATCAACTGCTGCTCCTGAAGGCTGCACTTGTGGGTGTTGACTGGAGCTGTGTTCTTGCTTGCCATCAGCCTGAAACTGCATTTTGTGCTTTCTTTGATATTTTCATGGATGTGTTTGATGATTATTTTCCTAAAAAAATTACAGAGGACCCTCAAGGAAGTATAGGTGGTCTGGAAGGTCTCATGATGATAAATCCTGGTTCACACCCAGACTGACTCACATCAGAAATTTGATTGTTGCATTGCATGCTTGGGTTCAACTCAGCAATGATGAGGAGGATAAAATCCATCTACGCAATCAGTCTGAGAGCTAAGAAAATATATTGAGCTGAGATTGATGCTGCAAAAAAAGCAGCAAACATGATAAGGATTGAATCTGCTGGAAATCCCTGTAAAGCTGCCTGGGACCTTGTGAATCATGTATCCAAAGTAGGCTCAAGGCCCAAATGTACAGCAACACCAGATGAATTCAACAGCTTTTTCATTGGAGAGGTGAAAAGGATTGTTGAGTCAATGGATGAGGTGACTTTTGATGTTCCTGGCTGCGGTAGCAACCACTTGCAGTTTGAAAGGTGGAAGATAATCAGGCCCTCTGATGTTATTTGAGTTATACGCAGCTTCAAGAACTCCCCTAGCCCTGACATATATGGAGTCACAGTTGGTGTGATGAAGTTTGTTGAAGACGCAATTGCTGTGCCCTTGTCTCATGTGCTTGATGTTTGCTTGAGAAATGGCTGCTTCCCTGATGCCCTGAAGCTGTCGCTGAAGCAGTGATTGCTTCAGTGGGCTACCGTGAGCACTGTCAACCCATCTTTGTGCAACTGGGCATCCTCACGATCTACAACCAGTACATACTCTTCAGTTTGCTGCATATCAAGGACACCAAGAGCAGACAAGTCCTTAGATTGGATCTGCACAGATATAATACAAGGAGGAGGCTTGCAATGGATATTCCACGCTGCAGAACCAGTAAGAAGGACTCTTTCCCCATTTTTGCCCTTCGCTTGTTCAACAACTTACCTGCTAGTGTGAGGAATCTGCAAGGAGGTGATTTCAAGGTGAAAATAGTGACATGGTTGAAGAAGAACCCATTCTATGCCATGAGTGAATATTTTGATGCACACAAGGACAACATTGCCTGACCTGCCATCTTGCTAGTAATTTATGACGCCATCTATCCAGTTTACTGGTCATTGATGCAGTAAAAGGAATTAGGAATTATTCCAGCAGCTTTTCCACCTGAGTCTATCACATCAATCAGTTTTTCGACCAGAGATACTATAGCTGTCTTAGTTGACTTTCCCTTTTGAAAGCCATGTTGCTCCTTGCATATTAGCTTGTTTTCATCCAGGTGCATCAGTAGCCTGTTTAGCACTACTGTAAACTAACGTCTCCAAAACATGCTGTTTCTAGATCGAGAACTGATGTGCAACGGTGTAGCTGACTGTGTATCAGCCTGCAACGGGATTTTGGAGTTTGTGATTTTGGAGTTTTTGAAACCCCTCAAGTCCAATTTCATCGGCAACCCAAATTAACATTGTGGAGTTTGTGATCCTTGGAGCTAATGAGGCACTCCGAATCGATACCCCCTGCACACACACATTCACAAAAAATTGTTGTTTGCATGGTATTTTGCTTTTGCACGTTGTGTGAATCCTTTAAATTTCAAATGGGTGATAATGTTCATCCAAATGTTGATAAAAGTGGTCAAAATGTGGTTCCTGGTGGATCCAACAATCAGGTACCACCTAACAATGCAGGAGAAGAGGATTTATCTCAGGTAAGTTCAATTCCACTTTTAGGTTAAGGTCTCAATTTTTCTCGTTTTAGAAAAATCTATATGTTGAAAATTCCTGTAAATAAAATAAAATGTAAAGATATAGCCTTCTATTGTGAGAAGAGTGAAATTCCCTTCAAAATATATTTACGATGACATTGAATGTTTTATAAAATTACGGTTACTGTTCTCAATCTGACATGTGTCTGTCTCTAGGCAGTCCTGTATAAAGTCTCTGAGAGAACTTTTTCGAATACTATCTAATACAAATATTATATGGTAGTATCGAGAAAAGAGGATAGTATCCCCGAATAATAATACTTTCGCCTCTCTGTATTCACTGACATTGATATTAAATTGAATGATTGTTTGTCCTAGAGAACAAGTGAAATTCTAGGCAGGCAGCCGGTCGGCCGGTTCACCCTTGAACTTAGGCCCATTCTACACGGGCGTAGGAAACGCGTGAAGAGAAAATCAAAATGACTGATGAACCTAACCTAGAAAAAGTGATAGAAAACCCAGCTGATCAACGCGCGCTCAACGGAACACATTGTGTTGAATGATCTTATCTACACGAGCAAAATAATCTCGCGTTCTCAACGCAATGGCAACGCGTTGACGCCCGCTGACGCTGTGAAAACGCGTGATTATTTCTCTCGTGTAGACAAGCCCATTTAACACAATGTGTTCTGTCGAGCACGCGTTGCCGACGCGACGTTAACGTCGCGTTTCCTACGCCCGTGTAGAATGGGCCGTAATCCTAAACGTGGTCTGTAGTCCTTGGAACTGATACTTGTTAGACTCTAAGATTGAAGAAAATAGATGCATAAAATTGTTTGTTATTGTAAGTTAGCAGGTGCCGCAGGGTTTGAATGGCTTGATGCCCAATCTGATAGCACTTCTCTAGTCCAATAATAGCTAGTTCCATATTGAATGGAACTTCGTATAACCAATATCTCCAGAATTAGAATTTAAACCCTTGTAGTCTGAGTGACTTGAGTTGTGGCAATTGCTTAATATTTCTATTGCGGTCTTGAAAAACCAAAAAATAGTAGTTATCTTGTACTTTCTTATCATTTCAGCAAGGAATGAAGCTAATTATGGACATTATAAAAATTTCTAATGGTCTTCCAATGGGACAGCAGCGAGAGTTTTTATCCACGTTTCCAGAATTTATCTCATCAATGGCCAAAGAGGGTGATTTTATTTTGTCTGTGTAAGTTTCAATTGATAATTCCTATCTCTTTGATCTCTTCTCATGTTGGCATTAATAAGGAAGGTAACTTATCAGAAATAATTCTAATTTCTAATCTAATTAAGTTATTGCACTGATTGTTCATTATAATACTAGTATAAGACCGTTTGGATATATCTGGATGCACTTATGCTATCCTATCCTGCACTTAGTGAATGAATCGTTCAAACAAGCAAAATTCCCACACAAATTAAAAATTGCTAAGATCTATCCAAAACATAAATCAGGGGATAAATCTGATCCAAAAAATTATAGACCTATAGCAAATTTACCTGTTATCTCCAAGATAATTGAAAGAGCTGCCTACAATCAGTTAATAACGCACCTTGAAAGAAATAAACTATTGTCAAAAAATCAACACGGCTTCCGTAAGAACCACATCACATCAACGGCAATATCAGATTTGTGTGATGAGGTCTGCAAAATATGGGAAAACAAAGAATTGGCCTCAGGTCTATTTATCGACCTCCGCAAAGCCTTTGACGTCCTTGATTGGGAAATTCTCAAAACTAAATTGAAATATATGAAAATCCAGGGGAGTGCACTAGAATGGATCGAAGATTATTTGAAGGACAGAAAACAGTATGTCGAACTAGATTTTCAAGAAAAAACATCAATAAACTCATATAAGTCCTCATTCCGACTAGTAAAAAGAGGAGTGCCCCAAGGCTCAATTCTAGGACCACTACTCTTTCTAGTATACATAAATGACCTTCCAGACAGGCTGCAAGGCAACAAAAAGTGTATACTCTTTGCAGATGACACAACTATACTACTCCCTGCAAATAAAAATGAGACACAAAATAACCTTGTTGACTCTACGCTTACAGAAGCAACTCTAATATGCAACAGAATAAGACTGGCGATTAATAACAACAAAACAGTGCATATAAATTTTACTCCAAATCACTATCTACAGCATGGACAACAAAACACTGTGCAAACAGTTGAATGCACAAAATTTCTTGGAGTCATTCTAGACAATCACCTGTCATGGAAACAGCATATAGAGTACCTATGTAAAAAACTTTCTTCAGCAACATTTGTCATCAGGAGAATAAGAAATATAACAGATGAAAAAACAGCAATAATAGCCTATCACTCGATATTTGTCTCACACTTAAGATATGGTATAGCTGCATGGGATCATCTGCAAAGGAAAATCTAGACAGAGTCCTTAAAATCCAAAAGAGAGCAATAAGAAATATACTAAGAACAAACTACATAGAACATTGCAAACCCCTTTTCAAAAAAACAGAAATTCTAACAGCAATCTCTATATTTATATTTGAAGTCATCATCCTGGTCAAAAAATCAAATCCAATCTTGAGACAAGAAAAACATAAGTATGAAACGAGACAAAATCAAAACATAGATCTCCCACAGCATAGGTTAAAAAAGTTTGGAAATTCTCCGTCTTATGCAGGGGCATACCTGTATAACCTGCTCCCAGATAATCTAAAACGATTAGAAACTGACGCGCTAGCAAGAAGTCTGAAGAGATACTTAATGGACCGGCCCTACTACACCGTTGCCGAATATATTGAGGAGCATACCTACACACACCTCAGGTAGCAGCCAGTGCCCTGGTGAATCCCGCTCAAGGGACAATGACGATTCCCCGGTCAGCAGACTGCGGCGAAGACAAAAGAAGTAACAAGTATCTAAAAATCGTCCACAGAACATTGAGTTAACCAAGATCATTGGGATTGCTGAGCACGATTGCCTCTGTTGTCGACCATCATTCAAACTCATTCTTTCCTCGCCCAAACAAAAAATTACTCCTCCCTCACACACTCTCTTACTAGCTACTCATAAGTACGAAGTGGCATTACCGGAGGGAGAAGCAGAGAGTGGTGTCAAAAGAGTTGATCGTCCTTGGTTATTTCAATGATCTGTGGGTGACTGTAGCTACCCCTGTGTACGAAGCGTCAACACTGCTAGGATGAATGTGTGGTTCTATTGGTATCTAAAAAATCGGTTGATCTTGGTCAACTTAGTGCTGTGTGGATGACTGTAGTACTTTGCTTCAATGAGATGCTGAATGATGCAAAATTCAAATGCTTACTATGATCGGGCATTGATACCAGGCTGAAGATCTGAATTTCCAAGCTTCAGATCGTATCCACTCATGACCAGCGGACGTGATGCAAATCTAGAATCTTTCACTGATGAACTGACAATAGTCTTTCCAAGCAAAGAAGACATTCTGGCAAGATGGAAAAATGACTCCAGCTCGGTAAATATTGATTCAAAAATTATAATTCCATGTTATGGAATATTTCTTGGAATAATATTATGGAATATTATCAAAGAAGGACTTTGCAGGACTTTACTGTACAGTCTAAAATTAATAAGTTGAAAAATAGTCGAAATAAAAGTATATTTTGTCGACTTGACTATGGTAAAAAAATCGATAATCTTGGAATTATATTATAAAACCACAGGCTCTTCCTGATCTTTCACATAATGTGAAATTATTTATCAAATGGAACTATGTAGTGTAATTTTTTTCTATACTTTATTTGATGTGTTTTTTAGGCTGTCAAACGCTATTCGTAATGAAGGAATTGCTGGTAATATCATCAGAAGAGATATTGAAGAGAAACACGAAATGATTGTTGATACGAACGACATAATTCTGGAAAGAGTGGTGAGCTGATGATAAATATTATTTGAATTCACAGTATTTGTGCAGCATATCAGTATGTTAGAGCAGCCTATAAAATTAGAATATTCTTTATTTGGCAGAGTTGGGCATATCATGATACTAAGTCAATTAACTTATTACCGATGTACGAATAATAATTCATTTATTCGAAATAGGCTTATATTTCATTTTTATAATCACTCCCAAACTCCATTCACCCATTCTGCTATAAATTCTATCATTCAAGGCATATTTTCGATCTACTCCACGTACTGCTCTACTTTTTACAATAATTGCATTTGTCTGAATTTCCTAATACAAAATCTCTTCTTACTGGTTGACTAGTATCTACTTAATTCAGTAATCAACTATAATTTTTTAATGTGTAATTTTTGTCAATTTCATAGGAAATTATACATTTTTAAAGTTTATTAATAGATTAACTTATTTTATAGTTGATTATTTGAGCCTCTCTTATTCTTCTGCACTATTTTTTCAAGTGTTGCATATTGTTGTTATTCATGATTGTATATTTGAATGTCAACAGGACATAAATTTGGATGAAATTCAGGGAATTAAACGGAATCCAGATCCAGTTCTCTCGAAAATTGCTGCTGCCAAAGTTACTCACAATAGGAATTCACCGAATGTGCAGATAAATGGACCAAACACTGTGAGTTGATAGTTTTGTCTCATACCTTTAGGCCTATTTACATTCAGGTTATTCAAATTGCAAAGTGCTCTGTGCACTTTAAGGCTAGAATTATATATGTAATTGTTTTTATTTTCTAGGCAACGCCACCATGGAAAGACAAGAACAAAGACAGAGCAATGGTGCGTCTCATCAACACGAGAATAACACACAGACCACAAATCAAGTTCAAAGATAAAATTGATAATAGGAACATTCCTTTTGAGCCCAGAATAACGGAGAAACCCAATTCATTGAAACCTCTGGCTATTCTGGTTGAGACGGATGAAGAGCATGGCGAAAGGTCAGTTGAATTTTTAATATTGCTTTCGTTTCTACTTGCAACTTATTACAATGAAACCTTTTATCTTCGGAGTTATACGCAAGTCTAGCTAATTAGCTAAATGTGGTCTCATTGTGGTAATAATAGCCTAGCTCTAGATGAATATCTACTAATGTTGAGAAGTTGGATTGGATTGAGTCTAGCTGTTGTAGTACATCACTGTAATAACTAACATTGAAGTTTACAATTTTTGTTAAGTATAGTCTCATTCTCATGTTTGTAATGTCGATGTAGGCTATTTCATATAAAAAAAATCAAATTACTTTTATTGCCAAAGACAAATATTTACAATAAATTTGTATAGGCCACGTCTCATTACAAAATACCATAAATACATAAATTTATACATAGTAAATAAAAACAATAACAATCATATACAGTCCATGTCAAAGTTATAGCATAAAAATTCTCTTACGTTTTAAAAGCACTCTTTAATTAGAATTTTCTTAATTTTTTTCCTTAACTCTTGATGTATCATATACTCTTGAGACGTAACACTAGATTCAATAAATAATCATGATTATTATTATTGTTAGGCTATAGTTGAAGCCAATAAGTTGATGATTTCGTCTGTCTCTTGTATGTGATGAAACCTACTAACATCTAATGTAAAGCATCTATTGTCTCTTTTTATTCCAAAACATCATCAAGGCTAAATGATAACTTCAATTGACAGATTCAGCTGGTGGAGCGCGCAAGGAGCAGACAAAAGAGCCCAACTTTTTGTCATAAGATATAACTTTTCGCTCAATGTATATTATTGGTGGATATGACTTGGTGATTGAGTTTTTATCGAGCCTTCATTATTTATGGATGAACTTGGTTGTGGCAGCTTATCAGATAAACACACTCAAAAATAAGACACGTACTTACCCAACTTGATATGCTCTGGAGGCTGTGAATAAAATTTTATTCTTTTAAATTTCTATTGAGGCATTTGAAGTAACATTGAAAATAGGCATGTGTTGTTGACGAAAATGAAATACAGTAGTAATACATTTTTTCTGTTTATTAGTTTCAGTCACCCATATGAGTATGAACTGGACCTGTTCAAACCAACAGAAGAACAGTTGTCGCACAAAGATCCAATTCCGTACAAGGCGTTGAATGAAGTACCGTTTCTTGTTGTCAATGATAATAAATCGTTGGAGGAAATGATGAATCACCTGAAATGTCAAAAAGAGATAGCTGTCGATGTGGAGGTGAGCTTTAAAAATGTATTTTATTATTAAAATTAATCTAATATTTATTATGAATAAAGTTTCAATATTGTACATAGAATGTTTCTCATATAAAAATCGTCTGCTCTGACATTTTTAACTTCAATCACCATTCACCATTCAAGATTCTCCAATCCTTATGATAGTGTTTGCAATAGGCTATTCTAATTTGTTTGAAATTTTTAACATTGAAATGTAGCAAAGATGACAAATAAAACTATTTTCTTACTATTTTAGTTCTTGAATTTAATATCTTCAACGTCAACGTAATAAGTTTGACGTCAAATTAATATCTCCGAATTCTAGATAACCTCTATTTCAACGTTCAAATGTAGCAAAAAGTTCAAATGGTACTATATTCCAGATGGTCAATCTTCAGAAACTTATTGTCTTATGGTCAATTTTTTAAAATATATCTATATTCTCAAAGACTTGGAAGTCTCAAGTCACTTCTTAGAAGTGTAATGAATTTAATAGAGGTCTATCTCAGCTAAAACCTTAAAAATCCAGAAAAACAGAAGATATATATTTAAAATCCAGAAATACTCGTGCAAATACTGGCTTGTACTTGTAGAAATACTTGCTGTACATAACTCTTTATTTTATTCTAAATTGCACTTGGAAGAAATAGAACCAGATCACAATTTTCTTCTATTTTTCTCTTTTTAGCACCATTCTTATAGGATATCCCAAGGAATTACATGCTTACTTCAGATATCTTCTAGAGAAAGAGATTTTATAATTGACGCCTTGGAGCTGAGAGACAGGCTACATGTCCTCAATGAAGTTTTCACCAACTCCAAAATTGTGAAGGTTAGTACTGTATTCCATTCTTGATGTAGGTCTCATTTTAATAGGCTACATGTATAATAATTGTCATTCATCTATGACTTATGATTTGTAGGCTATGATGTATAATATCATGTATTTAATTTCAATTCATTTTTTAATACAAAATTTTAAATTTATCTCTATTTTGATACAAGGTATAGTTATTGTCATTCCTCTATGAAATAATTTGTAGGCTATAATTAATTGATGAACAAATGAACTTCAATGAAAACAATAAAATATTATTTATCCACTTATTTATTCCATTTGTTGTTAAATTATTCCAATCGAGTTCCAAAAACTTTGTAAACAATATTATCTAAACTGATAAATTTTAAAGCTGTTGAAACTTACCATCAAGTTTATTTGTAAATAACTGAATAAATAAATTTTCGGGTCTTTTTATATTTTAATTTTGTGTCTATCACTAGGCTTATCTATTTTTATATTTCATGACAATAAATTCAATTTGAATGAAGGAAATAATACAATTTAAACTCGAATGAAATGATTATTCTCTACTTTGAACGAAAAGAACTGAAAACGAAATAACTATTCCATTATATAATGTCCATTGCATAATGCTATACTTAATTCGATGTTCTTTTTAAATCTGTATTGAAATTTTCCAGGTATTACATGGAGCTGAGTCTGACATACAATGGCTACAACGCGACTTGTGTGTTTATATTGTGAATATGTTTGACACACACCAAGCAGCTCAAGTGCTCGACTTTCATCGACTTAGTCTCGCCCATCTGTTGAAGGTCTTCTGCAATATTGATTCAAATAAAACGTATCAGCTTTATGACTGGAGAACGAGGTATGATTTATGAATTATTATTATTTTTAATTATTATGTTGATGTCAAGTTTTCATGTTGAACATCGAAAGTTTCGTGTATAATGTATCAAGATTCCGGATAAGACACTGTTCTTCGGACATGATATTAATTTGGTCGTTTTGATACAGTTATATCCTGTAATATATTGGATTTAATGCATCTGGCCATTTGCTGTGTTAGAACATGAGCTCACTCGCCGGAAATTACATGTCTACTCATTCAATAAAACAACCACCAACTTGGCAAAATGTGCTCTTCTTGCAACTCAACTATATTTCTGATTTTATAAATATTAAATTGCAATTTCACCTTCTTATTTCCCAGGCCGCTGTCAGACGAAGCTATCAGATATGCCAGGGAGGACACACACTACCTTCTATATATTTACGATCTTTTGAGGAATCAGTTGATAGAAAAATGTAAAAATAACACAAATCTTTTAGAAAGTGTCATCTACAGGAGTACACAGATATGCAAAAAGGTAACTTCATTTTTTCCTCATACTTTCAGTTTAATTTTTCAATTAAATAATGATTTATTTATCTATTCATCGGAAAGAAGACAAATAAATTTTTAAAAGCAATAATGTAACACGTAAATAAACGAAAAAAAACAGTTATTATTATTTTTATAAAAGTTATAAGTTGGAAAAATACATAAATGTTTCAAAGTTGTATCTAAGTTTCTGATATTCTATTGCTTATTCCAAATAATATAACTTTGCCCACTAACTTGATAATAGAAGTTTCAAAGTTGCATTTAATTTTCTGATATTCTATTGCGTATTCCAAATTATAGTCAATAGTCAATATAGCCTACTTACTTTCTGGCCTAATAATCAATTTCCTATTTTCAGAAATATTGGAAAGTGCTATTGAATGAAGAGAGTCACATGGATTTGTACAGAAAGAGTAGAAAACTGTACGATAATCGCCAAATGTACGCCCTGCAACGTCTCTACATGTGGCGAGATAAAATTGCCAGAGAAGAGGATGAAAGCTATGCGTAATACATTTTTCAATTTTATCTTTGACACATTCTTGTAGTTTTTATGTTTTCTGTGTGTTTCAATTTCTATCTTCTACTCGATATTAATTATATATAATTCAAAGCAATGTACTGTATTTGTTCAAGCTTGAAAGCTAGTTATCTCCTAATTTACATTGAACCTGAAACTACTTCATTTTTTATGTTAATTTGAAAAATACAAGCGGAAATCCACAAATTTTGTTACCTTAAAGTATGTTTTCTTTTCACTTGTAATCCTCAAATCAGTATTTTGAGGATTTGAGAACCACAAAACAATCTGTAATTATTATTTAGATATTACTTGTAAATATTAAAATTAGATATTTCTGTATCTATTGTGATGCATTTAGAAAATATCGTGTAATTATTATCAATCGCAATTAGAATGTTTTAATTTTTTTCTAAAGATTGAGCATCTTTTTTCTAAACATTAAGGCTGCTTGAGCATTCACAGAGATGTGAATATTGTTGTTTTTACTTCGATTTTACCTCAACTTTCTTGAAATGTCAATTAATTATGCGTTCTCTTTTTTGCAGGTATGTTCTTCCTAATCACATGCTACTACAAATATCCGAATCTCTTCCTAGAGAAATGCAAGGAATCTTGGCTTGTTGTAATCCTGTGCCACCTTTGGTCCGTCAAAATTTATTGATGATTCACAAAATACTCTTGGAAGCCAGAGAGCAGTCGCTTGTGAAGGTAATAAAAATTTTACTCTTAAAATTTAAATTTATTTATTGATCTGTATCTCAAATTATTGTTTATTGCATTACCTTATAATGAATTCCTCTCTATAAAGTTCGTTTTGAAGCTTCGTTTAGATTATAGGGTTATTGCAGTAACTTAATAATCCAAGTATTTATTACAAAAACAAGAGTCATTTATTCCATAATATGCTATTTTCATTTTACGTTTTTTAAGTAATTATTTCCCTTCTTGTCCTTGAAAAATTATGTCTATAACTTGGTGAGTATCCTGATATTAATTTAAATTATCACTTTGTTTTGATCGGTTAATGTCACCTATCTTGAAATATCAATAAAAAGTGAAATTCGGCAATATCCTTGTTTTCTTATCAATAAAAACAATTCGGGGAATTCACTCCGATTTTTTTCTTACTGTAAACAAGTCCTGGCATGGAAAATCAGAATAAATAAAGTTTGAAGTTTGTTTTCAGGTCTTATATATCTTGAAATTTATTTATACTATTCCTATTATGGTTAAAAAGATGATTATGTTATTTTCTTTATAATCACTAACTTGATAGTCTGCATAGGCTTGTTTTATAGACTTTCATTCATGAATAATAATACTTATTGTATTCAATAGTAACCTAGTGGAGCAAGAGCTTGTAAAATACTGCATCAATTCAATCTTATGTTAACTTTGAATTTCGCTTGAATTTTCCTCTGAAAATATTCCTTAACTCACTCTAGTTATGTATAAAGAACGAATTCTCTAGTCTTACATCATATATACATTCAACAGTCCCATTTGCATGGTAACTATCTCTACTTGTTACATTTATTTCCATTAAACTCTTAATTGCTTAAATCGTTGTCTCACATTTTTGAACGATCATAATTAGTTCTTCCAAAACAATCCTGATAGATATTGAAATATTACTCATTTTAATAATACTATTGAACGGCTCATTGAATACTTCAACTATTTCTGTTATGAAAATTATTGTATAATTGTGAATTAAATTATACTTTTGTACGATTATATCTCGTAATAAGTTGAAAGATTATCAAGACTCGACAGTAATGTATTAAATCTGTACGTTCATAGAAATATGATACTTCTACATCGATCTCATAATCGTCCATAATTTCAATTTGTATAATAAATTTGACTTGATCTTAGGTGACCGATGCTATTTAATGTAGATTTTCATTCCATAAATTTTGAATCTAACCCATTATTGCTTTGTGTTTTCAGAAACATATTGAGACGGAAGCTCAGAGGCAATCAATTGAGCAAGCACCGAATTGGAAGCCAGTCAATGTAGAAAGTAAACTGTATTGCCCGCATGATCTTTCGTTCAGCGACGAGTTACCTGAAAACCTTCCCACTGTGATGCAAGGTGGCTTGAGAATAGAACCTGTAAATGGACTCTCGACAAAATGCGGGATCAATGTGTTCGCCAATGAAGAGGTTGAAATATTTGATTTGCCTTTTATGATGTTTATGATAGTATTTCGTTTTTTGTTTGTTTATTATCTTTTATGATGATTTTGATAGTGGTTTTGTTTTTAGTTTGTTGATTGTTACATTATTAGATACAAGCTAAAGTGTGCCAGAAATTACTATCAACATGAACGTAGGGGAATCGATTTCCCTATCCACAGTGCTCGGAATCAACAGAGTAATGGAATTACGAGTTAAGGCTCCGCCTTACTGAGACGAAATATCACCTCTCTGTCAGTTGTACATTAAAAGAACTAAAAGTACAGTCGTAATTTTTATGAAGCATCTTTTAACTTGAGATTTATCGAATTATATTGTGCAGGAGTAATGACTTTTCATCTTTATTTTGGCAGGAAGTTGAAGAAATGAACCAAGAAATTGTTAGGAAGAACTTGAGATTTGTCAGTCCTTACCAACGTTACAAGAAAGTAATGTCGGCTGAACTGCAAAAAGAAGAGGAAGAACGTCAAAAACTCAAGGAAAATGAGAAGAAAACCAACAGAAGTGTGAGTATTTAATATTGTATGAAATCGAGGCTCCTATTTCGGGGTTGTTCAATGTTCAAATCTTGATTCGATTGATTTTTATTTGAAAAATAATTGATTGGAAAATCATGTCTCATCCATATGACCTGAATATTGGAGGAAAGTTTTTAATGAATCTCTAATAACGAAAATCTGTAATAATTAAATAATCATTCAGAGGTTATAATATCACATGAAGCCCAAGATTATAATTTTTACTCTGCACCCTGAGCTTAAATGCTGCTCATTTTCATTTATTTATTTTAATGACTTTAAAATTTGATAATGTTCGATGCATACTCTGCTATAGTGGTGCCGCGAACAGAAGAGCATTTGGCAAGATGGCGGAGGGAAGTGAGAGTGTAACTACGCATGCGCAGAACTATAACTTCTAGGGAAAAATCACTTCTGCCAACCTAACGCTTTTACACTAAATTATAGTTCCAAGAGGCTGAATCAACAAAGCACACATTGCAACTGCCAATATGATTTTGTCGTCTTCGCCATGACCTACCGTACATAATCTACAGAACAGGGCCGTGTCTCATAAATCAGCTGACTACAAAAACATTCCCTCGAGACATTTTTTATAATTATGTACTGAGCTTTACGGTAACCTCAAATAGGTAGATTGTTTGCAGTTTGTTGGAATATTGAATAGTTTTAAAACAAGCATAATATGAATAAATGAATGATTGAATGAATATTAGTACCTAGCCTATTATGGTCTACTGCAAATGGTAATTATATTTTTATTTAATTTCAATCCTTTCTCAGTTTGTTTTCATAACAATCTGTTGGCTATGAGCGGTGTTTAGCCACAAAAACGAAACATGAATGTTTACAGATCAAAGTATCACTTTTCACAACCAGCACAGACCCCGCACAGAAGTACCATGATGTAATAATATTATGAAATATTGTGTTGCAGGGAAATCATAATCATATTGATTCCACAAATAGAAATATATTTAATTCAAGAATATATTATATATTTAATAATATTTCAATTGTGACAGATGGTGAGAGTAGAACAATTTTCATCTGGACTGCTGGCAGCAGTGAATGGCAGCCATGTTGCCAAAGGCTCTTCTGTTCGCGGCACCACTATAATTACCAACAAAATCCGATTCCAGCCTGGACTTAGTACAGCTGGTGCCAAAAATTAAGACGGTTCGCGAATGACTGTTATTAATGCTCAGCTCTGTCAGGACTGTCTGAAACTGTCTTCGAGATCGTATCGGTGTAGCTGGGTCGCTCTCGTTTCTGTCTATCGACAATACTATGTATTGTCTGTCTATCGACTGTCCTGACAGAGCTGAGAATTGAGAATTTATAACAGTCATTCTCCGACTTTATTTTTGGCACCAGCAAGGCTATAATAAATGTATTTTTTGAAATCTTTTTATTCCCAAGCATGTTGAGTTTATGTTCCCTTTATTGGAAATTTGAATATAAATTTGTTTATTGATGAGTTGATAATTTCTACAGGAGTCTGAAAAGAGTGCTGAGAGTCGAACCAATGGACCAACTTCAATAGAGGTAGAAAATAGAACTACTGCAGCGAATGCACAAAATAAAAATGTAAGTTATGATGACTTTTTAGATTAGATTGCTTCATTATTAGTATTTGTTGACATTACATTTGATGACAAGTAATGTGAACTATAATCTGTCCAAGCAAAGAAGACAATAACCATGACTAAAATGACTCCAGCTCGGTCCATATTTCCGACAACCAAAAATAATAAATTTGGTCTCAAATTGTAGATCAGAATTTTCCTGCGATTTGATTGAGACTAAATTTATAAATATTGACCGTACTGGAGTCATTTTCCCATTTGCCAGAATGTCATCTTTGTTGAAAGACTATAGCATCCGATGATAAAAATATACATCTGATATATCTAACCAATATTGACTTAGAGTCATTTTCCCATTTGCCAGAATGTAATCTTTGCTTGGACAGACTATAGCATCCGATGATAAAAATATACAGCTGATATTCTAATAATAATGATTATTTTCATCTTTCTCTTGAAAATTTTCGAAGTGCATTGATAGTAATTGAAACCAACTTAAAGTTAATATTATTATCATTAATTTAATTTCATCAGTATTGACAGAATCAATAAATTAAGGCTAACCAGATTTCTAATTTCTAGATAACCTAGTGGATTTTTAATAACATTTAAATAGCTGTGATTGAATTGTGATTTATCATAATAATTATAACTGTTTGTAAAATTTCCGCAGTTCAGCAAGTATATTTTACTATGTTTTGCAGGTGACTGAAAATCTTTCCGAAAAAGATATTGAGGCGTTTGAGGCAACTCGGAGACAAGAAGGAAAACGGAAACGCGATGAATCTCCGTCCAATTCCAATGTATGTTTCCATTCACTTTTTTCCAAATATATATTCTTTTTCTAAATTTTCCACAGGTCTTGATAATTAAACTAATATTCCACTAGAGTATGAAGCTTACCACCATGAGTGCTTTAGAATACATTCAAATTGTCATTTAATTTATTTCTGAAATAGACCAACAAACTATGTGTGGTGTTCCCTTTTATCAAAATTACGGTAAAGTTTAGATGAACATGGGTTCTAAATATCTTTGTTACCGAATTAATAATGGCGGATGGAAAGATCTAGAATGTTTGTTCAAATTTTCAACTTTATAATTTTTCTGGTGTGTGAAATCTTCCACCATTATTTATCTCGGTAACAAAGCATGTTTACAAGAACTTTCTTATTTAATTTGATGTAAGAAGACTCCTCGCGAAGTTTGTCGGTCTATTTCAGAAACATTATGATATAAATTGAAACGTGTATACACAGCTTTACATATGGACATAAGTGTGAGTGCACAAGTAGTGGCAATGTATGAAGCGGTATCGATAGTATATGAAACAGTGTAGGCCATTTTAAGAATTGAGTTATTCCAATATTTAATTTTTAAAAAAGGAAGCATTACACTAAAGGTAGGATTTCCAAGCGACAGCTCCAGCTGCCCGGCTCTAAATTCGCTGCTAGAGCTGCCCAGCTGCACTGCTCTAGCCATCACATACTCTATTCAATATTCACATAACTATATTATATATGTTCACACTGTTATTAGGGCTATCAATGTATACTTAATCAACAAATGGTGAAATTTTTAAGTCATTTTCAACCCTTTTTACATTAGTAGCCCTAATAACAGAGTAATCATCTATAATATAGTTATGTGAAAAGAGTTGTGATGGCTAGAGCTGGGCATCTCTAGAAGCGAATTGAGAATTGAGAGACGGCTAGCTCGAGCTGCTGCTTGGGAATCGTACCTTTACCTGCCTACTTAAGCTGCTCCAAACTTCACTTCGCACAGCTTTGACTCAGTAAATTAAACTATCTATGCTTTATTTTAATTTTTGATACTGACTTTTATTCATCTTTTTATGATGCCATTTTTTGGCATTTGACATGAATTATTCAAGTTTAGTAGATTAGGTTCCAATATTTAAAACGTTTCATCTTAGCTGAGGTACTTAAAACTAATTCATCCTTTATAGAAGTGCCTTGCTTACTTGATTATCCTTTTTATTTAACGAATCTATATTTTATAATTTAGCAGGTAGTATTTTTTATTTTGACATTTCTTTGGCATTATTTCTGTATATGAAACATTATTGATAAACCTTTTTTATGATGTATACATTTTCTTTTAAAACTTGTTTTTTTATAATTGTATTGTTCAAGTTTCAAAATAAATAAAATATTTGATTTGATCTTTTTTCTTCAGAGTAATCTAGCAGAGGTACAAACTCCTGTTGAAGGTAATAAGAAAAAGAAGAAGAAAATTGAAAATGATTCGCCAGCATCATATCAAGTAAGTATCAATTCTCACACTCTCTCATCGTTGTATGTTATCTCATTAGAATCTCAACATAAGAGACTTCTCCAAAAAGCATAAGAAAAAGAAATAAACAATTCTAACTATTTCAGTTCAGTAAAATCATATATTAATGATTGTGAAAATAAAACTCAGAAATTAACAGTATTATTAATTTACAGTCATTATTTCTTATTATTATAGCTCTAATTCATAATAGTCTTGCGTCCGACAAATATTTTCTTTTTCATTCTACGATTAGCCTAAAGCCGCGTATCGACAGTCCGAGGCATGTGCCACGAATGCCTCGCGGTACAGTCTGTTGACGCAAAAAAAGTATGATCTCATGGCTGAGGCACATGTGTGATCTGCAATTTTTGTAAGACCGTTATTACACGATGATAGTTCTATGAGCATATCTGATCATATGGAAAGAGATGAAAATACCAAATCATATTTTCATCTTTTTCCATAAATGATCAGGTATGATCATATCATAGAACTACTATCGTGTAATACCGTCCTGGCCTAACCAAGAATGCGAGCACGCAAACAAATTGACTAGCGCCATCAAGAGGGAGACAAAGCAACTAAGCTCTCACAATTGATAATTTGGACTTGAAGGTTAGTTTGTGCTCAATTAGTAGATGAAAATTTAAGGCACTGTTTATTATTGCCTATTACAACCTTCTGTACCCAAATAGAATCCTCAATCACAAAAAAAAACATAGGAATGCGTTGCGAGGTTGCATAGTTGTGCGTTGCGAGGCAACAGGCACTGCTCGCTGCGAATTAGGCCCATTCTAGAATGGGCCTTATGTGCAGCGTTTGCCTCGCTGCTAGCGAACCCGGTATCGACAGTACCGAGGCATGTGCCACACATGCCTCGGACTGTCGATACGCGGTAGATAGTAGACTAGTAGTAGTACTCTTTTTTGTGTCAACAAACTGTACCGCGAGGCATTCGTAGCACATGCCTCGGACTGTCGATACGCGGCTTAACTCTGCTGGTTTTGAATTGTATTCATTATGAAATTACTGCCGCCAACCTGAATAATAATTAATACAATTGAAGAATAATTATTACATATTGTATGTAATATTAATATTTATTCTGAATTTTATTTTGACGTTACATAATGTTTTTGTATTGAAATTGCACCTTCTGAAATACCCATGATTTTAGCAGGATCGAACAATGATATAATTTATTTCCATTTAAGTTGACAATAATTGATTTAATGGATCAGATATTCTGCTGTAGTCGTCTCTGTTCACACCAATGACATACAGCCAAGATGCAACTTGAGAAAAAAGTTTCGGTGTGAATTAATTTAATTTCTTTTTGTATTTTTGAAGACACAGTGTCAAGTCGTGATACTCATACATAATTGAAAAGCACAAAATTTTCAATATAACATAGAATTTATTAGAAAAAGACAAATTGTTTTGACGTTTTCACGTCATCTTCAGTGTGTAATGAAACTACTTATAGGTAGTTATCTAGTTTCATTACTAAGAAGATTACGTGAAAACGTTGAAACAATTGTCTGTTTCTAAGAAATTTTGTGATACATTAACAATTTTGAGCTTTTTAATTAATTTTTCTATTTTTATGAAGCCTTTACTAGAATGTTATTGTTTCAATTTCAGCAGGAAACACCGAAACGTAGTAAACAAGCGCTGACTGCAACTGTTGTGGAGCAGCCGAAAGAGGACGAAACTGTTATTCCAAATCTACTCGGCGATCAAAATGATGACGGAAACGATGACAAGATGAAAAATAAAGGTGCAAGTGAGAAAAGAAAATCTGAAGCAAGTAAAGATCAAGATGCTGGAAAAGGCGATCCGAAAAAAGCGAAACGAGATGAAACATTCCAGCCGTACAACTATGAAACGTTCGATTTCACAAAGTTTCAAACTCAGGAAAAACAAAAGAAGGCTCCGAAACAAACGCAAAATAGCAATTCCAGGGTAATTATAATTTATCTCTTCATAATATTTTCAGTAAGATTTTGTGTTGTTTCGATCAAATCTTCTTTTATTACAATATTTTCGGTTATAAAATTCAGAAGTCCTGCAACCATTAACAAAACACCATCACTTATGAATATTGTTATTTAGGAACAAAGAAGTCCTGGTATTTGACTGTTTCCATACAAATGAACATGAGAATAGTGATGAATCAATATGATGAATTGGAAGATACGGTAGGGATAATCAATTCTCTCCTTCCTCTAAGTTGTTCTATTTGATAATTGCCTGGCTTGAGTCAATGAGATGGAAGCTTTACGTAAGAATGATAAAATAATCCATTCTGTTTTCCTTCGTCATATCACTGTAATCATAGCTTCCTTTAATAGAAGGCCGTGGCCTTAAATCTGACAACGCTGTAACAGTACTGCAGCTTAGGTCTACCTTGTATGATTCTGATTAACTTTTCTCCAATAAAAATGCTTGTTAACCTATTTTAATCAAGATTGTATTACAATTAGAATAGATACTTATAGATATAAGAAACAGAAATAATTTTTATTGGAATAAATATAATAAAAATCAAAGTATATTTGAATGTGCATCACGTTTATCAATATCAAGTATTGTGTTTTATTTAGATTTTGATCAATGAATCATTCTTCTGTTTTGAATAATTGTTCAGAGCAATATTAGCTATTGTTAGAATTATTTTGAATGCAATAGCCTACTATTTTAGCAGTGATTACACTCTCATTGTTCATCCCATTATACATTCAAACCGATACTATCTAACTTTATCGTTAATAAGTACACAGAACAATATATACTTATACTAGAAAATCTGTACCTCCAGTGCGACGTTGCCATATTATTAGGGCAGGGCCTTCTATTAAAGGAAGCTATGCTGTAATATTGCTCAGCAATTACTGTACCTTTATCGTATATTGAAACGTGCTTCACACTTACACCCATTTATATTGACAGTACTTACTATACTCCATAAGCACATTGATGCAATTTGAGGCTTGCACAGACTATCATATAATAAAATAGTTATAAGAATATTAATATATTCTTCATTGGAGTATTTCCCGTAGTTCATTGCAATCACTTCTGCAATTATCGAAACCCTGTTGTAAGAGAATAGAATTGGTGCTTGTTGCCAAATTCAATACGAAATATTTGCGGAACTCCTTTATAAATTGTTATTCTTAGAGGATATTTTTAATCCATAGGCAAAATTTAATGTTTCATAATAATTTGTATTGAATATTATTCAATTATTATAATTTCTATTATTTCTCTTTACAGGGGAGAAGAACGCCGTGGTTGGGAAAGAAAATGAAAAAAGCTGGTCTTTGAATTATGTGGGTTTATACAAAATTAATCAATTCATTTTGGTTTATCGAAGAGATTACATTTTTTTAAGAAAATTTAATTTCAATCTGTGATTCAGTTATCACAGTGATTGTAGATTCTATATCCAGTTCGATGTATAAAATGTTTACACTGATCTAAATTGTTTGGTTTTCTTCTCTTTTTTCATTCTGAATAATTCGTAATAATCTTGAATGTCTCACTCAAAGCAAGCTGCTTTCAAGTAAGCTCTTGAGGTCCGATTTTTGACTTTGTATTGAAATGGTTGTAAGAGAAGTGCTGATTGTCAGTTTGTAAACGTCTGATAAACCGTATAATGGAAATACTATTTTCTGGTGAAAGTAACAGTTCTACGAGAAGCAAATTGAATGGAATAAACTACCGTTACATTAATTTCTTGAACGAATACATCAAGTACATACATTATCTCATGCTACAATTTTCCGATCTGGTACATTTTCATTACACATATTATATCTTAGTATCGATGGCATAATTCTATTGCCTGCTAAATTCAATTGGATTTTTCAACTGTCAGAATTACGATATTTTAAATTGGATATAGACCCACAGAGAGAGAGAGAGAGAGAGAGAGAGAGAGAGAGAGTTTATACACATTGTGATTGTGTTGTGTTGAACCATAATATTCTTACTAAATATTTTTTCAAATGCAATCGTATGTCTAGAAGCATTTACAGTTATGAGGATTTATAAACTTAAACTTGATTTTTACTTTTAAAGTCGCACATCATTCAATAAAAATATTGTATTGAAACATTTTTCAATAAGTACTTATTTTATTTCAGTATCAGTGGTTAGATAGCATAACTTCGATTTTTTTTAACTGGCAGAATGATAGCAATTATCAGAATTATTATGAACTAAATATAGATTCAGAGATAGTTTAGACACATTATGTTGAACTATAATATTCTCACAATATATATTTTTCAAATTCAATCTTATGTCTAGCAGCAATTACAGTTATGAGGAAGTATAAATGGAACAAAGAGAGATATTGGTTTGGTCCTACAGGATTAGACGGAGGATTTCTCAACTCAAACTTGATTTTCACTTGCAATGTCGCACATCATTCGGAAAAAATAATTCTGGATTCAAGAAAATACTTGAGTTGGTGTTTGTAAAAGACCAATAAAACACAAAATTTGGCATTTGGTGCATTTTATAATAATTCAATACTAGTTCAACTAATAACAATGTAAAAAAATCAGTTCATGATCAATAAATGTTGATTTTGGAAAAAACAGACAAAGATCATCAATGGCATTCGAAAAAGTTCAAAACATTCAGTAACAATAGGAATGCGATTGTCTACAAATATTTTACACAACACTCAATAAACGATTCCTTCATACTTCTAGTTTGGCTAGGATGTCTGACTCCCTGAATAAATGGTACTCCTTATTCTCTTCCAACTCGACTTTGGTTCCACCATACTCTGGTAGCAGCACCTGATCTCCAACTTTGATTTGTGTGGGGATGAATTCTCCTTTCTGCAACAGAAAATTTCACATGTTTTATCAGGAAATTCTCATAATTCACAATGAAACAAATGTTTTGAAGCATTTGAAATATAATTTTCGCTTTATTCATACCATCTGCATTACCAAAGGTTGTTTGTTACATAAGCCATTGGTTAAGATTATACTAAAAAGAATGGAAAATTGGCTATTGTGAAAAGGAAAATATTTGCTTTATTTATTAATATGAGTAAGAAAAAGTTTGACAGCAACGGAGCATTTGGGTGGATGATAATTATTTTTGGGCTAAGGGATCACTGTCGTTATCTGAGTCTGTATGCACAGCCAGTTCATACTGTGCTAGCTGTTGTGTGAACCCAAGGGCAGCGACTAAAAATGAGTGACATTCACTGATACACAACCACAATAGGAAAATACTCTATATGCAGCCAGACTTGAGCAGGGGCTAACCCTGAGAGGGATTGAGGGGTTATCATTTAATACAGTATTACATATTCGACACACACAAAATAATTCAATTTGCAAAGGACATTCATTCGATTTTAAAACCAGTCATTTTGTTAAATCATTTTGTTATACTCAGTTATTAAACATAAAATATCATTTTGTTATATTCAGACTATGGATAATTTAGGCCTACTAGAATTCACGATAGGGATCATCAGCATGATGCGCAGTAGATTGATAAGATTATGACGTTTCATGTATACAAAAAATGGTATAGTCTGTCCAAGCAAAGATATGCAAATGACAACAAATCGTGCATTATTGATAAAAAATTATAAATTTGGTCTCAAATTGTAGATCAGAATTTTTCCTGAAACTTGAAACAAACTTTATAATTTTTGAACCAATATTAACCGAGCTGGAGTCATTTTAAAATCTGGCCAAAATGTCTTCTTTGCTTGAAAAGACTATATCATATGACTGGGCTGACTGCAGCGGGTATTAGGCCGCTATTACACGATAATAGTTCTATGTCATACATCTATTATCAAAGATATTATAATATGTTCTCTATATAGGAGAACATATGACATAGAATATGATCATTTATAATATTTGGTTGATTACACGGTAATATTTCATCACCACAGATGTTTTATAATAGAAGTATGTCATAGAACTATTATCGTGTAATAACCGCCTTAGGCTCAATAATATAGAAATTGGTCTATTTGTATTCTTTCATTTTCTCTGAGGGTGATGCCCATATGAGCTCCAATGCCTTTACGTGGATGATGATGATAGAAGATTGATTGTCTGTAGAAGTAGAATAGATGATTTATAATAAATGGGAGAAAAAGGTACTCTCTTGACTCGACTGCAGAAAAAGGTTCTCCGGATCATCACTCCTTCTCATAGGCTTGAACATTGTGACAAAACTTCAGGAGACTAGAGATTATGACATTCTACAGCAGTATCAGTTCAGCTCTCTGTTGCAGTTAAGAATAAGAATAAGAAATTTTATTTGCCATTAAAAAATAATTACAAACATTGTAATAGGCATTGTCACAGATTCAACATGAAATTTTTCATTATTAGGTCATACAAATTCATAAATCAATAAATTACTAAACTATTATTTTTTAGCAATAAAACATTATTTCGACAAATATTATTTGTCATGTTTCGTCAATTATAAAAACTAAGTAGGCTATTACTAATACATTTTTCAAATGAGCAATTTCAAGCATAAATAATATAAAAATATTGTTCTTACACAGAATGAATAAAAACACTTAATCTAAATACTGGTAACTAACTCACTTGTATCACAGTCCATGTACTCTTTTAGATTATAGAATGATTTTGTTCTTAACCATCCATTTGTAATTTTTTAAAATCTTATTTCAGGTAACTCTCTCATTTCTAAAGGAAGTTTGTTAAATATCACACATCTCTGATGCAAATGGCTCTTATAAGTTTTCGATAATCGAAAATATGGAGTAATAAGATCAGTGTTAAATCTATTATTGTAATTGCGGTTATTGTTATTTTGAGCAAATCGGTTGAAAGTTTTTCTTACTTCTATTGAATTATAATGAAATGTACAATGAAGGCACTGTCATAATCTGATATCTTACAAAACTTTCCCTACAGCTATCTCTTTGATTTAGGTTTGCTATTATTGTTATCACTTTTTTCTGCATTAAAAGTACGTTTTTCGCGTGACTGCTAATTCCCCACAACATTACTCAATTGCTAAGAAGAGGATGGCACAATTATCTTCAAAGAGGACAAGTGCACAACCACAATGCAAGAAGACGGGGTGACATTGATCTGCCATATGCAAGACTCACACAGTTGTTTTCCTGTCCTGCAGTGAAGATCTTCAATAGGATGCCAGTTAGTGATGTAAAATACCCGGGTATTTAAAACTCGGATGAAATTACTAAAACACAGATGAAATTGGGGTAAATTCCAAAATTCATAAATACCCGGGTATATTGGGTATTTATTGAATCATTGATGTTTGTACCCCTGAATCTCTATATATAAAAGCGAAATGGCACTGACTGATTCATTCATTCATCACCAGAACTAAAAATCCACTGAACCGAATGCGTTCAAATTTGGCAGGCATGTTCAGTTGGACGTTTAGACGCGCGCTAAGAACGGATTTTAAAAACTTTTCAAGGATACGCCAAATATTTTAGTTTTTCTATAGTTTTTCAACGTTTTCTTCATTTTTTGAGAACCAATCGGTAGAAAATGTTGATATTTGGTGGGCAGGTTCAGATAAGGTCTAGAAATGTTGTGTTAAAATATTTTTGCAATCCGTTCAAGATCACGACAGTAATCAGGTTTTCAAAATTGTAGATGTGTTGCGGGTTGCATATCTTCCGCCTTGATACGACCAATCCTAACTGTAAATTCAATGGTTCAGCGAGATTTTAGATGAATTTGGAAGATCGAGTTTGAATCATTGAATTAAGTTTCAAACTATATATACTTCCGATATACTTCCCAAGGTTACGCTTAATATTAGCGTTTTACTATTTTTGGAATTTTCGGAGTTTTTCTTAGATTTTTCTAGAACAAATTGGCAGAAAATGTTGAAATTAGGTGAACAGGTGTAGAAATGCTGAAATAAATTTCGAATCCCTTCTGAACGGAATTTGCAGGCGAGCGAAGCGAGCCTGTTTGTCTCAGCTGTCACTGACAGAGGTTTTGCAGGCGAGCGAAGCGAGCCTGTTTGACTCACTTACACTGCCTATACTGTCGGGGGTCCAGGGGGCGGAGCCCCCTGGCTAGGCGGAGAAGGCGAGCGAAGCGAGCCTGCCGGCTAGTATGTTATTATTGGCATTGATGATATATTGACATAGTAATAGTATTGTTATAATATAATAAAAATTTATTTGCTATTTTCAATGACTTTATATAGTTTATTTAAGTATTACTTGAAGTTTCGAATGAATAGGATTCTTCATGAAAAAACTGGGTAAATAAGATTAGACAAACTCTGCAGGAGTTTTATGTATATATTTCTACTCTAAACTATAGGCTACCATACTAAATAAAAATAATAAATTAGAAGAAAATTAAAACCAATAGTTACAAACTTGAAAATCTCGCAAAGCATATTAAGGCTTTTTAAAAACAAAAATAAGAAACTAACTCTTAGAAAATGTTTTTGATAATTTTTTGTGTCAAGAAAAACCTATGGAAGTTCTATTCATATTTTTGTGTATCTACTTGAAATTGTAATAAATCTTTAATTTTAATTGAATCATGAATTAAAATTCTGTAGATGGAAACAAATAATATTGAAATATTTTCCAAGGCTGATAAAGGGCATAAAAATGGATCAAACTCAAACATTTAACTTGAAATAAAATTAAAGTTATTTTATTAACATTCTGGAAATGAGAGGCCTGTTGGCATAGATTGGGATAGAGCGCGTATGGTTTTAGATTGTAAGAAATGTTTTTCAGGAGTCCTGGATGAAGGCTTTTCATGAAAAAGATTCCTCAATAATATCCTCACGTTAAAATTTCGCTAGATATTTTTTTGCTGATGAAGTAGGTCTTTTCTGTTCTCATGGAAATATTTAGCCTAAATAATACTTAGTATAGTCTATCCAAGCAAAGAAAAATTTTTGGCAAGATGAGAAAATGACTCCAGCTCCAGAAATATTAGTTTAAAAATTATAAATTTGGTGTTAAATTATAGGAAACATTCTGATCTACAATTTGAGACCAAATTTATCATCTTTAAACTGATATTTCTGGAGCTGGAGTCATTTTCTCATCTTGCCAGAATGTCTTCTTTGCTTATACAGACTATACGGTACCATAAAAGAAATCTCAATAAAAAACTGAGTAAATAATCGGTTTTATGTTTTTCCAATCACATAAAGAACGTGTTCTATTGTTATTTCGTTTTATTATGATTTTTCCCTAGAAAATGGATTGCAAGTGAAAAGTGATACATACTAGGTAAACTCCCTTCTCTTTGAACGCTAAATAATAGTTATTAATAAAAAAGTTCTCGTCATTTTCAATAAGATTTAACAACACAGAAACAAATGGTGCTCGGAAGTTAATTGCTATTTGTCACTATATATAAAACATTTTTGTTTGCATTTTGTCATCAATTCACTATCATTGAAGGCGTTTGAATGCAAAAAGACAACTAAATCTTTTTTAAATTCAATAAAAATTATAAATACCCAGTTTTTGAGTATTTACCCGGGCCCCAATTTATATTTACCTACACGCTGGGTAATTACCCGACCCACATCACTTATGCCAGAGTGTTTTCCTGTCCTGCAGTGAAGATCTTCAATAGGATGCCAGTGGGTTTCCATATTGTAAATTGGCTTCACCTAGCCTAGTTTAATAATAAATGCGAATCAGAAAATTGAAAAAAAAAACATTCTATTGTCCTGCGTTGTAAATGTAAGTAATAAAACATTCTATTGAGCCAATCGTGAATGCCCTCTTACAGCAATAAATTAATAATTCAATTTATATGTTTTTGATACGGTAGGCATAAATCTGTTATCAATGGTTGAATTCAGCATTATGCAGTGATTTAGCATAAATGGGATTCGTAGGCTAAAGTATAGTGTCATAAGAATTGATTATCTCTGTTTCAAACAATCTAGCATGCGTGAAAGTTTTTATTACCGTATTTCGCGCTCCTGGACCAACAGCAATCACACTCCCGTGAAGTACTTTTCCTTGTGATTTTTCAGGAATCAAAATGCCACCTTTGGACTTTGTGACAGCTTCGGCACGTAGAACCAAAACTCTATCAAACATGGGAGTCAATTTCTTGATAGCGTGCTTAGCAAAAGCCTGAAAACCCAAAAATGTAATTAGTCTAGGATTTTTCAATCCATTTTAACCAAATGTGGACAAGAAGTGCTACAAAGTAACAAAGACCATGTGAAGGCCATGATGTAATAGTTCTATGGAAAACTTACAAGGTTTAAATTTGAATTTTTATCTTGCTTATTAAATTATCTTACTTGAATGATGAACGAAGCTGAATGAGAGATAAAATCAAACGAAATTGTTAAAGAAACATGATCATTCTTCTATATATACATTTAGATGGTACCTAAAATCATGATAAGTCAAATATACCGGTACGGTAAGTTGAATCATATTTTTCCATCCAACATCTATGATGAAAAAAAACAAAATATAATTGAAAAACTTGAACTCACCATTATTTACGGTTTGTCCCAACAAAAGATTCTAGTAATGAGAAATATTTTTTAAATCAAAAATGATTTGGTCTTTTTTAACCTGAAGACAGCGTGAACAAAAATGGATGAATTGAATGAAGATGAAGAAAAGGAAATAGGAATATGAAACAGAGCAAAAAGCGGTCATATGTTTTGAAGGCTGAGATTTAGGAACGTAAAAATATACAAAATCCTATTTTTTTAAATTTCCGAGTACAATGCAAATTAATTTGTGATTAATGGATAAAAATAATATGAATCATTCAAAATTTTTGTTTTCCAATTCGAGAAAATGAAAGTATTTTAAGCATATTTCGTTCTATTCTAAATGAATATTGATTTGTGATTGGTTGAAATGAGAATACAAACATGTTTTTGAAGTTGGAACAAGGAACAACTCAGAATCAGAAATCAGCTGATGAGCAGAAGAAGGGTTGAAGTTGAAGCCATGGCTGTCTGATAAGCGAAGGGTTGTGTGATTGTGTCGGCTCGTTCCCTCTATCCTCCTTGAAAATGTGAGTTTTTACAATGTTTGTTTTCAATGGCAATAATTCATTCTTTACATATTTTACTGATATCATTTTGATGTCTATTCTGATGAAGTTCACTGATCTATTCCATGTAAAAATAATTGGGCTATGGTTGTAAATTTAACTCTTGTCAATTTTATTACTTTATTGTTATTGGCATTCTGCCTTATCATCAAAATCACATGATTATGATCATCATAATAAAGCGATATTAATAATTCAAAACGAATTATTTATTATTCATCAAAAAATATTCAGCTAGTTTGTGATAGAAAGTAAGGTTAACCTAGAAATTTCATACCGTACCTAATCTTTATTATAAAACTCCCTCTACTGCTCAATTATTGACTTATTAATCTTGATAGAGAGATTTCATCTGCCAAATTCAAAACCTAATTACAGCTCTGTTGAAGTTCCGTGCCAAGAAACACATAGTGGAATGACACTAGTAAACTTTATGGCTTGAAATTACAGATGCTTATTTGATTGTAGCCCAAATACTTTGAAGTCCTAATCGCTCGTTATTCTTTATAACAAGTACCTAGCTATGTTTGTTTTCAACTTATAATTATTTGTTTTCGTTAATTTAATGGGTTACTGAGCTACTACTGCTTATTGTTGGTAACATGAGTGTTTTTTCGTACGACATAATTATTATACTGTACGGCATGGAAGTGTTTTTGCATGCTTTATTATGTTTCAGAAAACGGTTATCTAGCTTCAGAAACTAAATTGACTAATTCAGCCTGTCCAATATTTATGTTCCTAGTCCTAGCTTATTTGTAAAGAACGTTTTTTGTTGAACAAAATGAATTGAAATTTTGAGTTCTGCGCTGATTTCCATTCAGATAAGTTATTCTATATTGTTATTATTTGTCAAAGTAACTTATGCCACATTTGCACCGGAATGTTAATAACATTTGTTAATAAGTTATATAATATATAAGTCTATATAATAATACGTTATTCATAAAAGTTATTAACATTCCGGTGTAAACGTGGCATTAGTTGTCTATCAATCAAATAAACATGATTGAATTGCATTGATATGAACTTTCAAATTTGGAATCTGCTTCAACTAATCATATTTAGCACTAGGCTGCCACAATACACACATTGAATTCAGTCTACAAGAAATTGATTTTTTCAAATTGTAAAAATTTGTTTCTACATACATTTATATAACATTAGCTCATAAACAATAACCTATATTTGAATGGGCTGGGGCCCGAATATGAAATATAGATATCTTGAAAACTAAGTTACTTGGGCTCCTAGGAGGCCCGGGTTAGAGCCCAAAATGATCTATTATTAATTTCTGAAGAAATAAAATTAAAGTGACGATTTATCAAGAGAAACATGATTCCTATTTTGGCAAATACAGCAATAATCACTAATGTTTCTTAACTTGTTTCTTCCCAATTAATTTTCTTTTTCAATAACTTTTGAATAAAAGGCCTATTATTAATCCAACTCAAAATTAAAACCTTGAAAATCATCATTAAAACTACGTACTCAATACAAGTGCGCGAGCAAGCAATGGAAATGTACATTTGTGAAATTAGTTACCTGGGAGAATGGAGACAAGGTGCTAATGTGCAATTCAGAATTCAGTGATTGCGTAACTTGGAGGCATATAGTGTGTAGAAGTCTTCAAATCAAAGGTTTTCTATTATAAATTATTATCTTCATTCTTTCTAGATCTCATAAGTCATAATCCAAACACTAGAGACGTACTTTATAGTAGAGTTCAATCCTGAATTCTGACTAAAGGCTTGATCCTATTTTTCTTCCTTGGATACATGATTCTTCATAATTATTAATATATTCATTCTTCAGTTTTTTCCTACATAGCTAGCCTATGTCCTTCAAACATGAAAAGTGTACGTTTACATTTTCAGGAAGTTGAATAATTGAAATTAAGGAAGTAGGGGGTTGAGAATAGGAGGGGGGGGGGGGTAGAAAAAGGGGTTATGATTTCGGAAGAAGGGGCCCGGTTTCGAAACGTTACGCCACTGCCTTCCCAATACTCCAAGAGGCTAGTCATGTTTCTTATTCTGTCGTGAGAGCTTGCGTGGGGTCCATGGGCGTATCCAGGCAGAGGCAGGGGGGTGGGAGCAGGCGCCCCCCCCTAGAAGTTGACTGATATTTTTTTTATTTATAAAATTAATTCACAGCTAAAATAAATGAAATAAAATTGAATAAGATAATAAATTTTTATTATCATAAATTTAATAAATTTACAACTAAATTGAGAAGATTGCGAAGTCACAGACTCACAGGAGTAAAACTTCCATCTGAGTCTCCAATTTATTGAATACTGAAGAAGATCATCATGATAACTCCTAATCTTCACTCTCAAAACATTTATTGGAAATCAGATTTTCTAATAAGAATACTCTTCCTTTCTGACACTCCTTCATCCTTTATAGGATTAGCCAGTTAAAGGAAAAGATTCAAGTAAGTCATTAATTCTTGAAGATAATCAATTTTTATACTTTTTTTCTCTAGTTACGCTGTCCGGCGAGAAACGTCTAACGTGCCATGGGCGTATGCAGTCAGACATATGCCTCCATCTGAGTATCCAATACACCAATTGAATACTGGAGAAGTTCAATGATAATTCCTTATTTTGACTCTCTTAATCAGTCTTTGGAAGTCATATTTCAAATGACAATACTCTTGCTTTCTCTTTTTCACTTCTCCATCCGTTGTATAAATTGTAACTCCAGAGAATTAAAATAAAAACATTCTCAATCTTCCACATGAAGTTTTATAAGCTAGAATCCATGACTTTGGAATTGGAGCTGTGGTATAATGTACATATTTAGAAAAATAGATGAGTTGAAGGAAATTGAAGAAGCTACACATTTGGAAAAAGCAAATACTTTTTCCAAGTACTAGGCATGGTCTGCTCATTTTAAGTGGTTTTTTTATCAACAACAACTGTTAAGAAATCATTTAGTACCCTACATAGCCCATAGAGTACAGACATGGCTCAAGAGCTGAATGGTAGAGGAAATATTGACGGGGTTATGCTTAATCGGCGGCGACGGGGGTACCCATCGTGAATTTTTGAATGTAAACAAGGACTAGATAAATAAAAAGTGTATTAAATGAGTTCTCATAGCAAAACCATCAAGAATAGAGTTAGCCTACTGTAGTTTAACTATATCTATTAAATTTTACCTTGATTGATCTATGAATTTACTGTGGATTTTTTATTTGCTGGGAATTTTTCAAAACTTTCTTTTCTTACAAATAAGTAAGGTAAATAATAAGGTAAGTAAGACCAAGCAAATAGTTTTAACAAATGTTATTAATCATATAATTAGTTACTACTGTCAGAAGAATTCTACACGTCAAATTCAATTTTCATGCATGCAAGATAGCAATAGTACACAGAAACTAAATGTAACTGATTACCCCCAACCAGTGAATTCATGCTGAAGCCCAGTTACCGACTCACCAATTCTAACAAAACAGCAATATGCAAACATATGTTGCTCTACTGTCCACGGATCCATGAACATAGCATCAAAATGCTATGAAACGAGGAATAGATTGCACTCATCACATGCCCCGAACCTCTCAGAATGGCCGGCCACAGCCGCTTCTAAAACCACTCGATTCCTGTGACTCACCCGTTAAGATAGTAACAATAAGGAGGCGAGGTGGAAATAGTTTTTAAAATAAAAAAAATACTCCTTACTATAAAATAGTCGGACGCAAAAGTCGCGAATCTTATTTACTTATTCTTTTACTTCTTCGGTCCTCCCAACGGTCCTGTGTCCGGGGAGTCGTCGTATGTGTGTCCAGGATTATTCCAAGTGTCCTATGCACCTGTGTGCGTTTGAATGTTAACTTGACTGGCTGATGAGACAGGATTGTCCCTATTTTAGCATACTATGCAAAAGTTGAAAAAAACAACAAAAAGGTATAGCTGATGAGTGATGACAATAAGTTGAGCGGTTTTGTAAATCTCTTTGTACATCTCACGCTCTAACAGCTGATATTGTTTTCAGGGAGTCTACCTGTACTTGCCTAGCTGGCCATATTCAGCTAGTTATTCGTTTAAAAAACAGAGTTATAAGCCTACATTATTTTAAGGAAAAATCTATATCTTTTAATTAAGTGATGTGTTACTCTCCAAATTCGTACATTCATGTTCCTAGTTTATCAAAGTTCCAGTTGGTTTTGAAGACTTATATTATTGGATTTCTAAATTAAACCTTTAGTAATCTTAAGTTGCATCAAATGATTTTCTACGATGAGTGCCATCCAGATGTATTATTGAATAGTAGGGTAGGAGTAAACCTATTTTTTCCCTATGTAAAAAACTCAAGTGATTGTGAATCATGAGAAAAATTTACTGCTTAAATCAGTAAATAACTGTGATACAATTAATTTTTTTCTTCTAACAGTATTTTCAATGAATCAATATGCTGTATTTGAATTGTTACTCCAGTTGCGCTGTTGAATACAAATCATCCAAGTACTATAATATTAGGCTAGGTACTCTATTTGTATAGGCCTATCTAAAAGATTGTAATATCTTTTTGCAGTAAATATTATTCTATTTCATTGAAAAGCTACCTATTGTAATGATTTTCAATGAATGAATACTCTTGCCTTTTAATCTATATTTACATTATTCAATATAGTAGCATAAATTTTCTCTCAATGTAGAATGTTTAAATTGATTAATAAAATTTAATTTGATCTACTTTGATTATCATTAATCTTTCACTGTTCAATGTTTGGGGTTTTCAAGCAAATTACATAAAAAAATAAGTGAGTGAAGAAATAATGCAAATTAAAGAAACCTTTCACCTTAATTTTTTACTTCTGTTGGAATTCCAAGAAGCCCTGAGAGTGCTTCTGACAAAATTGAATATTTCACTTGATTTTTGCCAGAATAGGATTTGAATCAGTGAAAGTAGTTTGTTGCATCAACAGTCTAAGTCAGATTCAACTATTTTAAAGTTTCTCAATACGTTTTTGGTTTCTCTCATAAGTAAGTTCATCAATTCTGTTAAGTTGAAGTTCATGCACTAGTGCTTATTTAAGTTTGATTAGTATCTGTTGAAACTAATTTTTATGCATTGATTTGAACCTATTACACGCTAACACCAACACAACAGCAATCTACGATAATTATTATTATCATTATCTTATTTTAAGAGTAAACTAGTGAACACAATTTTACAAATAATAATAATACTGTGTGACCTTGCTGGCTAAGTTCCGGTGTCAGAGTTTTCAGGTCGCACCTGATCAGTTTCAGAGCCTCTGATATGACATAACATAACGATTGCTTTTTTAGTTAGCGGGGACCGACGGCTTAACGTCTCCATCCCAAACACGGAAGTGGCCCAAGAAAAATATTCTCAATTTAGATAAGATATATTGATTACAATCTCAAAATGATTTTCATTATCATTCCTCCTGAACTTGTATTTGTTATAGTCGGTATAAAGAAGTGAAATTCTGGTTGCTGATCAGAATCAACTAAAATTAATTGTTCTTAATAATAATAGTGATTTGAGAAATAATGAAACACTCAATAAGAATCTAGATCTAGCATTTTGAACGAGGTATAGAACTGTCCTATTGAGATCTTGAAATTTTATATTTAATTGAATTTCCAGCTCCAATCTCACCCATATAACCTTTCTTTACCATGTAAAAATAGTTTTCTAAATAAGTCATTAATTCATAGTAGAACCGTTTAATGTTGTATTAGATTAAATGGCATGTCTTCAGGTATTGACTTTTACAATGAAACTTGAAATACCGTTGGAATTGAATGTATCGTTGAATTATGAAAACGCTACTTTGTGAGATTCTCTGTTCCAAACGTTTTCTTGTTCTAGAATGCTATTAAAAAAGTGTGCAATTACACAAGGGTTGCATGGAGCGAACAAGTGGTTCATTAAGGCAGGCAGACTAGAAGTGTGTGCCACGTTGTTTTGTGCAGTGCTAGTGCTTTCATAGAGCCAGCCCTGCTTCATTGATCTCGTTTGACTGTTTTGCAATGAAGTTGAGCTGCATTGCTCCACTTCTCATTATTCTTGGCAATGTGTCTAATTTTGGATTGATGTGGACAGAGCCTCTGTAAAATTTTACAACCATATTGCTTAGTACTGTTGAACAGTAAAATAATGAAATAAGGGGATTTTAACCCAGAAATTTAAAGTTTTTCATGAATTTTCAACCAGGAATCGATCTGACACAAGACAAAATAGATTTGAAAATTCATACATCTCACCACTTCTTGTAGGTTCTTACTTTCCACAAATTATGGTTATTGTATTGGCCAATTGATAACTTTTTTTTAATGTTTTGATAATTTCTACGAGTAGCTTATTACTCATTAAAAAGTAGTTTTATACTTATATAGTTCTCATTTACCTACTGAAGTTCATTCAACTACAATGAAGAACAATCTTTCAAAAAACCCAAGAATTTGAGCCTTAATGGCGTGAAGCTGCATGTATTAAGGATCATGATACTTTTCCTATTTTATATATTATGAATAACTTACGCGTATCATATCAGCGCACAGGTCTTTTACACATATGCAGATATTACATCCCTTCAGAGTGTAAAAAATGCATGGATTAGGTACGGTAGATAACATAAATCATATGTACCCTATTTTGTTATTATTAATATTAAATCATGTACCTTAAATATTGTTCTTGTTATTATGATCTCTGTTCCTTCCTATATCGAGTGTTATGTATTCTTTTCTGGGAAGTAATTCCAATTTCAATCATGATTTCTTTATAATGAATTAGGTCTAACATTTTTTGTACTGACAATTGACATTATTGTATATTTGAGGGAAACAAAATATAACTGCTCTTCAGCAAAAAAATTATAATAATTTCAATACATTACAAGGCAGTGAAAGATCAATTATAAGGCTAATTTTTTAGACTTATCCTCTGTCATAAATCTTGTTTTTTGCTGCTCTCTTGGTTGTGAAATTGTTATATAATTTTTTATCCACTCACAAGAAATGTGTTCATATTCATTGTAGCCTACTCTATTTTCATAGACATTGCTTCTGACAACCTAAAAACTCTCTAGTCTATAACTTATAAATTTAGTTATATCAGCTTTGTTTTGTCTCTCTTTTGTCCATTTTGACAAAATATTCTTTTAATAGTAGTTGCGCTATATTATCTCTGCTGGCAAGCTGCCTTTACCCAGATAACGTTAGGATCTCAAAACAAGCGTGTGTGTGCGCGCCTATAAAACACACCAACACACACACAGTTTAAGAATAAAATGGCTTGCCTGCTAAAGGTGCTGAAATTTATCTATTGTTCTTGGCAGAGACAATAGCTTGCAACTCTATAAAAAGTGCTCTTTGGTTTCAGCCAATATGTTTGTGTTGTCTCCCATCCCTATCCTTATAAACTACTAATAGTATTACAGACTCCAAGATCTTCTAGAAATTTGGTTATATTGATTTTCCTTGTATATTTCTAAAAAGTTTTTTTCAAGGCATTTGTCTCAAATTATATAGATTCGATTTATAAAAAAATAATGCAATACTAACTCATGGAAGACAGAAATAATTAATAAATAGAACTTGGACAGAATTCTGGCAAATAGAATTCCTGGGTACAGTCCTTATACTGATTAAAATAGTTTTGTTCAAAATCTCTGTGCACTCACGTAAAAAGCATTTATTCAATAACATAAATTATAGTTTATAAGTATCATTATATTCATCAGTAATTATCCTCATTGCGATGAATTATTCATGTATAAATAATCAACACTTTCTTATAACCCACGTGGAATTTGAAAGCTCATATGACAGTCACTCCTATTATTAAAGGGGAAATATATGATTCTGTGCACTATCCACTATCCATGCTCTTCGCCTATCAGGTTTCAACTTCTATGCTACAAGTATTTATAGTGCATCGTATAGTCCACTCAAGCTGAGAAGAAACGCCGTCACAAAATTAAGTGTATTATATGACGGAGTGTCTTCTAAGCTTGAATGAATTATATTTATTTACCATTCAAGAAGATTTAAAAGTACATCGAATTTCATTCATGATATAAAATAATGGGCTAATATACAATACATTTCAATAATGGCCCAAGCTCTCTCAATTTGTTTTTATCATTAATACATGTATTGTATCAAATTAAATCGTATCATGAATCCTATTGAATGTATCTTCTTGAAATAAAATTGGCCATTGGACTCGATCACTCAACTTTACAGATAATTCTCAGTTTTGTGTTATAAAAATTTAGTAATCAAGTCGAATTCTTCAGCTACAGATAGAGCTGATTGTATGCTAAAGCTGAAGCTTGGTTTCCCTTCTGAACCTTGAAATGATGTTTGTGCGCTGGGCTGATTGTGGCAGTGGATGTCAAGAGTGTAATTCTCATAAGGACTCTTATATCTCAAAGTAGGTTGGCATCGTCTCAACTTTTTTCAGAAGTGGTACTCTGCGCCTTTGTTATCAGAATAATTTTGTTAACTAAGCTTGACTGTTTTATATATGGTACATTTGATTACAAAATCTCTACGTTATCAGAGCATAAAATAATAGTATATTTTTTGGATATGAAAATTTTTTCAGAATATGTTATTGTTTTCCTTAGATATTATCATAAAAATAGTTCGCCAGGACTTATTTGAAGGTGCTCCTTATGATGTAGATATTAAAAGCATTTTTTTATAATAAGAATTACATTACCCTTTTTAATTATTTTCATTTGAAATGAAAATGCGATAAAGTAGCCTCAAGATGAAGGAAATATTAAAAGCAACCTGATCTCTGTAGATTGATTACCTCCACTTTGGTTTGATTATGGCAAATAGCATTATAATCCAGAGCAACCATTAAGGATGTTATTTTTCTAAACATTTAAACTTCAGTATAACCTATCCCCATTATCAATTTTTAACAATATTTCATTGGTTATATGGTGCATTTCTGCTGCTTTTCATGCATAAATAGATTGAACTTATTTTTCTGAAAGTTTGAGGACTTTTTTTGCTTGGAGAAGAATACCAATATCAACTCATCAATATAGGAATGTCATCATATTGATGTGATTCCGAATATCATTCATTATAAACTGAATTAAAAGTATGTGAAGCTGGTGCACTGTATTTTTTGAAGAATTTGAAGGGTCATTTGTTAAATAAATCTTGTTGACTAAATTTCTCTGATATGCTCTTGAAGAATGGTTCATTCTATCAATATAGTGAAATAAAAGTCCATCAAATGTTTGGAGTTTTTTATCCTTTTGAAAACAGTACAGCATAGGAGTTCAGGTGTCAAACTTTATAATGTACTACCTGACTCCATAAAAGAAATGGATGACTGCAAGTTTAAATCTGAACTGAAATCTGTTTCTACTGAGAATGCTTTCTATTCGCAGGAAGAATTCATGAGTTATTATTGTCCTATTACACATGAATGATCAAAAATTTTCATCCGGTCTTATGTCGTGTATCTATGTCTTTTGTGTAGTTTTTTTTAACCTGTTAGAATTTCTTGACAAGTTCCAGATCCCCCTGATTAGGAGGGCAGTGGATGCTTTTTAATCTACCTATCTATCCATAATTTGTGTACTAGTACACAAAATTGTCAATCAAATAGGTGGAGTTAATCGTGTCTTTGAAGGATCATTTGCCACTAACTTGAAATCTTGTCAACTAAACTTCTATCGAATATGTGGAGTCGATATATGATTTTGAATGATCATTTGTTTTATGAAGCATTTTGACTATATTTCTATCAATCGCATGGTGTAGAGATGCTTTTAAAGGATCATTTGCTTAATAAATTTTTTCAACTGAAATTCGATGAAGTGAGTGGAGGTGATATGCTTTTGAAGGATAATTTGTTTGATGAATCTGGTTGACTAAATTTCTATAAATCACATGGTGTAGAGTTGTTTTTGAAGGATCATTTGCTTAATAAACCTTGTCAAGTGAAATTCGATGAAGTGAGAGGAGGTGATATGCTTTTGAAGGCTCATTTGTTGCATACATTTAGCTCAATTTGTAGCAAATGTGTGGAGTTGATAACATAGCTAGAGTTGACGCAGGAGAGTGTTGGTGGCTCTGGCGTTGAAACAGAAGCGCAAGGCGGAGAGCGCAGTGCAGTGAAATCTCATTGTTTGTATTGATGGTGTAGTATCCAATGCCTCTCCTCTCCCAATCACACCCGCTCCCGCTCCCGCATCATCCCTCTTCTGCCGTTTAATATGATTCTCCAGGAATAACTTGAAGCTGTTAGCAACAGTTTCCAGTGTTGTGTTGTATTGTATAGAACAACAACTCACACGCACGTCAGCTCACGTGTGCGCGCGCATTTGAGGAAATTGAAATAGTAGCGTGGGTGGTTGGGGAGGGAAGGGGGTGATCGACGAATGTGGATGTGTTGTTCCATTGTACATATTTCATTTATCGATGTAGTCCGCACGCGGAATTGGCAAATTTCATTCTCAGCCTCTGCTAGTAACAGCTCTGTTACTTAACTACAGCGGCACTAATTCAGTATTCTACAATGTCAGTAAATTGTGATGGTATGTTGGAGTTTCTCTTCAAAATAGTTATCTTCTTCAGAATAATCTTTTTCTCTTATTAAATGTTATAGTGTTATAGTAATGTTATAGTTTAACGGTTCATTATTTTTGTGGCATGTACGTTTTTTACACAGTTTTCGGTTGTCTCTTTTGGAAAGTTTTGTAAAGATGTTGGACCAGGAAAAGTTCACTGTATTTTGTACATTCTTCTATCTTTATTGATACATAAGGCTCTGATTCTCAATTCATTCTCTAACCGCACTTTCATAGAAGTGCAGAATAAAATGAAAAAACCTATATGAATTCAAGAACATGAACTTTTCTGTGTGGTTTCCCCAGTGAGAAGTTGCTCACATTGTTTTGTTTCTGTGTTTCTCTCCAGTCTGCTTTGATAAAAACAAATGTTGATTAAGGTTTAAAAGTTTTCAATATTGGATAATGAAGAGCTCTTCTAGAGTTTCACATCCATTATAGTTTACATTACAAATTAAACTTTAATGGAGCCCTATAATCTTGACATACCTAGAAGTTTCATCCTTTGAAAGTTGTACGGTACCAGTAATACTAAAAACCACGTTTTTCAATCTTATATGATAATGGATTGTAATATATCCATAAGTTTCTTCCATGGATATTGGATACCGTCAACGCACTATAATGTTGATCCCATTTTCATGCCCCTTTTTATTATTCAATCTCATACTATTCAATCAATCTATACTGATTCAATTATACTATATAATTCTGTGATCTGGTGATTGTGGATTTTTTTCTGAGAACTGGATTTTTCGTTGAATAAATTAAATTTATCATATCACTATTCATAAAATGAGCTTGGCAATATAATTACTTATAAAAAGAGCTTGAAAAAAGTAATTCATCTTTTCAAAAAACTGTTAGCTTTTCACTGTTCTCCTCGTTCTTCTCCTGCCTTGTAATTCTAGGAGAATTTCTCGTTGAGAAAGTTCCCTTTTAAAACAAAAATAGGACAATCTCATTATTTCTTTATCTGTGGGTTGTGGAAGAAGGAGAAATTGGGAATTTATTTTTGCTTTATCATTGGAATTTAATCATTCCAATCCGAACGCAAGATTATCAAGTTGGAAATTTGTCAACTAGTAATGGTGTGTTGAGATTGGTTGAATAGATTGCTTGGCCGTAGAAGAGCTCGAAATATATTTGCTGAATAGGGAACTAATTCATTCAAATTCGGCTTCTACTGGCACGTTGTTGAACTTAGTTGCTTCTTCTGTTACTCGGAAATGAATTCAGCGTCTGTTCATTGAAATTATACTAGAGGTGGGTTCATTCAAGTAGTTCTTCTCAGCTATTGAAAGATTTGAAAAAAAAATGTTCCCCAACATCTACTGTATAATAGCATAATATATTTTTATAATAATCCATGAACATTCGTGATTCAAATAAAGTAGATTGAATTCATTTAAGAAGAATAAGTCTTGGAATTCGTTCCTGACTTCCACCTGAGAGTACAAATTAATGTCTTTGCTATCTCATAGTTGCGAATTGAAATTCCGAAGTGTTTTCTTCAACTGATTCACTTGCTGCGAACTTGGTAAATATTAGAACAAATTCTATAAAATTAATGAATAAATTCATTTAATGATCCTCGTTTTTGGAATGATATGAATCTATCAATAAATCTCAGCCTTGAGTGATGCAAGTTACTTCTTGTCATGCACATTGATTATTATAATTTTTAATTGTCAGAATTTATTAAATATGATCAATAAAATTTGTATAACTTATAATTGAACCGTTTGATATATGTGGGTTGAACGTGCTTTTAAAGTTACATTTTTATTTTTGTGTGTTTCTCATATTGCATCTTGACATTAATTTCTTATTGAAAATGATAAATGTTGACTCTTTAATGTTATAACTTGGTTGTCTCTGAATGTATCAATAAATTTATGTATGTTATTAGTTTTTAAGAAAATAGGAATGAGAATTGAACAGTGAATTTAAACTTTTAGGAATGAGAAAGAGCTTTATGCACTTGTGTAACTATAGATATACAACTTGAGCCAATTGTTGATACTCCTTTTATAAAATTGTGGTGATAATCATGTGTCCTCAGCTCGATTTTCAAGTAATCATAGTTTTATTAAGCCAGGCGGTGTTGCAGCAGTGAATGCGTCGAGTAAAATGGCTGCAACGAATGTAAAATTATCGTATCGATCAGTATTCAAGTGAAAGGTTTAATTTCCTGGATGTAGATGTCTTTCAAAGTAATTTCCTGCGAGTGAGCGAGTGAGTCCTTTTAAAAAGATTGATGCAGTATAGTATGTGCAGAGTGTCTTGGAAATAACTACATGAAGGTCAAAACCCCGACTTCCAAAGTTTACTGTAACTTACATGAACGATTTTTTGGACTTGTACAAATTTCTCATTCAATTCCAATCACATTAAAATTATAGTTTTATTCATCAACTGCATGATAAACATTCAAAAATTTATAATAAGCTGCATCAAAGTAAGCTTCAGTTTTCTAACATGAAATGCAATATTAGTGCATAAAATAATGTATGGCTGAACGTGGAGACAATTATTTCCTTGAATAATTAGGATTAGCTTTCCGTTTTTTTAGATTTAAAATTTTTGACCGATTACAAAAATGTATAGCCAAGTCAAGTTTGAGACAAATTGAGAAATAGATTAGACTACTTTCATTGCGTTGATGATGATGATAACACTAAAAATAGGCTTTATGTTTGTTGTATTGATAGATTGGAATTGTGTAAGTATTGGTCTCAGAGTATAGATACTTTGTTGCATGACTGCATCTTACAAATGAGATGGATGTTTTAAGCTTTTCTCCATCGGAGTATAAGAACTCTGAAAATTATGTTGCAAGCTTTTTGTTGTTGCTCAATTACCTATTTGATTGTATTCCTTTTATCTTTATTAAATTAAGGCAACACTTGAAATACAAAATTATTGTCAATTACAACTATGAAATGAAACTGTTCAAAAGAACTGTTCACAATATTTGTAATGCCACAACAGATACTACGCACTACAATCGCCTAGCACACACAAGAATACACACGTCAGAAATTGCAAAACTCGATTCAATGAATAATGAATCTGCGACAATATTATTCGTTGTTTCAGCTTAGTATGTGTTGATTAGATTTGATTCATTGTTGTTAACAGCATTTCTATATTTTATGTAGATTTATCTATGTTTGCATCTTGAGTTGTATGTCTTTTTGAACTGTGTGAGTATATTTCAGTCTTTTGATGTACTATTAGGAGATCCTCAATGTTGATCATCTTCAAATATTAATTATTTTAGTGTAACAACTGTAGATTCGATGCAATAATGGATATATCACCCTTTTGCTTGATATGAATAATTTTATTTGAACTGAGATTCTTTGCTCATTTCTTTCTGCATGAAAAATACACCACGTGCAAGTTCAAGTTGGATTAAATTTTTAATAAAAATATTATTTCTATACTCATGAACAATCATCATTATTCAATTGGATTATTTTATGTAGAACCTCCTCCCTTTTTTTTAAATTTATTAATTCTCTTGAAATCCAATTGAAAAATTATTCTGGTGATCTCAGTTTTTAGTCTTCCAATGCTATTATTGTACTGTAATACATAAGTTTAATATTCAATAACAAAGGTTAACCTATAATAAAGGTTTAAATGCTTTTTTCGACTTGAAAATCAAATCAAACCAATTTTATTTCAAATTTATTCACTAAAACTTCTTACAGAAAAGACAATTCAAGAGAATTGAGAGATATTTTGTTTAGAGAATTTGTTACTCCATTCAATAATTTCATGCAGTTGGCAAGGATCATACATACACTTTCCACAGCTTTTAGCAAGATGACTTTTTTATCAAAACCAGCTGATAACATAATTTAATTATTGATCTGAACTGTCGCATTTTTCATTCCACTGTCCCATTCTTGATTCTGCTCTGTTGTGTCTCTAATGCTTTTGTGGCTCTGAAATTCAAGTAGCAGATTTCCAAAACGTGTTTTATTTTAAAAGTTTCCGCAATTTTATCAAATTGTAGTTTTTGAAAATTTAAAATTAATGAATTATGTTTAAAAGCGCATACTTTGCCTGAAATAATCGCCTTTTGGAATCGTTATTTTTATCATCAGGTTTGTACTTTTACCATTCCTATTCTGTTCGATTTGATTGCCAGACCATGTTCGTCCACAATTCAATAATAATTCTTTTTAACTCCAGTTATTGAAAAGTGCCTAATATCCGATTGGGCTCTATCTTACTTTTTCAAATCAAATAAATACAGAGAATTGCAAATGAATAATTGAAAATAAACCATAAAAATTAGTTTTCAAAACCAGTGGCCCAAGTAAATTTATTTATCAAATTATTCCATAATTCCATTTGATTTATCAAAATTGAAACTAATTTGTCAATTATCTTATCAAATGAGGTTGATTTTGAATTTTGGCTGTCAAAGGCCGTTTAGTTTCAACCTATTCTCTATCTATTTTATAGTTTCTCACAGTTCCCATTGAAATGAATATTAAAAAAATGAACCATCCAATTCATTGTTACTTATTAAATAATTATTATGCATTAACACAAACTTAATACAAATCACAAACAAAACTATATCCACAAGAATTGGTGTTTGCTCCTCATAATAAATTCCTGATTCTCTGTAGCTCATTTCTAATCCACATGACTATTAAAAATCCAGATAACATAGAAATTTGTCGTAATGAAGTAAGAAAAAATATTCTTTCCTGTTAGGAAAATTAATAAAAGTTGACCCTAAAGATTTTAGATTCTGGAAACAAAAACATTACACTCAATAGAGCTTTACAGCCCACAAATTTTAGTGCAATCTTTCTATTCAGAAGAAAAATAGTACAGGCTCAGCCTATTTTTTCTCCCCCACATCATAATATTATGATTATTGTGATCGATGAAATTAATAAATCTCCATTCATTTATAACTAGTCTCACACAAATACTTAATTGAACAGAAAAAAATCTGGTTAAAATTTTTAAAATTCTTCTTCAAGAACCACCAACAAGTACATAAAAGTATTCGACTGCGTGTGGAAGTTGATAAAGAATACAATCAATTGCAAACAATTGAATACAATATACTCACACTGAACACTGGTATTAAAAGTTCTATCTATCTGCTCACTTATTTAAATAAAAGCTCTCAATCTAATTTTGAAAAACCCATACAACCAGTTCACTCTTTAAGAATAATTAAAGTCTCTTGAGATATCTTGTTAGAAGTTGTTGGAAAGGTAGTTGTTAGAATACTAGTAGTGGGGGAGCACTATCCCATTGTGCTGATGTGGTGTGGTATCTGTTGTGTGCACACAGGCGTCTGTGGGGCAGAGAGGGACGTGGCTGTGGAGTAAGTGAGAGGGATAGATGAGATGAGGTGAGCGATGCAGCAGCAACAAGAGCAGCAGTCGTGCAGCAGTAGCAGCAGCAGCAGCCATGAGATGGCGCGACGCAGGTGGCGCATGCTGGCGCGCGCGCTGCAACGCAGCCGTCAGCAGCAGGAGAATGTCGACATGATATCGGTTCGACGCATCAGCAGTTTCGGCCTGCTCACGCTGAAGCCGCTCACTCGGCGTCCTGGAGACAATGACGACCACGATGACACTTGGTTCGAGTACAGCGCAGATGTCAACGGTCAACAGTTTGTCGTGTTAGTCAGGCATCTCGTACAAGAAATCACCCCTGTCGATCTGATGGGCTTCAACAACACTGGAAACGTTTGCGTGTGGCCTTCAGAAGAAGTTCTCGCTTACTATATCCTCTGCAACCGCGAGTTCTTCCAAGGAAAGATGGTGCTTGAACTCGGAGGAGGTATGACATGTCTGGCCGGCCTACTCATCGCCAAATTCACCCACGCTTCGTTTGTACGTTTGACTGACGGCAACACCGCTTCCGTTGAGAATGTCGCACGCATTGTGAAGCGCAACGACCTGCAGGACTCACCGCGTGTGGACTGTTGCACTCTGGAATGGGGACAGAAAACGCACCACTCACAATTCGACGTGATCCTGGCCGCCGACTGTCTCTTCTTCGACGATGCGCGCAAGGATCTGGTGGCCACAATGAGTGCCGCTATCAAAGACGACGGCGAAGCCTTGGTGACGGCCCCGAGACGCGGCACCACTCTGCACAAGTTTATTGTCGAGGCGGAAAAGTGCGGATTCGTCTGCACCATACTGCAGTACTACAACCACCAGGTCTGGCAGAGACACCTGCAACTCAGCGCCGACTCTCCCGACTATGATGAAGATATACACTATCCACTCCTCATACATCTTATCAAGAAACAGCCTGACTAATATTCGCTATCTACTCCACTGTTGTTATTTATTGTTGTTACATCCAAATCACTTTGAAAAGACGTACCAGTCTATTTATTCTTATAAGTATAATATTAATCTATTTACCAATAAATTATTGTTGACTGTTGAAATTACTATACTATTTAAAGAGTATTCACTTCGCGTAATGAAACAGTAAAAACTATATTCAGTGTATTGTTGTTATTTATTATAATACATTACTTAATAAATTCTAGTTGTCTTTGATAAAGGTGGTCTTAAATAGTGCCAACTTCAGCTGTCGTATTTCAGCTGGCTTAGGAATAAATTTAGGGTTAGTTGGGTAATATAATCGGTGATAGATTATTACTAGATGTTGTTTTTCTATTCCTTAAATATAAAAATGTTTATTGATCATTGTTCGTAGGCCTCTAAACTATAGTTTTCCAATTGATCCCACCGTGACATTAGCAGGATGTTTTTGTTCCATAAATAATTTCATCTTTAATAACATATTATGTCATTCACCATCTCACATTATTAATTACTCATGAATATCACTCCATGAACAATCATACTTTTATCTTTAGAAAAACTTTGATTTGAGAGTAATATTTCAATCTAAATTATTAATGTTCTACAATGTACTACTTCAAGACTGAAGTTAGAGATGAGAATGAGTGTAGTTAATGTTTCTCAAAATAAGATAAATTATAAATTAGTCAAATGTGACAAATCTTTTGAGTAGCTACTGGAAAAGCATAAATTCACAGCTATACGAGTAGTCTGTCCAAGAAAAGAAGACCCTCTGGCAAGATGGGAAAAAGCTTGGTCGATATTTGTTCAATAATATTATGAATGTGGTCTTAATAGTAGATCAAATCGTTTCCTACAATTTGATATCAAATTGATGATTTTTGAACCAATATTGTCCGAGCTTGAGTTATTTTCCCATCTTGCCAGAGCGTCTTCTTTCCTTGGACAGACTATATTAGTCCTGCATAAATCCTGTCCCATTGAATGTTGAGAAATCACCTTCTACCACTTTATAGGAGTTTATTAGATCATATTTGCTTTTCCTATAGGCTTAACGTCCTATACAACTGTAAAAATAAATAATGCTTGATGAAATTATTAAATTGAATTGATTATTAAAAATTCCAATTAATAGAATAACGGCCATTTCAGGGACCAGAAACAGATTTAGAACCGTTATAATTCAGACTATAGAAGTAGAGAGAGATAGAGTGAGCTGGAAAAAAGGTTTTATACTTATGATCACATTATGTACGCATCTACATATCATTCAAATTTTCTGAGAAACATATCTATATTTTACTTAAATCACTTCATCCATCAGCTACTTTAAAATTTGTTGAAGCCTATATTTCATATTTAATTTTCTGCATCGTAATTAAGTGCTAAATACATAATAAAATTAAGAAAGCTCTTGACTAAAGGGACTCTTGCGACATTTTTTAAAATTTAAAATAGTATTAAAAAATAAGGTACTCACGAATTTACCAATCAACCGATAACCGTCTTATTACCGGTGACAAGTAATATTTTGACAATAAATCTATTATGAGTAACAGACATGAATGTTCTAAACTGTCATGTTTAGTGTCGAAAATGGACTGTTATTGAGTGATGTTTGTGAATCGAGTTTTTCTTTTTAAGCAAGAGTCAAGAATTAGAATTATTCCCACATTCCTTATCAAGAATATCCAGAGTGTGAAGAGCTTGTAGAAATCCTAGTTGCAAAAGACAGTCGCTTCTTTTATTTTAAATTGAATCAGTATCCCATTATAAATTGTGTTCTCAGAGATTTTTAGAAATGCAAAATTATTGAGCATGTTATGAGTTTATTAAAAGCGGTAACTTGTTTTTCAATAATTGTTAAATTGTTCATTCTTGACCCTGGAAACGATAATATTCTTTACAGTCTCACTTTTCAGATTTTGCTGAGAAAAAAAGTAGGAAATGAGATATTTTCTCTATTATTGTCAAAATTTCATTTATTGATACAACTAACTATAACTGGAAACATAATTCTAATAATTTAGAAATTCTTTCAAGTATAAAACAATATTCTTGATTATCATTGCTCATTCAATAATGAATTTCATTTATTATTTTTTTAATCCGAAAACTGAAACTTTATTGATGAACAAGATACTGCGTCCCTTTATTATTTCAATATTTTTGTTCTACAGAATATTCACTGTGTATGATTTTGTGACAGTTCAATTCCTTTTAGATTTAGAGCAATTTCAAATAGATATAGTATTAGCAAATGTTTGTGAATAGATTATCTTTTTAAATTGGTTTCTATGTATTGTCTAGATGTATGTGTTGATTATTTCACCGGTTTTCATTGACTTAAGCCATTTCCAAAGCGATTTTATTACAATCCCCATTTTATTAACTATAGGGTTTTCCCATTTCATATAATAATTGATCATTTATTATAAACTATTCATTAATAGATTGGTATTTGCCATGGATGATGAAGGACTAAAATATTTCTTTCATTTTAAATTGTAATGATCCATGGTCTTCATTTAAAAAAATTTTAAAGATTTTTTGGCTTTGATTTCTCATCCAATTTGAATGTGATATTATGAATCAAGATAATGTAATATCAAGAATTTGTGCTAAGAAACGTGTGTTTCGATCATGAATGCATATTTTTATTGTAAGTTGATTTAGAATCAATGTCAAAATCATAATATTCTATTAAGATTTTTGATTTTTTCATAACAGTGTTTCAAATCAATCATCAATTTTTTTTGAGGGTGATGCACATATAAGCTCTTCTTAGGCCTGTGCGTGGGTAATGAGAGGGATGATGATGATGGGAGATGACCATCACTTTTTAGGCGGTCGGGACTGACGGCTTATCGTCTCCCTCAAAAGACAAATAAAATAATATTTTCTATTAGGCTATATGGACATTTAATTCCCCCTTTAAAAGTAAAATCATTTACTCAGTTGTTGTTCAGGTCTAGCAATCAGATCTTTATGTGTGATATCATCAAATCTATGTAATATGTAGCCTACTTAGTCAGTATTAATTGGTAATTCCATTACAAATTATTCAATTCCAGTTTTCCAGTCCCTATTTAGTTCAGCCTTAGGTAATAAGTTCTAGCACCTATGTTATATCTTTATTATCAGAAAGAACAATGAGATGCATTTTTCAAAGAACTCCATGTAAGAATAATTATTATGATTTGATTCACACATCAGATATGCGAAATGTATCCAGTATCCACATACAACAGTACAGTCAAGTTGGAATCATGTAATATTTTTCCTTTGTTATCTTAGATACATTTATATGAGATTTAAACATTATTTCATGTTTTTAATCAAAATAACTTGTGTCCTATGTAGGCTATGTCTTCCAAATTATGAATGGATTCGTATTGGATCATTTTTAGCTGTTCATTAGAGAAAAGTTAAGTTTTATTTATTAACAGAGATTCTGAAAAACATATTTTATCTTAATATGGGTGTTATGGGTTTGTTGATTATAAATGTCCATACATAAAGTTGGAAATTGATAACAATTAGCCTACTACTTTTTTCAAAATGATAATAATTTCATTGTAAAATATTGTTGAAATATCAACTGCCTCCTATGTTACCATGAATACAGTATTCTCTGCTACTTTTGTCGCTATCAAATGAATTATTATGATAGTTTTAATATATTAAGTATTGCCTTTTTTATAAACTCAAGCCCTTATTCTAGTCTTTTAATGAACCACTATAATCTATATTGATTATCATTATTATATTGACTCGTATTAACTATCATTATTATAGTCACTGATGATTATTCTTTACATTAGAGAGTAATGAACGTCTGCAGGAGTATGAAATGTTGAAATTGAAGTTTCGCACTGGGATCAATATTGTGAGTAGGTATGTAGATATCTAAGTGTCTCGTGAGGTGATTGAACAATGATTTAGAAATGGCCAATATTGTATTGGTATTTGTTTGACTATTTATTTTAAATATTTTCCTGCACAATTAATCACCCTTTAAACTGATTTATATATCACTTTTTCTATCAATTGATAAATCAGTAAAACTAGCGAGTCTATTATGATAAATTTGGGAATCAAAACAAGTACTGTATTATGATATTGTTATAATATAAAACTCGAACACCTTAATTCATTGAAAAAAATATTATATTCATGGATTTTCAAATGTATTGCTATAACTCTTTAGAATTGGTGTACTGAAATATTATAGTAAACAGAATAATTATTACTATTTGTATTTTAGACTTGAATCCAATTTATCTAATTATAAATAATATTTGTCTGGAAAGAGTCAACATTTTTTCATTTCTATATTTGAAATTCAGTGTGCCAAAGCTATCCTATATAAATGTAGTAAAATCATAAATACCATTTTGAAAGTATCTCCATACTAACAGACTTATTGTCTAGTCTAGCATAAGCCGTCCACGAATTAATTTTTCATTAACAATAATGTGATAACAGCAGGCCTACTAAGGTGGAAATTTTCATGTCATTTGATAGGAACTGAATGAAAACTTACAATCATATTATGATGCACTACTGTTACATTTTAATTTGCAATTATTTATTTAATTAAATTTTATACACTGTTTTCAAGTTTCCTTAGTTTATATTGTTGTTTTAGAGTTAATATTGATGGAAGCTCTTCCAAGTTGGACGTAGAAGTTAGTGACTTCAAGTTCAATTAATTTCATGATTGTCTTTGCGTTCATCCAAATATTACAATTTGTTGGGAATCATTAGTAAATCATTTCAAATGATTTTTTATTTAAATTTTGCTCAACAGTTGATTATAAAATCAGTAGATGAATTAAATCACTTTTTTCGGCCGAGGCTGTGTTAAAGTTCTTCCATATATTTTCGAAAATCTTCCATCTGAAAGCACAAGCAAGTGAGTGATCTGATTATTTATTCATTCAAAGCTCAGAGGTGAAGCTGCATTCCAGCAATGCCGATATTTTTGTTTTTTCACGTAACTTATACAGAGTGTGGCAGCGAATCGGGCGATTTTGAAATGAGTGTCAAAAATTGATGAAGCTGTTTACAAAAAATTTATTGATGCCATAATAATCTACATAAAAAGCATTTATATTTCACTATCATAGCCCGTTACTCATAGACTTTTAGTGTACGAGACTTCGTCTCGTCTCCATCAGGCATTTTCGGACCATTTTTCGAAAATGAACATGGGTAAACTGTGACTGAACGGTATTTCGAAATGTTACGCACATTTATATTTCCCAAACTACCCCAGTACGAAATAAACAATGAAACATTATTCCAATAAGACGGAGCAACAAGCCATACAGCCCAAATGAGTATTCATCTTCTGAATGACGTTTCTCCTAATTGTTTATTCTCTTGAAACTGAACGATTTCATGGCCCGCACGTTTGCTCGATCTGTCGGCCTGTGACTTTTTTCTGTTGGGCTACCTCAAAAGTAGAGTCTACGACCAACGGCCGATGACAGTGGATGAACTGAAACAAAACATTCATCGATAGATTGCACGAATACCCCAGCAAAAGTTATGGGAAGTTATGAACAGTTTTTATCGGCGGCTTGAGGAATGCCTGATGAGAGAAGGACGTCACCTTGCCGACGTGATTTACAAAAATTTAGTTTGTTCAGTGAAATATAAATGCTTTTTTATGTAGATTATTATGGCATTAATAATTTTTCTGTAAACAGCTTCATAAATTTTTGACGCTCATTTCAAAATCGCCCGACTTGCTGCTGCACCCTGTATAACAACAACAAATTTATGGTATTTTTATTTTGACTTTTATGAAAACATTTCATCTTAACTCCCCTCAAGATCTTTTATTGAGAAAAAATCTATGGATTGATATTATCTCAGTGTCTAAAAATTACAAATAATTGTACTGTAATCAATATTGAATTTATTAATTGATATTCCTTTTTAATATTAATAGGTCAAGGTGAGGTATGATACATGAAGGCTATTTATGTGTGTTAGGGTATTAGTGATATTTCTCAAGTATTAATATTGGTAATATTTAATCAATTGAAATGTGTTCTCTGTATGTCAGTTAATTAAGATATCAAATAATATTGCAATGATAATAGATATAATGTATTCAAATTCTAGTCGTCAATTATTATAAAATTGATATTTTTGTGTGTAAATGAGACAAGTAGCTAGCTAGCTAGTATCCGGTATGTTTTAATGTGTTTCTATTGGTTTTATTATCAAGTTCTATTCCTAATATAATCGTAAATTTATAAAATTGATTTATTTCTATTGCGCTTTCATGTTTTGATGAGGGATGAAGAAACTCATTTCACAGTTTTAACCTAAATGATAACAATTTTTTTGATGGTAGCAGACATAGATGGTCTAGTAAAATCTAATAAATGAGAATCTAATTCAATAAGTTTAAATGGAAATTAGCATATCATTTACAAAAGTCAGTTAGGCAGTAGTTGTAATAGTCTACGAAAACAAGAAATCTATCATAAAAAATGTTTGAATGTCTGGAAGCTCTAGACTGCAGTAGTTTAGCTTTTAGAGCATTATAATTGGAAGCTTAAACTATTGAATTAGAATAAAAAAATTGTAGTTGAGGGACCAGTTTAGTATTTAGGAAATTGTAATGATAACTAGTGACTAATTAGAAAAGTTATTAGAACGAACTTGCAATTGGAGTGGACAAAAGATGCAATTATTACCATTAGTAGTCCAAAATATAACATTTTGTGACTTTTGGCTTGAATTTCCAATTCTTTTTTCTATCTGATTGAATATTATTATTCATTGTTGGTTTGAAAAATGACAAACAATTCATTTTTTGATAAAGTGAGAATTTTTATTTGGAAAGTGAAAGGATTACAGTATACAATTTCGAAATATCTCATAGTAATGTTTTCTACAATCGAAATTTATGCTACTCGAATTCAATCATTGTAGCCATTTCGTTTTGATGATTAATAAATTATTGGAAGCCCATGATAATTAGATTAATTGGTTTAATTAGATTAGATAATTATTTAATGATTTATATTTCAAAATCTATTGTTTTCCATTAAAATAATTCAACTATTGTATTTTCAATATTCATAATTTTATATCAGTTCTTTATTACGTTGTCCTTCATCAATAATTATTGTAGGCTTGATCTGCATTATTGCTCCAAATGATTGGAAATTGTGCAAAAGCTTTAAAATTCGAGTCTTGGAAAGACAGTTGTTTGGAAAGTATCCAACCAGCTGTTATTGGTCACATTGCATTGAGTGTTGTTATTAATCAATGAATGTTTTATTTCGAGAAGCAGGCCTTTCAAGCCAAAAGTCTATGAATTCCTCGACCAATTTGAAGGATGAAAGCTCAAATCTACTAAAACTCAACTACTGCTCCCATAGCTGATTCTTGATATTGATGAAGTCTTAGCTAGTACATTGAAAATTTACTGAAATTTACTTTTTTAACAATTACCATTGAACCATGTTGAACGTGAACATAGTTGGTGACAATGGAACTGGCGGATGAATCAGCTGACTAGACGAATACTTCCCTCTTTTCGAACTCTATCACTTTACTCTTTCAGTGTAGTGTCAACTGTCAAAAACACAATTTTCAAACCGCCAGTTTCGTTGTCACAAACTATACCTTTCACATTTTCAAGAGATAAAATAAATTTGGTTTTATTTCCTATTCATTTGTATCAAATGCTAAATTTATTTAAAGAATCTTTAGAATCTTATATAGAAATAAGGAAAGATGTCAGAAACTAGTCGTTTTGTCTATATTTCAATGTTGGTTCACTTGTTATTTCAATAAACTATAAATGTTGAATTATCATTGTATTATTCATATCCTGAACCTTTGATTAGAAAATGTAATAATTTATATGTACAAAAACAAGAAAAGCCAATAAAAGAGGAACTAGAGACTCACTGAGGTAGAGCCTCCTCTCTATTGATCAAAGACCAGGTTTGTGCCACTGAAAAATTCGTCTGCGCATTGAACTTTTGTTTTTAATAACTCAAAAATAAATTTACCATCTCATAAACGAGACCATTCATTCCCTGTATTAAGTATATTATTGATTTTTATTAAGATAATCACCTAGTAGTAAAGTAGTGTGATTGAATAAAAGAGTTGAAAATAGATAAGGCCTATACAAAAAAGCAAATCCAATAATATACACAAGTCTAACAATTGATACGGTATACAATTATATAGGAAGGAAGATTCCTGATACAGTATTGATTTAATATTGATTCAAAAATTATTAATTTTATCTCAAATCGAGGGAAACAATTTGATCTACTATTAAGACCACATTTATAATTCTTGAACAAATATTGACCAAACTGGAGTCATTCTCCCATCGTGCCAGAGGGTCTTCTTTGCTTGGACAGACTATACATTGCCTCACTTATTCTGCTGTTACATGCAAGAATTGTGTATCTTGGTTATGCATTTCCTGGATAATCTCTTTCCACCTCTTTTTCAATAACTTTGGTCCGGCATTTCGCTGCACACAGTGTGAGAACTGGTATAGGCGAGTGCAGCTGGATTATGCTGAAATTACTCCTCTACAAATGTAGGCTATACAAATTTCAAATGGTATGAATTATTCAGTTTGTATAAGGGATCCCGCTGTCAGTTCTGACTGTGACAGTCAAGAAGTGTGTTTTGGGAAACCGGCAGTCCATAACAACTTTGAAGCGGCAGGCCGGTCGTTGGATGGTGGAATGTTGACGATCGAACTGTCAGTGGATAGGCTCTTATACAAATATTAGCTGCTAACTTTAGTTGGCTTATTTATAATAATAATATAATGTTCATGATATCTTGATGATCAACAAGGTATTTCTCCTACAAATTTCCTAAAACTATAATGTTGCCATTTCGTGTGCTCCAAAATCTCTTCTCCAATGAACGTTTTCTACTCAAAACTTTTTTTATTAGAAAGTATCAAGACGTTTTGGGTGATGGCTGGCTATATAAACTGTACTTATTACATTTCGCTCATGGCTGGTTATAAGCGGTATTACATCCCTTTTGGGTTGTTGTGCATGAGAAAATCCATCATAAAATCTTTCCATCAAGTTTATCAATCTAAAAGTCCATTGTGAGTCCATCTTAGTATCTGGTTAAACTTTCAAGTTGAAAAGGGAGTCTGAACTGGACACATCTCCAAGCAAGGAAACTAAGCTATGTGACCCAAGAAGCTAATCTCTTGAACACAATTTGTGAACAGCTTCATCTACTGCATTGAAAATTCAAACAATTCGGTGTATTTTCAATTTGGCTATTCATCAAGAGATATAAATCGATACTAGGATATTGTTATGGTTTAAATGGTAATTCGCATAAAAATCTATGTGAAAACTCTTGAGATTATTGTTTGATGTCTTGTTTCTGACTTTGTTCGAAAGATGCTTTCTCAACTTGCTAGAACGATGATGCATACAATTCATTTTTTTCTATTAATAAAATTTAATTTGGATAGTGAGGGCTATGCCTGTTATGCCCCATTATTATTATTATTGTGTATCAGGAATACATAAATAATGATATGATAATTTTTTGACGATGGACCCTTTTTAATAATTTTTCGTTTTCTACTCTAATTTGTGCAGGTCAAGTAAAAGGGAAAATTTTGTTTTTATTTCTCTTGCATGCATACTCACGTGATTGTGACTGATGCAATCACTTACATGTCACTGCACTAGGCTATTATCTATGTGGAATAATTAGTGTAAAATAACTAAAATTTGGCACTGAAAACGTACAAGACACTAACAAGTAATAGCTTGGCAGGATACCAGGAGAGCTTTATACTGTATTGGCAGCTTATTCAAATAAACAAACAAAAACAACGAAAAACTAGATGAATCTTAGTTTCCATCGAAGGCTGCTGCGGTAATCAAATTTCTCTAAATTTAGTTTCTGTGCAGAAATTGGACGCTGTATTAGTTTTTAACCATATCCAGTCAATGCTTTCTATTTGTATTGTTAAGCACAAATTTCTTCCCAGTTAGGATTTGTTTTTCCGTCTCTTCCTTTGCTCTTTGCTTGGAGAGATTTGAAGCAATTAAATATTTACTGAAAAAAAATTTCTCCCCCCTTTAGGTGATCATGCCGTTCATTTTTTACACCCATATGCACTGTGTTGTGAATGAATAGCGGAGCAATTATTACCCATAAGTGTTATTAAGTTTTTTTAATATTAAGTTTTGATATTATTTTTTATTCAAGTTACCAGTATGGTAACTCTTTCGCACATCAATCAATACATGATGATACAATATCCTGTATGATAATACAGGATACAGATTAAAATTCTGATAACATAATGGACACTATTTGGATAGAACATGCTCAAAGAGACTTGAAATGATAATATTGAATCAATTATTTACCTTCATTATTATATGGATTCAGGACTACTATTATAGTATTCTCTATAATAGAGAATCCTCTCTACCCTCAACTTTGAAAAAATATCACTTTGGTACTCAGTAATGCTCTGTTTTTTATACAAATAATCTTGAAGAGAAATATTAAAAAATAAAAATAGAAAATAATCAAAAATATTAATTAAAGGAACAGAATTAATCGAAGAGAAGTAGAGAAAAAAGAATGATTACAAATAGTCAAATTCCTTGAAGAGAAATTAGAAATATCCTCTATTGGACGGAGTCGGCACTAGGCCATTCTCTGCCATTCAATATTGTAGAAATCAGGCGAAAAAATCTAATACATCTACCAAAGACAGTTCTATTGCTGGAGAAATTGTATAATTGCAATTTTATTATATTCTAGAAAAAAAATTATGTATTCTACCGTAGAGGAATTATATACGTACAATAATTGCTCTATGATACTACTTATTATTACTTTGGCATCAAATTGTCAATTTTATCCTTCATCAGGCTGAGGAACAGTTATAATTGGACTGATTATTTTTAAATTGTTGTGAGCTCATTTTTGAAATCTTGATATTGTTATTGATTAGAGATTTTCTCTGTTCCAGGGCTGACTACTGGGTATCTCAAGCTAGAAAATACTGTGATTTCTGCAAATGCTGGATAGCTGACAATAAGCCAGTAAGTTTAAAAAAATGATCAAGTTTCATTCATTGTCTGTTTTAAACTTGGTTATCCATTTCAACAAAAGTCAATTGTTATTTTTACTCATAGAATGTTTATTCTACAATGCTTATTTCACTTGAAGAAATAACACATTGCAGAAATTTCTGTATCTATACAAATGATAGTTTTTTAATAATAATACTAATAATTTATTAAAAAATAAATTCATTTTAATAATAATTTAAGATTATTTTTTGCTCTCGCAGAGAGCGGTTGCTTAGTGATCATGAGGCCACGAACACTCGAGGCTTCTCTTAGGTGGGTGACCAGAATATATTTAACTGAGGCTTTGTGGAACCTACCGTTAAGTGTCTCTACCAATAAAAACCATACAAATGTTTTTTATTGTTTTTATCCAAAGAGAAAATGGATTATAACTTCACTCTTCTGCCAGGTCTTTGGTTGGATTCCTATTCCACCTTATTTCAATTTTCATATAGGCTGGTAGCATAGCCTACTTTAATATAAGGCCATAGCCTTAAAACTGGCAACTACTCGTATGTAGATTAGGAAAGTCGGTCCATTTGAAAGCATTGAAATAATTTTTCAATCAGCTGTTTTATCGTAGCGTTTCTTGTGTGCGTTCTTCCATTTGACTTAATTGTCTAATTTCAATATTTTCTGCTAATCTCTATCACAAACCAATTTAGAAAACACATGAGGAATTCTATACAAAAAGTTTCATGAACCTATCTCATAAAAATTATGCCCAAAAGAGATTAAAATCAAGTCAACGTGCATGATTTGGAACCAGTGGCGGTTCCAGGGGCGGACTGGGTGGGCAGCTGCCCCCCAGTTTTCATGGGAATTTTTCCAATTGTTTTTCTAGTTACACGCACATAATATAATTATTTCTAAAGTAAATAATTTAGTGTAGACTAAAATCATAAACAATCATTTAATGGTTTATAAAATAGATAATATCTGTTATTGGAAGTTCATATGGACTTTCTAAGCCTAATTGAAAATCCTCACTCATGTTATAGTTTGGTACTTCAGCCAAACAAGCTTGTTGATATCTTCTATGAAATTGAGGTTATTGAGTCCTCCAATCTACAATGAAGTGGATTATGATGATTCCATCATATCTAAAATATCATTACAAAGTTAATACCGGTACCGGTAATCAGTCTAACTTAATTTGATGATTTTTTGAAGTTAAAATCTTAATGCTTTGAAAACCTGGCCTCATTTTATTTAGAAATGTAGTCTTGAGGTTCAAAAGTAAATAGTTTGGCAATAAGTTTTACCAACTATTGAATTAATTCCAAATTTTTCATACTACACAGAGTGTTCCAGAAGGAATGTGCAATACTTCTCAAGCTGTTTCTTTACACCAAGTAGAGGAAAAAGTTCCGTGGGACATATCACCAAAAACGCTTTGTTACCGATTAGATAACAATGGCGAAAAATTTAAATTTCTCAAAAAATAATCATTTTTCTATTTTTTCACTGGCTTTATTCAGATTCTAAAATTATTAATTCCCATGTGAAATCTGAGGAATTCAATGACTGTTTATGAGGAGTTTTCAACTTGAATGGTTATTGAGATAATAGAGCAAATATGCTACCATAATTTTTTATTTCCAATATTGATAGAAGTTGAAGAGAATCAGAAGATATTCTGAAGAGAACGTTGAATAGCGGTGATCGTGTAAATTTTACCTAAATCTCAGAAATCGCGATCAAAAGGAGACAAAACATCGAACAAGTGAAAAATTACTGTAAAGTCGCAATTTTAAGATTTGATTGAATTCACGTCGTAATTTGACATGAGAATAAATAATTTTATAACTTGAATTAAACCTCTAAAAATCAAAACTTTCTGAAAAATTTCAATTTCTCTCCATTGTTATCTCGGTAACAAAGCATTTTTGAGGGTACCTATGTTCCATGGTACTTTTTTCTCTACTTGGTATAAGGAAACAGCCTGAGAAGTATTGCACATCCTTCTGAAACACTCTGTGTCCCGTAGTATGAAATTATTGGAATTAATTCAATAGTAGTTAGTAGAAATTATTGCCAAATTATCTACTCTTGAACCTCAAGACTATATTTTTTTAAAATAAAATAAGGCCAAGTTTTCAAGGCATCAAGATTTTCAACCTAGCTCGAAAAATAATCAAATTGAGTTAGACTAATTATTTACTTTGTCAAGATATTTTTAATTTTTCGTAAGGAAAAAAGATGCCTGGGAACTCTACTATCTGGGGTAGGATTAAGGGCACCCATATACCCTTTTATAAACTCCAGTCCCCCTCCCCCTAGAAAATCACTCGTGAATTTGAGTCCTTGCTCCCCCAGTTTTTCGGGTCTGGAACCGCTACTGTTTGGAACTGCATTCAATGCTATCATATAGATAGATTGTGCCTACGATCAGGACCTCCTAAATATGTAGGAGGTCCTGCTTCGATGCAACGTCGCCATATTATTAGGGCAGGGCCTTCTATTAAAGGAAGCTATGCTGGTATGTATCAAACTTCTCAGGCTGATTCCATAGGATATACCCACAAAAATTCTTCTGTTACCCAGATAACAATGACAGAAGATTGTAAATGAATAATAAAAACGATAATTCTATCATTTTTATAGGCTCCTTTCTCCTGAATATAATCATATTCATTTATTTGATGAATACCATGTTAAGGAAAAAAACGGGCGTGAAACTCATTCTATCCCATAATATTAATATTTTTCGGTAATATCTATTTTTTAAATATTTATTAAATAATGAATAGAGCAGTTCAAGATTTATTCAAGCTAAGCTGAACATTTTCAACTTTATAAAAAATGTATTAAATTTCTATTTAGAGTATTGCTTATATGATTTACATATTATTAATTTGAACTATGATATTTTTCTCTGTTGTATTTCTATTCATAAGCAACGAAATAAACCTTGATTACTTTCATAGTTTTATGCTATGTTTCAGCTTTATGCTATTTAAAATCAATTTTCTGTTTTCAGAGCGTCCAGTCCCACGAAAATGGAAAAAGACATAAAGAAGCTGTGGCTCAAAGGATTAGTCAAATGACCAAGCAGAGCGTCAAAGATAAAAATGAGTCACTGAAGATCGATGAAGAAATGAAGAAAATGGAAGAGGTGATTATAACAATACTCATAATCATCATCATTACTTTTCTCTCTACTTTGTTCATTCAGGCTGATCTTCTCATTTAAGTGTAATTATTCAAGTTGCACATGTCATTTCTTTCTCAGATTCAATGATTCGTGGGTAATTTTTTCAACCTCCTATTGGCTATAATTCTAGAGCCCTCTCTAATCGGTGAATTTTTGATAGTCCTAACATAGTCCTGTACATAGTAATGATACAGTCCAAAATTGATACGAAATCTTACAGGGAGGAAGCACATCGAGACAAAATATTTGCAAAGTGGGGTTTCAGAGTGAGGTTAGCTCATTTTGCAATGCAAAAAATCGGGTAAAAATAACTATTGGCTCTCTGAAACTTGGTGTTTTATAATTGTTTTACTTATTTAACTTGAAAACACTTGATGTAAATGCTCTCAAAATGTTTAATCGTTGAGAAATAGAATCAGCTCATTTCTAAAAGGGCGACGATCGATCAGCGTTGCAAATGTCTTGTATCAACGAGCTTCCTTCCTGAATCACTGGCGGCTTGTGCCCACAAAATAGGTGAAGTCCTCCTTTATTACTGTACAGCACACGAGCCGCCAGTGTCCAGAATCAATTTCGGACTCTGTATCTACTACAGACTACTGGACTACTGGAGTACTGTAAATCAATAATCATCCGCTGTCTAAAGAGGGATTAAGGCAAACTAATTGAAAAGATTTTCTTTTATCACTAAAAGTTACGAACACTTACTCGTATGTCAACTTTTCAACGTAATAAATGTAAGATTTGGGACATTTTTTGTATCTTAAACCCTATAGGGTTTATATTACACAAACTCTATTAATGAAATGTTGCCGCCAATAAGCTTTGAGTATTGAAGCTCCTCATTGGTATATAATCGCCGCCTTTCAAGCCACCACTGCTATTTGCTATTCCCTTCCTTGCAAAAATCAAATAACACTTTGTAATACACACTTGGCGGTAAACTTAAATTTAGGTGGACATGTTTTTGTGGTTGCAACTCAGCAAAACCCGATGATCTGCTCCTCTGTTTGTATCTCTTATATTGCATGAATTACTTTTATAGGCTACCTTATATTATATCATGAATTATTCAATGTTGATCATTTTAAAATATTTTATTAAATTGATCATTTGACTATCAGGAGAAAAGTATTCTGCACGGAAAATGAACTATTACTGGAAAGCTACCTGTCGTACCAATCATTATTATTCTCCAACGCATTAAAAATACTTGAAAGTCAGAAAGTGTTATCTTATTATATTCAATTTTCACCTGAGATGTTTTAATAAAACTTATCTTCATTAATTCAGCCTCTCTTACATTTAATGGTTAATAATACTTTTGGGCATTGACTAATGGACAGAACTATCGTGCTAAAAATTTTTAATTTTTAGATTTTTTTCTCAATTTTGTTGCAGGCTGCAATGAGAGCATACCTAAAAGATGTAGAATCGAATCCAGACTACACGTCTCAAGTGTTGAAGGAAACAATAAATGAAGCTAGAAAAATGAAGGAGGCGATAACAGATGAAAAATCACTGAGTCCTCCTAGGGTGCCATCCCCTGAAAATTCTGCCAAGAAAAAGCCCATTGCAAGTGCTTCCAGCAAAAATGTTCAAGAAACAAGTGTTGAAAAAGAAAAGGAATGGTATGAAGCTCAATCAGACGAAGGATACACGTATTATTGGAATGTTAATTCTGGAGGTACAGTACTAACATTTTTTTATTCCAATTGGTCGACTCCAGAAGAGTCCTTGTTGTAACATGCCAATACTACATATCAATTAAGTGTTTGAACTTCAATAATTGATGATGTATCTAATTTTTACGTGTTATTTTTATGTATCGATTGATAGGTGATGGCTGAAAACTTTTATTTCTTATGAGATTATGATATTGTTAATTAAATTATAAAAAACTTTTCTTAATTAAATGAACATAAATATCTGTCGGTTTTTCAACTACGGCGGGGGAAAACAGTCGTTAAAATCATCTCTTACCAAGGCACCATTCTTCCAAAAAGCTAAGATTTGGACGAAACATTTCCCCAAGATTCCTTGAAAACCCCTATTCATTTGGAGTCCAGACTCATTAGAAAACAGTAACTGGTGAATCGACTCTTACACAATAATTATTCTATGCCCTACATTGGATGCTTAATCTAACACTATTATAATTTGGAATACTGTAGTATAGTCTGGCCAAGCAAAGAAGAGCCTCTGGCAAGATGGGAAAATGACTCCAGCTTGGTCAATATTTGTTCAAGAATAATAAATGTGGTCTTAATAGTAAATCAAATTGTTTCCTACAATTTGAGATCATATTAATAATTTTTGAAACAATATTGACCAAGCTGGAGTCATTTTCCCATCTTGCTAGAGGCTCTTCTTTGCTTGGTCATACTATAGTAACTTCTCATTGAATTTGGAAAGCTTTCAATGAGTAATATGACAATTGCGCCTAATATAGGTTACCCTTGTTTCACAGACCTTGATTTTTGGAAGTCGGGTTTTTGCCGTCACTAGAAATTTTATTAAATTGAACGAAGCTGAGGAAACATGTGATGTGCGCAAAAACACATAATGTGTTGGCTAAGTACTGTTCAATCTAGTAAAATTCATAATGACGACAAAAACCAGACGTTCAAAAATCTTGGTGTGTGAAACCTTTTCAAAATTCATTTGTTTGTGTAACAATCCGGTTTGTAATTATTGTTAGTTATTTAATCATATTTTGTTGTAATTTTCATTTGAATCTTGTTTCAATAATTTTGAAAATATAACCATTTTATAATATTCTTATTAGTTCACTTTAGAAGCTTCAATACACAGTACTATTTCCTCACTTTATCGTTTCTTATTTTTTCAAATAGAATCGGTGTGGGTGCCTCCAGCAGAAGGATATGTATCAATGGAAGAGCAATCAAAATCTGCAAGTGAAACAACAAACGTGGATTCTGTTCAACATACCAGTGAAATTGAGAGAAAAGAAAACCCTAGTAAATCAGATCAACCCAAAGTGAGTAAAAGAAAAATTGAGGAGGAAGCAGAAGATGAAGAGCCACCAGATGTTGGTATGGGGCCTTCTTGTAAACCGGATCCTTATGGCGGATGGAAGAAGGTCGAAACAAGGTAAATTTTAAGTTTATAGTTATTTTCAAAATAATCTAATCCAATTGTCTCTCTCCTTAAGTTTACAAATCATTTTAATGGACTTTATTCTAGAAATTGAAGTGTGTTTGAAATTACTTGGGGATCGTTCTTTGAATCCAGTTTCAATAATTAGTAGAATAACTTTTGTTAGAACTTAGAAATAGCTGCTGTCTTACTATCAACCCGTTGCATTCACTAGGATTGTTATCGGGACAAGAGTGTAAACCATGCCAGGAGCAGGAGAGTCTTCGATATTTCAATCAATATCATTTGATACATTGTCGATTTTCTTCGAAAGCTGAATTTCCTCAGAAAAATTAGGATTCTAAAGATATTAAATGTAATAGCACTCCACTTACCAACACTTGAAAATTTCAATATCATGTACTGTTCAGTAGATAATAGTTATTTAGTATATTATCAATAAATAAATAGTCTATAGCCTACTCTATTTAATGTAATTTCCGACTCTAAATGAGTTATATTCTCTATCTTATACGTTTTATGTAAGTCGGAAGTTACATAAAATATGAAAATATTTTATATATTTAAAATATAGTATATGAAAGTTATTTCATGGAATAAATTGATTAGGTAATATTTAATAGGTAATAAGTAATATTTATTCATATTAGAAAATTGCTAAACAGTATTGGATTCCATTTCCTCAAGAATACATATAGTATTATAAAGATAATCTTGATTTAGAATAACAAGAGTCTCAATTCTTTGATTGTTTCATTCAATAAGTATTGTATTTTCTCAAATAAATAGATGAATAAAAACTCATTCTGCACTCCAACCAGATAAAAAATTTTGACATTTTTATCTTATTGTGTTTTATATTGGTTCTGATCTCTGTATTTCAGGTATTTTAACTCAATACGTCACAGCTCTATCAATTTGTTATTAAATTGCATTTCATCTATGTTTCTGCAGGGTACAGGAGCCTATCGATTACCAACTGCCACGACAGGAAATTATTGAAATTAAGGTGCCAACAATTACCGAACCAGAAATCAAGTTTAAAGAAAAGAAAATAACTAGTATTGACGATGCAGCTGGTCCAACGACATTTAAGAAACGAAAATTCGGCGCCAGGGGAAACGCAAGGCAAAGGCTAGATGACGACTGAATTAGGCGTATGAACTTTTTAAATAGCAATAATGTTGAAGTTGGATTTCCAAAAAATCAAATCCAAAAGATTTCTCAGGGTTCAGAATTCAAGATTCAGATACCCAGAATCATGAAGATTCTGATAAACATATTATAAACGTGGGCAGTCAGTCATTTATTTGACTAAAATCATCATTGTACTTCATAAAAATAATTCATAACAGTACTTATTTATCTTAATAGAACTGAGTTCCGATATTTCCAAATTGAGTTATTTTAAAGTACAGTTACATTATCCATGACAATAGGCTATACTCATAAGAGTGTTTTCATTCATGAATAAGTATTTTATGCTTGAAAATTTAGTATTCTGGTAACTTTAATATCAACTTTAAAGGATAATTTTCATAATTATAATCAGATGTATCAAATTCATAAAAAATTATTTATACCCACAAAATATATTCAAACTCTCACGCTCCACTGTTCAACAAAAGCAACCTATGTTCATGAGGCCCATTCTAGACGAGCGTGGGAAACGCGGCGTTTTCGACGCGTCGGGAACGTTCGCTCGACGGTGTGTTAAATGGGCTTCTCTACACGAGCGAGATGAACGCGCGTTTTCGCCGCGTCAGTAGGCGACAGCGCGTTTCTGTCGCCGAGGTCGGCGTTAAGAACGCGTTTAAAACGCGCATGCTTCACGCCCAGCTATTCTACACTAGCGTTGGTAACGAGCGCGTTGATCAGCTGGGTTTTGTTTAGTCTGTCCAAGCAAAGAAGATCCTCTGGCAAGATGGGATTTGACAATCTTCAAAAATTGGTCAATACTTGTTCAAGAATTATAAATGTGGTCTTAATAATGTAGTTGAACAAATTGTTTTCTACAATTAGAGATCAAATTGATAATTTTTTAACCAATATTGACCGAGCTTGAGTCATTCTCCCATCTTGCCAGAGGGTCTTCTTTGCTTGAAGAGACTATATTACTTGTTTCTAGCTTAGGTTTATCAGCCATTTTGATTTTCTCTTCTCTCCCGATCGTGGCGGGATCTTCGAGTTGCGTTCACATTGTATTTCGTTTCTGTGGTTCAATATGTTTGACACGGAAAAGTTTATTTGTGAAATAGAGGCTCGGCCTTCTATTGATGAAGTAACTAGCAAGGAATACTCGAATAGAGATCTTAAAGCCAAGAATAGGAACGAAATTGGAAAGGAGATGTTTAATGACTGCGAATAAATTTATTCCCATGATTGATTGATTGATTGATTATAATCTCCTTTGCCAGGTCTGAGGAGACCTATGGCAACATCAGAAACATGATACAGAATTAAATAATATAAAAAAATGAAAAAAAAAATAAAAATTATAAACAGCTGAAAGGTGAGAAGGCATGAGAAAGGTGAAAGAGGTAATCTACGGTATACATGACAGTATCTCTCTTCTCAATGATTAATTCATCGAATGTCTCGATAGACTTTCTGTAAAACTGGAAAAACTTCTCCGGATACTTTCGATGATCATTAAACATGACATGGAATATTCCTGTGAACAGTCTGTTTGATATCGTCGGATGCGTCCACCATCGCCTCTTCTTGCGCTTCTTTCTCCAGTTTGAATAGCTGCAGTTGAACAATCCCAGCTATACATAATACATCCAAGCTCCACCGTGTCCATCCCGCGTCTGAGCCGCCGCGAGTAGAATGGCCGGCTAGGTTTCATGCGTTTCTCACGCCACGTTTAGTTTGCAAAAAATTTTGACACGTTTCTCACTCCGCGTTTTCCATGCTCGTCTAGAATGGGCCTTAGAGGCTCGTGGTCGTGCTCCATTTGCACGGTAAAACATTCAAAACGTGGACATTCATATGCACGGGTAGCGCAAGAGTCAGTATGCTTTAGCAAATTTTATGCTAAGAATCAAATTAACTTTATTCAATTATAGTATTATTGATTCCAATTTCAAATACAGTAGATAAAAATCTATCACTTCTGTGAAATTGTTTAGGGAATCTTCTGAATAGTTGAGCCCCAGAAATGTTTGTTCGTGTGACAATTGCCTATGTTAGTGACAGTACCTGAAACATTATTTATTTTAAGTGTAGGATAATTTATTTATACGGTGTTTTAATATTTTTTTAAATATACGTTTTAATTTTCGTACTTTTTTTATAAAAATAGGATTTTTATTAAATTTTCATAAAACTAAGTAGAACTTATTCAGGGTCTCATTGCACAAATTGAATAAAAGTTGATATTATATTATAAATATCTATGTATTTACATTTTGTCTTCTATTAGTGGGAAGTTATTAATATTTTCACGTTGTAAGTGAATGTAAGTAGTGTTTATTTGAGAGTTATCTTGACTTCCGATCACCATCTTGGATTAGCTGATTAGAAGAAAATTGTCTCATACCCTTTCGTCCCCATACTGTGAGCTGTACCAAGTCGAGGGGTTGTACCAGGAGCCAAGTTGAAGCTCAACTCGAGGAGTGTGTAGATTTTTGTCTCTCAGGACGACCTGGGACTGAATGAAGAGGACGCTCTGCTGCTTAAATGTTCCTCCACATTCCCGTTTGGAGGCATGGTGGAACAAACGGCAATAAACTACCCACACCTGATATCATAATCAACTTATTATCAATATTATTTTATTATATTCATTATCAGCATTTATTTTTATCTATTATTTTATTATTAACACATGATAATGGGCGATTCCACATAAAGGTGTCACTTTTGCAACTGCAATTTAGTAATGGGAAAATGTGTTATTTATCTTATTTTTACTGCTTGAATGTGCATTATTAATACATTTTTGTTTAAACTTAAAATTAGCTGACTTCAGATGACCTTCTAATCAGCTAATCTAAGATGGCGACCAGAAGTTGAGACTGAACTCCCAATCGAATAGAGCTGGTGCCAAATATTAAGGCAGTTTTTCCTGTTCCTTCTACGTTCTAACAGTTGATCTTGTCTGCAGGTAGTCTAAGAAAGTGTACTGGACCTGACTATAGATTAGTTACAAATATACTCTGGTCAGCTCGCCCGGTACAGTTTTCAGACTATTTGCAGAAAAATCAGCCAGTGAACGTACAAATTTTTCTTAATGTTTTTGCAAACTCTACCAATGCGTATAGTTTTTGGAAGATCTATTCTTTGTTCAGTGAATAAAGTGATTATCCATCATTATTGTATTTTTAATCAATCTTTTCTCAACTACTACCTACGTTGGTACTTTTTGATGAATCTCATTGAAATAAATCTTAATTATTCCATCACATCTGAATATTTCTACAATCAAACTGTTTTCTTTATCAAAAAAATAGAATGAGAATAGTATTCAGATTTCTGGAGAAATATTTCCATACTTTATTAACATACAGTATGGAGTAAGGTTGAGACATAAAACTCACAGAATCTTGAGGCGCTATCACAGGACCACACAAGGTCAAAATATTCTATCATCTTGTAGCACTTTCCCGCCAAACCCAGTCAGAATTTCTTGTTTATGTAGTGAAACGCACATCATTATTCCAACGTTGCCATGAATGGAGTAGCCTCACAGTCTCTGGCGGTTCTGGATCACGCGTCTCATTTTTTTTTAATGTGTTGCAATAACTGTCATGAGTGGCCTATAATTCAGTACCAATAATTAAGTAATGAAAGAGGTTAATGGATCACTCAAACTCAAAGGATTGGCGGAAAAATGCTACATCATGGCCGTAGAAAAGTTCGATCATTAACTTCAAAAGTGTTGGATAGCAATAGCGATTAGATGAAAAAATTGTGGAAGTTTCAAGCTTTAAATTTGTGTATCTTGGTGGAAATGTTGACTTATTTTTTATATTAAAAAAAATAATAATTAGGGAACCACGTCTTACTGTAATAATTATCAATCATAAATTATTCCTTTTTCACTATTTCAATTTATAGTTTTTGATTGATGCTATTTTTACACTTTTATCAACTTCTCTACCATCTAATCTAATCTACTTCTCAATTAAGTCGACTTGACATAAAACGACCTCGTGTGGTCACGCCATTAATCTGTGTCACTGAAAGCAACCTTACATTAACATATTCTAAGAAATTTTTGAATGTCCTGCTTTCAAGTGTTAAAAAACTTTGGTTAAATAATTATTATTCGTTTTAATTTTCTGTATTGCACTGTATTTTGATATAATTCATTATCTTCAACATTCAGTTTATAACATTCACCATTTGCAGTTATTTAAATGCCTATCTGTATTTCATTAAGAATAATTCCTGGAACTCTTGAATTTTTGTGACAACGGATTTAAGTTTACTTTTCGGTAGTAAAGGTGACATTCTGAAACATAATCAAATAGAAAACATTGGAACGCAGTGTTTACCTTTAAATAAGAATAGATTAATTTATTCACTACCATCGTATAATAAAGTAACTTATTGTTAATAACACAATAGGTACGGTTATATGTATTCAAATGATCTCGTTAGCTTTTATACAAAGATTCCTGGAAGCGAACAGTGTGAGATTTTGCGCGGCAAGTTGAACCACTGCAATGCGAATCTCAGCGATTTCTTCGTGAATCCTTGTTTTCAACTCGAATAATTATTTTTGAGCGTGAAGAGTATGCTTTACTTTTTAAATGGCCCCACAAGAAAAAGTTAAACACAGTGCATCGACATTCCATGCTTACATGGAAATCTCACTGCTCTAATTTCACTGTTTGCTTCCAGGAATGTATACGTTTGAATGGTCGTCATCTCAGAGACATTGTCCATGAATATTGGCATTTTTTTGTTAGAACTATGAATGGCGACTATTCTGCTTCAAATTTTCAGCAATAAAACTAATGATAACATTTCCTTTATTCACGTACGTGTTACTTCAAAAGTTCCCGTTTTTTGTGTCACTCTGTACTTGCCTGAAAAAATACCTTCCAGGTCTCTGGCCGAAGATGAAGCCTGGAGATAAGCATATTCCAGTGCTCTTCAATAGATTAGTTGTGAACATTTCAGAAGGACAAATCTTCTTAATCTCCGCTTCCTTCACTGCTTTTGGTGGCATTTCCACCTAGAACAAGTTTTATAAAAATTGTAAACTGTATCTTTCAATCTATGTTGGTCCGTAAGCAAGCAATGGTGAACTTGTCTTAGAAAAGAGACTGGCTACATATATTTACTACTTTATCAAGTATGTATCTCTTTCCCTCTATGTTTCGATGCGAGTAAATCCAGAATGATTTTTAATTTATAATAATATTTATTTCTTTGATAGAACGTACAATGTTGTGGAAAAAACCGACATTAATGTAGCCTAAAACTTAATGTATTCCAAAACTCGGTTGAAAAATATCCAAAGCTCATAGAGGTTATTTCCTCTGTTATAACATCACTCACGTAATCTACATTCTAGAAAGGTCACCACAATATTAAAATTGATCAATTTAAAACTAACATAGTTGTGACACTCTCTAAATAAACTGTCATGCCAATAGAATGAGTGAAATTATATATTCAGATTTTTACATAAGTTTTGAATTATAGCAGATGTTTTTAAAAAAAGTAAAATTGTACGTATCACCTTCTAGGAGTTTTCAGAAATGCTAAATTGAATATGATTATTTCAGAAAGAAATTTATAGAATGTAACAATAATTGAAATGTTACATCTACAATGGTTTTACTAATGCTCAGTTCTTCCTTTCTCTATACTTCTACCTTTTTTCAAATGTTGAGATTTTCATACTCCAACTTACTTGGTTCTACTTAAGGATTTGAGTTTCATGGTTCAATGAAAAGTTGATATTTGAACTTGTATATCAACCTAAATGAGTATAACAATAATTAATAGTAGAAATAACCCAGTGAATAGAAGAAATAGATCTGCAGACCTGCCTATGGAATCGGGGAAGCTGGAGCCATTTCTTCAAACCATTTCTTCCAAGTATGAAAGCTTATTGATGTTCTTCATCTATTTATTTCTATTCATTGTTGTAATAATTATTCAAAAGTGACATTCAGCTGAATATAAACATATTCACTAATTCTCATACTCTCATTATGATATTTATTGGATGATAAGATGTAAAACATAGAATATCGCCTAATATTATCCGTGGTATAAGCTACATGTAAAAACTTTCTGTTTCTGAGTTTACCTGTGCAAAAATGAATGGTGCGCCCTCTGGTTTAAATGATGAAATACCTCTACTTTTTTTGAAAGAGTCGGTGATAAATTGAATTTTTGATCTATGAGATGATATTATTTTATTTCTCTCACTTATGAACAGTTCATAAGAAGGATCACCTTTGCGTGGAGGGTTCACTAAGCAGTCAACGTAAATCTGAAAAAAATATAATATAAACTTCATATAGCTTCCAAAGTTTTTCATCAAGTAGTGAAATATTGTGTAAAGAAATTTGCGAGCTTCAAGTGTGAATAGACTGATGATGATGATGATGATTCATTTGGAAAAATTCAATCCAATAAGATTCATTCTTGTAGTAGGCCCACTGAGGGGTACAATAACTACTATTAAACAATTTCGACTGAGTGCTGTACCAAATTAACTGTAGTTTGACAGTATCAGTGTGTTTTATTTTATTAAAAACTATTCATCTCATTATTCGGTATTGAGTTGTGATAAAAGAAACTGATTTATATTTCAAATATTGTTGTTATTTTGATTCATAGTTTGCACATCCGTACAGTGTATAATCAAATTGATCCATTTGGGGAGTCCGATCCCACTAGACGTCAAACCTGCAATCATAGTAGTAGTAGAAATCTGAAGAAGCATTTTGAAGAATTTATCAACTTGAAATAAAATCTATTTATGACGTTGGTAGCCTACAGTAGGCCTACTCTTATTATATGAAACTATGATATTCGACAGTGTACCTGTACATCGTCAAAGGTATTCTTAACTCAAAAATAAAAATTGAACTTTTTAGGATTATTTTGAAGTAATATAGAAAAAGACAAAATAGTTGACAAAATTGATGAAAATTATTTTGTATAAAGGAGAAAGCAGAATACTCTACCTGTCCTGTAACATTTGGGCAAGTATTCGAAGACAACAATTTGTATATTATATACCTCTCTTTATCATCAACATTCAATAACTCAATGTAGCCTCCTCTTGCTCCGCATTCACCAAGGTATCCTTTAAAAATAATAAAGAACAAATTAATATAACGTTAAAAAATAAAAACAATATACGATTTCTTGGTAATGGTTCTGTAAAATTTATGTAATCATGAATAATTTATTACAGAATATTTATACTGTTCACAACCTAAGCAAAAAAAGTTTTCAAACTGATTAATTCAAGTATAGGTTCCCAGTTAGTCCACCTACCTTTTGATGTAGACATAACAGAGGCTAACTGCAATCCATTATATGGTGAACCAAGATCACAAAGTACTTTCTTGAAAGACACAAATTCCTTCTCTGAAGAATAGATATTATCCTGGTAAATCTAGAACAGACAAATCGCATTCCATTAAATGAAAAACATAATCATAGACCAAGTGAAGTAATAAAGTTTATTACGTTACAACGGGTCTGAATTTTCTGTATGTTTCTACCGTAACTCATTCATATACGGCCAAACGAGCGAATGAGATGTACCTAGTAGGAATTGTGCTACATTTTACAGTTTCCCAATTTCACATTTCAAAGATGAAATAATTTTTAAATTGCAAAAATCTTTTCAATTTTACTATAGCCTACACATCTAGCCTATTGGTAGAGAAATTCTAATGAACTATTTTGGAATCCAACTCACCTCATCTGCTACGATGAAGAGTTTCTCACTATATGCAAACTTTATGATTTCCTCAATATTCTTCTTTGTCAGTATCTGGCCTGCAAGAAACTTCAAATAGATTAAGTTATTGTTCATATCAAAAAGCAGATTTAGGTATTTTCTTAAAAATCCAATTATATTAATCTCCTTCAGTTTTTCAACTCAATAAAAATGTGTGATTTAAAATTATCTTCCACTTTGCTCACTGTAAAATATGGATAAAGTTATATATTTTTACTCCAGAGACGGTTGATTGTAATGAAGAATTTACTTTTCAAGGTTTTCCATACAGGGCGATTATCTTCAAGACCGATTTGCTGAGTAGCCTGCATTTATGAGCATGATTATTTCTTCTGATAGATTTAATTTTATTATCTACCTGCAGGATTTCCAGGGTTATTAATCAATATCACTCGAGGATTACAGAACTTTCTTGATTCCTCCACTGCCCTTTTCAGTTCTTCGATATCAATTGACCAGCCTTTTTCATCATATTTCAAGAGATAGTTCACCTGTTGATTTAAACAGAACCATTCATTATTGTTGGACATTGTAGTCATAGAACTAGAACTGTATTACTATTATTATTTTATTATGGGAATGGGTTTCCACAAAGGAAAAAATAATGACTCCAATTCTGTGATTCAATTGTTTCCTTTTCAATTTAATGCACAATTTGTTTCATTAAGTTTATTTTGAATTTAATATTAAACTTAAGTTTGATTTTCTTGGCTGAAATATTAAATTCTAGTAGATCTTACGTAATGATTATTACATAAGAGAAGACAAAAACTAATTCAATAATAGTTTAAATGTTTTTTTTTTTGAGACTATGAGTCAACTAGCCAAACATGCATAATGTTTTCATAATAATTGAGATGTTAGACTATTATAGAGTTTTTACCGGTTTCATTTGATGTTGAATGATCGCCCATGGATAAAGTGGAGGTCCAGGAATCGGTGTCAATATTCCTGATGGCTTATCATTTTCGACTATTGCAAAGAGTTGGATAATATGCTGGAACAAAGCAAACAAAATCAACCTTACTGCACTATGAATATTAATTTGCTCTTAGTAGCACCTCATATTTGAGTGTTTCCAAAATCAATACTTTCCCCTTCTAATTCATTTTTATGTCAATCACCCAATTGCCATTTTTTTAAATGCCATGTTACCTATTTATACTTTATATTAGGCCTATTTCACATTTTATTCGATGCATGAATTTTATAAGATTTGCGCATAGAATAGGTAACTAAAAAAGGCACGTCCTGCTCTCACATCACAGCAATACTAAGAATAAATTTCATGTCATATTTTGAAGCTAATACAATTTTTATCAAATTATGTAACAGAGCTAGAGAAAAAGTGCCTAAATTTTTTAATTTTGCATCTTTTGTATTTTTTTGCAATGTATAGATTTAAATCATTCACGACACAACAGGTAAGTTTTAATATAATTAGGCTAACGATTAGTGACTTAATACTGGAATAATTTCACGATTTTTTAGAGAAGGCTAAGTATTTATCAATAATAACACAACTTCCTTGTAGTAACTTATACCGTTAGTATAAATACCTTACCTTTATATTGTATTCAGAACCAGAACCCAGATAAATATTCTCATAGCTAGAAGGGTGACCGTCGCGTCTTTCAATGAATTGTGCTACCCTCTTCCTTATTCCTTCCATTCCAAATGCTTCCGAATAAGACCCTGTTTGCAACATAAGATTTTATCAACAATTATTGTTTTTGTGTGTGACTTACTGTTTTCTGATAGCTATTAGCCTGATATTATTGAACAATTAGGCTTTTTGAATTTAGCCTACTATATTCATGCAGAATATCATACAAATTGTAATAATGAAATAAAACGAACATTTTAAAAATCCTGTCATCTTGAGATGAGCACTACCGGATAAGCGGTGTATCGAATAAGTTTGATTCCCAAAATGAATCTTCAATATTATATTCCAAGTTTCTAGGATAGGCCTACTTTGCTTTGCAATATTACTTACTTTGACTTCAAATTACCCAAATTTAAATAATATTTGGTTTCAATTAGATCTATATATCGTGCATTTCGAGGATTCAGACAGACAAAATATGTATAATTCAATCAATTAAACGACATAAAATCAATTTAAATACACTTTAATTGTAGGCCTATAAGAAAATCATGATTTTCAGAATTCGCTCTGTCTTCAACCCTAGAAAACTGCAGAGGTAGAAAGTTGGGAAAAGAGAAATAATAATTACATGATTTTGAATTTACTACAATCATTGATAATACGTTATATTGATATATTTGAGCACCTTACCTAAACTCCTTCCTGGACAATCATTTAGGATTTCTTCAACGCGAGCTTTTACATCTGATGGAAACATTGGATCGTTCCTCAATGCTGGTAGGCAAGCCAAAGCCATTACCTTTACAAAGAAAATAAAAATTTATTAGGAGAATGAATATTCCTATTTGAGATTTTAATATTATTATCCACTAAGATTTCTTGTCCTAGTTGAAGTGATTTTTTGCCTTCAAAATAGAATTTATTAAGTGTAAATCATTGGAAAACTATTTTCTATTCAAACTACTTGAAGCATACTTTTCTATAAATTGGTTTCATGTTCAAATGTTAAAATTTGACTTATTCTCATTTAGGATAAGGCATGATGGTTTTTTTATATAAATTATTCTGTATTTTATTTTCTATAAACTCTTCTATTCAATTATTAGGCTAATAATACTTTTATGAGAACATAAAAAAATATTCTATCAGAAAGCACAGAATTACAAATTTGAAATGGTCAAATTTTTAATACATGATATTCATTAAACCTCTTATGAATGTTAAAAAATGGGCATAGATCACTGAAGTTATAAAGATATTAACAACATAAATTGAAAACTTACCTGTCTGGCGAATGTAATTGGCCCATGGTCTGGGTCTTGTGCAATGCCAATATCAGCCCTTATGATATCATCAAATTCGTATTTTTGAGTTCCCTGAAAAATGACTTACTTTTCAGATATTCAACACGTAAGTTATCTAATTCATTCATTTGTAAAAAAAAATGTATATTATATAAGAATGATATAGAAAGCATCTAACTGAGAAGAATAGAATTTTGGTAAAATTTTACAGTTTTAGGAGTTTCAAATATTATTGAAGACAAGTGAAAGAAGAATATTGACCTAAATGTTATTATATAGGCCTATTATGTTAAATTTAATGATTGGGAATCTTCAATTCTATTTTTGGATTCCTAGGTAGCTCATCTATTACCGTTGGCCTACTACACTAGTTTGAGCTCATATTTTGCTGTATTTAATATCAAATAATATTATATAAAAATCATAGTGTGATCATTCTTTACGCCTTCTCTACAATTATTATGATAAGATATCAAAGTTTTCTCTCTCAATATTTTTCAACAATAATTCTATCTCTATTTCTTCAATCTGCTGAACTGAAATCAGAATAACATCTGATAAACGTTGGCTAAAATAAATAAATAAAAAACTTCACTGTAGGCTACTATCAGGTAGGCTAGACACTGTACCTATAGACGAGGCTACATGTATGATGTTTGGTACCACCTGTATAATAAAAATTTACCTTTTCAAGGCTATCCTCGGCTTCTGCGACAAATTCATCGATCCTTGAGACAGGATAATCAGTTTCTGTTATAGCACTATTGGTATTATCCAAAATTAAACATTTTGAAGCCATTCTGCTGCTCACCGGCTTCTTGTCACCTTCTATGATATGACTATCACGTGTTTGTCTCTAGCTTTGAGATCGACTCATTTCTGAGTAGAATGAATTAATTGTTAATCTATTGTACTACTCCATAATTACTTATGTAATCGGTTTGAAAACATGAATAATTTATTACCAATTGGTGAATGAAAAAGTTATCATAATGTTGCAGAGTTATCAGAAGCTATGAAAGGTCATATTGAATTTTGTCATATATTGTCGAAAGCAGTTCGTCGGTGAATATAGCCTCTCATCTTAATGCTATCTCAGTCAGAAAATTGAATACCTAATACTGTAATACTATATATGCATATCTAACTTCAATGGTAGGCTACTATATTAAAAATTTTATGCTATTCATCACCATCAATCCGTTGATAATCTATTTCTCAGACAATATACAGAAAATAGAACTTTATAATAAAAATAATAATGTGATAATCATAAAAACTACCACCTATCTGTTTGAATACTGTAGCAGGCTACTAACTCTTCATACTGTGAAATTGAATTTAGCATCATTAAAATTTTTAATCTGAAAATATATCTTATTAATGTGTACCTACACCACCTATCTAAACATCATGGAGTATAGAACCAAATACAATACCTACTACTCTAATGCCCGGTTTTTCCAAGCACACTCAAATTTGAGGGACCCTCAAGTTAACTACATTTCCTATACTTATCATAGAAAATGTCAGCTGTTGAGGGTCCCTCAACTTTGAGTGTGCTTGGAAAAACAGGGCATTTAAGAGTAACTTACCTAGCTAGTTTATGATAGAACTAAATAGTTCTTGACAGTTTCGTAATGAAGCAGCGCATTTTATACTCAAACTACATTTTACATTTGATTATTCTATGATTTACATTATTCTCAAAGCTAGTTACCGAATTACTTAGGTAATCAATTGTGTGAAATGAAATGAGATTTGACAGTTCATGTAATATTGACGAATAGTGTCAATGAGCACCCCACAATAAAATAGTCTACTCAGCAATGAATCAGAAAAATAATACTGATTTTCATCAAGAGGTTTTGTTTCGAGAGGGAAGTTTTCGTTCTCTCATCGTACATAAAGAATCGGGAAAAATCCAGGTTCAAGTTTTTTTTTTAATGAAACGTTTTTCACTTGAAGCTGATTCATTTAAAATAATAATGCACCTCACTTATTCAATTCGAATTTTGTTCTAATTTTATTGAACTACTTCATTGTAATGACTATTTGTATTTAATCAAAAATGATTCATGGAACTCTTGAATTCTAGCAACGACAGTTCTCAGTTTACTTTTCGGTAGTAGAGCTGACATCCTGAAACATAAATTAAACATTTCAATCAATATAGTATTATAGCAAATTGGAACTCCAAAAAATGCTTTCCACTATTCACTACAATAATTATTAAAATACAATAAAATTAATCAATTTACTTTTCCGAAGAAAACTGAAAACACCCACATTCAATACATAACCAAAGCAATAATTAAGGTTCTATATCTATAAGATAATTTTACATGATAATAGATTACTATTGTTTAGCAAAAACAGGAGCGCTCGTGAGTGGACTGGTGTTATAGGCCTATATTTAAAAGTCTTTATATTTATTAGTTACAATTTTTTGTTAACATATGAACACTTCATTACAATTAATCAATATTCATATTTTTAATATTGAAAAGTCTGAATGTACCATCAATAATTGTACCATTGGCTTAATATAGCTATTTTGATTGGAATAAAGCCGCGTATCGACAGGCCGAGGCATGTGCCACGAATGCCTCGCAGTACAGTCTGGTGACGCAAAAAAAGTATAAACTCATGGCTGAGGCATATGTGTGAATATAATCTGCAATAGTCAAAAATAATTATAATTATAGTATAGTATATAATTATAATAAAAATAATTATAATAAAAAATCTGGATTTTTTTGTAACCAAAAATGCGAGCACGCTAACAAATTGACTAGCGCCATCAAGCAGGAGACAAAGCAACTAAGCTCTGACAATTGATAATTTGGACTTTGGAGGTTAGTTTGTGCTCAATTAGTAGATAAAAATTAAAGGCAATGCTTATTATTGCCTATTAGAACCTTATGCACCCAAATAGAATTCTCAATCACAAAAATGCATACCGGTAGTACAGGAATGGGGTACAATTTTGAGGTTAGTTTGTAGAATTGTGCGTTGCGAGGCAACAGGCACTGCTCGCTGCGAATTGTGTGCAGCGTTTGCCTCGCTGCTAGCAAACCCGGTATCGACAGTCCGGCATGACAGACAGGCATGTGTGGCACATGCCTCGGACTGTCGATACGCGGTAGATAGTAGACTAGTAGTAGTACTCTTTTTTGTGTCAACAGACTGTACAGCGAGGCATTCGTAGCACATGCCTCGGACTGTCGATACGCGGCTTTTTAAATCTTTATTATAGAGCATTGGCTTAAACCAAGGAGAAAAGCAGAGAATACCCTCCTCAGGGAAAGAATACTATACAGTCTACAGAGTGAGGAAAATTCCTCTATCTTCTGTGCTAATCTTACCTGAAAAAATACTTCCCTGGTCTTTGGCCAAAAATCAAGCCTGGAGAAACGCATATTCCAGTACTTTTCAGAAGTTTTGTCGTGTAAAACTCTGAAGGACATATATTTCCACTCTCAGCCTCCTTTACAGCCTTCGGTGGCATGTCCATCTGTAATTTGATAATAGATTATTGTTTGTTCATGAAAGATTACATATTTACAAAAAATATCAGTGTTATAGATATGAATATTCTCCCTGCATGGAGTGCATGGTGAGTGCAAAAGAGAAGAGAAAGGAGATTTAGTATAGAAAGGTATTTAGTAAGTATTTAATTTAGAAAGAAAGAAAGAAAGAAAGAAAGTATTTAATTTAGAAAGGTATTTAATATTCTTGTATATTAACTTATTAAGAAGATATAAAGATATTAATAATTAAATTCTATGAGGCGAAAAGTTTCAATTCATATCAACTTATTTTTTATTAATTATTTAATTAGTATATTGGAAAAAATCGTTGATTACCTGTGCAAAAATGTATGGAGCGCCTTCCGGTTTGACTGATGAAATTCCTTTTATTCTTTTAAAAGCGTCAGCTATGAATTGAACTTTCGAAATATGCGATGAGAAAATTTTATTTTTCTCACTTGCAAATTGTTCGTAAGAAGGGTCTCCTTTAAGGGGAGGTTTCACTAAACAGTCAACGTAAATCTGAAAACGAAATTATTTATAGGTATATATAATATAGTCGGCCGTATTCATTTCTACTCTACTTCTTATTAATATTTTCTACAAGTTATGAGTACGATTACATATGCGAGTAGCTGAGAGCTATTACGATGTATTGCACATTTTTTATTTCAAATAATGTATTAATATACAATAATGATATTATTCTCCTATCACAAATGACAGAGCTATTGCTGTAATTAATGTGCTTAAAGAAAATGTAAACTTTTGTAAAACTTGGATTTTCCTTCTCTAGATCGAGTAGGTATCTAATTCTTCTTGGAAAAATCAAATAACGGTACGTCAAACTGCATTGTTAAATTAATTACTCATATAGGTAGTATATATTCAACTGAATATATTTTTTATAGTTTACCGATAAGAAGCCATAGTTGATAAATTATTTTTCAGAAATACAAAACAATATCTAACGTTATTAGATCTTGATAAAACTGTTCTTCTAGAGAATGAATAAAATGTTCTACGTACTATGAATTTAAATACATTGAAACTTTTCAAAATTCAATAATTATATTGGATGTTATATATTATTAAGTAGGTACTTTCATAAAAATAATAAAGAGAAACTCACCTGGCCTCCAATAGTTGGGCATGAATTCGAAGACAATAATTTATAAATCACATATCTTTCCTCAGCATCAATATTCAATAATTCGAAAAAGCCTCCTCTCGCTCCGCATTCTCCCAAGAATCCTACACAAAATATATTGCATTTTGCATAATATACAATAAAATTGATTTGAAAATCAATAGCCCTCTGAATTAATTGAGATAGCCTACATGAATGAAATTGAAATACTGTACGTAGCTAGGCTACACATTTATATTTGAAGCTTGAGTGATTTAGAATGATATATATGTACAATACTACTAAGAAAATGTTTCTCCACTACTTATCATTCATAGAGTGATCATGGTATACTAGAGGATAATTCAAAACTTTCAATATCAATGAAGATAAAAGTAAGTACTCGTTTAAAATATTTTCAAAGGGTACTTTGATCTTGATCTTGAAATTTTCGAAGAAAGTTTCGATAAATACAGTCGCCTCAAGAAAAAATCAGTACCTATTAGAGGATAATTATTTAATTAGTAAGTTGAGAGAATTTTTGTATTTTTATTCATGCAGATACTCGTAGGTACCGAAAGTTTGAGATATTATGGTGCATCATTTATTATTTATTCATTCAATCAAAAAATACAAAGGTTGGTACAACAGGCATAATTCCCAAAACTGTTCCTAAATTTGTTATCAGCAGAATTTTCTTACATTTTAAAGGTGAAAATTCTAAAATTAGCAGGTGTTTGCGTCTACCTTTTGATGAAGACATGACAGAGGCTAATTGCAGCCCATGGTCGTATGGAGAACCCAGTTCACAAAGAACTTTCTTGAAAGAAACAAATTCCTTTTCGGCGGAGTAGATATTATTTTGATAAACCTGGAACAATTTGAAACAAAGCAAGGGTTTGAAACATATTTTTTGGTACACTTGATAGAAAGTAGCCAGTTTCGATCTACTTGACAGGCTTTGAAAGCATTCATTTTCCGCACTAGTGCGGAATAAACGGCTGATATTTGGGCCTTATAGCCGTACAAGATAGGAAAAATCAGCTGTCAACAAAATTTTCCGTTGACTTAGCAGCGCATTCCATGCAAATTGGTCGACTGAACAGGTAAGTCGGCTATTTCGAATATTTTCCAACTGATTGCACCAGTGAGGTTACCATATTTCTTGGATCGAAAAACCGGACACCTTAGGGCCTTGGGGGAGGAGGGGGGGAACTCTATACAAGATGAAAAAGTTGAATAAATTAGGTGTCAAAAAGATATAATTGAGAATGTAGGCTCCAAAACTATCTTTTTGTACTCAATTGAGTCTAAAGAGACTGTTTAAGAGACTAAAATTATGTACTTAATTATAAAAAATTATTACTTGATTCAATCTGTTTTTCAAGGGTGGATGGTACTGGACGGCCAACTGCGAAACGGTAAAATTATGTCCCATGAGAGCAATGCAATTTTTATCAACCTCTAAACAGCAGATAGCGCCGTTATTATTTTAAGGACAGAGAATTCAATTCTCTGGGGCTGGACTTTTTAAGTTTATTTTGATAGGCCCAATCATTGTATAATTAATCAACTATGTAAATATTGAACTCTACTAATTGAAATAAACTTGAAATAAAAGAAATTAAAAAGTCCAGCCCCTGAAGAATTGAATAAGTTATATTCACTATCATCTGAGAACACACTATATGCTTAGATAGATGTAAAAGTGCTTTATTGATAAAGAAAACTTTCCAGGGAAAGACATTGACACAACAACTCTGACGACTTGAATCTCAATAATTATGATAAATCAGTAAAAAGTAAGATCTACTGTATGTTTGTTGCCCATTTCCGTGTAAAACCCGGACTAATGAGGGTTTTCTGGAAAATCCCCCCGGACGTTTTCAAATGGCCAAAAAACCGGACATGTCCGGGGAAAAGAGGACGTATGGTAACCTTATCAGCACCAGATTTAGCATATGATTTTCTTCAAAAAAAAATTTTTGTTCCATATAATTTCACACCTAACCTTTTGTTTTGATTGGGAATTGATTTTAGCGACTGATAACCTTTGTTGAAATTAGAATCCTGAATTTATTTCAAAATAAATAAAACGGAAATTACCAATATGGAATTCAGCAAGTTGAATTCGTATGTCGTATTTATAAAAACGTTTTCATCTTATTCTAATAAGCCTTTCTATAAAGTGTACCAAAAACACAATCATACCACTAGTTTTGAAAACGTCGTTTTGCGAAGTCGCGAATACTCACCTTTCCAGCCTCAGCTGATCGCTTCGGCTGTAAAGCTCCGTATTCTTGACGTCGCAAAACGACGTTTTAAAAACTAGTGGTGTAATATACTATCACAACTCCCTTGTGAGTTAGTAAAATAGACTATTTGAAATCATTTATTAATTCGTAGAATTGTTTTTCAACTGTATTTTAAAACCAGCAAGAGCCTATACTACCTCATGCTATTTATTCATGTGAAAAGGAAATTATATTTCTAATCAACTTTTTTCAAGTATGCTCAAATTATAATGCTTGATGTATCAATCAACACTTTTATTCGTTAGCCTACTTGCATATTGTACTTATTACGTATTTTGTTCATTATTGGGTTTTTTGTCAATATTCTAAATAAGATTCAATTCTCTATGCAATGAATTTTTCAAATACCATAAGTTAATAAAATTCATTCAAAATCATGATCAATTAGTTTAAAATTGAACTTACTTCATCAGCTAAGACAAAGAGATTCTCACTGTAGGCAAACTTCATGATCTCTTCGATGTTCTGTTTTGTAAGAATCTGACCTGCAAGAAACTTTGAATAAATTAATTTTCGCTTTTATTTTAGAATGAAAATATTTTAATGATGAGCCAGATTTCATTTGAAATACCATTATTTCACTTTCATTGACCATTGATAGAATATAGGACTAATCTATGCCTTTTAATATATTATATAAAGATAGGTATGCTAATAGTAGTGGTAGGCTACGGCAGCCGAATTCTGCGAATAATATAGCTCCTCTTTTTGTGAAATCAATTGAATTTTCCTGTAATAAATCAAATAAGTTACATGTAAAACATATTTATGAAAAAATAGTACGCTAATATCAAGATCAACTAAAGCTCAGAAAATCCTTCCAATGAGTTTTCTAACATTATTTGATTATGGATTAAAACCGTATTGTGATATGGATTGAGCTGGAACTTTATAATTTAACTTACATATTACATATTCTCATGGAATTCACCTGTTGGATTTCCTGGATTATTCATTATAAGTATGCGAGGGTTGCAGGTTTTTCTGGACTCATCAACTGCTCTTTTCAATTCTTCGATATCAATAGACCAGCCATTATCATCGTATTTCAAGTAATAATTCACCTGTTGAATAATTTAATAATAAGCTATTAATATTATCATCAGGAATCAAATGCAACCTGAATCTTCTAGAGTGTTCAATCAATTTCTATTCAATACATACATCAAAGTGTACATGAGTTCGTCTTCATATTATTTTTAACAAAAATGTTAATGTGCTTAACAATGACGTAAACTTCTAGAACTGTAGTTGTTAATATTTTATTGTTTTAGCTAATAATAAATTTATCTATAATTATATTATTTTTATCAATGTTATCCGAAACATTTGATCCCACACTTATCGCTGTATCTTGAATTTATCAACAAAATTCTTAAAAGAAATGGAAGTAAAAATTATAGCTTATGTATGTTCAGCACCTATGTGGAACTGTAATAAAAAACACTTGAATTTGTATTGTACTGGTACATGTAGTTGGTTTCAACGGATGAATATGATGAGAAAATTTCGTTCATCACAAAAAATTTGTAGAGAAATAACATGAATGGTTTCTCAGATGTGAGTCATATCTTATACCAAACGTATTTTTATATAATTTTGTAAAATGATGAAAATTCAAATAGGAATACTGTATAAAAGGGATTACCGATTTCATACGATTCTGTGCAATTGCCCAGGAATACTGTGGTGGTCCTGGAATAGGTGTTAATACTGCTGATGGCTTTCCATTGCACACTGCTGCAAAGAATTGAATAATATGCTGCAAAAAATTTGATAAATTACATTTAAAATTTTAATCAACTATTCAATACATTTATGTATATGTAAATTGATGAACATTCAATCATACAATGATTTATACATTTATCCCAACATTTCTCGTTTCATCTTCTTTTAATTCAAATTTTTCACAATTTAACTCCCTATAAGAGTAGATTAAATAGGAACCTGAAGCTATAGTCATGGTTGACTTTTCTAGTCATCGAAGCTCTTTCGTTAGACCCTATCGGCTATTGGCTAAATTTTTTCACAACTTTGAGTTTTCGTCGTATATGAATACAATCTAAATCATTTCACCAATTCATAAGAAACTCTTAAATAAAGTTGAATGAGTATCTAGTCCCATCAATGTCCTATACATTAGCTTTGAATTATTATTTCATATTTGATTTTTAATTACTACTGTATAAGTAAGAAAGTTATATCAACTTATTGTATTGGTTAATCAAGGAGTGATCCTGCACTGTACTCAGTTTTAAAAGTTCAATAATTATAGGAATTCAATATTGATCTCCATCCAGAAGTCTGTAGAAAATTATTTATTACATTACCTAAAACAATTTTCACATTTAGCCTACATATTAGTAAGAGTCAAAAAATTTATCCTCGTAAATTTTCAGATGGATATTTATATTTCAGGCTATATTATAGATATTCTACCTTTAGGATGTAATAAGAACCAGATCCAAGGTGGACGTTCTCATAGTTACATGGATAACCGTCGCGTTTTTCAATGAATTCTGCTACATGCTTCCTTATTCCTTCCGCACCGCTGGTTTCTGAATAAGCGCCTTCGAACATAAATTTCAAAATTCGATCAATTATGTATTTTAGCTCACAACAAATATGAAAATATTATGGAAGTTGAATTCATACTTCAAGTCTCTCCATTCCCCACGCACAAGGAAATATGAATGCTTATGTTGTTATCATCCGCAATAAAATAAAAATTAAAAAGTCAACTATTGGAGAGAGTGAACTCGATTAAGTATTACTCGAATTGAGTTATTGAAATATTACTTCTATGAATATTATTTGAATCACCCATTCTAGAGTCTGATAGTTTTCGAAATTCGTTACGGTAATGTTTTTTTTATTCAGAAAGTAGGCTATTGATTGGTAAAGTTGACTACCGGTACACGTGTTATACCAGTTGATAAACCCCTTTTTTATCCATAAATATCATCTATCACTATCTTCTTTTGTGGCCTATATATTACCGATGCCTTCAATGAATTTGTTCTGTCTTTAAAAAATATTTCTATAGTAATACGGTGTGGCACGCAGGTTTCATCGTTTTTAAACAGATCCAAAACACCTTGATAAAACCAAGGTAATTAGTATAGAATTCTATTAGAATAAAAGATAGACATTCTATCTAATTAGAATAGAATTCTATTCTAATTACCTTGGATAAAACTATTATTAATAATGTACCTATTCAACTGAAATGGTAAATGTTTATTTGGGGGAAAGAGCTGAGAGTATAAATTATTATATGCTATGAACTATAACTTATTCAATTATTATCTTACCCAAACTCCTCCCATTACATTGATCCAGGATTTCCTCAACGCGTGTTTTGACATCTGAAGGAAACATTGGGTCACTCCTCAATGCAGGTAAGCAAGCCAAAGCCATCACCTGTAGACATTTTCATTTATGAACTGTTATTATCAATTTTAAGTTTAAAACGATAAGTTCACCGTACGTTATGGAACTTCTTGTTTTTATAACATATAAAATACACTATTTTTGAGGATTTTTTTTCAATCTATATATAGGCCTACTAAGAAGCAAATGGAGACACCTTGGCTAGAAATTGCATTTTGAATTGCCTTCTGTAACAAGTACTAATCAGCTTTAATACTATACGGTACGGTATGGTGGTCCAGAAAAAGGTTTATAAAATTAGTTCACTTGATAGTAATAATCTCAATTTCAAAGTTAGCTTTTCAGGAAGCTATTTAAAATTTGAAGAAGACACTCGAGTGTAAAAATAGTGATTCCACTTGATTATGAAATATTGTTGAGTGAGGTTCAGATCATTTTTTTAGAGTGATGTCCAAATAAGCTTGCTGGAGGTAATGGAATAGACCTAGAATTCCAGGTAGCTTCTCAACAATTAAAAAGTTATTTTAACTTTAATCATTATAAATTCTCGATACTGATTATTGAGTTGTGATAAATCTATTCTTGCGATACTGATAATCAGTCTTTGATTTCAAAGTCAAAATTAAACATTTGGAATGAGACTGCTATTTCTTTTCAATGTCTTATTACTTGTAATAACTTTCTTATCCACTCAATAAAAAAACCTTACAATGCAAATTTACCCAACTGATTTATAAAAAACCATATTTTCTTGCCTTAAATAGGTATTTTAAGCAATAGAAATTATTGAAGTAAGTTACTGTAACAGTCAATGCTTTTATGTTCTAATGCAATTCTATAAGAATGAATCTATTTTTTTTCTATAACCACTTCCTTTCGTTGCAATACATTTTATAAAAGATGAGAATTAATAATGCAAAAGTTTATGGGAATTGACAATAATTCATTTTTGATGTAGGTAATGATGACTGTTATTATAAATTATTAGTTAGAATACAATTAGGTGGGGCAGAGAGATGGGGCAGGGGCAGGGTTCCCTCCTTTGGGAGATTGGCTGTCGTTAGTAAAGACAGTCAGTCGTATCCCGTCTCTGGAGGAATACTAATTGTTGCATTACACTCTAACTGATTAACTGCATGTTATTCAGAGGTGTTCTGCGCCGCCAATTGGTTGCGGAGACTGGCTTATGGTTGAGAGGTATCAACGTGCTAACCACACGTTACCTCTATCCTGGTTGATGATTATTTGCTTGCTGTATGGTCTGTCCGGCCGGGGGGGAATTCTGGCGGGGTGGAGGGGGCGGCTTCGGCTCGGCCAGTGTTGGTTCGGAGACTGTGAGTTCTGATTGAGAATTTATGGCTTTTGGGCCGGTATTGGCCGGGCTGGGGCCGTTTTCCTGTCGTGCCAGGGTGTATTCTTGGCTTGGATGGGCTGTATAGTAGAGTGAATTTGAAACTGGCAACCAGCTGGTAGGCCTAGGCCCTTCATGGGCTGTTGAGCCAGACATACATTCTATAAGAATGAATCTATTTTTTTCTATAACCACTTCCTTTCGTTGCAATGCATTTTATAAACGATGAGAATTAATAATGCAAAAGTTTATGGGAATTGACAATAATTCATTTTTGATGTAGGTAATGATGACTGTTATTATAAATTATTAGTTAATATAGAGTGGGGCAGAGCCGACTGACGAGTTTTGAAGGGTTATAAATGTAAATAATGAACCGAACGACTTGAAAAAATAGGGTTCAGCTAATTCAATTCAGTGTGAAAGGTAGTTTTATTGATAATATTTTTTAAAATTAAATCACTTAAATGTACTTACTTGTCTTGCAAATGTGATTGGTCCTTGATCAGGGTCTTGTGCAATGCCAATGTCAGCCCTTATAATCTCTCGAAAGTCATATTTCTTGGTTCCCTAAGAATAAGAGGTATTGAATAATAATTGATCATACATATTTTCACTTTAATTATTCCTGAACTACTTATACAAATATTTAAAAGACTTTTGGTTATTGCATTAAGAAATGTAGTCTATTTTTATTTAAATTAAAACTTAGTATTTCAACATTGAATTTTTGGAGTAAGAAAACCATAATTATTTATTTATTTAATCATTGATACAGTTTGCTGAAGTTAATGACCCAGCTATCATACAACAACGTCTTATATATTATATATTCCTAATATTGATGAATAATGTAGGCTACTTGTACTTGCTTTGAAGCTCACTTACGATTTCATTGAGTCACGGACGCGTTTCGAGCAATGGTGCTCATCCTCGACGCTCCTTACTAGAACAAAAGAGTCTTCTCTTCTCAAGGATGAGCACCATTGCTCGAAACGCGTCCTCTGCTCAATGAATTCGTAAGTGAGCTACAAAGCAAGTACAAGTACATTATTCATTGATATTTAGTAGGTACTGCAGTTCCCAAGAATAGTCCTGCAGTTTGAAGAAGCATGGATAACCTCAACAATCATATTATATATTCTTACCTCCTACTGTAGACCTACGTAGGATAGCACCCAGATAGATACATTACAGAACAAGCTGAGTCAGAACTTGTGAAAACAGTTATCCATATTGTAGATGATAATAATTGAAATGACTACTGAATAGTGTGATTGGTAATATAATATTGTAATTGTTAAACCAAAACCGTTAGTCTTTTACGATTCAAGTTAGTGACTTGCTATTTAGCCTATTCATTGAGAGTTCATTATAATGACTTTTATAAGAAGTTGTATCGATCGCTAACCGTATCACAAAAAATTATTAAAACACCTAGGTACCCATCATCTTATGATTACAATCACCGGTAACTTTTAAGGTACGATATTCTATTTATTTACAACACGGTATGAAAATTATTCCTTGATCAATGCAAGAAATTCAGTCTTCCATATTTTGTAAAAAAAATTATAATCACTCAGAATACATTTATTCATTAGAAAATTTAGTGAAGTATGCTACTTGAATTGGGTACCAGTATTGGAATTTATGTTAAATAAATCATAAATGGTGTACCGTATCTGTTTCATTACCTTACTCAATAGGTATATAAAGTTGAATAAATTAATGTTTACCTCTTTAAGGCTATTCTCGGTCTCTGCAACTAGTTCGTTAATTCTTGCAACTGAAAACTCAGTTTCTTTTATAGCACTATTTATATTATTTAAACTTAAACATTTTGAAGCCATTTTGCTGTTAGTGAGTGCTATACTGAATGACTGTCCGCTAATTAGCATCAGTATCACTGTAATCACGTTTATATTATAAATTCATTCTCTTCAAAGCCGATTAAATTGTACTTGAAAATCGCTTATATAACATTTCAAAATTTATTACAAATTGATAACTTGGAGAAGAGAGAACGAGAGAGAGAGAGAGTGGGTGTGTGAGAGTGAGAGGGGAGAAAAAGAGAGAATGAGTTATTTGGTTGAGTGATAGTCCAGAATGCTATTAAAATGGATTCATATATGATGAGAAACAACAATAAGTTCCTATTTTGATATTGTTCATCCATATTTATCTCACTCTTCATACTAATGTATTCATATACCGTCACCGTCACCACTGAGACGAGGGTTAATAACTTCTCATTGATAGTCTTTATCAAATTTCAGAAGGTCAATATCAGCAAGCAATCGAAATGGCTAGGCAAGCAATATTATGGCTTGGCTTATGGACTACCGGTTAGGTATCATATTTTTTGTGAACAATATTTTTATGTAAAAATATCCATAAGAGAACAAAGTTTTAAAGAATTTGATTACGGTGATCGGTATAGTAGGCCTAATACCATGAAACAATCAAACGTTTGAATTGAGCGGCGAATCACTTTTTCCTATCGATAGCTAGGGAACTCGACATGTTGATTTGTTTACTTTGTCGATTGTCGTCGCCATAAGTCGAGATCGAGAGTCGAAAGGTGATAACCTAACGGAAACGGACCTAACCTAAATGCCGGCTCTCGTGTGGTTATTTCCCAAGAATTACGTTTGTTTTTGTAGTAGATTCCCAGTTTTAAATTCTGGAATTACATTCGAAAAGGTATTTTAAATTTTATTTTATTAAAACATGAAATATTACCAAGTATTGGATAATCTAATCTAAATTATTTCACAGGATTTTTACCTCTCAGCAGCTCCTATAAATTCAGTAATATTTGTTGATAGCCTATTTTCTAATTCTTAATTTGTGTCAATGCTTGTTGCAATTGAATTGAGAACTATTCTCTGTTTAAAATATTTTCTACTTCTGGTTATTCAAGGTTGTGATAAAATAAGGTTATGTGATCATATTTCAATTTGCTTGTCAATTGCTTCTTTGTTTATTTCGAAATTGTAGGTAAGAATGAAGACCTTAATTTTTATTTGTAATACAAATGTTTTGAAAAAAAAATTGGTTCTTGTTCTTGCTCTTTTAGTGTGATGATCACTTGCTTCTACTTGAAACAGATATAAGTACCATATCATGAATAATTCTTGATTACAGTCTTGTCAAGTGTAAGAGAGTGGATATTGAATTATTACAATTTTTTATAATTGGCATCTTGATACCGATATAGAGACTTGTATCAACATGATCATCATTCAAGTAACACAATATTCATGAGCTTGAAGTGGACTGCCTATTGAGATTAATCTTATTCTCTAATAACTGAAAGATGATATTTTCTTGAATAATGAAGTGTATGTTATGTGTTAATTGGCTCCAATACCAAGTAAATAACACTATCATAGTTTAATGACATTCGATTGACCTATTCTACCCACAATGAACTCAAAAACTCACCTGTAAACTCACAATGTTTAGGAGAACTTTCTTGACTTAGAATATAAAATTATTTTAATTGCCAGAAAAAGTAGAATCAAACAAGGCACGTTGATAATTTGGATGTTGAACCTGCATTTACCGTACTGTTCTGTATATGTTTTGAAATGGACTTAATTAATTTACTATAAAATAATCATATTAGGCTATGTACTGTTTCTTAGCCTTTTAAACCTTATTTACTTTGATCAAGTTTGTAAAATAGCCGTTTTTAAACATTGGTTCTTAGTAAGATATACAGTCAAGAATAATAGGCTAATTTTGTCATGACTAAGATAATCTGTCTAACTTAGTATTAAATTTAAATAGTTTTCTTTAATCACATTTTATTGTTTTGTTTCAGTTTCCAGCCCCAGTCTTTCGTGCTTATAATACGCGTGTGCAGTATCAGTGTTACTCCATAAAAAATCTGCTTTTCAAAAGATTTCCTCTTAATTTTTCAGCCCATTGTTCTATCAGTTCCCCTAATCTTCTCTTTAGAGCTGTGACAATGGAAGGTGCAAGTAAATCACAAGAAAGTAGTGATAATAGCTCTGTAGAAGATAAGGCAGGTGCCTCAGAATCTCCTGAAGGAAAACCAGTTTCTGGTTCTGTAGAATCTGATGAAAAAAGTCCCAAATCTGAAATTCCTGATTCAAAATGTGATGATACTCTTAGATTAGAGAGAAATAAGTATGAAGATGTCGGAAAAGCTGTGGCTGTACTTAAAAATAATTGGAAGGAAATTGAAGATGCCGTTTTGCGCAAAACAACCACTGATAGGGTTAGGAAGAAAAAAAGTAAGAATAAGGGGTTGGAAAAAGATAGTGAGTGCGAAGAGGAATTGTCTGATGACGAGTATTCGCGTTTGAAAGTTAAATTCCGGAAGAGAAATTACATAGGTCTTGAAGAAGTGTCGAATAATCGTCGGGCAGTGGTTATACAGTGCTGTTCATCTCTTGAAACATCCAATGTTGTACTCAAGATAACTCACTCGGATACCGAGGACGTCCCGGAGCTGGAAGTTGAGGAGATCAAAAATGAAAAGGTAATTATTCTGATGCCTTCATTGTGGAACTGGAATCGTAGAAAATGTGGAAATCTGGAATCTTTCTTATAAACATGATATATTAGAAAAAATAGTAGAAAGTTGTAAAATTTGCTATAGAAATAGGTTTAATATCCAAGTAGTAGAAGTAGAAGTTGTAGAAATGAAGCATCTTCTGTGCAATTTAGTTTGAAGAAGAGCTGTAATGTATGGAAGTGACTATTGAATCTATTCATCATTATTATAAAATTAGAATTCACTTAACTTAGCCTATATCAAGAATAATACACTGAACAATTCCCCTATTCCCCTTAGGCCTACTGCATGGGGTCAATAATAACTGAAATATCCAATTGATATCAGGCTAATTGTCGGTAATGGTATAAACATACCAAAGACTGATCATAACAAAGAGAGGTTGTGTTTCTAGAGAAAAAAATTATTGAATAAGATCAAAAGGAGAATTTACATACAAAATTCTAGCATTGACTCCTAAACCGACAAACATCAACTCATTTTCTTGTGATTAAAACCATGTAAGCTCTTAGCTTGTGCTTGGGTGATGAAGAAAATCATGGTGATAAATGCACCTATGACAAGAATTATGAAAAATGGACCTACAGATATAGTTTGAGGTGGTTCCGAACTATCGAGAATCGATTTTTATCCTCATAAATAATATTGTCATCTGGTTCAGAAGTGAATACGGCAACCTAGCCCTAGGACTAGTGGCTAGCAGGAGTTGCAACTGCTCGTCCTCTGTTCATCTTCAGCGATTAGTTGCCGGCACGACCATTGAGAAGCAAGCCTCTTCTATGCTGATACAAAATATGAAACCAACCATTTTATAATTTTTCTCATACCAGGGTAAACTCTGAATGAACAGCATTTTTGTTGAATTTCCAGAGTTAAGAAAATCATAATCCTTTCTTAAGCTGTCTTATTTGTTTGTTTTTTTCGTATTATTATTTCACACATTGCTTGCCTAACCAAGTTACCTAATTATCAGTAAATTATAACATTTTCAGTTAAGCATGATTAATTCAACTTGTCTTATCTATTCGATTTCAATAAATATTATCCTACAAATTGCGCCTTACAGTGGCGGGTTACACTATAAACTAATCAGCTAGGTACTAACATTTCTGCATGTTGATCTAATTTCAATATTATAAGCTTAATGATTAGTAGTAAACTTTCAGGTTTATTGCACATTGCATGTATGTTAATCCAAATTACTATTATTATATACTAGCCGGCAGGCTCGCTTTGCTCGCCTTCTCCTCCTAGCCCCCTGAACCCCCGACAGTGTAGGCAGTGAGTCAAACAGGCTCGCTTTGCTCGCCTGCAAAACCTCTGTCAGTGTCAGCTAAGACAAACAGGCTCGCTTTGCTCGCCTGCAAATTCCGTTTAGAAGGGATTCGAAATTTATTGAACACAGCATTTCTAGACCTAATTTGGACCTGTTTACTTAATTTCAACATTTTCTGCCAATTTATCTTAATCTTGAACGGATTTCAAAAATATTTTAACACAACATTTCTAGACCTTATCTGAACCTGCCCACCAAATGTCAACATTTTCTACCGATTGATTTTGTAAAAATCATGAAAATGCCGAAAAACTATAGAAAAACTCAAATATTTGGCGTACTCTTGGGAAGTTTCAAAAACCCGTTCTTAGTAGGCGTCTAGAGGTCCAACTGAACATGTCTGCGAAATTTGAACGCATTTGGCTCGGTAGATTTTTAGTTCTGGTGATGAGTGAATGAATCAGTGCCATTTCGCTTTTATATATAGAGATTGTAATCTATCACAGGCTGCAGGTATACAGTAAAATGAATAAATGGATGGATTAGTATAAAAATGAAATTGACAAGTCATATTTATAAAGAGAAGGTGTTCACTACGATTTCTAGGACTACTGATATTTATATTGAAAATTCAAATTATAAATTACAGCACCCTCACACTTCGATCCGAAAGTTTCAAATCATGTTGTGTTGAAAAATTTCTATAAGGGTGCTGTGATGTATAATTTTCATTTTAAATAGATTATAAAGAGATTAAGACATTATTGAGTCTTATTATCATCAGGATTCTCCAGGTCCTCTACTGGAGTAAAGACCTGTTCAACAAAACTAAAAGTTTTCTGGTATTAATTTGTACAATGTCACCTATTGTAATCAATTATATTAAATTTAGGTAAGTAGGCCCGCATTGTAATTATATTAAAGACCATAACTTGAAATATTCATCATAATAGAATTTAATTGAAAGCATAACTTCTTTATTGTTTCAATGTAACAATTTTTTGTACAGTAGTCGAAGACTATACTGTCCACTCTACAAGTTAAGAATCATGAGTTTTAATCATAATCAATATTATTATCAATCATATTCATTATACAATTTCCATCATTGCGATATTGAAATGACACCTATAATTTCTTATTTTGTTTTCATCCTACTTCACACCCATAACATTGATCATTAAAAACATTATAATAATGTATATAACTGTATATAAAAACAGTGTTTGTTTGTCAATGGTGCAACAGCCCTATGAAGGGCCTAAGCCTACCAGCTGGTTGCCAGTTTCATATTCACCAAACTATACAGTCAGTCCAACCCCGGCTAGACGGGAGAACGACTCCAGGCCGGCCAATACCGGTCCAAAAGCCATAAATTCTCGAAAGAACCCACAGCTCCCGAACCAACACCGACCGAGCCGAAGCCATCCCCACCCCGCGAGAATGCCTACCCAGCCCGGACAGAAAATACAGCAGGCAAATAATCATCAACCAGGATAGAGGTAACGTGTGGTTAGCACGTCGATCCTCTCAACCATAAGCCAGTCTTAACAACCAAGTGAAGATGCAGAACACCTCTGATTAACATGCAGTTAATCAGAGTGTAATGCAACAATTACTATTCCTCCAGAAACGGGAAACGACTGACTGTCTTTACTAACGCCAATCTCCCAAAGGAAGATATATAAAAACATTGGTATATTAAAAAATAATATAAATAATTATTATAATTATATATTAAATAATTCATGCTCTTCAGAATATTACCCAACAGCAATATTCTGGTGAAGGAATGCTTATGGCTTATCATTCTATTCCATTATGCTTCAAAAACATTACGTCAAGCGTTTTTGTCAACTAGAGGTGAAGATTGCTGTCAACCAATGGCTACCTACAATACCATAACTTGTACTTTTCCCAAGTTGGTAGCAACTTTACTCTTATTTTATTCAACTTTCTACTTGGAATACATTTTACTCCCGTCTTATAAGCTTCAATCAAATATTCAAGTTGGAAGTTATATTGACTACTGTAGAGGGAAGTAACTATAGTCTGTCCAAGCAAAGAAGGCCCTCTGGCAAGAAAGGAAAATGACTCAACCTCGGTCAATGTTGGTTCAAAAATTATCAATTTGATCTAGAATTGTAGGAAACAATATGATCTACTATTAAGACCACATTTATAATTCTTGAACAAATATTTACCAAGCTGGAGTCATTTTCTCAATCTTGCCAGAGAGTCTTCTTTGCTTGGACAGACTATACCTAGGCTACTGTGGCCAGGATATGTCAAGCGATGCAATGATCGCCTATTGAGCAGTTAGTTTATCTGACGTTTTTTCCAGCGGTGCGCCGCATTGCGTTGCGTGTGGCGTGACAGACCATCCACGTTGCGCCATATTGATCTCTTGCAAAACTTGGCGCCTCTGAATCCAAAACTCGGTTCACCCAAACTTTGATTCCTTTTTTGGACAGCGGGCGATTAGACCAACAAAACGATTTGCGTCAGAAATTGACGTGATCATCTATTTAGGAAGTTTTGTTGTCAAATTATCAGGAGAAACTGCTTCTATACTGTGTAACTTACATAATAACTCATTTCTACTTGTTCACATCTCCAACGACCAAAAGTAATTTTCCTTTATAATTTTAATTTAACCTTACAAATTCGTGCCAAAATAAGTTATAGAATAACTATTTATTGCTTTAAAACAATATTGGCTAATCTTATTTGTACTATCTAAGGTTATTACAAATAATTCTGTTATAATCTTGCGTACAACCTATCAAATGATATAAAATCAATTGAGTTCAAAATCATGAAGTATATTTGATGAATTATGTAGAATTTGAACGAAATTATGTACAATAAAGTACAATGCTATATTCTATATTTTTTATAATAGTATATTCTATCATTTGCATTAAGTTTTCACCAATAATTAATATTTCGGCTATTGAATTACTTAGTTTTTTCCAAAGTCCAAACTATTATGACTTTATTGTGTTCAAATGTTTTAGGGTTGAAAATTCACAGGGACACTGTTGATATTCGTTCATCACAGTTGATAGCTGTTCCATGATGAATAATAAAAATCAAGGAGGTTCAATGAACCTCCTTGTAAAAAACATACAAAATTTGTCAATTTGACATCTTAACGTATTTGTGGTACAGGAGCTGATTGACAGTCAGCTTGAAGATGTAACCTGTGTAAGCTTGAAAACTTGGCCCTGTACCACAAACAAATAATTGTAGAATTGATAAAATCTGTGTGTTTTTATTTTATTGTATGTACAAATTTTTGTTCCAATTTCGTACAATTATTGTTTGCACCAACTATACAAGTGATTGAATCAGATCTTCAATTGAATTTACTTTTATGAAATTTTCTCAATATATTTTGAAGAAGCTCCACTCTTTGTTGGTTCGTCCTTTTTCAAACAACATAGTTGTCCTAGTCTTTGGGAAGATCACTGAGTAGTAGAATATGTAACATACTAATCGGATTCATCTTGGGTTTCATCTCAATGATTGGCCTTTACATTATTGGAATTAGTTTATCCGAGATGGTAACTTATGATGTGTCCTTTGGGATAAGAACAGTACCGACAACCTATATTATACATCCTGGAAATTTGATTGTTTTTTCATCTCACCTAAGTGCTTTGGCTCATTTCGTCAACACAGTGAGCGCTTTTCCATCTAGGTTGGTATTCGTCTCTTCTGATTGAATTGAGGCGTGTGTGACCCAGTCTTGTAATCAGAGACTCTCAGCACCCATCAGGCGAAGCATCCTGTGCCAGATGACCTATCGAAATTGATTCATAACATGGAAGTCATAACCTACTCGAATAGCACAATATCCAATCATAGAGCATCAACAGATTGGGAAACTGTATATTGATTGTGCGATTATTGCAAACTTGGGTGTAATTGGTATTGTAATAGTATATTATAATATTAATGTTGCCTAGACCAGGAGTAGACTACACTGTGAACTATCAGAGATTGTAGCTACTGAGAATAGCCTTAACTGTATTATATACTGTAAGTTATTATATACAGTATAATATTTATTAAGTACAATAGATTGTAGGCCTACTTAGAATATCAATTTTTCATCTTTCTATTGTTCATTCTCTCTATATTTTCTTAAATAATCAGTAGGCATACTTTGGATGCAGAAATTTTGTTACAAGCTCAATATCACTCGATATTTTACTTATCACCATTATCAAACTACTGCCCAAGTTCCAAATATCTCCAAAAATTCCATAAATTATTCAAATGAAATTTTTCTTTGCCATCTATTTGCGAATTGAGGCAAGTGTAAGGTTTATTCTGAATTGTGAGTATTGCACATGTTTGAGTTTTGCCTAAGCATGGAGTACAGGGGGAGAAAGTTGGGCTGCAGCGTTTTGGTGATATTATTTATGAGATTTATGTCGTCGATTTATTTACGGTGGAAATCTTTTGAACAGGTTTTACACAGCCACAGCCGGTAGCATGTGCCTTGTTATCTGTCTCATTCTACCCTACTCATTACCTTTAGCTTGATTTATGACTTGTTCCAACATGCCCAAAAGGCATGCTCCTACCGCCCTCACCTTCTCACAATATAAATTGAATCCAATCTGGAGTTTTCCTTCCCTAATACATGTAGCTTATCTTCATCGATTCTATGTTTTTGCCAGCGTATATTTCTTGTTTGCCCCCTTCTTATTTTTCTCTCTGTCCTCAGGTTTGTGTGGTAGAGAGGGCCAAGATATAAAGGTACTCAATCAATATCAATCAATAGCCAAGTGTTAATGGAAAGGATACCTCTGTTATTCTTTCCCAAGAATGGACATCTTCATGTCCAAACTTCGCCTTTTCATTTAGATAATTCAATCGTAATGGATAAGATTGCCAATTAATTATAGTAGCCTATATAGTTTTCCTAAATATATAATTTCTATAACTCCGCGTTCATGTATACCCGTGTCTGTTGAATAATTACTATCTTTTAAGCTAGTGTCAATTATACAAAACGTTATAGTTACTACGTGTATTCCTGTATAGAGGTTACTTACTCTTGTACATTATTACTCACAATATCTAATTGCAATCTAGAATCTAAGTGTGAATGTTTTGTTATTGAATAAAGAAATTTGTTATATGAATAAAGAAATCTAATCTAATCTAATCAATACTAATCTAATCTAATCAAACTTACTACAATAGCCTACTCCAATTCACTCTCCTAATGTTTTTCTTTGCTTGTTTTCTTCTATGTATTTAACCTGAAAAATATCCCATGTAACTTATTTCAGATTGGTTTGAGTAGTATTGATATTCAATAATATCCCTTCCCTTTCATTTATCATTCATCCATTCCATATTACAAATATCATTCATTCATTTGAGAAAATACATACTACTTATACTAGTATTAGTACTTACTAAAATACATATATATACTTTGTATGAATACACAAACACTTAAGACCAAAACGTCTGCTCTCCAGATTTACATGAATTAGGTTAATGTTCTTCTAAAAAAGTGGTATTTTTCATAACTTTCCTCATACACTACCTATGTACAAATTTCCACTTTCGAAGATTGGAAACTATTATTAATTTATTCAGAGTTTATCGTTTATGATGTTGGCATTGAAGTTAAAATAGTACCAAAAATAAATTAGATCATTTTAAATGATGGAATTTCAAAGCAGAAACAAAAATCCCTGATAGTATACATACTCAACAATGAACAAAACTAAAATAAATAATCAATGCATTTGATTTCGTGTCCTCTTCATTATAATATGCTTGTCTTATTATGAATTTATTTATTTATTTATCTAATGACAAACATACAAAGTGAAAGAAAGAACAGACCCTAATATTATCAATTAAATATAGTTAATTCAGAGAATTGGCACCCATTTTATACAGAAGGGAAGAAAAGCTTCCAAAACATTAAAAAAACTACGGTTGAAGCAACTCTCAACTTTCTAGCTACAAATTGAAGAATTCCAATTGCTAAAGTAAATGCAATATTTTGTAAACAATTATTCCCCAGCTCATTAACAGAGAAAGAGATCATCTTCACCGTCATCTCCCTGTACATTAAGTTTATTCTCTTAAATACTCAACAGATATTTGTTATAAAGGGCGTTTTACAATAACTACTCAACTTACTGACTTTTCTCGCGACAGCAACTGACAAACATTTTCAATCATCTCGAGAAGTTCGTCAAGGAGTTGCAAACTTGTAACTTTTCAAGAGACGCCCTCGCCTGTTCAGATCTCCCAATTCATTCCACTTGCATATCAAGTGCTGCAAATTTCAGCAGAAAACTGAGAGACGTCCACTTCTTACTTCATTAATCACTGATGCAAAGTGTTCTTCCTCAATCACTAAACGAATAAATAACCTTTACTATTCAAGTCCTATTCAAGATCTATACTACCCCAGCCTTGTAATAATAATGATAATCTTTCAGTAGGTTATCTTGCTCACAAGAAGATCACTTGCTTCCTGATCCTGAATTTAGACTTTGTGAATCGTAATAGCCACATTTTTAGGCATGTTATCCTTTGTTGGGCGATTGTATAAAATATTGTTAAAATAAAATGGAAGATGGGCTCTAGGCCTATTAGCTATCATATTATACTACTTACTATACTTGTAATACAGCACTATTAACTACCGATATCTTAATAAATGTTGCATTATCAATTATTATTATTATTATTATTCTTGAAAAAATAAAAAATGGAGATTATTAAAAACAATTATTAATTTGCAGGGTTATTTGGGAAAAAAGCTTTCATAATAAAGATCAATTTCAAGAAGTCGCTCTCGCTATAAAATGTACAAAAGTGTTGCTCCCATGAAGATGATGTTGAAGCTTGGCCTATTTCAAGCGTATACCTTCTTTTGCTGTAGTTTTTTTATCTCACATCACATGTAAAATGTTTTGTTCAGGAGAAAAGAATATTATATGACCGTATTATATGGCGAATACATGATTCTTCCTAGAATACAATTCGAATTGAATCAGATATTCGACTCTTTCTCATAAAGGTCCGTTGCAGACTGATACTGTATAGGCGTTCTTCTTTGAGCGTTTTTGACTTCCGTATCGAATTGCAACAATAAATCAACGCCGTTGATGAGCACAGTCGTTACAGAAGGAAAGCTTAGCTTCTCCTCCCTTCTCGTTTTATCTTTCGCTCTATCTGCTCCATAACCCTAGATCTCAATTCAGCTTCGATCATGTATTCCGTATCTACATCGAAATAAAAGCTTCATCCTTTGTCTTTTATCGTTGGTTTTTCTAGCCAAAGTGTTTTCCTGAGATAGATTTCGGTTTCCGCGGAAAATCGGGCGTTACCTCAGTAGTACTATTCACTGACGTCTACCGTATTGCAGATATGTTCTGGCGTGATTATTGTAAGTGCATGCGATCTCCCAAACAATTCACAAGTGCCAAGTAAAGCGCTCGCCGACTATTGGCCAGAAGCATGGATTGCATGCACAAACCTACTTGAATGTGGATCCACAACACAATCACTGAACTTTGTTGTAATTAGCTCATCAAAAACAACCACAAAAGCCTATTCGTGCGGGTAATTGCGACGTGGTAATCCGGTGCATGCTCATGTCTGATTGATCTTATGATGTCCTTATCAATTTAACTTGTATGGTTCCTCTTTAAGTTGGTACCACTTGAATGGCAGCGCTAGATATGGTATGCATTGAAACAATATTTAACATACATACTCGAAAGGCGAAAATCAATAATTTTATGCTTGTTTTCTCCAGGGTAAAATATTGGGGCCTTAAGTTCAAAAGGATTGATATCGGTAAAAAGTCTTCATTTGCGTGTCTATGGTTCTCCTCTACGTTGTCTCCTTATCAATCAATCAATCATTACGCAATAATTTATAAATGTTGATACTTTTCTAATAGTCTAATGTACTAGTATATACTCTCATGTTGACTTCATAAATGATGAAAACTTTGCTATAATGTATATGATAATTGGAAATTGAATTGCGAGTTATATGTGTGTCTGTAGTTCGATTCCATGTCAGAAAAGGACCAAAAAAGTTCATTCGATTAGAATAGCCTATTCAAAGTCATTTTAATCACCTTTCATATACCTTTCAATTCTATTGCTTTATATATCTATCATCTTGTTACAATATTCTTGTGATGCTCATTTACTTGGAAGGAATTTGACCAGTTTGCACAACATTGCTGAACAATTAATGCTGTTAATGATTCTAATAATGCTAATCAATTAAAAAAATTGGAAATAGAATTTTTTAAATGATTAACTTCTCTACGAGTTAAAAATTCCAATTTATTATTATTCAAATTCACTGTTAATTGTTCATGCTATCTTTGCTGGCTCGCTCTTTTCTTATTCTCGATTTTGTTTTTTTCTTAAACTTTTCTACGAGTATCTTTATCAAGTATCTTCCTCGATATTAGATTATTGGGTTGGGAATTCGTCAAACTTGGCAGGAGATAAGATAGAGAAGGGCCTCAGGTGTCGAAAAAATAAACAAGATGGATGGGTAAGATGGTACGATCTCACATCCGAGTTTTTCAAATTATGTTCCAGTTCACACATATCACTTCTGTTCATCAAATAGCCGATAACAAGGTCTTCTCGTTATTAGAGTTGATTAAACATTCCAGTCGTGATCTATTCGAATTTCAAATTTAATGCAATAATGATGATTGAAATACTATAGCATATCTTTAAAACTATTGTAACAGAGCTATAGTCTGTCCAAACAAAGAAGACATACTAGAAAGATTGAAAAATGACTTCAGCTCAGTCAATATTGTTTAAAAATTTTTAAATTTGGTCTCAAATTGTAGAGCAGAATATTCCCTACAATTTTAGATCAAATTTGTAATTTTTAACCATTATCGACCGAGCTGGGACCACTTCCCCATCTTGCCAGAATGCCTTCTTTGCTTGGCCAGACTATACCTATTATTATAATAACTTAGTTTAATAAAATGAGGTGTTTGCTCATGTATTAATGATTAATAACATTTTAATTATTCATTGAATCTTTTCTCTAGGGTGGAAAGTTGTATGTTGTCCAATGTCCTTGACAGACTCCACCTCCCAATTGACTGATTTTGATTGATGTGTCTTTCTAATTAACTATTAAACAATTTGCTCTAGAACGTCAGTATCTCCTCATGATTTCATTACTCTGGCGCGTGATTTTGCTCTGCTGCTGTTCAGTTGTGCAGAACGAAAAATGAGATAGACTAGACATGAGAGAAACTTTTCTCGTCCTTTGAAAACTTCTCAATGGATAACTTCATCGAGAGTTTGTTTTGTAAAAGTTAATAAGTCGATTCCATCATCTCTGACAGTGTTTTCATCTTTGCTTGAGTACTCTACTCGTTCGAGAAAGAGCTTATTTCTTTGTGCTTTGAAATCTGCTTGGCTTCACGTCTTTGCAATATTTCCTGTAGAAAAATATTAGCTTTGAAAAAGTTTGTTTGTTGAATCGGTAAAATTGCAAAATCCCAATCGCAGAGGTTTTTTGCAATGAAAAGTGCAGATAATAGCTTTTCCAAGAATAGTTCCTTTCTAGAAAGTCTGCTCAAGAGCTTATCAGAACCCTAAATAAGAATTTCTTATCACATTAATTGCTCATTACATGTATGATAAGGAGGTGTTTTAATAATTTATTTCAAGAGTCAATTCTCACTAAAAAAGTCTCATAAGGTTTTCCATTTCCTAGACAGAATTCTAATCACGCCTTCTTCATCTCCTATGAGTTTAGTAGATCTGATCGTATCAGTTTTAGCATCAGCTAAGCTTTAAGAATATTTCATGGAGTAAAATAGTCCAAATGAGTCTTCAGTTTGTTTTGTTGTAAATTTGATGACAAATTTCTTAGGTAACAGATTCACAACAAATATTGAAAACTGGGAGTATTTATTCTTTCTTCTCTATTCTAAAGTTATCTGCGATCAGTATTCATTAATTTTTTGATATTCTCTAATTGTTGGATGCTCAATGTTAATGGAATGGTCAACTATGTCAAATTGAACGATTGCTGGTGAAGCAAGTAATGATGTTACCACTATCATGTAAAGGAAATGGGATGCAGATCAAATTCTGTATGGTAAACATGACACCTCTCATGCTTCTTGAGTTTAAGAAATCAACTTGAATTTTTTTTTCTACAATAATTTTCCAGTAATTGGTTGATGTATTATCTTGCCTAAGAAAAAATCTCTTAAAATAATCAAGGTATCCGAATTCTATTGTTAATATCCATATAGTTTAATATATCTATATAGTTTAAATTATTGTGCTATTTATACATTCCAGCTTGTAGAATCTCATAAACTACCCCCAATCAGGAATTCAATTTCCAAGTTTTAACTGGCTTATTCTTTGCCAAAAGCTTCAGATCGTTCATGAAAAATGAGGAATTATTCAAAAGTGAATGGTGAACAGCAAAAAGTTGAAATTCCTGCTGAGATTTATGTCATAAGTTATGGGTGTTGGTAATGGTATCACTCTCTAAAGTGTTATATTATGGCCGTAGAGGAGAGTTACCTCATCAGATATGTGCTTGGTTGCAAAATGTAAAGTACTGTACCTCCAACGAAACATCCCAAGCAATTCCCATGATAGGCCTGTATTTTTTTTACTTACCAGTGTATTCTCTTAAATCCTTTATTGGATTAAAGTTGTCTATAGGCTAGTAGAACATGAATAAAGATGAAACAAGAATATCTCGTACCATCCATAGCTAGTATAGTTTTAGTAGGCTACACAAACACAACAGTTTTAAAGAATCCAGGCGTATGCTGCAACCGCAGTGTACGTTTGGATCAAATTCAAGCATTGAGTTTCTAAGGAGTCCAAATTACATGGTTGTTGATTCTTGACTTTTAGAACTGATTTTTTACAGCTCTAGGTTGAGTTTAAAGTACAGTACAGGTATTGAGAAAACAGAAGAAGTGGTACTGTTGGAAGATTTCTGCAAAAGTTTAAAACATACGTAATATAATTAGATTTGTTTGAATCAGGTTGTGAGTCTCAGTTAAAGGCCTCCAAATATCCTCTGGATCCGCCACTGATTATCATAAAGTAACGATGAAGAGTCAATAGTCAATATGTTATTTTCACTGAAATACGAAATGTTTAATACAGGCTACATATTTAATTATCATTCTTGCAAGTCTTAATCTTCTAATAATATTCTAGTATCCTGTTGAATTCTATTCACAATTGCATTGATTGTCTCTGACGGATAGAGAATCATTCCACACAATAATTATCCTTATAGCTGACAAAATTTAGGTGGTTTCGTCTATCTCTTGTACGTGATGTAACCTACCAACAGCTGATGTAGAGCTGATGTATTGTCTCTATCGATTTAAAAAACATAATCTAGAATCTAGACATTGTTGAATCAAATCTCCAATTGACAACATCAGCTGTAGGAGTGCAGAAGGAACAGACAAAACTGCCTTAATTTTTGGCTCCAGCTTTACCTGAACTCGTAATGAATTCCAGGAACAAGAAAATTTGGAATTCGATACGTATATCGAGTGTGACAGTTGAGTGTTTGATGTGTCGGAGAGTGAGGCAGGCTGGTTGATTACAGAAAAGTTTGTCGATCAGTGATGTTTGGAAAGAACGCGAGTCACTGGAACAAGCCAGCGTACAGCCAACACGCTTCAATTAGTGCGTTTAGCTATAGACTGTCTGAGCAAAGAAGATATCCTGGCAAGATGGGAAAATGACTCCAGCTCGGTCAATATTGGTTCAAAAATTATAAATCTGGTCTGGAATTGTAAGAAACATTCTGATCTAAAATTTGAGACTAAATTTATAAATTTTGAATTAATATTGACCCTGCTGGAGTCATTTTCCAATCTTACCAGAATGCCTTCTTTGCTTGGGCAGACTATACCTGACAGGACATGCAGGCGAGAGAGCTCCCAATGATCCCAGCGCCGCACGGTGGCTTCTGTCAACACGTATTCAGACTCGTCTCAACTGAACGTGCTGTGTACGCACGGAATTCCTCCCCTATCCTTCTCCACCCCCCCCCCCCATCCCTCAATTCGAAGCAGAAAGAACGTCATAAACGTTTCGCAATGAAGCCAACATTTTCCAACTCCATATTGATCTTCCATATCGAAACACACACACTCGGACCAGTTTTTTGTTTGCTTTCCATTCGATTCATCCCATTAAAACTTTGCCGAATTTGGATTACGGTGTCGAATTTTTGCCGCGCCAACAGCAAAGCCCACGATGATGATGTACGAGTAGGTCAGCTGTATTATCATCCCAACTTCATTTTGAAAAACTTTTCCAATAACGATTGTTGAAATCTCATATGCTGCAGGACCGTATTGCAATTGAAATCCAGTGCAGTTGAGAGTGAAAAATGTCCGATTGTTATATCATTTTTTACCGAATAGCTCATTGACAGTCTCCAATAAAATAGCGTCTAGCCTAGATGTATGTTTCAAACAGTCAGTCTTGTGATACAGGAAAAGTACTAACGCACTTCAGAGCAGCAATTTCATTGCTTAGTACTTAGTAGCCACATCCATTCGCTTACCCAGCTCATTGTTTACTGTCTAGTGTAGCCTATATTTGTTTTTCTCTTGTATTTCAAGTTTCATTAGGACCCAATTTTCAAACATGTCGAAAAGAAAGTTCAAAATTATTTAATTTGGATAGCCCATTCAGTTATGTAACTCAACTTATTCAGAAAAGGTAGAGAGAGTATAATTGAATAGTTTTGTATTCGTTGTAAATGTGTTCGATTAGAATCAAACACAAATACAGTAGTTGATTCCCTCCCCCCATTTCAGAACTTGGCGTGAGCGTTTGAGTGAAACCCCAACTGAAAATAACTTTTTGTAAAGTTATGAGTGAGGAGAGGATTTCATACAGACAGCAAAACAGCCTGAGTTTTTCTATGTAGGGTTCAAATTGGTTATGCAAGCTGCATCCCTGCTGCCTGAAACAGAGTTGGTGGCCTGTCACGCTCCAAGTATGGCGCATGGCGTCTGAATTTCTGCCGCATTATGCATATTTAGGGAATAAAACATTTCTTGTAAAATGTATACTCGCATGACAGCTGTCAAAGACCATTCAACATTGAAACAGAAGAGTTTAAGCGGTTTAAGCGCTCACCTTTTAGTTGGATGTTCCTCACCGAAAGTTGGATGTTCCTAGGGTTATTTTTCATTCACAAGGGAAGTTAGATGTTTCTAGAGTTTTTTTCTCATTAACAACTCATCCATAGCTGTTTGGTAGTTGATGAAGGTTTTCCTCGATTTGCCGCAAGTTTTCCTCAAAACCCATGTCTGTGATTCAATCAAAAAAATAATAAATTTTTCTCTTGATTTAATTTTTTTCTGGCTATACCGACTCAGCTAAGCTTCCGAACAGTGGAATTAAATATCGTTGTCTGACAGCCAATTATTAATGTTGATCCAATCATTGTTTGCTTCAAGTCTCAGATTTTTTAATCTATATCTATAAAAGCGAAATGGCACTGACTGACTGACTGATTCATTCATTCATCACCAGAACTAAAAATCCACTGAACCGAATGCGTTCAAATTTGGCAGGCATGTTCAGTTGGACGTTTAGACGCGCGCTAAGAAAGGATTTTAGAAAATTTTCAAGGATACGACAAATATTTAAGTTTTTCTATAGTTTTTCGGCGTTTTCTCAATTTTTTCGAGAACCAATTGGTAGAAAATTTTTGTATTTGATAGGCAGGTTCAGATAAGGTCTAGAAATGTTGTGTTGAAATATTTTTGAATTCCGTTCAAGATTACGCCAGTTATCATTTTTAAAAAATTGTAGATGTATTGCGGGTTGCATATCTTCCGCCTTGATACGACTAATCCTTACTGTAAATTCAATGGTTCAGGGAGATTATAGATGAAGTAATTTGGAAGATATTGAATCAAGTTTCAAACTATGTCCGATATACTTCCTAAGGTTACGCTCAATATTAGCGTTTTACTATTTTTCGGAATTTTCGGATTTTGTCTTGGATTTTTCGACAATAAATTGTTAGAAAATGTTGAAATTCGGTAGACAGCTCCAGATTATGTCTAGAAATGCTGTGTTCAATAAATTTAGAATCCCTTCTGAATGGAATTTGCAGGCGAGCGAAGCGAGCTCAGCTTACACTACCAGAGGTTATGCAGGCGAGCGAAGCGAGCCTGTTTGACTCACTGACACTGCTGATACTGTCGGGGGTAAAGGGGGCGGAGCCCCCTTGGTAGGCGGAGAAGGCGAGCGAAGCGAGCCTGCCGGCTAGTTTTGTATATTTCTCATTCTGTGATGTTTGAATTTTTTCTATGATGTCTGAATATTGATGTGTAGGCTTTCATACAGTTCGACAGAGTAGACCTATTGTATGTTCTGGACCATTGATATTTGTTTGTGAATCACAACTATCTTAGATCCTTGATCCACTACTTCATTTATATTGATTCAATAATCTCATCAATTTAATGAAAAATTAGCTTTGTTCAATAAGAATGGGTTTGAATTTTTTTATAAATTACCCAAGTTTTCAAGAATTGAATGCGAAAAACAAATGAACAATAAATAATTGAAGTTGATACACTATTTATTCAACAGAATATTGATAAGATGAAGCCTATTCAGAGAGTCTCACTAGCCTACCAAATTAATCAATAACAAAATCACAGGTGGAGTCCAAGTTTTTCAGAGCACGAGCGACGAAAGTTATTGAAGCTTGAGCGTGCCGAATAAAGGAAATCCTTATAAAACAAATAGAGTTCTTGCACACTTTCGGAGGTAATTTGCAGCAGCTATAAATTAAAGAGTGCCACAGTGAATAAAATAGAACCTGACTTTTATTATAAGGAAGTCTGTATTAGAGGTTAATTAATAAGGTAGGACAGCAGTAATTGTTGGTCTGTCGACAGCCACCCCAAATGGTGGGGTGGTGAGTAGAGGGGGAGGGGTGTTCCAGGATTGAGAACCTGCGAGGGGATTTGCATGCAAACTTGCCATGCATTAGTGGTTATCACCGGGCCCCTATAAATACCTGACCGCTTGTCTGAGGCACCTTATCACAACACTTCCTTTTCCTCATCCCCCCTCCGCTCTTGTTCCAACCCTTCGCATGGCTATCAATCCCTTCTTCCTCCTCCTCTTCACCCTCCTTCACAATACCAGCCGCTAACACTTTCCCCTAGTTTGACCTACCTAATAAGTCAGATCGAACCCGGCTGAAGGGTTCACATCAAGCCATAAATCAGTTTTAACGAGCAAACAGAAATCAAATTCTGACGAATCCATCTTAAATGGAACACGCTGTACAGCATGAGTCCATTCAGAAGCCAAGGCGAGATTCATTCAACCCTCTGTAACTTTGTTTGCTTTGATCGGAAATCCAAGTGATAACGTTTCGTTTTAGATAGAACTCCCTTCAATTCCAATATTCAAGGGCTTTAATGCTCCCTTATAAAAGCGGCTTAATTAAATAGGATTTTGTTCTTATGAATGTAATACAGCTTTTTTATTATATAATTAATGCTACCTAATATCTAAATCTCCAAGATATGTTCACAGTTGCCTCAATTGGATTTTATTTTAATCTTCATGAATTTTATCTTTCCATGTATATATGGAAATCGTTTCATTTGAATGGATATCGATCACTTTGTTCCATTCATTTATTGATTTATCGTGATAAAAATGTTATATTCTGAGAAATAGTACAGTGTAGTTGAGTAGTTCAGTTTAGTAGTTGTTTTTTACTTTCCTTGCCCTACGTACTACCATAGGTAAGGAAAGTATTGCTTTCCAAAAAAATTAAGGTTCGCCAAATTTAGGTTTTCTATCCGTTTCAAGGTCCCCTGAGTCCAAAAAAGTGGTTTTTGGGAATTGGTGTGTGTGTGTGTGTGTGTGTGTGTGTGTGTGTGTGTGTGTGTATGTATGTGTGTATGTCTGTATAAACTATATCTCGATCCCTAATTGACCGATTGACTTGAAATTTAGAACTTAAGATTCTTATACCATTGGGACCCGACTCGAAGAAATTCAAAAAAATTCATCGAAAAATGGCGGATAATATGCCAAAAATGGTGTTTTCCTCGAAAACGGCTCTAACGATTTTTTCAAACTTATACCCGAAATAGTCCTATATAAGCCCTATCGACTGTCATGAGTCTCGTTTCTGGCAAAATTGCAGAAGATCCGCAGCATAGTTGAGAATAATGGATTTTGCAATATTTCGATTCCTAATTGACCGATTGACTTGAAATTTTGAACCTAAGGTTCTTATACCTTGAGTACCCGACCCGAAAAATTCATCAAAAAATGGCGGAAAAAATGGCAGATAATATGCCGAAAATGATGTTTTTCACGATTTTCTCAAAAACGGCTCTAACGATTTTTTTTAAAACTCATACCCGAAATAGGCCTATATAAGCCCTATCGACTCCCAATAGTCTCATTCCTGGTAAAATAGCAGAAGATCAACAGCATTGTTGAGGAAAATGGATTTCTATCTCAATTTTCTCAAAAATGTCTCAAACGATTTTTTTCAAATTGGCACCCTTTATAGTAATTGAAGCTCTATCAACTTGCATATATCCCCTTCAAGTAATATTATCAGGGGCGCCACCCCAAACTTGTAAAGTTATGAAAGTCTGTGGATAGGCAACCCGCACTACATTAATTTGTATATAGGCAACCCGCACTACATGGCTCGGTAAGTGGAGTTCGGGCAACGCGGGCAGCGCGCTTGACGTTCGTGTACAAAAAGTGTATCAATGTCATTCCGTCATTCTCGCAATCAAGGCAATCCGCATCAGGAGACAAAGAAGACAAAAATCACATTTGAAAGAAGTATTAATGTTTCATAATAATTATTGGTAAAATACCAGAGTTATGGAATCGAATGATCCATTATCGATTCCATCTCTTTGATCCGATACATTGGCATCATGGACTTGTTATTTAATCTTTAATTAAATGAAAAGGCAAGACTAATGGTTAAAAATCGAGATACCGGTTACGGTTATTACACCATTATCAATCTCTGGTAAACTGGTAATCTCAGGCATATAATGACACGTATAGAGGAACTATTCTATTGATTTGCTGTAAATAAATTCAACCACCATCCAATGGAACCAATGCAACACAAAACCAATAAACAAATTTATAAGGTCATTGGGCCAAAAGGATTGGCTGTAGAGAGCTGTGACATGGGGATAGAAAAGTTTAAGTATCTTGTGCAAAGGTTTCATTACTTAAACGACAATTAGATGCCAAAAAGAGGAATTTTCAAGCTTCAGATTGATTAATAAAAATTTGTTAAAATTTATAGACGTCTGTGAAAAATAAGGGGACCTTATTTTGCAGATGGCCTTTTAATTCGATTTTTTATGTAGGCCTACTCAACTCTATCCAACTCTCTATGAATCCAATTGAGTTCAACCGCCGTAAATTATGTCATCCGACCAATGAATAAATAAAATTTGATCAAAATATTTGGTCAATATACGGTGTTTTAATTCAATTGTATTCCATGCAACTGTCTGTCTGATGATGGTGCTCACCTTGTTGCATGGAGATTGAGAGGAAGTTGTGGCAGAAGTTGGGTTGATCGGCTGGTGGTGACTGAATGAGAATGGATCGGAGACTGAATTATGGTGCAGCAGGTGCCAATCGGAATTCGGCCAACAGAGGGACACGTCCCAACGATTCGCTGCATTGAATTGTGGCGGGTACACACGTGACCGTTGAATCAAGTCCGTGTGAACTTGGCCGTTTCAGCTAAGGGCACATCTTCAGCTGCTCCTCCCCCTTTCACAAACTCTTGAACCCGAATTATCATCTTATAGAGACTATTCCAGTGATTAGAAGAGCTTGGTTAGGACTATTATGAAGGACGTTGTGATAGCTGTTATTATATTAAATCTCCGAAGAATTAAACTTATTCAAAGTAATAAGAAATCATAGCCGCTATAAATAAGAAAATTGGATTTCATTGGAGTAGATTATTTGAGATTGAGTGATTGATTTTTATTAGAATGAAAAACAATAGGATTTCAATTATAAATCGAATTTCTCAAATGCACCTTAGCACTGATAAAACATCAATATTATAGGCCTACCCGATATCCCTCAGAGTTGACACTGATCCAGTTGGTCTTGAGTTGAGACTGCATACATGTGAATCAATCGGTCACTGTTTGGTGTTTGATAAGGTGGAGAGTGTCTCTGAATACAAATATTTGGGAGTTATATTTGACAAACGCTTGAAATGGAGTGCTCATGTCATCTTCACCAGAAATAAATTGAGGAAACTTCTTTATGTATTCAACTTTCTAAGTAAATTTATGAGTCAGGACTTGCTGAAGAATGTATACTACGCCTATGCCCAATCCATCATGCAATATGGTATCCTAGCGTGGGGAGGAGCTTTCAAGTCTATTATTAAACCTTTAGATATCATGCAAAAATCTATTATGAAAACCGTTCTACAGAAAAATCGTAGGTACCCCACGGATGCCCTTTTCAATGAGTTCAAAGTTTTCAATATCACACAGTTATATGCCAGAGCTTTAATCATGTACATATATAGAAACAAACAGGATTTTTTTGTTCAGACCCGTCATAATTATTCTACTAGGAACTCTGCACTTGTGGGTTTGGTTATTCCTAGAATATCCAAATCCATAGGTGTTACAGATTCCTTCTACAAAGCAAACATTTTATGCTCAAAACTACCATCTAAATTAAAGGATCTCGAAGCTCGTTCGTACGATGTATTTAAAAGGCATGTCAGTAATTGGCTAATCGATGTAGGAAGGCTAGGAATTATTAATTTTCTAAAATCCTAATATACAACTTGATTTATATTAATTATTAATAAGACAGTAAAATCCTAAATCAATAAATCCTCCGTATGATACAGTATGCATACAGCATTAATCATTAATTAATAGCATAGTGAACTAAGACTATTGGTCAAGATGAGTATGTTTCTGAAATTTTTTAAATGGACTTTCATCATCTTTCTTAATATTTCAACACGTTGGTAAAAAACTAGTTTTAGTTGAACTCATTATTGGGTTTTTGAAACCGAGCTTTTTCTGCGCTCTTGGCTTGACATTTCTGAGTCCTCATCCTTCCTTTCCAACCTTCTTCTTCTTCTTCCTCTCTAAACCATTATAACTAATACGGTACAATAAATTTCTTCATTCATCATTCAATCTTCTTTCAACTCATTTCCTTCTCATAAGTTGTCATTGTCATTTATGGATTAGTTCATTGGATGCTGCAATTGATGGAAGCATACATCTATTTGTTTGTATTATTTCTAATTTTAATTACACTAGGCCTATGTATATGTATGTAGGCTACAAAGATAATATGTAATATTCTACTGCGAACTGATGCAACTCTTTCCTGCACACAGGCTCCGGCCCATGCTTGGAATTATAATGTTTGTTATTTTGTTAACATATTTTTTGTCATTGTGAATAAATAAATAAATAAACTTATACGCTTCATGCATTAACGTCTTGCAGAAACGCCTTTTGTGGAAACGTCAAAAGAGAAACGGGCTTCTTTTGGTTTCATTTTTAGCCAAAGCCTCAGGAATTTTCTTCAATATTTTCCACGTGCCTTCCAATTATTCAATTCTGCCTCAAATTGATGAGGGAAGCGATTGTTTTTATGATGAGTCCAATCCACTGAATGACTGAATTATGAAAAGTGGAATATTCCTTTCAATTGATAATTATTTCGTTCAGTCTTATCCTTTGCAAGGAGAGTACATATATCATGTAATTTTCTTCATAGTATTTTCTTCATTTATTGTAATTATAGATTATTATCTATTAATTTAGTATTTGTTCTTTGAATAATAAATTATTGCACTTGTTTTTTATCGAGATCTTGTAATAAATGTAAAATGGTCTGCTGTAAGTCGATGTTATGACAATATTTTCTTTCCTTCAATCACATTGAAGTGGAAACATTACTCACTCAATTACTTACTTACCTCGTGGAGGAATTTCATTTCAGAGGGCAACATGCCATGTTTTTATTGAGTGGATCAGTCGAGCTGAACGAGATTGAAGGCTATGAGATGGTTCTAAAGGACGGTAGCATTCTTACTATTTACTGAGAAAATAGTTGACTAGCGTGTTGACTCAGGGCAGCTATTCTATCGATTGCTGGGTTATCTGGCGCTACTGCTATCTCCTATTTCAGGATCATCACTGAGACAAGCAGTGCTAAACCCCTTATAATGGATCTTCTTATTTCCATCAGTTTGAAATTTTTAATGGTTTTGAAACATTCCAGAATTTTCATAATTGGTGTCAACAGTTGAGATTTGCAACCCAGTAATTTCTACAGTAGGATTGCTATTTCCAGATCACAAACTTATTTTATTTTGAAAAACTTATACTCTAATCAACATAGGAAAACTTTGGGAACTTCGTTTTTTATCAACTTTTTTCAAGGCTAATGATGACTATTCATTTTTTTCAATACTTTGGGTAAGTGAAAACAAATGTTGTCAGATCCAGAAAGTTTATACCAAAGTTGATAACCATACTTAAATTTCAATGCTCAGGGTATCATCATCAGTGGAGAACTTTATTGAATTTTTTTCAATACATTAAAATCGTCTCCTATTTATTCCTTAACAACTATTGAAGTAATCTTATAACTCCAAACAACTCTCAGTACACATTTTCATGTTTCACTTATCACTTGAACAATTAATCACAGTTGACTGCAAAATTCATAAAGTTATTCTAAACTTATTGTCTGTAAAAATTATTATTATCGATTTTTTCATCTCGCACCTGTAACGTTAACTACAGTACTTGGAGAGTTTCTTCCTTGTACATGCGTCTCGAAATTCTTACAAGAAAATATCACTCTTGTTGAGAGAGTATCTTGTAGGCCGCCATTTCATTTGATTAATCGTTTCTGTATCATGTCGATGTCCTCATCTTTCATCTGCTGTCATCACAATGGCGCGAAATTTGTTCCACGTGCTCCATACATGTAACCTACGCTCAATTCCTTCACAGTACCTGGAAAATTCAATTCGTGACAAAGCCCAAACCCGTCCAAAATACCAGTAAAATATTGATCGATCAAGTCCTAATCGTTCAAAAATATTTTCTTTATTTGTCAATTGGATTCCATTGGCTGATAAAGCTTCTCTTCTAGATTGAAATGCATTCCTCTTCACTATACCAAAAAAGTGAGTGATTTAAATTATTTACTGTGAAATAATTGTCGTCTCTTCATCTTAAAGAACTAAACGTATCTCTACCAAACTTATTTCTAACCTCAACTATATTTAGTCCAGTCAATGAGTGCAAAAATATATCCGTTAGGAGAAATAAAACATATGAGGCTGATTTTTCCCCCATCGATTACTATCATATAGACAAGTGTTTTGCCAAAAGTCCCCACCCCTACCCCTCTTGCTTCCCCCCCAGCACCCCCTGAAAGTTTCCATTTTTAAGGATTTTTTAATTGAATTTATCTCAGCAACCATTGAAGATATAAAACCAAATTTTTTCTCATTATTTAGAGAATGAAATTCTCTTCATTTCATGTCATTACCATTCCACTCTAGCTCCTGTGGTTCAAGAGTTATACATGAAAGAATGAGAGAAACTCCCAAATTTATGCCTGAAAACTGCATTATTTTCCAAATAAAAGTTTACCGGTTCATTCTACTGAAAAATGTCTCATATGAAACTTGTAGAACTTTCCAAGACCAATTGGACTAATTCCCATATCTGTTTCAAACTTATGCTTTCGGATCTGTACTAAATTCATTTCATTTCGAAAAGCTGGAATATCGTTACTTTCGATTACAGTTGGTGACAACAATATTGGCGAATGAATCTGATGACTAGGCAAACAAATTTCTAGTACTCAATCTTTTTTCAAACACTTTTACGGAAGTCTTTCAGCATAGCATTATTTCGTTATTAAAGATGAAAGCCGTCATTTACCAACAGCCAGATCGTTGACACCATCTATACGTCATTGTTTGTGCAATTGGGTTTGTTCTTTTTCAACTATTCTGTATCACTATTCACCTCTATTAATCTCTTTGTACCTTTATCGATTCCCATCTAGGTCAGAGATTCTCGCAATCATTCAATTTGTTTAATCAGGTCACACCTCATAGAAAAGTATTTGTGATTCCTATTCTATTGTTGACTCACTGTTCACTAGATATTTTTTGATCGTTTCCTCTTCATCACCACTCACAAATCAAAGATTCATCATAAGGAATAGATAAATGGAACTTATTCTATCTTGAGAAATATTACTCACAAGCTGAAACATAATAATATTAGAAAAAATTCAATTGAAAAATTTGAAGAGCGTCTTTAATCATTTGTAATCTGAGCTACTCTGATTTTGAATCCAATTCTTGAATAATTAATTCATAAAAATATAATCAAAATGTAATGGATTTCAGTTGATAGTGTTGTTATTGAATATGTTTTTTGTATAAGGTAAAAGCACCAGTAGTGACCATGTTTAAGGAATTTTTCATAGTTTATGCAGAATTGTGAGTCCATTCCATCATTTTATACCATCTTAAACTCAATGAACATGTAGCCCAGATCCTTCTTGATTGTCTCGTTACTAAAAATGACTGATATCTCAATTCAAAAAATAATCATTCAACTTTTGGTGGAACTCGATTTTTATTCTAAAGTGGCCACTATGATTCAGTAGTGGCCAGGTACTGATTCTATAGTGGACACATTATGTTCTATGCTTATTTAAAATTCAATTTCTCAAGCTGCTTGTTGCAATCATTCAAGTAAGCTAATTTTACATCCCAGAACGTGATAATAAAGCCCGAAATAATAATAGGTTATATTAAAATGAGTTGAATTGGTAATGTATACAAGCCACTAGAAAAGTGAGGTTAAACCATAAAATAGACGTTTTAAAGTGATTTACTTCTCTATGTAACCTATTTGAAACAGTCTTAGGAGAACATAAATTCGAATAACATCAACTTTTACTCTAATATCTACAACTTCTACAACAATATCTATTGGGTGGCCACTACTAGATTATTCACGGTTTCTTGTACTAGTAGTGGCCAGTCTGCTTTTACGCCAAAATATCAGCTATATTTGGCTAGTAACCTTCTTAACAACATCTAGACAATCTAGGGAATGATTATAACACCAGAAATTGCGAAATTTACAGACTTTCTAGTCATAATACAACAATTTGTAGACATGCCTTCTTACTAAAAGGTCTAAGACAAAATTGAACTTCTTACTGAAACAACGTATTCGAGTGATATGGTGACAATAAATTTCTCTCAGAAATCTCTGATGATACTCTAAGAGCTCCTACTTGAAATATTTAGCTACTAAATAGTATGAGCTAAGTTTCTAGCAGGTTTAGAACTCATTTGAAGGCATCAAGTTCGTATTTTAAATAAAAAAATACATTCAAGTGGCCATTACTGAAGCAGTGGCCACTACTGGTGCGTTTCCCTTAGTTGTACTAGTGAGTAGGCGTACTATTCTAGTTTTGAACCCATTTAAAAAACGCCATTAAAATTGTCGAAATAAGAGCATCTTTGTGCGATTAACATTATCGTGGTTCATGTTTTTGTCTTAACAACAATAAATTATTGAAGTCCACAAATGTAAATATTATAAATTTTAGAATGAGAATAGTGATTCCAAAATTATACAGTACAATATTCATCTCTTCAACATCATCCTGTAATGGCTGGGTCGAGATATAACCATTTTTGAATTAACTGAATTTTTCTGTATCTACATGTAACGAAATCCTGATCGGTTGGGAGCTTGATTGTGGATTCGTTCGTCCAAATGCCTAATTATTATTATTATTATTTCGAACACCTAATTTAGCAACTAGTCACTACGAGCAAGGAACTTTCAATAAAAATGATAGTTTGTGATCATTAGCACTTGGCAGATTTATTGTGGTATCTTTCCATTTAAAATAAAATTATCTACTATCAAATCATGTAACAAATCAGAATTTTGGAAAAACAAAGTTATTTAATACATAATTTCTTTAAAATTTCAGTTTTCAATTTAATATTTCAATTACCGAAAAAAACTGCTAACTTGCTACTTAGAAGTAAGGCCTCGGTCAAAATACTACTAATTGAATTCAAATTTGAGCTAGAAAACTACAACAAAAGTTTGGCACTCACCATAATCATTTTAAACCACACAAGATACACAAAATACACTAGATACTCTACTGAAACTGAAATTTTAAATACTTTTAAACTGAAACTAAAACCCCTACAACTTCTAGATTACTTTTATTTTCATATGTCACTTTTAACCCCTCTAGATGGACAAAACCCCATCTAGAGGGCCGAGGCTTCAACAATCATTAACTACATTTTTCCGATCTGCTTTCGGCCGTGTCTCGAATCGAACTCTGCTTTTCCACTCAAAATTTGCCCCCCTCCAACGACACCCGGCCGCCTGCACGAGCGCGGAGCCTATCTTAAGTGGAACAGCCAAAAGTTCAATGTTCGTACAATTTCCAAATACAGTAGCTTTTTCGACATGAAATTGAAACTGATACTTGGAAAATGCACGAAAATTGCACGAATTAGTTAGCAATCTCTTTAAACTAATCAACATTAACAATGCAATATATTCTTCTTTTGAAAATCAAAGTTCATGTCAAAATTCTGTTTAACTCTAATTAAGTTCAATAACCTGAAAAAGAATATTATTAACTACACACACATAAAATTAAAACTTCAATAATACAACAACTCAATTTTCACCATATTACATTACCCCCTTCCCTAAACAAGACAATATCACTCAAATTTTTCCCATTCACACTTGATTCACTTTCACACTAGACACTTGACACTCATCTTCTGGACAACATCATCATCTGCGCCTGGAACTGGAACCTGGAACATCCCCTGGATGTGGATGGGGTGGTGGAGGAGGTGCACCCATGCACCGGATTGTAGTACCACCCAGCTCGACGTAGGTGACCTCAGCTCGAACGCCCGTCCGATCTGACTGTTAACAGCCGGTCAGCTGTTGGTGGAAACGCTGCCTCAGCGTTATCCGGACGGTCTGACTCTGCCCCTAGTCGTCCCCCCAGGAGCAGTGAACTACTGCACCAATGATGTCGTCATTTCTCATCACATTTATCACAACCAATTTCTCAAAATAGGGATGTGCCAATCCCAAAAAAACTATCAACTCTAGCTCAAAATATAATTGACCGAGACCTTATAAAATCAACATCATTGATTATTGACTCATTAACCTTAAAACAACAATTTCAGAATAAGCTACTTCATAAAACATTTAAATTATTCCCTACATCGATATCAATAGCAATATTTAAAAAATCGTTATCTCCTATCAAATTTCAAATAATTATCTCATATAAATTCGGCTCATTAAAATGAAATCAAAAATTATTCTATCTCTTTTCAGTCTAGGGAATCATAACTGCAAAACAATAGCTGCTAGCTTGCATATTTGACGACATCCAACTCACAGTCCACCTCATATTTACTGAATTAATTTGTATTATGCTTTCACTTATATTCCGTTTCTACAACTGTTTATTCCATTTTACATCAGATCACCCATCTCTCACCTTTTCTCCGGTCAGTAAACTGTTTGCAAGCCTTGGCCGCTAAATACGAGTATACTTGTCCATGATTCATCTCAAACTTAATAATTTTGATTTTTACCATTTCTGCCCAGAATATCCGAATGTCTCGAAAAAACCACCTACTCGGTCCAGCAGTCATCAAGTCCTCAGATAAACGGGCGGAAACTGATCATACTTTCAATCATTTTCTGTGCTCTTCCATATCACTTCCTCTTATCGATTTTTCATCTTACACAACTACATTTTCTACATAACATCAACTTTATACCTCCTTGGACTCTCTCACAAAAAAATAATTGAAAATTTCTCACACAAAAATTTATTATCTACCAATATTAAATAAAATTTTACCGTCTATAAAAAATCTCAATTTGACATTAAAAATATTTCTCTCTTAATTTCATTTAAACAATGCATTGTACGTTTTATGACATTCTGATCCAATGTTGCCAATTCTCTGGTTCACAGAAAATATCGTCTGACTAGCATTCTTCCCATTGTTTTCTGATTGGATTCAGATTTCATTTTCGCAATTTTAAACCATAATATCCGTTTCCTAATGCAACGTCAAACTGGATTTTTCTTTACTATCATTCTCAATTACAAGATAAATTCAAACGTCTCCTGAACTAACTTCAAACCTATCACAATTAAAATTCGAAAATACTTATAATGTTATCTAGTTTATACTTTACAATAAAAGTCTACTATTATGTTCCTGCTCGTGTTACTAATATAATTACAATTAAAATGTTGTTTTCGACTTTTTAATACTTCTTGTTACAATTCTACTGTAAAAATTCTGATTTATCTGGCTTTTGAACGTTTGCCTTTCTTGCAGACAAACCCCACACTGTAATGGCTGGGTCGAGATATAACCATTTTTGAATTAACTGAATTTTTCTGTATCTGAAATCCTGATCGGTTGGGAGCTTGATTGTGGATTCGTTCGTCCAAATGCCTAATTATTATTATTATTATTTCGAACACCTAATTTAGCAACTAGTTACTACGAGCAAGGAACTTTCAATAAAAATGATAGTTTGTGATCATTAGCACTTGGCAGATTTATTGTGGTATCTTTCCATTTAAAATAAAATTATCTACTATCAAATCATGTAACAAATCAGAATTTTGGAAAAACAAAGTTATTTAATACATAATTTCTTTAAAATTTCAGTTTTCAATTTAATATTTCAATTACCGAAAAAAACTGCTAACTTGCTACTTAGAAGTAAGGCCTCGGTCAAAATACTACTAATTGAATTCAAATTTGAGCTAGAAAACTACAACAAAAGTTTGGCACTCACCATAATCATTTTAAACCACACAAGATACACAAAATACACTAGATACTCTACTGAAACTGAAATTTTAAATACTTTTAAACTGAAACTAAAACCCCTACAACTTCTAGATTACTTTTATTTTCATATGTCACTTTTAACCCCTCTAGATGGACAAAACCCCATCTAGAGGGCCGAGGCTTCAACAATCATTAACTACATTTTTCCGATCTGCTTTCGGCCGTGTCTCGAATCGAACTCTGCTTTTCCACTCAAAATTTGCCCCCCTCCAACGACACCCGGCCGCCTGCACGAGCGCGGAGCCTATCTTAAGTGGAACAGCCAAAAGTTCTCCAAATACAGTAGCTTTTGAAATTGAAACTGATACTTGGAAAATGCACGAAAATTGCACGAATTCTGACACCTAAGCAGAAAGTTAGCAATCTCTTTAAACTAATCAACATTAACAATGCAATATATTCTTCTTTTGAAAATCAAAGTTCATGTCAAAATTCTGTTTAACTCTAATTAAGTTCAATAACCTGAAAAAGAATATTATTAACTACACACACATAAAATTAAAACTTCAATAATACAACAACTCAATTTTCACCATATTACAATCCTATGCTAAAATGTAATTTTCGGATTTTTGGGCGAGAGAGAATTCTGTTTAAAATGATGGTCGGACAGATTGACGCAGAAAAATGTTCTTCGTTCATTGAGAGCAACTCGAAATTGAAATTGAGAGCCGGCCTGCCCATAGGGTGTGTGGCATTGTGGCTGGAAACGCTGACCACTACAATAGTCCATTGAAGGAATGGAGCTGGGAACACATTCACCATGTGGCATCCTGGCTTCTCACAATTAGCTCGAAAATAGCCACAGACTTGTAGAGCCCGGCTGGATCCAGGTCCCTTGTCAACCAACATTTCCGATAGCCAATCAATAATCGATAGTCAATAATGGCTTTTCGTGCTTCATTTCATAACACACACGCACTCACACACACATGTCTGCTGCATCGGTTGTCATACATACTTCCCACCGCGTAACTTCAAAAGACGTCCTTTCATCAACTAATCCAAAGGGATTGGAAACCATATTTTGGACCGAAGACAAATTATTCAATTCCAAAAAATATGAAGTATTCAAATCGCTGAGCTTTTGACATTGTCAATAGATCTGTTGTTTTTTTGTCAATTTCTCTTTTTTCAAAGTGCGTGGTAAGGCTTTGGATACACATTGTCTTTTGAATCACTCAAGTGTTTGAAAGTAACCACTCAGTAAATCTATAATATTGTTTGTATTGGTATAATTATCATTCATTAAGAGTATTTTGTTTAAACATTGAGAACATATCTTTCATTTATAATCAATAGCACATGTCTAGATTGCCCATAAAATCGCCATATTGTGATACTATTTGTCATACATTGTTTTATGTTATCATGTCTAGTTCCATATTTTAACAGAGATATGAGAATAGAAATATATAATTTCGACATTATGACTAGATACATATTTTCGACCAAGGAATTTGGAATGATCCCACCAAGAACTTTTAGTATCAATGTTAGAGTGGTTACTTAAATTACTTGTAAGAAGCAAAATAATTCTTTTCCATCCCACCTCACTGAAGAAATTTCAATATGTCTTTCATGATGTGAAAAGATGTCATTTAGAAGGGAATATTCCTCCCCTTACACAAAACAATCCTTCTAGTAATATTATATTGTGACTTGCGTGAAGTTAAAACTAACAGAGTAATCTACAATTTGATTCACTTCTAGGGAGAATTCATTTTCCTGGAGAGTCTAGCATTTGCGTAGTTGAAGTTGAAAAGGAAGCTGGGATTGATGTGAGGATAGTGGAGCATGTTTAGATAAATTGCCTTCATTAACAGATGGAGTTGGTGCCCGGAGGAGGTTCTTCCTTTTTCAAGAAATCGTTGAAGGTTGGAAAACAAGGTGACGATTTCCGAGTAATGGTTGAGTTTGGGTAGTAGTGATGAGAGACGCCAATTGATTTCAGTGCTGCTAGTGACGTGAATCTGAGAAGTGGAGTTTGCCCGAGGGTGTTAAAAACGCAGGTCTGCAGGGCCAGGGCCCGACGGCATTAATTAAGGACAGGCGGTCACTATGGCTGTAATGGATTCTCCATCTGCAAATCGTGGAATCGATCCGGGCAGCCAATCCATCTATCTAATCGAGGCGTTGTGAATTAATGAATAAGGCATGGGTGGCTCCAGAACGGACAGACAGCCTAGCTAACAGCAGTTTGTGACACTCACACACCATCACCGTGTTCGGAGTGCCATCGGTAAACTCGGAATTTTCCAATCAACTAAGCTGTTCTACAATCTGACTGGGAAACAATTTGTCTAATTCGTGAACCAATCATTTGTTACTTTGATTATTAATTACTTAGTTCAATTTTTGTTTGTTCCTGTCTTCTATTTGTTCTTTTTTCTCGACCTCTTCTCACTCGTTGACTTTTTTCTTACTCTGTCATCAAATCACACAATTCGAGGTAATTTCATTAACCTTCTTCTCTCTTGTTAACCAACTCTTTCTCCTCGATTTTCTCTCCATTTTTCTTCTTCCTCTGGCTTCTTTTGATTCCTGATCTCACAAAATTATTTTTTTCTGGGAACTTTTATTAAATATGTAATTATTTTTTTTTGTTTTGTAATTCAATTCAGATACATTGTTAATACATTGCAGACTTATTGTCCTTCCTTGTTACATGATTAATATTCCATATCAATCAATGGAGAAATGTATAGTATATCAATATTAAATTCATTTCTCTGTTCAACTTCTATTCTTCAGCGTGATATTTTCTTCATTTTTCTCAATTACAAAATCAGTTTTGTGACTTCCTTTCTCGCTCATAGCCTTTCCTTCTTTCATTTGTCTTTCTCCTTGCATTTTATATCTTCTTACATTCTCTTCGCTTTCCTGACATCTCATACACTCAGATATAATGTGATTTCATTATTTTCTTTTCCTTCCCTTCTTACGCCGATTATATTCGACGATATCAGGCCTTCATTTTGCCTCAGCGCGCCTGCCTCTTCCAACTAACTCTTAATACCCTTTTCAATCGAGTATCATTCAGCGCTCGCCTTCTTCTTCTTCTAAATCTGCTGTGAGAGCCGAGCAATCGATATTGAATTCAAGGGACTGTGTAGGTAAATCAAGCTCCAACTTCATTCAGATCAGACTCGTCTAGTCTCATCGGCCTACTGATAGAATGAAACTAACCATCATAATAGGGTTTCAGACTTGCAAAGAATCAATAGCGTAGGGGTAACGTAGAATCTGAGCAGATTCTTCCACTTTTTACTCGTGAACTTGCTAACAGATTTTGTTACTTGCTAACTTGTTAATGTTTTATTGTTTGCTAGGCAGTTCAGTTATTGAGAGGACTTTACGATTGAAAATTGCACGCATGAGCTCTGTTAATGATATATGTAATTGCAAGTTATGAGTATTGTTTTACATCCTGGTAAAGTAATTTTCAATTCAGAGGATTTGATAAGATTCATCAATTGAAATTGTTCCGTATAGTATTACTTGGAATATATGTGAGGATAGTGGGGCATGGTTAGATGAATTTCCTTCATCAACAGACGGAGTTGGTGCCCCGAGGTTCTTCCTTTTTAAGAAATCGTTGCTTTTATTGATATTATAGTTTTTTCTCAGAAAAGTGATGAACCACAATAATCATATGGAGTTATAATTTACAAATTATATCCAGAATCTTGCATGCTGGAGATTTCAATCTGAGAGCCGACCTCAAATAATAGGATAAAGGTAAAGAAGTGAAAGAAGAAGAGATCAAATTGTAATTAACGTGATTATTTCAAAACTTGAGTAGAAATAATATGGTTTTTGAATGCATGTCGAAATCTTCATAATAGACTGAAACCAAAAAAGAGAGAGAGAGTTGGCTGGAAAACTCCTGGTGGAAATTATTGTTGAACACGGAATGGCGTAATACTACTGTCGCGTCTGAAACTATTGCTTCCCAACTAGCACCACTCTACTAAAGTCTGTCCAAGCAAATAAGACATTCTAGAAAGCTGGGAAAATGACTTCAGTTTGGTCAATATTGGTTCAAAAATAAATTAGATCTCAAATTGTTGATCAGAATGTTTCCCACAATTTGAGACCAAATTTTCAATTTTTTAACGAATATTGACTGAGCTGGAGTCATTTTCCCATCTTGCCACAATGTCTTCTATGCTTGGAAAGACTCTAGCAGTAGGAGTCAGCTGTTGCTATGACTGAGTGACTGTCCGCAGCGCTGCGACTGCAACTCCCCGGTCACGAAAGTTTCTCTCACTCTCTCTCACTCACTCTCACTAACTCTATCTCATGCATTCTCTTTCTCTCTCATTGACACCCAACCTTTGCCTCCGGCTAAATATTAATTGATGCCGTACTCAAACTTTCCTCCCGGCCAATAAATATCGCCGAATAATTCGCCGAGTGGCGTGCCAGGTTTTACTAAATTGTTTGACGTCTTTTGCTGGTGTCATATTTCATGTCAATACTGCACGAATCTCGTGTTTCAAGCTATCCTGAATAACTTGCAACTTACTGTGTTTTCGCTGTCATTTCAACAATTTTTTGTTGGTAGTCAGTCAATCAATTTGTAGTTGGATACTGAAAACTAGATGAAGTTTACAAAACTCTTTGAATTTTTTGTGTAGAAATCGAGTCAATCCCTAACAAAATTTCAAGCAGTAATTCAAATCGTGTTGTAACAAACTTGATTTTGTCATAAAGAGGTAGTATGCTATAGAGAGAATTGTTATATACAATATAGAGTATATACGTATACAGCTATATAGTCTATGTAGTATGAACAGGCTCTTGAGGAGGGGTTTTATTTGTACGGTAGAATTCATAGTGATGGAGATTATCTATATTAGAGTATGATTAGAATGTTCTTGGTGGTACTGTATATAACCTATTATGTACATGTACTTGTTAGATTACATTAATCAAACATTAATAATTCATGTACTGAGTAGATTAGGTCTGTAGTAAATTAACTCTCTAGTTTTCTTATGCCAGGTACTTTGCTTCAAATTATTATCGAATTCGTTTTAATGAGACTTGAACTAATTAAATTTTGCTCTTCAATTTTCCGATCTATAATATATTAATCATCTCCATGAATAACTAATCGCCATTGCGTTCTTCTTCAAGATATCTGTTATGATAAGACAATGGAATATTTATTGAAGATTCAAATCTTCAAATAGAAAGTCTAATCTTACGACGTATTATTGAGTTAATGAAATATAATGATATTGAAATGCACGAAGTAAAGCGGGAAGTAAAGCATTCCATCAAACACATCTGCATTGCGTGAAGCATAATCTACTCCTACTTCTATTCTAAACAGTATACATTCAGTTCTATTCAGCAAGCATTACGAACTTTTCCATGATGTACGACTAATTCTTCATTTACAGCGAATTAAACATTAATAACTTTGAAAAAGTGAGTTTTTTTTAACGAAAAGCAAACTTATCTAGGAAAACCTATGTGGTAAGAATAAATATTCTCATGTTTTTATCGGAACGATTTAATCATTCAATTTTCTTTGTTTATAATCAAAGACATGACCGTGTCTTTTTCCACTTCAACGAAGTAAGTTATAAAGCAAGATTGCAAGATTGATGAATGTCTTCAAATCATTCCTGTCGTGATTGCATTTTATCGTGCATTCTGTAATGGATCGTTTGGAAGTCGTAAAAATGATTGCATAGATATAGAGTATAGATAGTAAGATGGCAAGTCATATAGGTGCTTGAGCAATTAAATTGGTTGTTGAGAAGAATTTATGCTGAAATTTAATACGAGTAGATAAAAGTAAATACAGATTATATTCTTTGATACGATATCATCAGTTTAATTTCTTCATATTTTCTTATCAATACCTATTGATTGTTTAAAAATGCTGTGAAATGATTGTTTAATTTTTCTTTCAGAGATTATTGGATTTTATTTTTGTTCATTACTACACTGATCACGTTCTATCATATCGATATTTCATCAAGCTAGTAAAAGAAAGAAATTTAGAAAAATGTATTTTGCATTTATGATACATCTATGATAAATTTCAATCTCACAAAAGTTAGTTACTCCAATGTAGAACACTAGGAGTCGTTAAATCTAGTTTGTTTTATTTATAATCTTGTTGATAGAAGCTAAAAAATAGTGGACGAACATGCTCAATTGCTCAGTAGTCATTATATTCATGAATTCAGTTCCAGGCTTTGTATCAGGTACTGTACTATGTAATGAAATCATTTTTAAACTAAGACCGAATCGTTGTTAGATTATTCCCATCTTTGGATTGCCGAAATATGCGAGAAAGAACTAGTTTTGAGGAATTAATTCGTGAAAATTAAACTGTAAACATAGCGCTATTTGAAATGAATAATAAATTAAATGAAAAATCAAATACCCTCAATAAATCGAAATAATAAATGAAGATAGTTTTAATATTAATACAATTTTTGAGAAATATTCATTCTATCAAGTTTTTTCATTTATAACATGCGTTTTCAATTCCAATCATGTGATAATAATTATTTAGACATATATTTTAATCTTGTTTTGAAACTTATTTCAATATTATTTCATTCACATTGATAATGGGCTGAGTCCCAAAACATGTCTGTTGAATTTGTTGGAATGATGGAATAAACACTCTTTCATAATATAACACTATTTTTATTGAGAAATACTTTCATATTACTGATAAATCAGTAACACATTGTCATCTTCAAAACACATCGGTCGCCATCTCAGTTGGAACAACAATCAATAAATTAGATCAATATAAATGTATGATACATATCGATAGTCAATGTTCGATACTCGATATCCAAATCTAACAAATTATAATTCTAAAGTTTTTTAAAAAGGGTATTTGATTTTTCATTTAATTTACAAATCAATTCGTGTTATGAAATCACTTGCATTATTCACATTGTAACATTATAACTTTGGAATGAACCGACTCGCTTAGCGTGAAGACACACAGAAAGAGCAGCATGAACTTAGCAGCAGAACGGGGGAAAATCTGTATGAAACGAATCTGTATGTGAACTCTGGCATAATGAACCCTCTTGAAGAATTCTTTTCAGTAGTTGTTCGTACATTTTTCATGCTTCTCCCCTTGAAGAAAGAAAGAAATAGCCGGCCCAGTCTCATTCGTATTAAAGCAGAGCAAAAATGATACCTTATGCACCCCTACCTGAAAAGCATAAGTCGGAATTCTTTAGGCTCTTCTATTCAATTTCATAAAAAGGGCTCCACTTATTCAATGTATTAGACCGTGTGCGTCCAGATACAGATCCTTTCATTCAATATTTAAATAATGTATGTTGTCTCGTGTTAACACACTCAAGGCCTGCATGCATCGTTGTTTTCCTTGTGCATATTTTGAAAATACTGCACTTCGTGGATAAAATACTATTTCACTATGTACTATTTAGTAATTTTTTGGATTCAAGTACTGTTTTACAACAATCAAGTGGTTTACATAGATATCTGATACCTCAGATCTGTGTTTGAGAACCTGATTTATGAAATTATTTCTCAAATTTATCACTTGAGTTTGTATTTATAATACAGACCGATATATTCATAATATAGGTATCATCGGATTATTATTTCAACCTACTCCAATTCAAGATGGTCCAATTTCCAGTTCACTCGCTTGATATCAGTTTGAAACTAGAATGTTTCAACCTAAATAATGTGTTCTATTTTTTGTTGATTAGTGAGGAAATTAGGCTGGTATCATAATAATTTTTCTGAGATCTCAACCTCACAGGAATAAACAACTTTTACATTTCATTCCAAAGGAAACAATATCTTCTATTATGGTTTGAAACTGCTTTGAAAGTAGCAACTTTATATGTTATATCATTCTTTCAAAGAATCGTTCTCCTATGAATAATTATTAATTCACGAATTGGGTTAATAAGCTAGACTTATTTTATCTGTAGGGGAGTTGTAATTGCACTGATAGTTTTCCACATAGAAAGAAGAACACGTGAAACATCCCCTATTATAATTGCCATGGAAGCAGATGCAGTTTCCAGTGTAATGACAAATTAGCCAGCAATCCGATAACTAAATTAGAATCCGATCTGATGGGATTCAAACTAATTCAATTGTGCAAGGATTTATTGATGTTGGAAATTGCTAGACTGCACGTCTTTTCTATTATCGTTACATAATGGGCGCTCAAATTGGATTCATTTGCGTCTCGACAGGGGCAAGCCTGGCTGGGTATTAACAGATCAGACTGTACCCAGGGGGGCAAGTACCCCCCTAACAATCATCTCACCCCCCAAATTCACCTGAATGCGCGCGCACGCGCATGTACACACAATCGTAGTTTGCTCGAGTTGGCCGCCAGTCTGAGGCTTGTTGATTTTTGATCGAAATTACAGCACGGCCGCGCAAACATTCACCTCGAGCAAATTTTGTAGCTCACATGGGGTTTCCGCCACACGTTATTGTTCAGCAAGGCCGAAAAACGAAATCCACCAGTGACGACTCGTAATAAAACTTCTGTTTCAAGCGAAACTCGGCGGTGATTTCTGTTTGATGCAAAAAATCTAGATTTTATGAAGGGTCGATTTGATGAAATCGGTTTATTTCGAGAACTGTAGTACTTGGCTGTCAGTTTTTTAATCGAAAGCTGAGATTATTTCTATGATTTTTTTGTAGCCTACTTGAAACTCATCTTATCCTTGAGTAATTGCAACAAAAAATTAAAAATCTATTATAGATGATCTGAGTAAATTCATATCGACTTCAAACACTGATTTTTCTCTCCCTCTTGTCAAGCAAACGAATTAATCTACTGTATTTTACGATAGTCGGGTTTTTCCAAATTCTATTTACATTGATTCTTTTTTATGTGGACGTGTAGACCTACCTGCGACCAGGTACAATAACGGGTGTTTCAAAATAAATAGAGGTGTTTCAACGCTTAACATTATTCATTGAGTTCCACTTACACTAATATTTATGTATCGAATGAAAGAACAACACAAACAGTTTCAAATTCCAGTTTTGCATATTTCACATGGTGCACTATTTGTATTCAGTCTAGAGCCCAGTTTTTCCGAAAGTTGATGAGTTTATACAAATCTTTGGAATTAACTCTATTCTTCTAGCGACGCAGTAAATCTTTGGCAAACTGCATTATTGATTCTTTTGAAAAAAATTGAAGTTTCTAGTTAGTTCTGGTAAAATGTTTTTAACTTTATTCATAGTTCGATACAGAAATGGATTAATTTTTAGAACCTTGATAGATTTTGTTACAAAAATGTGCATAAACGTATTGAAAGATTAGATATTCTTCCGCTATACGAATTGATCATAAAAGCCTGTAATAAAAACCCATCACAACGAATTGGTAGGCCTGAGAGAAGTTACTCATCATTTGCTATAACTTTTCGAAAGAATCCATTCCCGATCCAGTCATCAGCTTTTTGTAGAAGTATCCAAACGCTTGCCAGGGAAAAGTTAGTAGCGTAATTAATTCCTCAACAGCTTATTAAAGACAAAATTGCTTCTGCAGATCCGCTTCAATACTGGCTAACTGCGAAAAGTTTAACAACGATAATTAAAGGGTATTATAGCTCTAGTTGCATGAAAGGAATATTGAGAAAAAAGGAGCAAAGTTTGAAAGTTCCACATCACTCAATTTTAATTAAAGGAATTTGATAACTATCCTCAGCAATCAGCTTACAGATTCCATTCATTTGGAAGAGGTTCAATTATTGTGATTACACAAGTTGTTTGAGAACTGCTCGATTTAGAAGTTAGATAATGACTAAATGACATTCTTTTGAGAAGTTTGGTAGTGACTTTTTGAACAGTAAATTCTAACAACTATTGATTTTTGAGAGTTTTATGTGACTTGATGAACTTTTAAAATCAACAGACTACCTTTATATCTTCAGTATAAAACATATTAAAGTGATTTTTATAATTGTTCCTGTATCTTTAAAATAGTAGCTTATTATGAAAATGTACCTCTTCGATTGTACCGATGTATGATAATTTATTATATTAATTTGAATTGAATTCAAAATATTGATCAGGCATATGATTCTCGAAAGAGGAATTTCGAGATTCAGTTCAGATAGTTATGACATCAATTTGTGTATTTTAAAGCATTTGGGTTGTATTCAGACTCATGCATTTTCTGTCTCTTCATACATTTGACATATTGTGACCTATTTGCATTATAAGTAGCCTACTGAATTAGCAACTGGAAATAATAATGAGCTGCTTCCATGCAATGAAGCTTGCCTGTACAACAAATCTCATTGTACGATTCCATTTATTCTTTACATTCATTTCTACTTTTTGTAATCTACTCAATTTGTTTTCTATTCTTCTCAAGCATTCCATCTGTATTCTCATTCTGTACCTCTCTACTCCTGTCTTGGAATTTTCTTAGAATGATCAATTCTTTAATTCTCTATGAATTTTATTATGCTAATCAACGATTTTCCTTCGGTGCTAGTAATTTTATAGTATTCTAGGAATTGAAATCATTATCTCTGGTAGATGCTTTGAAATCATCTTTATTTCTCGATTTACAATCATGGAAACTTTTAGAATTTTATTATCATTCATGATAATACTTCTAGATAACTCAATTAGTGGTTGAGTCAGTAATATACGTACCTCTAAATTTATTTATCATTCTCTTCCGTTTCAGTATTAACACAACATTCTACTAATGCTTCATCATCATTCATTATTTTGTCCCGTGTACTGGGTATTTGCCACACGGTGAGGGAGGTCACTCTTTGATCGTGATGTTAAGTCACGAACACTGTGGACTGCTCTTGAATGGGTGACCAGTATTTGGCCAAGTACACATTGGCGAGGTGGAAGTACCCGTAAGGTTCTCCCTACCATTAAAAAGTCATAAGAATATTTTTTATTTTTTATTTTGTCCCCTGTCCAAACACCATTCATTATTCCCATTGTCCTTTGTCAATAAAAATTCTCCTTAAAAGTTTCTTTTAAGTTTTATTTTCTTTCATGATCTGCTACATGATTTAACAATAAATAGAAAGCAATTTTATCTATGTCTTTTGTCATATTATGTAACCAATTATAATATGAGATCCGAATATATTGATGCAAATCAATATAGATAGGCTGATCTATTGGTATTCTGCATTTAATAAATTGAAAGGTAGAAGCAATATTCATCTCTAATCCGTTTCTTCATCAATCATTTAGAAATTAATTCCAAATCTTGTTTATGCTTAAAATTTCACTAAATTACAATTTCTCACTCTAAATTTGGATAAAAGAGACATATTTCGAATTTCTAAGATAATATTCATAAGTTGAAAAATATCATAAAAAATGTTAATAGGACAACAAAATTTACCGGACTTCACTGACTACTTCACGTTTTGTCCACATGTACGAGGCTATAATTATTTGCGGGGTTCCTTGTATAGGCTATTAGTAGAGTGAAGCGAAGCGATTCATTTGCAAGTCGGTGAAGTGGAAGAAGCTGTCGTCCATCCGACCGTAATCCCTTGACCAGAGCCGGCGTGTGCCATAATTTTCGCCAATAATGGCGGATCCGTCCGGGTCCCTTTACCGATCTTTGACGGTGTTATGTTTTGTGCACAAGAATGCTGCTCTGCGTTCAGCCCTATTAAAACGTGATTGAAGCCATGCCGACAATGACGATATTGGGGTTTTAAGGAGCAACCACATAATACAAAGTACATAACACTGAATTTGTATTTTGAGGTCGCTGGATCCAAGACGCCTTCCAATGTTGCCGACACTCGCACGTCAAATAAAACAGCTCGATGGCCTCCCCCCTTACTTCCACCTCACCCCTTTATGGCTGTCTTAAGAGCAATCTTCACTAAAATCCAACTACTGTATCTCTTTTGCTAATCTGTATCAACGTGCTATCTTTCTCGCATTGAATATCCTCCAGTATCGTTCTTTGCGATGTATCCCCTTCTCGTATCTTAATCGGAATCTTCATCGCCCATTATCGACGCGACTCCTTTCAGATTCTTTTCTGTATTTTTCTTCTTTCTCAATATTCTCGTCTATTATTCTGATTTTACCACTTTTGCTTCAAACTCAGTTTTGTTTTATTCTCTTCATCTTCACACTTTTCCATCCACTTCTATTCTTTTCCCATTCTCTCTATTCTTTTTTAATCTTCTTTCTATATTCTTTTCACAAGCTTCTTTTTTCTTATCGTATCTCCCACCTTCTACAAGATTAGAATTTACCTCTCAAGTCTTTTTTCTCTATTTTATTCACAAGCTTCTTCTTATTTTTGTATCTTCTTCTACAAGATTGAAATCTACCTTCCCACTTAACATTTCTCCTTCAATATCACCCCTCCTTTTCATTTTTCATCTCTGCTTTCCCATTATCTCCGTCGACGTCTCCTTTCTCTCCATTTTGCTGTCCTTCTTGTTCCAACTTTATCCTTGTGCCTTCTTCATCACCTATCATTTCTCTTTTCTTATGATTTTCCCTCCCGCTCCCTGTACCTCTATCTTTTTGGCATATTTTTGCCGCCCTATTAATTGTCATTACATATATCCATATAAATAGCTCATATTATTGTTCCTAGATTTCCTACTCGTTCTCTTTTACTATCTTTTTGTCTCATTTCTTCACGCTTTCCTTTCTTCACTGTTCCATCTTATCTTCCACTACTCTTTCTCTTTAAAATCTCCTCTTTAATTCTTATTCTTTCTCACCTTCTTCTCATTCCTCCTGCTTCTCCATCCAACCCTTCTCTTCATTCTCTATTCCTCTAGATTCTCATTCATCTCTCTTTGTTTTCATTCAACTGCGACCTTTCCACCCCTTTTTGTCACTTCTCTTTTCTCACTCAATACTATTCACACTTTTCTTCATTTTCTTATCTTTTCTACTACTAGACTATTTTTCAATTTCTTATTCCGTCCCTTTCTGCGTTACTCTATCTACTTTGCAGATCTTTCTATCTTTCTTCTACTTCATTCCTGTTTCTCCGTTTCCATTTTTCCTCTTCTTTCCACATTTTCCCCTCTACCTCCTTTATCCAGTTTCCCTCTTTCCATTTTTCCCCTTTCTCCAATATACCCTCTTCCCTTTCTCCATTATACCATCTTCCCTTTCTCCATTATACCCTCTACCCCTTCTCCCCGGGTTTTCCTCCTTCCTGTCGATACACCACGATGATGATGATCCCCATAGTATCGTCGTCTCTGACACCATCATTTAATCACGATCACCCCTATTTGGCAAGGTCGTTTCCACTTGCGGCGAAAAGTAGTGACTGAATGGTTATTGTAGCCCAGTACAGCACACCCACAAGTCTCAATACTCGTTAACATGTCAAGTGTGAATGAAATTTCCCAGTCTATTACGATGCAATAACCCACTGATTCTTGGCACTTGCTCCGCTTCTTGCCTCTATTACCAGACACCAGGGAATAATAAGTTATTCCCTGTATTGGCTTCCTTCGTTGATAGCATGGTTGTAAAACCAACGCAACTAAATTGGATATTTCTTGTCTCAGCTACTTTTTCAAATTGACAACCCAGACTGATTCATTGATGTGAACTCAAAGATCAATATAGCAATACAAATTTATTAATCTATACCACATAACTCTTGTTTCTGGGATTGTAAATACTATTGGTTTCTAAGCATTATTTTTCAATTTGAATAACTATTCTCTATTGATTTATGAATTATTCAGATAATTTTGAAAGACACAAAAATTTTCAATATGTTTCATAACAATTTTCTCAATTCCAAGTGCAATGTGAATTATTTGTATAAAGAGGCATGAATAAACACCATTTCATGAAAAAGTCTTGGAAACTCCCCAAGAACATGAGGGAGGAAATCTACAGATAGTTAACACGGATGTCTCAGTAACTATTCAGTATCTTTTGATCATTACATGAAATCTTATCAAATTTTTGCTAGCTATAAGACTGCATGTAATCAGAATCATTTAAAAAAGTCCTCCACTAGAGTCCTCCACTGATTGATTCCTGAACAATACCAGCCCCATTTTCGACACATAGCTTACCAAGACAGTGCTAGACAATGAGTGTTGGAATGGGGCCATGTGTGGTTTGCAATCTCGGTCACGTGGTGTGCACACATCCTTTGACGCATGCCGTGAAAATACTCAAACAAAGGAGACAACCGTTTTCCTCGACCTATATAATGCACGGTATCCTTTCACACACTTTACAATTTGGTAAGGGTGGGGTCACGTCGATCAATCGCCCGCATATGAGACGAGTCCGGTCATGTTCTCACTGTACACGATTATATATAGTAGCCTACATATATTTATTATATATGTATTATGTGAGCAGAGTAGCTAAGTGATGTATAGTCTGTCTGAGCAAAGAAGACATTCTGTTAAGATAGGAAAATGACTCCAGCTCGGTCAATTATTGGTTTAAAAATAAGAAATTTGGTTTCAAATTGTAGTAAACATTCTGATCTACAATTTGACACTGAATTTATAGGTGTTGAACCAATATTGACCAACCTGGAGTCATTTTTCCATCTTGCTCGAGGGTCTTCTTTGCTTGGACAGACTATACTTTGTGAGTAGAGCAGTTAACTGATGTAGCATGTCGAGACATGAGACACTCGTCCATCAAACATTATTCGCCAAAAATCGCCACCTAACGATCATCGGCTTTGTGTCTCCTCGCTGATAAATGCTCGCTCCTCTCTAGGCAGGCTTCACAATGGACTAGTGATGCATGTACTCGCTTAAGGCCTACATGTCAATATGTCAGCCATGCACTCCATCATCCCGTATTGAGCGCGCGCTCACATCAAAGTGAATTTGGTGTCCTTTCTTCATCCGCTACACAAGTTCTTCTTGTCTGGCGTTCTTGTGCCATCCCAAATTCACTTTGAACGGCATCGTTAATATCGATTGGAAGTGGTAGGCCCACCTGCTTCAGATTGTGTTCTTATCGTTTTATATACTAGAATAAAAAAATATATACCAACATTACTTTGTCTTCAATTGTCATTATAAAAGATATAATAATTTCTTATCAATTGGTAAACACTAGACATGTTGACTTAAATTGTCAATTCCTGTCACTTCTTCGTGACTTTTTATAGTGTGGAATTAAGAAACTCTTCTTTTTCAAATACATAAAAATGAATCAATCAATTTGTGGATTACAAGGGTAATTATTTAAGGGTAAAAATAGGCTATGTCGAAAAAGTGAGGATTCAGGTTAGGCTTAGGCTGGAGGTTAATACTATGATATGATATTAAATATAGATGTAGAATTATGTATATACTATGTAGCAGCCGCAGCCTAACATGAAGCCTATTCTTACCCTGAGCGTAGATTATTTCAGTAATATCAGAACTGTTTTAGACTTCTTTGAGTCTTTCGACATTTTCGAAAAATTATGGGATAGAAGAAGTTTTGGGCTACCACCTGCTCTTTTTTCCCTATATCCATTTATTTCTATCAAATTAACAAATATGAATCTATCAATCTCTTCACCTATGTCTCCTTTTTTACAATACTTCTGTCTTCAATGTACTGTATTTGTGGATAGTTGAGTTATCTATCGATAGAGATAGAGATCATTAATCACCGCGTATTACGACGAACTTACAAGTAATGAAATGAGTTTGGTAATGGAAGCTTTCGACAATAAATCTTGAATTGGTAGCCAACCGAGGGTCGCGATGAGATATCCTTATCAAGGACAATGATGTCACACCTGTAATGATACTAGTAACTTCCATGAGACGGATATGGCCTATGATGAAACCCAGTGTCATACTGATGAGTAAATAAAGAAATATATCTGAATGATGAAGCATAAAGTCGCCACAACCAGAGAATCGCTATAACTACGCGGCATTCCGAGTTGTTTATTTTATTATATTTTTTTTAGCAGCACTATGCGTTGCATGCACACTGCACAGGTGGTTTTGTTATGTGAAACGTGCGTATAGTCTGTCCAAGCAAAGAAGACCCTTTTGCAAGATGGGAGAATGACTCAAGCTTGGTCAATATTGGTTCACAAATTATCAATTTGATCTCAAATTGTAGGAAACAATTTGATCTACTATTGAGACCACTTTTATAATTCTTGAACCATTATTGACCAAGCTGTAGTCATTTTCCCATCTTGCCAGAGGCTCTTCTCTGCTTCGACAGGCTATACTTTGCTTCATCATTTGACAGTTGCAGAAAAAGTGGTTGCCCTCTCTTTGTCTTCTTTTTCGCCCTCTCACTTCTTCTTTGCAGCTACTTTTTATGAGCATCAGTTTCACTTTATCACCTGTTTACACTAGAACTCTTCTACTCATTTTTCTTGTAAATGCTTTTCTTCTCAAATTTCTCCATCTTCGTCGTTTTCGAGTTTTTCTTCTTCTGTACCAATATTTTTGACGCCAGCTTCTTTATCTGTTCTTTCGACTTCTTCTTCCTTATCACTTCTCCTTCTTGAATTATCTCTCAGTTTCGATTCATCCTTTGCATTTTCTACTCCTCAATTCATTTGCTTATTTTTAATCTTCTTTCTCTTGACATCTTTATCTTATTTATCATCCATCTGATTCTTTTTCTTATATTTCTACCTTATGGTTTTTCATCTTTTCCTTCTTCAGATCATTGTCTAGGATCATCTATTCATGTTTTTCAAAAAAGTGGTTATCATTCTGATAGACTCCTGACTTTTGTAGAGAGTAAACGATTCAATGACAATTAGTTGCTAAATTATTTCAAATGTTTATCTTGATTAGATACAGAAATGATTCACTGTTCCTTCATTTAGTTTCTGTTCTCATTGCTGTTATTGTTGTTTTCCTTATTGTGATTTTTCATCATATTCTCCTTATTATTCTCTCCGTTTTTTTCCTTTTCACATCCTCTTCTCCGTTCCACGTTCTTCCTCATCTCTCATTCAATATTAGCATTTCTCTCGTTCTTTCGTTACTTGTTCTCCACCTTGCTCACTAGACCTATTGAATGGCCAATTACGTCATCCCTCTGTGGCAAGTAAGAGTGAACCAGCAGTGTTATCTTGGGTGAAGATTTACACAAGTTCTCCCGAGGAGGTCAAGGTCGATCCGAGTGTTTCCTCCTCTCATCTGCCTTTATTGATGTGGTGTGCACCTTGGAACAATAGTGTCCCAAGCCGATTTCGTCCAGCTCAAGGTTCCTTTATGAAGAGTTGAAACCAATAATTATCAAATTTATACTCGGTTTGGTCTGCCTTTCAAACACTCAAAAACATTAATTTTTCTCCGTCTTCAATATCACGTTTTAAGCTTTTTTTATTGCATCACGAATTATTGATTTAATTATACTTCATGCGTTGCTTGGAAAAAACATATATTGTCGTGTCAGGTGTATTTACGCGTAAATTCTTGTTGTAAACTCTTATTTCGTCTCGTTTTCCTCATTGTCATTGTGTTTGACATGAATAATCCACGATAATCATTATCGTTGAATCATTTCACAAGAATCGTGATTCTTTCGTCGAAGTTAATAATTTGTCACCCCAATTGAATTTTCTTGAATAAGTTATAGTTAATTCGTTCGTCGCTTGTCATATTCTGACACTTTTGAAAACTATATGCTTTCTCTGTTGGTGGTCGAATTTAAAAACCTTTTGTTTCACACGCTATTGAATTATTTTGAAAACAATGTTTCTTCTAACGTATACGTTATCTCCAAATAGAGCTTGATAAAAGAAAATATTTTTCAAATTCAATTTCCTCTAGCGTCTTTGACTTGTGCTTGGGTGATGAGGCGAAAGTTTACTACAAAATTAAACTTCTTTACCAAGAGCAGTGTTAGCACAATCCACTTTCAAGGCTCCATTTCCCCAGCACTAGGCTTCGCTAGCTCGTCAAGGAGAGAAAATTTGTTTGATAAATAAAAAAATATACTGGAAGGCACATAAATATTGGGTAAAAACTTCAACTGAATTCTTTGAGGATAAAATTCAAAGAAAAGCAGAAGACAACTCAGTCATTTTCATCAGTCACAGTCAGTGTATAGTAAACAGAAGATGAGCATTGGAAATCGATATTTTTCCTGCTTTGTCGACAATAATTGCAACCGATAACTACTGGTTTAGCCTTGTATCTAGGTTAATCTATCGTAACGTTTTCTTCAGCTTTAGGATTATCGTTAACCTCGATCGGCTCTTTGTCGAGGATGCAAATGGGATGCTAAGAAGACACGTCGTTACTATGGAAAGTGTATTGTAACTGCGTATCTTCTTGTTACGACTTGATAATGACGTCACAGTAAAAATCCATCCACTGCACCCCTTCAAGAAGCAATGTGAGTTTGTGCAAACTGAGAAGATTCGTCGTTACTATGTAAAATGTATTGTAATGGCGCGTCTTCTCGGCTTGAGCGAGCTGTAACGTATATGCTTGTTTTGATCTCTTTTCCGGCGTGCAAGACGATTTATTTTCGAATCTTGTACGAAATGCTAATGCAGGATCTGGTTCTGTATGTTCGATGCTCCAGTGTTGTACTGTTACTAGTGGTGGAGTTGGAGAGAATAGAGCTGAAATTCTTTTTTTCCCATACTCTAGTATGTGGTAGTGAGTGAACGGCGCTTTTCACGTGAACAGCCCCTGCACATGCGCGTACCGCACTAGAATTACAAATGAAATACGACTCTTTGTAGTAGAACAATGAAAAAGCGAATGACCGACTGAAATAGATCTCGGCGCAACGCAACTCTTTTCCCTCCTCATGTTTCAAGAAGAAGTTATTCTCCAACCCTTTTTGATATTCTTCCCTTTTCCCAGCCAGACCAGTCTTCCTTCTTTTCTTTTAACGGCGCAATAACAATTGATTCGGAACTTCGATAAATTCTGTCAGCGGGTACGCTGTATTGTTTCCCAGTATTCACTCCATTGTTATTGCCGAGTTCACTAGCTGACGACAAATGGCGTCTAATTAACTGTCGTCAAGTGAAAAGTAGAACTAAAATAGTGGTTATCACTTTTCAGATACTGTGAGTTGTTATGATTCTAAGAGAGCCACTGAATTTTCTATAGATTACTGAGTACTTTTGAATTTTATGATTTCAGGTGAAATTGTACTTTGTTCTCATGGGTTGAACCTTCATGTTTTTTTGTTGAAGAATGAAATGAAAGAAAATTAAAATATTCTTTATTAGGTGGAGTTGAAATTAGAAGCTCTTTCTACCACTTAACCTTAAAATTTTGAATTACTTATTCTCTCTTCACATCAAGAAAACATATCAATATTCAGTTGCATTCCGAATTCGATGGATTAAAATATTGTATTGATTGAATATCTCTTGAGAATTAACAGGTTCAAAGATTTTACACAGAGAAATTTAATTCAGTTATAATTATTTGATTTCTGCAAATATGAGCACATTTTATTATCAAGCGGATGATGAAAGTGGAACTTGTATAAGTATGAGTAATCTGTAAATAATATTCAGCAATAATTACAATTATCTGTAATGGGAATAAAGAATTACTGAAGTGGAACTTGTATTGGTATGTGTAATCTGTGTATAATATTCAGAAACAATGACATTAATCTGTAATGGAAAGGAAAAATTATTATAGATTACAATGAAATCAGTGTTATTACTCCACTTGCTCGTCCGTTATTACTCAAACCGACACTTCACGTCCAACCGAAATTATTGTGAAGTATTATCAAATTCCTAATTGGGTCATGGAATAACTCAGTAGGCCATTCTATATTTTCGGGTCATCTGAGGTAACAGATCTGAGAGGACGAAGCGGTCACGACATGCTTTTACGACCAGGCATTTTTTACGGTAAGCGTGAAACAAAAAAATAATAGAAATCTCTTGACTGTGTTTAGCAGCCAGTCAGAATGAATGAGATGAGCTCATCATCATCCAGCACATCAGCAACTATGATCTGTCCAAGTAAAGAAGACATTCTGGCAAGATGGGAAAATGACTCCAGCTCGGTCAATATTGGTTCAAAAATTATAAATTTGATCTCTTATTGCAGGAAATATTCTGATCTACAATTTAAAACCAGAATTATAATTCTTGAATCAGTATTGAACGAGCTGGAGTCATTTTCATATCTTGCCAGAATGTCTTCTTTGCTTGAACAGACTATACTCACGATTGCCTTATCTCTTCGGCTAATGAGTGTTGCCTGTGCTTTGCGCTTTATCTATTTATTATTGAGTAGTAGTAGATGCTAATACCTATATGGAAATAGTTCAGTTCCCCAGTTGCCCTGTGTTCTAGGCTGCCTAGAATACACTACTGGTACTATTTATTATTGTATATCTATTCATTTACTATATAGACGATCAAATGTGGAGAGATACACAGTTCATCCATGGGTTTATCTACTAACAGTAGTGCATATATCGCTGTACTCGTATGATTCTGCGCATGCGTAGTCAGCGGCGTCACGAAGCAAGAGTAATTTAGCAGTCGACGAATGAAGCGTCTCTAGAATCGTTTATGAAATTGCCAGTTAAAGTGATTTACCGATTACTAAAATATTGTGCTTCGATAGATAGTTGGTCTGCGCTTCATCAGACGCCCATTTATCATTTGAAACCTTCGAATGTACAGTGAATCGTTCAGCTCTATTATTGGAATTGATCGTACTCAGCACTGATTGTGATCAAATAGATCTTAAACAAATTTATTGCTGTTGTTGTTTTATTAAACTATGAGTTGAACACTTATCATAAAACATTAACCTCAATTAGTTATCTGAACACCAGAGTTGATGGTAGTCGTACATAAACATGATCCCTTTCACTACAACTTTTTATAAGGTGTTGGAAGGCTTCTTCCTTCACCTCTATGTTTGAGAAATGAAATTTCGAGATACGAAGTCACAGCTATCGCGTTATCGAGCACGATCTCTCTGACAGGTCTTGCGATTTCGCAAAAGGATGTGAATTTAGGTTGGAATGAGTGTGTTGATTCTTGATAGATATTGAGAGAGAATGTGTTTGAGAAAAATGTTTCAATTTTCACATAGACATTCTAAGGCTATTGTAGTGGAGGAGTCTCATAAAAAGCAAAAAATATTCGTCAACATAGCAATTAGCCAATTTATATAAGTATTCAATAATATTAATGGAGGGAGAATTTATATATTTTGATCAGGTTCAAATAAGAAAGAATGAAATTTTACATAAATATCAGGTTTGGATAGCAAGAGAGGCTATCAAGAACCATATGGATTCAAATTGAGATCTGAAACTCCAAATGTATTTGTAAGAAGATATTTTCAATATGAAGGAAATCAAGAATATAGCCTAAATTATATGTTGTGATTCTTCTTGAGAATACTCCAAAAATGACACTTTCTCAGATGCTATATCATGACAGAAATTAGTGAAAACATGTTGCACAACTCATTTTCTATTTCGCATTACGGTGCGGATAAATTAACATCGCTCATTTCTCCATACATTTTGAAAATTTTAAACATTTATCTAGTCTAAAAACTGGATACTAGTGTGTAAATATCTGCTTAAAAACTTTCTGTTATGATTTATTATATTTTCATAACATTCAAGCACGTAAACTGACCTATATAATACTTTAAGTCAAAGGACTTAAACTTGTGGAAATGAGGGAATTGAGTTTCAACTGCATCCTGGATAACACGTTCATACTACTTTGGAATTTCCATCACAACAATTTGTTTTCCATTCAACCTGGGTTGATTCAAATGTTACATGGCTTCTCTTGTGTTTGCCATTCATTTAGATATAACTACACTGTTCAGATATGCAATGCTCTCAGTCCTCATGTAACTGATCCAATTACCAAGTGTCGCGGAAGCTGAATTCTCACACGACGACCACTTTTCTTGATGTAATTGGCCGTTTCTATTCCATCAAACTGTTTGCAAATAAGTGAATTATTGAGAGCGCAAATGTTCTGGTTGATTGTGAGGGGGTCGGAGGGTCTGGATTTAAAGTACTGAATGGCCTTGCATCGTAGAGTGTGCCATGAAGCGTAGAAGTCTCTTAAATTAATTGCCACTTGAAGCGCGGCGCAGAGGTGCGCTTAGTTTATATAACCTTTTTGTAATACTCGGTTACGGCTCGTTGCACTTGGGAAGAATCCCGCACGGGACGCAAGCAGATGACAAGCCAGACGCGATGCGCTGGTTATTCCCCTCAACTCACTGACAAAGCTTAATCCATTCAGCGGATTAACTTACTTGCGCAACCGCTATGCTTTAGCACCGTCTGCCTGCCTTTAAAAATGCCAGTAAAAAGTATTGGATCGCTGAATAAATTCAGAATGGTGGCTGAGAATTAATTACAAGCAGAGTGCACTTTGAAACTGTTTTACCTGCAAGTTCACGGTCCTTCAACATAGCGGTGAACGGAATCTATGTCAATAAACAGCAGGACAACATTTCTTCAAAAATTAAATTTAGAGCAGTTATCAAGCAGTAATCTTCTTCGACTTGGGAAGATGAGATGATGCATTTAAATGAATAATCCAAATAATAAACTAGATACAAGTATAGTACGTGTATTATTGAATTTATTCAGTCATTTTGAACAATCTAAACAAAATTCATTCTGTAGATTTAGATTCACTTTGTTGGAACATTAATTAGTGAACTTATTTGCTAATTGATTTAAAGTATACTTTTTAATAGAAATAGTACCAGTTTACAACGTAGTACATTAACCAAATGTACTTTAACCAAAATGTATGTAACCAAATGCACCTTGCAATTGTACTTGAACTGAATACGATTCGTTCAAAAGGAAACTAATATTGAGTTCCTGTCCAATTGTAGAGCAACGTCTGTCTGATTTCATTTCAATGTCGCGATGAATCCGGTTGAAAAGCTGTTCATTAATCAGTTGTGAGAAGTGAGCAGTGAGATTTGGAGTGCTGTCGGACAGAAAAAGTGTAGGAAATGGGGATAACGAAGTGCTTTTTTGAAAAATTGAAGTTTCCGCTCGAGTGGCAAATAGGTTTGGGTGTAACGAGCCGAGGTTCAAAGAGTGCTGCAGACAATCAGGCGACGGTCAGACTTTGACAGATGAAAAACCCCCTCCCTCTTCCCTATAATCCTTCCTTAAAGCCCCCAAAACACCCCCTTGACACCCTTATAAATTACATAAAACTGAAACAATATGCGCGTTTTCCGCTTGTCGTCATCTCTGGTGATATCAAATACGTTTCGCGTATTCAAACGACTTGTCACTAGAGACACAGCTCTCTCACAAGTATTTACTTAATAGCTCTCTTTATTACCATGGCAGGACTGCATCCGAAATTCTCATCCATTATTTATCCATCCGGATGTGGTTATTTTTCGCCTGAGCCCATTACGGACATCGTTTGAGGTCATTTGAGAATTTATTCCTGTAATGCTGCTAAATGAATTTATCAATGTTCCCTTTTGGAAATTTAAAGCCAATTAAAATATTTATCTCTAAGAACGAATGAGATGGTTAAGAATTATTGTAGAAGTGGGAGATACCATGGAGATACTACCATGGATTTAATTCAGGAAGGCGACTGACATAATAATTATATTAGTATATAAAAATAGTTTTTTGAGTGAGTCTCACAATAAATTACCAACTCGCTTGCCGATCTGCATTGACAGTATTAAAAAACTTGAAATTGAAAATTTATTAAATTTTTAGGATAATAATTTCTTATTAAGTTATTAGCATTGAAATTAATGATAAAGACTTTTCCAGTATAGTGAAAATTATAGAGACTGTATAATCTAGTATAATTCTTGGTATCCTCAATTTTCAATGTATTTTTATTACCAGGTGTGCAAAGTCAGGATTCAAATAAAATAAAAGTAGGAGCAGATTTATGCATCTACTGCGTTATGATCTGACGATGACAATTATAAGTTTCAATAACACAATTTTACAACTTTCTACTGAATGTTTTTTCACATTTTTATATTACTTTATCCATCAACGCTCGTTCCAAATTTCATAAAAATTACTACCTGCATGCATTTTTTAACTATAGCTATAGTATGATTCTGTGGTAGAAATTGAAACAATAAAATCATCTCTTCAGTTGTTTGAAATATTAAAATTACGTTTGACGGAGGTCTGTACTTGATATGGCAGTTGAACGCAGATATTAAAAGTTTTTCAGCTAATTTTAGCTACTCTGACAGTATAATAGCGTCGTATCCAGATTAATAACGTGATTGCATTATAAAAAACACGATTCTATGACAAGTTTCATAGACCTTTAATTTTTTTCCTGTTGAACATTTTTGCTGTATTTGACAGTTTAATAGGTTATATTCTCCCTTCAGGGATAAATTTTCACTGCATTTGGAGTAGGGTTTTGTTCAACTTATTTCAGTCTCGTAGAATAGGAACTGGAGATTCGCTACTGGGTTAGTGTCTAACCTGTCATGTTCCTGAGTTTATCAAAAGTTTGAGAGTTGTTCAACAACTTTACTTTTATTTTGTAATAATTGTTGCACGATTTTCAGTCCAGAAAGTTATAGAAGGGAAACCTGTTTTGATGCAGTTCATAACACGTTCCAATCATAATCTGAATGTCAATCAAAATTTTTATTACTTTGTGCCTACAACTTACATTTCAAACTTGTAGAAATATGTTTGAATTGATTCGATGATTATGGGAATTGAGTCCAATCTCATTGGAAAAGTCCATATTGTATTTTCGGGTTCTAAAGTCAAAATTTAATATTTTCGGCCATGGACAATAATTATTTTGTGAAATGTTTTGGTTTTATTAGTTAATAATAATGTTTTTAATTGAATAAATCTATATTATCAATGACTGAAAGAACTATTATAACGCACATGGTTTTCCATCTAGTAAAATTAGGTTATATGCTGGCGAAGTGGGATAACCCTCAGGTCTTCCTCCTACTGAAAGCTATATGCTAAATAAATAAATAATGGCTTTTATATCAGCTCTCGATTAGTTTTCACTACAGAGATTGTATACTCACAGCGTGGCTTTATATCAAATTTTCCTGTGAATTTTTTGAACTATTCAAATAATTGGAAGCAGTACTAAAAGTAGGACGATTTCTGATGTTAGATGATTGATTATTCAATATTGTTTCTCTTTGCAAAAATTTGGCATGTGAATGTATTCTCTTAATTTTCATGTTAGATCACATCATAATTCGAAATTTTGGAACAGAAAAGAATTTATTATAATTTCAGCATACTGTTATGAGCAATTAACACCAATGGCCACAATGTGATACTCATTCTCTGTAGATTTCCCCAATATTTTTTTTGTTTGGTTTTATCACAAAAAAATATTAACTAAATAATATTAAAATGATATTATAAAAATATTAATATTTTTATATTATTATATAAAAAATATTAATATAAAATATAAAAATTTTACCATGGTTACAGGAAGTGTTAGTGTGTGATGATTTTCGGCTCTAAATTTTTTAATTAATTTTCCTATTTTAATGAAAGTTTAAAACTATTTTGTGTTTTTCGGATCAACCTTTCAAAATTCAAAATTTTAAAATTATTATCACTTTAAGACCATTTCTTTGAGTGAGAAAACTTCGGCTGAAGAAGAAATTTGGACTTGTAACCTCAAATTTTGGACTATATTTCAATGAAAATTGTGTTTTGAAATACCAAGGGCTATGGTTCTTTCAACCGATGTGTGTTTTTCCAATAAATTAATAAATAAATAATAGGTTTAAATTGGACTTAGTCCCCACTTTACAGGGACAATTTATACATTTTTAGATTCAAAATTTCATTTTGAGTCGATTTCTGGTATCAAAACTTGCAGCCGGGTATCAAATAAGAAAGTTATAGCCCTTGAAAGTTACTAATTTTAGTATGTCAATATAGGTTAAGTATTTGAATGTGACAATAATTACATGTAAAAATGATCAAACCTTATGTAAAATAGCACGAAAAATCCATTGAGATCAAAACTAAATTTGTAGCATTATTACTTTTTTATATATTATAAAAAATATGCAAAGAAAAATAATTCAATTTTTGAAGGTTAGTTTTTACCTGAATCCATTTTGTGGAACAAATTTCAGCCATATAACTACTATCTGAGTCAATTTAACTGGTTGAATATCAATATCCGATTGCGATGACTGCAATTTCCATACTTTTGAAAGCAATATTCTATATTATTCTGAAAAAATTTCACTTCTAAAGACATAATAAAGTGACCTTGCCCTGAAATGACCTTGTGACCTACTGAACTGAACTCAGTGAACTGACCTATTGTTGAAATAATAATGTTGAGCTTCAGAAAAAATGAAGCAACACCACTAGCGCGCCCACTGTACAAAGAGTGCACTTATTATGAGAACTAAGGTGTCAAATTTTAGTCTCGACTTCTACATATGTTGTCATCAACAGAGCCAATTGTTCGAAATGTTTTGATACCATAAGTTTCTGTACAAGAGCACACAGGATATGAATTACATTTTCTGTGATAAGAGGATTACCGTGTCAAATTTGAAAAATGTTTAATTACAATACTATTCTGAACTCATGCTGAATATTTAATATAAAAAATTGATTTATGATAAGTGAAGTTTGAATAGGTAAAAGTGAGGTTTACCAGCCACCCTTCTGAAAGTCAAATTTTCATTTGCAATTGATTAAATTAATATGGCCTACTGATGAAAAATTTAAAAAAAAATGCCATTTCTTAACAGTAGTTTTTAAATAAATGGAGTTTGAAGTTTGGTCTGCAGTTGCTACAATTAACCCTTAACTGGGATTCAAACAACCTAACCTGAGCTTCAACTTACCTAATCTGAGCTCAAATTAACTAAACCTAAGGTTAGACTGACCAAACACAATGTTTAGCTAACCAAACCTAAGTTTCAGCTAACCTATCCTAGACTATAGCTAACCTCACATGAGCTTCAACTAACCTAACATAAGCTTTAACTAACCTAACTTAAGCTTCAGCCAACCTAACCTAAGCTTCAGCTAATCTAACCTAGGCTTCAGCTAACCTAACCTAAGCTTCAGCTAACCTAACCTAAATTTCAGCTAACCCAATCAAAGCACAAACTAACCTAACCTGAGCTCTAACTAACCTAACCTCGAACTAACCTAACCTCAAACTAACCTAACCTAGGCTTCAGCTAACCTAACCCAAGCTACAGCTAAGCTAACCTGAGCTTCAGCTAACCTAACATAAGCTTCAACTAACATAAGCTTCAGCTAACCTAACCTAAGCTTCGGCTGACCTAACCTAAGCTTCAGCTAACCTAACCTAAGCTCCAGCTAACCCAACCTGAGCCTCAGCTAACCAAACCCAAGCTTCAGCTAACCTAACCTAAGCTCCAACTAAGCTAACCTAAGCTTCAGCTAACCTAACCTAAGCTTCAGCTAACCTAAGCTTCAGCTAAGCTAACCTAAGCTTCAGCTAACCTAACCTAAGCTTCAGCTAACCTAACCTAAGCTTCAGCTAACTCAACCTAAGCTTCAGCTAACCTAACCTAAGCTTTAGCTAACCTAACCTAAGCTTCAGCTAACCTAACCTAAGCTTCAGCCAACCTAACCTCAGCTCCAGCTAACCTAACATTATCTTCAGCTCATGTAACCCAAGCTCCAGCTAACCTAACCTAAGCTTCAGCTAACCTAACCTAAGCTTCAGCTAACTCAACCTAAGCTTCAGCTAACTCAACCTAAGCTTCAGCTAACCTAACCTAAGCTTCAGGTAACCTAACCTAAGCTTTAGCTAACCTAACCTAAGCTTCAGCTCACCTAACCCAAGCTCCAGCTAACCTAACCTAAGCTTGAGCTAACCTAACCTAAGCTTCAGCTAACCTAACCTAAGCTTCTGCTAACCTAATCAAAGCACAAGCTCACCAAACATAAGCTCTAACTAACCCAACCTAAGCTTCAGCTAACCTAACCTAAGCTTCAGCTAACCTAACCTAAGCTTCAGCTAACCCAACCTAAGCTTCAGCTAACCTAACCTGAGCTTCAGCTAACCTAACCCAAGCTTCTGCTAACCTAACCTAAGCTTCAGCTAACCCAATCAAAGCACAAACTAACCTGGGTTAGGTTAGTTAGAGCTCAAAGCTATGAGCTTTTCTTGAAAAAAGACTTCCAGGTCAACAGACTCATTAGTCAGTGAAATATATGTTTCATGAGTTACATCGATTGCCTGGAATATATATTGAAATAATTTCAAATTTATGTTTCGTACAGCTATTTATATTCTTCTTATACGGGAGAAATTTTGAAACATTGTGCAAGATTGATGATGATAAACAAATAAAAATCAGAATAGACACAACTGAGAGATTTGGGAACTCCAAGCTAAAACTGAAGAACCTTTTTCCTTCATTATTTATTCATTGTACAAATGCTTTTCATCGGAGAATGGCGGCAAACCTGGAAATACAATATAAAAATGTTTCTTCGCCATTACTCCGCTCGTACATCACTCGGGTGAAGAAATTCATTAGTTAAAATCAGCAAGGAGATTCTATATTTTTCAATTACGAATTCAGTTCTCGGCGACGCTCTCCCTAGATAATTAATTGACTCGGCTTGAAATCTCCAGGCTATTAATCTCTGCTAATTACTGACAAAATTGTCAGAGCGACTGATAAGAGCCTGTCTTTTGTGATGCGCCGTCTCTAGTGTTTTCAATCTTCTCCATTCCATTAATTCCACCTTCCACATCCCTCCTACATTTTAAGCCGCTAAAAGCGAAGTCAATTAAAGTGTACCGGGATTAAGCGCTTATAATGCGAATTAGAATTATTTCTGTTCCACAGTTTTCCGTTACCGTTCATAAATTTAAATTTGAATCATTGGTTATATTCTATAAATAGCGGTGGCATGCTTAATAATAATGTAGGGATTATTGTTACGATAATGCTCGACTTATGTGACGATCCATTAGGGTTATAAAAATAATTATTATCCAAGAACTGTATCTTACTATTTCCATCTCCGTGTAATAACTCTTTATCATCAGTTTTAAATATTCTCTGTCGATTTTTAGTCAAATTTTACTAATATACACTGAAGTCATAGGACCATGGTTTCATGATATTGCCAATACAACCTTAAATGTGATAAAAACTATCATTTTTCCTAAGGCTGGTATTACACAATAATAGTTCTATCATGATTTTTGATCATATGAAAAGAGATGAAAATATTATTCCGTATTTACATCTTTCTTCATATGATTAACTAGAATAAAGGCAGCCATTCAATTCAATTCAATAATAGAAATATTTTAATGCCTAATTTTGAAGAGAAGAGATATGACAATGTAAACATCAATCCTAAAAATTTTATTTTTGTCTATTCCACTTACTTTCTAATCACGAGAGAGTTCATTTTCCAAGATATTATGAATGAAAATGTAACATTCCAGTGGAAACTCATATTACACAGTTGATGACGGATGGCCAACTTCATTGACTGCAGAATTTTCTACACCACCCATCATTGTAGTGGTTGTCTATAGGGTGTACAATGTGGGTCTGTGGAATAGCGATGATATCAGTCGATAAATGAGAGGTAATATATTGGTCCCGCTGCTAATGACAGGCCAGACAGCCGACATCACATCATGATACACCTCACAAAGCTGAGCTGAGCTCTCTATCATTAGGAACCATGTATTTACTTCCTATATTCGGCTGCATTGTTCCTGCCTCAAAGATAGCAATGGGAAATGGATGAATGCATCAATAGGGAACTATTTCCTTGTTCTAGTTGTGTTTGTGATCTGAGAAATAAGATTGCACCCCAATAAATTTTATAAACTGTGAGGTAGCAGAACGGAATGAACTGTCTCTCATCACCTCTTTATTATTTGATACACAGCTTAAACATTAATAAGAACAGAAGGAAACATTTCTCCATTGATTTTGCGTTATTTTGTATAATTGAAGCTTTCAGTTCCAAATTAATCATGATTAGATTAGAATTACACCTTTAGGTTTTCAACAATACACCCAATATTTCATGTCATAACCTTCTTTTTGTTTTTTTTTTGTATTAATTATGCAGGGACAATTTTTGGCTTCAAAACATTTTGTATTCTGATGTGAGATGTAAAATGAATAAATAAAGATGAATAACATATTTTACCAATATATTACAATAAGGTTCTACATTAGGTACAGAAATACATGTAACAAGGAATCAAACTTTAAGTTATTTTGTTACTCTTCTATGTGATGCGATTTCTCTAGTCATGTCTATGATGTTCTGTATCCTGAAGGAATAAAATATATCCATTTGCAAACTTTATCAGTGGAGAAGATTTCTCTAATTAGTCTTCTACTTTTAGAAATTAATTTTCAGTATTAATCGAAAGAATTATTGCCACCACAATTTCATTCCTAACTCCTCCAAATAGTCCGTTATTCAGTACATTATAATCTTATTATTATTCATGAGTAGACATCAAAGTTTGTTCCCCAAACTGCTTTATTGAATGTTTACTTGAGATCAACTTTGTAAATAAAGCAGCAGCGCAAGACAAGGAATGAGAAAATCGTGGTAAAGGCCTGATATTAGGCCGACGTGCGAGTGGCATACAAACAGTCTATTACTCCCTCGGTCGATTTTAGTGTGCAGCAAAGCATGCTTCATATTTTTAAGCATTGGTAACATGCTGTGCAGCACATGAGAATCGACCAAGTGTGGACAGGGAGTAGAATGCCGAGCACATGAAATATGCATGTTTATAATAATGTCGCCGACGCTTCCCGAGCTTCACCCACATAATTTCGACTAATGCGAAAAAGGTGGGTCGCACGAGCCATCCTCTGAACGCTGTATCACGGTATAAAACTGCTTAGTGATCTGTTTTTGTCTCCTAACCAGATTCAGCTCTCAGCTGAGCTCTTGTTCACCATAGCATAGCTGGGAATACAATTTTTGAGATTGGGAAAGTAGATTTTTTTCAAAATTCTTGAATTGACTCTGATGGCCGGTTTTTCCAATCACACTCAAACTAGAAGGACCCTCAAGTTTACATTCAACCTCCTCCTAAAATACTAGGTATTAATACTAGGCGTTTTAGGAGGTCCTGATTGAACAGTTTACATTTTCTATAATTAGCATAGTAAATGTCAGCTGTTCTATCAAAATTTGAGGGTCCCTCAAGTTTGAGTGTTTTTGGAAAAACCCGGCATTAATCTTTTGAAAAATAATGTCAATGATTGGAAATATTACAAACAATTACTTATAACGAAGTAGTTTTGTTAGGCCCATTGCTTTTGTCCCATTTGGCCTGATCCATCTTTCAGTTCCAGTTGAGCTCATGTTGAGAATAACATGAGTAATTTAATTATTGAGAATTGAAAAACAAACTTATTCTATAGATTCTTGAATTGACATCAGTATCCTCATACAGATTGAAAAATATTGTAAATGAGCAGGAATATTTGAAACAAATACTTACATGATACAGTACGAGGGATTTGATTATTCAAAAGTAGGTTATTCTTCTGTCTCACTTCGCCTGAAGATTTTCAATCTGGCAAAGGGGGGGGGGTGATTAGGAAGAAAACTAATTTCTTAAAAATTTTCAACTGAAGCTAGTGGATAGATGTGATGATGAGTGCAGTGGACAGTATGGTAGAGTTGGAAGTAGAATGGTTGTTATAGGATATTCCTGTCAATGCTTTCATCCAATCAACATGTTGATTAAACATTTTCTACGTCAGATGGGTTGGAAATAAACTATTCTCATTACACGTTTGTACTGTATAGTGTTCCTAGTATACAAGTTATCATCTTCTATTTCGACAATACTAACATCGCTACATCACATAGAATGAACCCCACTATTTCATACATTTCAAAAAATTTAAAACTGTGTAATCCACAGAATTTTTTTGCAGAAAACCAGATACAATGGAAAATCATCCATATGAAGAATCTTTGAACTTAATACAGAAAAATAATATGTAGTTTCACTCTCTTTTTTAAAACATGAGGAAGAGTAAATCGGATGATGATTAGTTTAAAGGAAAAGATTTCGATTGACTTTAATTAGTGAGAGGAGAAAAGTGATGGACATGAGCTAAGAGAAAGAGTAGCGACTAGTGTGATTCGAAAAAGTTTGGGGCTGAAGGCAATAACAGTGCTGGAAATAATGGAAGAAAGAAGAAAACGTATGATGAACTGGTGATAGGCTGTCGTTGTGTTGGAAAAAACGAGCGAGCCGAACTAGTAAAGGGACAGAAAACGCTGTAGGCACCGAAACACAGTCAATGTAATCTGTTGCCGTTTGATCTTCTATCTCTTCTCATTTGTTGCTGGGAGACAATAGAAAGAAACGATGCCGCTGATCTGAAATAGAAGAGCACTAGAAGGCAGAGAACAAGATTGCATCTTTTGTAGTTGAAGGAGGAGTTTTGAGTCAGTCGTCAAAGGTTCGTCAGCTGATTGAGAGAGAGGGTGTGATTGAGGAGTTTGGTGAGAGAGAAGGAAAGTCTCCAATCGGAAACGGGAGCTGATCCTGGTGCGGCAGACTGCTGAAAAGCAGCTAACAACGCAGACGCGGCTGAGAAGCGATCATCTGTCACTTGCGAGTAACACTTTTCCGTAGTTTTGTGCTTGGCACAAAGGCCTTCCTGTCCCTGCCCACCCCTGGTCGCTTCCTTGCAATCCTCACAAAGTGCCAGGTTTGGAAGTAGCAGCTACAGCTACTATAATACAGCAACCTTCAGCCAATAACTGGACTCTAGGGAATCTGCAAACTGTTATTATGCGCCTTTTTTATTGTCCGCCCGACAACGTTGTACCCACCATTATTGACTGCTGTTGACGTCTGCCTGAGATGTCTAGAAATATAGCAGACTTCAACAAAATTGGCGGTTGGCGACTGTCTGTTATTAATGCATAACTCTGACAGCGTAGTCTGAAAGCTGTCTAGGAGGGCGAAACTTTCCAGGTGAGGTCACTCTCGACTCGATATGCTCTCGTAGACAGCCATTGGACTTTCCTGAGAGAGCTGAGCGTTGATAAGCGTGATTTTCCAACCGCCAATTTTATTGGTATCTGCTACATATTCATCGATGGTGGGTGGGTAGATTAAGACAGAACAGTCAGTTAAATATGCTTTTAGAGATAATATGGAATGGATTGATGGGTATAATTAGACTCGATTTATAGTAGAATCAATAATTAATAGTAGTAAGAAAATTAGATGAACAGAATAAATCAAGCGCATATTGAGATCTAAAATGCCTAATTGTATAACTCAGTTCGATAAGAGGTTTAGGATAGGACCGATAATACAAATGAATGTTGGTCAAATTCAGGTAATCTTCAATAATGTTGTTTTAGGTAACTTACATTCTAAAATCCTCAATAAATTGAGGATTATTCATGATAATTGGAAATAATCTCTTTTTAGCGAACTGTAGTATCAATACAAGTCTACCAAACTTATTTCTAATTGGATTTGAAATTTTCAAATGCTCTACTGTAATCTCATTCGAGCGGCAGTTTTGAAATCCTTGGTAATGAGTTTTTACATGATCGACTCATTAATGTCAAGGATTGTGGTTTATGTATTATAACATTCACATTTCAGGCGGTGCAAGTGTAAGTGAAAGTTATAATCTGATACCATATACCGGCTTATGGATCATTAGAGTAACGCCCACCTCAAGCATTCAAATAAATTCGGAACAAGCAGCTTATAGTCGCGACCACATTCAATCCAAATTTATTCAATAATAGTTACAATATGTTCGGTTTATTGATAACGGTCAGCACATTTAAATATACGACCTCTTTTTATTCCTGCATTGACTCAACTCGCCGGTATAATTTTACGACCATTTTATCGATCACTTCTAGTCATTCTGGGCTAGTTTTAACTTGTTTGAAGGTATTCAAGTCTGTTAAACTTGTTCAAGGAATTGGAAATTCATAGTTTTGTGAGTAGTAAGGTTATATTGTTTTTTCACTACATTCAACCGAATGATTTATGGTTTTATGTTTTGTATTGTTTTGTAATGCTCCTACTCGTATTTTTAGTGAGACTCAAATTAGATGCGTACTTATTCCAATGAATAAATTGTATTGTACATTTAACCAGTGAATTTCATCTTAGAATGATAAATTAATGATTGGAAACAAGGCTTGAACCCAATGATGTCTCACAACAATTCAAAGTGAGTTATGCAACACCCAGAACAATAATTCAACATGCTCATTATTGTTATTATATGAGCTGAAATCACTTATAATACAATACATGCTATTTATAATTTTTTTTTTCATTTATCGGTGCAATAATACTTACTGGAAACTGAATTTTTGTGATTCAATTCATGCTATACGATATATTATTTCTTAATATTACGAGGCGCGTTCATAAAGTAAGGGCCGTTTGGTCACAGAGAAAAATTTACTCATAAGAAACAATTTTCATTGTCATGTTTAGTTAGGTATGATCTTTCTTTACGTTTCTGCATCATCGTCGTTCACTTTTAAGCATTTTTGTACCGCTGCGCCAGCTTATTTAACCCATGTGGATAGAAGCTTGCCGCCTGAGAGTGTAATCAGTTGTCAACGGCGTTTTTAAGTCCCACTTCGGTTTCAAACCGTTGTCCACCGAGCCCCTGTTTAAAATGCAAGAAGAGGAACTATAGTCGCTAGGTGCACTATAGTCGGGACTGTATAGTGGGTGGTCAAAAAGTTCTCAACGAAAATCTTGAATTTTCTCCATGGTTTTGGCAGCAGTTTGAGGACGCGAGTTATTGTGGAGAATTATGCCAGATGACAGTTTCCCGCGGCGTTTTTTTTGGATCGCACGACTCAATTTTTTGAGCGTTTTGCAATACACATCAGCTGTAATTGTTGTCCCTTTTGACGATCCTTTTGCACATTAGAAACGAATCACAGAACGTACATCACAGTTGGCGGGATCAACGATTTACGCGGTCATTGTTCTTTGCATTCATTTACAACAATACGACTTCAGAATCAAAACAAACCACGCTGTAGCTTCGCAATATGTCAGTACATGGTACTGCAGTAGTAAAACTTTGCTTCGAAGCGCCAATATTTAAATATAGGCAAACCGCCCTCACTTTATGAACGTGCCTCGTATTTGTATAAGTCTACTATCTCTATGATAAACTTTATCATTCAGCAATTTGATCTAATGATTTTTAGTTGGGAATACCGAGTATCATTGTTGATTCTGGTGTACTAGTTGTTCAACTCAGTAGAAATAAATGCAATCAGTTCGTTGCACTGCTCTACCCTCTCTCTTCACCTTTGCTTTCAATTGGACTGTTGCATTGATTAGATGGACTGCAGTGACGTCAATTTGTTAATTAATTCTCGTGCTGTTCATTTGTCATTGGCTGGGTGAAAGGTTCGTTTGTTGGCTAAACTGGCGTTGATTTTGCATGTTATCACAATTTGTTTGTCAAATTATATTTGTCGAATAAGATTTATTATGATTGAGACTATGCTTTCATCACTCAGTTTTCAGGCAGTAGAAGATGGTGAGGGAAAATTTAAGGCAGTAGAAGGGAAATATTGAGAAAGTTGACTGTTGCATGTTCAATTGATTGTCAATTGCATTGTCGATTGTTGCATTGTTGGATTCTCATTTTCAAAATTGTAATTAACATTCAATGGTTATATGTTGAAAGATTTCTGGTGTCAAAAGCAATTTTGGTATAATTATCCAAGTTTCTGTATTCCTCCTTTTTCTTTATTAGTTTTCAACCGTAGAAAGGCTTATTGCATTACAATAGAAAATAATTAATAATTTGATATAATTTTGATCTCTGACTTCGAAACACTAATCTCAGATTTTGTTATGGAAAAATACGAACGCAGCGTGAAACTAAAATTTTAGGAATTTGAATGACCTTGTTGTAGGTTGATTGTAAATAAATATACTTATCTATCGGTTTATTGAATTACTACATGGTACATTCTCTTGGGTTCCATCAACTGATTCATGCAAGAATCTCAGTAATTCAGGTTTAGTCTGTTTTTGCTAACGTTGTCACAGTGACAGTAATAGAAAGGAAAAAAATTGTTGGAAGAAATGGAAAGAAGGTAGTGTTTTGTCAGCTAATGTAAATATAATTTATTTGGGAGAAAAGGATATTTAAGAATAGATTGTCTCTGTTTCGCTACGCCTTGTGCTCGAGCATTCGAAATGCTTTGTAAGACGTTTGGCAGGGTTTGTTGCTGTAAAAATAGAGTTTTATCACTAGCGACAAACGAAGAGCTATTTTTTAAAATGGCTTGCCATCTCGGCCCAAATCCTCTCTCTCACTCTTTCACTCATACAGATACTAACCTGAACAAATTCTCTTTCTACCAAATATACTTTCCCTTTTGCTGTAACCTTCTCTCTCACTCCTTCATCTTCTTCGCCTTTCTTCTCCTTTCAAGCTTTTTCTTCTATTTGAGCTTGTATTATGAGAAGTTAGAACTCAATTTTTGCATCATGTCATGTTCTCCTTGATATTTCGTACACTAAGAGTGTCAATAGAATCAATTATGCTGCCCTGATCGGTTACAGAAAATCTATGCAAAAAGTAGAATCTCTGCCAAAAATATAAGATATCTTTTATGTTGCATTTTTAGTTCTATTCATAATTATATTCGGGAAATAAACTGTGATAGTATCTGTCATTATTTCACAACAGAATTTCAGCTTCTAAAAATTTTGAGATAAGAAATTCTCGATTATCGAATCGAATAAAAGCCTTGATTTAATATTATTGGATTATCAATTCAAGATTTAATATTAAATTGAATTTTATCTACTAAACTGCGCATTTTCGTCAGTCTGAATTCGAAAGCATATTTTTCAAGTGAGAACTACGTATCCAAAATGGTCTTCTTGAAATTCTTGAAATAGAAATACAATAGAAAATGGAGAGAGCATGCCAAATATCTGTCTAGGTTCTAGATGATCATCAGTTTCCAAGAGGTGCTTTGATTAGTTTGCAACAAGAATAAAAATAAAGTGAAACTAACAAAGGTGTTAGTTGCCAACATTCTTGAAAAACTTATACCTAGCTCTGTTGTCTCCCATTTTGAAAAAGGATGTCACTGACTATTATTTCTTAGCAGTGTAACAAATCACACAAACTGAGCACAAAAATTCGAATCAAGAGACTTACAAAGAATAGTCGTCTGGTTCTGACAATAGAAAATAACAAACTGAGTTTAAATGCCCACTAAACCTTTAATAAATTATCTTGAAAAGTTTAATTCAAGCATGCATTGGTCATACTACCGTAGCAATGAGATTAACATGTTCTTAATTCTCATGGATTTATACAGAGGATTTATAACGTCCATGCGTAAGTTTCTTTATGGTACAGTGTAATCTATTTTCAAAATTAATTATAGTCACGATTGAATGCTCCATGTATCACATTCATAACTTTCTCTTAATTTTTTTCCAAAAGGCAAGGATTGATAGATAGGAATAATATCAATGCTCAATTGAGTTATTCTTGCATGAATTTTAGGATTGAAGAATTACTCCCATTGAGGGTGTCATAAAATATAGCAAATCAACGTTTAAAAATAGCATAATGAATTTCAACTGTATTGTTTGTTGGTTTTCTATTTCCATTGATTTTTGAAAGAGCGAGGTAAAAAATGATCATGATTCATAAAAAAACCATAAATTATGTGATTTTTATTTAAAACCAAATGGATTCAGTTAATTAATTACCCTCAGCTGCGATCGATCTCTCCATCAGTTATTATCCAATTCTATAGAACCAACAAACTACGACAGAAGTAGAACATTATTAGAGAATCAATTATGAGTTGCAACTGGTGGACTTGTTTTTCATCATAGCTCACAATCAGATATGGGAAGCTCTTGATTATTTTCAGTTCTGAAAATAGTAAAATGTAATAATTATCACATTTATCAATGTTGTTGCTTACAGATACCCCGATATGAAATAATATTCTTGATATTAAATGATTGATGCATTGGTATTACAAAAATAATTATTCAATTAAAAATATAATAAAATTCTAGAAGTGATGCAAGGAAGTATGCAAAAGTAAATTCTATATTTTAAAATTTTGTTTCGGCTTTAACATATTGTTTTCTTTCAATATAACGTTCAACGTATTTGTTTCCAAAGTCCTGACTTGAAAATGTTTCTCTCACTTATAAATACCCAACCTAGTCACCTAAACTAGGTGATATATTCACCTTAACTCAATTTCACGTCTTTAGAATAAAATTTTCTTAAAGATTAATGAAACTTATTGAAAGATTGCACGGTAGAAATTTACGATTCATAGCTCAGCCCGCAGTAGATCAAAGTAATTTTCCAATAAATCTATGTCATATCTGTTATGGTACGCAATATTCGTTGAAATTTGATCGATGCCTTGATTACTCGGTTGCACTTGTTGACCTAGTTTTTGAAACTATCTCGTTTCTTGGCTGCAACCGGAAGTGTTGGGAAGGGTTGTTGGGGGTGCGAAGGGGGTTAAGGTCCGGGTTCCAGTCCGCAGTCCGTGCATTGACTATACTCAATTTAATGTAACTTTTGATTTTAAACCTATACTATTCTTCATCTCATACGTGCTACGCCAAGTCGTAGGTTACATAAAATAGAGTATAGAACTGGACCGGCCCGAGCAGAGCTTGATTAATAGCGGGGCTAAGCAGAGAACACTGTGCTGCTCATAATAAATGAGGCGGCGAATTTTTCCCACTGCTAAAGCTGAGGCAATGAGCGCAACGAACACATTATTTCACCTAATATAACTTAATGGAAAACTTCAATTCTCATTTGTTTGTGAATGTATTAGTCCACGAGGACGGCTCCCCCCTCCGCCTCGGTCAAATACTGAGAATTAGAAGTAGTATGCTACAATCTTTTCCCAGGAATAAGTTTCATGGGAAGTGGTCACTGAGGACTGGCCTAAGGGGAGGCGCCATGGTTTATGATGGTCACATCAACTCCTTAACTTATCCCTTACCAACTTTCCCCACCCCCACTGCTAGGTACCATCTTACCTAACATTTTTTTTCTTTTCCTTACATCCCTCGGGAGAAGAGAACGGATTTGCCTTATCCAGCTTTTATTACTTCACCTTCTTCGTCTACTCTTCATTTTTCTTATTACTTTGTATACTTTTCATCCCTTTCTACAATTCTATTTTTTCTTCCAGCTCTTTCCTTCCTCCTTTTCACCTGTAGTAGGCTCCTTCTTATTTTTCTTATCTTTTTTCTCACATCTTCCACCGTCTACTTTTTTATCCCTTTCTCTTATCAGAACTCCATGTACACTTTGCAAATCCCCCCCCTCTTTACCGAGATTTTTATTCTCAGTCGCGCATATTTTTACGACAACTCCCTTGGACTGAAATAACAACTTTTTCTATTTTCCGCCTGCAACTTTGTAGAATATTTTCTACTCGGCCGATATTTTGAAAGCGGAGCGGTGAAATACAGCCTGGGTTCAGTTTATGGCTAACGGACATCGTCCACTGTTTACGGCTGGTGCGTGAATGATTGACGTACCGAAAAGAAAGTAAAATGAGCTGTAAACCTGTTAATTCATGAATTATTCCCTATAAAATCTGCTACACTATAGGCGCTGTACCTCTCATTTTTGTTGAGCTCTGAAATTGGATAGTGGAGTAAAATATCATACACAGTGATATTTTTCTAGCGATAAACAGGCGGCAGATTTTTTTAAGTGTGCGCTCAACTCGTATCTCAACAGTTGGTCCATTAAATATGACGGCTGTCCCTCCCCTCCTAAGTCCAACACACATTCAACAATACAAAATTTCATTTTTCAAGTTGTTCTCACAATTTTCTAAACGCCCTCTAAATAATTCTTTTCACTCCATCATACGAGTTAGTATTATGAACGAGAGTTTTCACAGTTCGTCTGTAATAAAATGGCGGCAAAAACTCTTTGCTTAAAACGCGTTCATTGTTCCTGGCAATTTTTTCTATCTTGACAGTTTTGTTTGCTCAGAGATGGAAATGACAGAGCAGCCAACTGACTTTCTTCGTTTATCTCGTGAAAGGCGGCTACCTCGCCATCATCAACTCTGCTTGCTTTCCTTCGCTGCACTGATGTAAACGGACGCAATTCCTGAGGTTTCATTCCATCAACAGAGTACCAAACGATATAGCATCTGTTCATTTTCCACAAAGAGATAATTAATTTTTTAGCACATCACCCTTTCATTACGTTTTCCTCAGATTCAATTCTACATTATTTCGTTTTGAAAGAATTGTACAATGTATTTACAAACACCACCTGTGTCTGACAAATCAATTAGTGAAGTAAACACAAAATGTATTTTTTTTGCTCCATCGATAATACTGATAATACGTTCACCTTCCTTTTGAAATTTTAAAATAACGTGCATCATTGCTTCTGTTCATTTTCCACAAAAATACTTACTTTTTCAATGATATAATATTTGTTGCTTTGTAATCTAAGCCAACTCAAACCTACTTTTATCCTAAACTTCATTTTATCCTACTACTTATGTCATTTTCTCTAAATTTGTTATAATTACAACCTTTCGAGGAAATAAGTCTGTAGGAGTACAGTGCTCATCGAATATCATTTCTATTAGTGTTGAAATCTGTTCGTTAGTTCTAAATAGCTGGTCATTTTTAATTTTGATGCTGACCCAGTTCCGTGCAAGTACATTAATAATATAGAGTACGAAAAATTGCCATTGCGCTATTAAAATTAACTTTAACCCAGATTCAGTTACTGATTTATACGAAACGAAGGACGTACTTGAGGGGTTGCGGCTGACTAGCTTTATTTTTGCGCGTGAATTTTCGAGCTGGGGGATAATTAATTTTATTCCAGTCATGCATTAAAACTCGATCGTCATCGTCTATTAATATCATCTTTTTTAGAAGGAAGTTAAATGTGTGGTATTGCCGGAAGGAGGGACTTTGCGATAGGATGGGTCAGGTGCTTCTGAAAATATATGGGAAGACAGGCATACCTGTAGAATATATTGGACAGTTTTAAACTTGATTATTACGTTTGGGTAAAGGTGGGAAAATCTTAACTGAAAATAAATTGAAGGAGTTTTTTCAGATAAAAAGCTAATGATGTAGGTTTTTATAGGATTGAATTTTGGTACAGAATCACTTTTTTATTTTATTGCGGTTTTAAGATTGAAAGGTAGAAAGGACTTCCTAGTCCTAACTCCGCCTAATAAAGAATATTTTCATTTTATTTCAACGTTTGGAACCCAGCACATTTTTCAAAAAACAAACTTCACAAGGACATAATACTCGACCATCGAATTCAGTACACTATCTATGATAGACCAGTGGATTTACATTTTACTATCATTAGCTGAAACCTGATTAGCTGATGTAGCTGATTTTACAGGTTTTCATGGAAAACTCCTTGTTTTAGTTGATCAATCTGTCAAGTCATCTTGTTTAAAATGTATTAATGGAAATAAAAGGATACAAAGGTGGATTCGAAAATTATCGAGATCAATAGAAGAGCATAATTATAATGATCATCTATGCACTATGCTGTATTTTGGAAATGTCATATTCATGTTCAGTCATCATTATTACATTAACATGTGTTTGGCATTTATCACTTGGTGTGAGTGAGGGTGACTGCTTGGTGATTGTGAGGCTGCTCACAAACAATGTGGACTGCTCTTGGATGGGTGACCAGTATTTGGCCAAGTACTCATTAGAACCTTCTCTTCAGGTTCTCCCCACCATTTAGAGCCACGAGCATATCTTTCATCTCCTTATTCATGTATAATTTTCTCATCTATATTAAAATTCATTCATAAATGGTAATTAAAAATCAATAAAAACATTAATCTTCAACTCATTTTTAGCATCTTCTTCTCAGCATCAGCATAAAATCATTAAGATTGAAATAGGCAATGCATGTGAGCTGATTGATGCGGCGTCTACTCTTGCTATGAGGTGGGGTAGTAGTGTAAGGGGTGGGTGGTGAGGGGTTTGCGCGGGCGCCGTGGAGAAGCCGGCAGTTGATAGCGAGACGCGGCCGCGTGTACAGCCCCGCGCACCTTGCACCACTTCCCTGTCGTCGACGGCCTCCACTCACTCCTTGTGCCTCCTCTGTGTCACTGCTCCGGTCCCGCTGCTGGCAATGTTGTGCATTCGTCGATGACCGTCGCTTATCTACCGCGCTGTCGGTGGTGGTGGATAAGAAGGGGGGACAGCTCACGTGACCTGCGCACCCGTCAGCTGTTTGGTGGTGTGGTGGGGGGGAGACAACACGTGCTCTGCGGCTGGCCAGACCTGTTGTCAGTCAGTCGGTTGTTATCGCGCGCCGATGGATGACGAACGGAGTTGTGCTGCCTGTTGTTGTTGTTTCTCGTTGTTGTTGAAGTAGTGTGACTTGTGTGCTATGCAACATCCCGGTGCCCCGTGGCTGCTGCCCTGGGGGATGGCCCTACACAAAATGGTCGCCCTGCCCCTGGCCCCGCCGCCGCCCCCGCACCATCACCATCATCCCTTGCTGCATCACCCTGTGTTGGCACCGCCGCCTCCGCCGCCTCTGGCTACCATCCGCAGTTTTGTCGCCGCCGCCGCTGCCGCTGCCGCCGCACCACCGCCGCATCCCAGACCTAGACAGGTACTGGCCATCAAACATCATCAATATTTATTGTGAATTTTAAAAATCGTCAAGTTTTTGAAAATATATAAACTTTTAAATTATTTTCTCGTCAATTAAAGGTGCAACCGCATTATAAGTTATATGAATCTACATTATTGTTCAATGTGTTTTTGCTAATTTTGACGTTCCAGGAGATGTTGTGTTCACAAATTTGATGAAATTGGTGATTCTTATCGCGTGTTATTGTTATACTGTACCTTCCATAGAAAAGGAAAAATTGCGAAATACAAGTGGAATACATTATGAAAAATTTTCAATAAACTAGAATAAGGATTATTCTATATTGCAAAATTTTTATTGATTGTGATTTTAACAAAATTCGTCGTTCTATTACAGTTTGTAAAAGTAATTGTTCTGTGATTTCTCTCGCATCGTTCGAATTCGCCGTGAATTCGTAATATTTTACGATTATACATAATTCATTGTGCATAGGACAAATTTTGACGTTCAGGGAGTTGTTTGATAAATTAATTTATTTAGTTTGATAAATTTAAACTAAATATGTGATTTATTTGAGATCTATAGAGGGCGCAAAGTTGATACAGTTTTGTTTTTATTGAGTCGAACCGTTAGTTATTGATGGTCGTCTTCAAAGTTCCAAAGCTCGTTCCACCACTTCCATCTTTTCAATCTGGTTGGCCTTGTTTGTGATTTCCTCTCGTGCAAAATGTCACTTGTCGTGCTTACCAATCCCTTGCTTTCGATGTGTGTTTATTGTTGTGTTCATTATAAATTAATGAGATTAATATGAGAGGAAGTGATAGTGATATGCAGTAGTGAGATCAATCGCATTCTGTGGTATTATTGTTTGAGTTGGATGAATAAAGTCCATTATTTGACGAATTATGACCAAAATTTGAATATCATTCTCTTAGCCCTTTAAGTACCTTCAGGACCTCGCTCCTGCGACATTTTTCCGCGAGCCTTATTATGTATGACCGATAAATTGTTCAGAGCGACTTTTCCACTATCATTTTTTATTAATTCTCTGATTGGGTGTATCAGTGACTCTAGATTGCATCGAGTAGAAATAGAAATTCAAAAGTGTTTATTCAGTATTAGTCTGCTCCTAAAACAGTGTATTTCAAAAAGTATCTTTCTGACCTATATTCCGCGATCAAGTAGAGCGATTTATAGAGCTTTATGAAGTTGGGTGCAATGCACAAGAACTTTATTTAACACTATTCGAATAAGATTATTTCCAAGCTCCTAGTAAAACATTTAATTATTTTGATATGCTCACTGCAAATTTGAATTAAATGAATTATCTCATCCAAGGGAATATTTATTTATGTGAATTTCCTCGCAGTGTTTGTCAGTTCGCTTCAAAAGTTTTCTCGTCAATTAGTGAAGTAGGTAAATTTTGTTTCCGTCTTCATCGTATGCATAAACATGTCCGAATGGATCTATTTTCACGCTTAATTAAATGTTACATAATCTTCTTCATCTTAATTGCTATTCTTCGTAATACCTATTGACTAACCATTGATGTAATTGTAAAAGTCTTGGTAAATTTCTACGGTGCAGTATCATCAGAAGAATAGCAGTATTGAGCGCAGTAAATTTGGCTTATCTGAAAAACAATTTGCTTAATGGGATTCTGATTGAATTTCAACAAGTTTGTTTCCTTTGCACTTGAATTGCTTTCGTGCTGTTGAATATTTTCTCATTCATTCGATCTCGGCAAATGATTCTTAATTTTGAAGTAGGCCTACTCTTAGATTCATACTTTGAAGCTTTAAAAAACCTTTCGTTATGTATAGGCTCAAACTGTTCATATAGTTCAAATAGGATTAGGATTCATTATAGTTCAAATATAATTCTGAATGTGGATAACATAATTTCATGAAAAATTATACTTCTTCATATAACATCATTGTTGAAGCATCTGAATAAATAACTCTGCCAAATGAAAGTGAAACATACCTTCCACCATAGTTCTTTCAAACACTACTTTTGTTCATAATTTTTTACTAATTGAAGTGTTGATTGCATAATCTCAACTCACTTGTTTGTTTCAATCTTTCAATTTCTCAAACATCAAGTTCGATTTGATTTAGTTTCATAGTATTCAAGTTAATAATTATTGTTTCTAATTCTAATAATAATTTGTCAAAAGATTCCTGAAATCCGATGTTTTGCAACACGCTTCACTCTCTGATATGAGAAGCATGAGCGAACAGTTGAGCTTCTATCATTCACTCATTGATATTAGATTCCTCATCGAATTTTATCGCCTAACATTCTTTTTTCAAAAAAATATATACCATCAACCATGGCGGGCTCTGTTGATCTGTTTCAGATTTAGTTTTCACTATCGGAATAAACAAACCTATACTATTTATTCTCATTCATATTATTTATCATAGTTCAGTTGTCATAAAATATAAGGTTTGTAAAGATAACACCCACACATTGAATGTCATCAGCAGAATGAAACAAATGAGAATCCGACTGATTTTATTCAATCTCATAAAAATAAATGGAATAATAATTTCCAAGAAGATAATACTTTATTGTTAGCTTGAAGTAGGATTATAGGCGGCAGGTAGAATGAACAACTTTTGACGGGAGTAAAGCACAGGCAGGATGGACACATGGAGTTGGCGTAAGCTGAAAATGTTAAGGGTGAGCGTACGAAACGAATATTATATAAAATGGAATGGATTCGGGTGGGTGAACTGGAGCACTACTCGTATTAAAACAACAGGCTTTAATCCACTAGATTCTGCTCTGCTTCAGACCAGACACCAGACGTTCTTCAACTATCTCTTTCTCTGTCTCTTACTTTCCATCTCATTCCTCTCTTTCCTCCCTCTTTCCATCCTTTACTTTCTCTCTCTCTTGATCTGCAGAATCTTCCAGCCAGTTTAATGTATAATAGCTCTTGTCTCTTCCTCCCTCCCCTATGTTTCACGTTATCTTTTTGTGTTGTTGAAATAGCTCAGTACAGTACCTATTCTAGAGAACGAATTTGCTATTTCGGATCAATCCCAAGTGAGATGCTGCCGCAGCACTGCAGAATTCTCTATTTGTCTAATTCAATTTAGTTGCCGGATTCTCGTAACCCTGATTTTTCGTTTTCTTTTCAAGCAACGGCACTCAACCACATTAGCCGCTAATAGAATTCGGATGTTTGTTTTGGCATCAATCATTAGTCTATTATCGGCAGTTTCCCAAACAAAAACATTTCGGGTACAAGTGGTGCACTCAACTGCTAGGAACGGCTCATCATTCAATAAATTTCGAAAGTTATCCGATTCAGTCGATCATATCGGATTAAAAAAAATATTTACACAAATTTCTGGTAATATGTGTTTTTTCATTTTCCTCAAAATAAATTAACCTCAGCTAACGTCAGTTATTGTGCATTTGAAAATATCTAAAACGCTGAAACATGTTATGCAAAATAAAAATATTTCAAAAGGGTACTTTGATCTTCATTAATTGAAAGTTTTGATAGTTCATCTTCTTCTCTACTCAAATTTCGATTTCTTCAGCAATACTTATGCTTTCGTGAAATCTTCTTGTCAATTATTGGCGATCATCTGAATATAACTGTAGATGAGTTCCGTCGAGTTCATCTTCTTCTCCATTCAAATTCAGATTTCTTCAGCAATACTGTCTTATACTTTCGTGAAATCTTCTTGTCAATTGGCGATCATCTGAATATAACTGTTGATGATTTCCGTCGATTTGTAAAGTAATCGGTTCCATAAAATTAATACTAGTACGAAAATGTAAGGAGAATGAGTATCCACTTGCTTACTCCTTGGTAGTATAGTAAGCTTTATTCATGGGTAAACAAAGCTGAATATTAGACAAAATTAATCTATTTGTGATAAGAAATAGGAAGCGGATGCTTATTCTATAATGCATTTATTATTTTGTACTTCAATTATTTGTCTTCATTTTGAAAAGTACCAATATTTTTTACTACATTCATCCTTAATTAATTTCTGTAGTATCCATTAAGTTTTATTTAGGATGATGAATGTACGTGGAATGGAAGACGAAAACAAGAAGGTTTGATGAATGTTTCTTGTGCAAGCTGACTGGTTTTTCTAGTCGGCAGTAGGGCTGTTTGCCTGATTTGAATTTCCTATCAGAAGTTACTTTTGTAAACTGTACAAAACAGGGAACATGTTGCCATTTCGTTCCACATATGCAAACGTATACAGAGGGTGGGACCAGTGTACATGAATAATGTAGGCCGGTGGAATATTGTTGCATGGCAATACTGAAACTGTTTACGTTTGTTGAACTTATTAGTATATGATTTGAATAATTATCGTTCCAGGAGCACATCTAGTGGATATTGAAGTCAGTTGTGGTTTATCGATTTTTTCCACTATTATCACAGCGAAGTCAGTTGTGGTTTATCGATTTATATCCACTATCACTATTATCACAGCGCTAGCGAAGTAAAATTGATGCAAAATTATTCCACGAGAAATCATAAGCTATGATAATAATAATCAATTAATCTTTCTATTTTTCTATTGGTAACGAAAGTATGTAATACATTCATTTATCAATAATGTTTGTTTTCCCACATGTTTGTACGATCTTTTACCATTAATAAGCTATTTAGTGGAATTGCTTGTTTTTGCCGTTATTTTCCAATTAGCTGAGTGTTATCATTACAAAAAAGTGTGGAAGTAAACATATTCAATGACAAGCATCTAATTAGTAAAATTACTAATGAACGCAAAATTTCTCAAAAAAGGATTGCGTGTCTTTTGAAATTGCTCATTCAACCCCGTTTGTGTTATAATTTAAAAACAACCCTCTGCCTATTTCCTTCCTCATAGCTTTCTTTGTTGCTGACAGCCTCCCTCTCTCTTTTCTCTCTCTCCTTTTTCAGATTTGCTTTTTCTCTTCCAGTCTTCTTCCTCCTCTCTTCCTTTTTTTCTTATTTTTCTCCTCCTGTCATTTTTTTCTAAATTTTGAACCTTTTCTCCTCCATCTCTGTTTTTTCCATATTCCAAATCCTCTCTCTCCTTGTTTGCTCCCCGACTTTCTCTCTTATTTTTCTATCTCTCCGTTTTCCACCCCCGTTCTTTTCATATTGTATTATGAGGTGCGTGTCAAACATCAACTTTCCTCCCCTGAAACGACTTGCTACAAGACTTGAGTGTACTGCAGCTATAAACGTTCGGAAAACTTGTTTTTTTCCACAACCGCCGACCGTCATCCATGCATTAAGTCTACCGAAGCAGAAGTCAAACTTTCCGTTTGCTTCCTCGTAATTAGGTGCATCTAATATTTCAAATTAATAATAGGTTGTCAGAAGTTTTTGTAACTCGTTAAAATGAGTTGACTGGCGGTGGCAGTCCGTGAGGCATTTCTTCTGCATTTATTTGAATCCTGGGGTGTCAATGCTTTGGTTGCTGAGATACAGCAATGAAGCACTCAATTATTTTGCTACTGCACGTTTCCAATTATTCATTCATATCATTTGAAATTATTTCCACCACGGTCTGGTTTTGTGAGTTTTTATTCGCTCCGTATTTCTCCCCTCTAGTCTTATTTGAAAAGCAATATTCTTTTGTTTGTTTCTTATCAACTAGTGTTTGCCAAAGGTCTTACCAGACCTAGCAACGTAAGATGTTTAAATAAAATATCAGATATCAAATTCTCATACCTATTTTGCTTCAGTTTTTCTCTTTACAGAATATTACACCGAGAATTATCTGGTTACCTCCTTCAGTCTTTTCTCCACTGAATATGCATGTAATCTTGGAGTTCATTTGAACAGAACTTCAATTATCCATATAAAACACTTGTTTCTAGATAACGAAGAAAAAAAATTAAAAAAGTATTCTTGGAACAAATGTATTCTTAAAATCTCTTAAATGAACTCTCCTAAGTTAATATTTTAGTGGTCATTTAGGTACGTGTATGGGTAAATAACTGAAATCACAACCTTCAAATAGTGTAGTATATGATCTAATGTTACTAGCTAGACTATTTCTCGATAGCTAGTAATATTGTGTTGGGGAATTTTTAGTGAGAGCTATTTATAGGTTCTTATTCTATTTCTGGAATGTATTCGAATAAGTTGTGAGATCATGATGATGATGAGATGCATAACAAGATTGATGATGCATAATCAAACAGCATTCGAAGCACCAAAACATTCCTCCCATCGCAGTTCGTTTTAAATAAATCTTAATTCACTGATTTATTCGATTGAAATGCATTCAAATGTATGCAAGGCATTCAAGACATTTCGATTGTTTTCCTGATCAACTTGTTCTTCAAGGTATGCTTATTTTTAACAAAACTCAGACGTTCTTCTGAAAAATGTCTACAGTTTTTTCAACAAAGAAAAAGAAATAGAGGAAAAAATATTTGCAGCCGAAACCTGTCGGCCGCGTGAAGGCCGGGAATGTGTCTTTAATCAAGACAGGGCTGCCAAAGCAAAAATATCTTGAGCCAGTATTGAGCCTCAGGCTGGACCACCTTCAATTTTCCACGCACGAACAAAGCTCTTTCCAGCCGGCTTTTCGGATAAACCTTGACAGTTTTTTCAGAGACTGATATTTTCGGAATTTTCTTCTGCGACTCCTCCAAAATTCCAGTTATCTTATAACATCTATACTTTTTCATGAGAGAAGATCTTGAACTAGTTTTGGGAAAATTAATTGCTTCATCATCACATGGATTTGTCATTTTTGAAATGAGATGTTTTTGGACTAGTTGCATAGAAATTCAATTGAATGCAACCACCGTAGAATGTTGTTAGAGTTATAACGTCAGATTTATTAGTTGATTTTTCTTGAACTGGTTAACTTATAGGTGGTTCAATATTAGGTGGCATGATTTCACGGTGGTTTCCAACTCTATTGAATTCCCATGCAACTAGACAACCGTCTCATTGTATTCCAAATATGAAGAGACAAGATTTAACGAACTCAGCAATACAACAGTCAACAATGAATAATATGGCGATGAAAAGACATAATAAACAGTAAACAATTTATAATATGAGTACATTGTACAGTAATACTCATTGCATTTTCAAATTCCATTTGGCTGGAAGGGATTTTACTTTTTTTTGTTGATAAGGCCACGACAGAATACGATTTTGGAGAATCATCTCTGGTTGATTTCACTGGCGGCTCGTACCCACGAAACAGGTGAAGTGTTGTACTGTAAAAGATACTGGCACTTCACCTGTTGGGCACGAGCCGCCAGTGGTTGATTTATAATCAAAAGGGAGTTCACCCAAGCGATTATATCCGTTGTATGTGTCAGGTCTTTCACTTTTTGCAGATTTCATTCACTCAAAGACTCGCTCACATTAAATCGTTGCCTCTACCTATGTTGTAATCACGTAATGCATGGTCAAATTGTTCCATTTGACAGAATTAAAAAACATTCATAATGTATTATAATCTCGACAGAATTGGTGTGAGACTCATCCAAGCGAGAAACATGATCCCTCAGGAGATATTACATTTTTAATTTTCAATTAGCGAGAATAATGTTGAAGCATGATGATTATGATCACACGTGTTGCTTAATGAACAAAGCAGTGTAATGTACTGTGTCTGTGACCCGAAATTTATTCAAGATAATTCCGGATTGTTTTATAATGAGTTGGGAGTATTGAAAAGCTGGCGTCGTCCTCTGAATTGAATCGGAAGGACTGGATTGGCCTGTCTACAAAATTCTCTTCGCTAATTAGAGTCAGCACTTTTTTCGCTAGTGACTCTGTCTCTGCACGTCGAGAAAATAAACTTTGACTTTCATGCGTTGTCTGCCCGCGTTCGCTGGTAGAAAGAGTCAAACAAAGTCAACTGTCCATCGTAATAGCAGGTCGTTTTTTTTGTTTGCTTTCATGATTGCCTGCTTCTGCCAAGTCGTTTGATGCTAAATGATTTTCACTCTCACCCTAAATTGTTAATTGCTCTGAAATTGATGTGGATGTACGCTGTATTGAAGTACGGAAGAGCTGCAGAAGACATTACAATGAGCAGCATTGATGAAAGTGATTTATATAAAAAGTTTAAAAAAAAAGATTATAGACTATATAAAGACGATTTTTTGAAAGCCAATTAAATTTAACCAGAGTGAAATGATGTCGTTTAAAGTAAGCATTACTTATACTTACATCTATTACTTATTTAGCTGTGTTGAATGTAGGCCTATTATTCAATAGGGGTTTCTATAGAGACTGTATAATCAGATAGGGGTTTCATATTAATTATTATGATATCTATATATCTTTATGAACTAAAAGTTCATTTGTTTGTAAGTTTCTTATCAATATAATATCTGAAAACTGGTCATGCAAGTGATTCCAATTCTTTTTGAAATGTCTATATAATTCCAAATAATTAATCGAGGATGGAGTAATTTTGGCAGAATACCAAAAACTGTTTGTGGAAAGCCAAGTGGGATTTACCGAAACTATTTTGTTGGAATGAAATGTGCTGGCTGCCGGCTCACTAGGTCACTACGCTCGTTTCGTCTGTCTCATTCTCCCCCAACCCTTCAACTCTAACACCCCCTCCTCCACGCAATCGCCCTTCTGGTATCGCGTCATGTCTGTTTCTATTACCCAGGTTATAAAATCGCGTTAATTAGTTGATCAGTCAATAGTGAAACAGTGTTTCTACAAATTGGAAATTAAACTTCATGTGTCGTACCGTTCAAATACACATGAATTTATCACGTTTAAATGGTGTTTCAAATAATTAATGTCATCCAACTTGGGAGAATAGAACTATAGCTATAACTATAACTATAGAATAGAAGTAGAACTGGAAACTTGAAAATAGAAATAAAACTATAACTTACTTCAGTCATTATACTCTCCTTACTGTACTTGTTACTCTTATGACTTTCTCATAATAATTAGTCATTTTATGACTATTCTCATGTATTAATTCTTATTCTACACTCTCTGCATTCAAATTTTCAAGATTCTATCATCTCAAGGAATGGATATAAACAGTGGTTAGAATAAACGGTTTATGGTCTCGTTGAGAAATCATCTGTAAAAAGATGTCGGTTTAAGTAGCTCTTTCACAGCAAATAGTGAAAACAGTAAATAAGATTATCAGTGTGGTTTTTGCATTTGTTAATTGAATCCAACTTGGAACGGTTCGTTGAGGCCTTTAGACAAAAGTTAGCGCGCTAGCAGTGTCTCCTCTAAGGGTTTAGTCTGTCCAAGCAAAGATGACATTCTGGCAAGATGAGGAAATGACTCTAGGTTAGTCGATATTGGTTCAAAAATTATAAATTTTGTCTCAAAATGTAGAGCAAAATGTTTTCTACAATTTCAGGCCAAATACACAATTGTTGAACGATAATTGATCGAGCTGGAGTTATTTCCCCATCTTGCCAGAATGTCTTCTCTGCTTGAATAGACTATAGATTCAGAGGTGGCCATTGATCGACCTGTGGAATGTCACGCGCTCCAGCTCCAGGTCTCTCCGGGGACCTTATCAGGTTTGTTCATTGTCGCTTTAATTCCGGGCACGTTTCCACTGCTCCTTATTGTAATGGCTTCCTACGCCATCTACTTGATTCGGCATTTGCCTGCCAACTGATTTGATAGCGCTGTGCAATTGATTTCAACGACTCGGCAGGTCGGCACTCACATTGAAATCGTTTTCAATTCCATCGATTTCTAGATTCTTGGTATTGACTTGAATCAAGAAATGAGTTCTTCGGATAGATGAGTCGTTGTTTCCAACAAGATTCGAATAAATCCAATTGTTTATTGTTGAGAATCTTCAATTTTTATACCTATAATATTGCATTGTAAAAGTTCTCCATTGAAAAGTATTATATAATATGTAATGGCTTGATTTGCTAATAAACCCCTCTGGATATGTTGTCTAGCATCCAGAGAAATCAATAATGAGCTATAATTTTCAAGCTTGAAATTCAAAAATTTTGAAACTAAAATATTTGAAGGTCCCCCAAGTATGGTCTGTCTTTTATATCTCTATTTCTACTATCAATTATACTATAGTAAATTTTGTGGGTTGATTAGTGAAATCACAAAATTTATTATTCATCATTATAATTCATTTTTTTCTAAATTTTTGTAAAGTAGCCTACTCAGCACAATCTTGAATCTTGTTAACTTGCTTCATATCATGAGAATGTGATATAGACTACGTGTATTACTTTCGTTCATATACTTCGTTATTCTGTATTTCTTCACTTCGAATCACTGGCGGCTCGTACCCACGAAACAGGTGAAGTGCCCGTATTTTTTTACTGTACAGTACATCACTTGTTTCGTGTGCACGAGCCGTCAGTGCTTTGAATAGTGATTGGGTGAGCGGTGAGCTAGAACAATCTGTACTTCTAACATGAGAGACACAAGATATTCAAATGCAGTACACTATCATGGTTCCACCGTCCCAACAATGCATTTAATACTATAATCTGTGTGATATAATGCAAGAACCCTCCACACAAAGATGGGAAGGTGCTCTCAATTTAATTGGGTGGCTTTTGAAGGTTTCACTAATACCTCCTCCAATACTGTGAATTTACATTATCAATACAATTAAAATTAATAAATGTGATTGATTAGATGTCATTCATCCCTGGATTTCCCTGGAATACCTGGATTTCTGTGGTGGGAGATTATTGAATATCCCACGCTATAATAATAATGGTATGGTATTGATTTAATCTACATCATGCAGTAGTAAGTGGATTTTGCCGACAATGTTTCAAATCCAATCTGCTTTATTATATGAGATTTGAGAAGTATTGTTACTGATTCAATCGACATGTTCTTCTATATTTAGGATGATTTGAAATACCTAAGTGTATAAATTGTAGGTTATAGTGCATCATGATGAACAGAATACTTTCTCAATGCAATTTAAACACAAAAATATTGATGGACATTCATAAGTTATTTTTATCATAATAATTATTGCTCAAAGTTGTGTTTCAACTATTTATTGTAAATGACTAAAATTGAAGGTTTTTCTACTACTATCTACAATCAAACTTCAACACTTAATTTTCAAATAAATCATTTGGACTATTTTCCACTTGGTCACAGTGCTTTAACAGTGATTAAACTGAACAGACCTACGAACAACCAGGCTAGTATATCAAAAACTTATTGAAACTTGGAAAAAATCCAAAAACACTGGTGCCCTTCTTTCATGTTTTTGAAAAGCAATTCATCATGAAATATAAACAATTCTAAATGGAGTAAACAATTTATTATAGTGGGGTATTCTCCAAAACTGAGATACATTATTTATAATTGAGTGTCTTGTAAGTTTTAGGGGATTTAAAAAAATATATATTAAAAGTGTAAGGGGTTTGTAAAACTAAAGTTCCAGGTTCGACTTTATTTTCACCACCACTACTTAGCTACATTTTTCAGATACATTTCCACAAAAATATGAGATGTTGTCAAACCACAGATTCATTAAAAATCGAAATTGAACACCATTATCAAGCTCTGGATAAAAAATTTTCGATTCTTCATTCAGGATATAGGTTCAAAACTTTTTAAGATCTTCATTCTACAGTAGCCCTAAGAAAAAATAAGTACATTAGGTTCAAATACAGTATTATCACTCGTTCATGGGTGCTTGTCAATACTGTATACGTCTAATGATTAATGATGGTGATTGGATGGCTGTGGCACATAATTATGGCTATTTTAGTGCATTCATACAATGAACAGGGTAACTGTGTGATAGGGCTTTTGAAAAAAATCAATCATGGAATGGGTCGGCCTCATTGATCGCATGAAAGATGAATATTCCCGAGGCGATTTCATTAGAGTTCATCGTGCGACGGTTATTCATTAGAACATACGGCGGCATTCTAATCCCCAGCAGTAATTGAGAAAAACCCGAATCATCATTCAACCGAATTCATTGATGAATTCATTCATCAAGGCTGGCTGGCATTCTTGGTCCGCCGTCGCGTTCCGATTATTAATGTCGAGTTTGAGTTCCTTTTTCCATCCGAAAAAGCTCTCCGGCTACCCGGCGCTCATACGTTATACTGTATTATAGACAGCCGCCGTTGCATGCAAATCTTGAGCACTCTCACTGCAAGTATCATGAAAGGATGTCTCGGCTCCTTCGTTCGAGGGTGCGCGTTTCCTCAATGAAATTCTAATATCAAATTGAAGAAACTCGTTGAGACCTATCGAAGAGTAAAGTAACCTGCTTTGGAAAATTTGCGGATTAAGAGTTTTTCCTTTGATGTTATATCATGTACCGGTATTGTATGTATATATTTATCAAAATTATGTTGTTTCCTTTTCTATAATATTTTTTCTTATACTATACTTTGTTCACAGTTACGGTGTATTGTTGTTTCCTTTTGCTTCACTTACTTGGATTAATGGTCTCAGTTTTTTTAATACTACAGCAAAATAATATTGCAGCTTTTTTTAAAAAGATTGTCTCATAATGAACTGTAATTCTTATAGTTGCCCAAGCAAATGAGACATTCTGGCAAGATGGGAAAATGAATGCAGCTCGGTCAATATTGGTTCAAAAATTATAAGTTTAATCCCAAATTGTAGGAAACATTATGACCTACAATTTGAGACTAAATTTATAATTTCCAATCAATATTGACTGAGCTGGAGTTATTTTCCCATTTTGCCAGAATAACTTCTTTGCTTGGACAGACTAAATATTATTGCTATTGATGCATCGGAACATTATTTTTTGTAACTTGTAACAGTTTACTTTCGAGCGTACAATATGAAAGATGTAGAAGTTTTATAACTTGGGCAACTTGAAGATAGCGGCCATTAAATCGATAGTGACGATTAAATGGGTCACCTGTAGCTTTGCTTGGTCTATTTGCGAACGTGAAAGTACACGTGTAGTACGTGCACACCATTTGTTGAGTTAATTCGGATGTTGGGTGGTGGGTGGTTGGGAGTCGTTTGTAAGGATTGGGTTTTGTCGGTAGAGGGTTGTTGACAGGTGGAAAATATTGTGCGCTAATATAGTGGTGCACTGGTTAGTGAGGGGGTGAGGGGGGGGGGTTTGTGCACGTGCACCCGAATGACGCTAGATTTACGACACCAATTTTGTGTTCGAACTGTGCCGGAATGCTGAACGACTCCCCGAAATCCTAACTGAGCGAATTTACTTGCCCTGGTCTCCCTTAGGTGAGTCCATGGATACTGTACTAATAATCTCGACACCCACTTTACTTTCAGCACTCGATCATAAAGGGCAGCATAGTGGGTAGGCTAGGGAGGGTAGTGATAGAGGGTAGATTAGTGGGTAGGTTAGAAGGAATCGTGGTAGAGGGTATATTATTGGATAGGTTAGAAAGAGGGTAGATAGAGGTTATTAGGTAGAGAGTTTGGGCTACAGTGTAGTGATTGAGGGTGGATTAGTAGAGGGTGAACTACAGGGTAGATTATTAGAACAGTGCATATTGTTAGCACTTGAAAGTTAAAATGCACTGAATTTCACTCGTCTATTCGAGAGTTTGGAAATCAGTTAATTTCGGCTAAAGTTGTTCTGTAAATGTCATTCTTTATTCTTTCTTTACAATTGCGACTTGGTTTCCAAGTATTTGAAGCAAAGGATGAATGAGTGATGATGATGAAGGTTTAAGATGTAGGTTATATGTCTATCCACAATGTCCACTTTCACTATGCTCACAAATTTCAACTCACAAGAATAAAAAACCATGATTTATTAATTTAAAATTTGAAAGGTTGCTAAATGATTCAAAACAGCATCGAAAATATCTAAAATGATTTGAAATTATCAATTCTCACTTGAAATTTTAAAGCCCCAAAATCTTTAACAAACTTTTATGATCGTTAAAAAAATTCACATTTATGATTTATACCCTCACATAAAATATACGTACTTGGATAACTTGGAATCAACTAGTGATTCAACTAAAACGAGAAAGAAATATAAAATATATTTCATTTCAATCTCAGCTTCTTTTTGAATAAATTCTTCTCTATAGACTAGGCTACTACTCATTAAATATCATATTGTTTCACCCTGTCTGTTTTTGTGATCTAGATTCATGCAAAGTGCATTTGCATATGCATGCAAGAATATATCAACACTGTTGGTCTTTCCATTAATGTAGCTAGCAGATGATGAATTCATTTCGGCATTCTGTCTGTCATCCTAAATGGCGTTATAATCATCAAGTCTTCGTCCTCAACCTAATTATGTAACTGGATCAAATTGGCAATTTAGATTTGTATCAACCTATTCAAGCATGTTCAATTATCTGTATAGTGCTTGTTGCGTGGATAGGAACATTTGATTTCATGGCATTTTTTGTTTTTGGAAACCCTATTCCACCCAAATACCTTGAAATCTCTTCTTGGTTGTTAGAGATGGAATACTCTTCATTAATCTCTCCTCAATTCCAGGGTAAATTTAGATTCAATATCTGCTAAAACAAAAAAAATGTGATAGGACAATAAGGAGCCACAATAATTACATTATTTTAGCAATATTTTAACCTCACTAATTAATCATGTCATTGAATATTGTGAGCTTTTTTCAAACCAAAGCTATTTTTGCTGATAATCCAATTTTTCAAAGTCTATCTTCACATTGATTTAAGCGAATATTCAACCCGTTAACCGTAATTAAAAAGTGAATACTTTATTTTCCTTGTATTCTAGGAAAATGCTGTTGCTATTCTAAGGAAATGAATTGAGTATCCGATTGCCTTTTCCTCGATTTATTGACAGAAAATCTATTGTGCTTTTGAAATTTCAACTGACATGACGGGAATCGTTTATTATAACAACTACAGTGGATATTCTCCCTTATTTCACTGGAAGTAGGAAATACGCTTAATTAAAATATTTTGCAAAAACGGTTTTCAGAGAGATTGTATACTATGCATTCACATTAACTTTATTCTATTTCGAATTATTGAGTTCTGTACTTTGAGAATCACTGTCATTGTCTTCTATCTACGTTTAAGATTTTTGTGATGTTCCAAGTTTCCTTGCATTCAATTTTTGCATTTGAATTAATTTGAGTAAAATTTGAGTAAAAATAATATTGAATAACCAGTCATTAACCTCTTCTTCGTGTAATATAACTTATTTATTTAGTCCACTTATATAACTTATTTATTTATTCCACTTCTCATTTTTTTCAACTTTCTTACCTATGTTCGGCTTATGTAATTTCAGAAAATTCCAAAAACTACTCAAATCATAAAACCATTTAGGAATTGATAAATTCTCAAGAATATCGATGAATTCATTATTAGTTACATGTTCATATTCTATACATCCTCATTGTTGTCCTATAACCTATAAGAATCAAATTAATTACTTTCCTATAAAATTTGTAATTCCAGTATAAAAAGATATTAGCCTATGAAGAATATCGCCAAGAGATTATAAAGAAGAGATTGTTTATAAAATGGTTCAATGCGCCAGAATACCGCAATGGTGAACTTTCCACTTTTCTTTAAGCATTGAAAAGTCAACAACATTTCCTTGAAAAAGCAAACATCGATCATGATGACGATACAGGAATAATTTTGCAAGACAGACACAAAATAGCCGAAACGATGATGATGATTTCGTGATCAGGTGCTATTGCCGGGTTCGATTCGATCATAGTTTCTCATATGGATCGTTCACTTTCTACAAACTTGGAATGCTTGTTTGTTACTAGCGAAAGGTCACGAGGCAGAAGACACCGAGCAGGAGAGAATAAATTCATTGACTCATCTTCCTCTCTTATTATGCAGCCAGTCTGGGCATCCTACTTTCCTAAACACTTTCAACCAATAACCTATCACGTTTCCGTGTGAGCACCTAAATTATCTCTCATTTTGAATTTCGAGTATCCCCTTTGCAAACTAATTTCGAATCTTTAACGTGTATGATGCTCGAATAATCGACAATTATCGTGAATTTGCATCCTCTGTCAGGTAGTTCACCCGTTCGTTCAAGCATGAAAAATAGCGAATTAGATGGTTCACAATAATATTACTCTCCACAGAATTTATTTCCGTTAGCGTTTTGCATTATTTTGTGGGTTCTTGTACTTGTATCTGTACGTTTTACTTTCTCCAGCTCACGTCTCTTTTCTGTAATTCACAGTAGTTGCATAATAAATCCTGTTAAATATTCTGTAAAAAATAGTTGGCCCAATTTTTACTCTTTGCAAGCATTATTACTCAATAAACATTTGCAGATCAATCAATGACTCATTATACTTGTTTTTATTTATTTATTTTGAGGAAATTTATACTAAAATTAGAATTATTATCATTGATTGTATCACTCCATTTGATAAATTACTCTCTGTACTTCCGTTTGATGTGAAATGCTCATCTCTTAGTGAACTGGAAAGCTGTTTCATGTTCCAATCTAAACTATTCTATATGCTCATCTAAGCCATGCTACTTGTATTTACTCAATTACATGTACTTATTAGTTAAAGAGTGAGAAGGTCAATAATGCTCATCCTTTATTTCATGAATACATCACAGTTCTCCGTTCCCTAAAACTCTTAAGCAGCATCTTGTGCCATGGCTGTTCCAAATAAACTCTCATCCTAGAGAAATAAAATTTAAAAAAAACCATCTCTCTTCAATAATTCTCCCAATGAATTGAATTTATTGCGAAAGGTATGAAGCCATTTGCTACCAAGCTCTCGTGCAAATCCTCTAAAATAACTTGCAAATTTCACGTCAGCGATTGAATTATTAATATAATTTATATTAAATTGTCAGGAGAGCAGGGTGCGCTTAATCAGCTATTTTGGTACGATGCACTCGTTTTACAGGAAATGTGGGATCACTGTGGAATATACGGGGCACATGATAGGAAAAGTGAACTGGTCGAATTATAGTGGTAGGCGGATCACTGGCTAGCTGCTCTCACCCCCGCAATGCCGCAAATACTGGTTGTGTTGTAGAGCTGCCTCAATGATCAACAGCCTCAGCTATCGTTATCAGCTCTTCCAAGCCAACGGTCGCCACCACGCCAAATCCTCGCTAAAAACTCTGGAATGCAACTCACCTCCTCTCCTCCCCAACAACACTCACCCCCCTCCTCAACATCAACACTAATCTGACACGCTGAACTCGCCAAATATTGCTATTCGCCTGACAAATGTGTTTTTACTAGCTCACGATTAATACTGAACATTTCAGCTGAATGCTAAGTCGCGACTTCCTATTAGGCCCAGGCCGTATGAAATATGGGCCAGCCAGCGCAAGCACTAGTTTAATACTGTTGAAAGGGAAAGGGAAGGGGAACATGTATTATCCCTCATGTACTCTTGCTCCAGTTTTTCTCTCGTCCTTTTTTCGTCTTTCTCATCCTTTTCTCGTCTCTCTCTGTCTCTCCTATCCCTGTGAAGCCTTTATTTCGCACCTCCATTTTCTCTCCCCATCCACCAGTTCTTCATCATTATCATCCCTAACTCTTCCTTTCCAGCCGCTCGTGGGATTAAGAATTTCTGGTTAAGGGACTAAAAATTCCTCCCTTATTCAGGAACCGCTTGCTTAAATGATCAATGCTCTTTTGTTGAGTTGAGCAGTCTTTTCCCGCAAAATCATCTCGAACACCACGTTCTAAACTCGGTACAACATTGAGGTTTATTTTAAATTTGTGTGAAAATCCCTGATGAAATGAAGCGCAGATTGGAATGTACGATGTGCACCCTTCACTTTCATAAGAGATTTTTTATATTAGTTTCACATCTCTGGTAATCAGTTCTCAAGTAATTTGTCTTAAGTGATTGAACCTGAAATCTTTTTATAACTCAATATAATGCGTATCTTATTCTGATGAAATAATTTTATTGATAAACTTGAAAATTACCAATCGTATGAAAATTAGATAAAAATACAGAGTTTACTCATCTTCGATGAATTTTCAGCTTAGAATAGTAGGTGAACAAAAATTTTCTATGATTGAATCCTTATATCCCAACATCCCAATCCCCCAATATCCACTAATCTCATTAGCCATAGAGACCTAATGTGATTCAGTCAGTATGTGGTATAGTAAATCTATCAATGCATTACATTATGTTGTAATGAAAGAAATATTTTCAATGTAGTGGACTTTTCATTTACATGTAAGATCTATTATCTTTGAACAATTCAATACCAAAATCATGTCACTATATTGTACTTCATTTATTTATTATTCTCAAACAATGTTTTCTAGCAGAAACCTGAGTGGGCCAAGTATATTTTTCAATACTAATGGCAACTATCTTGACGACATATCTGGTGAAGTGTTGCAATCAATCAGGTTTTGTTTCCAGCAGCCACCCTGACCCTGTTTCAGTTATTTTTAAATGACACAGACATTGATAGAATAGCATGTCACGAATTTAGAGATGTTACACGAAGCATGAAAATAGTTCCGCAGGTGCGTTATTCCTCAACGAATAGCCGATTACGCTGGAAATACTTCCACTGTAGCTATTTCAGCCGCTGTCATACATAGTTGCTATATTCGTTCACATTTTTCGCCTCATATAAAAGCGGCTCACACCTGGTGCCGATATGGATTGTGAAAAATTGTGGTTTCAAAAATCTGTTTTGCTTGTGGTCAGTTACGCTACTGCCACCACTCACTATGCCACACACGTTCCCATAACTTCATGCAAAATAATTGGACCACTCCCCACTACTCTCTCAATGGACAATTTTAAGCACTCAATTAATCCTTCTCTTGCCTCCCCACATTTTTAGCACCAGATAAAATCATTTTCCTCGACGATTAGTGATTAGATCTCGTTCCTCATCATAAATTTCACCTGTTTTAGCTTGCTCAAACTCCCGAGTATTTATTTAATCTACTTTTTGTTGCAGGTAAAATGGGTCACATTCATTGAAGGCATTCCAAAAGCACAGTAAGATTGACTGTACAAATATTCATAAAAATAAAAATTCTATTATTAGACAGCATGATTTTAACTTACATTCCAATTATTCTAATAAACTGGTATAGCCTACCAATAACTAATGAACTTACTTTATACTAATGAACTGATATTTTACCAGTGTAAGTAAACCCGTTTGTAACCACCACAGTGAATTTATAATGAGTACATGTAGTCTCTCCAGTTTATTTCATATTTTATGATTCCATTCTATTATAATTGTATGGTTATAGTATCAATGACATCGTATCCCACTTTTCAGCTTTTACTGGGGGGACATCAGTAGTTAATCGTTTTAAACTTCTATAAAATATTTTGTAATGCTTCTCAGCTCAAACTAGACTAAACTACGTAACATAAGTATTACCATCTCAAAGCAAAAGTCTAATTTCTCTTAAACGTTTGATTTTAATCAATAGAAGATAAATCTACTAATGGAAATGCGAATCATGTAAAAATGAAAAGTTTCAAGTAATTTTGCTGCCTCATGATTCATTAGCCAATTTTGATGAATTTCCTCGTTTATTGCTGTTAAAAACTTGTTAGGAAACCGTTGATTGCTTGCTTGTTCTGAAAGAAGTTTAGTTGGGGTCTGAAAAGTGCTAAAACTAAAATATCGTGCGGCTACAAGAGCTATTTGTGTTACCCGTCTATTTCTTCTCAATCTTATTTGCAGTTTTGAAAGATGTTTCATGTCTTACTGTGCTAGGATAGGAGAAACTGTTGAAAATAATAAAATCAACGATCGAACTAACGCATTATCTTTTCAAAACTGAGACATAAAACTGTTTGGCTGCAAACCAAAACTAAACGGATGTAAAAATCCTTTTTCTAATAGAATGATTTCTTTAACAACCCAAACATCATAAATTAAGATTTAAGAAGCTGGACATGTTTTCACAGTGTACAAACCAGTAGGTTGTTAAACTTCCAAGACGTGAAGCCTCTCATCATCTTGTCCATTCACTATTCATTCAACCCTGACATGTAATGAATGGTAAAATATCCTGTCAAAATTATTTTACTGTATTATAACAATTCTAACACTGTATTTTATTTTGGATAACTAATTGATATTCTGTGTGCAGTGGCTAATTTGAGTATCTTATTTTAAGAGTCACAGTTCAATATTTGAATCTAACTTCCATATTGGAATACTAGAGTTTGAAGTTTTATGTTAGAATATTTTATGATCTATTTTTCAATACTCCAGTTCCCACAAGATACAATAAAGGAAAATAGAATAGAAGTTAATTTATAGACTACTCTTTGGGTACAACTCAAATCATTTCTATAAAGCAAACGACTTTCGATGGAGTTCATCAATTATGCTCTATCCACAGTCGATTCGCAGCTTCTCACGAAGACATCCGAAGTGAAAACGAAAGTGAGCGTGCGATTCCATTACCGGCTTCTAGTTCTATTCGCTTTCCGGGAAGATGCTTTTCGACGTGTTGATAAGCCGGGTAACCGGTCTCTTGATTTCCTCAGCGATGACTGGCAGCCATGTAGACTGTCTAAGCAAAGAAGACATTCTGGCAAGATAGGAGAATTACTCCAGCTTGGTCAATATTGGTTCAAAAATTATAAATTTGGTCTCAAATTGTAGATAACTATCTGATCTACAGTTTGAGACCAAATGAATAATTTTTAAACAAATATTGTCAGAGCTGGAGTCATTTTACCATCTTGCCAGAATGTTTTCTTTGCTTGAAAAGACTATAGCCAAAACAACATTAGCCGATTTCTTTTCTGTTGATCGTCAATCCGCGACGATAAATGTGAGGACTGCTTACAATTATTGATATCACCAAATTTGAAGTGAAGTTGATTTCAGGCTGACATTTACAGAGTTGCTATAGTATATAACTGGAATACCTGCATGTATTGAAAGATTATAAACAAACTGGAAGTAGTCGAATTTGATGTCGGGTATTGAGAAGGTCGCTGACATTTACACGTGCTATGTATAAACCTATACCTGTAGGTATTAAGCTAACTTGAAGTTATATCAATGAAGTGCTATCGAAGTGAAATATGTATAAATATCTTTGTTTACTATATACAGTGATTTCAAATAAATTAAAAGTAGCCTATATCCACATAGGTGCCATGTAACTAAAATATGTATATACACTCATCATAAAATAATGAATCGAAAGTATATTTCATTGACTGGTTCCGGTGAGCACCTTATTAAAACAAACCATATAATGGGGGTCTCCAGGTTCAGATGGCGGTGCCATGTATTGGGACAGGTTCTATTCCACGGGGCTTTCACTTTCCGGACACCCATAATGCTTCAATATACGGGTCTGGCTGGGCTTGTTAGGCGGTGACTTTTTTAAATAACTCCTACTCATTCATTCTATCTTTCTCTTTGAATCTCTCTCTGTCTATCTTTCTCTGAGTATGGTCCTCTCTCTTTTTCTTGAGACTTTGCTGGTCCAGTAGGTCAACCCCAGCACCTCACTCGCCTCACCTATATTACTCAATTCAATGTTACTTCCAACTTAACCTCACACTTATAATATAAGGAATAGAATGTATTTGGAGTAGAAAGTTACATCAAATAGAGAATAGTCACCCATGAAACCAGTAAATAATGATAAACTACTCATTGTGTACTGACTAATGCTTGCCCAACCATACTTTTACTCTTCATTACTAAACCTATTACTAAAAAAGTAATAACTTCAACCTGTAGTACTTACTCGCCCGCCCATTGAATGTGGTTCTATTTGTTGGAACTTGTTTCGTCGTCTCGAAATTTTTATCGGTATGTTACGTGGTGCAGTCATCCAGTAGAAACCGTCTGTCAAAATAACGATTGATAGTACCGGGACCGTTAGTTTTTTAATCTTGTTTAGTAAGAACCTGAAAATGATAGGCCTTCATATATTAGCTTTTTGAAATTGTAGTGAATTGCAAAATGGTAGGTAGTTTGAATTAGAGACCTGTCATTAATGTTATCATAGTCTGTATTACTGTCAACGCGTTACAACTTCATTAGCGATTTTTATATTTTCATTATATTTATATAACTTCATTAGATCATGTAGGACTGGATTTCATCCAACGAGAAACATTTAATCAATACGTTTCCAGTTTAAAAAATGGTTGAAGGTGATTGATTGCTAGTAGATTGGGTAGTAGCTTTCACATGAATAGAAACATTACATAAAATTGTCAAAGTTTTTAAGAGATGAGTGTACAGAATTTTCAAAAATAATGATCATACTGTGTACTGCGATGTCTTATATCAGACCAATTTAGCAGCTTTTATTGATTAATCATGTTTTCAAAAATTGAAAGTTCCTTTATCAAGACATCACTTTCATTCGAACTCCAATGTCTCAACATATAGAACGTGTGAAAAATTAATTTTATAGCCTACTTGCTGTATTTGTACATTTGGAAAAATAATCTTACAGTGTTTTTCGGTCAATAAGACCTTGTAATTAACCATAGCTAGAAGAAAGGGAAATAAAAACAAGATAAGAAAATTAGGACGAGCTTTTCGCAGACTACGGATAACTTTGACAGGTATGATGATTTATTGATGGTTCCATTAAAGAGACAGGCTCATAAATATTTAGCTGCTATTTTCATGTACTGTCAAAGATACCAAAAATTTACTTTCAAAGTCATTATTTACATTCTTGCAAACTAATTTTTGTCGGTTCTTGAATTATTTGTGTACAGTATTTAAAATTAAAAGCTATCTATGTTTGCACCAAGCTTCTGAACCAATTCTCATCAAGTAAAAAAGAGTAACCTGTCATGAATTCCAATTTCGGAAAAATAATTACTATTATGACATTTTTTAGTTTTATTTTATAGTCATTCAACTATGCTCATTGCTGAATAAAGAATTTGAATGTCTCATCTATCTTCTTCAAGGATAGGCTATAGTTTTTAAAAGTTATTCACTCGAGTTTTTTTAAAAAGCTACATTTACAATAGAATTCAAATACTACATTATACATTTTCAATACTACTTTCTACCCTCATCACTAATTGAAATATGAAATTATGAAGTTAAATATGTTAATTTATAAATCTTCACAAAAGTTATTATTACAGAGTGTATCTTGAGGTTCTATTAGTCAGTTGTATCGTATTGCAATCTCCTGCAATTTAGAGACTATAGAGAGGGTATTTCACAATATAGAGAGAGTATTTCTCTGTACAGTATAATTGCTAGTAAAATGATTGATAAGAGTCAGCCGTCATTTGAAAAATTTATATAGGAAAATGTAGGTCTCTGGCGAATGAATAGTATAAAAGAATGAAATAAGAATGAAGTTATGGAAGGGTCCATGTCGATAGTCCGGAAGTAATAACTGCTTTTAACGAGATATTTCAAATCTCGAGGCTATATCGGAAAGTCTTCGGATCACACCAAACAATAGACAGTGAAGATCTCGAAAGAAATCGTTCGCTCTCGGAATGTTTCGTCAATGAAAAAAAAACGATATCGAATGGAATCTCAGTATAGATTCCAGTAAGCTATTATTTGTATTGTTGAGACAGAAGACCGCATTTCAACCGCTCAAGCCCTCATATGAACAATGCAATAGAGATTTAAGGAATGGGAGGAAAATTAGATTTTTCACTCAATGTTATAGCTGGAAAAGCAGTCTCTCAAACAGTAATCCATCCATTTCTATCTTTATATTTCCTACTAATATTATTTTTATAAGGTCATCACATACTCATTAATAGAGATTTGATAAGCTTTAAATTCTATTAAGAATTCGAATCACAGCAATTATGTTTCTTGTGAATAGTTAGTAAGACGAAACTATTTGAAATAATTTTAATAATCTCAGCTCGGCTGAAACTGTCTGCGTCTTGTTGACATACAAAAGTTTCATGTTATGTAAGTTATTAAAACTAGAGTTGAATCCGAAGTGCATTCTGATGCCAATGAACGAATTTTCAAGAAAGTTCAACCGTAAATGTCAGACAACTTCTCCCACACTTGGTTATGCACTATGACGGCAAATCTCTCTACTGTATTATGTAAAATCTTCATCCAAACTCATGTGATCCATTTTGAGTTGAATGAGTCAGAACTCCTCCAGTTATACTTCAGAAAACATTGACCAAAAGATACCAAATAAGAGGTGGATGGTGTCACCACAAATAGGAAGCCATACGTATATTTTTCAATACTTTTCTTCTTGGGCTATCTTTTTTTTATATTTCTTTCTTGGACTATGACTATCTCCAAGGCGGTTATATCCTTTGGTTTTACCCAGAAGCCAGAAGGAATAATTTTTGTTACATACTTCTTGGTTTTACCGCAGTCCGGTGATCTCAAGTGGATTCTTAATTGCATATCGAAAAATGATAATAATTATAATTATTCTGTTATGTTGTACAATGTTTACAGTAGAACGTGGGCGTGTGTACAGTGAAAGTGAATCGTGTGCGTAACATGCATGCTGTGCTGATATTTTCTCTCACAATGTGAACGAAAAGTAATTTTCACGGTTATGTTTGCACTTTCTTTTCTTCCTCTACACTCACGCGTCGCACCTTTTTGCAATATATCCTACAGAGGCTGACTGAAATTTATAATAATGCCACATTAAATTCTCCAACGCTAGATATAATGTTCACTTTCCTCCGTTGAAGTTATGAATGTCTATAACATGCTTGACAACGGATCCACAACTCGGAGGTCGAATATTGAATCTTGTATTACCTTATAATATTACCTATTTGTATCTACATGACTAGTAATTCAGAGCTGCAACTCCGATGCACGCGCTCTGAATAACGTTAATCGATTAATCGGTTACTAATTATTGCAAAATTTATTGGGTAATGATGAAACTTCGCAAATAGAAAGCTTTTAGTCTATTCTTAATTGCAAAATTCTGAACGTGTAACGAGATCGAAGATATTATTTATTGCAAGTATGTCAAAGTCAAGTGGAGAATAATTGTTAGGAAACTCACGTATGGCATGGAATGCTATAGTCAAAGTTTGCAATTTATGTGGCTTAACTAGCAGGGCATCGTTAATGTCGTCAGTGACGTTTTTCAACGGCGTAGTTCAACTAGTGTTTTCTGGAAGGTCGTTAAGTTGACTTTTAGCTGCCAAATTGTTGTTATTAAATTTAAGAGATTGTAAGCCAGGAAGATTCACAGTCGCTCAACTTAATGTGTGTCTTTTCGGTTGTATTTCTTTCATGAGCTTGTTCGTCTGGGCTGCACCACATTTCTTTTCCTCGAATTTGTCTCATGTCGCCAGAGCTCGTTGTTTTACTATTTGTTATATTATTTCAGTTTTATTATCAACCTGATAGTTTAAGGGAATAGGAAATACAGGAAGATGGAAGTAAGAATTTCTCATCTTATAAGTATCACGTTCATTGTAAATTCTAATCATAAGATCTTAAAAGATAGACAACTGAAACAAACTGTATCATATCATATGAAAATACAAGATGTTGTCGAACCCCTGATTTATTAGAAAATAGAGATACCGGTTTCGGTTCCTAAACATTCATCAATCTTCGGTAAACTGATAAATTGAGTTCGATAATTGTGTAGTAGCCGAAACCAGTATCTCGATTTTTTATAAATCAGTGGTTTGACAATATCTTGTCTTTTCATCAGATATGGATAACTACCACAATATCACCTTCACAACTACTCAAAAAGGGGAAATTGTAACAAGTGCGCAAACGTTTATAAGTTTTCATCTCTAAAAGACAAGGATTATTATTCTTATGAATAATTAAACATAACTTTTTGAGCATTAGATATGCTTTCATTCTAAGAAATTGATAGGCCTACTGAATTGATAGGGATACTAGAAGCTACAGCAATATCGATAATATCAATTTTTGAGCAAAGAACATGATATTATTCCGCAAATTAATTCTAAGGATACTAGTAGCTACAATAATAATAATTTGATATTATTGAGACAAACGTTCAATCAATTCTGATTACATCAATACCATTCTTTCAACTGTTGTATTGAAGATATTTTTCAAACCGCTTTGCAGTTCCAACTGTACTTCTATAGTCTGTCCAAACAAAGAAGACATTCTGGAAAGATGGTAAAATGATTCCAGATCGGTCAATATTGTACCAGAATTTTGAATTCGGTCACAAATTGTAGAAAGCATTCTGCTCTACAATTTAAGACCAAATTGAACCAATATTGACCGTGGTGGAGTAATTTTCCCATCTTGCCAGAATGTCTTCTGTGCCTGGACAGACTATAGTCTAGTCAGAATAATGGGAATGGAACGTGCTCTTGAGATTTCGCCGTTATGTAACCGCACCTTCCCGTCTGATGGGCTAATTCAAGCTTATTCAAGGTGTCTATTACGACTGGTAATCTTTTTAAAGCACCGGTAGTTTTTTGCCTACTTTTCTTTTTCATTGACTACTATCAGTGAGTGATCTTGTGAAATGTAATTATTTTCTCACGAAAGTTTCAAATCTGTTAGACCACTAAGAATAGCAATTGTTATTTCCATAAGAGAACCAATTTTTATTTCTTTACACCTTTCACCAACTTCTTTCTTGATATTTTGCTTGTTGTCCTTCTCCTCTACTCTCAAAGCCCAAAAATTCCTAGATATCTTACAACAATAAAATATTATTGTCTACCTTAGAACTCATTCTCTTGAAAGGCAGCACTTATTTTACCCAATTTATGCTCCTTGAATTGATTGAGATTCTATAATTTTAACATTAGTTATTATTTTTTAATCTAGTCTACACTATTTTAACACATTCTACATGCAGTGATTTTCATGTAGGCATATACAGTATTTTTGCCATTACTGTATCTTCTCAATATTGTAGGCTACAAGTAACTATTTGAATAGTTATTTTATTTCTCGTCGACCGCCTTCTCCTCCTGTTCTATTCATCTTCTCATCCTGGTCCTTTTCTAAACCAGTAATAAGTAGTGTTTAAATTCGTTTCTAACACATTCAACCCATATTAAGTCGAGGGTTACTTGTAATAGCATTCGATCATGAGGTTGCTGGTTTGAAACTAAAACTACAACAATTATTTCATAGTTTATTTATTTATTGACTTTTACAAAGGCGAAGTTAGGACTCTAACTTTGTTCTAGTTATCTAGCTCTAACTCTACTTATAATCTACGACTCTTCGTATAATATAGTTCTATATTATCACAATCAATAATTTTGTCATGTAATGCTCCGTAACTCAATTTATTTATTTGGCTCTTTAAACCAATAAAAATTCAATTAGTGAAGACAAATTAATATCATAACTTGTAATTTACTGTTTAAAAAGTATAATTCCACACCTATATTTCACGCCTTGCGATCAAGTTCTTTTTCTCTTGACAGCTCATCATAGCAACGAGAAAGAGATCCGGATAATCCTAATTAGTTGAATTTAAGCCTCTCTCGATATAATATAGCAATCGGATTTTTTCAAGTTTATGTAACTTTATGATTACGCAGGATTATCAGCGCGCTATTAATGATCTGGTATTGATAGCTTCTATATCTAAATATATTTTCAACAGCAACGCAGTCTGCTTGCTTCCCAATTTTTACTGATGATTCAGCTTCTTGGTTCCTGTTTAATCCAGAAAACTTGAAGTTTAATTTCGGAAGCTCAATATAGACCATTTTTCATCATCTTCACCAGGATTATAATCTCATCAAAGATTTAGCAAAGATTCTCCGACCCAGTCACAGATGAATTAGTAAAGCGCCGTACTGAGTGCTGAGCGTACAATCAATATTGCTTTTGAAAACTTTCTAATATGATTTTTTAATAATCAGCTCCATTGATGAATCTTCCGGTGTTCTTGATTAGACTTTTGTAAACTTTATCTTCGTTTCAGTTTTGTCAGAAAGTCTGAAATTAAAGAACGTAAGTTGACCTGGCAGGAGAAAAATTGCCTGTCTGACTAATTTGAGTGGGCTCGTTTTATCTGAAAGGAAGTTTTATGAAATACTACCTTATTCTCTCCAAGAAACGAATAGGCCTAAGTTTGTTGTCTTATCGCGTTGAACATGACATTTACTTGCTTTTCATTGTTTCAGGTATGAATGACTTCCGTATCCTAGACGATATGATTCCAAATGGGTTCGTACAAAACTTATTATTTCTATCATTAATATTGAAATCAGGCCTATTGTAATGGAATTGGTATCTGCCATCTAGATTTTAAATTTCTAAGAGAGATTTAATACTTCTATAACGAACTTGTAGTAGAAATTGTTACAATGTTGTCTTACTGAACTGGTAGTTCGTCAATAATTCATCAAATAATCATTATTCTCAAGTTGATTTTCTGTAAAAATTTTGCAAGTGTAACATTAGCCGAGTATAACATTAATGGGAGAGATAGATACACTTGCTACGTGTACACTTGACTTGAACCTGCTGTGCTTTTGCGTATCGTTGGTTGTGTAGCAGGCATAGTAGAGGGTACAGCTGCTGGCCGAGATAAGATCAGCATATGAGTCGGTGGGTCAACCGGTTCTTCTGGGTGCCAAGTGAGTTGTCCGCTCGCTTGCACTCAAATCAGACAACTTTCCCTTTCTCCAGTCAGATAATCTACTCTACTCGTAATATTCTGTCATCTTCAACAGCGCAAACTTTGACAAAAGAGCGATTGTCTCTAAGTATATTCCCTACAACTCGTAAGTTTACATAGGAACGTACTTACGGTCTATAAAAGCGAGCGTGTTATACATACGAAATGCCTAATCTCTTGATCTTGTAACGCGTTTTACAGTTGCTGTCTCCGTAAGGACATGTTAATACATACGTTTATTTTTACTTGAGCCTTGGGAATTGTAGGCTTTGGAGAGATAAAACCACGTTTTTCCTGTCGGCCTCATACGTCGAGTCAAGGAGCTTTACAAAGAAAGAATTCGCTCTCCACTTATTAGAGGTGGAATGTGGGTGATAGGAGAGAAAGAGGTGGACCCACAAATCCTCTTGAGTTTGTGATTCAGAAAACCAAATTTGAAAGTCCTTTTTCCCTTCCATAGCATTTTCTTCTTTGTTTTCTCTCTATCCCAACTCATGCCATGACATGATTTTAAATGAATATTACTCCAATTTATTTGTTTATCATTATTTTCTACTTATCATGATAATGTACGAATTCCTCAATGAATTCCTGAATTTTTAGTCTAAAAAAATTTCAATTACTTTGTCATTAATTTATCAGGGTTGAGAAAAACATTACGATACCACTCTTCAAAACTGCCTCAATCAATCAATCAGAGTGTAATTGCTATGCTTTTAATTTTAAATCAATCAAAATAATCAGCAATTGTATTTCTCTTGGATAAGGAACGAGTTTCACCTTGTCCGTATAAATCAAAGTTCTATTCCAACTTTCAAGTACTTCAAAGTACTTGAGTGTATCAACTGAGTATTGCAATCAACGTAGGCTAGAATCTGATAAAAGTTGCTCTGATTGTTGCAATGTAGTAGCAGGCTATACCACTACAGTAGTCGAACTCCTTGTTATCAGTCAAATTGGGTCAATAGCTTGCAGCAAGTCGTGGACACTGCTAAGCTTCGGTTTCCTATCCGACGTAAAACTGAACTTAACTAACATTCTAGTTCTAATCATATCAGTGCTAAGTTCACTTTCATTTGTTCTGTAGCTATCACATTCTCTTACTTACATTAGAAATTTGTTTTCATGAACTGTCATTGCCTCTATTGGGATTTGCCTTTTTCTGTGTGCGTTTAGCATCCTTCTTAAAAGTGGGCTTTTTATTACAATTCGTTCCATAGAAACCACAGTGCAAGAAAGTAGAAATAATACCAATCGAAGCTTGTAAATGGGTCGTTTGCTTCTTTACTATAATACCGTAAACACGTATGTTGCATTGTACCCATTATTGATATTTAATTACAAAGTTTACCTTCTTTTGAATCTAAATAATATCAGAATCAATATCCTAAAATCAAGAAATGAACCCTTCAGCACTATTTGGGGTTGATAATCATTAGTTTAGTGAATATGAAACTGGCAACCAGCTGGTAGGCCTAGGCTCTTCATAGGGCTGTTGCGCCATTGACAAACAAACAATATTATTAGTTTTCTCCTGAAGTAAGAAAGCTAAGCTCAAGTTGCAGTTCGCGAAATAACAAAACTGGCGAATGAATCAGCTGACTAGACAAACACTCTCTTGTGCTCATTCTTTCTCTTTCTCAAACACAATAATTACTCTACTTTAAACACTCTACTCTTCCAGCGTAACATCAGTTGATTATCGAAAAAAGTCATTGTTGCCAGAATCTTGAATTAGAACCAGTTGGATACAGAGGTCAAACAGAACAAGTAGGCTACCAAGAAAATCCTATCGAAAGTTCAGTTCAGTTCAGTTTTGCGTGGGCTAGGAAAGCGCAGCGGTGCGTTTCGCTCCACTTGTCCTGTGATCAGCTGACTGCTGTTTGCACTTTATTACTGGCGGGTGGGGTGGAGCAGCTGGTGACCTTGCCCCCTGCCACACTCTTCATCAATCAGCTGGCCTGCGGCTCTCCACTTTGTGCTGACATTATTATGCCGTCCTGTCCTGTCGTCCCGTCCTAATGCCGCCCACTGCATTGGGTTAGTAGGACTACTTTGGCGTTGTTCGGTGGTGCATTCAATGATGAGTGCAGTGTGACAATTGAGACTAGCTAGCTTCCCGCCGGACATTGAGCTAGTCTACTGTCCCCTCCTCACCATCAGTGTGGTGTGTTATGCAATGTCAAGTGAACCGTTATTACGTGGGTGAACAGCTGTCTTTAAACGTGGTCCTTGATTGAAAAAATGCAAAGTTGGATAGAGATCATTCAGAGCTAATAATGGAACTGAATTAAACTGAATAATTTATTTGAAAAGCAATAATGAGATATTTGTTTACTAAATATTAATTATTGCTGCTCATTTCGTTGTTCAGTTTTATTGTATTTATTATTGCTCTGTTGTATTGAACAACTCAATCCAGTATACAGCTCTCCTCAGAATATTAAGGGTTCTATGAAATTTTGGTCAGCTTCATTTTAGTAGAACCTTTTTATTATTTCAGAATTGATGTTATACTATGAATTCGTTCCTTCAATGGATTCTTGTTTTGGATTTCTATTATGAATAGAATTGGTCAATAATTTGGTTCAATTGAAATTGATCCATCTTATTATTTGATTATAATTTCTTAGTTCCAAAGTTATTGGATTAGCCTAAGTCCTGACATACCTTTCTCCTTCATGCAGGAAAATAATTAAATTTTGACCAATCCAATATAAAAAATCAGGATGGAACTTACTTTACAGATGAAATTTACAGACTTAGGGAAAACATGAATAACTTTGATGAAAAAAATAAAGACATGAAGTTTGAAGCATTCTGAGCTGAAAAAACGATAGCTAATTAAAAAGAAGACCCTTCTAAGGATCCAATGATAAGATCTTGTAGATTTCTCTATTCCAAATAAACAGTGATTATCAAAAAATAAAAGTTATAATTTCCTTGATGCTCGTATGGAATTGCATTTTCTAACTAATCAATTCGCTTTATCACTTTAAAATACGACTTGAGCAAATAATAATGAGGTTTCTAATAATGAAGGAGTCGTTTAAGGAAAACAAATTTTAATATTCTTGAAACAATAATAATTGCTACTACTTAATTCAAGGCCGCTATCAATTATCATTAAATCTGGCTATTAAGAAAGTGCGAGAGCACTGTACTTATAGTATGCAATGCACACCATTATTATCTACCATGGATGGTAGGTAACATGACAATCTTTTTTTTACGTTTTTTTGTCGTTGATTACAATGAAGAGGCTATTAAAAACCGGTCTTAGCAAACTTCAATAATAATTCAGAAGAATAAAAAATTCTCATTTAATCAAATACAACAATCTGTTCTGGGGATGAACAATTCGTTTTAAATTCCTCAAGTTCACAAAATCTGCTATTGAATCAAAATTACGCAAGTAATTTTTTCTACTAGACTGGTTGAAACACCTCACCTTCTACAGTAGTAGATTGCTACAGTAATAGTATTCAAGCTTTTATAATTCATGGGATAGGAATCTTGAGTTCTGTGTGTACAATTTAAAGGCAAATCGTTTTCTTCCAAACTTTTATTGTTATTGAAAATAGAAATTCAATGCTCGATTTAGATCAGAATGTTACAGTTTCTGGAGAATCAATCTGAAAGGTTTGGCAATGTTAAAATCTTGTTTCAAATTATTTATTGTCCATATCCGAAATCTTTCCTCAACAATGTTCAACAGTGAAAGTGTTGAGATTCAATAATAAAAAATGACTAGATATAAAGCATCTGACGTTTAAAAGCTAGTGAAAGTACTTTATCGAGTAGATACAAACAAATAATACAAAGAGGATTCCGATCCACTTTCTATTTTGGACGATAGGCTGATTTGTAAGGAACTTAAACTCAATTTTACTATCCCATTTATGTAAGTGGTTCAAATTGATTCATTTATACTGTAAATACAATTTATGTAGCCTATTTGAAAAGGGAAATGTTGGCTAAAAAATTATCCGATGACAGTTTAATTGCCGAACAAAATATTGTGTACTCAAGGTCTTCAAATAATAATATTTCTCATCAATAACTCCACTAATCCTTCTGATACTCAATATAATGAATAATGTAATATCAGCCTTCCATTGTGCAATCACTGCTCCAATAATAATAAAAAATTTCAAGTATTTCAAGTATCTTTCATTGTATTTTGTAATTTAATAGTTTACTAAATTTATTGATAGTAGTACACAATTCTACTATAAAAAATAAAAATTTCTGCTCGTTAGTAGAAAATCAAGTCTAATAAAGTGAATTACCAAATAATGAAGGTAATAATGTGTGAAGGCGGGAACTTGAAAAGTCAGATGTCCCATTAATTTATTTATTCATACATCAAGTGAATTGTACGATTTTTCATGAGTAGCCTACTAACTCCTTTATCGTGAAGAAATCATTTGGATACAAAGTTATGAAGAGGTGTTGATGTTTATCTAATTCTGTTTGCCAGAATAATCCTCACATTCAATTTTATCCAATTGTCAAGGAGACAGTTTAATCTCATCTCATTTTATTATACATAATATTAGTTGAATGGATAAACCTTTTCATTTGCCTTTGATATTTTTTGAAATCCCATTATAAATTATGTAGTACTTAATTCTTATAACTATAAATTGATTCAAGCATCTAATGTTTTCTTTAGTATTCCAATAAATAATTCGATAGCATGGATATTTAAAAATGAGAAAACAGGAATTCATGTCATAGCTTCTGATTAAACTTGGAAATCTATGAATGCTCAATCACTGTGTCATTTCCAAGCTTCAATATGACAGAGTTTTTCAACAGACTATTTTTGCGTGCGCTAGAAAAAACTACAGAATATTTAATGAAGATAGACCACTTTTTCTAATCATCCATCAATTTGCATGACTCACGTTCGCTGCTGTTATGTTGTTTCACTGTTATAAAATTGAACTGTACTATGCTCCATGTGCATTTTCCAACAGGTTTCCTATTTCCCAGCCCTCAGTTATTGGATTCTGTACTCATATCCAGAAAAAAACTTTTGCAAACTGAATATTGCAGATCTAATAACTGGATGATCTGAATCCACACTGCTTTGTGCAGCGCAGATCATCAAAAGTTGTATTTTCCATTTATAGAACCATGGTTTAATTTTCACCTTAATATTCTAAAAAATATTCGTTGCATTGTGTACAATCAAAATTGGATTTAGTAACAACTGTACAGGTTTTAACTTCTTCTTAATTTCGAATTGGATGTGTGAATAGTGAATACAGTGCTGATAAAATTGTTCAGATTGAATTAAAACCCAGCTATTAATTTCATTAGATTACTAGCATAGTAGATAACATACTACTATACTCTGGTCACTGAGAGGAGCAAATATAATTTCTAGGTGTACCAATATTTAAATATTCTAATGTAAATCGTACTATGTACTAATAATTCAATATATTATTATTAATTTTTTTTTTTAGAAAGAACAATGAACTTGAGGTTGAGTTTGAAAACACATACATTGCCTCCAAATCGTGTTCTACTCCCTATTTTGATGAATATATCCCAAATAGGTTATTTTTGCTATATTCACTGTCACTTTTTACCACAAATTTCTTCTTTACAAACTGTTGGAAATCAATTTTGAATTTAAAAAAACTAATAGTTGAAAACTAGAAAAATATAAGTGAACAAGAGTACGAATAGATTATTCTTCTCTCTTCTTGGATTGTGTTTTTCAACACTTTTTACGAGTAGTATAACTGTAGTCTCCTAAAATACAGTTCCTAAGATAGGCGTACTTACAAGTTAGTAGGCCTTCCTTGAACAGTCTGTTTACGTTAGGCTCATTGCGAAGTTTGCAAATGCTCAGCTAAGTACGGGCTTTGATCACGTCAAGGCTTCTCTCGCTTGCTCAATGCCACTCGTAATTGGTCGTCGACATCGTCGATGTAAAGGCGACAAACCAACTGAAGGACGAGCCGAAAGTCAATTCAATTTTAATCCATGCCGATGACAGCTGACTGAGCTGTAAGGTGCCGAATTACGCTCTAATCTGCAAATCAAGCTTTCTCCCTTTCCTGATAACTGTACCCTTGTTTCCCTTGGCTCCATTGACATTCTCAAAGAGACAGAGATATGATTTCTGATTCTATTCTCCATTTGGTTGTCCTGTAATCAAGTTCAATAGTATTATAGGTTAATAGATCTAGAAATCCGAATCAATTTGAAAATATGGTTGATTTTAATAAGTTTGCTACTAGTACGAACAATAGCATGAGAGTTGGTGACGTGGTATAGAGTCTGATATGCCAATAAATTCAGATTAAGTGAATGATAGAAGAGAAACAAATGAATTGAATGATTTCTTGTAAGTCTTTGATTCAATCTGAAAGCCATGGATTCCATGTGTCATTCCAGTACTTCTCTCGACTCACGCACTTTATTGAAGACAGAAATCACTTGAAGATACATAAATCCGGGCGCTCATCTCCTTATTGGGCAGTTAACTACATTTCTCTCCATACCGGAAAATATTGATCATTGACCCTCCAGCAAAAAAACTGAAGTTGTTGGTAGAATGATGATAACAGAAGATGATTTTCTAAGATTATTGTCAATTCTGGGCTAATGCCAATCTACCCAACAAACTTTAAATTCCTCCTCCATTTCATTTCTCATTTTGGTATTCCAATCCTCCTCTTTTCTGACTTCTGAATCCAGTTAACTCGGAAGTTTGTACAGAAATTTTGAAACTGAATTTAAAAATTGAAAATAAAAAATCCTCGAGTTTTAAATAATCAGTGTTCTGGTGATATTTTTACGGTTCCCTGATGTCGAATTATTACGTTGCGGTGTGATTATCGTTACGATAATTTCGTAATCAGTCGAAAACCTTGAGAAGTGCGGATGTCATCAGAGAGGTGTGAGTATTATGGTGGCCGGACAGTAATTATATTTGTCGTTAAGCTACTGCTAAATTCACTTCTCCTTTCAACACTGAATAAGCAATGCATGTAGAATGCACTATTATCTTCCTTCTGCATCCAAAGATATTACTTAATTTATGTTCGTCATAAATTATTATTATCACTTCTCACAAGTATGATTAAAACTGATGAATCTATTATGGAGAGCTTGAATGTCCGATGGTAGGCCTATTACAAAAAAATCATAGTATTATCAATGAATTGACCTTGAGTCATTCCTTCAAATCTTTTTTCAAATTTATTTCATTCAAACTTTCATAAGTCTTCAAATTCATTTTTTTGCAGTTAAAGGACTAACCTTAGGAAAATTGTAGCATCTTCCCACATGAATCAGGTGAATTTCCTTCCAGTTCTGTGACATTTCTTATTGGAAAAGCTATTATTAATCATATTGAAATTCATATTCTTATAACTGATGGTCGAAGTGAAGTTATTCATAATAAGTATGTATGAAGGAACAATGTATGAAGGAATATAGTGAAGTACTATATTGTTCTCATATTTTTTATTCATTACTCATGAAGTATTTGGGAATCAAAAGATGAACTTGCTTGGTGGGAATGTACACTTTTCCTCATATTTAGTTCTTTACTTTAGTAGAAGAAAGTAGCTAAATTCTTCATTTTTTAATATCATCCTCTAAATATGGCAAAAATTCTCTGGCAAGTCTTCTGGAACCGATTCTGTTTAATTCATTTGCCAAATTATATCTCATCGACTTGATCTTTTTCATTCATTAATATGAATGTATCCAAATACTATTCAAATTTTTGAACTACAACTTTTGAAATTAATGTGATTGCCAAAATGTCTAGGAAACGATGTCGATCTTATCTACAAGTAACGACTCAATTTAATCATTCGAAAGAGCAATAGTCGGGAACATCTGGTTTTTTCATCCGTAAATGTTACTTTCACATATCTCATCTATCTATGTCATCCTTGTTGATAAGGCAGTTAGATAACACAGATTAATGTGTACACCTGTTCTCCTATTGCAAAAGTAATGCCTCTGTTCTCATCAATCTGCTAGGATCGTTCTTCTCAATCATTGACGAATAATATAGTGTTATAGTACAGTATCTTCAGTAATTACTATCAAAGTAGTTGTAATAATGATTAATTCTGATTTATTGTTTGTCACTATTGACACTTGTAACTTATTGAAACTTACTCAATTATTACTGATTTGAATGTTGAATGAATCACAATGTTGAATGAGTTGCAATTAATTCAACTAATTTTCTCTTTTTTTGGAGTGTAATTTGTTTACATGATCCACTTGTACTAACAAATGGTCATCGATAATAGCTTTTACTTTAGCAGAACATTATTTAGACCAGGTCCAGTTGCTTTCCTAACACACACAATTACTCACTTGAAATATACCTCTACAATGATACAGCAAAAGCGTCTTATCATTAGTGGACCGTTTTCGGTCTCCACTATATCATTCTAGATAGCACACGCAAAAAACGTATTATGACCGCGCAATCGTGACCAAATTACACGGTTCAATAGATTTCATTTCAGGCACACAACTGGTACATAATGAAACCATTAATTAAACTGGAATGATGTAGTGTCTTTAGTTGATGAATACTGTATTTAGGGGGTGGTGGGTCAATGTTTATTAGTTGGAATGGTACTTCATACTCGGGTAGAAGTGATCTTGACTGAGTTTTGAAATGGGATTCGATTTTTATACTTGACACACATAATACGCTAACATATTATTATTATTAACATTATCAGCAGTTTGTTAATGATAAAATGATCATTGTCGACAACTTCTGCTAATTGAAGCACTCAATTAAAACAGTATCGATCAAAGTTACAGATTAGTACATCACACACAGACTCAGTACATAGATGAATAATGGAGCCAATATACTTCAGATTGGAAAAAATTATAAGAAAAAAATAATTTCAGAAGCAGTGAAAAGAATCATATCTATTTGAGAGTCGATAACTGACTAACAATTTGAATTATAATAGAACCATCTTTATTCATGTTTATCCCCTTGGTTTATAAGTATTTTTACTTTTTGTTCGAACTTCACGTTCGTATTGATTAACTACTAAGAAGGGTATTTGGTTTAAAATGGTATTATCATTTGGTTTACATATATTATACAATACTATATTATTGATTTTATTTAATAATACTATGGCATTGAGAATTGGGTTCTGTCAGAATTCTGGAAATGGACACTCCCCATTGTTATTGTGTGCCCACCAACCAGATAATCTCAAAATCTATTGCGCAATGTGATCAATTGTGCTGTTGTAATAAGCCCAGTTCCATATGATGAGAATATATTGACAGTAATCGGACGATGGAACAATTGTGAGAACTGAACAATGGAAGTAGCAGCCTAGACCTGTGGAGATTGGGCATACTACTGAGAAATCTACTGGGAGATTGGGCATAAGGATGTGAAGAGAGATATATAGATATAATAGATTCGCTTGTCAAAGCGAAGCTCCAGCAATTGATGTGATGAAGGATAGTTTTGCGTAGCCTATACCATGACTGATGGCGCGTTGTCACTTACAGAATTGTCAGAGTTTCAGTAAAGGATATTCTAGGTGAGAGAGATTAGATTGGATTGGATTAGAGCTCTGTCATATATAGAAGAATGAAAATTGTTAGAGGAATATGAGTTTGATAATGAAATAAAAATCTTAGAGAAATAGAGTTGAATGAGAGATGAGAGAGTGATTGTATGTGGAAGATGCGAAGCGATTGAAATTACAAAACGCAGATATGAAGTGACAAAAGCTAAAATTTTACAGTAATTATACAATGGGAGTGGGAATATTGTAATATGTAAAGTGAAAATTGTGATGAATGAAAGAGAAATGTGGTGATTGAAAATAATCAAGCCGTTGGTTCCGACTGCTTCATAAGAAGATGTCATCTCTCATCATCAATCCTCTTATTACCAACATACATGCCTAAAGAAAATGTCGACATCACCCTTGATAAAAATAAGCATAGGAAAAATGAAGAGATGATGTTGAAAACGAAATTTTTATGTTTTTAATAATTACATGAGGGAAAGAGGCTTGTGAAAACATGAGATGGAATTCTAGGAGAAACAGATTTGGGATGGGAAATAGAAAGGCCTCAATCAGGAGAAACGAAAGGAAGGAAACAAAGATTTGAAAATATGAGAGGAAAAATAGATTAATTAGGAGAAATAGAGTAAGGATAAGAAACAGAGAGGTCTCAATTAGGAGAAACAATTACATATTGGGAACAGAGATTTGGATATATGAGAGGGAATTTCAAGAGAAACAGAATATCAGTATAGGAAACAGAGAATTGAAAATATGAGAGAGAATTTCAGGCGGAACAGAGTTAGAATAGGAAAGAGAGGCCTCAATAAGCGAATATGGATCACAGGTGGGCCTCTGGAGCTCACAGCGATTGAACTAGTCGATAATAGGCCCCCTTTCCCCACCCTTGTTATCATCTCTGCTCAAATTGAGGACTTCTAATAGGCCTGCAACGTATGAAGGACTAATGGCCGGTGTGTATATGGCTCCAACATCCCAGCATGCATCATGTCATGACTGCCCCAGAAATAATAATTAATTCCGCCAGACGCGAATGGACGAACTTTGCCCAACAACACTAACAATGCACGCTTCACAACTTGCACTAATAACAACCAGCAAGAAAACAGCACCATTATTGTCTGATGTGAAGTCGGCTACAACCCGAAATCCAGGCTAAATTCGGGATTATCACATATTATTAAGAAATGATTAAATCAATTACTTAACCAAATAGATCATAGACTTTAAAATGAACTTTGAATAATTTTCGCTCGAAATACATACAACTACTTGAATTGGGAGGAAAAATGGATATAGCCTATGCTAAATCATCAAAGAAATAATGCCATAAGCGACAATTATAAAATATTATAAAATTATAGCATTATTTAACCTCTATCAATATTAGAACTTGAGCTCCTCAATGTTTGTTCACTGTATTGGCAATCTCACCCTCTTCCCCCACGACCTTATAGACTTCGCAGATAAATTCTATACAATTTTTTTATTTATTTTTTTTTTTATTACGGATGATGCCCACATAAGCATTTTAGCTTATGTAATGAGTAATAGCTGAGTAATGGATCTTGAGTGCTAAGGTGATTGATGAGGTGAAAAACAGCCATGCCTCTGGGATACGAACCCAGACCTGCGGCAGTGCTAGCGGACTGAAGGTTGTAACGCCCTAGCCCACTGCGCCACCGAGGCCGAGAACTTAATTACATGGACGAACATACGGTGATTTGTATACTACTAAACGTATACATTTTTCTCTCGTTTGCCGTGTAACTATTAATTCATTATTTGCTGTACTCAATTATTTCTTTGAGTAGTAATAATGAACTTTATGGAAAGCTTTTTAATTTATTCTTATTTCAAATAGAAAGCATCGATAAGTAGCTCTAAAAAAGGAAATATTTTTGTTGGTTATCTAGTTTCCAATTTTCTTGGTATCAGTTCACAATCACTTGTCCTGCTTATGATTACATGCCTATCTGGAATACTGTATCCATTTTGGTAATGATTTGTGGTCGATGAATCTATATTATTACCAGGTAGTAATGTGTTGATGGGCGAATTGAATAGAATTGATAATGAAAGCTATATAAATGGATGCCGTCATACAGAATAAGTGCACTAAGTCGTTTCATCTTATTGCGTCAAGAACTATCAAACGTCGTATTGTACAATAAATCGGTGTATTTCGAACCGACTATTAAGACGAGTTGATTGTAAACACGTGCCAGCTATAACTATAATTTGTCAACTTGGCAGTGGCAGATTCAATTTATTTTGAACGTGATCTTGAAAGCTTTCAAGTGTTTAGTTGCTCTAATGCCCTGATTCTACTCCAATTGCTTTTCTGAATGCATAAAATTGATTCAAGACTCTCACATTTGCACTTTTTACGTACTGGACTTCAATCTAGATCTTCAATCTGGTCTTCAATCTATAGATCTTCAATCTTGGTCAAGATTGCTAGTGATGTAATGTATCAACTGAATTGTATTTTATATTACAGAATTGATTAATACAAAGTAGGAAAGGTTTTTGTCAATTTATATTATTTTCATTAAATGTGCTCAGATTAGGTTTGAAACCATTTTCCAATCACTCTTGTTGAGAAACTTACCGGTAATCAATTTTTATATTGGACCTAATATCTAATCTCTACAATTTTGTCTTCATGTTATCCATTCTACTTGAATGTTGTCACTTATCATCTCATTACCTTACGTTCGAATGTGAAAATAAGATGTTCAGCGCTCTCCATAATATGTTTCCGAAGTGATAAGAAGACACTGGAGTAGAATAATGTGCTTAAAGAGAGTAAAGAGATGTGCTTAAGAGATTCAGGTGAAGGTTTAAAGATAATGGTGTAGCGGATATAGTGGAGGTTGATGGATTCTGATGCCATTAGTGTTCGTACATAAAAAGACTGCTATTATCGTTTTTATTCACTTTACGCCTTTGAAGGAAAATATTAATGTTACTAAAATCGGTTAATAAGTTTAGATGGAGTTCTCTTTTATATCAGATCAAAGTCAGAAAGCTTATCTGGAATGGGAATGAGAATGAAACTTTTATATTAACATAATTCTGAATTAACATACTTGCTTATCCGTTACATAGTTCTGTCACAGTTAGAAGATGTGGAATAATGTAAAAACTGGAAATCTTTGAAATATTTTTTCAACGTGATTGAAATTTTACATGAAATGATCTCCATTGAAGAATATTAAAATGACTATGAATATGAAAATGAATATGTATATGAATTCTAATTTTCTTTAAAAAAACTTTAATCTCCCAAAAGTTTTAACCTAAGATGAAGATTGTATCTCTCTCTTTCTCAAGGATTCCACTTATGGGACCATATGCATAATTTTCACTTTAAGGTTTCTTTAATTACATTTGAAAAGTATTACATTCTAAATTGTCATTCCAATTAACCAGCATCCAAGAAATGTCCTAAAACTTTCGAAACATTGCTTTCAAATCAAACTAAAAATAATGCTACATATTCTTCTTTTTGAAAGATATTCAAACTTGATAAACAGATAAGAGTTTAAAATTTAATGGAATTCATGAGAAATAATAGAAGAGAACTGAGCTAGAAAGCTAGAAAAAACTGATTAAGTTAGTTCGAAACAGTATCGTTGTGTAGGATGATAGTTTTAGCTGGTGATACTATAGATAACTGAATCAAGTTAGATTTCAAGTAGAGAACTAAACTAGAATATGAAGGGAATCGCATTTGATTATCTGAAAAGTGCCGTACGACAGCATTAGGTGGTGGAGTAGGAGTTTGTGATGAAGTTTATCTGTATGGACAAATCAGTGGTTGTCACTACTAACATTAACTGTTATGGGGGATGCTGCTAACATATTTACAACATGAGTGGAGCTGTCTGCAATAGTTGGCCTCTCCAATATGACTAGTAGAGTGTTTGTACGATCATAGAAGAGTGTTTATTTGCGAATGTGCAGCAGCAGCAGCAGCAGACTGTCGTTTGTCTGCTAACAGCCACTTGTAGAGCGTCCTCCTCTTTTGTATGACTTGAATATCTGAAGTGGGTCTGCTTCTGCTTGCTCAACAGACGAGAGCTTGTTCGGATTTTGGCCGAATCTCTTCACTCTATTGCTATTCTGTTCCGCGTCGAATGGCAATGCAATGCATTCCGGTGTAGTGCACCCACTGACGGCAATTCTAGCGTACATTGTTGGGTTTTGACCATTATTGTGTGCCACTATGACTGTGCCATAGCACATGATTATCGGCAAGGCAATTACTGTAACAAGATGTAATCTATGAATAGACAATGATAAAAAGAAATATTGTGTGAGCTTCATGAACATTGCTGATACAGTACAGTTCTCATGCATCAACAGATTTATAAACAGCTTTGTTGTAGATGAGTATAGATTTGATTTGTGGAAAATATTCAGTTTTAACATACATCTAGATACAGTTCAATTTCCTTTACATAAAACGTTTCTTAACTTTGGTAAAAGCGAGTATGTTATTGGATTTGTAGAAAAAAAGCATAGGATTAATTTTATTCCGTTAGGCATTTATATTGAAATACATATAATATTTCTTCTAGTGAAAGGGGCAAGATGAGTTGCACCTGTTGACTCAGTTTTATTGATTCTTGATATAGTCGAAGTTGATAATTGATAGCTTCTGGTGGATGATAATGTTCATCTTCATGATAGCTAATCCATTCAACCCTCTGGAGAATTGGGACATTTCATGCAGTTTGACCACACTATTATTATTATTATTATAACGACCAGAAACAGGTCTGAACATTTCAACTACAGAAAATAAAGTATAATTATTGATGGAAGAATTATTAGATACTAGCCGGCAGGCTCGCTTCGCTCGCCTTCTCCGCCTTCGCTCCGCCCCCTGGACCCCCGACAGTATCAGCAGTGTAAGTGAGTCAAACAGGCTCGCTTCGCTCGCCTGCATAACCTCTGTCAGTGTAAGTTGAGACAAACAGGCTCGCTTCGCTCGCCTGCAAATTCCGTTCAGAAGGGATTCAAAACTTATTGAACACAGCATTTCTAGACCTAATCTGGACCTATTCACCAAATTTCGACATTTTCTACCAATTTATTCTCGAAAAATCCAAGAAAAACTCTGAAAATTCCGAAAAATAGTAAAACGCTAATATTGAGCGTAACCTTTGGAACTATATCGGACATAGTTTGAAACTTGATTCAATATCTTCCAAATTAGTTTATCTATAATCTCGCTGAACCATTGAATTTACAGTAAGTCTTGGTCGTTTCAAGGCGGAAGATATGCAACCCGCAATACATCTACAATTTTGAGAAACCTGATTACTGGCGTAATCTTGAACGGAATTAAAAAATATCTGAACACAACATTTCTAGACCTTATCTGAACCTACCTACCAAATATCAACATTTTCTATCGATTAAGTCTCGAAAAAATTGAGAAAACGCCGAAAAACTATAGAAAAACTTAATTGTTCGGGCGTATCCTTGAAAAGTTCCTAAAATCCGTTCTTAGCGCGCGTCTAAACGTCCAACTGAACATGCCTGCCAAATTTGAACGTATTGGGTTCAGTGGATTTTTAGTTCTGGTGATGAATGAATGAATGAATCAGTCAGTCAGTCAGTGCCATTCCGCTTTCATAGATATAGATTGCAGACCAAAATTGCTGGTTAATTATAATAATTATTATTTCGAAATTAATTAGTCAACATTTGCAGTTGCAGAGGTCCTTTGTCTATTTATATAACAATAAATTAAGATTCAAATTAATTATTATTATTATAATTATTGAAGTTTAATGCTCAGATCAGTTGATCAATGAAAATAAGAATTTCACTCAACTATCGTAACACTGCCTTATTATCCTGAAAACAATCGATATACGCTCCTTGATCAGGAAATACTTTCAAGATTTTTCATTAGATTCAATTGAAGTTTTATTTCTGGAACCGCTGTGGACATTCTTTAAGATCAGACGTCGAATAGCTGTGATTTATGTTCTCTTCCTATTATAGTGTGCTTCTCAATTGGGATTTTGGTTAGCGTTAACCCTGAACCAAATATTACGGTTTATAGTAGCTCTATCAATTCTATTCGGTTATAAATCGACTTCCCATTTGATTTTTTTGTTCTACATCAACACTAGTATGAGGGATTATTGTAATAAACAATAAATCTTATACATTCATTACGTATAGAAAAATTATTTTGATTCTACTTGGATTGGGAGTTATCTATTATCAGTAATAACTAATCTTACATCAGTTAAGTGAGACAGCTATGAGTAGTTTTTGAGTAGTATTATTAGGATATCTTTGGCATATCATTTATGAAAATTGAATAATCCTTCATGGTAGAAAATACCATTGAAGAATTTTATTACTTTCTGTAGTCGCTTTTTTGTATCTCTTTTATTGCTTTTTGTATCTCCACATAATAATTGTTTTTGCTCTAGAAGACTATGTTGAATGTTGTTCAGTGACATTCTGCTGAGAGAGTTTTTGTTGAAATACAGCATAGCGCTAAGAAACATAGTTGCAGTTTCTTGCTCCACATCCAGAGATCTAGAGCCCAGAGCTGTGAACTTGGTCTAGTTGATAAATAAATAATTAAAGGTGCATACCGTGGCTTGTGACGCGTGACGATCTGTAGCCAGATGTAATTCCGGCTTGGCTTGGCACTTGGAGATGCCAGCCAGCTTCATGCAATAAAATGCACTTCACTTGCTAACAGGCAACAGACTGAACTTGCTCTAGATTGTCGTACTGTACTGAATAAGTGTAAGCTACCATGTACAATGTACTGGTGTAAATGCAATTGTGGTTGTTGCGGTTATTCATAGTTCTTGAACTACAGCAGGCCAAATAGAAAATATGAAATTCGTAGAGGAAAATATACTCTTCTAGAGAGAATAAGTGGTATACTTTTCACCAAGAACTAATATAGAGTGGGATTCAATATTAAATATTGTGAGATAAGCAAATGTTGTTGTAGAGTCCAAAATATTATTATAAATATTTTTTCTAAATATAATTTTTCGAGATGAGGCTTGGTTGGTTTGGATAAGTTCAGTTAACAATTATGCGGGGAACATCTCGTCGCGATCGGTAAGATAAAAAGCGGCAAACCAGCGGTTTGTAATTGAAAGAAGCAGCGAAGAAGCGGTTGTTGAAAAACCACTTTCATTCGAATGATTCAGTGTGTGGAGAAGAAAGTTGTGCTCGGAGTGTGTAGTGTGAGCTGAGCTGAGAACTGTAATGTTGTGTCATGGCTGTCGGTTTCCTTTCAGGAACAAGTCAGTCCGACTGCTAGACGTGCCTTATCCAGTTGAGAGCTCGTTGCGCCCTGCCCGTTGCGTTCAACGTTTTACGACTGCACATTGACTGAACTGACTGCTCTCTTGTTTCGATTCACTAAAGGAAAACTAACGTAGTCAAGAAGAGTAGTAGTAGTAGTATAGATAAGACATATAGATTTGATCTCAAATTGTTGATCAGAATGTTTTCTACAAATTTATAATTTTTGAACCAATATTGATTTAGCTGGAGTCATTTTGCCATCTTGCCAGAATGTCTTCTTTGCTTGGACATACTATAATCGAGCAGAGTAGTAGCAGTAGTACAGTCTACCCAAGCAAAGAAGACCCTCTGGCAAGATGAGAGAATGACTCCAGCTCGGTCAATATTGGTTAAAAAATATTGATTTGGTCTCAAATTGTAGATCAGAATAATCCTAACGATTGAGACCAAATCAATAATTTTTGAACCAATATTGACTGAGCTGGAGTCATTTACCCATCTTGCCAGAGGGTCTACTTTGCTTAGCCAGACTATAGTAAGCAGTACAGTGTGGACAGCCTGGTAGAGAGAGAATGATATAGATGGAATTACTTTATATAGAAAGAGTGAAAAAGGAAAAGTAGGGGTCAAGGAAAGAACTATGAGAGATGATGAGAAAGAATATTATTGGGATGGATAGGGATTAAGATGGAATCAGTTTAAAAATAGCAAGAATTAGATGCAAAAAAGCAGGATGTGAGAGATTGTGAGAGGAGGAGATGAATCAGATGGAGAAGACGGAATGGAGAAAAGGAACATGAAGACAGAGTGTGAGAGAGAGAAAAGATAGAAATTTATGTGGGGACAGATATAAAGAATACAGAGTAAGAGAAGTAAATAAGTATTACGCAGAAGATGATATACTCCTGTACTCCTGAAGTATATTTATTGTAATATTCTCAATTTGTAACAATTTGTAATAATTTCAGTATATTGAGTGTTCTGCTAATTATAATTTATGATTTCCTGTAGATTTCTAAACGCTAAATTTTTGAAAAGGATTGAAAATTTTCCAAATTGAATTGGAAGAATAAAAGAAATAGAGCCCATTTCATAAAAGTTTTAGAATGAATGTCGAAGAGACATAGTTCGTTTCATTCTTTCACTCTTACTTGGAAAAAATTATTAAAAATCCTGAGCCATCATAAAAATTCTCTTGATTTTATATATGACTGGCATCACTTGACTCATAAAAACCTCTCAAGCAGATCTCATGAGCGAAAATAGTTTTCTTCGAATATATGAGCATTGACAAATAGTGTTCCAGTTAGAAGCGCGGAGGGGGGACACATTTCGATACAAGTAGAAAAAATCTATTCTCCGATTGAATTTATCGTTTGTAAAAGCAAGACACGGTCTTGCATTAGTTCTCGTTCTTGGAATTCCCCAAGGAACTGTAAGGGAGGAAAGCAATTCGATGGAATGGCATTCTCGTCTCATACAGATACAGCGCTCTTTACGTCGCTGAACGTACCCAGTTCACTCGTTCAGTCCAAGAGGGCATAGGCCAGAATAAAAATTGCTCCGAAAGACTAAGCCCTCATATTACTGGGGTAAGAGCGGTTATATTTCCCAGTTTTTTTTCTGCACACTAGTTCTGCACAAGTAGTACTCGTATTACTATGACACCAAGAATTTTTCAGTACCATGAAGTAATATTTCGCTTGACAGAATTTTTCAACAATTTTTCTATTGTAGAGTCCAAAGTCCAATGATTGATTGGGTACGTTCGTTCTTATTTTCTCTTTATTAGTTGACTGAATTGAAAAACCAGTTGAACGTGTTTGTATGTTGTATGACAGTGAAACAAGAATGAAGGTGACCTTGATGACCTTTGCTCTTATCTTCTGAATCATTTTCCTTCTTTTCTCTTCTCTTTACTCTGAGAATTCGTCATAACAATTTTAAAAAAGGTGTAGATATTCAAATATGTTTTGAAATCAAAATCACGGTACCCTCCAGGGATTTTTATTTGCACACAAGATGTCTAAGGAAAAAATATAGAAAGGAAACATTGAAGATTTTTCAATTATTTGAAAAATTAAAATTTTCTGAGGAAAACTTTTGGATTGAGAAGTTTTCTCTAATAATAACTAAGATTCAAAGCAGATAATGTTGAGGTTTTCATATATGCTCTCACATTTAACACATCACACATTCCTCCTTATTTCCTCTTCACCCTCCAGTGCATTGAGACTGGATTCCTTTGACGATATCACGATCATATTCTTTCCATGCCATTATTATTTGTCGTCATCACAGTGAGACGCCAAAACTGTCGTTCCAGCTTTTTGAATGCTGAAGCCTTTTGTCGTCTAAGTCCATATTTTGATATGTCTTACAAACGAAAATCACTTGGCGTTTGTGTGAGAGTAGTAATGTCAGAAAGTGAGAAAGCAGCAGCAGCAGTGATTCCAGTGCTGGAGACTCATTTCTGGTCCGCGTTTAATTATTCAGGCGACATGCAGTCAGATTGTTCTCATATCTTTCCAGTGCAAAGCTCGGAAAGACTCTCCAACTCACAAGCCGTCTCTACAACGGTCTGCATTGTCACTACATCTCGCCAGCTTCAGGATCAAAGGTTGATTTCTCTCATCGGGTTATTATGAAGATTGTTTTCGTTTGAAATATCAGGAACGTTGGAATCCACGTTATAAATGGAACAATTTTTATTATCGCAGCATTACAAAAAGTAAGCTCACTTATATGGTCGCGCAGCGTTTATTGGGCGAAAATTATAACTGAAATAATATTGTTTGAGCGTGAAATCCAGAGTTTTGTCAGTGAGTTTTAGTTGGAGGCGGCTTACTCCCACGAGTAAGTTTTTTTAAATCTTGATTAGATTAGTTGAACAATCACAATACCTAGGGAACAATACAAATAAAATAATAACAAACCAAATCAATTCTCGAATTAAGTCACATAAACAGTTCATTCGTTGAGATTAATTCCAAATTTCTGCTACCATTACAATTTTTTTGCACTTCAAAATATTGATTTTAAATCGATGTATTTCCTGATTGATTCAGTTACACAAATATTCTAGTTATTGAATCCAAATTTATTTTTTCATCAGAGATTTACTTCAGAAGTACAATCCTCAAATGAATAAAAATGTTAGTAGCCTTACTTCTGCATTTCTGTATACTGTGATTATGTTCCAGGTACTATACCTGAAGTACTACCTAGAAAGCTTTTATTTAATATCGTATGTCATTAATAATTCAAACATTCGATGAGTAATCATTGAATTATAATTCCTGTATGCTATATCAACATTAGTACTGAATCGCTAATAAAATAATCAAGGAACAAGTGTTTATACGTTTTTTATAGACTTCTTCATTACATTTTTTATTGCAAAGATTTATGAGTAAGAAGCAATACCTTGAGGTGGAATCGTGACCAAACATACTCATGATGCAATTCCTTAGATGGTAAATTTATTTCCAGTTTCTCAATAGTCATTTAAATATTTCATTGACAGTCCTCACTGAAGTCTAGCTGGACTGAGGGTTACGTGAACTAGGCAGAAGAATAGGATTACTCAACGCATTCTATGTAATATTATATTGTGGAGTAATGAATGAATTTCACTAAACTAAAAAGGGATTTGCAAAAACATTTCCATCCAGACAACTTAGTTGGAGTCACAACATTGCCAGTCACGGAACTGAATTCTTCCAAGGTCAAATATTTATTAGAGAAGGCATTTTTTCAAGATTATCCAATTTATAGATTTATAAAAAACGTTCTTGAAGATGAGGTCGACTTGAGATGTAGGTCTTCAGTGCTATAATAAGGCATAATGGTTATTATTCCGTTTTTGGCTTGCATCACTTACTCTCGCACTTCTATAATGGTTACTCCAACTGGCCTATCATTAATCACTTTCAGTCTCTTATCCTTTCTCTTCGCATTTTCTTTCTATTTCTTTCTTAACAAAATTTGGTAATAAAGCGCACTATATACAGTACTTTTTAAATAGGTTGTATTCTAACACATCAATTTGGAAGCAATCATTTCCAGTGCATTCATAAATCACAATGTACATGGTTCGCCAATGAAGTGGGACGATTTGAATAAGTAACAGATTGTTTAAGAAATTTTATTGTTGTAATTTTTTCATCATAAATAGAAAGTACAAATGTAGCCATTTAGTGTACAATAAGTGAAAAAACATTTTTTGAATATATCATCTTCCAAATGTCCTCCATTGGAATCTGTGCACTTTTGCAGCCGGGCCTGGAAGTTTCCCATGACATTTCGCAGCATATTGAGTGGTATTCCTCCAATCTCATCTCGAATCCATTAAATCCGTTGTTTTAGAGCTGGGATAGTTCTGGGTGGATCGCTTTGAAAAACTCTCGCTTTCAAGTAGCCCCATAGAAAAAAGTCACAGGTTGATAAATCTGGAGAGCGAGAGAGCCAAGGGATATCCCCGTTTTGAGAAATGACGCGGCTTGGAAACAAAACATTCACAGCACTCATGGCAATTCTCGCAGTGTAGCTTGTTGTTCTAAATTGTTTGTTCATTGATCATTCAATAGAAAACGGGCGAATTCTGGTGTAAGAAAGTTGAAAATCATTTCGATGTAACGCACAAAGTTAAAAGTCACAGAAAATCTATCCGTTTCTTTCAGGCCCGGCTGCAAAAGTGCATAGTTTCCAATGGAGGACATTTGGAAGATGTTATATTTTAAAAAAAGATTTTTGACTTATTGTACACTAAATGGCAACATTTCTTCTTTTTATTTATGATAAAAAAATAACAAAAATACAATTTCTTAAAAACCTGTTGCTTATTCAAATCGTCCCACTTCATTGGCGAACCCTGTATTATCACAGACTTTACAATCATACGAGTAGACTGGTTAAACTCACTCTCACCACTGGCGGTGCGGGTCGTACCCACGAAACAGGTGAAGTTCCCGTATCTTTTACTGTACAGCACTTCACCTGTTTTGTGGGCACGAGCCGCCAGTGACTCTCACACACCTCCTCTAGCTCTAGAAGTTAACGTCTACCACGGATACTAGAAAACGCGGTAGGAAGCTTGAGCATAATGCGAATAGTAGTAGATTGGAAGAATTATTAAGTTTCATGAACAAAAAATAGCATCTGTACGAAAAATTTTTTCTAGTTAACAATAAATATGGATGTATGAAAATTGAAATGAATAACTTTGTCTGTATACTTATTTATAATATTCAGTTCATGATAGGGGGTATAAAAATATTACACTTTCATCAACATCAGATTTGCAGTGAAAACAGTTTAATCTCCAAAGAACAATCAAACAAATTAACGTTGACTAACCGGAAAATTACGGTAGCTGTAATTATAAAGAGGGGTTGGGAATGATAAAGCTTGTGCATTATTCCTCACCGGGCTTCTCAAGAATGCTTTATTTTACCGTTTGATATGGTGGCGTCTTCTTTACTGATGGTTGAACAGCGAGCAAAAGAAACGTGAGTCAGAATGAAAAGTGAAGTTGTTATCTGATGGGAGACTTCTTTCTTTTGTGTTCTTTGGTGGTTAGATGAAGCTTGTGACAAACGTTTTTAGTCGCGTTTGAAGCGAGGCAGGCGTCTTTTGCGCGAGATTTGGAGGCTCGGTTGGTTGGCTGGTCGCTGCAGATAAGCCTGATGAATTGTGACGCGTTAGCTACAAATCGCCGCGCTTCCTCCCTGTACGACTTTACCGGACACCTTCCTGTTTCCACCTTAACACAAACACCCCTATAGTCTGTACAAGCAAGAAGGCATTCTGGCAAGATGGGAAAATGACTTCAGCTTGGTCAATATTAGTTCAAAAATTATAAATTCGGTCTCAAATTCTACCCTATATTGAAACGTTCTCTACAAATAGAGAACAAATTTATAATTTTTGAACAAATACTGACCGAGCTGGAGTCATTTTCCTATCTTGCCAGAATGTCTTCTTTGCTTGGACAAACTCACACACTCCCCCAATAAAACTATTGTCTTTTGACAAAACTGCAGCTACCGTTTTCTTTCCTCCCCTACTTTTGCGAAACATTGAGGAAAACTAGAAGCAACTACTGCTTGTTAATTATTCAATATGCGGAGTCTGGATGCACGTATCCATCATACATTTCTGCTTCCTTGTAGATTCTGTTGTTTGAATTGCATGTGGAGAATCAACTGTGGTAAAGTAGTAGAATGCCAGTCATTGTTCTAGTTCTAGTTACTGGAAGTTTGTAGAATTAGGACTAGGAAGATTAGAACTAAATTTATTTTTTGTACTTTTTGAGCAGGTCATGGTTAGACTGGAAAATAATAAGTGAATTAATAGTGTAGAATTTCAAATTATTCTTGCTTTGTTAAACACTAGTGAACTTATAAAATTGTTTTGGTGCTAATTAACTTGGTGCTAGAGGAAATTACCTTGATATTGTCGAATTTTCTACTAATAATATTAGTTATATTTCGCAAATTGTCATTGATGCAGGTGACAAGAATAGGATTATCATAAGTGGTATTTTAAGTTTTATACTTTTTAATATCTGATAGCCTCCAAGAGAAAAAGGATTCATATTCCACCCAGTTTTCCAAACCCTATGATCTCAATTCATGATTATCGTCTTGCTACGGTGTTTACAGAGGAAATTTTTCTAAAATTAATATTTTATCATTATTTTATTCAAACTGGCATTCCACTGGAATATTGTAATTCGATGCTTCCGAATCTCAATAGAGCATCTATTTCCAACCAGTGTTTCATTATCATGAGAAACAGCAATTTATAGGCTACTCATTAATATAATTAATTCGCAACAAGGATAATTAATATTGGTTCGGTAAGTCACAGACCGATGATTTCTATTAAACCAATATACAGTATTACCAATGTATGTTAATTGGCTTCAAAGAGGCTCCTAATTAGCAAATTTGAACCACTAAATTTTTACGAATAAGGTTTGATTTACGGGCTTTAATCCAGGATTTCGATCACTACAATTTCAGTAACTCTTAATTTATTTTAATGTCCTTCAATTTTCAAATTGGATGCATGTAATGGGCCATCGTTTAATATTATAAATTGTCTGCATCATCTGCTTATAAATCTAGGTCCATATTATAGTGACTAATTTGCATTCTCTCTGATAATTTGACAGGATTTGATTGAATTTAACGTGAAATGGACAAGACTCGCATATTAATTACACTGTTGTCCACTTCAACATAACTTGATTGAAAATTCAGGCGAGCTACTAGTATGATAAACTGTTGGTTGATCATTATGGTTCGGGGAAATTGATTCTATTTCAAATTATCTTTTAGCCTATATTGTAGTAGCTCTTGAATATCATTTTGAACTCTCAATACTCATAAATCATATTATTACATATTCACTTGGTTTAAAACCATTCATAAAAACTCTATTCAAATATCAGGGTTTAAATTACTTTAAATTAATAAATTAAGGGAATAATATTATTCCTCCCCGTGAAAAAATTAGACGAAAGTAGATCTGGAGTGATTCAGTTTCATACTGTGAAATTCAAGTTTTTTCGTATTCCCATCATTGAGGGAACATGACTGATGTTCCCTTGATACAGTTTGATCGAGAAAAGAAGACATTCTGATCAGATGGGAAAATGGCTGCATCTTGGTCAATATTGGTTCAGAAATCATAAACTTTGTAACATATTGTAGAGCAGAATTTTATTTACTTTGTGACCAAATTTATAATTTTTGAACAAATACTGACCGAGCTGGAGTCATTTTCCCATTTTGCCAGAATGTCTCCTGTACTCTACATGACTATAATAACCAGAGAGAATACAACTTAATTCATGTTTAATATACGAATTCAACCTTATTCTATGTTCTCTGATCATAACATTCTCCCTTTCATGACCACGGAAACAGAATATTGATGTTCCAATGTATGTAGGTTACTTACAGAGAGAATAGAACTAGTTCTCTTCTATTCTCACTGGTCACTTGTCCATTGTTGAATCCCAATCTAGTTAAAGCTAATTATAATTTGTACTCAGCAGGCCATCCAACAATCCACAGAGCTCGTTTGCTATTAAACCTATCGATGAATTGATGAAGTCTCCAGAGGTCATTGGAGCAAATTTTGCGCGATTATCATTATCATCACGCTTAATAAAGTACTGAATGATGTGAATAGATGGCCACCGTATATGAAATAGAGGTAGGTCATAGCATCGGGTGCAGGTCATTTCACATTGTTGCTCCTACTCAGTTATAAATTGACTGGGTCGCATATTTCATGTTATCTCACACCTCCGGTGTAATAATTGAATTTGCTGAAAGGTTCATGGATTAATTGGTTTTTGATTGCTTTTGTCTCCATCATCATCAATCTCTATTCAAAAACTATCCTACATTGCTTGTGCAGTGTTTTTGTTTCTCGAGAACATAGAACGTAGACCCTATTATGGTTGAAAGGAGAGGTAGCTCACTGTTTATTATAGTTTATGTTCAACGTTATATCATATTCGTTCATTTTTAAAAATTATTCATCTTTTTTGTATCGTTATTGTCGACTAATAAATTACAAAAAAAATTATCTTTTATACACAATAATACTTGACATTTCAACGTAATAAAATAGTAGAATACTGTGGAAATTATATTACTTAAATTGAACATAAACTGACGTATTGGACATATTCCATCATATTTATTGGTTACACCGGTGTGAATAGCTGTCAAAAAGTTTTTGAAGAGTTTGTTGCGTGGGCGGGAGGGAATGAGCGGAGAAAAATGCCAGGGAATGAAGGGAGTTGTTAGTTGAGTTAACGGTGGCAACTTTCTTGAAGCCGCCTCCTCCACTGCGAATGGCGAGCAAATGCTATGAAACTTGTGGATTACTACCCGCCAACTTCTGCAACGTGCTTGAGCGGCAAACTTTGCGCCGTTAAGGGCCCCGAATGCATCAATATTGTCGGCGAACATCCACTTGCAACTTCTGATAAAATACATTGCAAAGACACTGTCTTGCCATCAAGACACACAATCATATAAATAGGCATCATTTCCAAGCAAAATCTCCAGACCTTGTCCTATAAAACAAGAATTGTTTCGTGTGGGATGCAGGAGAATCATGATTTACAGAACGTGAACTTTTTGTAGTCATTTTCAATAAACCTGTTGAACATTTATGTATCGGCAGATCTGTGAAGAAAAGTTGATAAATTTCTAGTTGTTGTCATTTATAGGTGTCAAAAATATTTGAAAAAAGAAATGAAACATACGTGAACGTGATTGCTTGTAACTGGTGGAAATAGCCTGCAACCTTTCCAACCAATGGATCCTCAATTTCCAAACCATCTAGGATAAGACTTTATTGAACCTAAAATAAAAACTTTGTTCACGATAGTCAATAAAATGAAACCGAAACCGGTATCTCGATTTTCTTATAAATCTGTAGTTTGACATTATCATATCTTGTCTGTCCATTCATTATGAATAACTACTACAATATCACCTTTCACATTTACAACTACTCAACAAGTGATAGTCAATAAAACAAGAATCTGAAAAAAAGTTATTCTTGTTATACATGATGGATTTTATTGTTGTTTTGTATCAACATTTCGTCGAAGAAACTCTAGAAATATTGAGTGCAGTTTTTTAAATATTACTCGGATAAAAGTGAGATAGTTGGGCCTTTGTTTAATATGTTTGTTGTGATTGTTTTTCTCACTCTCATAAGGAAATTATGAATTCAAATCTAAATTCTCAAAATATTATCAACATTAATTAAGATGTAAAAAGTGTTACAACAGTGAATATTTGAATGGGATGAAATCTGGTTTAGCTTTTATGTTTAAAATTTCATCTTATTTCTCTATCCTCAGCTCTCAATATTTTGGTCACCATTACCGGGGATTGCGATAGGTTTTGCTATCTCTCAAACAGTGCTATTACTAATACAGTGCAGTAATGAGTCCTGATTGGAAATTCCCAATTTGAGTTTAATACTCTCAAGCAGCTTGCATTGAAATAGGATTAGTTGAAATATTGACAGTTGAAATCATGGCATCAAGTGCACAAAGCACAAATACCACGGTTGATGGAATTGAATTGGCTCCCATATCCCATTTAATTTGATAATTTCCGGATATTCTCAGAATTCAGCTTCAGGTACTAGGCCAAGTTTCTTGTCAAAATAGAAATATACGAAATGTGAAGAAAGAATATAATTAAATTAATTTATTATTCGTTATTGGCTAGTTGAGTAGAGTTCTGAAATGAGAGACTTTTCAACCCTGTCATAATTTTTCTGAAACATTATTTCATTAATATCCTGTTATAATGATTAATTTTGTTCAATTTCTGTTCCAGGTAACATTGCATAATTTTCTTCTCATTTTTGGTTGGATGGAAATCAAATACTGGTGAGGGATATTTTTATCTAAGTAGCTAATTTGTACTAGGAACGTGACAATTAAACATGTCATCGTATGATGTCAGCTTTAAAACTTGCATTGTGAGAAAATAGTAGCTTTGACATTTATAACCTTTAAAACAAGACTCTCTGTCATCCCTATGATCTCAGTTTGTATCAAAGGAAGAAGCCTTCAAATGTACAAGTATCGTCTGTCCAAGCAAAGAAGGCATTCTGGCAAGATGGGAAAATAACTCCAGCTCGGTCGATATTGGTTCAAAAATATTAATTTCGTTTAAAATAGTAGTAAATATTCTGATCTAAAATTTGAAACCAAATTTATAATTTTTGAACCAATATTGACCAAGCTGGAGTCATTTTTCCATCTTGCTAGAATGTCTTCTTTGCTTGGACAGACTATACGCTATAAATTTGGTTTGGTGTTCAGTTTGCCATCATTTATCACTGAGTTTCAATCTCAGATTGCCGTGATCTGAACTTCAAAAAAATCTCGACCTTGTGCCGGATTCAATTGTGAATACACCTGCAAGCACTCTATCGAGCTCTTTACAATTATTTATTATTCAAACAACCTTTTACAACTTTGAATAGCATCTTTTCTAAATGTCCAGGGAGATAGCTTTGTAAGTGGCTGTTGTATTTGTGCCACTATGTGTCAGCTTGCTTGAAGCGAATACAAATAAAAGGTACTCTGATATTTTATTCTCGTTTAATCGTTTATTCGGTTCAAAGCACTTATGTCGTTCTACCTTTACTTGTAGTTGCTTCTCGTTCATTTATTAGGATGACTTCCCAATCTCTCTTCTATTCATGCCCTGAACGAGGTGGAACTTGTTATTTTAATTATCATATTCATAAAATATTAATTTCAAGTAGTATTTGAATCAATAACTTTTTTCTAAGACGCTGTCAAAGGTGATTGGATAAGTTGTTCAAAGAAAAGACAAGATATTGTCAAACCACAGATTTGTAAGAAGAATAAGTTGATGCATAGAATCTTGGAATCCATTAATGTTCTTTAAAAAGTTTAGTAAACCTCAAGTGGCGTAAACTCACATACATACCACTGAAAAATTGGTTTCACTTGCATAACATGATCAAAGTGTCATAGATAAGTCCACTTTATCTGAAAACCATTTCTCTTTTTGAATTTCAAGTTCTGTACATTTCAAATCCAACTCCTGATTCAGTATATAACATCATTTCAGAATGTAGTTCAAACAATCTGAATTTCCCAGTATGTTCGATGTATGCTGCAGGGCATTTTGTTGGAGTCGCAATCTTCTATTTCCTGCATTGCTCTCCAGTGCTTTCCCAGATAATATTCTCCTGGGTGATATCCTGTTATCAGTTTGACAGTGCACACACCCGTAATAGTCCAGTTCTCTGAAAGTTAGCTGATAACTGGAACATGTTGCATCAGACTTGTTTCCACTGAAATGCAACCAAAACAAAATTACTATGACTATTGACTTTGACTTTTTACCTACATCACTCATTACTATAAGTCTATACTTATACTTAAAAATAATACAAATCAAAGTACCCTTTTTTAAATCGTACTTTGATTTGAATTATTTTAAAGTTTTAATGATTATAGTAGCCCTGAACGACTATAAGCGAACTGTGTAGTTAACCTCATTTCTAATTTGCATAGTATAGGATTTAAGGCAATATATTTTGTAATCTTAATAAACAAAGTGATTGAATCTGAATCAATTGCATGTATTACCATTATTTCTACATTGGTTGTAACAGGTTGTATTTTGTGAAGGTTACAAAATACTCGCATACCATAGTTTTGTGACAGATAAATGATGGAATAGCCTACTATAAAATCTTTTGTAGTCCAGCCTAATATTAATAATTAACATTCGGAAGGAAATTTTTATCCAGTAGTAGATCTGTATCTGAGAAAAACACCGCTAATAAGAACAAAGGAATTGGAAAAAATAGAAACCGATAATAATGGAATATCTCAAACATATTTATGTTTCTTGAGCAAACTCAATTTTCCCTGATATCTCAAGTGAGAATATTATTATCTGAAAGTAAAGATTATGATGAAATGAGAATACCTACAGCACAGATTCTTGTTGATTGATTCAAGGAACTATTGTTGAACTTTACGCCATTGTAATTATGCATGACATGATTTCCTTCGAAATATGTAACAGTATACTCTACTTATGATTACATTAATATTATTTGTGTTGGTCATAAAGTCATAATAAAATATATGGACTCTCCGTTCTCATAGAGGTGCTTATACTCTATTGTGAAAATCTATCTTGTAGAAGACATACCCTGGGGGTGAAATTATCACTCTAGCTCTTGCCTCTCACGTTCATCGCTTGTTGTTTAATGGGCTTTTCTCGCTGCTAGCTGTTTTGGAGTTTAGTGCTACGACGGATGTAGATTATGGGGCTAATTGATTGTTATTTTGCCAGAAGTAAGCCAAAGCTTCTTGTTTTCTTGTAGCCATTACCTTGAAGCGAATAGGGGCTTCGAAAGTAATTAAGTCATGTAGAAAGAGAAATTGAACAGTCCAGAGCTGCTTCTAATACAAAACTGTGTTCTAAGAGTGGCTGGATGGAGGATTAGTTGATTGTTTCATGGCTGGTATTGATTGTATTCTAAAGAAAATACAATTTATACTGCCATTTTACTACTTTACAAAAGTAGTAGTTTTATAAAAGTAGTCTCATATTTCTATCAAGTTGAATTTGTTCAGTGCCGAATAAGCTCTCCACCTAAATAAAATATTCATTGTATTTTATAATAAAATCCACTCAATAACCACTTTATAACAGTGTACTTTTTCATATTTAGTTTCGCTTACCATGATAATTTTCGTGAACGTTTTTACCAATGTTTCTCATCCTATTCGGGATAGGAATAGGATAGAAATTTAGAATACATTTATTCATTTATTTATAAGAGTAAAAATATACGATACGAAAGAGAAAACAGGTAATCGCCCAAAACTTCTTTTATTATACATGTAATGTAGCCTAATAGTAATGCATTCTTTTGTATTAGAACTCCAGAGAATAGAGATAGAACCTTTTTCAACTTAAAAGCTTTCAATTTCACAGATTCACAACACATACAATTCCCGCAACTCAATTATGTTGAATATAATTCTATTGCATTTTGAGATTGTTCCCTAGATTCTAAATCAATTCAGAATTAGTTATTTTTTTATTTTCCCATTTTCGAAAGCAACAATTTATGTACCGGAAGTGAAAATATTATGCTACCGGTCTTTCTTCCAATAACAATTTTGCTCTCTTTAGTATTTGATCTTTGCGAATTTATGACTAGAAGTGAAAGGGGTTCTCGATTGTTGAAAACAGCTCATCATGTCCAATCGTAACAGTATTGATGGCTCCGTTTTAATATTGCATAACGAGCTACTTTTCAGCTTTGGACAAGTAAATAAATCATGATTATCCCTTAAAACTGCAGTATATTTCAAGATAAGCATGTAATCATAGTCATTCATCTTGATTTATATGCTTTACCACCTGTCTAATTTCATTATAAAAATGTCTATCCAATATAGGTATAAGATTAGTGTACTGTACAGTGTTATTCCTATTGTCGTGCTTTACGTTCGGAGTTAATTTGTTGCAAGGACCTGGTATTGGGAAAATTTTGAATTTTCTCTTTGCTTCATTGCCTTTTTACTCCTTTTTCTCTCCTCATACTTCTTAATTTCCTGTCCTATACCATCTTGTGCTCTAAAATTATTCAATTTTGTGCCTACTTTGTGTAGTCCAGTACTGGACAATTCAATCATTATTGACAATGAACTAATTTCTCCCCGCTTATGAGTTCATTCTTCTATTTTCATAATTTTCTCTCCATCAAGGTTGAAATGATTGTCCATGATTGGATTGGAATAGTTAAAGTTCGAGAACAATAGAAATATTAGGCTATATCAGAATTAGCTCAATTTTTCAAATTCTTGTTTGAATCAGTTCTGTGTGTTAGATAAGGAATCGTTGAACCTAGTTAAATGACCCTAGTTAATTATATTTTTAACCTAAAAATATACATATATTTTTTAATATTCTCTAAACTCAGTTATTGAATGTGTTTAACGAATCCAGTTAGAAACAGATCAATCAATGAAGGTAAGTGAAGGATGATACCAAGGACAAGCAACCAGCGTAAAAAGCGCCTTGAATCAGTTGTAGGCCTACTTGTACAGATAAGCACTTGAAAACAAAGAGTAGTAGTACGCGTAATATTTGTGAGCGACGCAGCTTAATTATCGAGGAAGGTGAACAGTAACAAGGTTTACATTGGAGCAGCTATTCAGCAGCAATTAAAAAGCAGCTGTATATTGCGGTGGCAATGAATGACTGCTAAATTCTGTCCAGGCAAAGAAGACACTCTGGCAAGATGGGGAAATGATTTCAGCTTGGTCAAAATTATTTCAAATATTATAAATTTAGATTCAAATTGTAGATAAGAATGTTTCCTACAATTTGAGACCAAAGTTGAAATTTTTGAATCAATATTTTCTGAGATGAAGTCATTTTCCCATCTTGCCAGAATGTCTCCTTTGCTTGGACAGACTCTACCAAGCTCACTGAATTATTCATTGCCAAGCTACAAAGAATAAATAAATCATCGCAGCAGCGCTCGACTCATCAAGATGCGATTTGCATAACGTTAAGCGGAATAGTTGAGAGCGTTAGTGGCGCGTGGGATGCGACGCAACGGAACGCAACGCAACTACGCAACGCGGATTCTGCGAGAAATAAGTTAGTAATAAATGTTTGAATGGACGAGCCGTCCAAATTGAAAAAGACGACGTCGAAATGCTGTGAGCATTTGCGGCACTAGACTAAAAATAAAAGCGCGCTATCAAAGTCACCGTTTTCAAAACAAACAGAATGAATGAAGCTGAAACGCGCTTTGTTTTTACTGCTTTGAAGAGGAGGTGAAACGGCCCCGCAAATGGAAAAGTAGGGCGGGACGGGTAGACAGCAGCTGGATGTTCTCATGTTAATTATCGGAAATCGGAGCCTGGAAGACGTCTGAAGCGGTTTCTTGAAGTTGAAATTGTAGTTGAAGAGAATGGATAGAAAAATTGGAAGTAGGTCAGTACTAAAGTTATAGAAGACTATCATTTGAAATAGCAATTCTGCGCTTTTTCGATGAAATTGATGGAATCAATGGAGAATTTCAATGGAAAGAAATTATTTTCCATTTATGGATATATTTACAGCCATAAAGATTCAGCGTTGAAATACCAAATTGAATTGTGATTGAAAATTAGAATGAAAAACATTCTGGGCACTTGTTTTCCATCTTAAATCTAAAACATTTCCATATTAAAATGCAGATTCAGTGATATTTCAAATTGAAATTGTTTTATTGAAATATGTACTCTTTTTCTATTGTTTCATATATCTTTCAAGCTTAGAGAATTATACTAGCATTGCTTGATATCAAGTTGATATCATGCTATTAGTGTACTTTTACAGCAATGTTTTGATTCCTTTTCAATCAAGTTTCATCGGGTAGTGCATTATAAACGTGAGTCTTCATAATCTTCAGCAAAGACACTGGAAATAACCTAACTATTATTCATTTATTAATATACTGAAAAACATAGAAAAACATATTAATAGAAAAAAAATACATTGGGACTCAAAAATCAAATTCTTTCAATAGCCTTTCCTTGTAGATAAATTAATTTTTATTCTCACAAGACGTGTTGAAAAATGAAAAAAACTCTCGAGTTTCAAATAAGGGCGTTGCCCGCCCGTCTCTCCAATTTCCCATATACTAGTGATACCAGTATACTAGTTTCGAATTCATACTAATTTCCAATATTCTTGTGAAATGGTCCTTTTGCTTGCTAGTAGTTATTCTATTTCTTTGATATAATCGTAGTTGAATACAAAAGAGTACAAAGTGAAGTATTATACCTATTGTATAAAATAGATTAAGTTGTATCGTAGAGTAAGGATTGAAAAGTATAACTATACTTTCTCTATGGTTGTCCTCATACAAGGTCAGTCTATAGAAGAACACAATCGAGCAACGGAAAACCAGGAAAATGATCACGTGAGAGCGTATTAGATTTGAAAAGTAGAATGCGAGTGAGTTTATATTATCGTGTTATCAATGGTCGATTGTGCGATGAGATTGCGATGATAGTTGGTTAGTGGGGCATGTGTGGGTGAAGAGGGGTGGGGGCTACCCAGTGCCCCAGTGCCCACAGGGTCCTTATCGATCCCGAAAGCCGGCACTGACTGGCCTCTGTGTACTGCATGACATTCTTGTCCTTCCGTGCTTCACTCTGTCCTCTACGCCTCTTTTTGCCCTTTCCTTTGCTGCTGCCAAAAGTCAAGTTCCGTCTTAAGACTTTACGTCGACCTATGCTGCCAGATCTACAGGTTTGTCACGTATCCTGTAAGCCCCGGCTTACTTGGCTGGCGTCTTCGTTTTGCTCCTATTTATTTCCAACTATATCAACGGAAAATACTCTTACAGGGAAGAGAAGGGAGACATGCATCGCGAAAGCTGCCATTTAGTATTAGCGCTGATAAGATAGAAAACTTTTAAGACTTTCTGAGCATCTTCTGGGTATAGGATGTTTTGGTATTAGGATAAGGGTATTTGTATAAGGATAATAGGATTTTTCTTCTAATATTAGTAGTAACTTACATTAGTAATATTAGTAGTTTATTAGTAATATTATTTAAAAAATTATAAAATTATATTGTAAGCTAGCTATAGTGTTAGCTCATATACATTCAAATTCACTCTAAACATAGCTTGCCATAACACACATAATATGCAACAAACACATACAGTCATACAGTAATAACGTACTGTTTCTACTGATTCCTAATTTTTCTAGTCAATTCAGCATCTATTAGGTATATAGTACTGCTATTAGGATAATGAAGTTGGTATCAAGATGTTGATTTTATTATTAAGATAAGGGTATTAGTATATAAGGATAGTAGGATTTACTTTTAATATTAGTAATATCAGCTCATGTACTCTCATTTATTCACCCCAAACTTGGCTTGTCATAACATACATATTAGACAACAAGCATAATATAGTACGTAATAACATAGATTTTCTATTAAGTTGGTCACTGATTATGGGTCAGTAAACTGACTAATCAGTTAAGCTCACATTGGTGTGCTACAGTCAAATAATAATTGAGAATTATTATATTCGTGGTTATGTTAACCATATTTATCGTATGTGCGCTTTGAATTTTCATCATCATCATCATCATCATCATTCCAATAGATGAAAAACGTTTCTAAATTTGGATCTGAAATAATGACCACCCTTCACTTGGTAACTAAATATTCCAGCATCCAACTCACACGCCACATTCTAGTGCAGAGGTTCCATTCGGCAATGAATAGTTTAATTTCCATTGTACATTTGAATAAAGTTTTGCATTTCCACTACTATTCCCTTGTGTCATCTTCAAACAATCTGCATACTGTACTTGTCACATATGCTGCGAAACTAAATTTTTAACCATTCTCTCTTGTCCACGAGCCAGCACGGTGAATAAACTGCACTGAATTAATGAGCTGCATGAAAACCGCGCCGGAACTTTTTCAATTTGATATTGTGTCATAAAAATAGAAATCTGAATCCGTTTAGTTCTGTCGAAGGACAACTGCTGCATTGCTTGGATTTAACTGCTTTGAATTATCCCTACCATACCGGTTGAACGATTGGAAAATCGATTTTATGCGTTTTTCAACATCCTTTCACAAACAAGTAACTGGTAATTAAGAAAAGTCTCCCTTGGATCAAATGAAGGCCATCAGGTGTAATTGTTTAATTGCTGTTGGCCAATGAATTGAACAAAAAAAGCTGGACTAAATCAATGATCTGTGAAATGTGCACGTCACCTGATTTACAATCCGTTAGTCACAGATTGTCACAGATCATTCTGAAAAACTATACAATTTCCTTGGATTGTTTATTATTATTATTTGCGGAAATTAAATTTTTGCTGTTACATTCAGATACCAGATAGTATTAAAATAAGCCAGATCTTAGTATAATTTCTTATTATATTTATGTGTTTTGCTAAAGGTTCATTAGTTTATTAATATTCCTTATATAGTGTATTATAAGGAATATAGTGTATTAATATTCCTTTATACAGTGTATTCATAATTCCTGATTGATAAATGGAAGTAAACTCCTCTATAAAATGGGTTTCCTCCATTTACACCAATAAACCAAAAAGTGTTTGGCTATTAATTAACCTACAATGAAGTCACAGTCTTCAACTCCAAGCTCTGAAACTTGACTCTAGACTAGTCTCTAGGTCCTTAGAGGACTTATAGGAAACTAATACATCTGTATACCATGTAGCCTACAGTGTACAATGTACACATGTTCAGTATAGTGACAAAATTTCTGTGAAAGGCTCCCAGATTCAATACTAATTTAGTGTACAAGGGCTGCCGTGTTCATGGAACACTATTTCCCGTGTGAAATGAAAGTTTGTAATACTAATTGATATCGGCATGTCAATTAAACCCCTTATTTAATATTATGACCTCTTATTCAGTCCATATTATTACTCAGAGGAGTTAAACAATGGATCCATACGATGTAATAATAATATTAATATCCATAAGATGAATTGAAAAATAAATAAAAATCAAATATCCATAAGATGGAATAATATATTTTATAATTTTTACAAATAGCCTACAGTACAGTACGAGCATTCTCATCATTCCAAGCTAAAGAGTTTCAATACCTCTATTGATCCCCATTCTTAGCAAGCATTTTTTATGTTTTCCTGTTCAAATTTCATACTCAACTTTTAATGCATGATTTGATTTGAATTAGTAATTTATTCAATAATATTATCAAAATAATATATCTAATACATTTGATCTTATCAAGATTTCTCCTTTTTCTTGCATTCAAACTGTCATTCCTCAGTGATTTTGCAGATTATTAGTTGAGATTTTATCTCATAATTATGTGAAGTCGAATCCTGCTAAATATCTACAAAGGAAAAGTAAAGTAAGAATGGAAAGGGGGATGGAAGAAAGGATTCTCCATTATCATGAATAATTTATCTGTCAAAAGATCTCGAAAGAAAAATTGAATCCTCCAATGAGAGCCCTTATCAGCGGATGTCAATAGCTGAAATGTTCATCCCTAGCTGAATGGAGTTGGTAACTTGTCCGGTGACAATTTCATCAGCTAGTTGCCGAAATTGAATGCGATTATTGAATCGAGCAAGTTTCCGACGACGCCAAGGTATCTATCGGTAATTGAGAACTCGCACCAACTATTATAGCAGGCAGGAGTTTGGCAGCAGTGATAAGTGACGTGGGATGATGACGTTTTAATTTGGTCGCTGGCTGCTGTCTGCTCGTGGCGCAGCGCTGTGAAAAGACGCCAGGCAATCGCTTCAGAGGTGTAGGAGGGAGGGGGCGGCTGCTTTCAACCAAACCTGCCTTACTTAAACCATGGTGGATGGTAATGGCGAATGTTAACGTGTCAGCCGAGGTTCGAACCCCAGCCCATTGCGCCAAACGACAGCTACTAAACCGATAGTCAAATTTGCGTTCACAGCTGGCTGGCTTCAGACTCCTTCAACCTTCCCACTCCTACAACTTAATCATCTCCTTTTCTTCTTCTCCATTTTTAATGTTCTTCGTCGCCTTTCTCATTTCTCTCCTTCTTCTTGCCCTTATTGATCTTTCCCCTGATTTTATCTAATTATTCTTCTTTCCTATATTTCGTCGCTCCTTCTTATAATCTGTATAATCTTAATATTTCTATTTTTGAGTAGTGGTGAAGGTGATATTGTGGTAGTTATCCATATTAAATGAAAAGACAAGTCGTTGTCAAACCACTGATTTATTAAAAAATCGGAAAACGGTTTCGGTTGTTACACCATTATCATTCTCTGGTAAACTAAACCAGAGATTGATAATGGTGTAACAACCGAACCCGGTATCTCGATTTTTTAATAAATCAGTGGTTTGAAAACGTCTTGTCTTTCAATTTAACTTGATATCTCTCCTCTTTTACCTATTTTATCACTTTCCCCGTTGTAGTTTTTCTCTCTCTTAAACGTTCTTCACGTTTTATTTATTTTCATTTTTCTTCTTTCTTCTCTCATTTTCATCATTTTCTTCTGTCTCTTCTTTCTCATCTTCATATTCTCATCTCCTGTTTCTACCATCTTCTTTTTCATTCCTTTACTTCTCACTATTCTTTTTCAGTTCTTCTTGTTCCCCTTCTCTATCATCATTCTATATTTTCCACAACCTCCTCCTTATTACTTCTTCCTCCTTCTTCTCTTCTCGTGAGGTGCCTCAGCAACCTCGTCCCAATCACTTATTTAATGTACCAAGTGGAAAATAAAGACATTTATCTACTATCTACTCCTTCTCCTCCTCTTCCCTCCTTTCAAATTCTTCCTTCTCTCTTCTTCTTTCTTATTTTACTGTTCCTTTTCTACAACCACTTCTACAACCCCTTCTTCACCTTTTATTCAATCTTTCTACAGCCTCTTCTTCGCTGCATCTCTTTCCTTACTCATTATCGGTTTATGCCCTCCCCATTTCCTTTTTCAATCTATTTCCTCCCCAGCAGGATGTCTCATTTTCTGAAATGAAGAATAATTCCCTCTCCTCTCCCCTCCACGCCACCAGCAACTCGGTAAGCAGTCTCTTGATATTGCTGCTATAGCCTACTACCTTTTTCTCATTACTTGGAAATTAAGAAGGCAGTGATTTCTGCCGAGCTAGCTAGACTACGACTCCAATCTCAGTTTTGATTTTGTCGCCTGATTGGTCGATGCCCTCAAGTCTAAAAACAATGGTATGATGTCACCAAGCGTAAATGAAGCTCTATTCTATAGGTTTTGTTGAACTGTTTCTAGAGAATTGATATTGGACAGAGGAATCTACACTACAAGGATGATGTAGTAGTAGTCAAGATGTCTTACACGGAAAATATGCTTCCCTTATGACATATATGTTTTGATTGTCATTATAAAAATTTCATGATACGTAGGAATCATTCTTCATGATACCTTTCCTTCATACCATATGATAATAATAATAATATTTCATGATAGTTTGGTTGACTCATGGTGATATTATAATATGTGGGATTGAAAATTCTTTCATCTACTCAAGTACATAAGTGAAATTTTATACTTAGGCCTATCAATAATTCATGGAAAATTTCATCTTCTAGAAGTTTTGCCATCAATTAGGTTAGGTTAGGGAAGCGGTTCGTCCCAGTGGTAGAGAGCGTCTAATCGGTGAGATTAGATAAGCGACGTGCCTCTACCACCACTGTTGTAATGGTGACCGGCTCCTCTGAATTCAATTTATGAGCCTCAAAAATCGCTTCCCGGTGGTTCGGAACCCACCTGAAGCAGTAGGTCCATTCATCTCTCATCATCCTTCCCATTACCCACGCACAGACTCAAGAGCGCTTGTGGGCATCACCCTCAAAAAAAAAATTATCGTTGAATGGCGAATACCAAGCAAGACTTGAAGCTGTAAATTGTTTTTCATATAACAAACCTTTCCTCAATTCATACAGGTTCCTGAAAGAAGAAGTAATAATCAGTTAAGAACTGCTAGTAAGAGTAATACTACAATTGAATATTACTAGAACTGCTTGTAATACAGTATAGAAATAAATATTGAATTATATTCATAACCATCATTCAGTGAATTCCTGATTTGAAATACGTTGCAGAAATTCTATTTCCATTTTGAATCACATGTAGTACCCGTGTGGCCTGTACGGCAATGACCGTTTTTACAACTACTGTATAACGCTCCGTAAAGCAATTTTTTCAACATAAAAGTGCCCATAAAATCTACACGCCATCGTTACAAGGGCGATCAGTATGCTGAATTTATTTCTTCTTGAAAACCTTGTACTTACTTTCATAATTGGAGGCCTGAAAATTCCTCAGTTTGTCATTTTCTACAAACTAAGATTACAGTTTTTATATTATAACCACTAACCCCACTTTTAGTTCCTGATTTGAATTTTCTTGTTTTACTGGTAGTTTTCTTACCTTTTATGGAGTTTAGTTATTACTATTATCATTATCAGATATTTCCTCCAGTAATTCTGAATACTAATATTTTTATGACGTGCTATTAGCAAGCTATATACACGACTAATGCTTGAAGGAAGTTTGGTTCTGAGCCATTTCAAAGCAATAAATAAAGCAAGAAAAGGTTACTTGATTACATTTGGGTACAATTTCCTAGATCAACTGATTAATAATATACTGATAGAATGTTGAATCAGTTGTTTTTTTTAAAGATACCACTCATTCAACTTGGCTGTCAGATTTTCAAATAGAATGGATGAAATCAGTCCCACATAATATCCAGTATTAAGAGAATACAGTCTTTGTAATCAGCCCTATTATATGTACAGTATCTGTTTTTATCAGTTTCACGTTACAACTCGCGTTAGATATAAAGATGGACAATATGAATGCAAGTGAATGTCATTGATGATTTTTTCATCAAATTAACTTAATCATTCCATTCTTCCCAAACCTGTGAATACACAATAAAAGTAATAATATTGAGTTCTATTCTCTCTATCCCAAACGTCTAATTAATATTGTAATAACCTTGCGGCTTATTAACCATTGCTCTTATCAAATTAACAAGACAAGTAACTATCATTAACTGGTCAGTTTTCAAAATATAAATGATTAATGATATATCACTAAATTTTATAATATGCTAACCAATGGAAATTACCAGAAAACTGAATAATAGTGCAATAGTGATGTGATATGTGATCGTGATGACGCAAGCTGCTGTAATATGCAATTGAAATTGACGACCTACTTTATGGTTTTTAATGCGGCCCAGAGTGGCAGATTACGTGGTATGATGTGTTGGTTGATTAGTGGTGGCGATATGGACCGGTTTCAAATGTATTCATTCGTCTGTGTGTGAGAAATTTGACCTTTTCGGTCTCGTCTCGTCTAGTTGTGGAGGAAACGAATAAGACCGGTGAAATCTACTTTCTCCATCTTAATTCGCATTCAGTAACTATTTGGTCAGAGCGAGATGATGTTATCTCAGAATGATTGCGTTGATAATTCGCTCAATTATGGTTTATCGGGTGTTGGAAATTATATTGTTCGAGTGGTAGTTTATTACCTTGGAAGTAATATGTATCTTTTAGGCCTATAACTTTACCTATTGACTATTGAAAGTACATTTTGACTATGGAATATATAAACTCTTTCTAGCTGAAAGTATAAGAGTGCATGGAACAAGCCTTGGAACTAATATTACTTAGTAATATTATGGATAGGCACCAATGTCCAATAATTCAAATCTTTTTAATACTTGCAGCATTGACGAGATATTACTCAGTTTTCAGTTGAATTTCCATTCATCATAGTACATGTACCAGATGAAAAATTATTATTAAAAATCTATATTCTGACTTAGATAGTATAGATGTTTTGTTGATGTGATCGATTATTCTCTTTTCTTTAGTGTAACTCAGTTACTTAGTCTCAATTCCTATGCTATTAGTACAGATAATAGTAATGCTGTTGACCAACAAAAAACCTTGTCAGAAAAACTGTACAGGTTACACTTTGATTAGAGATGTTGTGGAACTTATCCATAATTTAGGTAAGAGAAAACAAATGTTGTCAGAACCACAAAGTTTATTTAAACCATACTTAAGTTTAAATGCTCAGGGCATCATCATCAGTGGAGAACTGAGGCTTTGAAAAATACAAGGTGAGCCAGAGAAACTTACTTATTTGAAAATATTCCCACGCGGTGAGTTGGACTGTTAGAGTGGCGTGAGAGGGTGCAACTGAAGAGGGAAGTTACCAAGTTTGTTTCTCCATCCAGTCAGATGCCATCATGCTCTAGGAGTCTAGTCTAGAGAGCAGCAGGCCTTCGCAGTCGATAGCTTCTTTTTCAATGTCCACCACGCGACGTGCCTTCCGCGCTCGCTTTGAAATTCCTCCTCACAGACTCGTTCCTGGCCGTAATTCGATTCTGTCGTGGGTTAACTCATTTTGGAACTGTCACTGAACCCAAAAATAGACTTCAATGGACCATCAGAACTTCGGAAAATATCGAAAAAGTGAGGCAGTCAGCTGCGCGTTCCCCCAGGCGTTCGGGTCACAAACACGCAGCTGCTATGGGAATTTCTGACACCACTGTTCGACGAATTCTCCATGAAGACCTTCAATTCCATCTCTATAAATTGGCTGCTGCGCAAGAATTAACTGAACGCGATTTTTTTGCTCATCAAAATTCATGTGGCTTATCTCTCTCAGAGGCGATCTCCAGATTTGACTCCATGTGATTTCTTTTTATGGGGTTATTTGAAATCTTTGGTTCATGTCGATCGACCACGGACCGTAGCACACCTCAAGAACAACATTCGCGACGCCTTTGCCAACACACCGATTTATATGCTGCAAAGAATGGAGACGAATTTCAAATATCGACTTCATCAGTGTTATGTGCAATGGGGGTCGCCATTTATTCGACGTCATTTTAAAGACTGCATGAAAAAAATAGGATATTGAATTATCAAATAACATTAAAATGAAAACAATAATCAAACTTACTTTTGGTTTTATTGACCTTTCAAATAAGTAAGTTTCTCTGGCTCACTCTGTACAAGTTTGAAAGGAACATGGTTGTAGCAGGTGTGGTAACATTTTCAAAAAGTGTGTTGAAAATAATGAATCAACCAAACTATAATACCTAGGAGAGTAATGTTACAGATAAAATTAACAACAATTTATTGAATTATAATGAAAATATAAAAATAAAATCTACTAAATGAATATAATATGAACAATTAGAAAAGGAGGATATCCTTGAATGTAACTAGATATTTTTTATAAGTTAGCAATTCCACTTTATTCAATTTATCTGACTTTCAACCTCAACTTTTCTCCAAGTAGATTACCAGTTCAACTCAATTGTATATTTAGCCCTCCTCCCACTCTTTTTCAGCTAGATATTTTCCATCATTGGTTGTTTCCTTATATTATCTTAAAATTGTTGGGTAATTCATTATAGTAATAATGGTTGGAATATCTAGATCCTTGTAGTTAGGTTAATTCTAGTACCTAGATATTTCTTTATATTTTGTTGTTCGATCATCTAGTTCTAACTCTGTTGAGTTAATGATTATAAATTGTGACCTGTGACCTATGTTGATAATTAAGTTGGTCAATGGTTTATTGGTTTTCCAAGCCTTTATTTTACTTCATTTGATTCTAGGTTCTTACATTTCATAACCCATTTTTCATTTTGTTTACTCAGAATATCTAAATTGTTAGAATATTTAGATCCTTGTAAGTTAGGTTAACTTTAGTACCTAGCTATTTTCTTTATATTTTGTTGTTCCATCATCAATAGTCCGCGAAATCTAAGTTGACTGTTTTTCTCTTCACCCGGGAAATAGCTGCGTTGCCAGATTGTGTGAAATCGGAACATCTTCAAACTCGCGATTAAACCCCATATCTAGACGTAGAATTTTATCCTTGATATGCCAGTAGTATTAAAAAAGTTCCTGGGTAGAAGGATTCAAAGAAAATTTGATTTTTAATTGATTTGATGTTAGTGTGAAAAGCTGAATTCAATACCATTTGTCTTGTGGTGAAATTCCTATATGACAGGGAATTCTTTTGATAAACAAATTGTCTAGAGAGAGACCAATAACTTCGAACTTAATTGTAATTTTACGTTTTTTATTGGTTTTTTCTACGTAATAAGTTCTGTTCTGCACATCTAATATGGTGCAGCAGTTATGTTCATCCTTCTACTCAATTGCAACTGGAAATTTTTCAAAACTGATTCATTGCTTCTCGGTTCGTTAGTTTGTTCCAGCTTGTTTTCAAATCCACAATTTCACTTTCATTTTTGGCGGACTACAAAAACAGTTATAAAGCCAATTTATAGTTACTGGTTTATGGATAACGAACCTGTTATACAGTAGTACCTAACAACTCTAAAATATCTTCAATAAATCAGCCTCTCTCCTAGTCCGATAAAATCATCTTCTTTCTTTTTAAAATGTCTACTTCTTTTTTTTTAACTCAACTTCTGTTCCTTCTTCATTTATTACTCCATCATCCTTCTTCGAATTTTTCTTATCCTTTTCTTTACAATCATTTTGTTCTGTATCACTCCATCATCACTCTTCTATTCCTCCATTATAATCAATAATTTTTATCCAATTCATCACCCTCATTTTCTCTCTTCTCATCCTTCTACTTCTTCTCCTCTTCCTTCTCATCTTTCTTTACCCACCCTCCGTCTTTTCCCTTACTGTTCCTTGCCCTTACTACTTCTTAATATCATTTCTTCTTCCTACTTTTCTTGTCCCTACTATTTCTCAATATCATTTCTTCTACCTAATTTTTTTCACTCACTTCTTGTTTTTTCCATAGTCATTATCGTCATCATCATTATCATCACGTTTATTATTCTCAATATTTATGATCATCATGCTCCTTTCTCTTCTTCTTTCACATTCTCTATTTGATTCTATCTACTGTTCCCTCCCTATCGTCCCATCTCATTCACTTCCTGTTCTTTATCACCTGTTTCTCCCTCTATCAGCATTTCTCCAGCTAAGATTGTGTCTAGACTTGGAGCCTTACTTCCCTACTTGCTCTCCACCTGCTTAACACGTTGGTGAATTACTAGCGGAGGGTGTTCATTGAATTGCCTTCGACGGCTATCACACTTGCCTTGATTTTCGTCGAGTCGACTCAAACCGCGTTATCGCCCTTTCCCCCTCTCCACCCAAGGTGCTTTTCAGCGGATTTATTTCATGGGAGCAGAAGTGTCGTTAAGCGTCGCGGTGTAAGAGAGAGACAAGTTAGTATAGCAGGCACCAACTGAACTGGCGGTTGGCGAACCTCAGTTTTCAATAATCAGCACTCTCAGAGCAGTCTGAAAGCTGTCTACAAGAGTATATCGAGTCGAGAGTTACTTTCTCTATGCAGTTTTGCTTTCCTAGACCGCTTTCAGACTGTTCTGATAAATCTGACCATTGATAATTGATTTTTGCCAACCGTCAGTTACGTTGGTGTCTACCATATGTCTGGGAGGGAGGGAGAAAGAAAGAGTGTTAGCAGGCATAGATAAGTGCCGAGGAGGCTTGTTGAAGAGGAGAATGTGGTGGTAAAGGAGGTGAAGCCAGATGAGGTGGTTCAAAAGGAGGAGGTGAACCAGATGAGTTGGTGAAGAAGGAAGTGGTGGAGGAGGAGGTAAGAGGGAGAGGAGAAGGACGAGGAGGAAGAGGAGGAGTGGAGAAAGAAGAAGAAGAAGAAGAAGAAGAGTGGAAGGAGGAGGAGGAGGAGGAGGAGGAGCAGAAGAAGTAAGGGAAGATGGAGGTGCAGAAGAAAGTGATAGTCCTCGTCTATGTGAAGTGGGAGAAGGAGGACGAGAAGAAGAGGATTGAGGTGGAGGAAGTGTAGGAGAAGCAGGAGGAGGAGAAAGTGTAGGAGGTGTAGGAGAAGCAGGAGGAGGAGCAGAAGAAGGAAGTGGAGGAGGTGGTAGTCGTCTACGTGCCTAATGGTGCAAAATGTGCGATGTTATCGGTGGCAGTTGCTCGTCAATAGGTCGAGGTTCGCAGTTTGGCGAAAAGGGGCGAGCCGAGCCGAGTTCCGTGATCCCAGCACATAACGGTGTCTCACATTCGGCCACTGCATGCCTTATGAGACATGGAACCACGTGAAGGAATGATGTGTGATGATTAATGTATTGTGATGTCCGCAATGATCTAACCGATAGCAGCAGAAGTTCATTGTCCAGAGAAAAAAGTATTTTTTAGATCATGATTAAGCTTATTATCGTTATTTTTATCATAATATTTCGTTAAAAATACTAGATTTTCCAAAATATGAGTAACACTTGATAAAAAAGAGTGCTCGATGAAATTCACCTTCAGATGTCTCAAAATGCAAGAGATCATAGCCTATTTAAAATTGCTGAATATTGTTTGTTATTTCTCAAGTATTTTTTCTCATAATTTCCATTGTAATGTTTTTATAAAACCATCAGTTTTTGAACTAAAAAAAACTTATTAAAAATATTACTCTCATGAATGATTCTTGAAGTAGTGAAGCATTATGTGTATGATTATGAAGTATGCTTTCACAGTTATGTTTAGGATATGTTAGCATCATCGCTGAATTAATGTAAAATTCTTATTGAGTTATTGAGTATTGTTTTCAAATGAATGTGTTTTCATTGTATTCTTCGTGAACCTCATTCCAAAAAACTGCGGTGAAATTGTTAGTATAGAAAGTTTTTACTGTATTTTTATATCTATCAGACCCAAGCCAACCATCGAGGGAAACGAGATTGCAGCACATTATTTATTCTCCATAAAATGTCAGTTGATATTTTTCACACCAGCGCCGGTGTTGCCACTCTAGCTCTACATAATATCTGCAGGGAAGAAACGGCGTTCTGCCACGTTCGGGATTTGAGTGGAATAGAACAGTTTCTTTGAGCGGCAACTGTGCTTCGGCAAGAAGACGTGGCCTAGTTTTTTCGGCGGCCTGACAAAAGTTTCTGGCAGAAAAGACATTGATAGGAATGAATAGGCGAGAAATCGGGGGTAAGAATGGGGGGGGGGAGAAGGCGGAGGAGGAGAAGAAGAAGAAGAAGAAGAAGAAAAGTGGAGAGCTTGTGGTCGAAAGCTGGAATGTGTTATGGCGGGAAATGCTGAGAAGAAAAGCGAACAGCGAGTGAAATATGTTGGTAAGGGCCGCTAGCCTGCCAGACCCCTCTGTTGCTAACAAATGTGCGGCTCTACTAGCAAACCATCTTATAGCACGGCACTCACACCCTCTCCCTCTCTTTCATTCTTATTCTCCCTTCTACTTACTTATTCACTCTCTTTCTCTATTACTATAGTCTGTCCAAGCAAAGGAGAAATTCTAGCAAGATGGAAAAATGACTCCAGCTCGGTCAATATTGGTTCCATTATTATATATGTATTTGGTCTCAAACTATTAATAAGAATGTTTCCTACAATTTGTATTTTTTAACAAATATTGACCAAACAGACTAATTTTTCCGACTTCCTCTTTCTTAGTCTATCTCACTCTTTGTTATTATTTGTATCTCACTATTGATATCTAATCTTTTCACTATCTCTTATTACTTTTTTCTCTCAACTCATTAACTCGCTCTCTCTCTCTCTCCCACATTGTTGAGTGGTGTGTCCTTGAAAATAACTGTCCAAGAATGGAAATTTTTTCTGATACATGGACATCACCGTTCCAATCTTATTGCACTTGTAGGCCTATGTGTCACTACTCTGTACTTGGTTTCATCAATCAACATCGTGTAATATTTCATCATCGAATTGTGTAATGAATTCAATTTCAAATGATCGTAATCTAGGATATAGGATACTGCTCCTACTCTCTGCTTCTTCTTCTCTCTTCCTATAATATTTTATTTCAATTTGGATAAAGAGAATAATCTAATAGTAATCTCAAATCTTCCTCTATCTCTAGCTGTCTCTGAATTACTGGCGGCTGGTGCCCACGAAACGGGTGAAGTGCTGTACAGTAAAAGATACGGGCACTTCACCTGTTTCGTGGGTACGAGTCGCCAGTGCTCTGAATTCCTTTTTCCTCTCTTACTCCCTCACGCCCTCTCTTTTTCTTTATCTCTCTCATTTTCTTATCAACTCTTTTTCGCTTTCGTTCCTTCTTCCATTCACTCTCTCTACTCCTCTTTGCTCTTACTCTCTTCTTTTTCCCGCTCACTATCGCTTCGGTCTCGCTATCACGGTCTCACTATCTGCTTCTTTCTCTGACTTCCCCCCTCTCATCCTTTCTCTTCTCACCCTGTATCTCTTCTTATCCATACTTTTCTCTGCCTATCTCTCTTATTTTATATTCCTCTCTCTATTTAATTCTCCTTCTGAAACACACACCTTCATATCCACCCTTGATATTCCACTACACTCCTTCTCCACCTATCTTGCGTCTCACTTTCCTCCACTAAATGTTTAAGAGGATTGACTACTTAGTTCCAACTTTCTCCTAATAAAGACGTTGTACTTGTCGCCCTGTATATAGTCATATTCACGCTGAGCCCAAGTTAGTACGGACGTGATCACCCATAACCCACTCGAAGTTTCTTCACATGTTCAGGCACATAGTTTGCGAATAGATTGTGTACTTGGTATTATCTGGCTAGAAATGTTGGTAGTTGGGACCTAGTTTGAATACTGTAATCTGGTGATTTGATTAGGATTTTCGATGTAGTAGTGAGGTTTTACATTTTATAACTCGTTTTAACCTAATGAAATCACACAGTAAAATTAAACGTTAATATATAACTGCTATAGCTCAAAACTGAACCAGTAGTTTGATCACTTTGGTTTCATGAAAATTAATTGATAAATGTACAGAATACAATATAAATAAAAAGAATATATATATTGAAATATAAAAAATAGATAGATTTCCCAAGTATAAGTAGATTAATAATGTAGCATATTCTTACCAATAAATGTTGATTCAACTTTATGAGAACTGATGTTGAACGAAATTCACTTGAATCAGGATATATTTGAAGTTATAGTCAGACAAATAGAATAGAAAATAGTAAAATTCAAATATAATTTTTGAATGAGACAAATTCATTAGTATACTGGTATTAGTATACTAGTTAGTATTCCTTGAAGATGAATTGATGAACTTGGATTATCTTGATTTAAATTCTACTCATTTTAATTATTTCGTAATTATAAAGTAATAAACTTGGATTATCTTGATGTAGATCGTTTTATTTCCATTACTTATTTTGCTCCACTAATAAACTTTACAATTTGAAACTCTTGAACTCTACTTTCCCATGGGATACTTATGAAAGAGCGACAGTAATAAACAGATTTTTGCTATGAATCAATAAACAGGCAGAGGAGGGCGTAGAAAGGTAATCGTGTAAGACTGTTTCTCGCACCTCGTGGCCGTGCCGGATAAGAGCCGTAGATGAATAAATCAGCAGCCGTGAAAGGCTGATTATTTATTCAAGGGCGGCTTTTACTGTGCATTGTCTCTCTACTCCGGCAAGCAGCGATGACGACTTGGAATAGGAAAATCAACACATCCAGATCGGAGACGAGCGGAACAGCCGACGGGCGAAAAACCAAGAAGCATCAGCCCGGCTTATATACTCCAATGCAGGCAACACGTGGGAATAGTGACTTGATTCCGATTCCAAAAGGACTCGACTGTGACTTGACAGATTTGGATTCCTAACGGGAATCCCGTGTGACTCCAAGATCCCGATTCCAAACGGGAAGCCCCTGTGACTTGTGAGATCCCAAAGATGACTCGGAAATGTTGATTCTCAACTGACTCTCGAGATTCCAAATGTGACTCTTTCCTGACTCGTGTGATTGAGATTCCAAGCTAGACTCAATTGATTCCGATTACAAACAGGATTCGCGTGATTCCGATTCCAGACGTGCCCTGAAGACAGGAGATGATCAGTGAATACGGAACAACTCGCTAATCTTGCAAGGCTGCACTTGCAAACAGACGAACAACTTTCGTGAAAACACCGTTTGTTTCCCAAGCACAATGCGGTGAGGAAGTTTCTTTCACGGTTCAATCCATGGTGGTGTTCTAGTTGAAGTCGTCAATGCGTTTCGTTTTAAGTTTATGTCATGAAAATAACAGGAGGTTCTAGGTGTAGAATTTAAACTATTCACGATTTACATTAATGATATGATGGGAAAATATATAATTGTTCATGTGAGAAGGGCTGATTCTTGAATAATTGTACTGAGTATTCAGGAAAAATGTTTGATTAATCTAATCCAGAGCAAATACTTTTCAACCAGCGTAATAATGCTTATTCATTTTCATCCTAATAATGAATTCTTTTAATAAATGGTTATCAAATATTCAAAAGAACAGCGATACAGAAAAGTGCAGACGTACAATATACACGAAAGGAATGGTGTTCTTAGTTGAAAATATTTTGTGTTAGTAATAGTGTGTGAAAGAATTGTGTGTCCGTTTTATCCTGCATTACTGAACTTTTTATGAAAGATGCTACAGATTTCTATTCGGTCATCACATCTTGTAAGCCCTCTTTCGAACTTCTCGAAGAAAATTGATGAACATGGCTCATGAAATGTTATGTGCACTATTTTATCTGATTATGTTTATTGGAGCTTAATCGTGCTGGTTGACTAGTCTTATTGTGGTAAAAGTTGAAAGAATTCCCAGCTAAGGAGCAACTAACTTGTAATGGAGGCGCTTAATAGTGTGGTGGCTGGGATAGAGCTGAGCCTATTGTGTTGAACAAATCCTTGGAGTTTTGGAGTAACTTGAGTGTAACTAGCGCTTGAAAAATGTCGTTCGACTACGACCTAGCAGTCCATTAGGGATAATTAGACAAAACGTGCTGCTATCTTAATGCTGTTACAAGTGCAACACTTGATTCAAATCGTGCTTACAACCACTTACAATTACAAGTACCTGAAAATATTTTTTCATGTGTTAAGTTGTTTGGTATGTTGGAATATTAGTTATATCACTTTATCCTACACAGTAAATCAAATTACCTTTTTAGAATCCCTGGTTTCAATTAACTTAGTTATAAATACTCATCAATATCTTCCTATTCAAATGTAGAGCTCATTAGAATACCGTTTTCGTCATTGCTGAAATTCCACCACAATGCTGGTGATGTGACAGAACTTCGTTTGAAGGATTTTGTTCATGGAATCAATATAACAATTTTCCATTATTATTCCTCATACGCTCATAGTATTTATGCTGTTAATTCTACTATACACCTTGGCCGTAAACCTTAAATCAAGTATGTAATTATTCTCATAACTAATTTATAAAAAAGGAAAGGAAATACATAATAGGAATATATAATTATTCTACGACCTAGGCATAATATAACAAACACTATTACACCTTACTAATTGTACACTTGGCATATTGTTATTTAGAAACAATTGGTTGAGATTGTATTACAACATATAAATATCAATCTTTTCTAAACTTTTCTAGTAAATTGTTAATTAAAAACATACATGTAATGGATTATGTTGGCAGAAAGCTGTTAAATTTGCACTGGGTCTAGTTGGAGTTGCCTTCAAAGTCGCCAGAATGTACACACACAGATTTGTCTGAATGCTGTTTAAATCAAGCGATGTGCGAGTTGGTGTGGGTGGCCACCGCAAACGGCACAATCCGCTGCTCTGCTTTGATCTGTGCGCTATTCACACGCAACTACGCCTGGCAACTGGGCTATAGTCTGTCCAAGTGAGAAAGGTATTTTGACAAGATGGCAAAATTACTCCAGCTAGGTTAATATTGGTTCAAAAATTGTGAATCTAAATTCAAATCTTAGATCAAAATGTTTCCTACAATTTGAAACCAAATTTATATTTTTTGAACCAATATCGACCGAGCTGGAGTCATTTTTCTCATCTTGCAAGAATGTCTTCTTTGGTTGGACAGACTATTATACTTAGGTGCCTGCCTATGCTTGTGCAAATACAACCTATGCGGACAAACTACCAGCGCTAACCATGTACCCGTTGCCAAGTGGCTGAATAATTTTATGCTTTCATCGTTTAATGAAAAGTGTTAAACTACCTCAATCGTTTCAGCAGGAATTGTTCACACTGAAAACCGCAGAAAGCTTTTATTGATTGGGAAACCCCCTAACCTTTTTCATCAGCAATCTTTGAACCTCGTGCTCGTGCAGTAGAAATAGTAGTATGGTCATGGCCGAGCTCAAATCAAATGGATTTGTTTATGATTTGGCCATGAAGAGACCTGGTGCAGATATTATCATCACTGAAATGAAACGTCATTTATTCTCTACATGAATTTATTATTTGTTGATTTAATTATTATAAATCTCTTGGTACTTGAAGGGTAAAACTAACTCTCTGTTTTTTGTTTCAGGTAAGCGATTCATTCTAATTCAAGATCGATACCAAGCTTTACATCAAGTAAGCATGAATAATGCACTATGATTAATATTGACTGTTTCGAATAGTATTATATAGAATCTAGGTCTAACAGAAAAGTTTATCATGCAATTATTGACATCTTCCTCTATCACAGGTCTTTAAAATTTTCATGAAACAGGCCTCAAATTATTCAATAATAAAGTTATCTATGGACTAGATTATACAGTACTTACTATATGAGTACTTCCTCTATCGAATGCTCTAACATATGAATTAAACTCTGGATGAAATTACATACCTTTGATGATTGTGATAGCATTTTGTGAGCCTGTATTGGAAGTTGGATACGTTGTGAACTAGATGCCGAAATTGACTATTCTGTATTGAAACTCTCCAATATTGATTATGTTGCCCTTGGTGCAAAGGTAGGTAGGCTTTCAACCTGCTAGCAACTAGATAGCTCTTATAAGATCCATTAATGTGGAGGCAATTTCAAGCATAGTATCAATATGATGGTTAGGTGCTGCATGACACATAGCTACTAGAAGCAATTACTTGGTCTTGATGGGCTGCCCGTACTAGAGGTTCCCGGTAGGTCATCTTCAGAGTTCAGCCGCTGGTCACTGTTTAGTAACTGCCGCATATCTGCTTTGTTAGTCTATACTGCTCGGTCCTCATTCCGTTGCAGTTTGCAAGTAATTAATTAATGCTTACCATGTTGGCTATCAATATGTAGTGTGTCCAAGCAAAGAAGACATTCTGACAAGATAAGAAAATAACTACAGCACGGTCAATGTTGCTTAAAAATGTTTAAATTTGAATGTAATTGTAGATCAGAATGTTTTCTACAATTTGATACCAAATTTATAACTTTTGAACCAATATTGAGTGACCTGGAGTCATTTTCCCATCTTACGAGAATGTCTTCTTGGCTTGGACACACTATACCCGATTTGGAGAGCTCCTGAAGCATCTGACGCTGTATAACCACCGGTAATACCTGACTATTACTGAATTGCTAGTATAGATAATGAAGTCTCTGCATTCTGCATTGTCACTATTACCTGCAGTTTGAGTATGCACTGAATTACCTTGCTACTCAAAGCCTATAACCTTATTTGCATGTGTTCAAGATAATCAACTTGAAATTAGTGTTGCTTAATAATTGCCTATTAAAATGTTGTCTCTCACCTTATATTGCCCAATTGTATTGCTTATTTGCGTTTAGTATCGAATCAAACACAGGTAAAATCTATGTTAATGCACTGCCATTCCGTGGTGATGCGACTACAAATAGAAGCATTCTGATCTTGCTAATCTGTTCCAAAGTTATATTGAAATCAGAGTCGTGTTTCATTCAAATTTCCAAGTCTATGAGTATGGTTTCTGCATCATTATTTTTTCTTTTTGTGTGTTTCAATTCTTCTTCTAGTCGTGATCTTCAAACCTTGTTTTTGTAGTATATGCTTTCTTAGTACAAGTATATGTTTCTTTGAAAGAGATATTTCAAACATCTAGTTGGAAAATGTGAATCGATCTCTTTGTATGGAAATGGAATAAGAGCTTACATAAGAAAAAAATCCACTATTGAAAATACGGCACATATTACAAACAAAATACTGGAGAATAAATTATCAAATTAGTTAATTTTCAATCCTCAATTGAGTACCATATTGAGAAAATGACAATTGACTTATTTGAGAATTAGTTCTCTAGTATTTCCCATATTTAATATGGTTGAATACCTCCTTTGGGAGATTGGCTGTCGGTTCCCGTTTCTGGAGGAATATCAATTGTTGCATTACACTCTAACTGATCAACTGCATGTTATTCAGAGGTGTTCTGCATCTTCACTTGGTTGCGAAGACTGGCTTATGGTTGAGAGGATCGACGTGCTAACCACTCGTTACCACTATCCTGGTTGATGATTATTCGCCTGCTGTATTGCCTGTCCGGGCTGGGAGGGCATTCTGGCGGGGTGGGGGTGGCTTCGGCTCGGTCGGTGTTGGTTCGGGGGCTGTGGGTTCTGTTTAAGAATTTTCGCCATACTCGTATGTAATACACAACTTTCCAAGCTAGATTTGCGTTTGGAAAATTGCCGTTTACAAGAGAATCAAAAATCAGCTGTTCTGAATGCGGGAATAATCATTTTGATGATTATTACAGCACTAGTCATCGTCATGATGATAATTACAGCACTGAAAATCTTAACCCTGTGGGTGGGGGAACCAGAGTCAACAAGATGGACTCTGATGATGGAAGTACTAGAATACACCCACAGTATCCCCTGCTTTTGGCGTAAGAGGCGACTAAAAGGGGCCCTCCTCTTCCAAAGCCCTTCTTCCCAAATTACTCTTTCTACTTGCTTTGGAATTCTTTGTTACACTTCTAGTTGACACTGTTTCTACTGACTTGCTGAGTGTCATTCTCTTTTCCCTTTTCTATCCACTTTCTCTATCCGGTCATCCTGGACCACTGTCTCACTCTCTTCATCCCAAACACTTTCCTTTATCACGGGTAGACAAGGCTCGTAGCTGTAGTGGAAGCAACTCGTCTAGGGGAGAAAACCCTAAACAAATCCTGTGAGTTCAGACGCAGCAAGGTGGCGGCCCCACTGCTGGACTTAACCTGCGCAGCGTTCGTACCGCGGCCAGAGGATCAAATCAACTACTGACAAACTCACAAACAGCCTCGGAAATAGGACCGGATTAATGGATTATAAAACAAATAGGATTGCAAAACAAAAACGATTTGGAATAATGGATGTATTGAATTTAGCCACATGGAACGTTAGAGGATTATCAAATAAGATTTATGAACTGAATGATTGCCTCGGTAAACAAAAAGTTGACATAGCAGTGATTACTGAGACAAAGAAAAAGTTGCAGGGAACAATTGATTTGAATGATTACTGGATGGTTTATAAAGGAGTCCCTCAATGTCAACGAGCAAGTGCTGGAGTTGCAATAATGGTCAGTAACAAATGGAAAGACGCCATTCAGGACTATACATACATTAATGAAAGAATAATATCGGTTAGACTCAAAATTGAGAGAGGTTATCTAACAGTAGTTGGAATTTATGCTCCAGATGAAGGGAAAAAAGAAGAGACCGATAGTTTTTATGACAATCTCCAGAAAATAGTACAAAAAATAGGAAAAACAGATCATGTAGCTTTTGTTGGAGACTTTAATTCAAGAGTTGGGAACATTCCTATTGCAGGAGTGGTAGGTACATTTGGAGAAACAGCAGTGAACTACAATGGACAAGAATTAAGACAATTTGCTTCGTTCAATGACCTTAAAATCACCAATACCTTTTTCAGGAAGAAAGATATTCACAAGTTCACCTGGAGTGCTAGAGGCTCAAGATCTATCATTGATTACATAATTGTGAATGAAAAGATAAAAAATCTTGTGCAAGATGTAAGAGTCTACAGAGGATGTGATATCTATACCGACCACTATCTCCTAATGAGTAAGATACTGGTTCTTAAGAAATGGAGAACTGTTAGAAGAAATAGAACACAGGAAAATGAAGTTTTCAAGGTCTCTCTTCTACAAGATGACAGCATACGAGATTTGTACCAGAGGCGATTACAGGAAAATCTCTTGATAGTTCCAACTGCAGAAGATATAGAAATAGAATGGACGAATATCAAGTTATGCATCCAAAAAGCTGCAACTGAAGCTCTTGGGAAAAGGTTGAAGAAGAAGAGCAGAAGACGACTAAGAATTTGGAACCCAGATATAGAGAATGCAATTAGAGAAAAGCGAAAGGCCTACCTTAAATTTTTGCAAAAGAAAACACAAGAGGCTAGAGATCACTATATGCAAAAACGGATTATTGCAAAACAAGTGGTGAGGGAAGCTCAACAGGAATCATGGGATAAGTTTATTAGTGTGATAGAGAACGACATTCATGGAAGGCAGCAATGCGCTTACAAGATAATGCGATCTTTGAATATGAATGAGAAAGACAACGCTGCTCTGAGTATGATTTCAGATTATGAGTGGATACAGCATTATAAAGAGCTCTGGTATTCCAAGAATGAACCCATAAATTTTCCTCTAAATCAAGTCAGAAATAATTCAGTGGATTTAATAACTATGATTGAACTACAACAAGCACTGAAAAGTATAAAAAACAGAAAAGCTACAGGTTTAGATGGAATTAATGGCGAGCTGTTCAAGTATGGTGGCTTGTTTCTCGAACTAAGACTCCTACATCTTCTGAATGAATGCTGGATGAAAAGTGTAATTCCAAAAGAATAGAATAAAGCGGAAGTGATCTCTTTGTTCAAAAAAGGAAAACGAAATGAATGCAAAAATTATAGAGGTATCAGCCTTTTGAACGCTGAATATAAGATCTATTCGAAAATAATTAATTGCAGAGTAAAAAGCATAGCTGAGGTTCTCTTAAATGAAGAGCAATGTGGATTCAGGAAAGGTCGTTCATGCTCGGACAATATTTTCTTGGTGAAAAGAATTATAGAGAAAAGAGGAGAATTTAACCTTGAAACGCATATGGCTTTTATCGACTTTGAAAAGGCATTTGATAGAGTGAATAGAAGTCTAATGTGGAAGATTCTGATAAAGAGGGGTTATCCTTTGCATCTTGTTAATGTATTAAAATCTTTATACCACAATACACAAATAATAGTCAATACGGGAGATAAACAACTTGAAGAATTTACAATCAATCAAGGTGTGAGACAAGGGTGTAGTTTATCACCCACTTTATTTAATATATATTTGGACCACATTTTCCGTAAATGGAAAAACAGAGTATGTTTAGGAATCAAACTTGGTGACGATTACCTGAATGCACTATTATTTGCGGATGACTTGTGGATAGTGCAGGAGAGCGAAAATGACCTCCAGAAATCAGTTCATGTTCTCTATGAAATTTGTAAGAAATATAATTTCAAAATATCCAAAGAGAAGTCTAAAATAATGGCTTTCAAAGGCAAATACCCAGTTAGGTCAAAGATTGTGATTGAAGACAGAGTATTAGATCAAGTATCTCAAATCACATACTTGGGATGCGAAATCAGTTACAAAGAAGAATTAGATGTTGAAAAGAAAATAGGAAAGTTCCAATTTATCTGTGGAAATATAAGCAGGACTTTGGGGAAGAGAGCTAGAAAAGACACAATCATGAAATTTTACAGAGTAATGGCAGCTCCAATTCTTCTCTACGGTAGCGAATCGTGGGTAACGACGAAACCTCTTGAAAGTAGAGTGCAGGCAGCCGAGATGAGATTTTTTCGCAGGACCAAGGGGTGTGACAGAAGAGATCATCTTAGAAATGAAGATATTAGAACCGAGTTAAACATATATAGCATGAATGATAAAGTTGTAATGTATCGGCATCAATGGAAAGAGCATATCAGAAGGATGTCATCAGAAAGGTTCCCCCTAAAAGTATATAATTATAAGCCAATAGGCAAAAGAGACGTGGGTAGACCTCGCAAAAGGTGGCAATGATAATTATTATAGTCGTATTGAGTGTCAGAAGATATTGAAAAAAATTTTTTCTACCCATTATATTATTAATAGTGAAATTAATGAAAGATAAAGATTATTATCAGCTGAATGTGAGTCGGAACAGGCAATAGCCTAATCCTTGTATGTTAGAAGAAGAAGAAGAAGAAGAAGAAGAAGAAGAAGAAGAAGAAGAAGAAAATCTATCCCAGCTGTTTTTTCCGAACTCTGACGTATGAATAAACGAGTCGAACGAGCCGCCATGACAGTTCACTGCGTGCGTTTGTTCACTAGTGTTGTGTTGAGGTTATTTGGCTTCAGTTGATGTTTTCAGTTGTTTGAGGTTTTGATAAATCCTTCTCAGTCTTGTATGACGAAAAAAATGTACATAATTCGTGTGGAAAAGTTTACAAACTCATAATTATTTTCCAAACTCGCGTACCGCTCGTTTGGAGAACATAATTATTCGTTTGTGAAAACGCCTTTTCCAAACTCATTATGTAATATACTATTATGGCTTTTGGGCCGGTATTGGCCGGGCTGGAGTCATTTTCCCATCTTGCCGGGGTGTCTTCTTTGCTTGGACGGGTTGTATAGGGAAGTGAATATGAAAGTGGCAAACAGCTGATAGGCCTAGGGCCTTCATTGGGCTGTTGCGCCATTGACAAACAAACAAACAAATATGTTTGAAGTTATTGAAATTTCGCTTGAAATCATTATGGCTGACAACTACTGATGTATCTGTTTAGTGCGATAATAATAACGATGAGAATCGTAACTGACTACTGACTATCATTATCAGTAATTGGACTGAAATCGACATGTATCATGCATGTTTAAAATTTACGGTTCAGCTATGCTTCTAACTGTCAATCCCAATTGATGGTTTCATTGCCAAAATTATTTGGATGTAATCCACGTCATATTCCACTATCAGGATTGTGAAATCAGCCTCCATTATTAATATCTGATTGATGAGGGACTCGATTGTTCTAATTATACCATTTGCAGCGTTCAACTCTTATTTAATTATCATTATAATTATTGGGATTGAAGCCCGGGGCCTAATTTTTAATTTGAACAAATGTAATTGTTTTAAACTTAAATTAAATCATTGAAGTTTTCAAAAATGAATCATATTACAACATTATAATTAGTTCGCTATTGACGTTGTAATTCAATAAATAACACAAGAATGGTTGGTTGAATTTGATAATTGAACCTAGTTGAAACAGTGTTATGATGTCGTTGAATGGTGATTTTGGCACATGTAGGCCTAAATTGAAAGTTGCATTGTCATTGGTGGACAGTGGACACGTTGTCAACAAGTCGGGCGTCTCTTGGCACCCGGAAGTGACGCTTCCGTTCCGCAATGCTCGCAAGTAGACCACAAATTGCCTCTGGAATGGATCACTCATCCACTCACTCACTCACTCACGAGGCCAGTGCTCCAAATTAAGTCCAACAACAGAACGCACTTGTTGCTGCGCTTGTCATCTAATTTCAGGCGGCGCTTTGTTTGTTTGTGTCCTTCTGTGGCACGATTCCGTTCGCATTTCCCGTTTTCCATCATTCAAGTTCGTGAGTGGAAACACTTGTCATCCCCGCTCTATCGAAGTACAACTTTCTCCGTCATGTTTTATAAACGTAAAAGGAAGAGCCACTTTCAATGTCTTGTGACGTCTGAACATACTGAGGGTTTTGAACCTAAATGATTATGAAATGTTTTATTTAGTTAAACGTTACTTTGAATGAGACTGAGAGCATCACTATTTTGACTTTCTGGTTCCAGAAACTTTGTTATAGATATATAATACTTTGAGATACTTTGTTGTAGACACTCAGTTCTTCTGTATTTATATAGATACGATCTTCAAACAGATCTTCACGATCTTTATTCTAAGACAATATTTTTTTTTTTAGGGTGATGCCCACATGGGCTCTTGGGCCTGTTCGTGGGTAATGGGAAGGATGATGATGAGAGATGAATGGACCTACTGCTTTAGGTGGGTTCCGAACCACCGGGAAGCGATTTTTGAGGCTCATGAATTGAATTCAGAGGAGCCGGTCACCGTTACAACAGTGGTGGTAGAGGCACGTCGCTTATCTAATCTCACCGATTAGACGCTCTCTACCACCGCTTCCCTATTTTACCTGCTCTTGCTCTCCTTCTAAGATAACTCTATAGAGAACTTTATAATTCACTTTTCGTAAATCTTTAATCTCTTTCCTCTTTTGGATTATCTTAGGGTTTGTGGATTAGATTACCATCTTCGTCAGCATGAAATTGGAAAAATTATCAATCAATAATGTTTTTGTAAGTAAGATAATTCGTAATTAACGTGCACATTATGATTCAAACATTTTTAATTAATAATGATTTATCCCCAACATCTCCTTTTCGAAAAATTATTCTTCAAATTTCCCCTCTATAAACCCTAGCTTTTTTAAAACTTTGATTTGCTTCACAATCTTCCAGTTGATATATTGCTTTCAACCCATAATGCTGAAATTCCCAAGGTTTCAACGCTAGATTATTCTACTATCGCATTTCACAAAAAATCAAGTTTAGAATATATTCAACTTATCCAGAACACAATATACTACTTGATGTTATACTGTGAATTTATTTAATTTCCAATCAATGTTCTAATCATAATTTTCGTGAATCACGTTAAGTCCGTAGTCCGAATACGAAATATATACATCATAATTTAGATCGAAATAACTGAATTTACTTCCCAATCGTTCTTTCTCATTTTATGTAAGGAATTGAAACTTGAAGGTGAACTGAGAGGTTTAACTACAGTAGTTGAACACTGATTGCAAGTTCAAGCAGCGGACAGTGGTTGCTGCTCTGTTCTCGGTTGAGAAACCCGAGAAACTTTTGAAGGGGTAGTTAGGAGTGTGGGAGGACACTTGGGAGAAAGAGAATCTGTCTGTGAATGTGGGTGTGCAGTCTACAGTTAGTCACCACAAATCTCTCAGGAGCTGAGGATGCTTCCCTAACTGATTCAGTTCACAATTGAAATTGGAAAATACAGTACATCAAAAATCCCCGGAAAGTTTCCGTGAATAAATAGCCAGTATCGAATACACGTGAAACATTTATAATTTTATATTTGGAGTAAATTTTCCATGCGCGCACTCTGGAGAATGGCAGTCTGGTTTGGCACGCGGCGTATTTTATTCATGGCTGAAAACACTTTTCGTTGAAGCGAAGGTGTGCTGGTCGATTTCTCGCTTTATTACGCGATTAAAATCGCTGAATGTTACGCGTGTACGTTTGTGGGGCGCTATCAATGATCACATTGAATGAGAATATTATTTACTCAACCCGTTTTATTTGAGTATCCCATGATTTCTATAAATATTGATGAGTTTTTAATAATTAGAGGTTGAATAAATTTCAGTTTACGGAGATGATTGGTTAAATTGAAGCACTTGGATCATTGTTATCTGAATTATTCTCAATCATTGTTATCCGAATTATCTATCTTAACAGTTTTCGAATCATTGTTATATGAATTATTCTGATATAAGTGTATATATAGCAATGATATTGTGGTAATAAATGTTGATATAATGTACTATTCAATGTTCATCATTCAAATGGGTTGAACAATGGACATTGCCAATATTTGAGTAGTTGTAAAGGTGATATTGTGGAAGTTATACATGTTAAATGAAACGACAAGATATTTATTTATTCATTTTACAGAAACATGTAAACTTATTGGTTAAAAACACAGACTATTGTCCAAAACGTCTTTATAACAAATTTTTATTAATAAGTTCGAAACTAGGTTATAGTATTGTCAAATACAATAGAGAAAGTCTCGATTTTCTAATAGATCTGTGGTTTGACAATATCTTGTCTTTTCATTTAATATTACCAATAGTTTTTCTCCAAGTGTCTTGGAATAAGAAACAATCAACTTCTCTGGTTATAATAGTTAGCAAATCAATGCTAAAAGAATTCCTCTATATTGTCTGAAACAAACCCTTATCTCGAATAAAATAAATCCAAATTTGTTATGAAATTTCCAAATTTTCTTTCTTACAGCAGTCGTTTAAGTTTAAGTTGATGTTCTTGTGATAATTATTATTGTCTTCTTTGCAGGTTAGTTGTGATATCAAAAGCAAACGTTTTCGGTTCGGAGTGGTTAGCATTATGATACTGTGAGTAGCCTTTCAACATTATGTAGTAAATGTCGTTTATAAATTCAATTCGACCCTGACATTTAACTTTTGAAAAAGCAAACCGAGAAAGGTAGCTTGTCAGTTGAAAAGTGACCTAGTTTTTATTATTGAATCATAATTTACATGGGCTTGTCGTTTGAGCACAAGACGGAACCAACACAGGTTCTTTCTGAATTCTTTATGATCTCAACCTTGCCAATTTTTCTTCTTTAACTTTGTCCTGTGAATGAAAATACTTTGATAAGAGAACTTATCTCAATCCATTCCTTCATGCATTTTGAAACATCATTTAGCAATACTTTATGTGTAGTATTTTACTTGCATTTCACGATTAGGGTTCTAGCCTACTTTGAATTTCATCATGATATGACAGTATAGTGTAATAAATCTGCTTATTACATACAGAGTTTCTTGAAAAATTTCTGCATTACTGTGATGTTATTCTACACTCAAGCCTATAGAAAGTTAAATATTCTCTCTAAAGTTGGCATATTTGCAGTTCTTCAAAGGTTAATGTCTTCTGCGGTTGGTTAATGTATTCCAAGTTGATTAATGCCGGAGAACCATAACCATAATAATTCCCTTCCCCTATGAGCATTTTTGATGGTATCTTTGCTGTCTCCTCTTTCATCAAAAATTTCTTCTTCGAAGATAAAATTTGGAATCAAACGTGTATTTGGATCAATTTAATCAAACGTGTTTGGAATATATCGTTTTTTATTTATCTGGAATTCACCTATGAATTTTATACGAAGCTGACCTTCAAATTCATTCTACTCCGTAGTACTCATTAAACTTTAAAAGGGTATTATGATGATAGAATATCTATTTACTGTCTCAAAAAGAATATTGCAATGAAACCATGCATTTTTCTTTCGATATAAGTTCAATCTCCGATAAATAAATTATTATTAATATTTTGAGAAGTTCTTCTTCTAAGATCCTCACTTATTATTATACTAATAATTGTTGGTTGATTATTGTATAGCTTGAATAATATTTCATAAATATTGTTCATTTAGTTTTCAAGGTTTGGAGTTTTGTACGAAAATGAATTGATACGTTCAATTGGCTTTTAATGTTCCTGAATTTAGATCTATGTGTTTCATATCCTCTATTTCTGTCTATTACTTGCTTGAAAAAAAACTTAAACAAAAACTAGCAACATAATAATTTTTAATTCCACTAATCATGCTTGTCCTTCACAAGTTCTCGAGTCGAATCGGTATGAAGGATGATTGAAAAGAAAACGCAAGTCCCCTCTCCCCCATCACCTTTTTGATAAGCACCAATGAAAGTGTTCGGGAGGTCGGGAGCAAGAGCAGTGTAGGCGAGTGATTCCACGGACGAGTGATTTTATTTTTAGTTCCGCTCTTGAAAAACAAATGCCCCTCATCAAACCGATTAGTAGTCGGTGCTGCTGTTTTCCAGCCTCTGCTAAACTATTTCTAAATCATTGCTCAATTTAGTAGATAATATTTCACAGTTCAATACTCAGTTTAACTCTTCTGAGCTGATCGTCTCATAAATTTTGAAGATGAACCACTCGAGTGCTGAAATTAGTATTCTATAAAGTAAATAAATTAAAATTCTATTAATAAAATAGATAAATAGATGGAAGGATTTCGCGAATTAGGCCAAGAGTGAGTAGGAACCGATTAGGAAATGTTTCTAAATTTACTTTCAAATAATGAAATAACGCTGTACAAATAAATTCTAATGAACAAACTAACCAAATGATAACAAACCTCGTGAATGGTTATAAATTTGCAACATGGATATTTTCTTTTTCACAATCATTTAGAATATTTGATTTAGAAATAACACCAATAATAATTGATGAGATGCTGTATTTAAGTAATGGTTAATTTAGGGATAGAAAGACTTTATTGGAGTCGACTTTGTTATTAGAATAAACTATATTATTTCACGAGTATATTATTTGAATCAGTATTTCTTACTTATATCCAGACAAATGCGTCAGTAGGCCAATAACTAAAGTACGGGCAACATCATACTATGCTATTTATTAATTAGCTATTAGTGAACGTTACAATATTCAATGTTAATTCATATAATTATTGACTTGTATTTAGTGTTGTATTGACGATAATGTATTAGATATTGGTAAAATTAGGTTTCATAACTGATTTATTTAATTGAAAAATTTTGAACCTCCCAAACAATAATACTGTATCGTAAAGACTTGATGGAACGCATATCTACTGACACAAGAATCCATGTTATCGATTATAAAACAATTTGCATGAGAGTTGAAATTTAAAGTTTGATTTCAATATCCAATGAAGTTGCAAGTTCAAGTCTAGCAGAAAACTTGTCATTATAAAATTTATCTTATTTCGAACTTTATCAGTGCTCATCACTCCCAGCGATCGGCGAAACGCTTGCAGCTTGTTAGCTATGAGAAAGCATCAAAAGATCGTAACATTTTTAATACAAAAGCAACGGCTCAATCATGAGAATGTTGCAAAGTCATAAAATTGGCTTCAGGCGAATGCACACACTATTTTACAGCTCAGCACAGAAGTTTTGAAAGCATTATGAATAGAAGATCAGCTTCATGATTGAACAGAGCTCCTGTGAGCTCAGATATAGTTCTAGCTTCAAAGTTTAGAAACTTGCATTGAAGAATTATTAAGAAAACTATTAAATCAATATTACTTTATAAATCGAATCCTTCAAACTTGAAGATGAATTTTATAAGAATGTTCCTTGCTTACCCTATTCAGGATGTATGATCAAGAGTCAAGAAATTGACCATATACCTGAATAGAAATAGAATTCTTACCTAGTCAAGAAACATTTCCTTGTAATTAGTATATTTTATTTTTGAACGATGTCTTAATCAGTATCTTGGCATTAAAAAACTGTTTTAAACAGAGAAGAAAATTATTCATGATCATTGAAATTCAATTTTTGAAAGAATATAGAGAATATTTGGAAGGGAAAAACTAGAAAGGAATTGAAGCTGAACTGAATACATCTTTATATTCTGTAAAACATGCAAATTTCCCCAACCATTAAAAATCTAAAGGAATGCAAGATCTCATCTGTATGATACTGTGTTCGCTGATAAATTTAACCTGTTCATGAATGATGCAATGGAAATTCATGATAAATTAATAATTGATTACAGTCCAGGGAATAACCAAAAAGAATATCAATTATAAATCAGCGAAGATTCAAGTGCTGAACAAATACGCCACCCGGTTTCACTATGCTACCAGTAGCTGCCACTGCCCCTGCGTTTAGACAGACGACGACCCAGCTGCAGCGCGATCTGCGATGCGATCTCGCACGTCGCGATAATTCAATCTTTGCGATAATCGAACTACCACTAATTGGATTGCAGCTCGCAACTGGAATTGAAACGTAGATTGAAACTTCGTGACAACTGCAAATTAACAAGCGCATGCTTTCAGGTGCTACTCGCTCTTTTCTGACTGCTATAGTCTGTTGAAGCGAAGAAGACATTCTGACAAGATGCGAAAATGTCTCCAGTTCGGTCAATATTAGTTCAAAAATCATAAATTTTGTCTCAAATTGTAGATCAAAATGTTTCCTAAAATTTAAGACCAAATTGATCATTTTCAAACCAATATTAATTAAACTGAAGTCATTTTTCCATCTTGCTGGGATGTCTTCTTTGCTTGTAGAGACTATACCCTGTCCGACGCACATCGGATAGGTAATTAAAAAGTTGAACATTTTTAAGTGGAGTACGAATTCGCGTTCAATTTGTGAATTTGCATCCAAATTGGTAATTCGCGCGCGTCCTTCTGTTGTCTCCGCTAGTTTTTCCATTATTTCTACTTCCTTTTTTGTAATCAGTCTTATTGGAATGCTGGGAATATTCTGCTTTACATTTGTTTTTTCCAGTCTACTCTTTCTCTGCTTTATTTGCTTGTGAGCTCATAAATTATAGTTTTGATTGAAACTTGACTGAAATAGAATCCTCTGTTTCAAAATTAGGGAAACTTTTCTTCTTTTGAAAACTTGTAGATTTTTTGTGACTTGAGTTAAAAGCACTGATATTTAATTACACAAAGTGATGCACTGTTATTTAATTACATTTTTTTAGATTATCAGTCGAAGTAGAATAAGACCATTGAAGGAAATTTTAAGTTCAAAGTTATTGGTAATGGGTTCTTATTTGATTCGGTTCTCACTATTATTTATTCTCCGAGTAAAAGTGATTGATTCAATTTCTTCAAGTATATTATAGTTTAAACTTATATCAATTTCAAGAATAATAAATAAATGAATGTTTAATGATAAGAATGAACAAGACAAAATTATCATATTACCACTGTAATAAGGAAGTTATTATGCTGTTTACGTTTATTCTATTGTGCTGTGAGATATTTCAGATTTACCCTTACTCCATGGCTATTTGAAGGTTCTCAAACCATGTTCCCAATGAAATGAGCAGGCCTGTTTTTTAGTTTCATTATCTTCTTCTCAATCACATTTCTCTTAGGGAAAACCACAATAAGTAGGCAATACAATGCCTGTAATAGGTGTACGGCTCTCAAGCATAGAACTATATAAGAAGTTCTATATTATGCCTCATAGTTCTATGCTTTCAAGGCCAGTGGTCCATTCCATTTTTCGGGCTAGTCGGAAAGATAAATGTGTTTTGAAAGTGTGCATGAGGCTGTGTACTGTACCGTGGTGGCATAACAGAAAATGGGTGGAGCTGAAGAAGATAATACTTTTGTCTATTGCTATTAATATACGGTTTAGACAGCGGTGCTGCAGTCCCGGACTGTCTCCCTATCTTCCATCCTTGTCTGGCGGACGCTGCGGTTGCTGCTGCCGGGCTATTTCTGACCTTAGCTAATTTCCACTTTGTTCCCTTCTCTGGTAGCTAACAGCTTCTTCATACATACGATGTGCTGTATTTTTAGGGCTTCATAGATCTTACTCCACCTTGGTTTCTAATTTTGGTTGGATAATGATACGAAAATTCATTGTGTCGATAAGATATGGAATAATGAAGAGAATCAAGCTGAAAACGGTGTATTCGAGTATTTCAATCGAACAATAGATATTTGATGAATGAAGTATTTTTGTACAATAACTCATATCAGTAAAGAAGTACGAACAAAGAGTACTAATATAAGTACAAAATACAAGGATAGACCATAATACATCAGGTAGATGGTACAGAGGTACATAGTAGAATTGAATCAAAGACAAATAATAGTTCTTTTTAATTACATTTCTGGAGTTTGAAAAATACAATTTATTATTATCTTTTCAATTTGGGGTTTGTCTTTGTTATCAGAGCTACCAATGTACAATAATTCGATATTTTCTTACAAATAAAACGTGTAAAAATAGACCTTTTAAGGGTTCTGTGATTTATTGTAGCTCTTCTTCTATCTTTTCTGAATACAGACAAAAAATAAAGCAGAATAGACCAAGCGAATCTCTCATGATATGAAACTTTTATGACAGGACATAACTCTAAATGCAATAACATCAAAATTCATGCAGAACAATGATGAAATTCAATACAAATCGGTCAGAATTTATTCTTCTCCATATCGCAAACCATATCATGAATATTTCGCCTCCAACCATAATATATTCCTGTTCCTTCAATATCAAATTTATTGCAACAATTTCCTTGCTCTATCGAATTTTTGTTATTTTTTTCTCTTAAGATTGATTCGGTACTCGAATAAAATTGGCAAGCAAGAGTTATTGTTGATTTTTCCCCAAGATTCGATTCCCATCGACATTTTTATCTCATAATGTAACTGTTTTTTTTAATCACAGCTATCTTTTGGATTTTGTACAACAGTAGTAGCATATCGATTGTGTGCTACTACAAGTACATTATATTGTGCTGCTACACTCACAAGTATATTCTGAACACAGAATTCTCGGCTTTATTCAGTCTAATTCCATGCATATGACTCACAGGCCAGCTTACTTCAACGGTTTTGCTTTTCATAACCTTCTCAAGTTCGATTGTTTATTCAACAACTCAGTGTTGTTCTTGTCAGCTTATAAAACAGAACACTTTCAAGTGGGACTTATTTTTATCGCTTTCTTACTAAATACCTGTGTTTGTCTATTGAACAGTTGAATTAATGCAAGTTTTATTATCCTACAATGTTGAAGTGTCTTGATTCCTTTACATTCGTTCTATAAACAAAGTTCAAAGTCCTACAATTTAGTGGAGTGGACTATTCTCGGAATACTTGGCACTTGGTCGGGTCTCAAGTAATCCCTGCCTCTTATAAATAATAATTATATTGTATTTTCTCAATGATGTATGTCTTAACAATATTTGTTCTAAAAATTATATTATTGGATACAGCAAGAAACAACTTTTTCTGAAGAATTAAAAATGTTGAATTATACAGTAAAAATCCCCAAGAATTGAAAAAAATCCTCCTGAAAGTAGGAAAAAGAAAGCAACAATATATTCAACAATATACTATTTATAAAATTTCATCAATTGCGCTTAACCTGTATACATTATAAAAAATCACAAATTTCTCTTAGTAAATGATCTACTGTCATCTACTACTTACAAAATAATTTAGTAACCATGTTCAGTGAGCAACCTTCCTCATTCAGATTGAAAATAATTCAATTTTTTCCACTTTAGTTCGGGATCAATATCCTCTAACTTTTCAAGCTATTTTATTCTGCCAAGCAAATAAATGTGAAGTCTGCTTAAACACTGTTCGCATATAAAGTGTTTGTACATGTGTGGGTAGGTATAGTCTATCCAAGCAAAGGAGACATTCTGGCAAGATGGGAAAATGACTCCAGCTCGGTCAACATTCGTTCAAACATTAAAAATTTGGTCTCAAATTTTAGATCAGAATGTTTCCTACAATTTAAGACCAAATTTAAAATTCTTGAACCAATATTTAACGATCTGGAGTAATTTTCCCATCTCTCCAGAATGTCTTCTTTGCTTGGACAGAATATACTCTCGGTGTTGAATTTTGATTTCATTGGTGCTGCGCGTGACGTTCACGTCATAATCTAGCTCTGACCGCTACTCCACACGTCTGAATGTATGAGCGTCCTAATGTATTTGTGTTGGCATAGGCCCGACATTCTTCGTTCATCACATGCCTTCTCAAAACAATGCCATCCACGCTTCGCATCCATTGTCTTCTCTTCTCTGCATCTCTATTCAGTCGACTTGACGAATCACTGTCTGAAAGCCACCATGCAATCATCGTTCAACTGAAATAACATCATCTGTCAAGAGTGGCTTGGTGGATATGTGGTGGTCATATCAGTCACTGATTAGATTGTATTATTCACTTCATTTATTGTCTTTTATTCATGAGATTACAATACAATGAGATTGAAACACAAAGTCAAAAACGTATGTTCATTCCAATTTTCATTAGTCAATATTGAAATGTGTTCACAGGTGAAGATATTCAATTCTGGTCTAGATAATGTTAGTTGATAACAAGGAGATTGCCTTCTTGGTTGATGATAAGTATTAGAATAAATTTTATAAATAACAAATAACTATATAGAGATTTGATGCAAAGTGGGGATGATCTGGTCATTTTAATAGAATATTTTTTACGTTCAAGTCCCATTTTGCAAAATGAAAAATCAGAAAATTCATTCGTGTATAAGAATAATCTTCTAAATAACTATTGAGTCTTAAGGGTGGTAGAATCAAGTTTATACTGAACCCAAAATTGATACTAATGAGATTGAAATATTTTACTGGGAATGAATCGATGAAACTTTTAAAAATAAATATTTTTAAATTTTATTGCTCAAATTCATCACGCTTTCTTAGTTTAATAAACTCGACAGAAAGTAATGACTTCATTACTTTTTTGTTTCCAATAAATGAATAAATATAAATACATCTCATTTAATACTATACCAACTCGACTGGGCAGTTGAGTTTATCTCGGTTTCTAATCCGTTGTAGGTAGAATATTGTTGTCTAGTCTGGTATTTCGTAATTGTATTCACTGAATTAGGTGCGGATAGGCAGTTACCGAAATTTGCCTTGTAACTTGGTCTGAGCATCTGCTTAGCCAGCGTTGTAGAGATTTAGCCGATACATCAACCCTTCATGAGATATTAATTAGTTTCACTCATCCAGTACCCATTATCCCCTTGTGATATGCTAGTCCTTCTTCATTCATATTAACAAAGTTGTCCCCAAACTGGTAATTCACAGGTTGTGATGCACTTTGCAAAATGTTTCCAGGAGTCCAAAGGTTATTCCTTATGTTTATCATATGCATTTTGAGATGAATAACCCGATTTTTCTTCAAATTATGTTGATTCAATCATTATTCAATGTAACTTATCAATTTCTCCTACTGAATGGTTTCAAACTATTAAAAATCCAGTATTTCATCCAGGTATAACTAAGTTTTTGTTCCCATAATTGCTATAATTCTATTCCTTTCCATTATCGTATTGATTCTCTTCCCAATTAATTTATTTTCGAGGATGATATCCGCATGTGCTCTAAGCATTTGCGTAGGTAATGAGAGAAGATGACTGCTTTTTAGGCCGTGGGGACCGATTAAAGAGGGTGTGAGCGTATCTCTGTGATCAAAATTCGCTTCCTGGTCAAGAATCGAATTTGGAACCTGTTATTATCCGGCCAGTGTCCTATCAATTACTCAAACGAGCTACCCAAAAACGAGCCTTAAAAATTATTTTTTTATTGAGTGAGAATCCCATTACGACCCTCAGCTTCATCACGTTTTCATTTTTTTTGTATTTTTTTGAATAAATTGAATATATTTCCAGTGAATCATTTCAATTTAATTTGACCTAGGATTATTGAAATCTATGTGCAGTGTTCAATATTATAAGATGTACTCTATTAAATCAATCAACAGAACACAAATCTTGATAGTGTTGGTATTTCTCGTAACAATCAGATTGTTGAATTGAAGTCTGTTTGAGTTGATCCTTGTTTCTGGCAGAAAATGTTCATCCCTGAATATCCTGGGGCACTGGCGGCTCGTCTCCACGAAACAGGTGAAGTGCTGCACAGTAAGAGATACTGGCACTTCACCTGTTTTGTGAATACATGCCTAGGGTGGTTATGTAGATTCAAAATATTAGAACCACACTAATCCACAGGGTCCTTATGAATGCTGGCTGGAGATAGTTGATGATTTGTTGCTGCTTATTGTGCAGCGCTTTAATGAAACTGGTGCATATCGGCTTTGGATTGGGAGTGTAACCAGGTGAATTCTGCGCTTTTGTTATCCAATAAACGAGCTCTGCTGGAAATTTCATTAGAGTGAACTCGTTAACTCTGCTACACGAAGGATTACACGGCTAGTAGCCAGTACAGGCGTTTCCTACGTGTGAAATCATTCGATAGTTACATACAAAGTTGGTAGTCGAATTTATGCCATTTGAAACAAGTTCTTAGTCAGTCAATAGATTCTTTTGTTATATCCCATACAGAACTGACGTTTGCTAACGTTTGTGTAAAATCATTTCAAATTATGTATTTAATAGATTTATTAACATAAAAAACACACATTTATACCGGTAGTCGACTGTTCTGTTTAATGATCGTATTGATGCAGAGTCGTTTGATGCATTCAATATTCAAATACAAAGCCGATAGTCAAATAACCAGTAGAAGCTTATTATGCTTTTACAAGTTAACTGTTGAGTTATTTAATATTCTGTATCAAATTGGATGGTCTCATATGAAGTAGATAGATGAGTTTCCCTTTCAAATCAGACTATTTCGTGAGGAGTCATGTTGATGTACGTATTTGAAGTCGATATTCAATTCATAACGCAGTAAGCAACAGTACATGACGCATGAGAATGTTTAGGGGTAACGAAGTTAGTTTGTTGAACGTGACATATTTATTCGCTATAACAACTTGCTAAGGGGGAGGATTCAGTCTACAAACTGTAACACAGTAAAGCGTTTACGTATTTCGTTTGAAGTTGTGTGAGTTATTTAAACGGCAGCCTAACATCGCGGGTGCTGTGAGATTAGCTCGGGGCTGTTAAAAGTTGGTGGATCGTTATAAATCGTCGCATTTGGGTAAAATGATTATGCGAAATCTTCAAAGAGAACCGCGTCTATCTGTTTCTTGTCGAATAAGCGCTAATAAATTGGCGTCTGACGCGGCGGTAGGCGAAGACACTGTGGAGCAGCTGCTCAAAATAAAAACGCGCGCAACAGAGAGCGACATTCAATAATGATCGTTGTTTATGTCATAATTCTGTCTCCCTCTAATTCATCATCACAATCTACTCCGGGATTGATCAGGAAGCATTCGAGGTGGGCATTTCTCGGTGTATTTTGGAAGCTATAGCAACGGCCAGGTAGCTTTCGCTTATGAATTCATTCGCTCTGTCGTCAGGATCTGTTAATCTTTTGAAAGATGCGAACGCCTTTGGATGACATCCAATTTGCATGCTTCGTTTGTGGCTCCCCTTCCCCCCACCATTCCACCACCAACAACATTGGACGCTGTCTGCAGATGAGTTGAGAGACGTCGAGCGACGCTTCTCTCTCACTCTCTCTCTTTCTCTGTCACCCCTCTACTCTTTTCATTTCTCTTTCTCTGTCCTACCTGTCCAACTTGGCATCCCGCCACGGCACACGTCACGGCCCGTCCAATATTTCTATAATTAAACGACAGCCGCGATTTCATAACCGTACATCATTCCGCCGATATTGACGTCGCTTCTCATTCTCCGCTGGGGACACCGAAATGACAACTAAATTGATAAAATTAATGTGAAAAATTTTCAATCAACTATTTATTACTCATGGTTACTTATTAATTTTCATGGAATTCGTGAATAATGAGTTTCTGTTAGTGCGAAGCTCAAAGGAAAGTGAACTCAAAACAAGAACATTTTGGCAATGTGTCATTTCCGTGTGTTGGGAAAAAAATGTTTTGCTAATTTTTCTCTCTGACCTCTCTATACATAAATGAAACGCTCCTTAAAATTCTGCCTTGTTACTCAATATTCTCTGTTTACAATATTGTAAAGCCTTGTGTATTTGCTCGTTTGTAGACTGCACTTATTGATGTACAATGGAAATAAATGGTTTATTATTTGTGTTTGAGTATGTTTTGTGTATGTGTTTTGAGTTTTAAGTTCATCTGAAACTAAGATTGGACTTTTGATGAGAATATTTTTGTGCTAAATATCAAATTATCACCTTATCACTTTGAGAAGGTTTAGAAAAACTAATCGAGAATTATTCCGAATCAGCAGGAATCAAATAAAAATAGAAACTTAAAATTTCGTGTTCAAATAGAGATTTCTTTAACGTGAGCTGCTTATTACCAAAAGTTGAAATTTACGTACGAAAGAAGCTAATAAGCATTTCTTTTCAAGTTTTTAGTTCAAACTAATTTATTTGTTTCAGACTCATAACGAATTCACAAACCTAAATAAGATAAATACCATGACACGAGTGCTTAGAAACGTGACATTATCGTCTTTCACCTGACATTCACTTACGCTAGTGATAATAAACTCAAAAGCATGACTATCATATTGTCACTGTTACTTTATCTTCAGTTAGTTTGTCACGTTCGTTTTTGACTTTTTAATTTCGTTGAGAATGCAGATAAGTTCCCGTATACTTACCAACATATTCAGCACATTGTTCTAAATACTTAGACATTGTTGTGACATTTGAGGGCCATTCACAATCGGGTCTAATCCGACTTGTGTGACACTTTTGGTAACTTTGCTATCTTCATGAAAAAATATTCTTATGTCTTTCAATGGAGGGGATACCCTTATGGTTAGTTCCACCTCGCCAATGTGTACTTGACCAAGTACTGGTCACCCATCCAAAAGCATTCCACAGTGTTCGTGTTCTCTCACCGAGAGACAAATACACAGTGCTATCTTCATGATTACATATGATAAACCCTGAATTTCGGGACACAAGCTGCTTTACTTGATTTGTGTTCTACATTTACAAGATAATAATAATAACTAATAAATGTAATGATACCTCTACAATGACTTCACCTGTTTCGTGGGCATGAGCCGCCAGTATTTCACGCTTCTGTCATTCTTCTAGTAGACGGTCCATATATTTTCAGAGGTTCTTATTCTTATTATATAATTATTCTCAATTATTTCACCTATTCCTTATACTTGTAAGGATAACAATCTTAGCTCATCTAGGATTCCCTAATTACACTTTTAACAGTGTATATTTTCTATTCTATGGATGTCAATTTTAGCTTCTTATTCAATATTTCTCATTTTTCTCACCCAAAACGCTCACCAGTGATGTTTTGCAAGCTCATACACATATAGCCAACATTATTCAGTCTGATACGGTTTTTGTTGACACCCTTATCGATTCCCGAAAGTCATTCTTGTTCTCCAGTAACTTCAAGTTGTGCCCGAAGTTGTACGATAAGTCCCAGCAAACTATCCGGAAGGAATGTTTGCCGTTAACAACAGTCGCCACTGTATGTTGTCTGACTGAAATCAGGACGCAGTAGGGACGCATCGCATCCTCCTATTAGCACGGCGCTCCATTAAGAATTTGCACACACGATGAGTGCCATTGTTCCGGCAGGAATTCCCCCGATGAATTCCAAGTGTACAAACAGCATCCCTGAATAGGCAAAAGCCCTTCTGAAGATAGTGCCGCGCCGCTATTGTACAGTCTGTCCAAGCAGAGAAGACATTCTTGCAAGATGGGAAAATGACTCCACCTCAAACAATTTCGGTTCAAAATTTTCAAATTTGTCCTCAAATTGTAGTAAACATTCTTCTCTACAATTTGAGATCAAATTTTCAATTTTTGTACTAATATTGACCCAGCTGGAGTCATTTTCCCATCTTGCCAGAATGTCTTCCCTGCTTTGACAGACTGTAGATGTCGTCGTCTTGATCCCCTCGGAATCTGGTCGTAGTCTGCATGCACAAACAATACGCCAGCAGCCGAGTCACTTGCCAGTCAACAAAAACACTGCGCTGCGCAAGAGCTCATCAGTGTATTCTTCATTGTTTTTCACTCAATCGCTAATGAATCATCAACAGTTGGATGGTGTTTATAGGCTTAGAAAAGTCTGAAGTTCTTTGTTTTCACTCCTGAATATCTAATCAGTCAACAATTGACAGTTGGTTGGTGTCTGAAAAAAAATATTTAGAATAGTCCAATAGTAATTTATTACGTGTAGAAAAATATAATCTTGAATAATAAAACTCTTTTTTATGAAAGTTCAATATATTTTGGGATTATATAGAACTTTATAAAATGACTGATGAACAATATTGTATTATTATACTGGCGAAAAACTAAGGAAATAAAAAAAATTACAAGGAAGTAAATAAAAGGACGTAAATTTATATCAATAACCTCTTCTGATAAAATACACTTTTATTATCATCCACCATGTTACTCTGCCACATTCAAATGTATTATTAAGAACGTAACTGTCTTCTCAGTTGGATCTGTATTATAGAGAAGCTCAAGTATCTTCTTGTTACTTTCTCTACAGAAAATAATGAGGCAAATAACGCAAGATTCTCCTCTGTTTATCTTGAAAGTAGAAGGTACGAACGTCATCTAGCTGGTGGCTAGTCCATTCACGAAAATAGCTCGTAAAAGTGAAGAGTCGAATTTTCGAAAAGTTGCCGTGAAGGTGGAATTAGAAAATAGCTTCACGGCTTATTACAAGGAAGTGTAACAGTGCTAGCAAGTTGGATAAAACACGGCTCGCTCGAGAATTCTTCAAACTTTGCGATTGTTTTGGAGTACTAACAACTGGGAAGTTTGTTCGTGCAAGTTGTCTGTCTTCGGAGGGAACAGGCCCCTACTTCTGTAATCCAGATTTGGATATGTAAGCTGCGTATGGTTGGCAAGCTGAGAAGACACGCGGTTACTATGCAAAGTGTATTTTGAGTGCGTGTCTTCTCAGCTTCTGCGAGACGTCACTTGTCGCGACTCGTTTGCCTAACTTGCCTAATCTGATTAGTGAAATCTTGCCACTCTGATCGTCGAGCATATCTTATTACCAGCTATCAGCCTCACTTGAGAGTGGATCGTATGAGATCAGCCCCTGCAACAGGCTCCCCAACGATTAAACTAATGAGACAAGTTTAATAATTTCTAGAAACATTCTCTCATTAATTCAAGCTCATTAGCCGGCAAATGATATTTTTCCCGCTTATATTATTTGATGAACAAAGGAAGTTTAGGCCTATAGTATGTGATGAGGGGGCTTTAATCATAAAATTTATTGTTTATGAAATTGAATGAATTTGAGTAGTCTCAGATAACTTATTCTTAATACTGTATAAATTACACATTTTTGTAAAATGAAAACGAGATTCAATTATTGTGATAATTTAGGTGAAGGCGGAATGGAATTTTATTTGTCACTATGTGGTATGTGAAAATGTTGGTTGTCCAACACTTCAACTATTCTTCTTTTTTAGGTTTCAATTCGGTTTGAAGCTGTTTTATATGTTCTGATTAAAATACTTCTATTTTCATTGTACTAGGACTATAATAGGAATCCCAGTATTTCTTTTCCCCCAATAAATTGAAATCGAAAGTACTTGAGTATGAAATAAGATGTTCATTTCAGTAGCTAAGCCAAAACTTTTCTACAACATTACATCACTATTTTAATATATGGTGGTGGCGTAGCTGAGTGGGTTGAGTGCTGGCGTCGCAACCCAAAGGTCCCGGGTTCAAACCCAGGTCAGACCAGAAATTTTTCTCAAGCCACTTCCCCGTGTTTCGGATGGACACGTTGAGCCGTCGGTCCCGGCTGCCTAAAAACAGTCGTTAAGTCATGTCAAAGGCCCTGAAATTGATCAGGAGGGACCTGAAATCTCTGACACCATACCTGAGCCAGCCAGGTTACACGAATATTATTTATTATTATTATTTTATTATTATTATTATACAGGGTGTTTCAGGAAGAATGTGCAATACTTCTCAGGCTGATTCCTCACACCAAGTAGACAAAAAAGGTCCATGGGACCAACCCCCAAAAACGCTTTGTTACCGAGATAACAATGGCGGAAAATTAAGATTTTTCAAAAAATATTAATTTTTCTAATTTTCTAGAGGCTTTAGTAACGTTTTAAAATAAGCAATTCCTATGTAAAAGTAGCTGAGGAGTTTAATGAAACCAGTTCCAAGTTTGTAACTTCAACGGTTATTGAGATAATTGGAAAAATATGCTAAAAAAACGCCATTTTTCAACAATGAGGGTTGTAACTGGATAAGGAATCATAAAATTGTATTTTTTATAAATGGAAGTTGAAGAGAGTCGGATTCACAAGAAAAAGTTAAATGGTGGCGATTGTGTAAATCTTACCCAAATCTCAGAAACAGCGGTCAAAAAATAACACAAGTGATAAATTTGTGCTTGGTAGCGATTTTGCGATTTTTGATCGCATTTTCTGAGATTTGGGTAAGATCTACACAATCGCTGCCATTCAACTTTTTCTTGAGAATCCGACTCTCTTCAACTTCCATTAATAAAATATACAATTTTATGATTCCTTATCCAGTTATGACCTTTATTGTTGAAAAATGGCGATTTTTAACATATTTTTCCAATTATCTCAAAAACCGTTGAAGTTACAAACTTGGAACTGGTTTCATTGAATTTTCCAGCTAATTTTAGAACCTTACTAAAGCCTCTAGAAAATTAGAAAAATTAATCTTTTTTGAAAAATCTCAATTTTCCGCCTTTGTTATCTCGGTAACAAAGCGTTTTTGGTAGTTTGCCCCATGGAACTTTTTTGTCTACTTGGTGTAAGGAATCAGCCTGAGAAGTATTGCACATTCCTCATGAAACACCCTGTATATTGGTATGTTTTAAGATTTTATGGATTTCGCGTTGGCTTACTTTTGCATTTTCCATTTCCATCCGACAAAGTAACTTTCATAGTCATTATCTGTAAGATAGTCTATAAATTATTGATTAAAATTTATATTTGACGCTCGTGTGGTGAAAAATTGGTTGTAAGTTTGCATCACGATCGTTCACCATAGCACATTTATAGTGCGGAAAAGATATAAAATATTTATTAAATTTTGATATTCGGATCCATAGTGATCAATACTTGGTTGTAACCGGTTTCGAAGTTCCATGAAACCTGTTTGAGGAAGACAGTCTTCTAGCCATTTTGCATTCTCATTACTGACAATTTGTGAAGCGTAATAATTCAGATATATCTTTCGAATCCAAATTGCTCGCGTGTAATAGTTGGCCAAAATCAGATAGCGTCTGTGAGCTTGCATGTCTGTCTGTCTTCACTTATCTAGATTCGGCGTATTAAGACTAATTTGTAGGTTTGTGTTGGGCTCATTCTGTGCCTTTCACTCGAAAACGTCAAATATTCAATAACGCAATGGGCTGCGGCGTCGTTATTTCAATGATCAATTTGTATCTCCGAATAGCATCACCAAGGAAGTAGATCAAGAGCAATTTATGCAGGGAGTATCTAGCTAACCTGCGTGCAACATGAATCATCGGATAAACGACACACTTTAGATTGTACCATATTTATTTTACGGTGATTTGAAATTAAATTATTCCAGTTGCTCTACTCATCATTTATTGATATAATGTTTTTACTTATTTTGAAATTTTTAAGATTTTTCATTAAAACACTTTTTATTAATAGGTTGATTGATAGAATAAATTTTATGGCTAGATTGATTCTTATCAATAGATTCATTGAATAGATTTTATAGGTAGATCGATTCTTATCAATAAATTGATAAGGAGTGAAGAAACATTCAGAATCATCCAATCATTTCATTGATATATTCATTATCATTTTAGAATACCTATTAAAATTAAAATGGAATAAAGAGATGATTAAAACAGTGACATTCAGCAAACTGGCATCGTTGGTAAGTCATTTGAATGAATCGTTGGGTTTTTGGTGCATGAGTTACACCATAACAGTAGACTGGTGAATGACTTATTATTTCGTTTGACCAACGAGCCCACAAACAGCCCTAGTGTGCTGCGGAATTTTTCCCAATTTAACGGGGTTGCATAGTGAGTGAGTGAGTGAGTGTACCTAAACAGCCCAAGCCGGCCTGTATGTGTATTGCGCCCGTGAATAAATGAATGAATTTGTAGCTGTCATAACTAAATTAAATGCGCACGAAGGATTTTCCGGAATTTCCCATTGAAACCCCGCTTGGCAGCCGAGCTGTCTGTCTGTCGTTTAAACACACCGAGTTGGGACAGACAGAAGGAAGATCTTTGCTGTGCTGGTGTTAGCTTTTGCTTGCGGTAAACGAACGCTTTCACCCTCTGACGCTCTATACTCGCTACTGGTCACTACAAGCAGTGAATATAGAGAGATATCTCTTTATATTTACTGCTACAACCCTCCCTCTCTGTTCTGTTGCTAACTGTGAAGTGTCTGCCGTTTGCAATCATTAGGAATGGGCGATATTGCATTTCTAAATGCAAGGGGGGGGGGTTCCCTTTCGAACCTTCCGAATTCCTAGTACACCAGCGCAAATAATGTACAAATAGTACACCAGGCACAAATATTAGATGGTATTTGACAATTCACCCAGTATTGTATGTTGGGAAAAGGCAATTGTAGCTATCCAAAGTTACAGTGAAGTTTCTGACCTAAATCACCTTCTCTTATTATTTTCAAATGATGATTTGATTGTGATGTTCAACTTTCAAGTGATGTTCAATTTATGTAAAATATTGGATTAATATTCATTCCTGATAATAGGTATTATTATGTTCAGAAATAATGAAAATGAGAGAGTTTTGATTATATATATTATTTTGTTGAAGACAAGTAAATATAAGAGTAATATAGAATGAGCTCGTAGGCTAAGGCTAGTGAAGTTTTGTCAAATCCATTAAAATACAGTAATAAATTACTACTTTGAACTACTTTCCACATAAACTTTTTCGAATTATTATTTCATCGACTTTGTTATTTTATCTAGATTTTTGTTTAATATATGAATCATTTGATAAAAACTCCAATCGATTCTATCATATCGATAGATATCTCTCTTCTTATTACTAGAATTCCTTTTAAGTTCAAACTGTGTTATAATGCTCTTAAATGTTAAGGGTCCTGTTTCATTACAATTTTAAAAAATTGATGCATAAGACCGCATTTTTCAAAAAACGCGTAGAAGCCTAGTGTTTGATTGCCTTTCTCCTTGTAAATTTACAGGACTTTTGAATTCTTACAAACCATGGCAAGAGATAATTCACTAGGAATTAGCAGCATTGATGTGGAGATGCGCCGAACCTTTCTCGAGTGCAGGCTTTACCTTTTCGGGCAGATCGTGTCAGTTGAATTCAATAACAGTAGAAAAACGATTGCTGACCATAATCGGTTCATTCATGAATTGGAATGTGCAGGTTAGTTTTTGAATAGGTATTCGAATCGAGTTTATAGTCTCATTCCAATCATTCATTTAAGAAGTTGTAGTCGTACATAAATAGAAACGGCTGCGTGATCCAGTTGAAAGAGTGCAGCTAGTTGCAGAGGTCATAAATCTTTTCAAGTTGTTCAACTGGGAGGTGTAGAGAACATATTTATATGTTAAAACTATATATACGTTTTATTGTATTAGAAGGTTTGGTGTGGCCAGAATATTGACGTGCATGCACTGTTACTGTTTGTATCAATAGTGTAGTGACTGCATTCACATTATAACATTTCATTACAATGCTGTCAGTGTAAAGTATAGCCTATTCTTATACCTATAGGTATACCTATACCTATACCTATTCATAACTTGACTTTCACCTTCTATTGAGATTTGATACAACAGAGAAACAGAATAAGAAATCTCTTATTTCTATTTATAAGAATTTTCTTATGTTCTGTTGCAACTGAATGCCGGACATAAGAGGGAATTTGGTGTGTTTTATTTGTTCTGTCATTGGTAAGGTTGCAAAAGTCGTCGTACTCCTCTGTTTATGTGCAGAGCTCCTCCTCTGGAACCAAATGTTATTTCTCTATTCATTGTACTCATTGGGTCGTTAAATTCATTCTAGTGTGAATAATTTGATCGTAATAATTTTTAAAATTTGTTAATTGAATTTTTTCATAATGGAAGAACTAAGATGTTGTATCAAATCCACTTTATTTCTACTACAAATAAAAATTAGAAATTTTTATTCCATCTTTCATTATGTCGTCATATTCATTTCATTTTGAATAACTTTATTGTAATCATTATGTACAACTTGGAAAAATCTACCATTTCTCTGCACTTCTTACTACCTCAAAACACTCTATTCCTCTGTGTTACGAGATTGAACACCTTATCACCGAGCTCCAAAATTCAGCAGCCGAGGAAGGGGAGATCACATTCCGAGTGCTGATTGCATAAACGACGTCGGCTAATAACATTTGCATTCGACGCCAAATTATTTGGCACGAAATTCGGCGTCTCCTCCATTAGTCGCGGCGGCTTCGGCCTCATGACACTCGTTTTAATTGAATCGTTCAATTGTTTAACGACTCAGATGAGTAATACCAATTGCTAATACATGACATCCTACTTTGTATCAGTGTAACAAGTTCAATCATAGAAAATTAAGTACCCAATCAGTGCGCCTAATTATTGTATTACTATCTCCTATACTTGTATCAATTTAAGTTGAAATAGAATAGCTTATCAGTCTCTTACTAGGTGCTATATTATGTTTGTTTCGTTTTAAACAAAAGGCTATATTATGATTGTTTAGATTATTGGAGGAACGAATGAAAATTGGAGGAACTATGATGGGAGAATTTTAGATCCTATGCATGAGTATCATATTTTTAAAGCTTGTTCATTGACTTTAAGAACTATATTCTCACCCCATATTAGAATATTTCTGTACATTACTCAGTGAGTATTCCAAAAATATTTTCAATCAGCGGAAATTGTAAAATCTTTGGAAGAGAGCACACTATTGAGGAGGATAATTGTAGAAAAATGCGTCTAGAATTCTTGAAAATTATCCTGATTTTCAGCACAAATATTGTTGATATTTCTCACCTGGTAGCCCTTAAGAAATGATAACTGGGTCTCCATCCTCGGTTGGTGAATAAAAATAGTGGTGACATTAATATGATTTTTATCAAATGCTTCAATTAAAAATTTTTTCGGAAATAAGATGAAAAAAAAATTGGTAGAATACTTGCATGGGAATTTTTCTGAAATAAGGACTAGCCAATTAGAATCCCTTCAAAAGTTATGGCGAAAGACTTTGAAGTCTCAGGATGACTCCGGAAGTAATGCGTAGAAAAAGTATGGCAAGAGTTGAACTATTTTTTGCCTTGGACCTGGCTCCCTCCAGGGATCAGAAAGTTTGAGCGTTTCGTGTGAACTGATTCAGGACAGACAGATATCTTGGGGTTAAGAAACTTTAAGTTAAAGCTTGGTTGCAGGCACTCTCTCGATTGATATTCAGAGCTCTCCTTCTTCATATCTACATAAAATAACGTTTGTTGATTTTGACACCGACATTTCTTATAACTGGAATCTGTCAATTTTCTGCTACTTGACTGTGAATTGATTTCTTGAAATCAAAGAAAGCTTCCTATAACTCTCTTATGCCGGGTTTTTCCAATCACACTCAAAGTTGAGGGACCCTCAAATTTCGATGAACAGCTGACATTTTCTATGATAAGTATAAGAAATGTAGTCAAGTGTAGTAAACTTGAGGGTACCTCAAATTTGAGTGTGCTTGGGAGAACCGGGCATTAGAGTCATTCATTTATCATTCCATTTTTTGAGGAAATTTCAATGGATAAGAAATCCTTATTTAATTTAAATACACCAGAGTTTATCCTCCTTTGGGAGATTGGCTGTCGTTAGTGAAGACAGTCAGTCGTTTCCCGTTTCTGGAGGAATAGTAATTGTTGCATTACACTCTAACTGATTAACTGCATGTTATTCAGAGGTGTTCTGCATCTTCACTTGGTTGTGAAGACTGGCTCATGGTTGAGAGGATCGACGTGCTAACCACACGTTACTTCTATCCTGGTTGATGATTATTCGCCTGCTGTATTTTCTGTCCGGGCTGGGTGGGCATTCTGGCGGGGTGGGGGTGGCTTTGGCTCGGTCGGTGTTGGTTCGGGGGCTGTGGGTTCTTCAGAGAATTTATGACTTTTGGGCCGGTATTGGCCGGGCTGGAGTCGTTTTCCTGTCTTGCCGGGGTGTCTTCTTTGCTTGGAGGGACTGTATAGTTTGGTGAATATGAAACTGGCAACCAGCTGGTAGGCCTAGGCCCTTTATAGGGTTGTTGCGCCATTGACAAACAAAAACAAAAAACAAACAAATTTAATTTAAATAAAAAATTTTGGATTGGGCATAGTAATGGGAGATACAAGCGCTGATTCTTTAAATTGAATATCACTCTAAATTTAAATTGATTTTCACATGTTCAATTGGACAGATTTATGAGGTGGAAAATTGAAATTAAATTTACTAAAAGAAGTAATAAATTATTTATGCACAGAGAACTTGGTTACAAACTATTCTTGATTTCTGAGAGATGATGATTTTCAATTAAGTTTTGAATTGAGGAAAGTAATAAAGTCTACGACATTTATAACACCTAATGAATGTTAATCACGCCAAACGGATCTATAAGAATTCAATTCTATTTTTATCAGTTGGCTGGTTGTCAATGCTCATGGTTTTTCTGTGAGCATGTTGTCATCAAATGAATATTGATTGAGTTTTTTATATGTTCAGTTCACAGAGAACTTCGTCCTTGAACTGTGTTTTCCTTCAAGGAAACTTGAAATGTAAATATCAAACTTGCCATCCAGATTCGAGTTACTAATAAACAAGGAATTATAAGAAACGTTTTTATAAAAAGGAATAAATTTCCATTGAAATAATTATTAAAAATTATTCTATAAGCGTGGCTTCCAAATTCCAGCTCCTATTAAACAAGGAAAGACAGGTTGCTCTTCTTATATTGTTGAAAGCTGACTGCGATTAATCATGAAGAGCTTGGCATGACATTAGAAACGTTGTTTTCTGATAGTTTTTGAGAAATGATATATAGTGTTTGAAGAAATGGATATGTTCAATAGAAATGAAACACAAGTCAAAGGCTTCCCAGATTTTGTTTTCCTTCTGACTGGCATGTTATTTATGTTCGAATCGTGTTTGACATATCCATGTTATCAAAATAAATCATCACAGTTTAAGTCAGGACATTAATAATTTTGGAGTTCTTCATCAATTATCCTCAAAAGATAAGCCTAGATGTATTAACATAGCCTATATATGTTATTTTAATTCTCAGGTGTTAGAACCAACAGAAAATTTTCCAAATAGAGTGAAGCATGTAATATGAATTTTCTAATATTTTGTAAAAATTACTAGTTGTCTATCATCCTACCAGAAAATACTTCTTAGCTTTCTACCATTTACAAATTTCTTATAAACCATCTTATGTACATCGAACTATTCCTGTCAACACACAGTAGTCTGTTTTCATTTGTACAGAGCAACATCCAGTACACTTATTTCTTTTGTTTAGACTCGAGTTGGATTAATGTGCGTGTGCCTGAGGAAGTGTCTGTGTCTTCATATAGATCGAGCTCATTATACAGAATAAAACTGAAAGGCACGTTCAAGAATGTTTCACCGCTCATTTGAAAAATAGAATTAAGTGTAGAACTGCTTCTAAAAGTAGATTGAACGTCTGTCTTGTCAAGTTCCCAGCTCGTCACGCAGTTGAAATAAATATCAAGAGGAATGTCCTTATACGTTGAGATGAGATGAGACTTGTATTACGCCTTCTAGCGATGCGCAACCAACATTAGAACCTGTCTCAACCCTTCCTCTATATGGCAATGTCTTTCCTGTCTGCCAATGGTCTCGAAAAGGTAAACGAACTGTCGGTAGCAGGTCAATAACTTGGATTCAATGAAAAATAACTCTTCAATTGAAACAATGAAGAAATTACAAGTATGAGAACAATAATTTATTAGTATTCATGTAAAGGAGGTCCAATATAAAGGAGTACGAAGGGTCCAATATAGTATTAATATAAAGGAGGTCCAATATAAAGTACTCCAATATAAACGAGGTCCAAAATATGTGTAACGTAAATTTAAGTTCCAACATATATTTCAAAATCAGTTTCAAATTGGAAAATTTTCTAAAATATTCACTTTGCAAGATTACAACTTATGAGTGTAACTACTCTTTATGCACGTTTCATCTATGTATTTCAGGTCAATAAAAATATGTATTTTTGTTTCGAATGAACATTGACCTAGCCTATTCTATTCGCATTTATACAATATTGTTTTTTTTGTTATAGTTTGTTTATTTATTTGTATATTTGTATATTTATTGTTTTTTGTTCACCTGAATTGCCATGTATTGCCACGCACAATATCGTTGTTCTGAGTGAGTAAAATCTCTTTAATTAGAAAATACAAGATTGATTTTTCAATCTTCTGTAGAAATAATATCATATGGAGTAACTCCTCAGTAAGTACACCTACTTAAGATACTGACTCATTTATGTAATGAGATAAAAATAAAGGAAACATGATGAAATAGTTTAGTTTGTTTAATTGTAATTGATCTTGCGGTATCTCTCCCAGTATCCACGATTGTATTTTTTAAACTTCAAATTCTTCACGCTGAGAAAAAACTTGAATCAATATTTCCCTATGCCTCTCTCAATAAGTTGTAATCTACTATGATAAAACTTGTCTCAAAATTACAAGATAAATTTCAAGGATGTAGATTAATTATTTTCCAATTAAGGGGTGTTACCCTTATCAACCCAATTCCTTATCTTGCTGTGTTCAAATTGTAATCTGAAGTAAAAACGAGCCATAACGCATGTGAAACGGAACAAATGTAAGCATAGGCGCGTGACCCTACTTGGAGGAGAGCTTAGTCTGTAATCTCGAAATCTGAAAGCAATGCCTTGTCTATCCGTAGGTTGGGGTGGTGGTGGGTGTTACCGGGGCTGGGAAAATGCAAAGGCTCAAGCGGAAATGAAACTCGACAAACCGCGCTGGGTTTCCCCTTTTTGCGTGCGTGAATTTAGGTTAAGGGGAGGACCATTTTCGTTTGTTCTACTTACTTGCCCCATTCTAAACTTTTCTCCGCCTTTTTTCAACAGTGGAAAACCACATAACACCTAATATTTCCTTTTTGGAATTGGGTACTTCATTGACCTAACACCATTATCTTCTTTACATTCACGAGTTCCACGAGTAAATACCATTTCTCTGTCAGCATTGAAGATCGATAGAGCCTTCCTATTTCACGTGTTTAGTAATCCAACGTCACTATGTATTTTCAACTCCGAAAATTACTTGTTCAGTCATCATAGTGTAAGCGTAGTCATTGAACGTCTCTCACATTATTTCATGATCTATTACTATAGCCTATCAGCATCTAGTATTCTTCTTTTAAAAGAACTATATTACGTGAAATTACTGTAACTACAGAATATTTTCATAGTTTTTTGTGGGGGCCTTTAAAATGTTTTTTTTTTGTTATTATTCGGGACGATACAATTTTTGTTCATTTATGAATATGATCTGAGAATCGTATACATACAATATTAAAGTGAAACTTACAACTTGTAGACAATTCTTAATGGAATTTGTTGAGTGAATGTTCATTTTGTGACTTTGAAATTAGAGGATTAGAGTGAATTTATGACTACATCAAGTTCTACCATCATTTTAGAGAACTCCATTGAGACATAATTATATTGTTTTAATCCTTATAATACAAGATCTACGACTCCCATCTTCTTACTGTGGAAGATCACAATTATGAGCTTTTAACATTTTATATGTTTCCGATAATCAAAAGTAGCATTGTCTCAAAGGCTCATTGTCATCGAAGTGAGGCTTTGAGAAATCACTCAAAGATTCTAATTAATCTTTGAATGGAACAAATGCGATTTTCGTGGAAATTTGCGAGTTACCAACGTCTTTGGTCGTTTCTTGGCTCCGGTTTGCTACATAGGCTTGAAGTCTTTCCAAGAACTTTGTTGAAACAGTTAGGGAAACAAAGAGCTCGCTCATTCCTACAGAATTCTGTCAAAGCTTCAGTTTCTAAAGGTAGGCAGTCATATGAATCGTCAAATGAGTTTAACAAAGGACATGGCTCTTGATGCTTACTCGAAGTTTGCTACAGCTTGTTGAGGTTGCCAAAGTTTCCTGAGAAACGTTGATTTACAACAGAACTTATGATTTCGTGATTTGAAAGCGTTAAATTGATTTTCCGTAGAGTTGTCGGGACTCTGCTATCCTGAGTGATATTCTTTAAATTCCGTGGTTCAATCATTTTGCTCGATGCAGAGAAATATTTAAGCTCACATTATTCCTATTAATAGCGTATGACTTTGATGTTTTATCGTATAGGAGACCAATAGTTGTTACCAAATCTATACAGCTGTAAGACTCAATATTTTTCTTTGAAAGGGACGTGTTTCAGCGCACATTTCAGATTCCACCGAACTTGTTTTGACTTTTTCCAATATTTTATAGTAATAAAAGTCGTTTCCTCCAACTGCAAATCTCTATGTTTAACATTAACTGTCGTCTCTAATGAACATTATTCATTATTATCCGTGTTTCCTATTCAGCCACCCACTGGTTTTCTAATCGACTCGAGAAATAATTCAGTGGATTTGAATTATCGAAGACGTTCTTTAGTTGTAAAATATCTGAGTTGTTATTCAAGGGTTACTAAGGAGAGGAATATAGTAAATAGAAGTATTTTTTGACGTTTTTTTAATAGTAGTAGTCTCTCTATTCAATGAACAATATTTAGTGTATTCAAAGGTATGTATTGTGTAGCTGTGGTTGGAAACTTCTACCCTCTTACTCTTTGAGCAAGACAAGTTATTGCATGTGTCTCCTGCATAGAAATCTGCCCACCGTACATTGCTCGCTCAACATTATGGAAGATTATCAACTCATCTTGTGCCGGCTGGAGAGGGAAATCTACTTTATCGATAACATTATAGGAATCCAGGGGCGCTGTGAGACTCCCCTCGGTACCGTGTCTTAATTTATGATGCACTCACGTATACGCTTCCACTCTTTCTTGTTCCTCTTTTCCACCTCTTCCACCTCCCTCTTTCTCTTTTCCACCTCTTCCTCTCTTTCCCTTTCTACCTCTCATCCTTTCTGCCAAGAGCTGCTTCCAACAAAATTCTCTTCCCACGTCTATTCATTACGAACGTAAATTTATTAAAGCTGTTCCACTCAAACATTGGCGATTGTTCGGATATAAACTCTTGTTTTTAGGTACTTGTAATGTGGTTTGAGGACTGGTTTGAATATTATTATTTGCGAGAGAATATTGGAAGTGGAGTTTATTTTATTACGAGCCTACAACTCAAGTAGTATTTGCAAAAGAGTGGATTTCTGATTTTGAATCATTTACAATGCTTCGAAATGTTTAATATCCAATTTATCGTTGAAATCTTCAATATCAACATCGTTGAAATCTTGTTTTGTATGATAGGGCTGTATTCTGTTTCTTACTATAAATTTCAGATATCAAATCTATAACATCTATTACAATCTTAGTGTTTCCTGTATCTTAGGGTTACTTCTATCACTGTATTCTTATTTTAATAATCACAGTACCCTTTCCAATTTTTTTTATTTATGAGTCGAAACATGTAATGCATTAATAAAAAATAATTGAGAAGGGTACTGCGATTAGAATGAAAAAACATATTTTACAAATATATCATTATAAATCAATGGATTGCGAAATATTTGTGAGGTAATTTTTTTCAGTTTCACCCTTAACAATAACTATAACTACTAATGAAATGATAGATGTCAATCGTAATGTGAATTATGGCTCAATTATATTTGTAATCAAGTATTTTTATCATTGCAAACGTTTAAAGTTTGAGTAATTAATCATCATTCCAGAACTTTTGAATGTCAATCTTGATTCTACAAACTTTGTTTTGTAAAAATGAAAAATGGAGTTTTTCTGTATTAGACACCTTGTTAAGCAAAGTGCCGACCAACTCAGCAATGCAGTGTAACTCGAGTGAAAAACTTCTTGAGATTTTTTATAGTTTTCAATATTCTGGAAACAGAGTTCCAAAATCAAGCCTAGCTAGATATTCGTGGATGTAAGAATGGTTAACACTGTTGCGTTATTCGTTTCTTTCATCATTTTCCGGGATGTATAGATTTATTCGTATTTACTATTTGACTGTATAGTATACCTTCAATTGTTATCTACATAATCATATCATGTTGATAACGAACAAAATAGGATTATGTTTTTCAATCAGTAGTTCAAGTTATTGCCATCAGTATTAACTGTTTATTAGTTGTTGAATCTACAATTATTCCACATAGTGGTTTGATTTTCGCATTGTGAAATAATAGTTCCAGAGTTCAACATCATAATAGACATTCAATATTTTGGAATGTATTTAAGTCTGAGCACTTGAAGAAGAGAAGGATAGAAAATAATGTAGTCATCTATTCCATGCTCCGATTTGAATTTGGAATTTCCACTTTCATGACGAGTATTCCCATGACTCTACCAATATGCTTGTAGAGTACAACCGACTATAAGAAAAATAATAGCTTTTTGTTATCCATAGATTCTACTTTTCCTGTCATTTGACACAATGCAAGTCGGAGTAGAACTCTGCAGCTATTCAATCGAGGAAATGATTTGAGTTTGGTGGGGGGGTTCGGTGGACTTGAGTTTGTCAAGATTTATTTGACATCGGCAGCGATGGGTTTATCCGCAATCGGCGACGACTAAAAACAGCAGACTCGACATTAGTTGTGCGTGTTTGCTGGCCATTGAGCAACGGCTATTGGTGGAGCACCTTCCTTCCACCCTCCGCTGGATATTTCTCTTAGTCGCTGTGCAATTTCCCTTTTCATTCAACCGTTTCCTCTTCACTACATCGTTCTCTCCGCATTGAAAAGAACACGGCCAAAGCAAACTTTCATTTTCTTCCAATTTCCTCCCCCCCCCCTTCTCACCACTCAATCGCACCCTATCGGGTTCACCAATCTCAAGTCATATACAAATTGAAACCAGTGTCGTGGCGGAGGCTTACATTGTGTCGTGACAAACTTACCGTCTTTTCTACTGTTTGCCCTGTCCCCGGATTCTTCAGACATCTATCATACTTTTCTGGTTCATTACGGCTTGTAAATATTCGTTTGAAATTTAAAAACGGAAACTTTTTCTCATTCCATTGCTGTCGCCCTGTTTTCAGGCAATCTATTAACGTGGGTGAATATAATCTTAATGGAAACTAATCAATAAATGAGTGTCACCGCAGTGACAGTTACCGCAGTCATTATTCCATATTTATCAACTATAGATTTCTATTTATACCAATGATTGAAGTGAATAAATGACAGTTACCGAAATTGAATAATGACAGTTGAATGAGTAAATGACAGTTACCGCAGTCATTATTCCATATTATCAACTATAAATTTCTATTTATACCAATGATTGAAGTGAATTTGCTCGAACGCTTCGAAAGTTTCTTGTTTGTTGAATGCCTTTTTACACGTTCTAATAATTTATTATGTTCCTCTTACTATTTAAATGTTTTGGGTTGATGTATTTTTAAATCCTATTTCAGGAGTAGGCTCATGAATGAAGAAATTATTGAATACTCTCGCTCCCACTCTTCCCCCTACAAAAAAATAATCAATTTCTCTCAACACCTTTATTACAAATATTCTATAATAGAAAATTTAAACATTATTATCGATTTATCAAGCTTCTTTTCTTCAGCCGCTATGTTCTTTTCTTGCTTGCAATGATGATTGTAGTCTTCGGCGACTGGACTAATTCGAACCGGTCTTTGAAGAGTCTGACCGCCTATTGTGTTGTATGAGGATGCTGCACTTGCATTAGATTGAGTCAGGTCATTCGCCAACAAAAGAGAGAGTGCTTCTGTTTGTCACACTTCCTCAGTCATCCAATCCCGGTTAACCATTGAGTCTTTTGTATTCTCAAATTTGACATCATGTAGTTTTTCGGTCAATTTTGATTCGATTTTTTGCAACTGCTTATAATTGAGATTAATAACTAAGATCATTGATAACAATGAATCCGAATGATTCATGTGAAATCGCAATTGATTATTGTTTTCACTATCATAACATGACTTTTCTCCCCTATTTATTTATTGTAAGATGAATTCTGATAATCACCTATATCATTTATATCTGTACTATGCATATGATCATCCATACCAATGAATTCAAATAATGATAATTCATGCTCAAAATATTAATCAATCTTTTACCTGCCATAAAACATGTATATAACAATATATCTTCACTAATCAAACACCGCCAATTCATTCGTGGTAAGATGAAATTGTGGAAAAAGGCAACCAGCATGTTTGGTTTGTTCAGTTGACTGTTTAATTGACATGAAACCCTTCCAATCACCGTCTGACGAATAGTTAACGTGAGTGTCGGTGTGCGAAGCTATTAAAAAGCAATTCAGGGTACCGAGTGTGGAACTTGATTTGTGTGGGGTGTAGTAGGCTATTTCAGCCCTGGAGTCGCGTTACATTCCCTAATCGTGTTGCTTGTGAATCCCTCCTCATCCAGAATATTCCATGCAACTTCCCACTTGGCGAAATACGTATAAGATGGGGAACACGATGTAGGAATACGACTATTCTATGTAGGAAGTTACACCAAATAGAGTATAGGTTAGAGGAATAGTTCCCCTATTCTCATCCCTCCTGCCCTTTAGCTCCTCTCCTTCTGGTTCACATCTACAATTCGTCCTATTCCAGATTGCAGTGTGGATTAATTATTTCTATAGATATATCCTAGGATGAGTTGTGTATCATACTGTTATAGCCTATCACTTTTCGACCGGGTTTATTTAATCAGCAGGAAGCTCATATGTATTGGAATAAACTGTAAATTTTACAATAATAGAGGGTAATATTCGTCTGAATTTTTAATGATTATTACCATTTATTACACAAAATTTGATATTTTCACTCAGTAGTATAATGAGGAATTATTATAACTGAAGTAGATGGCCTAAAATATTTTCAAGTTTAAATTAAGTAGAAAACATTGAAGCTATTGAAAATTATCAACGATCATAGAAAAAGGTTGCCTTGAATGAACAGTGGGAAGTCGTCTACTATTGAAGCTCTGATTCTATTAAATTAATAGCAAACTTTGATTGTGGATCTACAATTTGATAGAATTAAGTGATTCTACTCGTATCTAAATTATTGTGTGGGATCCTACAGTTCATTTATTCTTCAACAGGATCATATTGGTAGCTTTTAAAAGCAATCTGTCCACAATCTGGAAATCTTTAATCCTATTTTGATAAAAATGTTCAATAGATTATTGCAATCGACAAAAAAGATCAGTTGAATCGTTTATCCTCTGTTCATGAGTTGAAAGCAATTGGAATGCCTGTGAAAAAGTCATGTGCCATGCTCAAATAATTGAAGTTATAATTTGTTGCTATTGAAGTGATTGCAAACCGGTTGCATGTACAGGAAGAGGTAGCTGGTCAGTATAATGTGATGGTCCAAACGTGACCACTCGTCTTGAAATGTTTTTTGCTCTCCCTATAATTTTAGATCAATAGTTTATCTACCAGCCACTACATTATACATACAGCTGCTCACTGAAACTGTCAAATTACCTGCTTGTCTGATCATTCTTCGACAAACAATGTAATTGAGATGTTTGATTTTTATTCTTTTAGAAAACCGGACCTCAGCCAGTTCTTTTCTACCTTTTTATCTCTTTTAGACATTTCATTTCTTGTTTCATTTACAAGGCTACTCCGCATCCTCCACGCAAAACGCGATTAATAATCCGTGGATCCCGAGTAAGAAGTGATATTTTACATAACCTGTATATTGGTTTATCTCTATATCCAAGCATGGTGAGCATTTACTACAAAGTTTATTTTCGTTACATTCCGTGCGTCAATAAAGTTGCGTACTAATGTTGAGGAAAACCGATTTGTTATTTACGTCTCCCTTTTCAAACTTTCCTTATCTCTTTATCTGAAATTATTCCCAATAATTATCTCCTATCCTGGACTGTTTTCTTGATTCTCTTCGAATAGTCTTCACTACCTGGAAAATTGAAATTGGATTGCCTTGTCTTAATTATTGTAATATTTTTTATAAATTTCAGAAGAGAAAGCTCATCAACGAAATTCGCCATCCTATACACTAGTTGCCCTAATAGGCACTGGCAGCATGTACGGGTGAAGTGCCCGTATCTTTTACTGTGCAGCACTTCACCTGCTTCGTGGGCTCGAGCCGCTGATAGGTATTTGTAACAGTTGAGATTAATTTCCAGAACAAAGATTACTTCTTCCTTGTAATCTATATCAGAGTACTAGGTTATTCATTACTAGGTTAATCATTAGGCCTACTAGGTTATTATTTTTCAGGTCAATTATTGTTAATTATCAGATAGTATCAATAGATTATTATTATTCCTGTAAGTTATGTAATGTTTATGATGTGAAGAATAAATCTCATTTTGAATTATTAAAAGTTCGCCTCGTTGTCTCCTCAACAATTCAACATTATCAGAAATCACACTTGCATGACAAATTCACAAGGGTGAGGTGGTTTGGGTTACTTCCCCCTATAATGTTTAGTACTAGCTGCGAATGCGGTGATGCGTATCACCACACAAGCAGAATGCATATTTACTCAGCCAGGTAAACGTGCATTGAAGGCGCACCTTGGAATCCACACATGCTCACATACATTCAGACATGTATTCACACTCACACAACATGTGTATTCACATTCATTCAAACATCCCCCTCTACAACATCACTGGATATCCTCTGCTTCCTTGATCGCGTCTCTCTGTACTTCTGGAATCGGCCGTTCCCGCCAAAATTCCCCGACGTCGCATTGTTTGTTGTCTCCGGCGGTTTCCGTTCCCGATTCCCCGAAATTCCGGTGCATTTCTCTTCACCTTCCTCTTCTTTCCTTTCTCTCTTAACATTTTTCTCCTTGTGAGCCCTCTATATCTTTTACTCCTCCACGTTTCTCTTATCATAATCTTCCATGCTGTTTTTCACTCCCTTTTGTGTTCTGTCATTCACTCACTATATTTTATGTACCCTTCAAACTTTCCGGTTCTTTTTTTCTGTGTGTCAATGTCTACTTTACTCCTCTCTTATTGTATTGCTTTTTCTGATCTCTGTAGCTGCTACTTTTCATCTGTCTCTCTCTTCATCTCTTCTCGCTACTCCTCAATTTGAATCAATGAAGATTAAATGATAATATTAATTCACTCCATCATTCATCCCTGTCTACGGCACATCATCACGATCCTCGCCAATAGGCTATCTTCCTTTTTATCGTTACTTCTTTCTACTCTTTCTCTCACTCCATCAGTACATTCTCTCCCCAGTTACATACTATATGTCCCTCTGACTCTTACACATCCCTCCCATGTTCCTCTACTCTTCCGCATGCTCAAAAAACCCTCTCCCTCATCTTTTCCTTTTCAGCAATTTGGAAAGCAAGGAACAATGAAGCGTCGACGCAGACGAACAAAAATGAGGTAACAAACTGGTGTAGCACCCTCTGACGCCCTCCTGTGTCGTTTTGCACTCACCGGCAGAATCTCCTTTGTCCAAGACCGACGTTGTTGCCAAGTACACGCAACGATCGACTCGCCTCGCCTCGTCCTGCCTCGCTTTGCCTCGCCTCACTCTCTGTTCCAACAGGATATCTGCGCCTTAACAATAACCGCGTTGCCCGCATTGTATCGAAAGCACAAATGATTGACTGGCCACGTATAAACGTATATAAGTAAACTATATCTATACGTAGAACGCTTTGTCCTCTCCCGTGCGAGTAATTTACTGGAGTGATTGTTAATAAATATTGCAGCCATACGGTAGGTGTCACGCACATCGCGCCTAAATGCTTTCAGATTGTCCGCTGTAATTAGAAAAGAGTGAAGAGGCTGCAGGACCCGGAAAAATCCTTTATCGAGGTGTTGATTAATTCTACTGAAAGGAGTTGGTAGTGTTTTCTCAGCTCAATAGAACGTTGGCTTATAGACTCAGTTTTCAAACACATATAATCAAATAATAAATATTTTCTCTTGTACTGGAACCTTGATTTATTAGATACTCTTGTACTTTAACAAGAGAATCAGACTCATTTATAAGAAACTCTTGTTCTGGAACCTTGATTTATTGGATCCTCTCCTACATGATCCTTGTTTTCAAGTTCTAGTTCAATATCGCAGCCTATTTCCATCTAAGGATCTGTTTTCCTCGAGGAGTTCAGGTATGTTACTCATATCTTATATGTATAATTGAATACTCCTATTATGAATCGATAAGAAGTAATGTATTTATTATCGAGTGGATGTTAATTTCCTTGCTCTCTCAAATTCAAGTTTGAATCACGATTTTCTCTCATTGATTATAATCAGTTTATCGCACAAGGACTTCATAGCAGTGTTTCGTTCGTTTAACATTTATTTATGAATTCCAAAAAATGAGTCAGCATCCATTTTATTGTAATGTACATTTTTGTCGATTGTTCTATCTGATCGTGATGGCTAGTTGGAGAGATGTTCGCGTGCCTTCGTCCTATTGAGATGTTCGTGCGCTGACCACTCGCCTCCCACTGGGTCGCAGAATCAGATGCTGGACAGATTTTCTAAATCCCTACTGTCTCTCAGAGAGTAAATTCAGATTGTTCTTTTTTCAAACTAAAGAGATATCTGTGAAGCCGTTAGCGTCTTTCCGAGAGAGAGTGGATTGTTTGTTGTTTTTTTGTGCAAAACGATATCTGTTTATAGCCTCAAGGGAGAAGAAGCTCTCAAGGGATGCTGGAGGTGAAGTTGGAACAGTCAAGGCCGTCATTCTCCAGTCACGAAGTACGTTCGTTTTCGAGTGTGTTTATGTGCTATATGCACGGCTTGCTCCTATGTCCTGATGCCTTTGGCGTCACCTTGGTCGTACCTATGAAGAGAAGCTGGAACATCCACTCTTCTTTTGTTTAAGATGCCAATAGAGATAAACACTTATTTTGTCTCATTTGCTCGCGTGTCCTTGGAAAATCGCAAATCACTTTGCGCTGCTATTCTCTCGCCTTTTGTTCCACGCAGATTTTCGAGTCGTTACTAATTGATCGATCAGGATGAGACGACTACAGACTGTCCAAGCAAAGAAGACATTCTGGCAATGTGGAAAAATTACTCCAGATGGTCAATATTGGTTCAAAATTGACAACTTTGGTCTTAGATTGTAGATCGAAATGTTTCCTACAATTTGAGACCAATTTTATGATTTTTGAACCAATATTGGCTGAGGTGGAGTAATTTTTCCATCTTGCCAGAATGTCTTATTTGATTGGACAGACTATAACATGAAATGCACGATTATCTTTGTTTATGTTTGGCTAAGCCGTCACTGTTCCACTTCACCGGTCGCCTGGTCGCTTCTTCACACTCGCTTGCTATGGAAATAAGCCACTAAACGACACATTGCAACTGTTTCAAGCGTTTCAATCTCTGTCATCCTGTGTCCTTCAATTTTTGTTTTCTTTAGGCAGCCTTGGCAGTAATTGTAAAACAGTGACTGCTACTTTCTGTTATAGGTACATTGGTTGAGGCTTTCTGTTATAGATGAATATTGGTTCAGGCTTGAATGATTCGTCGAGGAATTATTCTGCAGCCTATATTGAATGCTGTGGAATAGAATTGATATGAATCAATTAATATTGAATACAAGTGCTGAATAAATGTTGCTCGTAAATCTTCAGAGAGTAAAGAACTTGTATTCACTCCAACTCTATTTGTATATATTTCATACTAAATCGCTCATAAAATTCTCACTCTTGTATAATAATAGACTTAATTTAGGCCTAGTGAATTCTTAATCTATTAATCATAATATTACTCCATTTACACAGCATTATTCAACATAAAATTGAAAAGGAATATGAGTTTTGCTGATTCTCACTGTTTGAATTTTTTCATTACACTCTTTGGCACGTGAATATGACTTTTAGGAATTCTCATGAATATTCCACCAAGTTTTTTACATTGATGGACGCTCAGATTTCTCCCAAAGATATTTTTGTATTGTATTCTTTCGCTAATAAAACAATTTATACTTGCTCATTGACCTTGAATTATTTACCTGTTACGGAGGAAATAATAATATCGTGAGTACAGTAGCTTGCTTTTGAAGAATTGAGGAAACTTAGAAGAGGAAAATTGGTCGTTTTGAATTTCATATGAGAGCTATTAAATTTCCTTCGCCAATTCACAAACAGCTTTTAACAATAAAAGCGCCCATTATCTGTGCAATAAATCAATCACTAATTATTGTACTTAGAAATAATTATCGTGATAGTTCTTTCAATAGTAGGCTACCTGTACTGAATAATTTAAAAGTTTGTCATAAAAACTTCAACAAGTGAATTTTCTGAAGGTTGTCAGTGATTTAATGCCAATATTTTGCTCAATTAGAAGGTTGAATTTTGTTGCTTTCAGTTTCCGTGTTGTTAATTTTGTTCCAGTATAGTGATCCTGATCCAGAAAGCCGGTGACCATGCCAGCCTAAATTTTTATGGCTATCAGTCTGAAACTAATCATTTGGCTATGGTTGAGTATCTTCCGTTGTCATTTCCTCCATTACAGTCAAAAGTTATACAAAAGGACAGAAATTTGTCATGAATAATTGTAGGATCATGATCTGTCGAATATAATCATTGAATATTTAATCATTTCTTTGTAATTTGTGTCTTGTGATCTAATAGGTTGCAAATAGGTCGAGGAGAAAATCATTCACAATGAATTAAAATGTCTTCTCAGCTTGACCGAACAATTCTCATGATAAGTTACAACAGGGATTTGTCCGAATCCGTAACATGTAATTTGATGAATAGTAGCCTACTTCAAGTAGAAAATAACATTCATTCCAGCCCATTTTCTGTAAGGTGCTTTGTTGATCGAAATATTCAACAGTACATTCAATTCCCTACATTCCCAAGCATCCCCTGAACCCTGCACCCTACATAGATTTGCTTTGCATAGAGAGCAATACAATATTTTCCCCTTATACGAGTATTACTCTTGGTAAATATCCGTTATGCAGAATATGACACTTCGAATATAGACATTCACTATTTTTTCCGTTTAGGGAGTTTGTAAATGAGGAGATACTCTATTAAGTAGATAAAATACTTGCAGCAATTGTTCACATCAACTAGCAAAAGTCATTATCATGACTCTTTCGTCCAGCACTGGAGGTTGGTGATTCGACAGGCCAAGTTAATTGGTGAGCTGTCCTGGTTGTAGTTGCATGGTAATTTATATGCGTGAGTTTGACTGTCAGGGTGGTTACCTACCCCTTCCTACCCCCCTTTCAAATCCATCCCCAAACTACCCCTTTGATACTCACCTCAGACCCTTCCTCTCAGTATGGTTGTCGTGCACACACACCAGCACACACCTCAAAGATTGTCGTAAACCGCTCGTTACATCAGTTAGGTCAATTGGAGGGGGGCCTTCGAAGGGCCCCCTTCCCCCATCCGTGTGCTTTGTACTTTGAACTTGTCCGCTACAAAACCGAATGCATGTGATTCAAATTGATGTATAACTCTATGGAAGATTTAACGAGATGGGCAATTGTAGAACATCTAACACCTATCATGTGGGGTATTGTAATTTACTCTCTGAATACAAAAATTTATAGCCTTATTCGGCAGAAATTGGCTGAACCTCAAAATAGTAATAGCCTAACTACTGTATTTAAATCTCCAATTACAAATATTTTATTCTTGGCTTTATAAAAATTATTCTTTTCCTTGTCCAAAAACTTTTTAGTTTTCACCAATAAGTTTACCTCCATATCTTATCGCAGCCTCAAACAACAATTATCCAATACAATAACAAATTAAATCGAATGATCAATGATTTCTACCAAAGAACAAGGCGAAAGACAAATTTAAGTACCTGTGATCAATGTTAGTTCCTTTTCAAGCATCTTCGATGCAATAGAATATCAGGAAAGTGAGATGTTTTAAGATGTCGAATAATTGAAATATCCAATTTTATGAAAATCCGTACCACCAGTCGTTGATGGATGAATTGGAGGGCAAAAAAGTGACTCAAAAGAAAATAGATCTTGTTCGTTTTCGTTGTAGGCTGCCGCTTGAAGTCGGTAGCAAATTTCATTAACTTAATCGAGCCTTTCGTTCAAACTTTTAAGGCCATTAAAAGTTGGCCGGCCGGCCATCCGACAAAATTCGCCTTTTAGGTGGTGGGCGAGCCGCCCCGTTCGCCCCCCTTCGCCCCTGTTCGTCGAAATTCGCCCTATCGCCTACATAACTATGTCCTAATTACTAATCTCAACCACTGCAATCATTCTATCTTGCTTTCCTTTCATCTCGTGCTGCCCGTGCTGAATAAAGTTGCTGCACTACAAATTCATTATTAATTTCATGTTTATTCCAGTCACATCCAGTTCTAGATCGTGTGTAGTCATCATAGGGAAATAGGAGAGTCATCCCTATTTTCATTAGATATTCACTGAATTCAACTGAGGAAAACCTTGTGATGTGCTTATTCCTCAAGCCGATTTTCCTGTCTCCATTCCGTTCCATTTATTGAGAGCTTTACTCAGTATCACATGATGAGATAAAGAGCATTTCTATCTCTTAGTAAACTGTTCACGATATAGATTCTACCTTGAGTGTTTGGTAATGTGCACACTTACATTGAATTCAATATCAACTACTGTCTTTGAATAACTATACCTTTTCAACTTAACAAATGATACTGCAATCTATCAAATTAGCAAGCTAACGTGGATTGATTCGAATTAATTAAAAACTATACAAATAGGGTGGGGGAGCTGATTCAATCTACTCGTATCAAATGAAAAACTTATGCGGATTGATTGAAATTAATTGAAAATAAGACAATAGGGAAGGAGAACTTCGTGAAATTCATGAATTTTTGAAGCAGTGTTGAAGACTGTTTGTTGTTAACTCCAAGACTGGTTACGTGAACCTATTATGAACCTCTAAATTATTGGAAAGGCGATGAATAGATTAAAATTCTTGGGGGAATACTTGAAATTGAAAATCAAGAATGTATTCCTCGATTTCGCATAGTTCTTATTATTATTCATTAGCGAAAACTCTATCTACATGTTTATTGTAAAAAAATAATAACTTGGCACCTCGCATACCACACCACATCTTATAATAACTGATAAATCAACATTCCAAGCTAACATGCTCGCTTGTCAATCGATTGACAATCAATTCGGAATGTACATATCATTGTATCAACAAATTGATACAAGACATTTGTTAGATGATTTCAAGTGGTGGTAGCCGCTTATTAGTCGGACGATGTGTGCATTTGACGCTGGCCGTAATGGAGCCATCCTCAGCCACTTCTCATTGTAATTGAACTGTCAGCCTTTGGCGGTGCATCAATTTTAAATTGCCTCTATTGACCAAATTACCATGCCATACAGCTTAAATTGGTAGCTTTGTTTTCTAACAGCTCTATCTCGCATATTATTAAAGCACACACGCGCGACTGACCTCATTTCAATATGTTATTGGCTTTGTTGGAAATCAGTGGATCTGTCATTCACTGTCACATAATTCCTCATTTCCAGTGAAAATAATGATAAATTTCAATACGTGTGTTATTATTTTCCAAGCAATTACCGTATGTTTCAAAATGTGAAACGTGGACAGAAATTTGTATGATGCATTATTATGTATAGATTTTCTTTATGGGGATAAATTGATGTATTCATAAACAATCTCGTTATCTCTATATAAAAGCGAAATGGCACTGATTCATTCATTCATCACCAGAACTAAAAATCCACTGAACCGGATGAGTTCAAATTTGGCAGGCATGTTCAGTATTGTTAAGTTGGACGTTAAGACGCGCGCTGAACGGATTTTGAAAACTTTTCAAGGATACGCCAAATATTTTAGATTTTGCAGAGTTTTCCGGTGTTTTCCTCATTTTTTCGAGAACCAATCGGTAGAAAATGTTAATATTTGGTGGGCAGGTTCAGATAAGGTCTAGAAATGTTGTATTGAAATATTTTTGAAATCCGTTCAAGATTACGCCAGTAATAAGGTTTTCAAAATTGTATATGTGTTGCGGGTTGCATATCTTCCGCCTTGATACGAACAATCCTAACTGTAAATTCAATGGTTCAGCGATTATAGATAAACTAATTTGGAAGATATTGAATCAAGTTTCAAACTATGTCCGATATAGTTCCCAAGGTTACACTCAATATTAGCGTTTTACAAATTTTCGGAATTCTCAGAGTTTTTCTTGGATTTTTCGAGAACAGGTCCAGATTAGGTCTAGAAATGCTGTGTTCAATAAGTTTCGAATCCTTTCTGAACGGAATTTGCAGGCGAGCGAAGTAAGCCTGTTTGTCTCAACTTACACTGACAGATGTTTGACTCACTGACACTGCTGATAGTGTCGGGGGTCCAGTGGGCGGGGCCCCCTGGCCAGGTGGAGAAGGCGAGCGAAGCGAGCCTGCCGGCTAGTTCAATATTAAGTCAAAATTAATTATTGTTGCCGTTATTACTGTATCATAATATTTTTTTCAATAATGATAAGTGTTCTAAGTTCTTCTAAAATTTTAGACATTAATAACATGAAAATCTTGTTAGAAATATCAATGACTATACCTGTTTTTTTCACCAAGTTTTTTCATTATTCGATAAAAAAATTAATAATCATAGTGTGTTGTCTACCAAAATTCAATTACAGGTACAGCCTTCAAATCATTACTATAATACACATACACGTATGTGTTACATTATTGTGTTGTATTATACATGTGTATTATAGTACATCTAAACACATTTCCTTTATCTTAGGGCTACTTTATCACTGTTTTTATTTCAAATGAGAATCACAGTTTCTTGTCTAATTATTATATGCATAAATAAAAATAATTAAAAAGGGTACTGTGATTCTCATTTGAAATTCTAATCATTACTATAATTGTTATTATGAGAGTAATCTTCTTTTATCGGATTCTAAAAAATTATTAGATCAATTTTTATTTTTTAAAGCCCATTTTTTTATTGTATTCCAAATGCTAATCAACTCTTTGCTATTAGTTTCTTGAAACGTGGATGTCTCATACACATTATTAGCTCCATTGCATGATACTCTCTCATGATAGAAACTTGTGGCCAATTCAAACATGTAAACAAGTTCTGAGAAGGCATTCAAATACAAGATACTTGTTCATTTCAGGAAATTTAGTATTGAAATTTTTATTGATTATTCGCGGTTATATTTGCTACTCAATAATGCCGTATTTCGCTAACAACAACTGTTAAGACAGAATGTCAATGTTGAAGTAGCTAGTAATTGAGTGCTGTTAGATGGCGCATTAGGTTTATTGAGCTTATTTTTGAACCGCAAGTTTACGATGTACATTAATGCCCTATACGCTATAAACCCTCTAGCATGGACTAAGTATATACTAGGGTCTTCTATGTCTACGCATCTAGTATCTCACTTCACGACATCAAATATTCACATGTTGCTCCACATCATGTTTACTTCACTATTTTAAGATTCGTCAGCGCTCCAAAATTGCATATGAATAACGAAAATCTGTGAATACCTCATTAGTGTATTCCAACTAACCAGACCGATCATTATATTAAGGGGTGCTTCGCATGCAAAATCGATGTTCATGTTAACTTAATAACTGAAGTTATCGGTTGTTTGAATCCAATAGACGGTAATGATAATCATGTGCACTGTTATTATAATTACGCAACCTGGGAGTATTCACCGTCATCTAATTGCAATTATTGGGTCGCCGTGTCATGCTTGTTGTAATACACGTCGATGACTCCTCCGCAATATTGCCTTGCCAATGGCTCAAATGGTTCAACCTATCAATGCTCTGGCTATAATTAATTGGCTTGTCGATCATAATCTTGTCGGTGTAATGACAGCACCTAATAGGGAAGTGTCCATGTTGTCATCAAATTGTTTGCTTATTTGGTCCATAAAATTTCGTTCGTATAGTGCTCAAATGTACAAGAGTTTCTATCTCTGCCCATTCTCTGTTAGTCGTAGGGATCTTCATATTGGTGTATTGTCAACTTGAATTTTTATACAGTTGTACAATTTTTCTCTTAAACATATAAATTTTGGAATGGGAGAGAAAATTGAAGAGAAATGGTATGAGAAGGCTGATAATAAGAAGGAGAAGGAGAGGAAATCGAAAGAGAAGAATCATAATATCATTGTTTCATGTATCACGAGACGAAGGTACAGTTTAGCCCATGTAGTTCACGTGGGTTCTTTATTGTGTAATACGATTTACCATTAAGGTCATCTTAGAAAGAATATAAGTGTAGTTTCCTTTTAAATCGATTCACCAACTGCTGCTGTGTAGACGTCTCCAAAAGACGATTAGAAATAATAAGTAAGTTTCCATTAAGAATTTCCAACTGCAGTCAAGGTAATGGAAGGCTAAGGTGGCCTCAACCATTGTGTAGGGCGGGACAGTCTAGCTGGCTAAATGAAGGAGTAATGGAACGGAATGAACTAGCTTGTGATAGCTTCAGCCGAAGCCAAACGTAGAAACAACAAACAATCAGGCGCGAGTATATGGAGCAGTGCAGTTGCTAATGATCTCAAGTTGAGGCGGGGAGCTTTGTTATAAGAGCTAAGCGAGGATTACCTTCCAATTACTGGCTAATGGCCACACCGCCTTCCAAATTAAGATCGTTCCGATCGTCGCGCTAATTGACAACATGACCGACCGGCAAACAAGGCGACCTCATCTGCAACTGCAACTGCATGCATCTGCTACAGTCTGTCCAAGCAAAGAAGACATTCTGACAAGATGGGCAAATAACTCCAACTCGGTCAGTAATGGTTCAAAAATTATAAATTTAGTCTCAAATTGTGGGAAACATTATAATCTACAATTCAAGACCAAATTAATCATCTTCGAACCGAGCTGTATTCATTTTCCCATCTTGCTAAAATGTCTTCTTCGCTTGGATAGACTATACTGTGCAGTGTGTGTGCAACGCTCCGCATCACGCTCCTCTTCATCTACACCCGCACCCACGCACACCCGCAGCCGCAATTGCTTGTCCAACGTCGGCTGCTAGACTGTTTGTCTTGGTTGAGTGTCTGCAACAACTGGATAGAGAGTTTGCGGCTACTGGAAAACTGTACTTATGAGCTTCGAAGCTTCCATTCCACTAGATGCTGGAAATTTGATTGAAATGTTTTCCTCGTCAACTTTTACTTCACTTGAATAATTATCTTATTGATTATAGGATTTTTCAGGTGGTGGGGGAGTGAATTGAATGTTGCATTTTATGATCAAATATGTTACCAATTACATGCAAAATAATTTTTTGCAGAAAGTATGCTCTTAAGTAGGAGAGTAGTTAGCTCTTAGAAAGTATGCTCTTAAGTAGGAGAGTAGTTAGATAGATGTGAATCATACCCCACACTCACTCAACAAGTACTTCTTATCATCGTAACTATACTATTATATATTTTATTCCAAGTACTTTTCCTCCCAATGCTTCTTCTGTAGTTTAAGATGGAATTTTTCTTTAAATCTTTTTCAAATTTTATTTTCTCCCAGGCCTATATTTTGTTAGAATATACCCCTAGTAAGTTGAAAAACCAGGTAAGTTGAAAACTAGTCTCTCGGCATGAATTAGTACTGTACTGTAGTACTGCCACTTACTGTAGTCACATAGTCAGTCACATTGTACATTGGAGATATATGAGATTCTAGAGTTTTGAAATGCAACTTGGGTATTGCTTTCTACTATTCAATATACGGTCAGTATCCTAACCAAAATCAATTTCCAATTTTCTTCTCACCTTTTCCTAAAACGATCGCCAGCTCGCTCTCGACCTTGATACGTGTGCGAGGAAATCTTCTCTTCCGTCGTGCTGCTGGCGTTTTTCAAGGCTGGATTGGACTACGATCGCTTTCTCTGTCCTGTCCTGTCCTGTGCTGAGAGTGAGCCTTGAGATTGAGCAGCGTAAAATGCCCTGAACAAAGGCAAACGTGCTAGCCGCTGCCTGGCTCACAAGTCTACTGCTATCCGTCTATTTTCTCCTGTTTTGTTTATTTTGAACTGGAGTGACACCTTGTAACGTCTACTATCTAAAGAAAGAAATGAAAGTGATAGCGTGAAGAATGAGTGTGTTTTTAAAGAATTACTCATTGAACTCGAGAGAATTCGAAATTGAATAAATTATGGATTATATAAATTATATCACTCATAACTCATAAATAACTCGAAGAAATTATATTAAATCGAGTAGAATGAACTGAATAAGAACCTTCCCAAGGTTCAACTTGGAGTAATTTAGTTTAGTATAATATAGTTTAGATGAAATTTACACATCCTTTGCTTTCCAGCTTCCAATTCTCCTCTACCTATACCTCTACTCCTCAACCTCTCCTATACTACTCTTTTATTGCATACATATCAATAAAATAATATTACATATTAGGAAAAATATCTCATTCCAGTACTCATTTGGAAATATACCAATAACAGCTTAATATGAACAAACATTTGTGAAAACATTATAAGTTCTTCAATATATTAAATTTTCTTGATCGTGATTTAACATATATTTTTTGAAATAAATATTGATATAGTGAGACTATTGGATACGCTTAATTTCATGCTAAATAATGTTAATGGTAGTTTCTTCAAGTAAGATTAGAATATAGGATAGAGGTGGGCGAAGGTAGGATGCTTCTATAATATCTTACAAGCTTTCTTATTATTCTCAAAGAATTTCACCCAGTTTTATCCTAATATCTACAGACAGATTGGAGCAGAGAATTGAATGCCTCATAACGTAGCAATCGAGGCAGCTTCCTCGCGCAAACTAAAACTGAATGTAATTAAGACATTCAATTTCAGCTTGAAAGTTGTTATACTCTCTTTCCCTAATCAACGCTCGCTCCATCTCTACAGTCTCTCCTTTCCCTTGTATCTTTCTCCCTTGTTACTTTTTCCCCTCTCATCTATTCCTGTTCATCCCAATTTTCTATTACCAACCGCCACGCTCTTATTGTCCACAATCCACCTTACTTCCTTTCAATATTCTTTTTCAAACTTATTTCAACTTTTTCCATCAGTGCTCGTGATGAGTTTGTGAACAGTGCATATTCAATCGAGTCTCTGTTGATTCGGCATTTACAGTACTTTTCTAATGAGTAGATAAGTTCTGTTTCCCACTCTTCAGTCTCTTGCGTAGTGGATTGTTTTTATAGTTTCGGAATAACGTTTTTGAAATAAATCATCATTGATTTGTATGTTAATGAATTTTCCCCTTATTTTTTTTGATTCTTGAAGAAGAATTTTATCAATGGATTCTCTGAAATTTAATAGGTGTCAAGAACAATAGGAGTTTCGAAGTAATATTAAGTTGTTTTTATTGTGGATGATGCCCACATTAGCGTTTTATCTTGTGCGTGGGTAATGGATATTGAGTGCGAAGGTGGTTGATGAGGTGAAAAACAGTCATGCCACTGGTATTCGAACCCAGACCTGGCAGTGCTAGCGGACTAAAGGTTGTAACGGTTGGTATTTTTGTTGAAAAACGGATATGTAACACTGGCGGCTCGTGCCCACGAAATAGGTGCTATAGCCTACAGTAAAAGATATGAGCACTTCACCTGTTTTGTCGGTACAGAGCCGCCAGTGATGTAATATACATTCTGCAACATTTTGTAGAGTAGAAAGATTATCTTTATACCTTTTTTCTTTGTTCACTCATTACTTGCATTTTGTTGATGAAATTTCAATATTAATGAAATCTGTATGAAGAAATTATTCTCAATTTATCCGAGAAGCTTCTGTGAATTGTCAACTCTTGTGAATGATGTGCTGACAAGGAGACAAATTCCAATACTCGAAGAAAAAAGAGAAAATATTCCTCCGAGCAGCATCTGTTTTTAAAAGATACAATTATATGCAAATCAAGATAGGGAATATCTCATATTTTAAAGGGTTCTTTCACGAATACAGCAATGGTATCTCTTATTCGATAATATTAAAACCTCAGGTCCATGGTTTTATAGTCGATATTGTTCCACAACTGTCGTTGTAAAATATTGAAATAAAATAGATTAAGAGTTTGAATATCTAGTGTGTATTTCTCATCGTAACATGTAGGAATGAATAACAAGTCAACAAACTATTAAATATTATTACTGTTTGATATCATGTGTTTTGCACAACATCTGATATCCTACATCTTCCCCCTTTCTTCTTAAGTGTCAATCGGCATATCGTAGTTGATCTGCATGACATCTTCTGTTTATTTCTTTTTGATTCGAGTAGCTCATCAACCCACTTGAGATGAGCGTCTTGGAGTAACAAATAAATTGGATGCGATTTGTTCTTCTTTTGTTAGTTTCAACTCTCTTTCCAGGTCTTCTATTCTTGCCAAATGAGCTGTTAAAAGACGAGAATTATTCTTCAGCTTTTCTTCCTTGATATCATTCCATTCACGGTAGACAAGAATATGTTGCTCCTTCAATCGACTGACTTCAAGATTTTTTGTGCATAAAGTTTTCTTGAGCGTTGCATATTTTAATTGAGTATCTTTGAGCTTGGCAGCTAGTTGTTTTCTGTTGTCTTCCACTTCCGCAAATAATGAATTACCGTGAACTCCCAAATCAGATGGTGCACTTTTGAGTGTCATTAATTCACTCTCTAGAAGAATGGTCTTTTCTCTCAAGCTCTCTCGGTCTTCTTTGATTTCATTGAGTGTCTCAGTTTTGTATTGCAGCATCTTATCCTTTTCCTCCAACAGACACTGAAGACTTTTATATTTCTCTTTCAACTGTGAATTCTCCTTCTTGACTTCATTTGCTTGTTCCTTGTACATTTGATTAGATAGAGTGAGATTTTCTATTTCGATCATTTGACTTTCAATAGTTTCTTCATAATGCATCAAAACAGAATTATCACTGGTGGAATCGGGTGGTGTATTAACGGGTTCAGTTTTAATTGCAGTCTCCTGGTGTGATTCTGATCTCGACCTCTCATCTTCTAATGAATTTTGCAATTTTGAAATCTGCGCCTTGAGTGTTTTGATTTCAATATCTTTCTACTCTGTTGTTGATTTCTCGTTTTTCAGTAAATCTTCCAATAAATGAATTTCATCTTTCATCTCATTTTCCATATGAACTTTAACATTTAATTTCTTCTGCAAATCATGATTCATTTGTTCCAGTTCCTCTACTTTCTTAATATTGTCCATTTTATGATCTAGGATTTTGAGAATTATCGGAGTATGGAAATCTTCACTTGTAGATACGTTGATGGGGAACGTGCAAGTTAGCTTGATTTTCTTTACTGTGCATATTTCAGCACCGGGTGGCAAAGGTAGATTGAATTTGAGGACCCAATCCAGTCCAAACAATGGTATGTCATTTTCTTTATAACAATTACCGATAATTTCCTGGAGTCACCAAAAGCATCGACGTTTATTTGTGTTTCTCCAAGTGTTTCAATGTCAATTCCTGTATAAGCCATGAGGTTACTTGTTGGTTTCAGAGTGGGAGATCCGATTACTTTCCATATTTTCTCGCCAATAACGCTGTAAGCAGCGCCTGGATCATACAGCATTTTCACTGTGTTGTTGTTGAGTTTAACATTCACCATTACTTTGCCTTTTTCCAGAGCTCTTATATGGTCAATATCGGACAGTGACAGGTTATCGTCTTCTATTGATAAATTGTCCCGAACCTGATTTATCTGTTTGTCTTTTACCATTATAGCGTTCCCAACTTTCAAACAAACTCTTGCAAAATGGTTCTTACCTCCACAAGCTTTGCAAGAAACGTCTTTTGCAGAGCACAAAGCGTCATCTGAATGTCGCCGGTTTCCACAACGGATACAATGTGCATTTTTGTTCAATTTCAGAATTGATCTCTTTTCATATTGTTTGTTGTACTTTGGAGGGTTAGATTCCATTGCTTGATGTTTTCAGAAATTTTTACTCTATTCAAATTTGTATTACTGTTTCTTAATTTCCTGTTGTTGAAGGTTAACGGTTTCTAGTAATTTTGCTGATTCTACTATCTTTGCAAACGTTGTTTGTGTTGAAGCATGCATTCTCAATAACTCCAATTGCCAACTATCGTTGTTAATACCCAATATGAACTGATCTCTTAAACGTTCATCTAGATTATCGCCGAAATTACAATTTCTGGCAAGAGACTTTAAATCTAGTTCAAATTGAGTTATGGTCTCACCTTCATTCCGGAATCGTCGAGAAAAGCAAACTCTCTGGGATAGAGGTGCTTGTGGTTTCGTGTAGTACTTGTTTAAGACTTCTACAGCATCATTAAATCCAATGTTGTTAATGGAGTCGGATGCATAGAATCAAAAACTATTTTGAACGGTTGTGGTCCCAGATTTTCAAGTAGTAGGTCTCGCTTTTTTGTCCTCGTTTTTGATGTTTCCATTCCTTAGGAAAATCTTGAATCTTTCGTGCCAATAGATCCATTCTTCGGTTGTTCCATCGAATGGTTGGCATTTACAGTGACTTTTATTCACCGACTGCGCCATGTAAAATATTGAAATAAAATAGATTAAGAGTTTGAATATCTAGTGTGTATTTCTCATCGTAACATGTAGGAATGAATAACAAGTCAACAAACTATTAAATATTATTACTGTTTGATATCATGTGTTTTGCACAACATCTGATATCCTACAGTCGTCTTACTAACTGTAACTTTGATGTGTTCCCAGCGAGCTATCATTTGTTATTGGGGATACTATCATTCCTGTGGGAAATAAGGGACTCCAGGGAGCTAATAAAAGTATGCAATTGTGGAACTACGCAGATTTAGAATCCATAAAAATACATCGATAATGAAGTTATTCCAGAAGTTCTCAATTTTCCTCACTAATGACGTTCGCTATTCCAATTCGCCTCATCAAAACCATTTCACGTTTGCATTCGGTTGCAATCATCTGACTATTGATTGCTGAGAACTTGTCTCCAACTCTATTGCCGTTTCTTAGTGTGTGACCTCGAAAATGATTGGTTGTGAATTGAGTGCGTTCTCCTCTTGAAGATTACACATTCATGTATAACTTGTAATAATGTAGGTGAATGCGTAGTTCCTTCATTAACATTATCTGTCGTAAAGTCCTTTTATTGTTTGGCTTCCATTGTAGAAGTATCATTAAAATTGGAATATCATCTAATGCTCCTATAGATATTTTTAACAAGCAATTATTTATATTTTTTGATATGCTTGGCCTTTGACTACTGTTTTTCTATGGATTCAGTTCTAGATGTTCATAGAAATATTTATATACTCGAATAATCTCGAATCATTTATGAATATTTAGTAACGTTAGTTATTAGCCGTTTAGGTTTTATTGTGTTTTCACATCATTATGTTCAATATAATCATTTCATCTGTCTAACCCTGTAGAAACTTCATGTAGAGCTGACTGTTGTAACACTAGCCTATTTTATTATAATAATTTTTTTTATTAAAAATTCTTATCTTTAACTGTTTTATCAATAGAAAAGTACTAGAGGAATCGCATTTCATTCATTGCATTGATTGTAGATCTTTTAATATTTTAGAGTTTATATGATTTGTTCATTTGTGATATTAGAAGAAAGATAGATCAGAACCCTTGTTTGTAAACAATTCACCCTTATTACTTCTTAAATTATTGACATATTATCGACTTTTACTCACGAATTACTTCGTCTGCTGGATATTAATATCCGTAGATTTAACAGTAATTCATTCCATAATATCTGTAATGATTCAAGTGTAAGCGTTGGATTGGAAAGCTTTTCTGTGGAAATCTCTCCGCCTCACACTTTTCATTTCCCTTTGTTCGCGGAGGATGGAAATTAATGATACAGAACTGAAAACTCAATTCCCATACCCTTGCTGGAAAATATATCTGGGATGAGGAGTTGAATTCTGGTTATGGCTGATATCATTAGAATATCAATAAGTATACCACAAGAGTCCTGAAAAATATTGTGAGATGATGAGGATCAACTATTTTAGAAATCGGTGTGATATCAATAATATTATTGATGACTGCTTGATGAATGATGAATGCTTTCTACATAAGTTACTTCAACTGTATCACTTAGGAACTGTTGCACCAGGAATGGAATCCCTTCTATTCTTGATCGAAATGTTTCTCTTTCTGAATGAAGGATATATTTTTTCAAATGTGTAATAGTCTCAATTTTCCATGGCTTCCAATTTTTATGTCTCTAACGAAATTCCTCATTCCTGTACAATGGGATTGGAGAAAGCTCTAATTGTTCTTCTGTTCAAAAAATTATAACTCTGATTCAAATTGGACTTTTCTAGTTGTATCATAGATTTCCGTGACGTGAAACACTGTTATCAGTTCAAGGATTCATAATATGACACTTATTTATAAAAATTGACTTCGTTTTATCGGTAAGACACTATCTGAATCTATACATAAAATGTATAAATAAGCTAGTCATGATTGGACATTTTTCAACAAAGTTTGGACTGACGACTGTTTCTTCTGGACTGACGACTGTTTCGAATTCTGGACTGACGACTGTTTCTTCTCTCCTAACATTGGGAATAAATACTCATATTTTAATAAAACACATCAATAAATTATACGGCACTTTGTGAATAAGCTTCCAGGAAGAACGTTATAATTATTTCAGAACTCGGCCTTCATTTTTTTAATATCGACGGACTTACCAGATTACTAATTACGAGTACTCATTCACTAACCTCTCCACGACCATGTCACTTGTTATTTGTAGGACAATAGCAATGACAAATTATCAAAAAGTCCAAATAATGAATGAATAATTGCTTGTAGATGAAAAATTAATCAATTTCTACAACTCGCATGGTTTTGAATTTATAGCATTGAAATTAAAATTAATTTTTGTCACAGATTCCTCGTACATTTTTCGTGATTGAAATTGAAATTGAATCCAATTCATCGAAAGATACATTTCGCTCTATAATTTTTCAAAAAAAGATGAACATTATTTCCATGTGGGTACTGTTTCAGTACTAGATTTATTATCAGAACCAATTATTGTTAAGTTTAAAATTGGAGAAGACTCTATTCCTGTCCTTTGTATAGAAACAAATGGAAAACACGATTAACTTCCAATTCATTTGAGAGCAGCTTCTAAATTGAATTGACGGAGCTCTTTCGATGATTGGCTAAAAGGAACATTGGAACTTTATATTGGAAAGGACTTCGTTTGTCAAGCTGTTATTGAGATGTTTTCCAAGTGGCCAGTATCGAAGGCAAAACAACAATCTGTAGCGTTCTGTTTCGTTTGGTAATACACGACAATAGACGACTGTTGAGGGAGAGGTGAAAGGTCGCTGTAATGAATAGCAGAGGTGAATCGAGTGGGTTGAGAAAATAGCTGAAAAGAACTTTGTTCTAGAAGAGGAATAAACGAGGATTGGAGATAAGGTGGCGAAAGATTCTGAAAAATAAGGAGTGTTGCTTCCATGGCAAGGAATAGACGACTGCGAACTTTCTTCCCTAAGTCTGGCGAAATATAAACGCAATAGCATTGAAGCACCATAGTGGCGGCACCCGCCGTCTTGCAAGCTGCATATTATTACACATTAAACCAAAAGTTCAAATGAGACACCCTTTTATTCGAGCGTGATATATGAGTAGCAACTATGAAACGTCTTAGCAGCGACATTTTCTGAAACGTTTTGTGTTGCCACTCCTGGGAATAATTCTCTAAAGCAAATTTATCATTCCATTGTAGCGAGGTAACGTTCATTCGTTTGAGTGAATTTAACCTGCTTTGAGATGCACTCGTTCTTGAAAATTCTCAACACATATTATTCGAATACTATTTGGTTTTCTCGTTTCTTCATATTGCCAACCAGGTTATCAGTTTAGTCTGTCCAAGCAAAGAAGACCCTCTGGCAAGATGGGAAAAGGTACTCAGCTCGGTCAATATTGGCTGAAAAATTATTGATTTACTGATTTCAATCGTGGGAAACATTTAATTTGAGACAAAATCAATATTTTTTTTGAACCAATAATTGACCGAGCTGGACAGATCTCATCTTGCCGGAAAGTGGACAGGAATATAACTGTGCTAATTTTTAAAAGTGAAGTACACTTCTAGAAAATTAGATTTAGTTTTTAAACCAATATTTTTAATAGCATTTGGAAAATCAAAAGTTAGAACAGAGATTTGTGAAAATTATTATCTAGATTTGTGTTATACTTTTTTCTACGAAAGATCAATCATTACTCTTTCCATGAAAATGGCAAAACAATCCAGTTTCCATAAAATATAGGATACTGTTCTGGTGTTGATGAAAACCTATATTTATCCAAGTTCAATACCCAAATATAGTTAGTTATTACTGCGAATCAAACCGCAAGCCCAACTGCGAGAAATACTAATTACTAATTCCAGAATTGGTTGATTCTTATTCTCCAAGAAGGTTTAAAATAAAAATCAGATAAAGAAATGAAGAAGGAGCAACAGTTCTCTGAGCGATAGAATGGAAAAATTAAATTATTTTAGTATAACGTAGAAGCTTGCTTCCCCTCTCTGAAATCGTGAGAGCATCGTAAACTTGTGAGACAGGCTGTAGACCTATTTCTCGAAGCGTTTGATAATAATTTTAATAGTGTATCAAAAAACCCGAGTGATATGATTTTCAGGAATGTGAGAAGCCCATTAGTGTCGTAACTGGTTGTAGGTGTTGATGGGGTGTGGAGTGCAGTGTTTTTAATGAGTTGTGGTGTCTTATTGATTGTGGGGGGGTCGTAATGGGAGTCACATGATGATGCAGGACGCAAGATGTCGATCACTTACACCGCTGAAATTGATGCTCACGCATGTCGTTAATGAACGTTGGCGTTTCGTGATCAGTGATCAGTGTTTGTGACGTCATTTGATCGCTCGTTAACTAGCTGTTGCTAAAAGTCGGTTTAGCTGCGCTTGTATTAAATGCAATTTACTGGCGAATAATTTAATTATTTACTTGGCTCGATTTGTTCTGGCTGTATCAGTTTCCTACTACCCTAATACGCCTATATCGTTCCCCGTCATTAGTCTGCCGGGTTTTTTGCGCAGTTTTCAGATTAGCAATCTAATGAGTTGATCGTAAAATACGGCGCCGAACCAGAGAAAACGATTCAGGAACGCGATACTGTTGACGGAGATGTTCAAGGAGTTATCGTTGGGATGTTCATTGGAACTCATTTATTTTATGAAGCGTAATTTGAGAGCATGAGGGAGGTAAAGTTGCCAGACTTCGAGATTTCCCTATTAATTTATTGTCAGTATAAGGGAGTAAAGTTGCCGGCTCCCTAGTCACGCTGTTTTCGAGATTTCTTATTAATTTATTTTCAGTCACTTATTCAATTCCCATAAAATATTATTCAATTACAGTATATAATTATAGGTACAGTAATAGATTGAGGTGTAGATATACAGTAACAGATTGTTATATAGGTAGATATAACAGTAACAGATTGTTGTTTGACCACAACAGTGGTCGTTGTTTTTCATTGCATGAATTACTCAGTTTCTAATTTCATGGATATTATTGAGTTAAACGAATGAATTTCCTAATTAATGTATTGCTTCTATTTTCAGGTGGGTCATTGTTTTATTCCTGCACATTTCCAACAATGCTTCGAAACAGCTATTATCATATGGAAAGGGTGAGTTAATGTACCTTTATTTTTTTTCTTTCTCAAATCTGGATGATATCGGTAGGTATCACTCTCAAATATTGATAATATAGTAGATCAGTGAATAAAATGTCACATATCACATATCAATGAATGAAATGGTGCTGATAAATTCAAACTGCAGAAATTGGGTTGAAATGTATTTCCTCACTCTGTTTATTATATTTCATACATGAGACCTTGACGTGGGCGTTTATTGATGTGGAGAGATCCACAATTCTTGGTGATTATATAAATCCATTATGACTGATATTCTACTGAAAAGTTATCGGAAAGCCCCTTGTCTAGAGGTTGGGAGATCATATAATTGAAATGAATAATGAAAGAGGACGTAATTTCTTACATTGAAGTTAAAATTCAGAACGTCTTATAGTAGAACGTCTACAGAACGTCTAGTAGTAGTATAATAGCCTACAACCAAAATCAGTGTCAGAAGCTCTTCCTTTGTTCAGTGTCAAAAGGAAATCAGTGTCAGAAGGAAACTCCTTTTTCATTATGGAGCGTTAATAATACCTCATTGCCTCTAATCAGGTGTGATCCATTTAGTAGGAGATAGCTCGCTCCTGTCAATCTTGGGCAAAATGTTAAATGCAAAGCTCTGCCACGAGTTGGCATCTTGTGCAAGAAAGTTTCTTACAAACAACACTTCTTTTCCAAGTGCAACAGATTGAATTCTCCGTAGGTATTGTCATGGAATTTGCCATTTGGGAATGACACTTTAATTAAGTATGAGAATTCCATTTCCTCTAGCACTAAAGCTCTATCCTTCCTTAATGATTTACCTTCTCTACCACGTTTTCTCTTCCCGTGAACATCTTGAATGAAGTTTTTCTTCTGTTAATATTATCAAAACATTCCAACTACCGATGAATCTTAGTAATGCAATAAGAATTTGCGAAACATTCGTATTTGACGTACTGTATTAGTATTATTTCCGTGAATTTTCATCTTTCGCTTCTCACTTATTTCATTATTAGAATATTTTTCTCATTTCTTGTCATTTATCATTTCAAAGTTTCACTCTCCACTATAAATAAATTGCCTAGGATGTTCAATACAGTTATTTGATCTATTATTCATTAGAATCTTTTTTTACTAAAAGGTTTTAATAACTCGATCGAAACTGTATTTGTTTTCAAAGAAGTTGAACTTCTATAATTACTGTATTCAAACGCATATAAAATATATATATACAGGGTGTTTCAAGGAGGAATGTGTAATACTTGTCATGCTGATTCCTTACACCAAGTAGACAAAAAAGTTCCATGGGACCAACCCCAAAAACGCTTTGTTACTGAGATAACAATGGCGGAAAATTGAGATTTTTTAAAATATATTAATTTTTCTAATTTTTGGTAGCTTCGGTGAGGTTCTAAAATAACCAATTCCTATGTTAAATTAGCTGAGGAATTCAATGAAATCAGTTTCAAGTCTGTAACTTCAACGGTTATTAAGATAATTGGAAAAATATGCTAAAAACGCCATTTTTCAACAATAAGGGTTATAACTGGATAAGGAATCATAAAATTGTATCTTTTATTAATGAAGTTGAAGAGAGTCGGATTCTAAGGAAAAAGTTAAATGGCGGCGATTATGTAAATCTTACCCAAATCTCAGAAATGGCGATAAAAAATCGCAAAACTGACAAAACATAGCACAAGTGATGAATTTGTTTAGTAGCGATTTTTTCCTTAATTTTGAGTTATGTGATGGTTCAATTCAATCAAAAGTATATTCAAATTATCTCGCTCTCACTCCACTTTTATCATTTCTAGCTAGAGATTGTACCTCATCATGGAAGTTCAAATTCCAATTGTGCAAAAGCTTTGTTCAAATGTATTAATAGCTGTTGATCAAATTTTTATCTCCTATTAAAAAATTGGAAGTGAAGAGAAATTGGACTGATCCAACTTAATTCATCCAATAAAACGTTCTTGTTACATATAATTTGTTAATATGAAAAGTAACCTTCCGGCAAAATGGTTAGTGATGTGGCGCTTCCCTTGTAGATCCAGCAATTACGTTCCAAGGAACGTAAGCTCTTTTAAATTGGACACTCTTGAAAAAGCTCACTTCTTCCAAGATGGTTTATCTTTTTCACTATTTTCTCTTTGGAAAAGAGGAAATGTCCATTATTTCGTGTTGGTATTTTGTAAGAATTGACATTGCCTGAATTGAATTACATGAGCTAGATGAAAATGGATGGTCGATTTCCTAGTGTTCAATGCTGCTGCAGGCTACGTATGACCTTTGGTATCTATAGACTGCAGTGCAACGTAATGGAGCTCTCATGTGTTGTGTATTTTTGTGGCACGCGAGCTTTGCTCCACAGCTATTGTGCGTTTCCAATTTGAAGTAGGTACTGACTCATAATTGGCTTCAAGTACTGCAAGAAACATTGCGTCCTTTCCTTCGCGTGGCTACAATCAATGCCATACAAAAATTACCCCGTATTTCTGTTATTTCGTGTGAGAGCCTCCTCACTCATGCGCCGGCTTCTATTGCTTCAGCTTTCTTGTGAATTCCATCGAGACCGGAATTTATTATTCTTACCAATATTTACGTTACTTTGGAAGCATTCCGTACTCAATTTCCCCACCTCTTCTATTATTCAGCGCGTTGGGAACGTTTCTCATACTGTAATACACTTTTTCCGGAAGTACTATGTTTAGACTCGCATTCAATAAGCCCATGTATTCGACTTGTTCACATAGCTACTTGTGAGACTTATTTTATAAACTTTCTAGCCTCCAAATAAGATAATATTTGTAATGTATTGCGTGGTAGAACATAATCATATTGAATGATATTATCATTTAATTCCATAGATCATCGAAACCTTTAACAGACAAACTGTACACTGTCATCCATAATATTATTTGTTCAGAGTACAAAAGTAATAATCAACATGATCAAACAATTCCTTTTGTAATTATTCAACAAATTACACACATAGTCAAAGTGGGATCTTGAATCTGTTTTACTATAACATTCTAAAACACTTGAAATTTTCATTTAAATGTGTAATATCTGTCAATATGAAAGGAAAATTCTTCAAATTGGAAGAGATAGAAATACTATTGAGTTCATATTACGAGAGTTCAATCCTTACCCCTTTTCTAGCATTTCATTCAATCGTCAAACTCTTTTCAGAAACCAATAGCAAAGAGAGAGATCTATTCATTCTATGAAGAGAGATCTATTATTTTATAGGGTCCTTATGAAAATAGTACATTAACTGGGAAAGCAAGGTTCGTTGCATTGTCAGTAGGGCTAAAAATAAATTGGTCGTTGATGAAAATACGATGTTACCAAATCGGTTCTTACCTATTACCACAGAGTAGTACATTCGCATCTATGTGATCGTTGACTGTATGTGTCGATGAAAACTCTACACAAATTGTAAAAATTAATGTTATTTCAAGAGCGAGAAGAGTCAGTTGCTGCTCAAATCAGTGCCTTAAATCAAGTCGGACCAGACAGTGAATTGATTCTGTGGTTAGCAATTTAATTAGGTGGAGACACCCAAACGCAACCGCAAATTAGTGATTGAGTAAATCGCACAACCATAAAGCTATCAATCTTCACAAAACAATTATCTTGAGGAGGTTTAGGGCAAACCGTTTGTTAGCTCAGTTAGCTGCACGCAATATCTCAAATCAAATCAAAATCTTGTTATTCCATAATTAATACAGTACAAAAATAAACATTCTATTATTTAGAGTTGCAATATTAAAATTACAGTATTAGATTTTTTTGTGAGATGATTGTGCCTACATGGCTACTGTGGCCTGTGCTGTAGACTCTTTCTATCTTGCCTACCACTCATTTAATTAATTATGAATTAATGAATTTCATGGAGAGAATCAAATCATACATGGAAGAAAGCTTCATCCCTCTTCCCTCTCTCTCCTCGTCACTCTTGCGTCATTACAGTCTCTCTCCTCCCAGTACAATTATGAATCACCCAGAAATATAGAGAATGTCTATTATTTTCTATATTTTCTGGGTACATTATGATTTTCTATAAACAATGTGTCATCAGGACATTATAAAAAAAATCTGAGCTGTGAAATACATTGTTTCACTATGAACATGCCTGTGCGGCTCAATTTTCGTATTTTTGTCAGAAGCCTACCGAAGATAGGATTGTTTGCTTATTCTTATTACCACAAGTATGCCATCAAGACGATAGTAAATCAACATTGAAATGTAAAATGATGATCCGATGGAATAATAGTTTTTATATGGAACTGTTCAAAGAATAAAATTGTTCTATAAAATTAGTCATTACATTCTATGGATATATTTCGAAATATAATCTCTAAAGATTATAAATGTTATGTTTATGGCTGTTCAAATGTTATGTACTGTAATGAAATGCTGCATTTCGTTCTTACGACTTGACTCTGTTCGACTTTCTTTTACCAATAACAAAAAGACAGTATTCATCCACGAATGAACATTTCGAAATTGTAATGTAAGCTACGTTAACGTTTGTAGAAAGGGATGAGCTCTCGTTACAGTTCGGAATTTGTCCAGGAGTTGTTTTGATCGGGGGAAAATGGCTGTTTTGAATGTTGTTTGTTTGCTGATCAAAGCAGTTATTTGCAATCAGATCAGAAGTATGTGCATTATAGATGCTTGATTCGGAACGAGCTGGAATTTCGGAGTGTAGTGCACTCCTGGGGACGGCACCGATTTTCATTCTTTGAGCACAGCAAAGAGCAAGAATTCAGCACAAAACTAATTAAAACGGCGATGGGGTGAGATAACATTGACTTCATCCCACTTTACTCTCTCTCACACCTCCCCACATTCGCACTCTCTCTCTTTCTCTCTATCGATGCGTTGCTGCCTACTTTCGTCCTGTGAGCCCGCATTCGCCATATAATCAACGGCAGAATTTAATCAGTCCTGAATACGTGAATAGCTGTCGCTTCGCTGCCCGCCAAAAATATTTCTGTTTTGTTCATCGCTGTGCGATTTCAGACAACCAGAAGCAAATCGAAACACCATCTGTTTTGGCTCAATTCAACATTTGAAATTATTATATCCTATATACTGTTTTGAACTGTGATTTTTCAATAAGGCTCATCTGTGTACTCTATATTCATTCTTGGCTATCCTGTGCATCCATCAAACACAGTGTAAACCATTTACCATCGCATGGTAAACAAGTGCAGGTGTCGTTTTGCGAAACGTGCTGTTTTGCTGAATTCTTTCAGCTCCTGGAACTCTGGAGTTTGTATTATTACATACGAGTTTTTCAAAATACTAATGTAAATAAGTCTTATTTCCAGTGTTGTGATAGTATTTCATGTGATGGAAAATGGAATTGATATGCGGCAGTTTTTAATTTATTTTTTATTTGTTTTTAATACTTGTAAATTCTGAGAAAATTAATATATTTATTATGAGGGTGGGCCTACGTTTCCATCACTACTTGCCGTGTTTCTGTTACAAATGATGGTAGTTTTCTGTTTTTCAGTAGCTAGAAAAGGTGGATAAAATTTTCGAAAATGTTTGCTAACATTATTAGCACACTTTATATCCTTTAAAACTGGTGAAAGGTATGAACTGAAAATAGCTCTCCTATCGCTGTGATGCTATAGGCTTCTACGCTTTACGTAGGTTTTCTACACTCATATGCTATGCGAATTTATAATGCCAGCTAGATTCGTATTTGTTAGCTCTTTATTGTAACTGCACTATTAAAGATACAAGCTATATTTTCATTTTCATACTTTGATGATTTCAATCTGATCTCAATGAAGCTATAGCACTTTTATGCTTTTCTTATGCTTCTGAGCACAGTACGCTCTTATTTTCAATAAGAATGTCAGAATTTCTACGTTTTTATTATATCATCCATACGTAATAAGTGATCTAGAACTGAGGGAACTTTGTCGCTGTCTATTATTTGTATGAAAGCGAATCCTTAGTTAAATCATCACAAAATAAGTAACCCCCTGTAAAAGATAAGTTCTGCGATTTGATAAAGACTCATTATTAAATTTTGTGCTACAATAATAAACTTTCTAGTTGCTGGATGAATAATTAAGGCTCAGATTGTTTTGAAAATGGGCTGACTGCTGTACTCCGATGGCAACTGATATCAAATTCTCCAAGCTTAATGTGATTCAGAAATAACTTTCCGAGAACTTCTCCATGTCCAATAATATGTTGCGATGGGATGAAGTGTATCATACTGCCTGTCACCAGAGCGGGGACTGAGAGCCGATATTTTAGCAAAGTGGAGTTTTACCTAGTAACATCTGGAATGAAATACATTGCATCCCCTACCTAAAATTATCACGCTTCAAGACGAAAACACATCAATTTGAGTATGAAGTGGACTATCTTGGAACAGCGCTCGTATCAGACCTATCCCACTCGGCGTTTATTGTTTGGTGTGACATTTACCAGTATTATTCGAATTGAGCAACGTAGGAAGCTGTTGATAAATTTTATTGTTTTAAAAACAAGGGCAAGGTCTTCAAGAAATATCATATAAAATATTGACCCACAATACAGTTGGACAGTCACTACTTTCCAGTCGAAAATTTGTTCAAGTGCGCACTCTTATAGAATGAATGTCTCACAAAGCACTTTTATTCCAAAAGTACAAAATGTTTGGATGTTTAATAATTTTCTTCCACATATACTTTGAAATAAAAATGTATTCTTATAGCTTCTAGCGCACTCGAATAATATTTTATTCATTATCTAACATTTATGGGGAATGTAACTTACGAAAAATTCATTTGAACTATTGCTGTTGGTTACTGAATCTTGGCTTCCAATTTTATAGATTTACGCTAAGAGTTACCGATCTCCTAGAGTTACAGTTACTGTTTTCAGACTATAATATCACTTATTTTTCTCCCGTTGACTATAATCTTGATTGATTTTTCAAGCAAATACTGCTCATTGTATAAATATGAAATATTCTCATGGCTTTGATATTGTTAATCATTACTAATCCAATTAGTAACCGTGGAAACATGGACTCCATTAAACTATCAAATATTGCATCATATACTATTCATGTTCTTCATGTATGATGTTATTCCACATCTCCAAAGTCGTAATTTTAATGTAGCCCTTTAATTATCTTGTCTAATTATTGCGACTTAATATCCTTGCATAACTAGTCTCACTTCGCACGTCCAGTAGCCTAGTTGAAATACTTTCTACTTCCATATTACGACAATAATTAAACAAGTAAAACAATCTTTTCTTTTTCTCAACTTGAGCTAAATATCCTTTACTGTTCCAATTGAAGTGTTGGTCAATTGCTTCACTCCTAAAGTGGAACGGTTGTTGGAAACAAGTTGAAATCCGGCCACAACAAGCAAGGTTAATGCGGTTGTCATGCGATTCGATTACCAGTATTACATTCATTTTTTTACTAGTTGACCGATTGCATGCAGTGATCTTGATTTCAGCGGAGTAATGATAAATAATGACAACTTTTAAAAGTGTTATTGGAATGATGCAATATTTATCTTTTTCTTTGGAATTATGTAAGAATATCTGCTCTTAATTCCACAGGACTTATTTACAATGATTTGCACTATGATTATAATGCCGTAAGTAGGCCAGTTCAAGAGAATCTTCCTTGTCAGATGTAGCAAGTACGGTGGTTACGAAATAGCAGTCGCCTTTTCAACTTTAGAAGTGAAAGTGAAAAGTTATATTTGAATATGCTAGAAGTTATAGACTCAATAATTTATTGGAGATATCAATCTCCAATAAGTCGACAAGAATACTTTACCTTTTGAATACCTTTCGAATAAGATTGGGATCGATTTTTTAAAAACGTAAGAATATCACCTTTGAGCACGATATTATTTTCCGCTAAACAAACTATTATCCATTTATTTTGTACTTGGAATATACAGTAATATGATTATATCGTAGAATCCATTCTTAAATTAGTTTTTTCAATTTTGGGCTTTTCATCGTCATCAACAATAAAACTTGAAAATAATTCAAATCAAAGTACCCCCTTTTTTCAATATTTTTTATTTTTTTCATAACATTTTTCGGCGTTCTGCCATTTTCAAATGCAAATTTGTTGTGAAAAATGAAAATATTGAAAAAAGGATCTTTGATTTGAATTATTTTTAAAGTTTTAATAAATACAATAGCCTTACAGAGAAAATAAGTATTCATCAACAAAAGTAATAGTATAAAAGTTAAAACTTGCTTTAAGGAAATTTCCCCAATTTAACCATTTTATAGCTGAAGTTCTCTACATTATTGAATGCAAATTTATGGAAGAAATTCATAAGCTCTCTTCCAACGAGTAATATTCATCACTCAAAACGGATATTGCAATGCAATTTTATAGTTCATACCACAAGATGGTGGCAGGGCTTTCCAAGAGAGCTAGCTGGAATTGAGACAAATACGACGGTTGCTTTTTCGTTGTTTACAGTTGGCTGGAGGTAGAGTGCGATATTTACACCGGGTGGATGTGCGGGCGGTCGCGAATCGCTGTTGACGCTTCCGTCACCAGAGAGCATCCTCATTGACAGCTGCAGCCCGCTCCAATTATATAGAAATCCTCTTCATCTGAAAACGAAACTAAGCTCTTTGCTGGCAAAAGTAAAGCTTGTGCCACCTGGCAACAACCACTAGAATTTCGGCAGCCGTTCAAACAACGATGCTCAAGAAGCTGCTTATTGAGCCTACTCTATACTATAGGCCTACCTCTTTGAGGAGTTTACCTGAAGGGAATATTCAAGCATCATGGCAAGACAAACATCCGAGCAGAGGGAATTGTACATTTTCAAGTCTACGAAGATCAGTTACTTGTATAACCAAAAATGCTCAATGAATTTGAATTATTTTTTAAAAACAAAAAGTTATACATGACTTATTGAAAGAGAAATGACAAACTTGAAAAATAGAGAAACCTTTCTTGGTTCTTGCTATAATCGGACAAAGGTAAATGTGTTGGTGATCTACGTTATCGCATTATATGTATGAAAGATTTCCAAATAGAAGATTCTATTTGATTTTATGAATTGAACCAAATTATTGTTATTCTTTAAAAAAAATTGATCAGATTCTCTTTCATTTACACTCTGGTTCTGTTCATAATGATTTTGTTGACTACTTTTTCTATGGCTCTCACCCACAGCACTACTATGATAAGTTTCATTCATTCGAAAACAGTTCCATTTCGTGCAAGTTTTGTTGCACCATCTTCAACTGACTCTCCATTGGAATTATCTCTAGTTTAGTTTCAAGTTGTAAGTTGAGTAGCCTTACTCGCCCATTTAAGCGGTTACTATTCTTGAAATATTATCAGTTTTCCAAAGGTTGAAGCTATTACTACCATACTTGTCGCTACTAAATTAGTTTGAACTTCTCGTCGCGAAAAGTTGTTTCATTTGGTATAGTCTGTCCAATCAAAGAAGACATTCTGGCGAGATGGAAAATGTCTCCAGCTCGGTCAATATTGATTCAAAAAATTGTAATTTTTGGTCTCAAACTGTAGGAAACTCTCCCCTGATCTACAGTTTAAAAATCCAATTCATGAAATTTTTGAATCTTGGTATTGACCGAGCAGGAATCCTTTTCTGTCTTCAGAATGTCTTCTTTGCTGATGAACAGGGGTTAAGTAACAGTGTAAACTTACATTGTACCTTAGCCAACTGATCTGAAAACTTGGCTATATTGATGTAATTGCAGTAACTTTTTCTAGGTTAATAGAAAAACGATCCAGTGCTGATGATCGTGCGCTATCCACTCACGTGTAAACTTTCTCTCTCTCACTCACTCCAATCACTCTCTCTCTTACTCTTTCAACCACTTTTTTGTCTAATTATATTTTTCTCTCGTTAAATATGCTCTGACAAGAGGCGTGTGCCATTTAAGGACCAGCACTTCAATGTCGCAATAGTGTTACCTCATTGGTGTGCAATAATAACGATAATAATCAATGTCGTCGACCTGTTGTGGTGTGGTCAAGTGATAGTGGAGGCCTTCTCTCTCTGTCTGGTTCTGGTCATAATATCACAACTTGACCGGTTTTAATTTGATGCCAAGGTCAGTCGGAGTCTGTGCACTTCACATGATCCAGATTTTATCGCTCAACCCAAATCTCTTGTCAGCCGTGTAATAGAATGCTCTAGTCTCAAGAGACTTGATTGGAAACTTATTAAATTTTTTATCTTCTAACAGATCTAGATCTAGACCTAGATCAGTATAATTGATATACAAGATTGGAAATCTGAATACAAAGAATAATTAACAAAAATAATAACAATTTTTTTTATTAAGTAAATGATTTATCAAATTCGAATGTTGAAGTCGGTTATTTAGCAGTTATTATGACAGATCATGAATTTATTTAAATTGATTGAATTATTGAGTAAAGTTGTTGGGACTTGTATCTATCAAATAAATATCAAGAAAAACATTTATTATAAAGTCTTTTAACGCACGTTTTGTTTAACCTGTAATGAAATCGATTGTTTTTCATATTTCATGTTGCCGAATTAAACATTGGTCTAACTAAGGATGGGGAGAGTTAATAGCTTCAAAACCATGGTACTATTGTAAAAAGTATCAGAATAAAATAGTATGACAACATCCGTGTCTTTCCATTTCCAGAAATTTTTATTGTTTTTATTTTGATCTTGTGGTGTCATTAATTTCTATATATATTTTCCAAAGTTGAATGAATTTGTAGTTTTCTAGCCACAACGTGCAAGACCACGTGGTGAACTTTGTTGTCCTGATTTCTTTACCCACGTGGCATCCATGAAGCACTTTTTTGGCATTGAATTTAAAACAACAGGTTATTGATTACAGGGTGGTAGACAGTAATTCTATCACTGTTCTATCCAATTCGACGACACCTGTGGCTGCAAGCGCATTTCCTGGATTATTTTCTTTCTAGCTTCCCATAGCTGGGTTCCATTTTAGGAGCGGTAGTAACTTTTCTGGAGCAGTGCCCAGTCTGTAAGTGGGTTTCTAGCTTCATCGATGGCATCCCCAAAAAACAGGCCGACTTATTTTTTGCTATCGATATTATTTACAGCGTAGTTTTTCGCAGAAAGGTAGCTGTTTTGTGGGCTCTCTTGTCGGTTTTCATCCAAACCGTGAATTATCGATTTTGATTGTATTCATTTCAGAACACAGAATTCAATGAAGGTCGAAGGTTTCGGATGCATGTTATTATGTTAGTTGAAAATGAATTCATAAAAATTGAAATAATTCAAACTGTCATCTCTGTAATAGGAGTTATTTAATTGAAACCATAATAATTATCAATCTCATTAACTATAAACGAATTTCGAAGAAATTGGAATTTGTATTCACACTCATTTCCTAGAATTTCTATTTAATGTGTTGAGAAATGATTCCAACGCATCATGATCTACACACAGAGAGAAAGGTGCGGTATTATTACTGCAAGTGGAGGAAAATCAATTACTGTATGTACTTGCAAATAGCAGACTATGATATTTTCGAAGAAGCCATTAAAATCATCTTGTCCGAGAGCTTCCAAATCATTTCTGGAAGGTGACACGACACTCTTATTGCATCTTCATTACCCCATTCATAGAGATTTTCCACTTCCAAAGAATTATTTTTTGATATGTGAGGCCGACAGAGTTCATTTGGAAAAATCATTCAAATAATCATTCGTCCCACTCACCTTTCTACTGATTCAAAGGCTTGCACTTTTACCTCTTCCTATTACTTTATTCCCTTTTAACCAATCAATTTTTTCTGCTGGAATATTTTTCTTGCCCTCCAGCTCATTGTATAAACTTCTTTCACCGTTCACTTATTTCATTTCCATTTTGTTATTTCCGCTCATAAAATTTGCAATTCATGCAAAGCTATCTCTACCGAGTTCATTTTCAACAGCTATAGGCAATGAATACTCCACAATAATAGAATGAATTATAATTGCAATAAGAATGAATGAATAAAATAAACATGCTGACAGTATTATTCGCTGTAAAGAGAGATTCGACAGTATAATTTTTCAACAATGATCACTTTCAATTTTCAATGGATGAATTTTTAATCTAAAATAAATTTACCATTGGTTGATTATGTATCGGTTATGAAAATAATGTATGATTTAGGACGTATTAACCAGACCTAGGCCGTCTTTTTCTGAAAGCTCTTTGAAAATAATTTTAATTGGTCCATTCTCACATCTTTTTTCATGTGTTTTTTTAAAAAGAAGTGAGGATAATTAAACAATACTTGTATTCAATTGTAGAAGAGAACTGATATTCACGAGGAACTATACTTCCAGTCAATTTCTAGGTTCAATCATTATATAATATTATTTAATTTCATGTATGATGTATGAGTAAAATTTTGTATTCTGCTGTAATGTCAGTATTTTCTCGACTGTCGAGAATTCTAAGGAAAACTCAAGTTCTATTCCATACATCTGCATTCAGAATGCGCAAAGGGATTGCAACAAACTCCATCATGAACCTATTCCAATGACTTCCATTAGATTTACTGTAAGTTCATTTCCTGGGACCACAAATTTCTAGTTTCTTGAGCCTTTTGTGAACCATTAATCTTGGCCAAGTGTTACACAATAACTTTTGTTGGGGTGTGGTGTAGCAGACTGCCCTGATAGTGGACGGTGTGAAGGTGGCTGGTCTGGTGTGAAAAGTAGGAAATTGCCAAGACATTCGGTGGATGACTTGTAGCCGTCCTGCCGCTTTTAGACGCGCGGCGTCGGCGTCAACATGTCGCGACGTAACGAATCAAATTTCCTTGCAGATAAGGCAGCAGCATCCTGTCGTCGACTGTGGTCAGTCACAAAACATAAGCAGCTATTGTTGTTAGGGGAAGCGTCAAAGAAGAACGGCAAAATTCAATTTCGATCTGTTGAGTTGTTGGTGAACATTGACTCCTGCTGCTGCAGTCTGTCCAAGCAAAGAAGACATTCTGGCAAGATGGAGAAAATGACTCCAGCTCGCTCAATATTCATTCAAAAATTATAAATTTAGTCTTAAATTGTAGCAGCAGAAACTTTCTAATCTACAACTTGAAACTAAATTGATAATTTTTCAACCAATATTGTCCCGGCTGGAGTCTTTCTCCCCATCTTGTCAGTAAATCTTCTGTCCTTGAGCGGACTATACTCCTAGCTCTCTACTCGTTCAAATTGAGAAGACTGTTAGCGAGAAGGAGTGTGAGGAACAAGATATTTCATTTTTCCCTAAAAGAGTATTCCTATATTATTCTGTTGTGCAGTATTTTACTTTATAAATCGCCATACAGATTAGGTCATCAATGTCAACAAATTTAATAGAATTTCCTTCACGCCTGATGTTTTTGTGGTATTCTTGATATTATCCATATTCCAAGACTTACCAAGTTTATGAAGTCTCTCCAATATCACTATTGTATTATCCACTATCAGATGATCAGTCTGATCATGATCTCTATAGTATATAATGGAGATAGTCATTAAATTCACGAAAAAATTAGTTCCATTGAATTAGAGAAATTCAAAATTTCTCAAGTTTTTTCATTTATTTTCTTTTGAGATTTGAAATAATTTATCCTACTTCTACGTTTTTTATTGATTGTCATCTTCTTCAAATCTCTTCTCTTTCCCCAATTCTCCTGTTATCTCTTCTCTTGATATTTTCCCTATTCCCATTCTGATTCCTGTTTCTGTATTCGTTGTCATATGATTTTTCATTCCATTACCTTCTTCCAATCCTCTTAATAATTTTGCAGAAGCAAACAGTATTTTACAATTCTTTCTGAATACTTGAATTGATGGTTCATGATCCCTCGTTTTATTAGTCTTACTTCTTGAATGATGTGATGTTTCATGTTTATGTGAATGGACATGTTATGTGAATAGGTGAATATTATGGCAGAAGCTAAATAGGCTACTATTTTCATTTTTCAATAATGTTATAGGAGAAACTCTGTCCGATATGCGCAAATAAATTGTTGATATGCTATGAGCGTGTACTTGAATTATTGCAGATTTATGTTTTCAATACAGAACATCAAATAACACAAATAATTGAAATGGTTCATACGAGTAGACTGACATTTACATCATTGCTCCACCACTGTCTCCTTCTCAAGGATCCTGTTGCATCCAGATTTAGATGCACCTAGAACTTGTTCTTCAAACAAGAGTGAATCTGCAGTTTTAGCGCATCATCCTGACTTCGATGATGCCTTCTCGATTTCATATTCAGCAGCCAAGAGCAGGTGATCCGTCACCATTGGCCTTGAAACTGGTTGCGCTGGAGAGTTGTAAAATATTACAGCATATCTGTGCAGCAGCCTGGAGGTATTTTGGCACCGACATCTCAGACAAGAGGACTCGTATCGAGTATCATACAAGTGTTAAGAGTGGAAAATAAAAGTATCGTAACTTCGAAGACTATGTACTGTCGGTTGAAATATTAACTTGGTTTTGCAACCAAATATTCAGCAGATTCACTTCTCCATGGTTTCAAATGAGTTTGAAGATATTCCCCCCAGGGGACATAAACATTCAATTTAATGTTTTGAAGGTCAAATTCAGTTTCAACTAGCAGTCTCGCAAAATATGCTTATTGTATGAGAAAACTTAATTTGAAATTGATAAAAATGAATGCCAAGTATTGTATCTGCCACAATGTACAAGATACAGTAACTTTTATCTATTATAAATGATCGGTATGCCTACTGCGTCTGCTTTGATCCTTCTTTCAATGTTAATAGAATTATTTTCATCATAATTGTTAATCTTTGGATCGCTGTTCTTTAATGAGTTATTTATCCATTTATTTATTGATACATTTTTTATATTCTTCACTCTTATTGTCCATTGGATCATTCAATCAATATCATCTTCTAAAATAAAATTCTCTGTCTAGAGGTTTTCCCTTATTTTCCACAAATTCTGTTCTGAATAAAAGATAATCTGCATGTAGCTTTTGGAGAGAAACTCTTTTCCTATTCGCAATTCAGTAGTTTTGTTGAAAAAAAGGAGGTTGAGTGGATTGTTGTGTTACTGGTGTAGGAAGAAGTATTGAGCGTCGTGAATTATTCCACATGAGACCAGGTCACGTAATGGTGGGTGGTCGCTGTGCAATCCTAGAAACAAAGGCACGAGGCTATATTGTTATCCATTGTTTCTGTGCTAATACTGAATGTATTCGGAGTTAGCAAAGTCAAGGTTCGGGGGCCTTGAACTGGCCGGAACGGAACGGATCGGACCGGAACGGTAGATGCGTCTTCTGTAGATCAGGATTACCGCTGACAAAGATTCGGATCGCAATGACAACTTTCACGGGCGGGGCAGGCGAACTATTATAATATAGTCCGTCCAAGCAAAGGAGAAACTCTGGTAAGATTGGAAATTGACTCCAGCTCGGTCAATATTGATTTTAAAATTATAAATTTTGTCTCAAATTGGGGAATACGCTCTAATCTAAAATTTGAGGCCAAATTGATAATTTTTGAACCAATATTGATCGAGCTGGAGTCATTTTCCCATCTTGCCAGAATGTCATCTTCGCTTGGACAGATTATATTATTGTATATCCATTATATCCTTTATCGAATAAACTATGATATAATAGAGTATCGTTCAAGCAGGAAACTAGTAGAGAGACTAAAGAGCACGAGACTATAGAGTGCATTACCCAGTAATGCAATAGCTGCGATCTAGAAAGGGAAATCAAGGTCGTCCGTCTTTCTACTTCTCCACACCTGCTAGCTGCACTTTCAGTTTCTTTTCTGTTTTCTTCTCCTTCTCTCTCACGAAAGAAAGTGATACATTTACCATTTCGCTGGCTCTATTCGAACCGGAAACCCTATTCTGTATTCATCCATTCCAAAACGTATTACTTCACCGTTCAGCTTACATAAGATAGTCATGAAGGAATCTGTTGTTATCTGAGTGAAAGAGAGTGATATGGTTCATTTTGTGGCTCATGTGATGGGTTCTGAAAAAATAGAATCTCTTCAATTGTTAAATATTACATCAAATTACTTCAGATACCTCCAGGAAAAATTGTTGTCGAATTCTAGTTTCTCTCAATATGAACTCAAAAAGATCTTAGTTGGAGAAAATGATCTTGATAGGAAAATTAATCATTCGTTTTGATACATTGTTATTCAAAGACCTTAAGTATGATGATAAAAGTTGTCCTGGTATCCCTGATTAATAAAGAGATTAACGTTTGGAGAACTGAATAATAAAATTTGAATTGCTACATCTCTTAGTATTAGTACTCACATTATTATCCGCAATATTTTTACTCAATTAAATAGTATTAAAAATCATCATCTTATAAGATAGTCATAGCTGAAGCTATATTATTTGGTAATAATATATACGATGGGGTCCATAATAATGCAATTTTCGTATTTTAATTATCCATATCCTCTCGAAAGACGATTCCTGTATAATTTTATAAATTGATATTCGCTCGAGTTAAGATCTAATAATTTTAAAAATATCAAGTTTTAATAGGAAAAAGTGTTTCCGTCCTGAATAAGTCATATTCAAATGAGGCGGATGCTTTACGATTGTATAATGAAGTTCATTTTTATAGGCCGGCATCTGTCGATGGAACTGTGAAAGTTATAATAAGTGTTGGCATGGAAGTTTGTTTTAATGACTTTTTCGTCCCCCAGTATTATCACCGCATCCCAAACAGAGAAAACATTGTGGAAATTTAATAGAGACCCCTTAGCTCAGAAAGTGGGGCAAGGAAATGTTCTATCCTACTTGCCGATAAGGTTGTTTTAATTTTAGCCGTGAGGTTACTTCATTATTGCGGCTTTTAATAATCATTTACAATATTTCTTCATTGATGTGAATCAGCGGAACTGTATATTTACGTGTTCCTAGAAACCGTATACTCTATAATTTTCACATGTAGTTGAATAATGTAGACGAATTTTACACTAATTTAACGTTGTCGGTCAATGTACTTGTAAAAATTAAGGGTAATTATCCACTTACATATTCATGACGCTAAAACATGATACTGTGCACCGAACAGTATCCAGCCTAATTTAATTACTGTACGAGATTGATATGGAGGTATGGTACATGCAAATCTCGATTTTCTTGACACTTGACTTTGTATCCCTTCCCCTTCCATGTGAGAATGAATTGATTTTTTCTCAGGAATTTGATATCAAGAATCAAGCATCAAACAACGACTTATTGGTCTATCATTCATGGTATTATTATAGATGTAAATTCAATAATTCAACTTTAGCCTTCCTGTATTTAATATCACAGATTTGAGAAATGAATGAACCGTCATTACTATGAAACGTGAGTGTTCCGTTTGTAGGTTGTTGTTTTTTATCAGTATTTTGTTGAATATCTGTATATCATCGATTTAATAAGAGTTTATTAACGCTTTATAAGAATTAATTTCAGTATTTAATCCTCATTATAAACTTCAATATTATGTGTGTTGAATTCTTTTGAGTTTGTAATAAACAAATCTTTGATGTACGAATAAGATCGTATTCAAACTTTAAACAAAAAATCCAAACTTCTTTGCTATCCTAATTCATATTTTCATTCTCCTTAACTTTGAATCATCTACTGGATTTGTTGTAGAAACATTGAGACGATCTTTGGAGATGCACCAATATCGACATACCTAGTGAAATAAATCGTCCTTCTCTGGTATCGCCCCTGTTGACATGTAAGCGGTATAATCGGATCAATTTTTACGTGAGAATTGGTTGCAATCGGTGGTAGGCATTTTATCGGCCATGTTAGTGGACAGTGGGGCCGTTGTTTTCGATTTCACGGTCGAACGTGCTGCGAATCGATCACTCGGAATCGAATTGTTTTCGAGCCAATGGGACGGTAAGATTTAGGGCGACGAGGATAGGATAGCTCCTCGTGCATAGATGTGCGCTTTCATTAGAATGTCAATAAATTCGCTGGCGCTGCCGGGGTAGGTATAGTTTGCCAAGCAGAGAAGACATTCTGGCAAGATGGAAAAATGACTCCAGCTCGTTCAATAATGGGTCAAAAGTTATAAATTTTGCCTCAAATTGTTGAAAAAATTGTGCTCTACATTCTGGGACAATATTTATAGTTTTTCGATCAATATTGACCAAGTTGGAGTTGTTTTCCCGTCTCGCTAGAATGCCTTCTTTGCTTGGACAGACTATAGGTCGGGGTCTGTTTTGCCGCGATAAAAACTAGAATAGCACGCGCTCTTTCTCTCGACGATGAACGATTCGATAATGGAATGTCCGTTTGAAAAGTGTTGTTGCTATTGGTTGTGATTACTATGAGAGGATGCGAAGCGCGGGTTCAGCAGCCGAGTGTAGCCTACAACCCTGGCCCCGAATAGATTATATTGGTTTTGAATAAACAATAGCTGTCGGCGGCGCTGCGCTGCACTTGGCTTTCCCATCACTATCTCTCATTCATAAACCTTCGCTTCTGGCCGAATGTTGGCAGAATACGTTCGTTTCAGTTATTCGCACGTGATCTCTTCATTTTCGCCCGGCTAAAATGTTCGATGGCTGGTTCGAGGATGGAATTTTTAGTCAAATGTATGAATGGAGTTGTTGATCAATTTTTAATACATTTATGATTGATCACAATACACGTGGAGTATTTGACATCTCTCAAGCACGTAGTACAATATGTGCTAACGTTATTTTTATGAATTTTGTATCGATAATATGATCGAGTAGGGAAAAATCGGTAATATTTTATTTGAGAGTGAACAAGAACTGTACAAGGAGAATTGAAAATACTGTAGGCTATCAAAATGATCTTCAATTGAATGGAGATTCATGAAAACTTTATTGAAACAGATTTTAAATTGAACGAACTGAATGGAACTAAACTTGAAGCAAACATGAATTGATTTATGATCATAATTAAGAAACTATGAGAATAATTCTCTCTAACAATTATTTTTATAAATAAAATTCTCGAAATAATTATTGTTCTATTTTTGTATAATAAATGTAAATCTTAAATGTAAATTTTCCATTCGAGAATCACGATACCATTCGAATATTACATTCTATTATGATTATATTATCCTGACCTAAGTTCTTGGTTGAAATCTTTTAGAAAATAATTATAAATAAGGTAGATATTGATAATATTTACTACTTTTTATTCACGTGCAATATTGTAGCCCATCGATAACTGAGGATGCCTTTAGCAGAATAATAAACCCGAGGCCTACACGATGTACTGAAAAAGTGCTTGTATGGGAACATCATTACCGCCGGCCTTTCCACAAACACATGTATGTGTCAATGGACATGGACACGCTACTAAAAGCGGCAAGATTTAGTGCCAGCCATTTGCGTTTGTGTATGTACTGACCGTTGAACGATTGAAGTGTGCTGCGATTGAGCTGTACATGATTCGATGCCGATAAAATCGAAAATTCCCTAGCGGCTCGCTTTTTAACCGACGAGGGAGAAGCCTCGTACAGTCTGTCCAAGCAAAAACTTTGTCAGGATGGGAAAATGACTTCAGCTCGGTCAATAATGGTTTAAAGATTATAAATTTGGCCTCAAGTTGTATAAAACATTCTGTTATACAATTTGAGATCGAATTTATAATTTTTGGACCAATATTGAGTGAACTGAAGTCATTTTCCCATCTTGCCACAATGTCTTCTTTGCTTGGACAGACTATACGAGTTGCCATGTATTGGTGTCGGCTCGGCACGCTCCATTGATCTTTATGGGTTTGCCGTTCATATAACTAATCCGCATGATTCGGCTACACTCGTTTGACATTAATGGGACTCTTCTCTATTACGGCCAAGCGCTATCAGAGTGACCAGGACACTCGATAGTCGATGTTCGAGTATCAAATACTCTTGAAATCCACCCTCCAACCCTGGATCCTGGTTTTGTTCCTTGTCTTGTTTCGATGCGTCGTCCTTCGTTTAGCCGGTAATATCTCCAATGCCAGCAATATCGAATGCACAAAGAGAATTGCAGATGAGACATGGCTGCTAGCGAACCAAGTCCTTTTGCTTCGATTTCTGTGTATATTATGATTTAGCACCGGTCGGCCTTGCCACCATCCAACGTCGCCAATACTTCAAGGTCTCTCTCTACATTCTTTTCACTTTTTTGTTGTAAAGTTGGCAAATTCCAAAGTTATTGCTGACTGCAGTTGAGATAAAATTGGCGGTTGCAAGGCACGATTTGAGTATTGTTGGTAGGAGGTAGTTTCCGAAGCCGGCTCCTCACAATTCTTGTCTTGCAGATTCAAATTGTTGGACTCGTCAAAACCTTAATATAGATTATTCTTTCATGTATTATATTTTCTAATATGACAACTCCACTGTATGTATTTTTTCAGTACTTCTGAACTTATTAAATCATCAAGAAAGAATTCAATATCAACGTTACATTCAAAATTAAAAAATTACAAATTACAACGTTATCAACATTACAAAATTCAATATCAACGATTCCAGTAAACCCCTTTCACTCATGTTATTCCTTCTCCGAAGACTCGCAATTACTACTTGATTGGATTTACCTTATCATGGAAAGGATTTACCTTATCATGGAAAGGATTTACCTTATCATGGAAAGGATTTACCTTATCATGGAAAGGATTTACCTCTTCATGGAAAGGATTTACCTCTTCATAGATTTACCTTGATTGGAAAGGCCTTTCCATGTGTGCTTTGGCCTCTGGGAATGTAGTTTGTCTGATTTAATAATACATTTCACGTAAGCTTAATCACGTTTCTGGGCTTCTTGGAATCTAAACCGAGAATGAAACATCAGAAAATTATAATTCTGATTTAGATATTGCACTAGACATATGTTTCAATATTATTTATCTATGTTTTTCTTTTTTCAGGTATACTTCACTGCTGTCATATTATCATTTCAAGTGAAAACTGGAATAAGTAAGTATTATCCGATAAAATTAGCCTATTCATAGAGATATAAAGTTGCATTTTAATAGTCTAATTTACTGTCTTCTAGACATTCACCCCTACTGAATACTAATGATTAATTAGTGTTCTGAATAATACTAAGCTAAATTTGTTTTTACATGAAAAAAGTCAAAGTTCAGACTGAATAGACTACATCCAGCTTAACAAATCTCACGATCTAGACTAGGACTTCTTTCCCAATGACAATAAATCTAATTTTTTCTTCCACGTGTGTATTCCTGTATCATGAGTATCATATTATTCAATCTAGGAATCAATTGTTCAATTATTAAAGTCCCTTTCAGTTCGATAAGAGTCAAATGTTCCGCTATTAACATCCAAAACACCACTATGGTGCCACTTTTTCCTGCATGCATCCAATCTCAATAAGCAAGTCTAGTTTTTGTGTATCCAATCCAATCTACGGTGATGATTCCAATTCGCTAATAGCAATCAAACAACTGATCTCTTGGCAAGAGCGGAGCGAAATTAGGAAATGCCGCATGAGTTTTGTGTTTCGGCAAGTGATGGTCGCCGAAGTAATTGGATTCACGCCGCTAATGGAATGGGTTTCACTTTTTATGCTGAAATATACGCTCACTCACAGGCAGCTCAAGCCCCCAACCACCAACCCTGGTCATGTGACAGCTAGCAGACGACCGGTACAGTTGTAGCAGAATTATTCGTGAGTGAGCACAATTCAGCTAAACCGACCCTCTCCACCCTCTCTTTCACCCCTTAAATTCTCGTCTTCCACTCCATAAATTCAGCAGTGTAACGCATAAAAGAGCTATTGGAATCATTTCTATATTCTACAGTAATTCATGGAATATTTTAAAATGATCTAACATCAAAGAATTATGTAATGATTTTCAGTTTTGAGTTATGTATTTTTGAGTAGGAATGATAATGAAGATACCAAATAGAATAATGTAGTGAAATCAATTCAAAATAGATAAAATCAATTACAGCAATCATGGAAATACTAGTCAACAAAAGAATGATCATATTAAACTTCCATGGTTATGGTTCTAAAATGAAATGTTGAACTTATCCTGTAATGACTTGCATTTCTTTTTAAATGTAATGACTTGCATTTCCTATGTAATGACTTGCATTTCCAAAACTGCCTATCAACACTTTTCCATCTCTGACGTTACTTCTATATTTCCACGATTGCTCGATATTTGTATAATTTTTTCGGAAAATAATTGGAATCGATATTTGTATCCTATTTTTGAAAAATAATTGAATATAGGATGCAAATATCGAGTAATCGTGGAAATATAGGAGGAAAATAAAGGAGGTGAATATATTCATTTATTAAGTAAATATATAAAGGAGTTGAATATATAGGAATATAAAATATAGGAGGGATGAAAAAATAACTTGTTTTCGGTATTTCAAGAATTTCTTTCAGAATCGATTTGTTTGAACTTTCTGTTTGAAGTTAAATTTTCCCCAGTCTCCGACAGCACATAAAATTGAGATGAATGAGAGGTCTGTAGTAGGCGATCCATGTTTAATGGCGAAACCACTTTTTTAATTTTCTCAGCACACAATTAATATTAAGTGTAAAAACTTGAAAACAGCTACGGTCAGTTATTGTCTAGCCTCGTTAGGGGAACAGGTCTCATCTTACAGGAATAGTAGACTCCAACGAAAGTGGCGGTTGGCGAATTACTGTTTCAATACTCAGCTCTGTTAGGATAGTCTGAAAGCGGTCTATAGGAGCGAACCGGTTCGATGAGGTCTTTCTCGACTCGATAAGCTATTAATGACTGCTCGCCGACTGTCCTTACAGAGCTGAGCATCAATAAAAGTCATTCACCATCCGTCTGTTTTGTTGGAATCTGCGGTAATGTGGAAGATGCAGGCTGCGTTTGATTTATTGTTTTGTCTGTGTTTTTCTACGTCTTCATCCTTGGTACACACATTTGTTGCACTTGTGCCAGTAGAAAATGATACGATGCTCTTCGTTTGCAACGTAATAATTCGTGTGTTGCCTGAGGCGTACTGTGGGGAAGGGTAGGGGTGTCTATGCTACTGAAGAGCACTTCTAAGAAATATTTCCAGTTTTTCCTTTGAGAACTTGTAATCGCGACTGGACTTTCTGGTCTGGTCTGGACCGACCTGCGGCAATAACTAATCCGTCTCACGGCTTGCAAACAACGTTGCTTCACTCACTTATTAGATGAAAGTTGTGCAACCACCCTCCTGTAATCAATGCAATCTTATGTTGTTCTATTAAGCATAGGCTCAATATTGATCGTAGAATATAGTTAGATCCCCTCTTACCTCTATGGCTTGCCATCATACTATAAGCCTCGGTCTTCATTGGCTTATTGCAAAGCAATATTAATTCCCTCAGCTATTATGTGTGCATGGCCCCCAGTTACCTCTAATGAATATTGGGTGCTAATAATATAGACAGTTGCATCTCCCGGCTATGGAGATGGAGTGTATTTCTGCACATGCAGACTATTTGCAAAATTTTAATAATAACATAAAAATGTTCAATTTTCCTATAACATTTTTTATTGATATTACTATACTTCATCAGAAAGGTAGATTTTTTAACAGATAACAGGCAGGAATGAATATACGTAATTATTAATGTTCCCACATCTTTCTCAGGTTGATCCAAGGTTTTTTCAAGCTGAAGCTGAACTTATAATATGAAAATTTCCAATCGGTCGCTGGTATGCTGGTAAGATGGATAATTGATAGTTTTGGTGAATGCAAACTGATTGAAGGCCCACTAGGATGCCCACTAAAGTTGGAAATTCTTAGGTACACATAGTAATATTATTGATCCCGTATACTTCTTTTAACGTAGATTCCTTCACAAACATTTTTTTTAAACTTAAATTCAATATAAAATATTAGAATACAATCTTTTCACAATACATGGTTGGAACGAGGGTTTATAATTTTCTATGTACTGTAATAAATTTTTATGGATAGTGCGGAGTTGATAACTCTAAGATGGAGATGCTTTTGTTTCTAATCTATAGTTTTTTAATCTATTTGTTTTTTAGATTTTGTTTTTTAATCTATAGTTTTTTTCATAAAATAAATGAGTGAATTATTGAATTTCGTTTCAATGAGGAGTTGGTTGAATTAGTTTTGGCCCAATAGTTTAAATCAACGAATGTCCCCCTCCTCCATCATAATTATTGATTAAACTGTTATTTCAATCCATTAATTCAAACGTAAAAAGGATAATAAATTCGCAAAAGTCGATATTATAATGATAATTAAAGTATTATGAAAACCAATTGAAGGCATTTTCTCTTGAAATGATGGAAGGTTATTATCGTAGCATTCATTAACTTCTATCTTTTCATTCATTGCTCACAATAAATGGATTCTGTGAATGATGATTTCAATTTTATGAGGGGAACAAGAATGTCTCTTATTCCTTTCATAAAATAAGAAGCACCATTGTCACTCCATATCTTTCGTTCTTTTAAGATGTTGCAAAATAAAAGGTTTTAAAATAAGAGGTTTAAAAATATTCAGACATCTTCAATTGAAATTCTAGTTGAGACAATGTGAATCAGTTACTTTCTACTTTTTAAAAATAAGATCTATTTATTCAATTAACTTTATAATTCCAACATTCATTATTCAAATTGCTTTGAAATTTTCCTCCCTATTTATTTCGATGATTTACTAGTGATTATTGTCATAATTATCCTCTAGTACTAGAAAATTTTTATTTTAAAGCAATTGAAATCAATTCTCTACAGTTATTACTTGGAACGTACAATCAATTTAACAGCTCCTTGCTTTCAATTTATCTTTACCACTTTGGGAAGTTGTTTACCGTAATCACCAGTCTTTAAAATCAATCTATTCACTGTAGGCTCAGGCTTTATTTGAGTGTGTTGTCAGTTACAAGGTCGTTGAGTTAGTTATCGATATCCAAGTTTTAAGTGAGCCAATGTTGAAATAATTGGCGGTATTTCATACCAAGCAGTAGCTGCAGCAGCAACAACAGTAGACATTCTGGCAAGATGGGAAAATTACTCCAGCTCGGTCAATATTGGTTCAAAAAGTATAAATTTTGTCTCAAATTGTAGGAAACATTCTGATCTACAATTTGAGAGCAAATTTATAATTTTTGAACTGATATTGACCGAGCTGGAGTCATTTTCCCATCTTTCAAGAATTTCTTCTTTGCTTGGACTGTTTATAGCAGCAGCTCGCAGCAGGCAATTGCTCCTCTTTTTACGGCCTTCACATTTAGACACAGCTTTTACTTGGACAGTGTCTATTGAAAAATTAGCACGGTTATCTATGTGTCAGTCGCACAGTTGACGCAGCCGGATTGCGCTTCATTACACACTGATTCTCAACTTTTACTCCAACCTCTTCAACTCTGTCATCAGTCCCAACAAATTTAACAGGAAGCATCTTTTTCACATTTCTCTTTTTTGTTTTTACCGCGAGCTGACTGACCTATTACCAATATCATGGATTGAATAAGTGAATAATGATGCAACGCACCTATTTTGTTTTATTTTATTGTAGACTTATATTGCGGGGTAAAATTCTGTACTTTTCTCAAAAAGTTCAATCTTTTTTTTATATTATTACACAAAATTACATTTCTAGAAACTTGTCCATCATTATGACACAAAATATTCAAATTCAAGGAATATAGAAAGTTTGTTTACTAGAGATTGATAATGGTGTTACAACTGAAACCGGTATCTCGAATTTTCAATTAATCAGTGGTATGACAACATGTCTTGTTTTTCCATCATTTAATTCTAGAAATTCGAGAAGTGCTGTGCTGTATTCATTTCTGCATAAACAATTCTGTTGAAGGATTCATTCATCTTGTGAATACTGCCTAACTTACAGTATATCTCTCTAATTCTATTGATTAAGTGATCGACATTCAAAAATGAGAGAATCTATGCTCATACGACTTTGAAAAGGTTTCATATCTCAATCCATGCTTAAGTTCTTCATCCTTGTTCTATTTATTCTTGATAAATCCATAATAAAGTTCTTGTGAACTGAATGAAATCACTACCGTGATCAATCAATCGCTATGCTATTCTATATTCATATCACAATTTTTACAAACGATGAGCGCCGTGTAGCTAAGCTGATTGAGCCCTTTCAGGCAGGCAGGCGACGATGATCGGTGATTGAGAAACAGAACTGAAGCTTGAACGCGTCCCGAGCTTGTGAGCAAAGCAACGATTGATTGAAAGAAGCGAATTAAGAAGAATAATTTGCACAGTCGATCGAGTGGAAAGCAGCGGCGGGAAAGTATTTTCCGCGCAGATTTTCCGATTCTGGTTGACGGAGTGTGTGACACACGGAAGGCAAAGTGAGCAGGGAGTTGGAATAAATGATGAGCGCAAATGAGGCGCGTATAACCGGCAGCAGACGCCTTTGTGCAGCAGATACCTGGAGGTGCACAGGTTCCACCATCTTGAATCAACCCCTCTAGCAACTCACTGATCGTTGAACAGTGGTGGCCGTTTTCCGAAGCCATTCTTCACGGTTTGTTAGATCGCCGACGCGTAAATAATTCGCCAGCTAACGCTCTGCCTCACACACTTGTTTACTGTTGACACTGTTCTTTTTCTGCTGACATTGCTAATGTGTCGTTGACGTCATCGTGTTGTGAATAGCAAGATGGCGGACGCCCTTTTGCTCGGTCGAACACCCTTTTCAAGTGCTTTGTTAATCAGCTTTGCTTACAAGTGGAAAATCTCTTCAGCTATGGATTTTTCTTTGTCCGATACACTGATTTCCATAACTGATTCTCTCAAAGGATATGAAATGTATAATTTTCAATACATGTGAACCAATTACACCTTGATAAATTCCTTTCGTATAATAAACTAGGGGACCCCAATGATGTAATGGCAGAGGGGGAGAAAAAAGAAGAAGAAATGAATCAGGGAAAAAAGAAGAAAAATTGCAGAAGTATTTTTCTATTTCACAAATTTCTGATAAGTATAGGGAGGTAAAAATCAATGCTACCATTTTTGTGGAAAATATGTACTGAATGCTAAAAGCAATATTGGTTTGGAACATTGAAGCATTGCTGAAGACTAGAATATTATCTTTCGAGCAGGACTTGCTACATATTCCTTGTTATAAACCTTTGCATTTGTGTGATTTTTAGAGAATCAAGATTGAGTTTTCCTCATAAATCTCGATACAAATAATATAGCAATATTTCAATGTGAAAGATATATTAAAAGATACAAGGTTTATTATTATCATCTCTGAATTTATCACATCAAGTTGTACTATCTAGATACGGTTGAAGATGTAGCTCATTTTAAAAAATACAGTATATCTTCGATGTCACTAGTTTTCTCTAGGGAAAATAGATATTTCTCCAGTTCTCCTCGCTCCATTCATCCACGTTTCATCTGAATTAGGAACGTGACCTCAGAATGAAGAATTGTCTGCAGTTAACTGCTTCCTTGTACTGTACCATTTTTAAAATATACTAGAAAATCGATTTGCAGTCTGGAATAAACTTCCTAATCTTCTCATCTTGAATGTCCTTATCCAATGAGAAAGTTAGTTTGTTCCGATTTGTTTGTCTGTATTTTTAATCTATTCTGTATGAATTTCATAGGCTGTTGATTGAGTTTATTCCATTAATACTAATGAATGAAGAATTGTGAAGTAGTCTATATTGTTAATCTACTAACTATCTCTAACTAAATATGGGCGCTAACCCAAAGGGGATTAATGTGATATATCACCACTATGTACAGTATATTCATTCCCCCCCTTCCATTTCCTAAAATATCATATTCCCTCCCGAAAATAATTTCACCCCTGAACTATCTTACACATCGCATTTACTGGATTAGTTATATTTCGATACTGGGTGAGAAATAGACACTGCTAACTCGTGCCGACGGAACAAGTGAAGTGCTCGTATCTTTTACTGTACAGCACTTCACCCGTTTTGTGGGCACGAGCCGGCAGTGAAAAGAAAGCGTCTTCTTTCGATTCCTCGACAGACGAGTCCAAGACTTTGGCATAGATAATATTACTGGCTCATCGAATAGAATTTAATATTTCTTAAAATCTCATTGAAAACTATGATTTTCCTTTTAATTTATCATTGAGTTACTAATTCATTAATGAAATAAATTGATAGTATTGTTAGTGAATTGTTCTTCAACAAATTTGTGTTCAGTAATGTCTAAACTTTGTACACGGACTTGCAGTGCATCCGATTGCTACTTTCATTAAAAGGCTAATAGGACAGAGTTAATCTTGCTTGTTGAATTCCACCAAGCCAGATGTTGTCCTAGTTACGTTGTACTGTTCCTGGGAAGTGCTTTTCAAGGAGAGGGTTTCGTTCCTTATGGGATTAGAGACAGAAACAAGAGCAGATTCACTTCCCAGAGTCAACCATTTTGTAAGATCCGTCTTCTCTCTTATCTGGTTGACTTTTCCTTATTGGAGGAATGCAGCGACCACCGAATACAAATAATGTGTATTTGTATCTTGTATTATGTGGTCGTTGGATGAATTTTGAACGGTTTCCATTCAACTATCAATGTTTGACAATTATAATACCAGTACTTAATTTTATGCGATATTTATCTGATGAAAAAACTTTATTTCTATTGATTTGAAATTGGGAAGTTCTAAAGGACCTTGATTCCTTCAAATCAGTCTTTATCGAATTTTCAATGGTAACATCGAACGTTTGATAATCGCAATTGGTATTTTTCAATTGTTGTCAATAATTAAATTGAATTGTTAATTATATTAACGTGGATATTGTAGAACATCTACGTAGATCTGGACAACTTATGAACGTACGAGTAAACTCTCTTCAGACCAGATCCTATAAAATAATCATGAAACGATTATTATGATTCTCTGCAATAATGAATCGCTTAAAATTAACCAAAAAAGTACTCCCTCTTTCTTCATTTTCCAAAAATGTTGAGTTTGGGCATCTCGTAGTAGCACTAATATGTATATATAGTAGTAGCACTATATGTATATTAGAGTAGCCTAAGTAACCTATACTATAAACTTTCACAGACCTAGTACTTGTATCTGGTCTACTTGTACTTGCTGAACTTGTATATTGTAAACTTGTATTTGGTTCACTTGTACTTTGTGTACTTTCAATTGTATGAGCATAACATTTTTTATTGTATACATAGCATAACATTTGTATACCTGTATAGCATAACGTTTGTGCAATCATCAGGCGTAGTGTATAGAGTCAGCCGAACAAACATGTAATGCGGATTGCATATCAATGTAGAAACGGGGCAACCTATCCAAGGCAACCTTCCCCTTTGTACCTGTAGAAGAATACTATAATAACAATTTAACAATACTATGAGTAAATTATTCTACAGTTGGAAAAATGCTCCGATTATTGATCGGCACATTCATTCACATTATTCAAATAGTTTCTTATATAGTTTCTCTGTGCTTAGTTTTCAAAATTCTAGTCATGAAGGAGGGTCCAGAGTACCTCTCAGAGTCATTCACATCACTGAATGAAGTCAATCCTGGACATCGAACAAGGTCTCATTGCTTCACACTACAGATACCACTTCACCGAACCGCTATCTTCAACAACTCTTTTGTTGTCACAGCTTCTAGGTTGTGGAATGAGCTACCAGAACGAATTGTGTTCTCTCCATCTATATCCATTTTTAAGAAGCGACTCTACGACCATTTGAATCGTTACTAATGAATTCATGTTAATTGAAAAGTTAACGCACAGTGAAATTCAAGAGCAGAGGTGAAGTTTTTTCCAAGCTCATTAATAGGTCATATAGGCCTAAAGGAAGAACAGTATAATATTATTCTCTCATAACTTATAGTAATTGTTTGGTGCTTTTGGAAAACTGAACAGAATTCTCTTCCATTTCAAACCTCTTCTTTTTTTATTCGCTATAATTCATTTCTTTTTATAAGTAGCCTATAGTTTTTTAATTTATTACGTAGCATATTCATCTTTCATTTTTGTTCATCACTTTTTCATTTTATCTTAAGCAACTTTATTATTATTTTATTATCTTTATTAATTCATTATAAACTTTATGTTGATCTTAGAATGTATCAAATAATTTCTAATAATGTAATAATGTATTTATCTTGTTCTGTATTCTTTCTTGTTTTTCTGTGCAATGGGTCTCTTCAGACCTATCAATCAATGAATCTTAGTCAACCTTAGTTTTCTCATTCACTTGAAGTACACATTCTTAAATAACTTTACTCCTTAACCTGTATTCATAAAATGATTCTAACCTTTTAATAGACTTTTGAAACTAATATGAAAACTTTCACTAATCTCCATTCTTGAACCTGGAATGCGATCGTTGAAAAAATGAACTTTTCCAACTTCTATGTACACACACCTTCATCTAAATTCAAATCTCAAGTTGAACAGTTTAGCGCATCTTCAAGTCATCGCTCTCAAGCCTGCTCATTAAAAGTTTCATCCATGTTGATGAAAAACAACCAACGCCCGCCCAAGGCTACCAGGGTCTTCAACCTTTTAATTGTTATGGTCTGCAGAATATTTTATTTTAGTGGAGAGTGGAGCCATTGTTTATATTTTGATATGGTGAGCTAAGCTATAGGAATCCACTTCTTGAATAAGAATAAGCATTGTTAGTTATTGGAATAATGTAAATCGATAAATCAATATGAACATTCTAGATTACTGAACGAAAATTTTCAATAAGTCCAATCTCTCTGGAATCTTGTATTCCAGTGAATACACTTCTTAAATGAGAATGAGACTTTTTCTTTTTTGGAATTATGTGAATCGATAAATCAATATTAACATTCTAGATTGCTGAATCGAAATTGTGAAAAGGTTTAATCTCACATGGTAGTGAGTTGGAATTAGAGTATTAAACCTAAATACAGAATTTAGTTCTTCAAAGTTATATTATTTTGAAATATTATATTATTATTATTATTATAGTATAACTTGGTCTGAAAGTAATAAAAATTGACTTATTGTATATGAGGGAAATATTGCAATGCAGGTAGAGAACTTTTAATGGGTAGTTTTTTACTAACATTTAGTCTGGAAACGAGCATAGGTTACAGTATCTATCTAAATACTCAATTTTGAACGATTTCTGTATAATCTGATTACTGAATGTTTAAATCACTGGCGGCTCGTACCCTCGAAATAGTTGAAGTGCCCGTATCTTTTACTGTACAGCACTTCACCTGTTTCGTGGGCACGAGCTGCCAGTGGTTTAAGTAACAGTTGAATTTGGTCTACAGTTGACTAATGACTTACAATGGACAGTTGTTCACTGTTCAATTTCTTCATGAAATTAGTATATTCTCTCTGTCACACTCATCATTTCTCAGTATTCATTCTCTCTCACACTATTTCCTCTGTCAGTCTCATAATTCTCATACTCCCTTATTCCAATCTCTTTTCTATAATCATTATCAGCATTCTCTCTCTCTCTCTCTCTCACTCTATCTTTCTTACTCACTCCCTCTCATTCTCTCTTTCCCATCCTTCTCGGTGAACACTATTTGTGGCGAATACCACTCAGACGGACAAGCCGTCCGTCCACACCTCTGGACCTGAGTTTGACCCATAGGGCTCCTGTAGTCATCCCTTATCATTTCGCCTACTATCATATTAATGCCGACGATTCGAGACTCCAAATTAAAGGGACCTACCGTCCATCTACCCCCCTGCAACCTCCCCTCCACCATAACATTGTGTTCTGATGTAGAGGGTGTGTTGTGGGAGGGAGGGTGTGGGGGGGCGCTCTCTTAGTTTTCGGCGGAAACTTTTATTTCCCACCTGAATTATTCACTACTCGATTTAAATTCTGGCCTTTCTGGGCGACTATGAATATTTGTGTAATTTGCAGCCGGAGTTTCTGGCTACACTTTTGAATAAACAATTACATTTCGCAGTTAACTGAAACTGGGGTCATGAGCTTTGTTTTAGTTATGTTCTTACATTTGTTCTGGAATTGGGATTAATTTGAACTGATCACATCAGTGAAATATCTAATGTGCGTATTGGGATTTATGTTCAATTTGCCAAACCTTCACTCCAACTTGGGTATAAATGTTGCATATGATCGATCTGACTTTGCATTCCCCAACTTACGAGATTTTTCCTCTATCACAATACAAAAATGATGTGAACAGGTATCTCACAATCATGGTTATTATTGAAGGTTGGATAGTCAATCAAGCCTTCAAGCCTTTTCAAGCCATCGGTTTGAAAAATAAGAAATAAATGGATAATAATTATCGTGAATCTAGAACTATTGTACACATGAGTGGACAAAAACTGACCAAAACATAGGAATTAAACTGAAGGCCGTCATTTCACCGGTCACAAATTTCAATTAAATGAAAGTCAGTCACCACAAGTTATTTCCTGCACCCTTCCGTTGACCCAAATAGTGAAAAACATCACACACATTCAACAGATAAATATCTAGAATTGTGTGCATGTCTGGAGATCGTTGAAGTGCGAATGGTAATTATAATAGAGCATATCAAGAATATTCGTAGCCCAGAAATAAATTTGAAGAGTTTGCTCGATAGTGGTAGACAGTTATTTTTGTACAGCTAGCACCCCCAAGCCACATGTCAGGGGAAAGTATTTCCGACAGCCATTGTGGGCAACATGTTGTGTATGGCGTGACTGCAAATAGCAGGCCAAAGCAAGTGTTGCCCGACCCGACATGCACTCTACATTATGGCCTTTTATTTATTGTGTGCTGCCTCTCTGGATGAGTGTTGACCTCTACGTGCTTTGTATGCTAGGTGCCATTACTATTCATAGTTATCTATAACCGTCATAAAACCAATGTGCAAATTCACAAGAGTTTGTTCTTGGTATAGTCTGTCCAAGCAAAGAAATGATTCTGGCAAGAAGGGAAAATGATTCCATCTCAGTCAATATTTGTTCAAATATTATAAATTTCATCTCAAATTGTAGAGCTGAATGTTTTCTACAATTTGAGACTAAATTTATAATTTTTGAACCAATATTGATCAAGCTGGAGTCATTTTCCCTTCTTGCCGGAATGTCTTCTTTGTTTGAACAGACTATAGACGTGAATGTTTGTAGTGGCGAACAATACCAATAAAGTATCGAACTTTCTGCGATTTTTATTGCGGGTCTAAAACAAGTCTGTAAATTGAAATCATTAGTTAGTTGGAGTAGAAACATCTGAACTTTTTGCGATATACATTGCGAGTCTACCAATTGAAATCATTAACGGGTTGAACTGGGTACCGGAGGTCGTTAGGCGATCATGTCAGTTCATTAGAAGAATCGTTTCGTGTTTGATATTTAACATTTATGGAGATTAAAAGGAATCATTTGTAAATCACTTCACCAAAGTTGCATTGTGAGAGAAAGTTGCCGCTTCTTGTTTAATACAAAAATGTTCGTTATGCTGATTACGGTTTATACTGTGGAAATAATTTTATACATTAATTGCAATCACGCGATTAAATACTTTTTAATTTCTTACCAATAATGAAATTGAATCAACTCTCTCTTTCTTTCTATCACTCTTTCAATCTGTCTCTCTCTCAAGTTAGGACCTAGAGTCCTAACTCCGCCCTAATAAACGGCAATATATTCAATTCAATTCTTTCTTTTATTAGTCAAATAAAAACTTTCATTCGGTAAATTGTGTTTGATCTAAATTTCAAGAATGTAGTCCTTATTATGGAATAAAGAGTTGAGAAAAAATCTTCAATAGTATTGATAATTTCAACTATCACTTCTAAATAGAATTCATTTGAAAAATGAACAAAATTTATTTATTTATTTATTACAAACGTGATACAACAATGAGAGGTTCGCAGCTCTAAGCCAAAACAAACCTCATTAAGAACAAATTAATTACACAAAATTAAACATTAATAAACAATATGATGAAAGCAAATGAAATTCCAGTAAAAACACAAGAAAAATTGGTACAGCAATGAAAAAATGTCTTAGATGAAACTAAACATACAATATGAGGAAAAATAATATAAATTTGTAATAGGGAAAGTGAAATAACTATCATATGAAGTAGAGAATAGGTAGGCTACATTATAGATAGAACTACAATTATTTATAATAGGCATTTTAGAAAGAAAAGTCAAGATAAGTTGAACTAAAAATTGAAATTATGATCTACAAACAGTTCGAACATCTATAAATTGAGAGCTTCATAACATTTTTTACTGAATTTGCGCAAATTATCTCATAATGGATCTAGGATCGGATTGAATCTATTATAAAGTCTAATTGTTCTCTGTAAATACTGAAGCCGACCGCCATGAGTTTTGTTTAATTCATCAAGAGTTAATTTCTTTTCATGCCAAAGAAATCTCACAATACGAGGTTATTCATTTTTTTGCTTTTGATGATTAAAAGTAAATGGATAATATAATAAGGGAAAAAAGGAAGAATTAAGTATTGTTTGTGGAGTTGGAGATGGGTTTGAAAAGTAAAATACTTCTACTTCCAGGACGATTTGTCAGATAAATTGCATGCCCGTTGTAGCCTGTAATTACGGAACAACTTGAAGAATTCGAGTCACAAAGCATTCAGCTTTTCACTTTCATTCAAGCAACGTTCAGCGGGTGATCAAAATTTTTATAACGTCAATGATCATTACTGGCGTAGAATGCTATTGTCATGGTAATGGGGCGGATTCGAGTTTAGTGACATCGTGAGTAGCCGATTTGTGAGTGAGCTGAATTCCAGAGTGAGAGTTCCCGCGGGAGTGAGAGAAATCATTGGTGTCGAGGGTTTATGTCGAATTGTGGAAGGGGAGGGGCAAGGGGGTCAAAAGCACTTGTACGTGTCAAGAAAGATGATGTCCAAGAACGTTGTCGTCAGGGCAACTTTAACGGGTTATACACGTCAAAGAAATTGGCGGTTAGCTAATGATTTTTATTAAAGCTCAGATCTGTAATGACAGTCTGAAAGCAGTCTGCAAGAGCGAAACTGTTTTCTGAGACTGCTCTTGACTCGGTAAGCTCTTGGAGATCGCTCGCCTACTGTTCTAACTGCTCTGTGAATTAATTAGAGTCATTCGCCAACTTCCAGTTTCGTTGTAACCCTGCTGAGTCATGAACAAACTTTGTGTTGATTAGCTGCTTCAATTACCAGATTCTATCAGCAAAACTCTTAATTCTATTCAAATTGTGAGACCTCAGTTTATCCAGTGCAGCTTCAACGTGGGATGCTTGTACTGTGACAATTTTTAATTCGTTCAGACTTGCTTGTTAGTTCCTTTCAGAACCACCATAGACAATGTACGAGTCTAAGGACTAAGTCTAGTACGTAGTCTAAGGAACCACTTACGTCTTTTTTTCTGTTTCAAACGTTGTGTTTAATAAAGTAAAACAAGTTTTTGCTCAAACGAAAACATAAATTTCTTACATTTTTTGTACATTGTTGTACTTTGAGGATTACAGTATTCTGTTCCCAAAATATAATCTAAAACGCTTTATTAGATTGAATTGGATTTTCTAAGATGATTTTATCAATAATTTCATTCCAGAAAATTTTGTTCGTGAATAGCACGCAATCAATATACTGTACTATTTTTTCCTATCTGAATTATTCAATTTTCCTAGTATGTTGTTTCTAACCAAAGGAAGGTTGTTAATAATATTTGAGAAATACATAATTCTATAGTTTGATTGTCAAGATAGTTTCTGTCACTTCTGCATACCTATAATGGTGTGTAGAGTCATTGGGTATGTAGGCAAGAACCAAGGTTCATAATCTTGGTTCAAGGTTCAGAACCCCCATTTACGTTGTAGTGAGGTGTGACTGATAGTAATGGCTTGCTACTAACTGGAATGACCTATTGCTAGTATTGGGCATTGAGGTGTTGATCCATCGTGTTCACCTGTTGACCTGATTATATCATAAGGTACGAGAGATTAGAACTGATGGAATTGTTGAAAAGGAAAGGAACCAGAAAAAGAGATAGAGTTGAAGTTGACATACACAACGAAAATTGAAGAAACAAGAGTAGTAGTTGTACGGGTATGTACAGGAGTGGAATGTGTCATTCTGATTAAACCGCTCGTGTTTCCAAAGCTAATCTTGAAATCTCGGTTCTCATCATAGCCATACAGGCTTGCCCCGCTGATGGGATTCCTCCAATCCCTTTGACAGATACGCATGTGCAATATTAATTGGCAACCACCCCCTCTCCACCAGTCAACAACATGCTTACCAAATACAGCTAACATTTTCATCTGCCAATCAGCATCAAGTTTCCTGTTACCGTACCTCACATATTCCCACGTAACTTCGTTTTGATTCACGATGGGAAAATAGAATCATGAAAAAAGAATGGAAAATTTGGAATTTTAAACTTTGAATAGATACTAATAGATACTATAATTTTAAACTTTGACTAGATAGGTAATGAGCAAAGGGACAAATCATGACAGATTTGATGTAAAATTGTTTTTTGTTGGTTATAATTCTTCCAATATGTGTATAATGTGTGGGAGAATTATTTGATTGGTTGATTGATTTTAATCTCCTATGCCGTGTCTGAAGTGATCCATTGACAATATTAATCAAATTTAAAACAAGCCCCGTCAATCAAGCACAAATATTTCATTTTAGTCATACCAGTTCAAATTGCATTCTAATTTTGAGTAGAGATGAGTTTTATCAACTTCAAAAAGCTTTTCATGTTTCAAAATTATAATTATTCCGTTGTATATTAATTGAGTTTATATAAGAAGTTATTTCTGGAAACAGAATAATTGAGTTCTTAACATTTTGAATAGAATTGGATTTCAAAGAGGAAGCAGTTGACTGCTACATGATGAGGATCTTTTCCTTTGTAATCAATTGGAAGTAAAATATCTGAATGCGTTAATTGTGTTGGTTGGGCGTGCTGGAACCTTGCAGCTGAAAAATGTTTTTCTTGTCTAGACGGCATTGTCTGCCAAGAGCTGTGGAGATTAATTTGTGTCGACTATGGGTGGAATCTCGTCTGTTATTCTGAGCCGAATCATGTCTAAAACAGGCGAGCAAATCTCACTCACATGTCAGTTCGGCTTTTTCTCCTTTTTATATCCTCGATCCTCGATTTTTCTAGCGAATAAATGAACTCCGAACTTTGTCGTTTCTGTATGCTATTTGACTTGTTGCCAAACAAAGGTATTATCCAACAGAGATAAAGCTCAAAATTTTACCTCAAAATATCAGGTCATCAATTAGGATTTCTAACCGGAGTGAATCGAATTTGAGATCCATCAAAATTTTCAATAGATTTCATAGTACATTAATATATTAAATTTAATAAAATTTTTTGAAAACAATTTTTAAATATTATGAATTTCTGAACTTATTCATGTGCACTCTTATAGTGAGTTTGTAATACTTGGAAAAATTGATCCAATCAGATTTACCACTATTTACACAGTACTATCATTGACTATGGATATAAGTATGACTTATTTATTTATTTATTCATTTTACAGAAACAAGAAAACTTTTTGGTTAAAAACACAGACTATTGTCCAAAACGTCTTTATACCAAATTTTGATTAATAAGTTCAAAACTATATAGGTTATATTTTTTCGCAGAACTTCGAACAAGAATTTATAGTCCAGGAGAAATACCATATTATAAAAATTTTGAATTTAGAGTCATAGGATACTGCAAATAGAGCAATTCACAAAATTTTTACACAATTTTTTATAAAAAATTAAAAAAAACTTGAAAATTTTGAGCCACAATAAAAACACTAACTAGTTGAACTCGTTGCTATGACGATATTTTATAGCTTATATGACTTATATCCATAGTCAATGGTACTATCTACTATTTACTAGTTTTGATCATCACTTTATAAAATCATGGTTCACCAGCACATCATAGATCATAGGATCAAAAAAAGTTCTAGGAAATTTTTTAATAGATTAGAATACAAAAGTGATGAGCTTACAATGATACTCAAATGATCATTCACTTTTCATCATTATCGATTCTACCCATGTTACTCAAACAATGCTTACAATTATTTTTTAGAAAAATGTTCAAAGTTGTATTGTTTAATAGTAAATTAAGGTTATTCATTATTTTTCCATATGTATTTTATAAATTCAATCTTATCGAATAATACTTGGACACAGTCATAGGTATTTAGTTTGAAGGAGTTTCCCTTATCTATACATTCGAATTAGACCGACTTTGAAGGCCATTTTACAGTCGAAACGGCAATAACATGTAATTCTCGTGACAAAAACCTCTGTTTTAATTCAACAAATTCAATTCACAGCCCACTCTCAGTGCATTACAAACATGAAATACCTGTGTAATGCAATAAATAGTTTTCGTTTTATCAAAGTGCACAAATGCATTTGAAGAAAATTATCCTCCTTCTCACATGTGGTTCTTTCTCTTTCTTTCTCACAGCTTGCACACTATCCTCTTGCATATTAAAAAGAGAGTTGGCGTATTTTCTATTCTAATCATATTTCCTGGAAGCCTAGAAGCTATTCGTGAATTATAATAATAACATGTTTCTTATTTTCCAGTAAGTTTTTTCTTTACATTGCTTCAAGCGTATTGATTCAGCATGAGTTTCCTGAAAGCAAGAATGTTGTGAATCTGTTATTAGTATTAGGCTACTGTTATTGTGTAGACTGTTCGCTTCTAAGTTTGATAAATCGATAGATTTCTGATCCAATTGCACATTATTTCTTGTTATTCCATTTCAGAGATAATATAAAATAAGAAAACTTGGAAAACAATTATATTTTGCTTCATATGTAATAAAAAAGTTATTCTTGAAAAATTCTCATTATCATTCCGGCTTCGTGAGTAAATTTCCTTCTTTTCCTTATTCGCTTTTTTTTTAAATCCCCAGATAATCACTTTCACCATTAAAATTTCGGTAGAGGATGCGAAACAGAAAATACAAAGCTTCATTTCAATTGGAAATTAGTAGAAACTCTATAACTTCAACTCTAACACCAAAATTATTCGAATATGGAACAGCCAATGTAATCTGATTTGAACTTTTTGTTTCTAACTTACCTATACACTTTGCAGTAACTTTTCACTGGGTTCATATTTACGGTCTCTCCTTTTTATCATCAATTCTGGTATGAATATTCTATGATGCTTTCGAAACTTTTGAATTTCTCTGGTGACTTTTCGCTGCTCATACAAAGTTTTTTCACCCCCAACGCACCAATCGTTGGCTTGGATATTAAAATTGTCCCATGTGTCTTACTTTATTTGTTCTTACTGTCTCTCTGCTCTTTTTACTTTTACATGTAAATTCTGATTTTGTATTTGCATCCGAGTTCCTTGTCTGCGGGTTGTCGAGAGAGACGATGGAGTTGTCTTTTGAAAACTGAAGCAACAGAATTGTGGTTGAGAAGCAGTTGGGTTCACTAGTGCTTTATAAATCTCTCTCTATGTATCTCTCACTCACCCACCATCTCGTTCCCTTTCTTTTGTCTCTTGGCTGCCACAAATTCCTGCTCAGCTTCTGTAGTGCTTAATTAATTTTGTACACTGAAATTGAATTCTTTCTTCTTGTACACTTCAAACCTCTCATAGTCCTGGTCTTGAAAAATTTACGTAATCCATTCAATTTGTAGATGAACTGCTCCGATAAACAGTGAAGCACCATAGAGTATTTCAGTCATGTTTTTGTATAGCCTACGGTAAGTGGCTTGGGAATAAAATGAGAGCTTATTACAAAATGGCAAGGGTTTCTTTTGTTGACGCGTCTCTTTTTGTATTAAATGAAAATTCAATGAACATGAACAAGAATTCGTTGAAATCTATTTTAGTTGGTATTCATTCTGATTATTTAACATCTTTTACAAGCCTGGTAGACTACTCCATTGATTCTTGAATTCCTATTCAATAATATTTGATAATTAACTCATATGAATCTTATTATATTTGAAATATTATAAATACGATAAATATAAGTAATTATTGATCCTTGTTTTGAGGATTCGCCGTCCCTTTTTTATTATCTATCTTATTCTTCATCTATCTTTCTTTTTAATTAGAATATAGGCATCATTTTATCAACTTTTCTACTCATGGTTCTCATCCAATATCTTGAATCCCATCACCTTACATTTTTCCAGCTTGATTTCAATATCTATTCAATTCAATTATCAACTCATTTATTTATAAACAATTTCATTCAATTACCCATTTATCAAACTATGGCTCTCATCAATATCTTCAAATTCTGTCACCTTAGATTTTCTTATCTGCTTGATTTTATTATCCATCCAAATGTACGGCATCGAAAACTATTTTGTAGGTTGCTCTTAAGGCCGCTCCATAAGTTATTTCTCGACACTCAACTGGAGTTCACTGAATGCTGAGAAAGAGTGCAAAGCATACAGTGGATATGTTCTGATGAAGGGCTGTAAATAAAGAGCGGTTGTGGCGGGCTGCGATGGCGGCTGAGGCCATCTATCAATCAAGCAGCGAAATGCCCCCGGGGTTGTGTCGACTCTTTTCACCGCACTCTCTATATAAAAACTTGCTCCCACATTCCTCTCCGGAATCCTCCACTTGTGCGGATTACTTTCTGCAACACTCGTCTTTCATAAGACACTCTATCAGGTGGAAGTTGTGCTACGTTAGAAATTGATTAGTATCATGTCAAAATTGTACAAGTAATAATAATAGGAAGGTATAGTCTGTCCAAGCAAAGAAGGCATTCTGGCAAGTTGAGAAAAACACTCAGTCAAACAGCTTGGTCAATATTGATTCAAAAATTATAAATTTGATTTTTAATTGTATATTAGAATATTTTATACGGTTCAAGAACAAATTTATAATTTTTGAACCTTTATTGACCAAGCTAAAGTCATTTTCTTGTCTTGCCAGAATGTCTTCTTTGCTTGAACAGACTATATGTGATGTGATGGGATGATGAGAGGCGTCTCTGTTCAATCTGATAATAAATAAGATTCATCTCATAGAGTCATAGGAAACATCTTTGTTTGCGTATGAAAACTGAGTTCTACGAAACGGAACGTTAATTGAAGCATAGTTTCAACTGTGGACTAGAATTAGAACTCAATTCAACTTACCGCTTGAAACTTGAGTTTGAATTGAGTTGAAAATTTGTATCCAATTCGAACTAGTTCTCCGTTAAACTTGAGCTTAACTAGATATCTACTATTTGAACCCAATTTGAACTACTGTTTCGTTTTATACTCTACTGAGTTGAATTATAACTATTGATCTACAGCTCAAAGCATATGTGAACTATGACTTCGTTATAGGAAATAATAAGTGAACAATACATTTCAACAAAATTCACAAAAAGGTCAATAACTGTGTTAAAAATCAAGAACTACCACAATAATTCCCCATCATGGGAAAGTGTGGTTATGTCGGCTATGGAACTTCTTCAGAACTCCCCACAAATAAGCCATACGATAATAATAATAAAAAACAATACATTTTATCTCGAACCAAAAGATTAATTTCGCAATTAGGTCACTCCATAATACCAAATACGATTACTTTACTGAACAAATGACACTGGAATCATATTATCTGATTTCCTGGAAAAATTCTGAATGGAGTCCATTAATTAAGGCTTGAGTGCTATGCGATATCTCGTTCCATATTTGATAAACAGTTTCGATTTCATTGGCGATTGTGTGGACAATAATATTCAGCGAATGCCGATAATGAATGCATTGAACGTGTTGATTTATCCAATTTCAACAATGAACGAGCGCTCTCTCATGACCTGATGGAATTCCTGCCAAAATTAATGGATCCGGCTGTATTAGTATAGAATTCTCTCGAAATTTCAACTTCAAAGAGGATTTGCTCGGTCTGCTAGCTTTCGAGTTTGAAATTTGACGGCAAAACAACCAGCATAGATTATTTATCAATCAATTTATTTTGCGTATGCTTTCTGGCTGTCATTATACATTAGAGAGCAGCCCCTATGACAAAGTCTTCAGCCGCGTTGCTGATAAATATGGATTCAGTAGAGGAGCGATGAGCCCAATTTCATTTTAATAGAATAATCCGTTCATAATTGGGCAGTCATAATATGCTGGTTATTGGTTATACAACAGACATGTATGTAAGAACTTGCCAATAATAAATATGTTACGGCTCTCTTCTACTTTACTACAGTAAAATCTCTTGCCAATTCTAATTAAAAGAACAAACGTTTTGAACTAAGAAATATCATTAACTTTCCTTTTGGTTGTTCATTCTAATGAAATAAACAATCCATCTGAATAATGACTAGAAAATTGTGTCTCTCGTCAAGAACATCATTCCAATTCATTTTCAAGAAGAGTGATCATTCTTACTTAGCGAGCGCTGAGTAGCTTATCCTAGAATTTTGAATTAATCTAGTTTGATGTCCCACAGCAAAATAGTATCTTAATGTATGTTTTCTGTCACTTAATTTCTTACAGACGTTGGTAGTGTCTTCTCTCGATCTCTGTGACAAAACGTACATTAAGTCCTTTCTCTCATAGTTATCACTATAGAGTTATCAATTTTCTCTCATAGTGTCACCAAAAATGAAGACAATCCTATCCCCATTCAGAAGTAGAGACAAATACAATATTGTCCGCTCACACCAAATTACTAATCTCTCTAGTCACCATCAAGGCATGACGTCAAATTTCTCCATTCAGTTTCTATTTTACGATTAATGCTAATATGATTCGAAGCCTCAATTTTTGGCTATGTTTTAAGCTTTCGCAAATTAGACTATTGGGCTATTGGAGTGTCCAAGGCGCAGCCTATAAACCTATAAACAAAAGCGGTTAGCTATCGTAGGAAACAAATTGCCCGAGTGGTATACCGACGGCAATGGCAGCATATCACTCTTCGGTTGTAAATTGAGAGCCTTGTGTACCACACCGGTCGGTGCTCGTACACCGCACAATAAACTAAACCTCTCTATTCGGTAAATTGAGGGGGTCCGTTACCCCCACCTATTGATTCAATGGCTACGTGCTCTTCTGTTGCTGTGTGCTCCAGAAAGAGATTGAGAATTGGCCTCGGAATTTCTCTACGCGAGGTGAGAGTTTCTATACTCAATGAGAAGCTGTTTTGATTGTATGGGAGTTACAATGGACGAGGTTTCATCGATGATGATTATGTTTCTCGTTGGTTCAATAAAGATTGAATGAAATACTTTGTTAGGGGTAATAGGATCTCATGAATTCATCAATTTAAGGATTCCAGTAATATTTCATGTCTCATGTAATCATCAATTTCATAGATCAATTTACGGATTTTCTAAATTTCTATTAGGCTACGATTTTAAAATATTTCCTAGATTCAATTACTGATAATACTCATTTGTAATTGTTTTCTTCTCCATCCTAACGGCTATTCTCTTATTTGTTGCAGGTAATTGAACGAATCACTGCCGTCATGTTGGAGGTTAAATGGTAATTAAGAATATTATAGTCTCTATTGCTCATTCATAACACTACAGCATGAACTTGGTACAAAAAGTATTAGACACATATTGATAGACTTGATAGATAGAAAGACAGAATTGACAAAACATTCAAGTGTGCTGCCACGGGGACAGTAGTGTCGGCCAATCGAATATCTTCCAATCACACACAGCCTTTGTCTTGTCATTGAGTCAAACAACAACAGCTGTGATTGGCTACAGATATTCAACTGGCCGATACTACTGTTCCCGTGTACAGCACTCCCTACGGTGAAGGAGAAACGTTATTTTTGTGAGTAGAATTAATTATTCCTAAACCAGTGATCTCAAGGTTGCAACCATAGTGGGAAAGCCGATGTCGGTGAAGATGAAGATTTGGATAGCTATGTCACTAATTCATCGATTCAATTGCTTACTTCCATTCATTTTCTGTGTTTGATTACTACAGCTGATTCATTAATATCATATTAACTTATGAATATTATCTTCATCGACATTGACCGAATAACTAACATCGCTAGTTGCTACATCTTTGATCACATCTTCATCAGCTATTCCACTATGAATGAATGCACTTCAACATTATCAGAGTGCCTTGCTGAAGGAGAAGAAAATAACTCTACCTTTAGTGTGGAATTGAAAATCGATTCACTCAGTTTTCCCTTACAAGGGACATCTACATTCATTTAGTTTTCACTTGAGAGGCTATCCGATTCTTAATAGATTTCCGAACAAGCATTGATATGCTAAATTTGGTACTCTTAATCGGCCTGTACTGTACCTGTACCTGCACCTGATACTTAATACATTGTACTGATTGTTATTGACTTTTTAAAATAGTTTCGCATGGGTTTAACGGCATAAATATCAACTGGATCTTAATTTTAGCCTGTGATACCTGATACGTGAGAGGTTGTAACTAATGATAATAATAGGCGTTGTGAGCCGGGAATGGAGGCAAAAAGCATGAATAAAACATTTTTATTGTAGAGGCCACTCGGTAGAATGTATTCATCAATATGGCTGCGTACGTTCACACAATAACCAGCTTAGTGCGGCGAACCTGAGAAACAGCGCATTTGAATTTCAGAGCACTTGCTGAAACTGCTCTCTAGGCAACTTATACTTTGTTCCATATGCTACCTTAAAGTACGAAAGTTTCTGTTTTTTAGAAAATAATATATGAGGTTTTGATAGGAGAGTGAAGAATATTCCCATGATAAAATCAATTCTATTTTCTTTTTCTCTGAAAATAATTCTATTCATCTCTCATCATTATCCTTCACTCAATCAGTGAATAGGAGAGAAATTCGCTGACTTGATATGCGCAAGGTGAGAACGCATATGAGCGAGCATCACCATTCGACAAATAATATTCGAAGTTGATACAATTGGAGATTTTATTGCAAATGAGTTTTCCCCACTCACATAATACCAAAAATGATATTTATGAACTGTAATACTCGTATTTTATTCCATAAAATAAGCTAGAATGGAAGCAGTCTATATGAAAATGGTATCCATTTATATGAAATACAAAATATCTTCCTTATCATTTAGATAATAGATAATTTTGTACTCAGATCTCCAGTATGATATGAACATTCACATGAGATTCAATTTATAAAACCAAATATCCACTGACAAAGTCTATGAATGATATTAGGCATACAATAATTCATCTGTTTCTGGGATAAGCCCTTCATGCGAATGCAAAAGCTTAAACCCTGACCCTTTCCCCGTTCGAACTTTGAGGACCGAAATTGAGCTGCCAATAAATAGGGGGACAGATGCAGCTTTCGTTTTGCAGTTGGTATATGTACAAGCTAAAAAGACATTCTGATAAGGTGGGAAAATGACTCAAGCTGGGTTAATATCGATTCAAAATTTTTAAATCTGGTTTCAAGTTGTAGGAAACATTCTGATCTACAATTTGATCAAAAATTTATCATTTTTGAATCAATATTAACCGAGCTGGAGTCATTTCCCATCTTGCCAGAATGTATTCTTTACTTGGACAAACTATACACAATCTATCGTCGGACACAGCGTTACCACATTAGTTGATCCGAGAATCAATGCCACAGAGAATGGAATGGAGTCGGTGGCGGTGGCAGTCTTTTCAAAGCTTAGCTTAAGTATCTGTGAGAACTCGGGTCGTCTTCAAGCATGCGGCGCGGCGGTCGCTTTTCTCTAGTTTTGGTTATCATTGTGCCCCCCAGGGGGGGATTAGTGCGGTGCCCCGTGCCCTTTGTACGTCTCAGCGGCATGCCGAAGCAGTGGACATAAACCTCCCGACCGCAAACCTCTTCCTTCTCCAGAGGTGAACACTGTTCCATTCTTCGTATTGTATCAGCGAGATCCCTTCATAATCCCCCTTCTCAGTGCAGCTCGTTTGTTTCCGAAGCCTTCTGTCTGATATTAACCGGACAAATGCTGTCATGTGATATCTCCACCTCTTTCACTAGATGAAAAGGCTTCATTTGAGAGAGCATTAGATGGAAAATTGCCAGGTTTCGTCACAAATTCATTCCAACCCCTTGTATCATTCAACCTCTAGTTTGTTCTCATATCGATGCTATTCAAGAAAGCAGTGTGAGCTTTCCATCTATTCATCTATGCTCCTCAAATGCTTGCATACTCCGATTTCAGACACCACGGTTTTGGACTTCAGATTATTTGTTTTCTCTATAAATTTCAATAGATTATCATTCACCTAGTGATTTATAACCCATTGTTGGTTAGTATTTTATCAAAATATGTCTCATAACATCTAAAAAACGGCGAATCAGGACTATAAGGCTTCCAACCAATGGAGGCGATAAAAATATGATTAAAATTATGAAAAATATTCAATTCATGAGTTGCCAATATATTTTTTCGGAAATAGTTATATTTTGTTTCCAACACTCTTGACTGCAACATAACCCTCATTCAATCATTATCATTCAGTATTTCTCATTTTCAACAAGGAATAGAACGGGGTGTTCTTTTATTCTCTTGGAAAATATTTCTTCGTTAAAACATGAAATAAATACAATAATCAAATCACTATTAGAAACGGTGTGAATTAATGCAGATTCACAGTGGAGGAAGATATATATTGGGAATTCTGATCTTCGAAATGTTCCCAAAAATACTAGTATAAATAATTAAACTGAATCTTCTTGTTGAGTGCTTGAAATTTGGCTGATGAGAACTTCAAGCAACTTCATTCAAGTTTTCGTCGGTTAGAGTCCCTGGAAGTTTCCTCACTCTCAAGTTCATAAATTAAGTTTGAATCTAACCACACAAGAATTCCGAAAGAGCTAGCTGTTTGAAAGTTACAATATGGTTACTGTTTTAATATTCTTCATTCAAATGCAATCTTCTCTGTATAGTTTGTAGATTGGAGGTTAATCATATTTGTAGGAAGCGTAGATACTTCTCAACTTACAAAATTTTATCTATTAAGTTTCATCAGAGAACTAGAATGAATCACTGATGCAATGAACTGACATAATGTGAAATATATGAAAATTAAACTTTTTTAACTTCACACTAAAAATAAGAATAAAATACCCTTTATATAATACACTTTACAAATATTTTTTTTTTTCTCTTTTGAAATATATTTATAAGGTTTCTTGCCTATATTGGAGTTTTGGTAATTCCTCGAAGAAATTTTTGAAATTGTTAGTTGGGAAGTAGTATATTCTCTTATTAGTTATTGTTTCAATCATGACCTAGAGGTCGCTAGGCGTTTAGCTTGCGGCTCTCTTTTTATCTGTTACACATTGAATGTATTCCTTCAAATTGAATGTTCAAATAAAAAGTCTCAAACATCGATCATCATTCCAAACAATGAATATACTGTATAATACATAATAATGTTGCAACATACAAGCATCAATTAAAAAACTTACTAAAAATTAGATCATTTGTTGAAATATTTTATTCATATTTAATGGAATTGAAATGAGTACTTATTCGATTCAAATCTCTTCATTAAAATGTTACTCAAAAACGTTAGACCCTCCAACCCCTTGATTCACCATTGCTTTTGTACAGATATCAGAATGAAATAGTGTAAGAGTAAGCATTGCCATTCCATCATCGAATCACCAGCAATACTCTATTATTTGTAGGCCAACATCAGGTTCAGAACAAATCGAGCGGTGCTTCGTTGAAAAAGAGGTTTTGTTTGAGTTGTGCACTGATCAAAGCATCGAATCCTGGCTGAGAATACTCGAAAATAGGGAAACCCCTCTCCGGTACGAGAATGAACGGACCTATTCCTTTAAATTTTGTAAATCTGGAAAAACCGGAAAAGTTTTTCTATTTGTAGGACGTGCTTCCGCTCTTTTCATGGCTTTCAAGACCTTCCGACCGGGCGATACGAGATCTACTCGGCTCGTTCCCTCAGGGATACCGCCACTGCATCTCTCCTCTTTATTTGGTTCTCATTCTATGTGTGTGCCTAGTACTTTCCCCTCTCTGATCCTCTCTCACTCTCTCCCTTCCGTTTTTTCTCTTCCTTCCCTTCTTCGCATCCCTTCCGTATGAGAGTTCGGTAAACTGATCGAAACCCGGGTTTCTTTCAATTTTTTTCTTTCCCTCTACTTCTCGCATCTTCCCCATTTCTCCCACACCTCACATACCCACGACCGCATATTATAATCCATTACGGCTTGCTGTGCTCTTGGAGCGGCTAGGTGAGAACTGTACAACATAACGCTATTAATTTATTGAATCCAATGCGAGCCGTTACGGCCTGGAAAATAACCCATGTTACTACTTTTCAATTTCCTCAGCCTATAAAGTTGTGAATTTATTGGAATTCGCAGCAGATGAGTCCCAAATTGAATTCTGGGGTAGGGTGGACACCCTTATTTGATCATCTCTTAAAGTTATGATGTCAGGAGAACATCATGTATACTGTTTTGAATGATTAAATCTGGACTACTCATAATCAGATTATTCAGACTCAATTCTAGACAACTCTCAATTGGTAGTGGTTAGATTTTTGTAAAAATCTATTGAGTCATCAACCCTTCTATAAAGGATTTTTGAGAGGAGATAAATATGTATGTGATATTTCAAATAGTAGCTAGGCTTAAAACATTACAATTGGTATTTTTAGTGTTAAAATCGCCCTGGTTCCATGAACATGTACAGTGAGAATGGAATAGAAATACTCTTATTCTCTCCTCTCTGGTCATGAATTAGTAGCTAGTTTTCTTCAAAGTCATAAAACCATAGTATGAATCATGATTAATAAGAACTGGATTGAAATCATAAATAGAGAATATCCAAGAGATATTACAGACTCACTGGGTTTCATCTGATTATCATTCTCAAAGTAGTAAATTTTGATGTTTTCAATCTTAGAATTAGAAGCATTGATATGAAAATAGAGTATAACTATTATAATTTACATTTAGCTAGATATTATGTACAAGATGTATGACCCAGACTGACTCCCATTGGAGATTCTCTAGAATAATTCATTCCTCACTTCAGATCATATGCCTTTTTTGTAACATTTTACAGTCGTCTGTAATAATATCATTGAATGTCAGCTAGTGTACTTGAAATAATTTGGTCAAAAGGTTTTGCAACTATTTTGGGATTTCATATTCAAGTTTACATTCTCTTCCTGCATACGATTCCAGTATATGAGTTTGAACTATAGCAAAACGCATTTTATATGGTTGTACTAAGAATAAGCTTAAAAGTGTTTTCCTCGTTGGGTACTTCAAACCGTTCAACTTTGTATTATTTGTATCAATATACAAAGTAAGTTTACCATCGTCAAGAAATCATAACAAAGAGTCATTTAAGATGTTGACTAGTTCTTCTAGTTTGAATGTTGTTCTTGTAATCTTTTCAAACAGTCAAGTGAATCTCAACTTTGTAAATCTTATAAGCTTTGCCAATTGACAGGATATCTATATTGAAGAACTATATTTCCATGTGCAGAAAATTATGAAAATTCTCACTATTAGTATGTAAACTAAAACTATTGTAATAATGATTCTTGAATGTATTTCCAAAATAGAGTACTAAGTCATGAAGACAATAAAGAATATTCAAGTTCTCATCATAATACATCATTATGTGAGGACATGAACTCATTTCTTGATGAATAACGCATTCAAATCTCAATGCTCCTATTAATGTTTCTATTACTAGTCCATTGGAATCATCCAGAACAATAGCTGAACAGAACATTTAAGAAACTATCCTGTGTGCTCAGAAGTCAAGACAAAAAAATCTGGTGTGGTACACTCACACAACTTTCCTTGCCATTAACATTTGCTCAGCCTAATACGAGTAGGCTATCCATTATCCATACCTAGTCATCAGCAAGTGCAAATTCCATTACGCTATTACTTGCTCAACTTCTCATACTATAACAGTGAAATTTGCATTCACCGATGACGCCTCGCGCCTACCGGCGCTTTGGCTAATCGTGTGTGCGATTTGAAATTTTCACAAGCCCATGATGACTTGCGCCTGTCGGCGCTTCGGCTAGATTTTAGCCAAATTGACTTGGATTTTGAATGAATGTAGATTTTTTGGTACCTATTTCAATATATCGGATCAAAGAGGTGGAATCGATAAAGGATCATACTCTGTTATTTTACCAAAAATTTATTATGGAACACTAATACTTTTTCCAAATGTGATTTTTGACTCCTTTAAATCCTGATATTGATTGCTTTGATTGCGATTTTGACGGAATGGCATTGATACAATTTTTGCACACGAGCGGCAAGCACGCTGCCTGCGTTGCTCAAACTCACCTTACCGAGCCATGTAGTGCGGCTTGCCTATATACAGATTCATGTAGTGCGGGTTGCCTATCTACAAACTACTTAACTTTTCAAGTCTGGGGTGGCGCCCCTGCTAATATTACACAAAGGGGACATATGCCAGTTGATTGAGCTTATTAATGACTATATAGGGTGTCTGTTTGAAGAAAATAGTTTGAAAATTTTTTGAGAAAACCTAGATAGAAATATTGCAAAATCCATTTTTCTCAACAATGCTGCGTATCTTCTGCGATTTTGCCAGGAACGAGACTCATGGCAGTCGATAGGGCTTATAGAGGGCTATTACGGGGATATGAATTTTAAAAAATGTTAGAACCGTTTTCGAAAAAACCGCGAAAAACACCATTTTTGGCATATTATTCGCCATTTTTCCGCCATTTTTCGATGAATTTTTTTGAATTTCTTAGTATTGGGTCCTCATGGTATAAGAACCTTGAGTTCCAAATTTCAAGTCAATCGGTTAATAAGGAATCTAAATATTGCAAAATCCATTTTTCTCAAGAATGCTGCGGATCTTATGCAATTTTGCTAGGAACGAGACTTATGGCAGTCGATAGGGCTTATATAGGGCTATTTTTAATATGAGTTTCAAAAAAATCGTTAGAGCCGTTTTCGAGAAAATCTTGAAAAACACCATTTTTGGCATATTATCCGCCATTTTTTCTGCCATTTTTTGATGAATTTTTATGAATTTCTTAGAGTCGGGTCCCCATGGTATAAGAACCTTAAGTTCCAAATTTCAAGTCAATCGGTCAATTAGGGATTGAGATAAAGTGTATACAGACATACACACACACACACACACACACACATACACACACACACACAGACCAATACCCAAAAACCACTTTTTTGGACTCAGGGGACCTTGAAACGGATAGAAAACCTAAAATTGGGGTACCTTAATTTTTTTTGGAAAGCAATACTTTCCTTACCTATGATAGTAGGTAGAGCAAGGAAAGTAAAAAGACGGTATTGAGTTCTTGGTGCCAAGTGTCAGAGTGTGCAAGAAGTTGATTCAGTGTCGGACAGGGGGAACCTGGATTAGATTAGATAAACACTAATGAATAATAGAGGGAAGGACAGTATTTTTAGTCTTTAAAAACTAGAAATCCTTTGTAGCCGTATGTTTGTTTTAAGGCTTTTGTTCAAGCTGTAACAAACTCATAAATCAAACAAACTTTCTGGTTATCTAGACAAAATCAAATGTGTTTGATTTTCATAGTCTATTGTAAGGTTTTCCAAGTAGTAGAATCCTATCATGATTATGAAGGCTTTTCTCCGTCAACTGCAAGGTAATTTGTCAAATTAATAATTATTTGAAAATATAATGATAGGAACTTTGTAGAGTTGTTGTCACAATTCTACTTTCATAAAAGAAGAAACAACAAAGTTTCTTTTATTATGGAAAAGTTTCACAAAATCAATATTCACTCAACAAATTTCATTATAAGAAAATGTTTTATCCCTTATTGATAAATAAGGAGCTGAATGCTTGAAACTCTCAATTTTAACACTATCTAGAGTTCTAAACAAATTGGAGTCAAATCATAATGCGAGGACACATGAATAACTTATTCAAATCTCGATCCATACTATACTATTTATATCTTGGTTATTGAATGGTTTTTTTTTTGAAAAAATAGCATCATAAGGGAAGTTTAACTCGTTGAACTTGAAGACAAGTAGCATCCTAAGATATAGTAATATATCTTGTATGCAAATGGTAATAGGCTGACTGGGTGGCTCGAGATGGGAGAGGCGTTCGCTCAGTTTTGGAAACATGTGTCATATGTGACACAAATGTCTCACGCCTTAGTTACAATTCGAAAATAGCACAGGCGGCCGTATAGATTTCCAGCTTCTCATCTTGTATTCTCCGAGAACTTTTTCAATAAGTTTTCACGTAAGCTTTTTCTTTGCTGTATATCGTTTTCGTTGTGCACTCTCTCAACTCTCCAGGCGACAGAAAACCGATTCTTTTCCATTCTTTGTGATAGGGGGTACAGTGTAGTATGTCCAAGCAAAGAAGACATTCTGGCAAGATGGGAAAATGACTCCAGCTTGATCAATATTGATTAAAAAAATATACATTTGGTCTCAAATTTTAGTATACATTCTGATCTACAATTCGATCTTCAATTTTTAAACCAGTATTGACCGACCTGGAGTCATTTTCCCATCTTGCCAGAATGTCTTCTTTGCTTGGACTATACTCGTATCGGGAAATCGTAGTCTATAGCAGGCGCTCGCAAATTCCCAACATTCTGATCTATATCGAACGTCGAGACACTTTAGAGTGCACACTCGTGATTCCTGATTCACTGCTTCTATTCTGGAGACATTATCGGGTAGTAGTTCTTGCATTAACGACGTCTGATATCTGCAATCTGCTCAGTATCAGGCCATGCTCCATCAACCACCCACTCAATATTGCTTTTCCACTCACTTGAATATTATCATTGTCTTCCCTATAGAAATCTGTGTCATACTGGTACTTTATTTCACTATCGATTCCCAGTATTACTTATAGTATATTCTTCAACTTGATGTATGAGAATATAAGATCAGTTGAACTATTTTATGTGAATTGTTACACTTATTACATTCACATAATAAATATATCCATCCATATTATGAAAGTAAACCAGTTGATTGAATATCGAGTTTCATGTGCTATTCATAGAATTAACCAGCTTTTATGAAATGTTCGCTATACAGTAGATGCTTCCTATTCAAAAATGAGTGATTGAAGTCTTATCGAATGATTAATAAAATTTTTTGTTAGAAACCTCATGTTTCGATTTCAGGGTTCAAGTTTTTTCAATATTATCTCCAATATAGTTTTCATGAATAATATGGATTAAGACTAATTCCGATTTGAATATAAACTAAATTTTCTGATTTTTATTTGAATCCAATTGATATCGGGAATTGTTGTACGATGAATATTGAACTGTGATTCCTGACAACAAGAAATAGAAAACGAGAAATTCACGGTTCGAGAATAATGTTGGATTTGAATATTCAGACCATTCGAAAATAGGCTACAGTAACTTGCTATTTTGCTGGTGAAGAGACTTATGCAGCTCTGTTTAATGATTGAGAAATAATTATTAGGCAACGAATGTCTTGAAAAGATGAATAGTAAACCACATAGTTCCACATTCATTATTTGGAAGCTAGTTAGTTTGCTTAATAATAGTACTGAACTTACATAATTTCAGTTTACACACTATTTACAAGCTATTCACAAACAAAGTTCAGTCTACGATAATAACCTGCTTCAAGACGTTTTGTCATGCTATTTATTCGTATGTAAATTACCAGTTTCAAGTACCTGATGACATAGACTATTCAAATGCAAATACCGTTGAATGTGATGTGTTCTTTGGAAGGAAAAGTAGCCAAACACTGGGAATTACTTAATTAGCTTACTGAGTTATTGAGTATCAGTTACTCAACTCTAGTTGAAGTATATGAGATTAATATTTCAAGTGAATACATAAGGACTTATAAAAATCCATATTAAATTTCCATTCAAATTTTTTTTTGAGTTGTCATTATTCAGCTTCATTTTGTTCATCGATTATTTCCATTAATTATTTTCTCATCTTATAGCGTTCCTCCAGTACTCAGTTTTTTTGTCAATGGCGCAACAGCCCCATGAAGGGCCTAGGCCTACCAGCTGGTTGCCAGTTACATATTCACTCCACACTATACAGCACGTCCGAACAAAGAAGACACCCCGGCAAGACGGGAAAACGACCCCAGCCCGTCCAATACCAGGCCCAAACGGTATTAACGTGTGGTTGGCACGTCGATCCTCTCAACCATAAGCCAGTCTTCACAACCAAGTGAAGATGCCGAACACCTCTGAATAACATGCAGTTGATCAGTTAGAGAGTAATGAAACAATTAATATTCCTCCAGAAACGGGAAACGACTCCGTACCTCCAGTACTCAGTAGTTGGTGATAAATTAAGAGGTTGAGTTCTAAAATTGAAAGTATTTTAGCAAGCAATCATAATATAATAATATGGAATTTGAATAATTGGAAATTTCAAACCTCGAAAATCTCAGATAAGGTACCGTATTGCACCAACATTGAAATTTTATTCCATAAACTGAGAAGAATTTTGATCATTTACAGAGTAAAAAGTAACATACCTCTCATTAAATTCGTACGAAATATTTCACACTGGTGGTGGCACATGTAGTAAAAATTCATTAAAATTTTGCTCTTATTTACTGTTTCTAATTTAGCATGTGCCAATCCCGTTAAAATGTTGAAATCTGGAATCCAAGCAGGTCTCTTAAGGTTCGTACTTCATCTTTCTGAAATTATTCCCAAGTTGAGGATTTAGTAATGTTACTCATCTGAATTTTCTCAATATTCCAGCTCTCTCATTAGTTCAAGACGTGGAGAAAATGAAGAAAAATTATTTGCAGAAAATATTCTGTATGAATTTATATGAAATGGAAGTAGATGGGTGTGGTTCTCCAGCATAGATGATTATGCAAATTGGATGGACATAGAGAAAGAACCCCTTGAACACGCAAAGGGAATACGTATGAAACTAGCGAGTAGAAAATTTCAATTGCAGCATTTTCAACTTTAAATTCCGAGAGGAAATGTTGTTGGTAATGATTATTATTCGACTGATACTCCACTAAATTACATACTAAGGTATTCTAAAAAGAATATTTATTTGAATGTAGCTCCAAGTAACATTTTCACTCCGATATTAAGTGAACCTCCTTCAAATAGAATCTTTAACTCATCAATATTTCGAGAAGTTAGTTATTACAATTTTTCTCCATTAATGATCGTTTAGGCTATATTTTGCTATGGAAGATTCCTTTTTTGAGTTTAGCCACATAATTCTGTCTATTTATTTGTTCATTTATTGTTGAAAATTTTGCAAGAAAGCTAGATTACATGTCGACAACCTAGGTAGGAAACTGTTGTGAAGTTGTCTATTTATTCCCTGGAATGCAATAGACTACTTTCATCCCCTATTTTGTCTGTGAATATAAGTTGATCCTTTTTATAGCTTCTGTCTCCATTCGAGTCACGAATAGAAGTTGCTTCTAGTCGTTTGCAGACGATAGAACTTATTCGAATTGCAAATTCACTTACGAAACAACACGATGAACTGTACTTTTGTATTGTCTCAGTACTCCATCGATGACTCCACAAGTTCACATTTCACTTTTCCGCTCACTTTGTCCAAGATCTGGAGTTTCGCTTGGAAATTATTGTCAAATAAAATAGAGAGCTATTTTCGTTTCGTACGACAACTTGATTTTAGAGAGTGAAAATTCTTGTTTTATTATTTGATTGCTCCCAACAGGCTATATATTTTTGGTTTATTTGCAGTAATTTCATACCAACTTGAACGAACATGCTCAATAGAACATCACCAGTATTCATTATTTAATTATATAATTATTCAATCATGGTTATATTGATTTCCTAAAATTGTTTTATCAAATAATAAATTAACATTGGCTATTCAATCATTTATATTTTATTCAAAAATTTTCTATGGAATGAAAGTATCTGTTCCACATAACTCAAACGGTATTTTAACTCTATACTGTCTATTTAATTATAAATTTTCACTGTTGAAATCACCTCCAAATAAATCCTAAATTCTCAATACTCTTCCAAGAGAGTAGTTTCAAAATTTCCTTTCAAGATAAATATTTTCATAGGCTATTCAGTAGTATTGATTTTCAAAGATTATTCAACGTTAGTTTTCAAATATTGAAATTCATGAAATAGGGACAAATGAACTCTTTGTATGGAAATTAATGTGTAATGGAGCTAATAAAACTAATTGAAATTTGAGAAAACTTTATTACGATCTTCTACACTTTATTACACTTTTTTACCCTTATCACACCATATCATTCAATAAGGTAACTTTATTCCTACTTTGTACCATGTAGGAAAGAGGAGAATGTGGAAAAGCACATAAATACTGTGGTTAGCGTACACTCTCTCACATAAAAAGTTCATACAAAGGGCTATTAGAAATGTAATAGGATATAATAGGTAAGCTTACTTATTCAACAACGCCATCAACCGTTTCCCATATCCGATAATGTTAGGCAGCATCCATCCTTCGGTAATCCGGTGAGTACATGGCATATTCAGTTAAATGCGACATCACACTTTGCCGTGTGACATGATAAAGTAGGTGTGCGTCACAGGTGGAAGGGTGCGTGAGGGTGGGGGTGGTTCGCGACTTTGCGCGTTATTCGGGGACTTAATTCGGAAGCATCCCTATGCACGAAACAAACGCGTTAATGGAGTCGCATAAAGAGATGGCGTTGTTGCTATAGTTTGTCCAAGCAAAGAAGACCCTCTAGCAAGATGAGAAAATTACTCCAGCTCGGTCAATATTGGTTCAAAATTTATTGATTTGATCTCAATCGTAGGTAACATTCTGATCTACAATTTTCGACCAAATAGATATTTTTTGCATAAATATTGACCGAGCTGGAGTTATTTTCTCATCTTACCAGAGGGTCTTCTTTGCTTGGACAAACTATATTACGTAGGGGATTCCTGGATGGGAGATGCACACTCTGCGCTCTCTGCTAGGCGATTGCAAATGTACGCCCGTCTCAGGTTGCTCAGCGTGTGTCTTCCCATTACTGTCAACATTACTAAATTAGGATTTTTCCAAAGACGTCTGGGAAATATTTACATTTAATGATTTACTATGGTTCTTTATTCACGCTTGTAATCAGAAGATTGATTTCTTTGAGTACCCTACTTGTTTTTCGAAAATCAAGATTTAATGGGTTTTGAGTGATGAAAATATATGAATGAATGATGGTTAAGGCCGTTAAGGGTTCCGATTTCACTCATATCACAAATACAAATTACTCGTAAAATGTGAATTTGAAACAGACTTCATTGTATTGAAAAAAAAACATATCTTTATGTATAAATTATAAAAATTTATACAATTAAGTGAAGAAAATTTTCAATAGATGAATTGAAAAAAATCAATAAATAACAACTAAACTTTGCATTCCATGTAGTACTGTATTGGAAATTTATCCTTTATTTCTATTTTCACAGGTGAGCCAAGCGTTCCATCCAGAAACTACAACTTGAAGAGTATAAATAGTTATACTCAATGCTGTATTAAGCTATTCATAGGATTTATGTGAGTACACCTCTACAGATTAAAGCTTGTATATAATCCTCTTTCATACTGTTTTTACTGTGATGGAGAGTGAAGACACGTAGAGCTAGAACGTATTGAATTTCGAATTTTTTCATGCTACTATTACGGTCTTCATACCTTTATCAACTGACATTGACTACATTATACTATAATATCCTTGAAGTAGCCAGGTTCTAGTTCATAGGTGAATGTGAAACTGATCATATGAGTGTATCCACTGTTTATCTTGTAATGGATATGCTTCTACTCTGTCCATGGATAGAACACACTCAAGAAGATCATTTTCCAATCTTATTCCACGATATCCTATTACTAATCAATTTTGATGGAAATCGAGCTTTGGATATCACCTTTGACTCGAGGTCTTCAAAGGGTGAGGTACGCGTATCTTATGTTCCTTAAATAGGAAAATTAATTCAACCAGTTTTGTAGTTTCCATTTTATAGTAATAATATTCAATGTTACTAGTAAGATCACTCTTTTCAACTGTCTATACTCTGTCTTCTCTTCACTTTTAATGTACACTTTAGCATTGTAGCCATGGTACAGTACTTCTATCAGAGCTATCGCTCTAACAAATTTTCAAATTTGCAATTGGATCTGTTGCGAAAAACAAATTGAATCTGAGTCGGATGATGCGATGTTGATGACGAGTACCAAGTAGGAGAGCTTTTCCACTGCTAAGTACATCATTGAGTGCGCTGGCAATGAAGTTAGATATAGAACGTTGAAAGTGATTCGGAGATCTTGACTCCATCATCAGTACAGTTTTCGTTCACGCTTTAATGAATAGGCCACCGTTTAGATAGTGATAGAATGTCGGCAGATCCTTTCTAGCTCATGTCTTTCCTTTGCTGTCCTCTTTGCGCTTCCTTCATTTCCTCACCCTTCGTTTTCTGAAGCCAATTCCAGGCTGGCGATTGGTGGTGGGTGAGAGGGAAGGGTTGGAGAAAGTAGTCGCGGCACCGTTATGAATACTCCTTGGCTGATTAATAGTCGCGCTTCGTTGGTGCTCTCATTTTCCCTGCAAAATGGAACAGGAGAGAAATAGGGAAGGAATAAAGAGGATGAGGAGAAGAGCAAATAACGTTTGCCTTTTCTTGTAGTTGTTGTTAAACACTCCTGTCCGTGTTTTCATCAACCGATTTTGTACATGGTAAATACAACAACCCCTTTCACCTCCCCGCTTCCAGAGCCGACATTCCTTGGTATGAATCGTCCCCTGGTAAGATAGTGTTTTACACCGAATATCAATTTGCAAAAGGGCCGCTACATTCTTATCAGAAATGTACTACAGTTATTAATTTATGGCCGAGTCTGCTGTACGCTAACACAAGAGGAAGCAAAGAAGCAACATGCAATCATGCAAAACAATGCTATGAATTATTACCCCCTCTACAAAATATCAGTGCATTTCTGTAGAGAATCAGATTTCTTAGCAGGGCGAAATGTGATAATGATGTATTATAGAGCCAAACTCTGAATGAGATGCAGCTAGCTACTGCTGTAAGTTTTCAATTTCATCAAGCTTCATTTTTCTACTTTTAAATATATTTATGTTAAAATGCTCCAGGTATAATTCTTCCGATCCTAAACCAAAATTCCAATGGAGTGATCTTTCCTGTGATAAGTGATAATCATTATTATGCTATATTTGTCTGTCGATATTTCATTTACTAAGACTTAAATGACTTGCAGCTCGTGCCCACGAAACAGGTGAAGTTCTCTACAGTAGAATAAACGGGCACTTCACGTGGGGAGTCCGATCCCACTAGACGTCAAAACTGCAATCATATGAATGTAGAAACCAAGTGAACCGCCATACTTGTTTCGTGGGTACGAGCTGCCAGTGACTTCAGTCAGATTTAATATTCTTATTGTATCAATATCACTACTGGTACACTTTTAGTTTCATTTTCAAAGTAAACCTACTCTTTTGTAGATTCTTTGGACATGAATTAAATTTAATTAAAAAGCTGAAAAATTATCTAAAATACTATTTTCTTCTTGCCATGAGTAGTCAAGTTATTTTTTCTAATAGTGCTCATTTCACGCATGGTATAAAATAAACAATTGCAATGGTAGGATATTTAGTCGAGCTGTTCCTAGTTCCTGACTAGAAGTCAGTCGAACACTTGAGACAAAGAGGCCATTTTAAGCGTCGTTGACAGATGTGTAATAAACGAAAGTCATTAGTGTGAGAGCCTCTTTTCTTTATGCTCCTTCTTAGCTTCTTATTTTTCGTCTTTTTGCCGGTCTCCGTCTCAAGAATAATATTTACCTTTCCGAGCAGCTCAAGAAGCGGCTTTAAGCTTTCAAGCAGTTGACAGACAGTTGAGACTTACCTACTCTATCAATCCCATTTTGTTCGATGACGTTCTTCAAACCAAGTATTTTGCGAGCTCATGTTGCAAAAAATCTATTATCTGTTCAGAGAGAATCTTAAAAAGATTAGTATTGATATAATGTCGACTGTTGAGTGTACCTTATAAAATTATCGATCCAATAAAACTTCATCTATAATTAAACCGGAAAATCACTTCTGCCAATACATACGTACCCGCTCTTTTTTTAATCAGTGCTCTTCCCATCCACTCTTTTCTCTTTTATCCCACTACCCCCGCTTTTTTAAAGGAATCTTTGAGATAAAAATTTTTATCAAAAGACCTTGGCGATAAAACTAGGATTATCCTATTCATTTTTTATTATTCACTCATTCTGTTTCTGTTACTAAGAGATTTTGAAAAATGACGATTTATTAAAATCTTGCAAAACCCAGACCATTGATATTGTGCACTGCTCAAGTCCAATCATTGGAATTCTCGAATTGATAAATTGATAATGGTTGAGTGATCATATCTTCAATAATTTCAGAATTTTCCCTCCAGATTTGTTTTGAATTGCCGAGCTCCGACTGCGAAATGCAAACAAACTGATTTGTTGGTATTTGAAAACGATTCATCACTCACCAAATTAAGAGACGCTGGCGTTTTTCTGTTTGAAAACGGGGCGTGGGAAACGCGCGTGAATGTGAGCGTGTGTTGGTGATGGCCGGATCCAATTAAGAGGTCGAGTGATTTGTTCGCGAAGTTTTCTTGCCGCCAACAGCTGACTTCATTGCGCTATCGGAAAGCAGTTTTTCGAATTTATGTTCGCTGCCCTCTACTTCCTCCCCCCACTCCACACAGCGGGTAAGAGAAAAGGGCCGAGAAAGAACAACAGGTCGTGGCATATCTTTATCTGACCACCTCACAACCTTTATTAGGGCACCGGCAGTCGACCTTCGATCCGTTTATCATTGTAATAATGTCCTTTTCTTCCCACTTTTTCTCCTCTTCCATTCTCTTTTCAATCCCCAACTCCTTCTCTCCTTCCACTTCTTTTCCTTTATCTTTCCCACATTTTCACTCTCTTTCCTATTGTGCACCACCGAGAGTAAACAATGGTGGCAAATATCTCACCCTCACCGATTACTCTCAAATTGACACTCTCAACTACTCCAACTGAATTCAATAGAGTTTCTCGTGAATTATTGTTCTCTTCTTCACCGTTGCCAGTTAGTTACCGACCTACTCGTGCTTAATGCTTACTCGGTTATTTAAATGTTTTTGGTGGTAGAACAGATTATCTGGGGGAGCTAGATCATGAATATAATGAATTTCATTCTCTGTGATTCGCAAATTCGATAGGGGATAGAAGTAATAGATCAAGAAATGGACAATGAGGAAAGAATATTGAGAAATTTGAGAGCAATAAAAAGTTTTCTAACTTAATGAATGGTAGATCATGGTGTAGTTGCCTGTAAAATACTGGTGAGTCAATCAGGTGACCAGATTAACTTTTTCTTGTACTCTATCTTTCTCTTACTCCAACACTATCAATCTACTGTTTTAGCGTAGCATCATTGTTTATAGTCTGGGTGCCAATGGGGGGGGTAACCTTTTTTGTGGTATGTCGTTGATTTTTTGATCGATTATGATAGATTTTAATGTGTAGATTCCGAATCCGAGTGATGCTGAGCTGTAAAAGTTGAGCATTTTTTGTAGTTCAAGATGGCGGCCAAAATTTCGGTTCCATTTCTAGTCTAACACGATTTCCGTCAAAACGAAACGTCGGACGAAAAAAATAATTCTTAGCGTTTTTTAGTAAATTAATTTTCCAAGAGAATGATACCAAATTCATTCCTCTATCTTCATTAGAAACCGAGTTATGTTTTTTTTCAAAAAATAGGTTAATTTTCGAGAATTCGAGTATTTTTAGTTTTTGTTTGCTTAGATCTTCTGACGAATTCATTTGAATCGTGTGATTCAAAATTCGTCTGGAGATAATTTTGTCCTCTACAATTTGAGACCAAGTAGACCTTTCTATCTTGTATAGATTTCGAACTAGGACAGTAAAAATATATCCTTGTATTTCAAAACCCCCTATTTTTGGGGAGAATAGTCTCAAAAAAAATTAATACGGCCTTGTATTGGAATTTTCTCTGCTAATGATGTCTTTAAATCAATTTCTACAAAATAAGCCACTCTCCAACCTGAATTTTCGTCATGTTTGAAAGTAAGGACCCTTTAAGGATCTCAATCTAAGGATACCTCTAACTATTGTAAAAGTCATCGGATCTCAAAAATCTATAGCTCATTATTTCCAGCTCTTCAAGGCGGTCTAAATTCATATATGATATGTTGAATTCGGTCAAAATTGAGAAAAATCATTTCTGAGAGAATATCGACTTTTCCATAATATACGAAAAAACTGTCATTTTTGCCTACAAATGAGTATGTCTTCCAAGTTCTTTGAGATAAAAAATTAAAATTATCATGAAAATATAGAGAAATTCTTCCTTTTCAATCTCCTATGAATAACATTTATGGCATCACTCATTTAAGATTGTTACATTGACTTGAAAAAATACTGATATTCCATACATTCATTTTTCAATGGTATGTCTGGTAATCAATGGTATCCAAATCAAGTTTGTTCATGTTGGAAAGGTTCTTGAGAGAAAATTAGAATGTTACATGTACAACAAATCATTACTCACAATTTGAGCCTAGAAACGTGTTATTATGTTGTTCTAAACTTTATTTACAATCTATTGGTTACCCCCTTTTTTCGCATTTGGCACACAGACTATTAATTGGAAACACATCATTTACCAGTGGCCAGTTTTTTCTTTTTGTGAAAAAGATATGTGGAATATTCTTCTCCTATCCAAGAATATTGAATGATTTTGAGATTATTCTCTGTTGAGAATTTTATCATTTGTGGAATATTAGTTCTTGGAAACAGTTATTGTCAAATGATATTTTTCAACAATGTGTTATGAAGGTCTGTAAGAAGGCTATCTACACCGAGTTTAATAGTTTCTATGAGCTCTCTTTTCAGTTTTCAAGTTAAGAATTTTCTCATCAAGATTGTATATTCATCTCTAGTTTGGCAAACCTCACAAATCTGTATTGTTTTACCAGAGCATTTCAGAAGTCTGCAATCCTATAAGATGTGCCAAACCAAGTAAGAATACAGTTTGTTGTTCGCAATAGAGTTAGAATGATTCATTGTTTTGTCTCAGGATTACAAAAAGCTAGCAAAGGAAGAGAAGAAGTCTACTCGAGGATTGATACTTGTGCTTGTGCCAGACAGCGATCCCAGCAAAAGATATCCTCTGTCACTTTCTATGATAACCGAATGAAAGCGCTTTATTTCAATAGCAAACGAAATTCTATGCTTGGTATTCTTTGTGTGGTCTAAATTTGTCCCATCCTGTTCGGTTTTGTAGTCAGGGTTTCTGTTTCGCTATGCCTCTAAATCAGTAACAATTTCACGCTGGACTTGGCAAAGTCAGACACGAAGTTCTTTTTTCCACCACCCACCTTTTGTAAGTCGATACAACGACTTGTCGCATTTCCTTCCAACAGAATTATTCTGTCCTGAATATTTTTCTGACACTTTTATAACTTGTTCTATTGTTTAAACTCAATATTTCTAGGGTTTGTGTGATGAGTGATGGACGGACATGTTTTTTCAGCGTTCCAGAATAATAATATTGTGTCAATCTGTCATTGGGCTTCTAATGTTTGGAGCTGTCATTTCTAAGTGAAAAATTTACGAATATGACTATAATATGACTCCTTCACGTAGGATTTCGAAGTGGATCAATAGAGTATGAATACTTCACCTAGAGAAGAATAATAATGCGGAGAATAATATTATTATTATATCACCTTCAGAACATTCATTCAACTTGCCCAATAAGTACTGTAGGCTCCCTCAATGCTCTAGTAATGAATTACTGGAATGTAATACTCCCTCAATCTATTGATATCGAACTCTTCAAAAAAATATAAATGTTTTTTGACTAGGCTCCAAGAAAGTTGAGAATATTTTTCTTATAAACGTTATTTTTCTATCATATCATGCAATGAGCGTAGTACTTTATTGCAATACGATAAGTAACCTGCTGCCTTAAATTGTGACACAGTAAAAATGAATGATTCTTTGAATAGAAATGTAGTTTATTAATGGTGGCTGTTTAGCCAACTCTTAAATAAGTTTAATTTCATTCCTAGATACTGTTCATACATCGACCAATTTTCGATTTGCGGTTTACGATGTAAACAGTTATAGGTTCGTTTACCAGAACAATCAATTTATCAGACCGTGTACCTACTTACCAACATCATAATATTTAAATGGAAATGGATAGCGCTGGCAAGCAACTGGTAACATTGAGTAAGCGGTGGTGTAACTATAACACCAGTAGTCCTAATCGGGGTGTAACGCTGGTGTAACATCAGAAGTAGCGAGGCTGTCCGAATAATTGGAGTAAGAGAACATGAAAGTTGGCAGCGTTATTTGGATACACCTTTGAGCTTTGATCTGAGCTCTCCTGGTAATGAGGAAGCGCCACCAGCCGCCCGTGTTGTATTTCCGCCGCAAAAAGCATTCTTTAATCAGACCTCCAATTACTCCAACTGTAAAAACAGCGGAAAATTCAGGTTGATATTTGTATTACTCTTTTTCCAAGCGAAAGACTTGATAATTTGAGAAAAGCTCCAGTTCCCGCGCAAAGTTTCTTTCTGGAAAAGCCTGAATGGATGAGTGTGTGTACTGTACTGCAGCTGTTATGTTAGGCCCGCGTTTCACACATACTTTGAGCTACACTGCTTTTGAAAAAAGTTGAAACTGTTACCGTAATTACATTCTTGAAAACCTAATTGCTTCCTCTGTCCAGTGTTCATTGTAATAAAATGTTATTGTCTAATTAGAATTACTAAAACTACAAAGAATTTTAAAAAACAATATTTTTTCTAAGTCTCTTTAACAACTACATTTCACGAGTATTTCTCATCATCACATGAAAAATAGCATCGTGAATGTGAATAACCATAGTAATCAAAAGTTTCAGTGAACTCCTACCCAAGAGGGAAATAAACAGTTCAATCCAAGTTCTTTACAAATGGAGAATTGTAAGAATACATTCTTCCGAATTACAGAAGGCTATTATTCATTCGTGGACGTACTGGTAGTTTTTATAACCTCCCATTCTCTAGCTGCTTATTAAGGAGATATATCATCTCCAGGTGCAATTTCATGTATCTCGTTAATTTTTTTCATTTCTAAATGCATAGTTTTCCTTATATAATACCGGCTTTTCCAACCCGAGGATTTCAATGCTATAAAGTTCTTGCACTCCTGAATTAGTCCTACGATTGAGGAATGTGATTGTATGAACTATAGCGAGTAATGAAAAATATTATCAGTAAATTGAGTAATATTTAGGAAAAAAATATTATTAGTTTAGTGATAACAAAGTTGGAGAAACTAACACATACTGATGCTTGCAAACCTTGAGAAAAATTATCATGTAGTATTTATCGTATCATTCCAAGAAACCTATTAGATGATAAAGTTGTATGTAGCCTATTCATAAATATATTGCTCTTTTATTTTCATTCTTCACAATTGATCACTTATAATGTAATACGATTCACTATTGGTTATAAACTTAATTTTATGTAATGAGATCATTATTATTTTTATTGCTAATGAGCAAAATCAATAATAAATAATATGACCCTGTTGAGTCCGATTAGGCTTTAGGCTTAGATATTCTAAATAATTAGAATGAAATCCTCCACATTGATTAAACTTCTACTGCCTATTAAAAATTCCCAAGATTATTCCAAATCAACCTCCCATATATCCTTCCTTGTATTCTTACTTATAGACCTCCTTCTTCATATTTTCCCCATATAAGGCTTACAAGACGTTTTATAAGACATTCAAAAGGTAGCAAAAAGAGTACTTATCGATTTATTTTACGAAATTGCCACTCATTAACAATCAAATAATATTTCACAATCATTCGCCTCTGGAAGAGCTCTACCTCATATTTGATAAGTTCTCATACTTCTTAGCATTATTGATGAGAAGAGCTTGACTTTTATTGGAACTCGACTTGAGTCTCGAGGAGGAGAACTGTCACTTCTACTGCTGAGAGGATGGATTCTTGGGGAAAAACTTTCATTCTGGCGAAATTGTAGTTGACTTCTCAAGCAGCCCTGTTCTACTTTGTGACGAGGACTCTCTAATGTTGTGGCTTGAATCATTGCTTATTTAAGACTTCTCGCTGACTTCTAGAATGATCGTTACTGGTTACCCAGCATTGTCTCGGAACTTCTGCCTTTTCTTGGCTTTCCTCTAATTGTTCTTTTCAGAAATGGTTGGCAACGCGTATTGACTTTTCCCAAATAAGTGGCCCAGCGAATCAAGCATTGAAGTCACGTCGGGCAATACTCTCAACTGTTTCTGGAATGGTTATGACAGAAGATGTCAGGCTTCAGTTCCGAATTCTCTGAGACCTTGAAAATGAATTTCTTGTCCGAGAATCCAGTATACCAGAACAATAAATCATATCATTGGAGTATACTATTGATTATTGATGATGGTATATTTTGGAAAGCTTAGTTTAAAACAAAGCTAACAATTTATTGAGGTATTAGGTATTGGTATCATATATTTAATGAGGTATACGTTATTCTCCCGGAAATTCACCAGTAAATTATTTTGTCATATCACTATTGCTCTCACACAGAAATCTCTATAATTCCTGACCTCTTCACAGATAGACGTTTTTAAAATTTTGAATATTCCCCAATGTTCCATCCTCATCAATTTTATCATAAAATTGATTCACTCAATTTTTTAATTTTCTCCCACTTTAATTTCAGTCCTTCAAATAAGTTCACTTGATAGTTCATTATTATAAAACCAATACGTTCAGTTGATGTACTAAAAATGTTCACAATCCATATGAATATGGCGACAGAATTGATTAATGTAAGGTTATGGACATGGTAGGTTCTATCATTTTATCTACTTCTCAAATCATGTCTACTTCTTATTATTTCTTCCACTTCAACTTTTCAGTTTGTTGATAAGCACCACCTGCAACAAATGTATATGTACTTCAAAGGTCACTTTCTAATCAACATTTAGCAGTTCAGCTGATATGACTCCAAGTCATATCTAAACCCATTTGTTAGACAATGATACTTCCATATCGTTACTTGATTAAATAAACCTTACATTTGAAGAAAAAATATTGCACCGCCCGCAACCTTAAAGTTTCATCATGGTTTGAAGTTGAGATCCCAGGGATCAACATTTTCGAGGATGTTCCTCCTCAAAAGAAGAAATATGTGAAGTCTCAGTGGAGAAGAGTGTTTTAAAGAGTATTTTTCCAGAGTCTAGTAGATCCTTTCGGCTAAGATGAACGAGATTAGTTTGTAAGGTGGGAAATTGCCACGGTGGTCGGATAAGGTCTTGAGGTACTGCTTTAATCAAACGCTCCAAGGCGCGGACATCTTACAAGTGGTTGACAAAAGTAGCTGCCTAGAAGTGAGCTGGGATTATGTGGTGGCCCCGGCTCTAGCTCCTAGGAGACAGAATTCGTGTGTGATACGATAGTGAGCGCTGGAATTGCTAGCTCAAACTCGCTACTGATGAACAGCTCTGAACAATGTGAACTTAGTTTCATGAACTTTCTCTTCAAAATATTTTGTGAAGCTTTTATTAAAAACCTACTTATTTTTTCCAGTACCTTTTTTGTGATATTGGGACCAATCTTTGATGAACTTGAAATTGGGTTTGGAAAAATATGGTATGGAACAGTTCACTCTGTGTATTGTAAGTAAAATACTCGATTAAATTGATGTCTGAAGTAAAGAGGTCAATTCATTTCACTAAACCAGTCTCTGTTCAAATGAAAATTTTTTGATCAGTTCTAGCACTAGAAGTGAGTGGCGCTGAGGAAATACTGGAGAAAATACAAGAGAAATTTAAAATATTAATTTTTGTCTATGGTCTCGACCAAATTTATGATAAAAGCGAGGATTAAAAAGAAGTCGATGTCAAACTATATCAGGCATAACAACAATTAGGTTGATAGAATGGGGAATAGGATAAAAAATATAATTTATAGGAACCTAGTAACGGTACTTTTTTGATTTTACTACAATACTCTATAATGAATAAGTAAATATGAATTGTTGAATAATCAGTACCGTATTAATAAACCTGGCAATAAATTTTCATAGTTGAATTCTTTATCAAGAAAATCTATGGTAAATTGAGAAGATTGTTAGTTACAGTGTAATGCTAGACAAGTACAAATTATTTTGAGGGAGCTGATGGCCATTTGCCAACTAGTAATCATGCGAAAGCATTGCATTGCTGATAGTCGTCGCATTTATGAGTGAATCGAAAATGAAAAGCTGAAATTGGGTCGGCTGTATAGAATGGTGCTTTAAATTATGTGTGCGGCAAATCTGAATGAATATTGCATGAGGCTAAAGTGATTTCTGAGACTTTTGACATCCATTTGGGTGTTTTAGAGCTCATACAGAATACATAGTGCAAATCCACCCAGGGGCATTTGTTTGTCATTTTGGCAATATGAAATATTCAACTTATCTTTTCGCTTATGTCGTTTTCATCTGATGAGATTTTCTCTTTTAGATGATTTATGCTTTCTGCATCACAGAGAATTTGATTAAATTTTCTCCTTGGTATCATTTATGGTTTTCCACTCGAATTAGTATTTGTTTTCAAAATTTTATTTGTTTATCTTTCATCAATATGAACTATATTTGTTTCTCTTCCATCATTATGAACTATTTCACCAATAAGTTTCGTGGATGATCAGGGTGCTAATCTAACTTTTCTCCATTTCAACAAAATTTGATGTGTTCAATGCTCACATAATTGAAAATGTATTAAATCCTGGCTTAGAAGGATGGGAAGGGAAGAATTTCATAATTAATTTCTACAGAGTTATTTGGTAGAAGACGTTGAGGACATTAGCCTGTTTTTTTAACCAATAAGTGTATTAATTCCTATCAATTAATAAAAAATAAATAATGTTTGATAATAAATCACATTGAATTCCAAAAATTCCATTAATTGAACTAAAATTATATAAGATACAATTTTCAAATTCATTATATTGAATATTTCAAGAAGGATAGGCATAACTGAAAACTCTGTGTTCTGTAACAGTGAAATTTTTGGGCTTGAAATTCAACAATTTTTATAACTTCTCAACAAGCAATAAGGAAGGTCAACTTCTTTCAATATGTCTTCTGAATCTTATTATTTCCTGTTTTTCTAATTTAATAATTATTTTAAAAATTTAAATTAGCCTATTATTAATTCCTAATCATCTATTTATACTATACTCTCGACACAATGGATAACGAAGTTTCCTGTCCAGCCAATCAGTAGTGAATGGAATTTGCATGGATGCTTCAGTTGGGCCCGAACTATAATTGGAGATTGGAACAATCATCTCTGTAGCAGTAATCCCCAGACTACGAGCCACATCGCCTAGGGCGTCCAAACTGTCAGCAGGTCATAGCAGGCACTAACCACAAACACGGCACCACCACACCTACAGTCTGTCCAAGCAAAGAAGGCACTCAGGCGAAATGGGAATATGACTCCACCTCGGTCAATAATGATTAAAAAATTATGCATTTGGTCTCAAATTGTAGAGCAGAATGGTTTCTACGATTTAAGACCAAATTTATAATTCTTGAACTAATATTGACCGAGCTGGAGTCATTTTCCCCTCCTGCCAGAATGTCTTTTTTGCTTGGACAGATCGTAACACCCACTTCATCTCCTCAACAGCCTTTAAAGTGAGTCAAATCTGAATTTGAGGCCAATGCATTGATGCGTTATTGATGCACGATGAGGAGTGCCTTCTGTCTTGCTGAATGGATCAGTAATAATATTGCTGATCGAATATGCAGTTTTGCAGAATTGATAGGGGATAATGCATACTATGTCAATAACATATCCTGGAGACTGGAGGAATATTGGGTTTCAAATACTTAATGTATTTCTTGTTTCAGTAAATTTTATTCTCTCATGTAGAAAATATTTCGCAAAAATAAAGTTGAAGATCTGGAAAACTGATTAGACTAGGCTAACTCAGCCTGAAATGGAAACCTCTGGTTCAAAGCATGTTCAAAACCGTGGGATCATGTGGTTCTAGTAATAAGGGGTTCTCAAATTGTACCAAAGGTATATTATTCTTATTGATCCAACAGTTTATCAACACCATCATAGACTTATTATTATTATTTGATCATTTAGTATATTCCGGCTACTACATGTACATTATAATGCAAAATTGGATTTTATAAATGAACTTGATCAAGCTCACTTGAAAATGTGCCGGTTTTTACTCAAAACTATTAATAAGCTGAGAATATGATGGAGCACACGCCAGTTCCCGGAATGAGAAGTACTCGTATAGCTATGCTTATTGTTTTTTCGGATAATTCATCGTGACCCCGTAGACCTGAATGTGCATTCATATTTTTCTATTCCAGTCCGAGAATATTTATTGAGTTGGTATTAAGAACATGATTTAAACAGCAATAAATAACAGTAATTCGGGTTGGAGGTCCTCTCACACTCTCTCTTTCTTCGAGTACTGAGCGTGTATGTAGCCGAATTAATCTGGATCCGTTACTAATCCCATACACAAATGCGAACATGGTTTAGCAAGGTACCTCCCTCTACCACATTCATCTCTCTCTCTCCCTCTAGTGTGCGAATACTGGGAGCTCGTTTGTTTTAGGGTCTGAGTGCAATATCTCATGCATTTTGTATCTGGGGAATTCTTTGACCAGCAAGTTGAGCTTTCTCATCTGAATGTTTCATTGATGTGTTGAAATATATTTGATTTACATTATTATCTCGTTACCATAGCAGCTACTTTTGCTTTTGTACTTAGTTGTCATAATCTAACCTAACACTTCAATTAGGAGTTTTGAAGCAATGCTATTTTATACATGCATATGAGCTCAAAGATGATGTCATAATCTGTACTAACCTCACAATTTATTCAGGAGTCTTGTGGCAATGGTAATTAATACATGAATATGAGCACAAAGATACCGTGATTCTATTAATAGGAAAATCAGCTCAAACTTAACTAAGTATCAATGATATTAGCATTTCCACGAATTATTATAGGAATTCAGATCCTTTATAGTTTTGCCTTTAAGTTAACATTGTTGATTCATTCACAAATCTATGATCAATGATGAGATCAAAAATCTTATTATGTAAAACTGAATGTGAAGGTTGAGTCTGAAAGGTTTGCATTTTTTCCCGAAAATACAGTATTTATGGACACTAGAAGTGACTGATGTCCTTTTGATTCCAGTATTTTCCGAACTCCAACCTTTTCTACCTGATAATATCATCTGATCTACGAAACAATGAATTGAAAATTGAAAGTCTGGTGAATGGAATTCGAAAGCGACCTGAGATGAATTTAATAGCATTATTGGTTTCGATTGGGTGAGTCGATTTTTGGGGTGTGAGGAGGGGTTTCATTGACTCCCGTAACAGCTTCCGAATGTCTGTTAGGCACGAGTGACGATAATGTTTTTTTAATTAAATTTCCATGCACAGCCGAAGCCTTTTGTCGAAACTGAGTTAGGTGGACTGTATACATAATAAAAAAACTTATCTTTCCGTTGCACTCTTGCCTCGTGGCAAGTGAACAAAATAATCCTCTTTCACAGATATTTTCATTTGCCAACACTTCATGTGTTCGAATCACTCAACAGGAACCAGTGCCTGAATTGATAGCTTCCTGAGTGCAATTGTCCACCGGCTGGCCTTACCGAACTTGATTGGTTATCATTGTTAAATGTATTGTAGATTTTCAATCCAAAGTAAATCGAATCGAAACGAGTTGGTCCCGTTCAGCTATGGAATGTTTCGTTTAAGAGTTCAATTTAGGTTATTTTTTCTCCATCAGTGCTTACTACATATTGGATTTCATCCGGCTTTTCACAGGTCCTGCATTGTTCCTCAGTATCTGCCAGAAAACAGAATAGTGTACAATGTGCTAGGGTATCGAGAACAAAGATGTGGTACATAGTTATTTAAGGATACAAACAATGAGTGACAGTTTGTGGAGCGAATCCATTGGTTTCAGGTTCAACAGAATAATTCAGGAATTCCAATGGAAAACTAGAATTGCATAGCATCAATCTGTATTCAGGTTGCCTGCATTTTGTGTTTATTCCATGTAGACTTGTTTTTTCAATCTTCGTGAGAATAACTAAAGAATAGGGTGATGATTGTTGGTTGGTGACCATTTGGATTTTCGACTATATTTTCGAAAGATTGAAGCTGAAGTGTTAACTAGTTCGATTCAATTCAAATTATTAAACTTTAGTTATTGAAATTGAGATCTGTCAGAATATTTGAGTGAGTCTCTGACCAAAATGTCTGGTTCAATTTTCGAAATATTTATTGATAAAATTCTCAGTAAGCCTAATCTGATCATGGAGAGTAGCATGCTTATCACGAATTCTGGTTTGTTTATGATTGCATTGGAAATAAAGCAGTTGGATCAGTATTGAATAATTACAATCGGAAAATGTTGATAATTCAGGATCTCTAACACTGCAAACGGAACGCTCAAAAATGAGTGTCGCATCATAAACACGGCCACTATGGAAAATAATCCAAATTATCTTATTAAATATTGCTCAACAATACGTTTAATAGAAATTGAATTATAAGCAGAGAAGAAGAACACCTTTCAACAATCCGATAAAACTGATTGCAAGCTCTACTTTATATTTAGAGTTCCCAGGAAAATATTTTTGTCTTTTAAATTGAGTAAAAAGTATTTATTAATGATTATTCATTATCAAGTAACAGAATATTCGAAATAGAAGGTTCAACTAGAAGGCCAAAGATTTTACAGGCTCAACTAGAATTTTCACTAATTGTCATTAAACAACTTTTCTTCTATTATGAAATGAATTGGGTACCGAAGCAACCATCTAATTTGTTGTGTAATATTCTGTTGCAATAGGCTTCAGCCTGACAACATTTGTCAAATTTTTCAAATAAATAAATAATTTATTCGGAAACTCAGATTGTAGGATTGAAACTGACCGTTTTATAAACAGTATTTATCAAGAAAGACAAGATAAATACGAATTAAATAGTTTATTTATTCGTCTTTACAATGAAATGTTCAAACACAAGTCACTTGAGCAAGAGTCGATTCTTCTTCAATCATTTGGCTCGTTCCCATTCTGGTAGAAGGCCAATCTGGCAACAGATTAGATTCTCTTCACGCTCAGCTCAACTCAATTTCAGTAGAGTACATAAACATTGTTTTTCACGTTTTTTTTAAATTCACTTTCGATTCAACATGCAATCATTACACGTGTGATTTGATTGTAATGCAACTGGAACCTAAGGTGATTAATAAAATTGCAATTATGTTGAACAATGTATTCATTTCCTAGGATCGCTGGGATCCAAATCAGTGTTGGCAACAATAATATTTTTGTTAACAAACCACCCAGAAATAATGTACAGTAATATTTTTTCACTTTTTCAACCCTTCCATGATCATTCTGGAATAGATCGAACTCAAATAATTGAATCTTCGATTAAGAATAATCATTGACCTCCTTAATCGAACTCTCTTAATCTAAGTGATAGCTCTTTTATTGTATTATTATTTAGAATAATAATTTATGCATCTTAACCCCTACTCACACTCAGACAAAGTGGTTTCTCTTTGTTTATTAAATAAGATTACCTGATATCATTAAAACTAGTCTCAGAGAATGACTCTTCGATATTCACGCCTCGAATTGAATCCATTAGTTTAATTGTATCGAATTCCATTAGTTCGCCTCGTGAATTACAAAGTAAACTTCAATTTATTCCTTGGTTACTTGTAAACTTCTTCTGTGGTTATTAAAGGGAATATGGAGTGATTCAGAACAATAAAGCCTAAACGACTTTAGATAGAAAGCTTTTCATCTGCCAAATACTATTTCCAAGTAAAGAGTAAGTGATGGTGAAAATTAGTGAGAAGACGAAACTGTTCGTTTTGTGGAGACATTGGAAACTAACTGAGTGTAAACTACGAATGACGCCCGTGTTTAGATAACGGAAGTGTCGCTTCACTATTATATGGCGTGTGCTCTCTTAATGGATTAAAAGTTCGTCTAAACATCCAGGAAGATGTTTGGTTGCTTCACACCTTGCTGAAATGAACTCTCATTACAACGGAACGACTCCAGTGTTATGGAGAAGTGATAATACACTTTCGAATTCGTGAAAGCATTCCTTTGAGTTTTTCCTGTTTATGTATGTCTTAACTCTAATTTTATAACATAGGGAATAGGTTGAATGTTTCGAAAGTTTTTGGTTCCTGAATTTCTGTATTCAAGCGTCCAACTTGTCTAGCCAAGCATAGAAGAGCCTCTGGCAATATGAGAAAATGACTCCAGCTCGGTCAATATTGGCTAAAAAATTATTGATCTGGTCTAAGTTGTAGAAAACATCCTAATCTATAATTTGAGACCAAATCAATCATTTCTGAACCAATATTGGCCGAACTGGAGTCATTTTCTCATGTTGTCGGAGGCTCTTCTTTGCTTGGAAAGGCTATATGGAGCATATCACTCGCCAGTGTGGGAATAAGCAATAAGTGATTCTAGAAACCGTTCTCCATATTCAGGTTCTATTTCTTGAAGAAAGCTTCTCAAAATAATGTATGAAACAAGTAAATTCGTTTAGCCCCTCATCTTGACTCGCACATCGCAAAAATAACTCATGGAATGAGACAAACATGATATGTGTGTTATGTAGTCATGGAATTGATTGAGATTTGGTAATCTATTAATATTTGTAAAAAAATTAAGACGAGATTTTTTGTAGTATAACCGAGTAGTACGATATCGTGTTCGTTTGGGAACACTTGTCTTCCACCCTAACATGGAAAACTAACTTTGGAGTATCAATGTCGAATAAAGACGTGAAAGTAGCAGTGTGGTGGTGGGTGAGCGATTTCTTCGGAATTGGTATGGCTGGTGGCTCCTAGTTTGTCGTATCATATCAGTTATCTTGACATCTTATTCGCTGTCGGGGGAAATCAAGCTGTCAAACTCTTCCCACCCTACATTATTCAAATGCAAATAATACGATCTGGTATCCTTTGCTGTTCAGTAGATCAATAAAAGAACAGATAGGTGAGTTCTATATGGCCATGGCTTAGGTGGGGCGGGGCAGGCCGCGTGATAAGTAACACCGATTTATCTTTCAATAGGAACGCGCCAGATGGAGATATAGAAATGCTTTCCATTACACCTCGCTCCTCTATTACCATCTCACTACTATCTATCACCGTCAGTTACCAACCTTCCATTTTTCTGATTTGTTACGAAAATCTCCTTTTGATTTTTCTACCTTCGTAATGATATTACAGTCGATTGAATTATTACAAATACGAATGTTCAATTTGTTATTTCAAGTTTGATTGAATGCGTGTTGTTTAGTTTTTGTTCATAGTAATTCTATAGTAAATGGATTAGTATGAGTGAATAAAAATAATCTTGTCAAATATAGTGATATATTTTTCAATATTTTCTTAATCTTAAAATCTTATAGATACAAATCGCTCAAATTTCTTAATTTCATTTACTGCTCTAGCAAATTCTTATTATAAAATTATAAAATAAGACAACATCTTGTCTTTTCATTTATTATTATAAAATTCCCATCCTTTTTTGAAATAGGCTGGATAAAGTGAGCTGTGCGTATTGTGCTATGTCTGCGCCGCAGGTGGGTCAAATATTTCATAAGCCCAACTTCCAAGTTCTTTCTCAGCTCCATTTTATATTAATCTTTTCTCTAGATTACTCTAGATTAGGTCCTTATTTACTCCCACGCTTAACCTGCTTTTTTCATGAAAAACATTTTTCTCTCAAAAAATATTTCAAATGATCTTTTAATTGAGATATTTCAATTTCTGCATTCATCTGGTATCAATTTACTGAATTTAAGAATGTTCAATGAACGTCACTAAAAATTAATGAAAATCAACACCTAGAATGTTGTACATACATTTTTCTACCAAGTGATCTTGATCATCGATCTAATTTTTTTCTATCAGAATAACGACTTCATTCATCATGCAATACATTTATTTCAATATTCAATTACATTTGACGCATCATGTATTGAGAAAATAGTAAAATATTATAACTAGCCTATTTTTAATATAAAATAATTGTTTTATTGTTTTGTTTGGAGACGTCTCGTATTAATACTTTTCTACCGAACTTCGATATAAGATTTAGGGAAATTTCAAACCTACATTAAGGTGGATCTCATTAGGAGAGGGTTGTATTACTCCTTCATCTTTGTATAGAGCAGTTCATAGCATTGTTCTAAGGCCCATTCAATGCCTATAAATGGTTTTCAATGCGCCATCATCTATGTAACAGGTCTAGTCACTCTCTAGTACCGTGTTACTCTGCATTGTACTGTGTATAGCAGCAGTATTGTACTGTATATAGCTTGCTCCGCCTGATGACAACACACCTTACGATGCACATCTAATATTTATAGCCTCATTACTGTAATAGCTGCTGCATGCCAAACACACCCTTAGGCATTGCCTTAATTCTGATTGTCTTATAAGACGCTGTTTAACTAGCTATTTCATCACTGAAATAAGGTTATGTAGCTATTGAGTGAGTTATGCCTTGTTGAAAACTCACTGATGTGCAGGAAATCAACCCTTTATCAGAGTCAGTTAATGATAGAATGTGAAGTCGTCTATAAGACAGTATTATTTATAATAATGCGAAATCAACATCAGAAAACCTAAAATCTTTATCTATGGTAGAGAGAAAGCGTATTGTGAAAGCAAGAGTGATCCGCAAAGTTATTTGCTTGGAGATTTATCCAGAACGCTGTATATTTATAGTGGAGCCGCGAACAGAAGAGCCTTTGGCAACATGGATGCCATTCACTGCTGCCAGCAGTCCAAATGAAAATTGTTCTACTCTCACCATCTGTCACAATTAAAATATTATTAAATATATTTAATAAAATATATAATATATTCTTGAATTAAATATATTTCTATTTGTGGAATCAATATGATTATGATTTCCCTGCAACACAATATTTCATAATATTATTACAGTATGGTACTTCTGTGAGGGGTCTGTGCTCTCTGGTGGTGAAAATTATACTTTGATTTGTAAACATTCATGTTTAGTTTTTGTTGCTAAACACCGCTCATGGCCAACAGATTGTTATGAAAACAAACTGGGAAAGGATTGAAATTAAATAAAAATATAATTACCATTTGCAGTAGACCATAATAGGCTAGGTACTAATATTCATTCATACATTTATTCATATTATGCTTGTTTTAAAACCATTCAATATTCTAACAAACTGCTTACAATCAACTATTTGAGGTTACCGTAAAGCTCAGTACATAATTATAAAAAATGTCTCGAGGGAATGTTTTTGTAGTCAGCTGATTCATGAGACACGGCCCTGTTCTGTAGATTATGTACGGTAGGTCATGGCGAAGACTACAAAATCATATTGGCAGTTGCAATGTGTGCTTTGTTGATTCAGCCTCTTGGAACTATAATTTAGTGTAAAAGCGTTAGGTTGGCTGAATGATTATTCCCCAGAAGTTATAGTTCTGCGCATGCGTAGTTACACTCTCACTTCCCTCCGCCATCTTGCCAAAGGCTCTTCTATTCGCGGCACCACTATACCAGAATTTGGCTCTTCTCAGACATCCTAAAACATCTTTCACATACATTATTTCACCATCACATCGCCAAAGAAGTGAATCGTTTTGAGAAATAAATTTTATGTGGACCTTCTTGAAAGAAGAATTAGATTTTAATGCATCTTCAAAAACAATTAAATTTTCTACTGAAGAAATATGCATACTTATCTTCATCTGAGAAATAATTTATTTTATCAGATTAGCTAGTTTGCTTCTCAGTTAGTCTCAAAACCCTCTTATTTCCATAATACTGTACTTTTATTTCAATCGCATTTTGCGTTCATTGCTGTCCAATAAAACAGGACACATTCCAAGGTATTCTCAGACTGCTAATGAGGGAGAGACATAGAACGATTAATTTGTTTTGCACTCAGAATATAAGCACTAACTTGCGCATGTAACCGAATTATCTGAATAATCGTTCTCATTTATACCTTTCCAAGCGTTGGCTTCAAGATGGCAATCCCTGAGACATACTTATGACTCGAGTAAGGCTCAGTTCATAATGCAGTGATAATGCACAGGCTAAACAAGATAGTCATATGATTGGACGCTTTCCAAAGGGGGATAGACAATTAGCAAGTAGTACAACGGGCTTTTGTTGGATATCAAGTCTGATTCCTCTCACTCTTTCTCTCTTTCTCTGCTCAGTAATGGATCTCTTCTGTTTTCGGGTATTCTTGTCAGGAGTTAACTTGCCTAGCTCTCTCCTATTTAATGAGCTGTACGCAGCGACCGAATCAATCCATCTTCTCAGAAAGCTTTCCCAAGGGTCGAATCATCTACAGAAATTTATTATTATCATGCAAATTCACTTCTACAGAAAGCATTACGAATCCGACAAAAATTGAGTTTCAAAAATAAACTCAAGGAGCCCTCTATTATCTTTTCGCTAGGGTTTTTATTGCTCTTATTATTCCCGTCTTCATCAGTGATCATATTGTGCGACTCGCACAGACCTTGCAAATTAATCTGGAGGAGTTGTTCTTGTTTACCCGTCAAGGAACATTCATTTCTCTCTCACTCTCATTTATTAGCATCTCTGGTGTATTCTAATTAAGTTAAGCTAGTGAGCTGCGATCCAGCGTTATCCTTCAACATCCTCCGTTCTTTCCAACAACTGAAAAATATTTGAACCTTGGTAGTACGCAATCCAAAAGATCTAAAATATGTGAGAAATTGAGGATTTGAGTGGAAAATAGTAGTTTTTTTACGAAATGTTCCAAAATTATTTAATCACAAATAAAATATTAAGGAATAAAAAACTTCTTCAATAAAAATTTTGATGAAAATATCCTAAGTGAGGTTATGTTCCGAATGAAAAATATGCATATGGCTTTTTTTTTGTGGGGAGCTACCCATAAGGGTAGGTTCCACTCGCCTTGGTCACCCATCCGAAATCAGTCCATATCCATAGTATAGCCTTTGTGACTTAACATTATAATCACCTAGCAACCGTTTCACTGAACAACCAGACACACTACACGAATTGAAATTCACACACAAAATTCAACTAAAAAAATGAATTTAAAACCACAAAGGATGATATAAAAACCGGATAAACGCTTCAAAAAATCCAAATATCTCTGAATAATGAAAAAATTGAAATTGTTTATTTAAAATAATTTTTCTGTTGCTATAATAAGGTATTTTCATTATAAATGTACGGTCTCGAATAAATTTCAATTAAATATACATATCCTTATAAAATTCAAATAGAATTAAATCTCAATCGAACTACTTGTGATTATTTTCGTGTACATAACAAACATTCTATGTGTTGAATATAAAAATCTAGCCGATTGTTTCCATGATCTCTCTTCGTCTTCAAACGGGTGGGTTAAGTGGAAGAGAGGGCTTGCATGCCTCAACTTCGCCCACAAACTCTTGTGAAATTTTTACAAAGTGTAAAATAAAGTCATTTTTTCTATCAATCTATCTTCACCTCAATTATCCCAATAGATTAAAGTATAGCATAAGAACTTTGTCTACTAATTTCTGCTTATCTGAGCATTAAATCAATCTGATGAAGAACGTGAATAAATCCCGCATACTAAAACGTTTAACACCAATTCACTAATGATACACGACATTTTGGTGAATAACCAAATGCACTGTTTTACAACAAACTCTAGCTTTCAGTAGCATCCACAGCCTACTGCAAAGCTACCTGCTGCAACAAGCTATTTCTCAGTTGCATCTGTCATCACTCGACTGATTTATTTCTTTTGAACAGACGGTTAACGACCGATAAATTTCCCGCTAATGATTTGGACGAATATTTTGCGTGGGGGTGCATGGTAGTAGGCCTCTCTTTACAGCTCTTTTGCGTCAGTGTTGTTCTTAGTCGGTTGTAGTTCTGCCAGACTTGGTTCATGCTTTTGCTGTTCAGTTTGACCACGTGTCCCTCCTTTCCACAGCTTTTGATTTATATCGAGTAACTCACTGGCCAGCCACTCCACTATTTTACTGATTCTCCACCACTAGCACTGTTATAGTTTGTCTAAGCAAAGAAGACATTCTGGCAAGATGAGAAAATGAACCCAGATCGGCCAATATTGATTCAAGAATTATAAATGTGGCCCTAAATTGTAGGAAACATTATGATCTACAATTTTAGACCAAATTTATAATCTATGAACCAATATTGACCGAACTGTAGTCATTTTCCCATCTTGCCAGGATGTCTTCTTTGCTTGGACAGACTATACTTGTGAAATTTATTATCGCCACTTGCGCTCGAACTATCATCTGTGTAAATCACTACAATTATCCGTCCGTACTGATTTGATTGATCACAATATTAAAACCTGTGTAACAGTTCGCTGGTACCTAATTTATGTAAACAGATATTGCACATTTGTTACAGCCAGTACTCTACAATTCATTCTGATAGTATTCTTAGGTGAAATTGAGCTAATGAGATTCATATAGAACCGTTCAATATTGATTGTTATTAATGACACTTACTTCAACCTGAATTATCATACTGATTGATCTTCATTGAAATTTTATAATTTAATACCGTTACTTACTAATTCACCTAACAGTTATAGCTTATTCAATATAGTACAGTTTGTTCAGCGTTCTTTGTACAGCTCCTACGGGTATCAGAGTACAGCAGCTTGTGCAGCTTAGCAGAGTACAGCTTGTACTTTTCAAAAAATGTTCAATGTTCAGGCATGATGAATAATAAAAAAATTTAATTGCTTTCTCGAAATGAAACCAATGACAGACAATTGATAGGACCTTAATGAATGGTAAACAGTAAAATGTAGAATAGTAAAAATGGTATGTTTCACAAACTGATTCCCACTCTCAGACCATTCAATAAAATTTTTGGAAATTAAATTATTGTTTTTACATTGATTACAACTCCTCAACGAAACACTAGAAATTTAACAGGGAACCTTATTTAGAACATTCTTGTTTCTTTTCAGATTGGGGAGGCTGACTTGACAATACATGGGGGTGAAAAGCGGAAAGCCTCAGATGAAATTGACATCAACAAGGATCTTAAAAAGGTAAGCAGCTTCAACTATAACCTCTTCATACTATAATTTCAACCATTCTCATAAATTTTCATAATATTATTATCAATCGATACAATAATTTTATTTTTAACCAATTATCGGTGATTGCTTTTGTTGTCTGAAGTATTCCAATTATTTTAGGTAAGTGAAAACAAAGGTTGTCAGATCCACAAAGTTTATTTGAACCATACTTAAGTTTCAATGCTCAGGGCATCATCATCAGTGGAAACTTTGTGGATCTGACAACCTTTGTTTTCACTTACCTTAATTATGAATAAGTTCCACAACATCTCTGATAAAAGTGTAAATTTTATTCCAATCATCAACAATCGAGGCTCAATAATACGATTACTAGAAACAAATCAATCACACGCTCCCCTCATCTATTGCTCATGAAACATGGGCTCAGTAAATATTATTATCATTATTTATTCTTCTTTTTTAAATATATAACATTCGATTTGATTACTCTGAAAAGCTTGAACTTCAACCAAAATGTTTATAGTTTTAGAATATTCTTGCAATCTAGCTCTATATTCTCTAGCTATATATTCTCAATCTAGCAATATTCTTGTAATTTCAGTAACACATAATTCAGGAAACCACTAACTGAGTATACGACAGACTGTTTAGGGGAGTGATGACCTGTGAAATGCATTGTCAGCCATCTTGCATCGTATTAGGAGCCATAAAACGTTGCTGAATTCTTTTAGTGTTGGCCGACGATTCTCATCTACTGTTATTACTCGACAGCTTTTGTTTCAGCGCGTACCTTTGTTTTCTTTTAGCGCGCTTTCTTTTCGGATATAGCTTTATGCAGATTTTATAGCTTGGCTGTTCACTGCTAGTGACCCAAATGCTTTTAATAATTTTCGCCAGTAGTGGGCACCCCGTTGTGAGACTGTCTGTTGTCTGTTGGAGAGCTCCGGGTGTGAAACATAAAACTCGGCTACATTTTCCATTAGGGCGGTCCGCTCCAGATACTAACAACGGTTTTATGGCCTCATGTACTAGCAATAGATGTCCGCTGAGAATTATTCGTCTTAATTTCTTCAAATATTATGGTGGAATTAACGTCTGCTGAGAGTTAGTATCATCGTTCTAACGTGTTTGTTTATTGAATTGATCCATTCTTCCTTCATAGAAATGATGAAAGACAACAGAATTATAAGATTTAATCATATAACAATCAATCTTTATCATTCATTAAAACATCTCAAATTAAAGGGGAAGCTTAGCACGAAGATAATTCATGTTCAGAATGAATCCTCTTTTGTTTAGGCTAAAGACTACTCTAGAGAGTTCCTGTCTCAATAATTGAATATTAGAACATCTCAAATTCAAGGGGAACCCCAGCTTGAACACAGAGTTCAAGCTTAAAATGAATCCTCATTTATCAAAGCCAAAGACCACTCTATACACATCTTTTCAAAAGAGTTGGATTTCTATACTTTTATCAATGGTTTGAATAAACATTTTAAACAATCGTATATCCGTTGCACCAAAGCTCTTAATTGGTCATTCACGCATATTTTAACAATCCTAATTTCTAAGGTTATTCAACCTAATTAGGGATGGTTGCGTCTCATATTCGTTATAAGTCATACCCTCTGGCGTATTAACGCTCTCTTCATTTCTACTTGCACTGGCATTGTCAATGGCGCTCCAAGTTTCAGTCTAATTAATCTTAACTTAACAGCCTATTTTTTTACCTGAAAACTCGACTTAATATTGTAGTAGACTACAATGGATGTTTCAGAAGTTCCAGGGCGGTGTGCTGAGTTGTCTGAAAATATTATATCTACCGCTATTTCTTACTTTGTGAAGCGAAGAGCGACCAACTCCTTATTTTGTTACTCCTCGTGCATTTCTTAAACCCACCTCAATCAATAGTTTGAAAATAATATCAAAAGTTAAATGACTATTCCAAGTGTTCAGAACTGGTTAAATTGAAGAAAAATTGATTATTCATGCATAGTTTACACGATGCCAATAATTGGCGAGGCAATTGTCATAAGACAACTGATGCCGGGCGCAAACAGCTGATATTGTCTTTATCAATTTAGATTAGAGTTTTTATCAAGCCATGCCTAGCTAATGATTTTAAAATCAAAAGATTCAATAGATACTTTACATCAGCTGTAAATTTCAAGAGACAATCGTCTCGCCAATTGGCATCATATAAACTAGGCATTAGATATTTAGAAGTTTACGTTGTATTGTGGAGTGATCTACTTGATGTTTATTTGTAACAAGTGGATTAGATCATTAATGTGAACTACTACTTCTAGGTGTTGGGGATTTGGTGACCAAAAAGCTCATTCGAATGAGAAGTTTTGATGATCAGACCTTTTTCCCCTTGAATCGATGTGATTTCTCATGATTATTGGATAGTTGGTTACTATTGTGAAGATTAGGAGTTGTATGAATTGGAGTTAGCCCAACTCTCGTAACTCTCGGATCTCATGCTCATGAATTAGTTAAGAAGTTGACGCCACAAAAGTTCATTGTTTTAGAGCTGTTCGGGATATTTGTAGTTCAGATTGGTCTGTAGAAGACTGAAATCGATTTCATGCTGCATCAAGGTAATCCTAAAAAGCTGGTTGAGTATTAGTACTTTGCACTTAGTAGTGCTACTATGTAGTAGGGCTTTCTGGAAAATATTATTCGTGTAGCCAATATAAATCGAGTAAATCGCTAATTGAACTGTTTTATTGCAATACTTATTCATATTATTGGTGAACTGTCTTATTGGAATGATTTTTTTCATAGAGGAGTCCAATGATAATAAATGAATTACTATTGATAAATATTTATTCTCAACCATATAAGGATGGGTCTTTGAAATTAAATGTATTAATCTATTCTGATGAAATCAATCAGGACAGATGTAATCACACCCAAAACTCAAATACAGAGTTTCCAGCATTCAAAATCGTTTAGTTGCTGATCACTTCCGTGAAATCGTTTTTGTGTTCTGAAAGTGGAATATTACTTAATAACACCAGCTGGAGTTTCACCACCAACAACCCATAATCCCTCTTGGATGGGAGTGATGTGGTTTTTGCCATATAAAGTACAGAACATGGAAACGATTTTATTTGGTAACATTTGGAAAATGATTGAACTGAGAGCGTAAATATTAAACCAACGGATTACTCTAGCAGCAATATTGATAATGATGAAAAAATGCATCCCGTACCGTCCGACGAATAATAAAAACAACTCTCTTGTTTTCTCTCGCTTGTTTTTTTGGTGCGCCATATTCCATTATACCTCGGAGTGTCACATTACAGTGATAAAAAAATTATTTTCACCGAGTTGATAATTAACAAAATCTACATTTTCACCCCTTGTAGTTAATAATTTGAACAAAGCTCAGTGCTTCGTGGCAAATCTATTGTGGAATTGATTTTTTTTGTATTGGTGATTTCTCAACTGTGTATTGGAATAAATATTTTTCAATACTGTATTCTCGCTTTATCGGCAATCAAAATTTTGTTTAAATATTGTGTGAGCAAAATTCAAATCATTTCCATTAAGAATAATAACAGAATTGAAAATGAAAAATCTAGTTACATTGGAATAATAATATAAATTGAAATTAAATTCGAAGTGTGGAAGCTGACACCGTATCTCATAAATACATTGATCTGCCCAAATAACAATTATTATTCAATTATAATTACAATTAATTATAATTTCAAATGAATGAATTGAAATTGATGATAAATTGGGGAAATTGTCGTGAAACCCATCGCATAGTCTGGAATATATTATCTAATTTTTGGTCTAAAGCCTGACAATTTACGATTCCCTGAAACTAAGAGACAAAAAACTCCAACTCACAGGGACAAATGGCAGATAACATTGAGCGTTCATTTCGTTTTTCTGTTCAATGTAGATGAACAAATATTCCGAATATCAAGGAGGTCCTCTGTAAGTTGGGACTTTATGGGTACAATAAAGAGAAATTGGTGCGTTAGGTTGAAAAGTAAGGCAATTTCGACGTGAATTGAAAAAAGCGGAAGTGAAGTAAACTGCGTGGAAGAAGTGAACGATCACAAGGGGAGAAAATTAAAAGTTGTTAGCTGAAGAATTTAGATTGAAAGGGGGTGAAGAGGTAAGGTAAGCAGGAGGATTGAAGGAGAGAAAAATAATAAGAGTAAGAAGAAGGGATTGGTAGGAGGGGTGGGGGAGAGGAGACCCGATAGGTGGCCAATTTCCGCTGCAAGGTAAACAACAGTCCAATATAATGCCTTAATTAAAGCCGCCGGTCTTGAACGTCCTTATCAACCCCCAATGACACTAAACCCTTCCCCCTGTCTATCAACATTTTGGTCCTTCACACCCATCAACAATGTTTTTGTTAAAGGTGCTACACTTTTATAGAAGTGACAATCTATTTTTATTCAAGTAAAGAGAGTGGATGTAATAATTAATTAACACAATTAATTCATGTACATAGTAAAAACATAAATTCAACTTACAATATGTTGTAAGAGAAATATTTAAACTACTCATGTTTATTCAACAACTAGACAATAATAGTTGAGAGAAATCTCACAATTATTAATCTTAATTTTAATGCTGATTGATCAATCAATCCGCTACTGCAAATATTAACAGCTGGAAGGAAATTGGACGAACGCTGCTACACAAAAATAAATTTAACTGTAATTTATTTGTGAAATGATTTTTTTATTATTCCATTTATTTCATAATAAAATGCCTGGAGTATTATTTGTAGATAATTATCATATTGTAAAAGGAATATCACCATTGTGAATTACAAATTTCGTGGAAATCGCAACACTCTGTTGCTTTAGCCTCTGACTAAATACCAATGAAAATATCACCTTCCATATACATATGACTTCTGTCATAGTTCTATCATACCATCACAACCTCACAAACTTCAAAGACAAATTTTCGACGTGAATAGTTGGTGAATTGAGATGTAATGTAATTACGTAGATAATATTACAGATAGTAATTATTCCAATTATCGTGTTAGGTTCGCTATCAAAGTGTCTCACACATGAACTGAGTTCACCCTCTCAAGACTTGACGAAAGATGCCAATTAAACTTTGCCAAACTTCAATTTTACCAATTGAACAGACGTCGTAATTTAGCAACTCGATATTAGTCTGAAACTAATGTCATTACTTCTCATCTACACACACACACACACACACACACACACACACACACACACACACACACACACACTCATGCAAATATGAGGAAGATTAATATATTCGCGAAGTTTTGGTCCCCTATAATTTTGGGTATATGGTAATTGAGTTTACAATAATTCAACAGTATCCAAGTAATTAATACCATCAACGAACGATACTTCATGATAATTTTATTTTGAAAATTTTTGATGAAGAATGAATAAATTCTTATCGTGTTTATTCAATGGATTTGTCCAATTATTTTTCACCTTTCAATTTTTTGTTCATCAGTTTTTAAAATTGTAATCAATATTTGTTTGATGGATGTATCTATATTATAATGTGTTCAAAAGAATCTATAATTGAAAAAAGGAGAACCATCTCTGGTCTTCTGTCATAGACCATAGAGGAAACTGGATCTGATCAAACTTTTAATCTTGGTTGGACTTTGAATTTTCTATTTTTGTCGAACTTTCAAATATGTCAAAGCCTTTGAAACATTTATTCAAGTTCAGAGCTCAGTTCTCAGTTAACAAATCTTGTCACATATTAAAAATGTTCCCTCTAAGAATCCAATGTGATTAGGGCACTGGGACAACATTTCATGCAAATTATGAAGAAACTTCAAAACAGCAATCGTGATAAACTATCTAGACGAGATTAGGCGATAGCCGGCAGGATTAATGTCTTCTGGTGGACACAACAGCTGTCTCTGGAACAAAAAGAACGTAAATTGCTCGCTTGTTTCAATATGCTTTGAAATATACGACCTCAGCCCGAATATCAAAGAATGTTACAAACTAGTTGGCCGAGAATCATCTTCATCTGAAATAATGTGCTATTTTTCATCAACAAATGCTAAGGGGACTCTCGTGTCTACCTTGTGAGCGCCATTTACTCGAAGTTAGCTTTGAAGTGTGATCCCTGGAAAACCAGTAAATCCTCTCTACTTAATTTTAATTGTCAAGTAGTATTTTCTCAGTCTAGTAGATTTTAAACTTAGTGTATTTTATTAGTTTCTTGTAACATTCTTTGAATTGATTAGTATTTTGTAACAAAAAATATAATGCATGTATAATTAATGTTTTTTCTGAATGAATTCCAATCTAAATTAAAAAAAAAAAAATTATGGCTGTTTTTATTTCTATTGATTTCTGTCCAATCCTGAATATTATAGTTAACAACATGAATGTCAATCAAGAAAAACTATTTTTCAAAATAATCCCAATCAATTCTGTTAAACATTCATTAGCATTCCCATGCCTATCTAAGTTCTCACAAAGTATGTATTCCACTTATTCCTTAATCCTGTGGAAAGTCACGTTGGAATATTTTTTTTAATGGTCAGTTTCATTATTTCTTCTGCCAACTCTTACTTAACCAAAGTATATCGTAGTATTATTAAAAAAAAAACGTTTGGGGGTTTATGGAAATTTTTCGAAAATTTCTTTAATTTTTTTTCTAATATTGCAATAGAAATACACAAAATTGATGATCATCCTATAGACAGCATTTGCCTCCCAATCATCTCAACCAATACTATACTGGAGTATCACTATACTGTTGCTTATACAGGGAAGTAGATTTATCAAACTTTTTCACTTTGGCTACCAGATAGTAGTGACGGCATTGCCGACTAGGGTAGGACGAAGGTGTGGAAAGGATCTTTGAAACTGGAGAAGAAACAAGGTATCTATTATTAAGGAGTGTTGAAAGGCGGTGGGGCAGATTCGAGGTGCAAATAAGAGGAAAGGAGGAATTGTGAGGAAAAGCGATATTTTACATTGGAGCAAAAAATTGGTAGCCTATCTATTATTAAGCTGTGTTGTGAGGGAGTGGGGATTTGAGGTGCGAATTATTTGGAGGGGAGGGAGGAATTGTGTTCTTTGACAAGAGAGTAAAAAATTTGTATCTTATTAAGGTGTATTGTGGGGGGGAAGATTTAAGGTGCGAATTGTTTGGAGGGGAAGAGAGGAGAATTGTGATCTTTGACAGGGGAGCAAAAAATCGGTATCTATTATTAAGGAGTAATATGAGAGGGTGGTGGGGGAATTTGAGGTGTTGGAGTCCAGTTTGTGAGAGAAGGGGGGAGGGGGATACCGTTGAATAGCCATTCATCTTTCGGACGTATGGAAATACGCCATTAGCGTTTGACTGCAAGGAAGATTCGCCCCTGGGCGTCGCGACGCTTGTTATCTCTATGACCGCTGATAACGGCGACCTCCTCTGCATCCTTCCGCACAAAATGTCTGCCCAATATAACAGCTTGGTGCTGTGTGCACTGTCCAACAACCTGCCATTATTAGGATGGCTTTCTGTCGAATCGACTGGCCGGCCGGCTCCTCATTCAACATGTCCAACTGAATACTTCCGTCGTCTCCGCGATAAGCCATGGAGATGTTTTGCTGAAGGGACGGATGTTTTGAATAAATTTCTGGGTGATACCGAGCACCTGTTGTGGATGAGTTTAGTTATACTGGAAAAGGGTCAGCTACTAGTTATCTTGCCTTTGGTAGAAGTGGGGTAGTTGATACGTTTTTGGTCCAGGTAGCTTGTATTCGTTAGTGCATCCTCTATAATATTCGTAGTATCATCCTCTATGAAAATAAAATATATCTATACTATCCTCTATCCTCTGTTAAGAAAGATTTGAATGCTATTTTCTGTTATAAGATTATTCTACATCTGTACTTGACCATATTATTCAATAGAGTTTCTGGAGGTATTGTGTTGAATAACTTAAGGTTATGCTAAAAAATCCAAAGAATGAAAAATAGAATGAAATGGATAGAGATGCTGAATAAGAATTGTGAGAGAGTTGATATAGTCCGACCAAGCAAAGAAGAGCCTCTGGCAAGATGGAAAAATGACTCCAGCTTGGTCAATATTTGTTGAAGAATAATAAATAGTAGGTCTTAATAGTAGATCAAATCGTTCCCTACAATTTAAGATCAAATTGATAATTTTAAAATCAATATTGACCAAGCTGGAGTCATTTTCCCATCATGCAAGAGGCTCTTCTTTGCTTGGTCAGACTATAATCTCAATATCACATTGTTAAGTGAAAATTATGTTGATTGATGATAGCGAAACACGAGAAATGTTGATTACATTGAGGAATCCGACAGTTAGTTTCTCATTAGTCCCTTCTCATAGTCTGATAAGGAATTGTTTTTCTAATAAGCATCACTACTTGATAGTTCTCACCGATTCTTGCACTAATCAAACAAATAACTTTTTATTCGTGAACCAGCTTGTTGATCATTATGATTCTCTATCCATTGAATCTTTCTTTATCGAATTCGATACTTTTTCTTCAAACAGTATTCACTTTGATGATAATTATATATTCCTCCAATCTTTCATTTAGAATTATTTGATCATTTCATATCCTCAAACTTTTTATATTTCTCCGAACTAGGAACAGCGGTTATTCTCTCTCCAGTTTAAAGTGTTGTTTGTCTTTGTACGATGCCTTGAGTCTTTCTTTTCAAATAAGTTTGTCATTTCATAACCAAAAACCATAGTTTACATTGCCTCCAAGTCAACTGTGCTTTTCACTTGAGTTCGGTTGTTGTTGTTGGTGCAAAGGATCGATGTCGTGTTGGCTTTGACAAAGACAGGTGATTGTCGATATTCGAAGCGCGCCTTTGTGGCTGTCAAAGGTTGACGTAAGTGACCACTCGTTCAATCTTTGAGCTGGCGCAACATTCTTGACTGCGTTGTTGTTGGTACTTTGAAGAGGAATTCCCAGCAATATTCGGAACGCTTTGGCCGTTCCCTGCATACTTGGCTCATTGTTCGGCCGCCGAGTTAACGAGTTACAGCGGGCTTCTGTTCTGTGCTACTACTTACTGGCTACGTGTGTTGTCTGTGCTCAAACAACAGATTCACAGATTTATCGTGAAACCTGGTTTAGCACATGTTATCCACATTCGTCCATTGAGAAAAGTTTTGAAAAAAAAATTCTTCATATGGCATTTTTGGTAATAATATTTTCTAGTGGGAAACGTTTTGAGTATAATTGATCGAGTTGAGAAAAACTATTGACTTGAGTAATAATGGTAGGTTTCCATTTCTACAAAAGCCGCACAGGCACATGTACCTGAGATACAATAGAAGTACGGAGTTTTGAAGAGCAACACACACTGGTCAGCTAGTTTTCGATTTGCGTTGTTCCATACAACTACATGTTTTTAATTCAACATGCGACTTGTGGTAACAAAAGCCCACCTTTTTAACTTTTGTATATGTCTCTCTGATGATATGTGTAACTACTAGTCAAAATTCTCGACAAATTGTTGTATCAATGCGATAAGCATTAATCTCAAAGTGTTTCCTTGTAACTTGAAACTTGAAGGAGTATTATAATTATGGCAGTTACAAAGAAAAAGAAGGGAATAAAAGTTTGAAAGATCAAACATCATCAAGTTTAGATAAAATGAAAAAAGCTTGTCCAATTATTGTAAAAAATCTGAAGTTGTATTGCAATCGAATGCTTTTGAGTCATTCTGATTATCGTAAACCTTCCTAGAATCCTTGGATCAAATTTCTTGGTTGTTCTAGCAGCTTTGATGAATTCATCTTTACTATTCTATTCAATGCGTCTTAGAAAGCTAGAAATGTAGTACAAATAGACAGTAAGAAGCACGTTTTATCATATCAAACGGGAATAGCATCGAAATTTGACTCGCAGATTGTCAGAACTGCCTTTATTTTGAGTTTCTTTGAGCAATCAACTCCTGAGATCCGCATCAGACATACATTTCAATGCACCTGAGTGCTACTCAGCACTTTATATTCCGACTTGTCTTGCCTTTTGTTTTGGATTTCCCCACCTCCTATACCTAGTTAGGGGGGTAGGAATGAGTTGAGGTGGATGGTGTGAGTGCTTATGTGTGTTTTTTTCTAGTTAAAATATTATCTTGAATGAGAGCTTAGAACTAAACTAGTAACTAGATGAATCAATTAATGGTTAAGATTATGGTAACTGTTTTGCAGCTCTTCAGCGAATCTATTGAAGAATTGAAGTCCACTTGTAATTATGTAATCCCAATAATTTTTCTGTCTGAATGATTGTCTGAAGTAATTAATGATTATTATTTGAAAACTAGTTCATCACTACGTGCTTATATTGATATTGGAAGTCTTTTTGAGCGTCAAGCTCACTATAATACTATTCTACGAGTATAATAACGACTGAACGACTGAACCAAATCACTTTTTGTCCAGAAAACAGTTGGGGTGGTGTTTCAGATTGGAACCTGAAGCAGCTTGTTATTGGAGTTGGCAGTCAGGTGCCTGTTAAAGTGTGAGATATTGGTTGGTGGGTGGGGGGGTCATGTGAGCACGGCCACGTGTTTATTTGCCGCAGGGAATTGTAGGGAGACCAAAGAAGGTGCTCGGTTTGAGCCTCTGTCGGCTGAAGGGATTTCGGTGCGCGCCACTCACGGGACGAATTTGTCATAAATTTCTGCAGAATCGCCCACCGGATATAACTTATGTAGTGGATGCTTGGTCAAACCAAGTGACAGCTAAAACCTGCGTCAGAAAATATTTGTGCGGCCGCTTCTTCTTTTACGGATCAGGCCTGTCACATGGGGGAGAGGACACCTCTTTTTACCTTATTGGTGAGAATGAGAGCAGGGAAAGAAAAGTTATTTTCCTGTTCCACGTAACGCTCGACATTGTTCAATATTTTCGTGCTTTTTCTTTTCTTGTTTCTCAGTCTCCTCAGCTTCTGTCTACCGTATCTACTTCATCAATTATTTCTTCTAGTTTTCGATTTCTTCACTATGATCTCTTACTCTAATTAATAATTTCTTTACTTCTACTTTTCTCGCTATTCTTTCCCTACATCCTATTTCTCAATTCTTCTCCACAATGATCTCTTTTTCTATTCTGCTCTTGTTCCACATATCAATTACCAAATCACTAAGTCTATTTCTCATTATTATTTTTAAATTCGAATCAATATCACAGCAAAATGATGCTTTCCTATGGATAAAAATTTGATTCATTCGTATGTTCCTCATTGTATATTTTTATAAGTCAGGAGTTAGTATCCACTGAATGAATTGTGGTCATTTTTTTACACAGAGATGAATCAGTGCATCAGCACTCCATATTAATTATTCATCTCTTATCAGTACACATGGAAATCAAATCAATCGAATATGTTTCTATTTCGCATCACAAAAAATGAACGCAAGATATCTTTTACAGTTTTTATTCTCGTAAAGAAAAAAAAACAACTTGATATTATTGAATGGATGAATATTGTTTCCCAATGTAGCCTTGTAGCAGTGCTTTCCGTGGAAGATGTTCAGGCTAGCCTCTGTCAAGCTGTAAATTTGATTCACTGTTGTCGGTTATGGAGTTTAGGTATCTTGCCGACATCTCAAAGCGTGGCATGTCAACAGAGCTGTGTAATTCGTGGAAACGAGAAGCAGCGGCTCTTTGGCCTGGCTCGAAATGAGCAAAGAAGACGTTTCAAAGAGCAACTTGCTTGTCCTCTGAAAGTTACGTCGCTAGTTTCAGATAGCTGCAAGGACCTTTGCGCGGTTCTTCATCAACTGAATTAGGTTGTTGTGAACTAGTTTGAAGTGTATCTAAGCAGGATGAAAATTGAGCGCATTCCTCGGCAAACGTCAAGTTTCTCGGTGGAAAGTTGGTCAAAAGCGAGACACCTCAAAACTTGGAAAAAGTTGTTTCACTTTATGAAACTCTCTTGAAAATCATGCATAGATTGCTGTATTAGATACAATTTTGGAGTGTCTACTTCAAGAAAGAGATACTCTTTGCTGTTCAACTTTATTTCATCTATTCAAATTGAATATTTTTCTCTTTCATAACTAGTTTGATCTTATCTTCTTCCTTTCTTCCTCTATATACTTGTTTTGTTTTCATTTCTTGATGGTTATCTTTGAAATGTCTTGTAACCACGTGGATGACATTTCAAAGATATTCTATCAGAATATCAAATACCTGAACTTTTTTCTTGCTCTACTATCGCAAGTATTGACGTCTAGTGGGATCACTCCCACTGGCGGCTCGTACCCACGAAACAGGTGAAGTGCTGTACGTTCAGCACTTAACCTATTTCGTGGGCACGAGCCGCCAGTGTTCACTACCCCACCAAAACTTAGTTTTGTAACTAGTTTCCAGAACTTAGTTTTAGTGACATTTCTATCATACCACTATCATGGCAATACCTCTTTTATAACTAGGATACAGAACATTTCATCCTCTTTCGTCACCAGTCAGGAGAATTCAACAAGCCCTTACTTATTAAAACTCTGGATCAATTGGTGAATTGATGAAGTATTAAATTTTAATGACCATTCAGTTGAAAAATTATTTTCTGCTTTTCAGGTATGTAGGATGATTCCAATATAGGCATCTAATGATAATCTTCATATGTGAGTGATACTCTTTGTTTCTTCATTGAACTATTGTATGAATATTGTGTATTATACAGTTACTTATTTAGTAACGTTGTATGTATCATCATAATACTTATATGAATTATTTATACAATTTATACAATTTTTAACATCATCAAAAGTGAATGGAGTAGTACATGGTGATTTTTTTGTCCTGTTACCCTATTTTTAATACATGGTAATTTCTCCCTAATAAAGGGAAATTTTGTTTTGTTGCACGAAGTTGGTAGCCCTACTCAATCAGTATATACAAGGCAGTGCGAGTTTATTATCCTCAAGCTGTGTAACATTTTGTGATGATTCCAGTCGTGTTATGAACAGAATGTCTTTTACCATAGAACAACGGGTTTTTATTCTGGAACAATATTTTGGCCTCCAAGTTCTCCAGACCTCACATCCCCTGATTACTTTTTGGGGGGCTACATTAAGTCCGAAGCCTTCAAAAACAATCCTCACAATATTGATGAACTGAAAGCCAATATTACAGACTTAATCACGAATATTTCCAATATAACTCAGAAAAAAGGTTTCTGCTAATATGGTGAAAAAAGTCCGAGCGTGTATAACCTCAATGGGTGGACATTTTGAGCATATGGTGTAATAATTTTAAGTAACTAAGAAATGTGAGTAATAAAATATCAATTTTCTTTTATAAATAACAAATATTATTTTTTTATTGTACCCAAATTTCCGTTTATAAATTACATCAAAAATTGGGTAACAGGACTAAAAAATCACCCTGTACTAATATACCGTGCATTTTTATCAATGGCTCAACAGCCCATGAAGGGCCTAGGCCTACCATCTGGTTGCCAATTACATATTCACTCCACTATACCATGCATCAACCTGAATGTTCTAATGCTGTGTATAATAGTACTAATTTGACCATAAATAGAATAAAATTGTTACCAACTGCAGTTGAACAAAATTGAAATCTACAAACTAATCCAAAACAAAAACTTGGTTTTCTATTGCAAACTGCCGTCGTACCGTTCCAAACTGGTCTCTATTCTCTATTTTAACAAAACTTTTCCATGAAAAAAAAATTAATTAGTGATTGAAACTTCATATACTATCCACAGTTTTTGAAAATTCACAAAAGTATTCGAATATCTCTATATATAAAAGCGAAATGGCACTGATTCATTCATTCATTCATCACCAGAACTAAAAATCAACTGAACCGAATGCGTTCAAATTTGGCAGGCATGTTCAGTTGGACGTTTAGACGCGCGCTGAGAACGGATTTTAAAAACTTTCCTAGGATACGCCAAATATTTTAGTTTTTCTATAGTTTTTCGGCGTTTTCTTCATTTTTTCGAGAACCAATCGGTAGAAAATGTTGATATTTGGTGGGCAGGTTCAGATGAGGTCTAGAAATTTTGTGTTGAAATATTTTAGCAATCCGTTCAAGATTACGCCAGTAATCAGGTTTTCAAAATTGTAGATGTGTTTCGGGTTGCATATCTTCCGCCTTGATACGACCAATCCCAACTGTAAATTCAATGGTTCAGCGAGATTATAGATGAACTAATTTTGAAGATATTAAATCAAGTTTCAAACTATGTCCGATATACTTCCCAAGGTTACGCTTAATATTAGCGTTTTACTATTTTTCGGAGTTTTTCTTAGATTTTTGTAGAACAAATGAGCAGAAAGTGTTGGAATTAGGTAAACAGGTCCAAATTAGGTCTAGAAATGCTGTGCTCAATAAATTTCGAATCCCCTCTGAACGGAATTTGCAGGCGAGCGAAGCGAGTCTGTTTGTCTTAGATGATACTGACAGAGGTTTTGCAGGCGAGCGAAGCGAGCCTGTTTGACTCACTTACACTGCCTATACTGCCGGGGGTCCAGGGGGCGGAGCCCTCTGGCTAGGCAGAGAAGGCGAGCGAAGCGAGATCATTGTCATTGAATTTTATACGTATAGTTCGTTCTAAACGTCAAGTTGTCAACAATAGTTGACACTGTGCATTGTGAGTAGTTGAAAAATTTATTTCTGTGTGCGCGCGCGGACGCTTCTGAAGATGATGTATGAAGACAGATGACGCTAGTAATAGCTGCCAAGGTGTCTCCCTCGACGCTGGTGCCGGCTCTCTCAAGAATTCGCATCACCGACACCATCCCAACTGTATAGGACACCACACTGTCATATAGTCTGTCCAAGCAAAAAAGACATTCTGGCAAGATGGGTAAATGACTCCAGCTCAGTCAACATTGGTTCAAAAATTATGACTTTGTTCTCAAATTGAAGAAAACATTTTGTTCTTCAATTTGAGACCAAAATTATAATTCTTGAATCAATATTGACCGATCTACAGTCATTCCCACTTCTTGCAAGAATTTCTTCTTTGCTTGGACTATCCTCTTCTGCGCCTTGTTCAACTACGACACTTTCCTTATCATGTTAGAGTGAGAAATTTGTCCCTGAACCTGTGTATTATTTCAATTCCATTTCTATTATTTTGAGATCAATGTGGATACCTCCTAGACAACACTCAACTCACAAGAAGACTGAAGAGAACAAAGCCCTCCGAGTTAGTGTAGTGCTAGTGAAGTAGAAAAAATAAATAAAATAAATAATTCCATAAATATTGATACTGTAGTAACATCAGAGCTGCTTGAGTAATCGATGGATGAACTGAAGCTTCTAAGTTCGTGACTAAAATCTAGAATTATTAACTGAAAATTAATGGTTTGTCTATTGAGACAAGTTTTAATAACATTTATAAAAATATATATTACAAAAATGTGGATACGTTTCTCATAATTAATTGTATGATAGGTATAGTATTAAGTACCTCGAATATCAGTCTACATATGGTCATAATATATACTGTATATTCTGATTATACAGTCTCTATAGCTGGTATGATATTCGAATATTGTATCTCTTGCTTATGTGTTAGGTTGAAATAAATTTTATCTGGGAAGGAATAAGTCTTCTAACTTTGGAGTATTGATCTAGAAGAAGTTTGTCATCTTATTCACTTGAATGTGAATTCCAAATTCAATTCCTTCCATATTATAATTGAAATTGTCTGATTCTTTATTTCGACTATTTACTTGGCTCATCAATGAAGCAATGTATGAATCCATAGCTTCCTTTAAAAGAAGCTATTAAAGGAATAGCTTCCTTTATAGCTGACGAATCCCATTTACTGTATTATGAGCCTTAAAGCTACCATAGAGTTGAAATTCGAATTCGTTTATTCATCAATTTAACATATTTACAAAAATATATAGGTGTTTCAGATTACATGAATATTCTCCCTGCGTGGATGATTAGTCCGTGTGCAGGGAGGAGTTACCATACAATAATTCGTAAATGTGTGAAAGGACCTGCTAGTCCCTCCGAGAAGAGTCAATAAATACATAAATGAATTAATAAATGCAATTTACCAAATTTATTTAACAATAATGGCATAGTTTTTATTATTATTAAACTTGTAGATATCTCAATTTCCAGATTTTCATCCTTATCCAAAACAAACGGAAAATTCAATATTAAATACAAATACAATAAAAATATGATTCAATAATGTGCACTGGGATATTCACGTGTTGATATCAGTGTTATTACACACAAACTAGTGTATGACTTTATTGGTGTAGTGTCCTCATTCAATTGGAACACTCGTTGCATTCATTGTGGTACACACGTGAGCATAGAGCCCGCCCTCAAATGGTCACAAAAAATGCAGCACTCGTTAAATTTCACGAGCTCACCTGGCTGCCGTAGATTTTATATGAATTAAGTTGTCATTTGTTGAGGGCGGGTTTCCCCCAAATGCTGGTGGTTAGCTCTTATAGTCTGTCCAAGCAAAGAAGACATTCTGGTGAGATGGAAAAATAACTTCAGCTCGGTCAATATTGGTTAAAAAATTATTAATTTTGTCTCGAATTGTAGATCAGAATGTTTTCTACAATTTGAGACCAAATTTATATTATTTGAACCAATATTGACCGAGCTGGAGTCATTTTATCATCTTGCAAGAATGTCTTCTTTGCTTGGACAGACTATACCTCATCTGAGCGCAGAATGCACATTCTAATTAAACGTAGGTTAACTCAGTGAGCAGATGAACGTTGTCTGGAGCTACTGCTGCTGCTGCTGCTGCGACGTCATTTTGAGCGACTGTTCTGTAAACATCTCTTTCCTCGTCAATTCGTAATTAATCTGCTTGCTTGTTTCAATAGCAGACGCTGTTGAAAGAGTGCTAGTGTCGTTGATCAAAACAGTTCTCGGGAATTGGCAGAGAACGAATACTATTCAGGCTCAACCGAACTGGCGGAGAATAATTGGGAGGCGGAAATAACGAATTACATGAGATTGATATTTGAGAAGACAGTTAAAAAGTTACAAGTGTGATGCCTGTGTAAAAATAGTGAAAAATATTCATGGAAAATTACTCAGATTTTTAGGTGAAGAGTATTTTTAGGTAGGACGTCTCCTATCCCAGACAGAACTTTGCAGACTGCTACCGCTATCGTTGCTACTGATGCTGCTGACACCTTGAAAAATTAAGTATAATAATAATACTCAGATAAAAAATATCAGAACTAAGAGAAAACGAATGGAAATATGATAAGAAAATTTTAAAGAAAAAACTACTCAAACACAAAAAATACCAATGGATATAACCGTGGGAAAGTAATAGGCTTTATGGGAAATTACACATAGAAAAGAAAAAATACAATATTGGATAACACAGAGCTACTGTAAAAACAATGGAAAATCACTGATCTCCACAGAAAAGCGCTGTTGAAAAATCATACAAAGTTGAAAGCTTCCAATTCTTGACTATTTGTATCAATAAAATAATACTTGCATTTAAATCCTACCAACAATGATGGAATATGAATAATAAGAACTTATTTTCCATTATTAGGGCTGGCGAGAAGTTAATTTGCTATCATTAGGTGATATCTTTGTGGTATCCAATAGTTTTATGCATATGAAAGGAAATTGGTAGTCTTCTGTATAGATTTTGTATGTTGGAAGAAATTTGTGCATAGTGATATAATTCGCTCACTATACGATCTACAAGTTCCACTCTTAGATCATTTGTATTTTTAGCTCATTAAGAACAAAGTTAAATAAGCGATGACCTACATTTCAACTTTTTTATCCCCATCCATTCCCATCCCGGTCTGTTTGAAAATAGTGGAAATCGAGCGGCAACAAGCGGATTGTCGACCTGTTTGTTTGGTTTTTACATCAATTTATCAAAACGAAATATGGGATATGGCGCGATGAGTGGCGAAGAGTATTTTTAGGTAGGACGTCTCCTATCCCAGACAGAACTTTGCAGACTGCTACTGCTATCGCTGCTACTGATGCTGCTGACACCTTGAAAAATTACCATAATAAAAGAAGATGCTCACTAGTAGGCTGTCGGCAGCCACCAGAACAAGGTTAAGAATAGAGCCGGGCCAGATTCGCTAGCTCACCCGCCTGCTTTGCCAGTTATTTGGAACTTGTACACATTGTCCCACTTTTGCTTTTGTTTTGTCGGCTAAAATTAAACAACGGGCACTTTTTCAAAAATTACCACGCCATTCCTCCTCGGCTTATTATGCGCGCACACATCCTTCAAACGAAGATGAATTGCCGGACTGGCGACGCTACGTTAATCTTGTTTACTTAACTTAACTTACCTTCTGGCCATACCGACTCAATCAGTTCTAGCGTACGTAATACGGGCACCACGTATTACGCACCTCATTAATTTATTGCAGTAGCACGTGCCATGCCGAACACCATATAATAATTGGACAATATCTGAATTAATAAGAGTGAACTTGAACGAGAACTAAAAATGTATTTGATAATCCTCACATATTCCCTTTGTAGGTCAAACAGATTTCGACGATGATGAAAACACCTTGAACTTAAAACTCATTATGCTTCATATTCGAGTACAAGTGTACAGAAATAATACGTCAAATTTGAAGAAGGCTTTCCACTTGCCTTTGGGTGAGGAACGAGTTCCAAACGCTGATCAATTCTTATTCTGATGAATATCACACTGGCGGCTCGTGCACACGAAACAGGTGAAGTGCTGTACAGTAAAAGATACGGACACTTCACCTGTTTCGTGGGTACGAGGCGGCAGTGGAATATCATCATCTTGATGATAGAAGACAAAAGATACCAAGCTCAATATAGAGAAAAAAGTAATTATCAAAAATTTTATTACCAACATAAGATCAGAATACAAATATTCATACAAATAAAACGTTGGACATTTCAGGCGTTCTGCCTTCAAATTCTTTTATCAATTTAATATTTTTGTTTTTAAAGGGTTTTATTTAATTTTAGATAATAAATTACTGCATGATAACTGCCGAAATGTTAGTGATTTTGTAACCGTGCAACCCTGACACTAGCCGCCGCTGGTCTTTAAATATTAAAATATTAGATTTATCAAAATATTAATTATTGAAATATTATTATTACTCGTAAATCATAAATCATGCCGTGTCTACTTTTTGTAGCGTTAGATAGGTTTTAATCAGCACTCAATAATTCCAATTTTTCTGCTCAACCAAATTCCTTATTTACACGCATTGCTTCCATTATAGTTATCATACCTCTATTTAGACTGAAGTGGGTTGAGCAGCTATAGTTTGATGACGATGATAGTTTGTAGTAATGATGACGATTATAAATATTTATTTGGGCGGAAGAGCATTGTTGAAAGGTTGATTGAAATTGACAGCATAGTGTTGGTGATCAGCTGTTTTGCAATTGGGTCGTGAAACGTTGAAACCTGGCTTTGTATTCAAATTAAGATTTATGATAATAATGAGCAATGAATCGTAAAATGAAATCGGCATTAGTGTTATAGTCTGTCCAAGCAAAGAAGACATTCTGGCAAGATGGGAAAATTACACCAGCTCGATCAATATTGGTTCAAAAATTATGCATTTGGTCTCAAATTGTAGGAAACATTCTAATCTACAATTCAAGACCGAATTTATTATTTTTCCATCAATATTGACCGAACTGGAGTCATTCCCCCATCTTGCCAGAATGTCTTCTTTGCTTGAACAGACTATAGGTAGGACTGATAAGCGTGCTGTTCATTGTGCTAAATCGCTGATTATTATTATAGTGGTGAAAATGCGTTGTTTTGGGATGGATTTGTGTCGGGTAGGTTACAATGGAACTGTCAGCGTTAATTCGTTGAAATGTGTGTGTGAAGCCATCGATGCGTCAGTGGATAATCCCTTGTCATCGAATGCAATAGAAACAATGCCTGGTGCACCTCTGCATGCGGTTATAAGTCATATGTGATGATGGTGACAGACCTACTGGTATAGTCTGTCCAAGCAAAGAAGACATTTTGGCAAGATGGGAAAATTACTTCAGCTCGATCAGTATTGGTTCAAAAATTATAAATTTGGTCTCGAATTGTGGATCAGAATGTTTCCCACAATTTGAAACTAAATTTATAATTTTTGAACCAATATCGACCGAGCTACAATCATTTTCCCATCTTTCCAGAATGTCTTCTCTGGTTGGACAGACTATATGTTTCGACTGTGTAATTGCTGATGCACTCGATCCCAGTCGATAATTAATAATCGACAGAACAACATCGATCAAATTTTCATCGATGAAGCTGTTGCGTGTATCCAAATCTCAACGCCAGTGCCAGATTACTGCTGTTGAAATCTATCAGGTGTCCGCTCGCTGGTAGATTGAGATTGTGTTCAATCTGATAGTGACAACACTTGTCTTGATTGGTGATTGTTGACCGGTGTCCAAGCTACCTGTTTGAAGCAGATCTAAAGGGATCGAGTGGAGCTAAGTGCAGGTTGTGTAGAACAGTAGAGGTAGTAAGGTACATGGACTAACAATAAACTAACAACAATGCCGTATTCTTCAAAGTGTGGATTATTGGAATTTATCCACTATAATGTATCTAATGTATCAAAAGCTCTTGATTACAGCTCATTACAGCTTCAAAGAGTATTGAAATTTATTCATTACAATGAAAACATTATTGGTATTGTACCATTATCCATCATTCATTCCTAACCTCACTTACATTACAGCCTTTGCAAGATGAGTAATAATCCTTCCACTCTGTAATTGTAAAAATTTGTGAATTCGAATGACATTACGATTCGGGTGCCTTAATGCCGTGTTTATACGATGCCAATTGGCGACACAATTGTCTTCTGAAACCTACAGCTGTCGTAAATTATCTATTGTACCTTTTTATTTTGAAACTATCATCCACGCATGGTGAAATGAAAACTCTAATTAACAACATCAACTGTTGGAGCGCACAAGAAGCAGTCTTCTGACAATTGGCATCGTATGAGCCCGGCATAAATCTGGGTGCCGGGTCTGCTAATGAAATTGGTATTAATTTCTCTCCAGAAGCTTACAATTACCCAAGATTATAACAGCATGATAAACTTTAATTGTAATTCCCAATTTGAATGCTCTAAGAGGGAAGAGTTTTGAATTGGGGTTTAATTGCTTGAATAACAAGAATATTATTTGAGGGAACGACGTTGATAGACAAAGGGTTGAGAGGATCGTCACATATGAGTGGAATATTGTGAAAGTGAGGTCGTGTGAGCAGAAAGTGATTATGGATAGCAAACATTTTGTTTGAGATTGAATAGAAAGGGAAAATTGCCGAAGCGGAATCATAACAGAATGCCACGTTCTCAGTCTGATATAGTCTGTCCAAGCGGAGAAGACATTCTGGAAAGATAGGGAAATGACTTCAGCTCAGTCAATATTGCTTCAAAAATTTTATATTTGGTTTCAACTTGTAGAGCAGATTGTTTCCAACAATTTGATACCAAATTTATAATTTTTTAATCAAAATTGACCAAGCTTGAGTTATTATCCCATCTTGCCAGAGTGCCTTCTTCGCTTAGACAGACTATAGTCTGCTGTGCTGTCAGTCCGATAATCCCCCTTCTAATGAAAACATTCCCAGATTGAAGCTCGACAAACTTCTGTTTCTATGTCAATTATTCCTCTCTTCTAGTTTGTTTGTCATCAATTAACCAACTGCCTTTTTCAATAATAAGTGTACTGTGCTCTAGCAAAAATTATTACCTCAGGTGAAACGTTGTAGGTTGTAACTTACATTCCATATTACATATTGTTCAGTCGCTATCGTTTAAGCAATATTGAATTACCCATTTGATTTTTATAGATTACAAATTTATTGTTGTTGATCCATCTTCTTCTTTGACCGTATCAAAGATTCAGTTCTCTGTTGTAATATAGCCTACAATCAATTCTTATTATTATTCTAAGAATGATACAGAGCGTGAATTCAAATTGACTTATGTGCTTATGTAAGAAGACACCATGTTATTCTTGTTCGATTATTATTATTATTCTTGTGTCTACACAACTAAATTTTATCATTTCGATGATTCTTCCAATATTCTGTCTCGTTCTGATAACGGTGATGTGTCTCCTAGGATGAGAAATAAATATGTCTCTGGATCTCTTGTTCAAACATCTATTCTGCTTAATTTTCATTACTCTTAAATTCTTATTTTTCTTTTTATAGAGTTTTAATTTTTATACCTTCATAGTATAAATCTCAGTTTAGAAATGTCATTCCAATTCATTTAATTAGATCAATTCAATAATTATATCTATGTATTTATTATTCAATATTTTTATAATCACTGTTACCATCGATTATCCATAAAATAGTCATAATAGATATCGATAGTGGAGGATTATTGATAGAGATGCAGCACTGATGTTTGATATGAAGGATGTCGCTTTGAGTAACTAAATTTTATTGTGATAGATAGCTGGGAGGAGATATTGAGCTGAAGTGTATCTTCAGTTTGGCACTTTATTCATAATAGGATTACAAGCAACAAGGGAACGAACTCAGAAAAACCATTACTCTTTCCTTTCTTCGATATAATCCATCTTACTCGAACGGGGAAAGACACATTGTTGGCATTCAGCGCATTCCTGTCCTCAAGAACTGTATGTGGCATACAAAGCATCGAGAGCTGGTCATGGTTGTCATTGGATGCTCTGTATGCTGACAAAACAAGTTTCAACTCAACTTTCGGAAACTCACATGGAAATCTCCACATTTTTATCTGCATGCAGATTTTCTAGTTTTCCACTACATAGTATACAACAGTATTCCTTTGTAGCGTAGAGAATAAGGTATTCCACTGCTTTTGTCGATAGCTTGCTTTTTTAAATCTAGTGAAAAGCTGGATACTTCAATATAGGATTTTAATACTTTTTAAAATCTAGTATTAAATGGATAAATAAAATTATTTCCACGCTTGACAATACAATTTTAAAAAAAGGAATAATTTTCAATTGGTCTCACTGAAGAAATCATTGAACAGCTTACAGAAATACATTCTCTTCCACGCAGTTATACAACATTATAATATTATCAAGTATCTTATGTTTTCAAATAAATCTCAAATAAACGTTTATGTTTTCTTATTTTAATCATTCATTCAAACGGTAATGATGGAAATTTTGGAACACCTCAATGGAAAATCCTAGAGCAAAAACTAATATAGATAATTGAAAATACGTAGCATAGAAGTAAAAAATCATCCAAGACCAAGAGCTTGAACGGGTTTAAAGCTGTTAATCCGCATAATCCACAATCTACTTTAGAAAAATCTTCCGCCCAGTTTTAATAATTCCAAAATTTCGTTCATTCCTAAATGAGGTTTCACATTCAACAAATCTTTGAAATGGAATGCTTGGTTTGTTTGGTGGTTGGTAGCTCTCTGAAAAACCCCTGTTTCATTCTGCTCTGGTGATGTAGCTTGCGAGAGCTTATAAGACACGTCGTTATAATGTAAAGTTTATTGAAACGGCGTGTCTACTCAGCTTGCGCGAACTTTAGATCCAGGAGCCAGTGTTGGAAAAAGGCGTGACTAACAACAAACGTGCGTGTGAATGTGCGTGGGGATGTTTTCATGTGATAAAGTGTATGTATGTGCTTGAGAGCAACTGAACATGAGATTAGTTTTGGTATCAAGAGCCTAAAAACGTTGGCTCAGCCGCTTACATGTCTCCAAATAGATTTATTTTGGGATATTAAACTGTCCCCTTTACTGTTTACGTATCTCTTATTACAGCATGTATTCTTTTATTATTTTTTAACAAATTCAAACTTAAATGGAGTGAGATTATGAACGTATGTGGTGAATGTGCATTATAATAATGTTCAATAGATACAAACTACTTTCTGAGCTTGGATGAAAAGACAGACGTTGTCAAACCATTGATTTGTTGGAAATTCGAGATACCGGTTCCGGTTGTTACACCATTATCAATCTCTGGTGTAACAACCGTTACACCATTATCAATCTCTGGTGTAACAACCGAAACCGATATCTCGAGTTTTTAATAAATCAGTGATTTAACAACGTCTTGTTTCTTCTTAATATGGATAACCACCACAATAAGCTATCACAACTACTCAAAGAGTACTTTCTGAACTCCTAACCTTCATTTAAATTCAGGAGAATTGAATAAAGTATTCAATGGAATCAATAATGTTAATTGAAGATAGAATATCCGAAACTAATCTCTTATAAGACGGAATCTCAAACCGCATTTTTATTGAATTAATTATTGACACTTAATTACATTGATGAAGCTTGAAAAACGTTTTAGAATGAGTCTTATGAAGATTGAAAAATTAATGCATAGTTTTGCAAAACATTTTCTATTTCATTTTTGAAACTTTATGAAATCTCTATTTTGAGATACTTCAACATTACTTGTATCTCCAAGGGGGAGGAAATACATCTGTATAAAATTTGTATTATGAAAATGAATATTTGATAATATTTAATTAAATGTATTATTAAATATCTGTATTATGAAATTCTACAACTTTACTAAAAATCGAAGTAGCCTTCGGTTTTTAGTAAGTGAAAGGGTACTGCAATATTTTTAATTGAATTAAAAAACAGTGATAAAGTAGTCCTAAGATGAAGGAAATATTAACTAGTAATATTCAAAGTGTTTTAAAAATACATTTGAGAAAAGTCAACTGGCCTTTCCTGAAATAACAAGGAACTCAACAAGAAAATATGGCTTATTTGATTGATTGTTGTGGCTGACATTGTCAGTGTTGAGAATAAATGAAACGTAAGTGGGGAAATTGTTAGCGGGGACAAGGCTCACGTGAGCATTGTACAGGGCTGGTTGAAAGGATTCGGTGTCACCTATTTTCAAATTTAAAAGTGTGCAATCGCTCGCGAAACACGGTTAGCCCTGTTTGTCACATGGCCTCCACACGTTACGGTTTGACAAGCGAGAAACGCTCGACCGGAAATGCTTTTGTAACAAGATTAATAACTGGAGTTTGGCTGAGGTATTTCATCGAACCTATGAAAAAACCAACGTTTGATAGTCCCCTGTGTAACTGGGACCAGTGGCAGATCACCTTTGTTTTCCAGCGGTAGAAATGCAACAGTTTTGAATTGTTCTACTATGTGGTATGGACCGGGACCGGACCGTTTATTGGTTACTGTCCAACAATTGTAAGTCGTTCAAATATTTGGTGTAGTTTTGTTAAGAATTGGAGACGAAGAATAAAGTGCTAATTCGTAGGGTATCCTAGTATCCTAGTTAATAAAGGTTTATTAATTTTTCATTATATTGAAATATCATAGATTTTTTATTATTGATTTAAGATTCTTCAATTCGGCATTTGATATGAATTTTCCACTGTTTACTTTCATTGATATATTGAGAATACAACTATTCAAATAGAAAAAGAATTAGGCTATTGAACTCTTCATATAACATTAACATTGAGCAATTTCATGTGATTCGTATTATTTATCAATGTGTACAATACCGAGTTCACCCACGAAAGATCACGGAATTTGAAATTATTTTTAAAACATTTCAACGTTATTTTAAAAAGTTCTAATAATTTATTGTGTTCAATGGATCATGAGAATTCATTGCCTTCTATTTATTGTTGTAGGGTAGAAAAAACAAATACAAAATGCGTTCATATTGAAAATAACTCAACTCTACAAACATTTGAAAAATATTTGTGACTTTTCTGTGATGGAAGTTGAATCTGATTTAGGGAATGCGTATTATTCAAACCCGTAATAACGAATGGGATGATAGAATGCTAATAGGAAGCTTGGTAGTCCAATAGAGCTTAGTAATCCATTACCACCATCCATCAAGCTAAATAGAAAAAAGGAATCGGCCACTTTCTGGGAAGCAATTTTTTCGATCCTCGGACATCCTGGATTCCTGGTCACACAACCAACGACTTAGCCGAAGATGCATCGCGTGTTGAAGCAGCGCGACTCGAGTCGCTCCTAGTGGCGTGTTAGAACAATGACTGAAATAAAGCTTGTGGCCGATGATTTAGCGGTCGCTCGGACATGCAATATGTAATAATGGGCGTATAGCGCTTGGGTATCTGCCAAATACCTGATTGCCTTCATCCCTACTCTACTCGTTCCCTATCTTTTCAATTTTTGCCACTGCCTTACAGCGTTAACGTTTTAATGGAGATGTCTGATCATTTCTGAATATCGATCATCGCGAGCTTTGTGTTCGATTCGGGGGATGAATGAAAGACAGACAAGGCAAAGAGTGCATTTCCTTACAACCACAACTACTTTACACGTCTACATTACTATTCACGTAATTTTATAGAAGTTTATTAATCACTTATTCTTCACCAACTGCCAGTAATAAGTTGAGGGTCATCACCCTTAGAAATAATTTGATATGATTTCTTGTACCACAATGACAGAAGGTTTAATTTTTTCCTCACATACAAAATTGGACTGAAAATGATAACAAACACTTCTGAGAATTATTTTTTTAGAATTATTTGAGAATTGATGGTTTATTATTAAATTATTATTTTCCAATTGCAATTACTAATATTGTACCTAATCCTCATTTAATCATGAAATTGATAATATTATTATTAAATTGAATCATTGTTTTGATGATGAACAATAGATAGTAATTTCTGTTGAATTTCAATAGAATGCATTGTAAAGAAGAGTGAATGTTATATGGTTCATATTTGTTGGAATTTTGTATATAATTAAGAGTGCATGTTGATAAAGTTCTGTATTTTTTGCAGGTAACGAGTCCTATTTCTGGTTAGAGTTAGAGTCGTTTTCAATCGGTGAGAATACTTTCAAACTTCTCTCATTTAACATTTCTCTGAGATCCATGGTTTATTGGAAATTAGTCTATAATTAATCCATAATTTATTGGAATCGAGTTGTCTTTACCTTTTTTCAACTTTTTCCCAAGAAACATATTCTTCTTAGATGAAAGACGAAACGTATAACAGAGACGATAATAAATAAATAATAAAATAAATAACTAATTGTCTGTTTTGTTCAGTACTGCTTGATTCTACGTTTCATCTTAATCGAACTGTCTTCTTTACGATTTGATCTTTTAATCTAGTGATTCCCGTCAAACAGACCATTTCCCTCTCTAATAATTTCAAAATTCTTTGAAGAAGAAAATTTATCAAGATCTGCCCGCTCAACTGTAATATTCGCTTCCCAATAAGGTATAATTCTCACTATTTATTGATTTTCAATTTCGTTTCTTCCTTTTCGAAATCTATCTAAAACAAGCAAATGGCTCCTTGATTCATTTTTATTGACTTCTCTTGAGTTCAGTAAACTCTTCGATCTCGATTACATGAATTGGTGAGAAGTACTTCATAAATTATTGGCCATAAATTAAGACGCCATTTAAAACTCACTACTCTTCTTGAAAAAATCAGCTTGCTGTAGGCCTACGCCTCGTCTTGAAAAGTGAGAAAGGTTGTTTAGAATCTTGTTAGAATATTCAACACCATCTTGAAAGAAAATTCGTCTTTGCAATTGAAAATTCGTTTCAATATATTAATTGTTGAGTCAATCAATTCATCTTCGTTTATCATAAAATTATTTGCTTGAGTATACAGTTATTGGAGTCAAAAGAATAGACTTTGAATAATTTCATTCATAATCATCACAGGCTTTTATTAATTTTATAAGTAAATTTCAATTATTTGTAAAAATAAACAAACATTCACGATTAATTTAATTGGTTGTTCAAATATAAACATCATACTTCATAATATGTTGTAACTACAAGAATAGAAAGTTTAGACTACCTGAGTGAATGAAGTTTCATTTTTACTAAACTCTGATTCAAAAAATGTTATTTCTCATCCTACCTCACAAAAATTAATCCGGCTGAGTCAGTCGTTTGTCTCTTAGGCTATTCTAAAATTCAGTGACTGTGATTAACCCTGAATCTTTTCTATTTGAGACCAGGCAGAATAAAGTGCATTTTTGCAATACTTGGATCCTTGTATGCATTGTACAAATATCTTCCATTCAGCTGAGAAGAAATAATATTGCCGGATTTTGTGGATACAATGTCTGTATTAAGCCGACCAGGGTGAGGTAGCTGAAGTTAGTCCCGATAAATGAGAATCGGTTGAAAAGTGTATGCATGCTTGTAAGTAGTATTTGCTCTGACAAATGAAACATCAGCAAAATATTGCATGTTTTGTTTGTTGCTGCGCTACCCCTACCCTGTATGCAGGCAGGCGAACCAGTAATAAAAGGTACGCTATAGTCTGTCGAAGCAAAGAAGACATTCTGACAAGCTGGGAAAATAACTCCAGCTCGGTCAATATTGGTTTGAAAATCATAAATTGAGTCTCAAATTGTAGGAAACATTCTTATCTACAATTTGAGACCAGATTTATAATTTTTGAACCAATATTGACCGAGCTGGAGTCATTTTCCCATCTTGGCAGTATGTCTTCTTTGCTTGGACAGCCGATACCTGTGACCTGTGGATCAAACTCGCATATATTTCTTACTTCGCATCGATTCGAAGCCCGGGTCTTAGCTTAACCGACATTATTGCAATTTTGTTATTGTGCACCTCTGAACGTAAACCAGACTTTTCATTGCTAGTTTGAATGTTGAGCTAGTTAACTCCTATCACGCGGACTGTTATGAACGGTACTTAATGGAATGTTCAGTCGATTTGTTCACTAAATGGATCGTTCGTCCCTAATGCTATTAGGATAGGCTAGGCCTGACAGTAGTCTTGTATTCTTCGTAGTTCTACATTGTTTTACAGTTCCTACCTCATTAATGAAGGTAAAACTATCATACATTATACATGAATGACATGACAATAATTGCTTACAAAGAAATAGACGTCCAAAAGAAATGGAAGAAAATCGATTCCAGCCTGTCTTGGAATAAATTCTAAGCAGTCTACAAAATTGGACTCGTAAACCCTTCTTCGGGAAAGTCTCGGGAAGTCTCTGAATAATATAGGATACTATTAATTATTCAACTAATTTATTATAATATTATCATTGTTCTACTCTGGATAATTATTTCTTAGATTAGAACAATATTCAACTTTGAAAGAGGTCTGTCTTTTCTTTATAAGTACATTGCAAGAAAATAGCATTCAAATGAAGAACAATAAGTAGCTTAGATATAGATTGATCGGAGCAGTTATATCCGTGAGATGATTGAAGATACGTACTGTGTTATTGGTTAGTCAAGCGTGAGCCTTGCGATTTATTGGAAATTTATGCACTTTCAGAGCCATTCTACAGTGGTTCTCCGTAAGAAGAAGGGTTTACGAGTCCAATTTTGTAGACTGCTTAGAATTTATTCCAAGACAAGGCATTCGTCTTATTCACGGTCGATGTGCGTATATGTTCACACACATGCTCTTCTTTTCCTTGAAAGTATATCTATGTAGTTGAACGACTAAAAATCCTGCGATATTTCGCGGCCGAAATGCGAATCCTGCGATAACTGCATCTGTGCCACTGATTTTATCGGAAATTCTTTAGCATGTCGTTTTTCCCCAGTTAACATTTGTCAGCCGCCTACCTCTCCTTTTATCGCGCTGGTTTCATTCTCCATGTTATAGTCTGTTCAAGCAAAGAAGACCCTCCGGCATGTTAAGTAAATGACTCCAGCTCGGTCAATATTGGTTCAAAAATCATCAATTAGATCTCAAATTGTAGGAAACATTCTAATATACAATTTGAGACCAAATCAATATTTTTGAACCAATATTTACCGAGCTGGAGTCATTTTCTCATCATGCCAGAGGGTCTTCTTTGCTTGGACAGACTATATCACTTGTTCGATTTTTCGTGCTGTACAGCATGCTTTAGTATATGCCTACAAAACTGACGGTTAACAAATAACTGTTATCGATGTTCAACTTTGCCCGGACAGTCAGTAAGCGGTCTTCGATAGCATATCGAGCCACTTGTGACTCAAGCTAAACTATTTCTTTCTCAAAGAGCGCGTTCAGACTGTCTTACCAGAGCTGAACATTAATAACAGTTATTTTATAATCACCTGTTTTTTTAGAGTCTGTCAAACAAAAGAAGACATTCTGGCAAGTTGGAAGAATGACTCCAGTTCAGTCAATATTGGTTAAGAAAGAGTAAAATTTGGTCTCAAATTGTTAAAAATATTTTGATCTTGAAAATTCATAATTTTCTAACCAATATTGACCAACATGAAGTCATTTTATCATATTGCCAAAATGTCTTATTTGCTTTCACAGACTATAGGCGTATGCTACTAATTCTCAAACTTATGCAGCATGCTGTGCCGCACATAGAATCGACCAAGTGTGAACATAGGGAATCATCTACATACTATCTGATTTCCCCTCTTTTTCCGTGGATTAATGTCCGGCTATAAGAAACCATCCTGTTACAATGTATTGATGGTAAGTTATTGGCAGGCTAGGGAGGGTTTTGCATGCTGATGCTGTCATCTCAACACGCAAGCTTTCGACGCCTCTTGTGCCTGGCCACGACTTGAAATAAATCGCGCTCACGTTCTGGTGTTTTCTATCCACCTTTAAACTAGTAGTTCTCAAAGTATTAGTGGAAATAACTGGTTTTCTATGGAAGCAGAACATTCAAGAAGAATATGATATTATAAGACTAATAATATAGTAATTAACGCTAGCCTTTATTATGTTTTGTATGTATACAATATGACATATTATTGATAGTTTCAAAAGTCGTGAAACTGGAAGCAAGGCTACACTAGATAAACATCAACATTAGAGCGGCTCTGATGAGAACTATAGTCTGGTGGAGCAAAGAAGACAAGACAAGACAAGACTCAAGCTCGGTTATTAGTTCGAAGTTCAATATTAGTTCAAAAAAAAATTGATCTCAAATCGTAGAACAGATTATTTTCTACAATTTGAAGCGAAATAAATATTTTTTGAACGAATATTGACTGTGCTGGAGTCATTTCTCATCTTGCCCGAATGTCTTCTTTGCTCGACCAGACTATAGCAGCATGGTCTCTCAGACTGTTTGTGCAGGTTGCCTATTCTACTCCTGCATGCCTGGCACGCCTGATTCCCTTGGTGAAAACTTGCTTCCTCTTCCTTTTGCATCAATGAAACAATGATGCAATGAAACAAACTCATTTGCAGTGTTTTTTCAGTTATTCTGTATTAATAAATCTATTTATATACCATAATTCCTGAGTAGTTGACACGTAAATTGATATAAGGACGTGTCTCATGAGTCATCCACATGCTTAATTGCACTACTGGTCCAAAATTGGACAAATCGGTGGTTTCAAAGTTCTCTCGTGTAAAGTTTGCTCTCCGGTAGCCTTTTGTCCGTAGAAAATGAGTTCTTGGGATTCTGCGAGATGACTGCTGTACAGTACTAGCAGAGGCGCAAAAGTAATAAATTTCGACTGCAAAGGCTATTATCTGAAAATAGAACAAACGAGCAAGAAGAGAGACCCGGTTGAAAGTTTCAATAAGTTGCTTGCCATTCAGCGACCTGCGCTAGCCTGCCTGCCTGCTCTTCGTTTAATGAATTTATATTTCTGAAGCTGTCGAAAGAAAGTCTTGTTCGAAAGTCATTGAAAAAGTTGGCGGACTCTTCTCAAGTACTCTGATGATGAACTCATTGGGCCACAAACAGCCGCCGACCGGCCGACCCCTGCGCGCATTGTTCGACTTTTGCTCATTCTCTTCCGTCATCTTTCTTTTTTCTCATTAGGCAATCTCTCCGAAAAAATTTTCCCTAACCAGTCTATTCAGCAAGACGCTTTGAACATTGGGTAATTCATTTACCACTTTTGAAACTCTTTGGCGCACCTATTAACACTTTGATTGTAAAAAGGGACAAAGGTTTGAAAATATGACAAAGCTTTAATCAAAAGGCGACAGAGTAATTCGGGTCTGGTATGATCGATAATTTCATAAGTTACTTCGAATTTCATGATATTTATTTTTTTATTCTCCATTTGTTCAAAAAGGGTACTGTGATTGCAATTTTTATTTCTAGCATACACTGATAGTAGCCCTAGCCAGAAAGGAAATATTGTGCATAGTTGTACGTTGATACTTTACTCCTCTATGGTAATCACTCTTTAACAGGTAATAAATTGATATTAATAGAATATTAGATATTATTAAATATTATTAAAGTAATATTAATGAAAGAATCTTTCTGTGTATCATAAATTTCACCAAGCAGTGAATTCTATTGTTCCTCGTACCTAATGAAAGTTGGATTCATCACATAATTCTTCTTTAATTTCGAAAATATGTTGAGTTGCTTTCTCTATAGATAAGTACTATCACAATAAGTAAGAAATTAAGTATTCTTCTAGGTCTAGTTATAATCTCTTTTTCAAGTTTGAGGAGACCTATGACAAGAATAGAATTTAACATCGAATTCAAAGTATTTCTTCATGATTTAATTAAATCATGTTATTTATATTGTTTCGATCTCCATGTACTTCTTATCTGCATCAATCGTTTGAAAGGATCATCCACTAAATACATCTTCTCTCAAATTCCACTGGTTTCAAAGATTTTTGACCTTGGCATACAATTAACTTTGTTTCATCAGCTAATCCAACTTGACACGTATGGTTTAATAAAGTCCTGATCTATATTACTTAGTATAAGAAGGCATGGCGAGTAATTCTTGTGTTAGCTTGCTCTACGTAATCTACTTATTACAAAACTTTCTTTATCCTACCTTCTTTGGAGATTTGAGCAAACTCTATGCTCTTCTTGCTTCTGAACTTTTCCTTGGTCGATGTATTCTTGTTTGAGCTCACAGTTTCCATGCAACTATCTCTTGAAGAATATTAAGTAGATCATTCCTTTTCATACTATTGTTGAACCTAATCTAGAACTTTTTGAATATATTTGTTGTTCAAGTAGAAGATTCGTTCAAAAAGTTTGATTTCTCCTTAATTTTTTGATGCTAGATCCTTTACTACTTCGTAGATTGAATGATAATAGCGTAACGTATATTCTATTTCACAATTTAATGGTCACCAACTTCATTCTCAAGTATGCTTGTTTAAACTCCATGTCATCGAGGAAAATGTTACTCCTGATGTATTTAGTATTTATAAGGTTTTTTAATGAATCACATAACATCCATTGACTCATCATATTCTTCCTGCTTTGTTTTTTTATGTCATTGACATTGATCAGGAATATGATTCACACAAAATATGTCTAAAATAATACACCAGCTACGAAGTATTGTGAATTCTTGTTTCAATACACGTTTTCTACTCTATTCTATTCAAAGAGTACAGAACAACATTTCTTATTCAATTGTTGATATTCAAATATCATGGTATTTATAAATAGAAATGGGGAAAAATTGATAGCGAAATCCGTATAGTTTAATATTTTTTTAAAAGTTTATTTGGCTTTTAATTAATCCTTAGTCACTTTCAACCAAAGCTCATAAGACTTCCACTCAATTGGAAGGTGTGGACTTCAAAAAGATAATAATATAGCCCTGGCGGCTCGTACCCACAAAACAGGTGAAGTGCCCGTTTCTGCAGGTTTCTACTCTATTCTATTCAGAGAGCACAGAACAAAATATCTTATTCTATTTCTCTCACTCTATTGGTAGATTGTTGACATTCAAATAGCATGGTATTTATATATAGAAATTGGGAAAAATTGATAGCGAAATCCGTATAATTTAAGATTTTTTGAATTTTATTTGGCTTCTAATCACTCATTAGTCAGTTCCAACCAAAGCTCATAAGACTTTCACTCAATTGAAAAGTGTGGATTTCAAAAGGATAATAATATAGCACTGGCAGCTCGTACCCACGAAACAGGTGAAATACCCGTATATTTTACTGTACAGCACTGCACCTGTATTATACTGCACTGTACTGTACAGCATTTCACCTGTACTTCACCTCTTACTGTACTTCACTTTACCCTTCGTGGGCACGACCCGCCAGTGTAATTTAGGCTATTATAACTAAATATAGGCTAAATAATAATAGGAAGGTGACGTGTCATTAATACGTAATTAGTGAGTCAACCAATGTTTACATATCAAATTCGATGATGAATCAATCAAATCTGTTCCATGGGATGGCAAACTATGACGGCCTTTACTCATCAGACTGTCGCTGGAATTAGTTGGAGTTGGATGCGACGCTGTGAACAATGACCCAGAATTGATTAGCTGCCGGTGGCTTATTGATACAGTTAGCGGCATCAAAGTTCGCCAAGCCTCAACTAACTAGTTATTGTTGTTCATCAATCATTGTCGCCTAACTTGGTCTGCAACAAATCATCCATATAATTAGGCAAGAAGTGCGTTGCTAGTGATTGAAAATGTTTTTACCAGTTGAATAATGAATAATAGCAGTTATAGATAAACTTTAATAGTGTATGCCCTTCAATTCTAATTGGATGTAATTATTATTCTCTGGAGGATATGACTAATCCAAAATATGTAATTATCTATTTTTTGAATGTACAATAGGGATCGCAAAGCAGACATTCTGGAAAGATGGGAAAATTACTCCAGCTAGGTCAATACTGGTTTGAAAATTATAAATTTGTTGTAAAATTTCGGGTCAGAATGTTTTCTACAATTTTAGAACAAATTTATAATTTTTGAACCTATATTGAGCGAGCTAGAGTAATTTTACTTTCTTGCCAGAATGTCTTCTTTGCTTGAATAGACTAGCCTATACCACTTTTATTCAGCTTTGATTTTGCCACAATTCTGGAAATTAAATTGACATTTTTTTCGATATGGTACATCAATATTGAATTTATTAGAAGCTTGTTAGGAGGTGAGTCGATTTTAAATTATTTCATTCAAGTTTGTAAAAATTAAATACAGGGGAAGCTTTGGGCTTTAAAGCCTGTTGTACTCTTTGAATGTAAAATTAATAAAAGAAAGATTTTCTAAAAAATGAATTCGGTTCGGTAAGTAGTGTATAATGCTCCACTTAACTCTATCCACAGCTGAAATAATGAATCATTTACCATGAATTAGATTTATTTGTATTCAACGATCATATCTCTCCGTTCCGGGATGGATAAGATTGATTAATTCTCTTCGCGTACATCTTAGAAATTTATAATTTTGAGTATGAAATAATATGCATCTTCAATCATTACGCTTTTCGTTGCACAATCAATCCCCCACTGTTACCTACTAACCTTTCGTTAAAATGTTATCTATTTGTAGTGACACTATCACGATATTATAATGATTTCACAAAACGTACAAATGTATTTATTATTAGCGCCTGTTTACATCCTTCTGTTGTGAATACGAGTATCTTGCTGAGATTTAGTTAACGTAGATCAGAGTTCAACCAATCTCTGTTGTCTGTTCTAATGACCACTCAATCTCACACGAGTTTCCTCTTGGATGTTTTTCAAAGCCGATCGATTTCTTGCAACATCTGTTGGGTCAAAAGAGCCGAATTGTCCGCAGAGTATTGCTGCCGTTGTCCCAGCGGACTCTGTTCGGCTGCGAAACATACGCACCAACTTGGTTGTGTTTTATCAGCTACAATTAATTGCGTGAACATTGACTGGATGCGGGGATCGGAACAGCTAACCGAGCTGGTCAACCAATTCTTGAAGCTCATCCATCAAAATGAGGGATCGATGCGTCCTCCTCTTCTTCCTCATCCACCCCCCTCCTCATCCTCCCATACTTCTCCTCTTCTTCCTCCTCCTCCTCCTCCTCCTCCTCCTCCTCCTCCTCCTCCTCCTCCTCCTCCTCCTCCTCCTCCTCCTCCTCCTCCTCCTCCTCCTCCTCCTCCTCCTCTTACATGTCCTCCTCTTCAACCTCATTTTCATCCGCTTACCCGACTGTCCCGTTTCCATACATTGCCATCATTCCCTCCATTAGACCTATCTTGATCATTCAAAAATGCCACCAACCAATTTGCTACCCGACACGATCACGCTACAAAACGAATTGGGTGACTTGCCTGAAAACTCTTACTTTCTACCTTTGCATAGGAATTTCCAAATGTAATCAGTTGTCACGCTGAAACTTAGTTTCTACTATCGTATGATTGCAGTCTTGACGTCTAGTGGGATCGCACTTCCCAAGTGGTATTGCTTTAGGTGAGGTTTTTCTTGAGTAGGCTGTATTTGATGAAATTATTGTTCTTTGCCATTTCTTGAATGCATTATTCTCAAGAACAATCTTGAATAATTCAAGAATTGAACGTAAAATCGAGATTATTAGTTTAATAGATATAAAATCAAAAACTGTCCTTAGAACAAGATTTGAATTGAGCCCTATTTAGCATCATTTAATATTCAATTGGAATAGGATATTCCAATTACATTGATATTCGATTTTAATTTTAATTTTTATTTTTTTCATATTTCTCTGAAAGACATTTTGAAAGACCCTTGAAGATATTATTATCTCTATGAATTATCGCTGATAGAAATAGAGAATTATTCATTGGTTTGTTGAAATTGTTATCTAATCTATTTGGTACATTCATTGTCTGCCTTGAATGCCATTAGGGATCACAGTGAATGAGGGTGTAAGGATCACTATTTTTGAGGCGCTACATTTTTTTGTCGCACAAGTTTAGAACATGTTGAAATAGAGGGGAGGTTGAATTTGAATTCTAAAGAAAGTCGAAAGAAGATGTTTCATCTGTGAAATATTTGACAGTGAACATGACCACGATGCTCTCTCCATGTTTTTTTTTGTAGCGAGTGAAATGTGACTGATGAATGCATGTGTAGAGGATGTATAAAGAGATGTAACATGTAATGGGACACAATCTTACATGAGTTGTTTTTTACTTCTGTTCAATTGATATTTGAGAGCTGGAACTCAAATAAGGTATAAAACATGGAGCAGTATCCAATCAATAATATTTTATTAATGTAATCATCATCTTATGTAGCCTAATATTCTCTCTAGTCACCAAATACTTTCGGTGAATCAAAAATACTTTGACTCTAATAAATCCAATTGTGATTATTATAATCGAGTAAAATTTTCAAAAGCCATGCTCCAATCACCTTATAATCTTAGTTTTCCTTGAACAATACTCGAATTTCACCGAATTACAAATGACTAGCACAAAGTTCATTCTATTCCAAGACATCCCATAATTTATTCTCCTTTCGATAACGACGCAGTTGAAATTGACAGCCACTCATATTTGAATAATCTTCGAAATAAACTGATTCGAAGTGATTTTTCTTGTGTTGGCTATTGGTAAGGTTGAGTAAATTGTTGGAGTTGAGACTGTTCTAACGATCAACAAGCCGACTGATGAAGGGAGTTGAGATTTTGAATGATGTGAGCTGAAGTTGATTGATTGCTCGGCGACCTTGAGATTTCGGATTAGGGCAACTTGTGCCACTGATGCAGGCGCGGGATCTTATTATCAGTTCGTATGTAACAGATTACCTGCAAAGTGGCTTCCTTTAAGCGCTACCATCAATTATTCATGTTGCTGTGAGCCTGCTGCCGGCAAGTGAGTCTGACTTAGAGGGGGAGGAGGAGGAAGAGGAGGAGTTGGGGGGTGTTGAGGAGGAGGAGGAGGAGGAGGAGTAGCAGAAGACGACCCTTAGCCTGAACTCTACTTATAGAGCCTATTCCTCGGAGATCTTTCTTGTCTAACGAGTCCTTTAGGTAGGCCAACTATGCTGCTCACCAAACCGAGCTTTATCAGCAGTATTCAGGAGGTTCTCCAGCGCTGAGCACAACTGAATAGAATAGGGACACTGTTTTGTACCAGCTACTGATCGGTGGTGTAGTGTTCTTCAATGAAATATAGTCTAGTTGATTTGTGACCTATGGTGAAATTGATATAGTGAACCTGGATGGAAGATATGGACTATTCCAATAGATGATCTTTATTTCTCATTTATAATACGATGATTTTCCGTCGCCAATTAATCGAAAGCTTTAGATTTCACAGTGAAGATTCATCATAATCTAAATTCAATGAAATTCCATTCAAACTCAATTTTAATTATCTCCATAAATCAGGAATGGAAGTACGGTAGTTACTTTTTCCAGCAGAGATAACCTCCGTTTTATTGGAAAGTATTCAATTATTTGATTTTCATTTTTTAAATTGTCTTTGATGAAAGACTGTCACCTATGTGGAGTGACGTAAGTTCCTCAATTTCGAAATCGTCATCACATTCTACAATAGTCTTCATTCATTCACTCCTATAACTTTCATTCCTTTTTTCAGGGGAGGTTTTCACCTCTCATCTCTTGATAACTTCCAAAGACTTGGAATTTCAATAAATGACAGAAAATTGTACTTCTATTTCGATTGTTACAGCGTATGCATCGTGCAATCATTCAAATTCATGTGAATTGTTGCAATTCTACAAACATTTCATTTTTGTTGGAGTTTTTTGCCTCCTTTGTTTGCCGGAGGCTTCATTGATGAAGTGCATTGAAGGTGTTTGGGTCGGTCAATTAGCCGATAAACGGTTGATTCACACCTGGCCAGCATTTCTCATCCGGCATCAAGAGCTGCTTCCTTCGTATTTTCCTGCTGCTGCTGTTCTGGTCTCGATGGAATCGGCTCGGCCCGCCGCAAGGAAACGTGCAGATGCGCTGCCGATAGCAAAACCCAATTTTCCTTTCCCAAACAGAGGAACCAAGCTTTCCTTTTCAGCCCGCTCACCCCGCAGCTCATTTCCCGTCGCGCCCCACAATAAGCAAGGTATAAATTCAACGATCCTAGTGTATTGGGCGAAGTGGAACAAACACACGCCGGATGATGCTTTACCAACACCGCCATTCGTTTGTTTCCTCCTTCTCCTCCAATTCCTTTTCCTCCTTCTTTTTCTTTTTCTTCTTCTTCTTCTTCTTCTTCTTTTCTTGTTCACCTTCTATTTCTTCATATTTTTTCTCTCAACCTCTTTTTTCTCCCTTTTTCACCGTATCCTTTTTCTTACCTACCTCTCCTCCTCCTTTTTCTTCGTCTTTTTTTCTCACTTACTTCCTCTCCTTCTCCTTCCTCTTCCTCTTTCCCATTCCTTCTTTTTCTCCTTTCCCTCCTATTCTTCTCCATCTCTTCCTCCCTGTTCTTATTCTAATCATCGTTCTTCTTCTTCTCTTCCTCCCTACTATTCTTTACTCCTTCGTCTTCATCTTCTCATGCTCCCTCTTCTTATTCTCTTCCTCTCTCTCCTTACATCATTCATAAGCAGTGTAAACATCATGTTTTAAACTTTTAAGGCCAAGTGTTAATGGAAAGGACATCTTTGTTGTCCTTTCTTTAGAATGGACATCTTTATGTCCAAACTTCGCCTTTTTATCTAGACAATTGTTACATCGTAATTTAAAAGATTGTCAATTAAATATATTTTAATAAAATGTCTATAATTTCGCGTTCATGTGTATCCGTGTTTGATGAATAATGTTGCTATGTTTTCAGCTCGTGACGTTTATAATAGAAGTAATAGCTACTGTATATTCATTTCTGTGTAATAGAAGTACACTTACTCCTTTATGTTATTACGTACTATATCCAAGCAATCTAGAATTGAAGCGTTTATGTATTGTTATTGTCTATATGAATGAAGAAATGTAATCTAATCTAATACTTCTTCTCTTCCTACCTCTTCTCCCCATCCTATTTTGGTCTCATTACTATTTCTCTTCTTATTTTCTCCATTTACCTTTTCTCCTTCTTCACTTGACTTTTTCTCCTTTCCAACCTCAAAGATGAAGAAACTCTTCCTTGTATTTTCGTCGTCACATTCAGATCATGTTTACCAAGGAGACGCAGCCATCCACAATCTAGTTTGTGTGTTCGTGTTAAACCAAGAATAGATGGATCTATGCATCTCATAAAAATGTTATTTAATAGCAAGGCTCTCGATACAACTCAGAAGTCTTTGTTCAATCATCTCATGTAAATACGAGTTTATTTGGTATGAATAGCTACTTTGAAAAGTATAAGTTACAATAATCTCAGGAACTTCCAGAACATGAATCACTTGAGAGAAAAATAGGTTCCCATCAGTCTCCCTCATTTTTTTAGTTCTTCCATCACCATTCCTCTATCATTGGACAATGATTCAAACAAGTTAATACTGATCATGTGATAAAATTTATATAGTACTTCAGTAGAATATCATGGTAACTATAATTTTAATATATCTTTCTTGTTAATATTTATCTACCTGTTCATTTGCAGGGCGATAATATTCATGGGAAGTGTCACGTGTAACGACTCATGATAAATATGATAACAACATAGAAAGTCATAGCCTATCCTGCGTAGCTGGTACATGAACTAACGGCTCACTCAAGTTTCAAGTTCCAGTGCCACCTAAATTATTACAGCGATTGATCAAAGCTTGTAACACGAGTTCTTTCGCCAATCCGGTTGCAGCAGCTCATTCATTAGAAATATCACTTGGCTTCATAGACAGGCTATACTGGCGTCATGTTCAAAATTCACTTTCATAGAATCAAATCATATGGTTTGGACATTCCTTAACTTATTGAAGAACACTGTGAATATTTTACAATGTTTGATGTGGTGATAATAATTTCAAAGCTTCTGGTTAGGGTATGGGTAATGAAAAAATGACTATCAAACATTGATTGTTCTACAGTTTTTGGTTGGTTCCGAACCACCAGTAGGCGGTTTTGTATCTCATGATTGAATTACATTTTCAGATGAAAGTATCAAACTGAAAAGGCTTCTCCAATCGGCACTGTCGGTAGTATTAACTGTGAGGTAGTAGTGTTGTTGGCAGAAACAGTAGCTGCAATCCAATTTAATCTTGGTAAATAATTATTTTCAACATCGTAAAAAAACCATATAGAAAATCTGGTTCCTATTTAAAATTGTTTCCACTTGGAACGTCTTGGAATGAAATGATACATACGTGCATTTTTCATAGTTTTGAATAGTGCCTTATGATGATATAGTTCACGAAAGCTGAGAAGACACGCCGTTACAATGTAAAGTATATTGGGATGGTGTGTCTTTTCAAATTCATTTATTCAACATATATATAAACAAACATATTTACAATTACGATTGATAAAAAATACAATTTATAAAAAATAGAAGTAATATGACAAAATCAAAATTCAGCTTGAGCGAACGATATATTAATCGAAAATAGACTATTAAGCACTTTGAAAAATATCATTTTGTTCCAAAACAAACCAATTTATTCTAAAATGATAGAGGGTTATGTACAAACCAAGATATTATTTTTATAGCATATAATTTTAGACCTCCTTTGGAGATTTATTGCATGATATGAGCATCAAGGAAAAGTAGGCCATAGAAGAAGTAGCTGTAACGATCTTGAAGATCTGTTTTGTGTGAGTGTGTGTGTTGGTTCACTTGTTGTTGTCACCAGTCAGGCTGCTGAAGAATTGATGGAGCCCACTTCATTAAGCACTAACAGTGCAGCCGAGCAGCTGAGATCAGTGTGGTGAGGAGTCACCGTGATAGTAGACTAGTCTCTGCTGCCTGGCAGAGATGGAGTAATCCATCAATCCGTCTAAAGTATAATACCCCCCCATCCCCCACCATCCGCTAATCGTGTTTTTTCTCATTCTCTTGTCGGTCGCCGTCTTCTTCTCTCTAAGGATATATTTCTTCTGTCCTCTTCTTCCTACTGTAAGCAGCCTGTTGGTTGCTACGTTTTTGGAAAGTGTATCATTCATCATTGAAGTTTATTGACTCATGTTTTGAAGAAATAACTGAATTTGGTTTATAAACTATTACACTGATATTTACTCGTGATTAATCGTTTGTGTGAATGAGTACAACTCTTAATGTGTAATGAAAACTGACAGATTCAGTAGAACTCTTATTAAGAAGTTCAAAAATAAACAAGTCAAGCAACGTTTATTACTATGTTGTTTCCTATCCTGTAAATTGAATTGCAGGAATACGATATTATAAAATATTCATCTATTGATTTAATTATTGTTATCGAACTCTTATTGCCTGTTGTTAGGAGCTAACACAAAGGAGGTAGTCCTTTGTGTTAGCTCCTCACAACAAAAAGTCATATGCATATTTCTCGATGCCTTCTCTACAGACTGTACTTTTCATTTTGTAAACAAATTTATTGTTCCCTTTATTCCTTGTTCCTTATCTTTCAACTGTTGCTTTTTCTCTGTTGCTCATTTTTACTAATTTGAGCTATCGGCTTCTGTGACAAATCATGACGTGTTTGTAAAAATTAAACAACAGATTCTGAGATTCATATCCTGAACAGTACAACAATAGTTCAATAGCGTTTTCCCACGCATAGGCATACAATACACACTTTGATTTTTGTCGAAACAAAAAGAATACCTGTCTAAAAGTTAGGCATTGTATATAAATTTCACAGCGGGTTAGAAGAGTTTTTACGTCTCATATGTTACGAAGAGTAAGGACTAAGAGTAAAGAGTAGGAAGAGTTACAAAGAGTAAATAAGGACGCATACAAACTGTAACTACATATATAAGGATGGCAGAGCACATTTTGAAGACACTTTCGACATTTCCTTGAACTGTATTGGTCGTAACTTATGATAACCTCTCGTGCAAAACTACAGCTGTGCTTTTTCACACTTACTGGAGAATTTCCGAACAAATTGTCGCGTGCGTGGATGCTTGCGTGGGGGTCACAATCAGAAATCAGGGTGAATAGTGAACAAAAGTGAGATAGTAAAATAATATGCGTTCAAATCACGTGATAGGAAAACATTATTCCGGGTACTTAGCATCTGAAATGTCATCTATTTGAGAAGAAAAATGGAATTTGTTCCCATTGAAATGTTTGCCATGCATGTGCTCAGCTCGTCTAGGTTGAATTGTGTCAAATCGCTCACTAGATATATTGCAATGTGCATTATCATACATTACCATTATATTCATATACAATATATTTACTCCCTATGTGATGATCGTTGGCCATGCTACATCCTCTCCCAATTTTCTCTGTCGAGTCTCTTCTTTGAATATCTATTGGAAGTTAAATTATCATCATTATTATTATTCTCAAAAAAGTACCAAAATTTTCTTGGATTAATTCATCAAAGAGAGGCTTTTATATATTTTTAAATAACATGAACCATTTTATTCTACACCAGTAGATTCTCTAATTGGAAATGTTCAGTGATAAGAGTTCATTGTCTTGGTAATAGTTTTAAATTACTAATGAAGTATGTAATAATCTTATAATTTTTCAGATTGATTGATCTAAATGATGAATGACAATAATTATAAAATTAATCATTGGATTTAATCTCCTGTCGGGCATTGTCTGAATTGACATGAAGGCATAGATTCTGGATAGGAGAGAGGGTTACAGTACAGAAGTAGCTGAGGTCAAGTAGAGCGGGTTGCCTACACTGCGCCGTGCCATTGGTTGGCGATGCAAGAGAAACGAATTTACTGATAATGAACAGCCCCGTAAGCAATCCGTAAACCGCAACTTTGTTTCAAGCTCCTCGGGCGCCATTCTCTTACAATTTCTCTCTTTCCCTGCACAAGTCCCCAGAACTTGCCCAAAATTACTTATAACTTTGCTCTGTTCTCGTGTTCACAGCATCCTCTAACTATCTGTGAAATGAAATATTATTATCTTCGTTATTCTAATCACCTCATTATTATGGATATTTGCTTGTAGATTTGTGTTCAGTGCCTGTCGGTTTGAGTTTGAAATATTTTAAAGGTTGGGTGATTATATTTGATCATTATATTAAATATTGACATGGATATTTAAGATGTTCAAAATACATTGAGATACATGGAGATTTGAGCTGGATAAACTACATGGAGACTTAAGATGCTAGAAATAATTATTTTTGAAACAAGATATGAAAAAAAGTTATGGAAACAGGCGAGGACTAACAAGAGCAATTCAAGCTCCATCTTCACTGTTCAATTTATTTTTTATTTCGTTAACTAGTTTACTACCAGTACTACCATAGTCAACTAGAATATTGGAAATCCTCCATTCTATTTCAATAAATCCACGTAGTGAATTGAAAATGACGAAGTGTATGATATTCCTAGTCAGCAAAATTGCATGCTCGTTGTTTGATTCAAGCGAATTTAGTGTTTGGAAAGTTTGAGTTTATTGGATTTGCTATCTGTCAGTTTTCAATTTTCGCCTCGTTGAGGGTGAGGCTGCCTTCCTGCTACGCATTAAACATAGTCCCTCTTTTCATTAGAAGTTTCGACACATCTCGCCTTGCTGTCTCGTAAATAATGTCCGGACAATTTCTAGCCTGTGAGTGGAATATGGAACATGTGTTCCAAACCTAGGAAACGCGGAGTTTATTCGTGTGATTTATTTATATTAGATTGTTCGGCTGACGTGTAGCCAACTAAATAGGACATCAAACTTTACGACGTGGTTAAATTCCTCGAAACGTTTTCATATTGTGAATTCAACTTTCGTACTATGCATGAATTATTCAGTTTTTCTCTGGCTATACAGATTTGTAATCATCTCCAACTCCAATTATGATAATCTATTAATAAATAATATCATCGAATTCTTGGATGAAATAATTATCATCATCATGAGCGAGTATTCTAGATATTTCATACGTAATAAAAAATTTGCCTCATTCATTCAAATATGAAATTTACTCTGTTGGATAACAAATTTGTTTAATCTGAATCGATTTAGTACATTTTTGAAATTATCTCATTCAGAATCAGAACATCTTAAATGGAAATCGACCAAATATCATCATTCATAGTGTATCGCCAAACTTATTCAATATAACGGGCTGTGTAAAAAGAAGTTTTTCTGAAACCAATATTTTTTTAGAAATAAATGACTGTCATTCCTCATCCCTTTAATTATCGAAAATTCAACTCCTCTTTTATTTAACTTGTTTGTTTCTCATGTTGTATAACCCTGTCTCGATTTCCACCTTCCTAGTTCCTACACAATCAAATCCAAACGAATTTTCCCCGAATTCTAGACTCTTTGTCGCTAAAACATTCGATCACCTCACACCTCATTCTCAATACTTATCCTAGAGCACAGCTCGCCTGAGCATGTGGATGTGTACTTAGTTGTATTTGCAAGCTCTCTTGATATTCCGGTGGGATTTAGTACCGGTTGAATCTTACTCGTGAGACTCTTGATAGCAGCATCTCGTCTGCATCAAATCGACCCTCGCACACCTCAAGTACTATGAAAGCCCTCGGACAAATCCACTCTGCTTCCTCGCAGGACATACTGTCCAATCTGCTCATGCGTTTCCTGTGGTCAATGTGTGTTTATAATCTCCAGTTTGAAGATTTCTTGCTCGAATTCGGCACTCCATGGCAACCAGATTCTCGACAACACTAGTTGGGTTTCCTGTGCTCAAAGTGTGTTTATTTTTGTAGTGTTGCTTCCACGAAAACAAGACTATAGTTGCAGTTGTACTATTGATTAACTATTCGATCGAAAGAACAGTGTGAAAACTATAATAAAAACTAAATAACTAGGCCTATATGATGGAACTGAACTATATAGAAACAATACAATTGAAACATGGTTGTATATGATTATTACTTGTCCACTTTCCTATGAAAACTGAGCATCAAGTATATTTACGCATCATAGTATTTTAATGTATTGAATTTATTCTCTTCCAACATTCCGGAATATCTCAGAAATCTTAACAACGCAAATCATGTTGAATACTATCTCAAAGAATTTTTTTTCAATTTTTTTTTAATAAATTGTCATCATTATTTTACAGATATGTAATTCTAGAGTCCAACAATAATGCTTCTCATAATCAGATGTTAAATCACTTACATTTTCGTGTAAGCTCCTTAATTATGTTGGAAATAGAATAGGAATCTTTCTTTATGAACCATTTCCATGGAGCGCTCGAGGTACATTATTTATGGAAATGGGGGCACGCTGAATAGTGAGTGGGAAAGTGAGAATCAGCGTCGGATGGAACAAGTTATCCGCCTGGCAAATCGATCAGACAATGCCATATTACGCGAACAAAGGTTTCCAGCCGAGAAAATGACTGCGAAAAATGAAAAGTCAAGAGTGAAGAGTGAACCTGACCTTCGTGTGCGCATCAATAACGGCCGGAACAGAAAAGAACGATGGAAAAAATAAGAAAAACTCATCCAGACTTTCCCGGGGATTCTGTTCGCGCGCACAGTAATAAAGCTTTGAAGCGGAATCCTTGATTGGAGATAGCGAAGCCGTTATTAGAGGCCGACTGCCTGCCTGCTCCGATAACAACCAACACCGAAAACCTGCAAAAACCCCCTCACCCCTACCCAACCCATAATCAGACATCACAAATCGACGACCTGAACACTATATTGTCAATGAACTGTATGGAATATTGGTGATTGCAATACAATTGAAAATATGGACTGTGGAAATTCACATTGTTGATAATGATAATATCAACCTGAAAAGTGAATATTACATATTGAATACTAGGGTTTAAAAATGTAAAGTAAAATCCAAAGTACATTATTTTCATTATTCTACCAATACATTTTTACCATGTATGAATTGAATTAAACCATGTAGGCCTATAAATTAGTAAGCTGATGAATTTATAATTATCAAACCCGGATCGTTTGAAGTGTGATGTGACTATAAGAATGTATTGTTTTGTTCGATACATTTCTGTACATCGACCACAAGAACTATTTTCTAATATAAAGTTATAGACCTACTTCTAGTACTTATCCATAGATATTAAAGTATGTGAACTTCAATATAATAGTTCTAAGGTCTCATTCATACTCATGAATTTTATACTGCTTTTCGCGATTGATTATATTATATTATACCTCTCTTGGTGGCAAAACTGCACAAGATACTTTTTATTTGTTCTATCTCCGACAAGACCGTCTAGTAGGCCTATGTATGTGTTGTTTTCAATACATGAGGTCCCATTAAAATCCTTTTGAAAATCTAATTTTATCTTCATCGAAAATCCTACAAACAGGTAAATTGGTGCGATCCTCTTCTTCCCCATCATTCATTTTATCGCTAATGGTCGTCGCCACGGCTTGATGGATAAAATGTTTTGAAATTACATCCAGTAAATCCGGCTTTAAAGCTGGGAAGTAACTCTTTACATTGTATTGGAGCATAAAGACACACTCTCGTATGTGATGTGACCTTCTGCTTAATATGTTTCTCTGAGATTTTATTGGAACACTACCGGGTACAAGATGATATTATTACTCAGTGCAATTACTAAAGACTTTATAGCTTTAAGCTCCATAAACTTTGCTCATTTCGTGTTTATAGTTAGTACAAACAGTATTGTGTTAAGACACAGGGACTATGCATATACTTAGCTGATAAGAGCCTGCACTAAGACGTGGAGCGAGCTCGGAACCAATGACAATGGCTGTGAGGAATTTGGAAATAATTATAATATCTCGTTGATGAAGGCTGTAAAACGCTCCAAAGCTGGATGATGAGCCATAAAGTCACCTTCAATGAATTTTATTAGGAATTCGCATCTAGAAAGTTTTCCCTGAAGAATGATGAATTTCTTAATTGAATTTTTAATTTCCTAACTGGCTTTTTTTACAAAATAGTCAAAACAGACTTATTTAATGGAAGAAAGGTAATGAATTAATATTCTCCTCTTGTTACCAATATTTAAAAATGATATCCCAAACTTCATGAAGATTATATTTTCTTAAACCAAAGGTTAAATTTTCATTGAAGTATTTTGTTGGTATCCTAATATCGCATAGTACTGTATTATTATATCATTTGTATTGAAAATTGAAATTGGAGATCACTGAATTCACAGAGAACATTGAAGCTCCTATAATTAGGCTCTTATATTCTTTTCCAACGTTAAATCTGCTCTCCTCCATTCTGCATTTATCGAACTGTACATTGGATAAAGATGAAATTTGTAACTATGTCAGAGAGCTTATTCTTTATTAATTTTTTTTGTTCATCCATTTAGAAAATAAATTATATGGGAGAGAGATTTAGAGATCGAATAAAAAGTACACATGTTGGATATGATACAATACACACTATATTAGTAAGTTAAATAATATCTTGATATACTGTTCTCTCAAATATCATCTTTCTGAAACTTCTTCTCAATTAATCCTGATATTATGCCGAAAAATATGTGAATGGAGAATCATTTATGAATTTTATACAATATAATGGGATATTTATGAAATCTTCATTAGCTCCTCTTCACTTTATTGTAACCAATATTGGAAAAAGAATTACACCCTAATGTTCATTTGTGGAAGCAACTTTTGGCATTTCTGCAAGGTAGTCCAGCATTACTGGCAAGTGGTGTTTGCCCCCTGGGAAATTCGCTGATAAGTGGTGGGGCGTGCGTTTGGGAATTCCGAGACGGAGCCAACGGTTTACAGTCCACTTGAAGCTTTCAGGTTGTGGGCTGGTGGTGGGCGAAATATAGGCGTCGCAGCCAGCACCGCAGTTCGGAGATTTTTCAGGCGACGGCTCATAACCGCTGAAAAATGGACGCCGTTCGACCCGGCGTATTATCGCCCAAGTGAATAATTCAATGAATATTAACGGCCCAACGCACGCTGGGAGGCCCCCCTCCCCACCAGACGTTTATCTCTCTTCCACTTATAGGCTACTGGCTTACTTCCACTATGATCTTTCTTACCACTTTCTCAGTTTTGCCATGGTGGCACTGACTCCTTCCCACTAAAAATCACTATTTTCACACTTGGTCGATCTTGTGTGCTTCACAGCTTGCTGCATATACTTGAGAATATTGTCAAAAAATTGGTCGATTTTTGGATGCAGCATGTTATACTTTATATGCTCAAGGATAGGATTTCAGTGAGTAGCACAAATAATTGGTCAATTTTTGAATGCTGCATAGTTTACTCCATTTGCTTAAAAATATTGTCAGCATGCTATGCAGCCCATAAAATCGACTATGTGAGGACCGAGGAGTTTTACCATCCTTTCTGTCAGTAAGCGGCCATCGTTATCGTGATCAACAATATAAAAGCCCCACACCTTACGAAATCGCTGCTGTCCCTCCTTTCAAACTGTATTGGGCTGCCCGGATAGATTTTTACGATCAAGAGTTGACAATTTTGTCGTACCTTCACAAAAAGGTGTGAAATCTGTATCAATTTATCAGTTGACCTTTTTTATAGTTTTTTTATTCCCGCCCAAAAGTGAAGATTTATGAAGTTTGGGTAGCGTCACACTTTGGGTGTGAGTGGCGTCGCATGTTCTATTTTTAAAGAAATGAGCTGGAGGCTAATTTTTTTAAAACCTATAAAATTTGAGTAAGAAGGGAAAAGCACCAGTAGTGGCCACTGTTTCAGTAGTGGCCACTTGAATGTTTTTTTCTTTAAAATACGGATTTGATACCTTCAAATGGGTTCTAACCCTACTAGAGACTTAGCTTATGCTATTTAGCAGCTAAATAGTTCAAGTAGGAGCTTGCAGAGTATCATCAGAAAATTTTGAGAGAAATTAATTGTCGCCATTTCACTCGAATACGTGGTTTCAGTAAGAAGTTCAGTTTTCTCTTAGACGTTTCAGTAAGAAGTCATGTATACAAATTGCTGTATTATGACTAGGAGGTCTGCAAATTTATGTATTGTTGTAAAAGTTTATGTTAATTGAATTTATGTTCTTCTAAGACTGTTTCAAATAGGTTACAGAGGAAAATTAACTTTAAAACGTCTATTTTATGGTTTAACCTCACTTTTCTAGTGGCTTGTAACCAACAACAATGAATCACCAATTCAACTCATTTTAATTTAACCTATTATTATTTCTGGCAATATAATACGTTCTGGAATGTAAAATTGACTTACTTGAATGATTGCAACAAGCAGCTTGAGAAATTGAATTGTAAATAAGCATAGAAAATCATGTGGCCACTATAGAATCAGTTCCTGGTCACTATTGAATCATAGTGGTCACTTCAGAATCAAAATCGACTTCCACGAAAAGTTTTATAATTCTTTTGTGAATTAAGATATCAGCCATTTTAAGGAATGAGTCAATCAAGAAGGATCTGGGCTACATTTTCATTGAGTTTAAGATGAGATAAAATGATGGAATGGACTCACAATTCTGCAAAAACTATGAAAAATTCCTTAAACATGGCCACTACTGGTGCTTTTACCTTATTTTAAAAACACATAAAGTGATTATTTAATAAAATTGAGAGAGTTATAGAGACAGCTATTCTTCCTAGTTTAAAGATGTCCTTTCAAAATTTATCAAGTTCTATATGACTACAGAATGAAGATGAATACTTAGCTATTCATAAGCCATTCATACATCAGTCACTACAATCTCGAATCAAATTCTGTACTGATACTGTATTTTTTTCAACAAATGATTCAATTGTAGTAGCATTTCTAAATATTGAAGTATTCCCAGTAAAAGTTTGTGGCCATCTTTCCGGAGTTTTCCAGGTTTTAATTTATTAGAATTTCAGTAGAAAGTCTCTATTTTGATCCCTCATCAACTGAATACTGTATATTTGATAACAGATTAGGTAACATTCCTCAGTCTTTTTCTTTTTTCTCGCAACATTAACTTTCGATTAGCAGCTTCCCAATCAAGTCACAATTTAACATTATCAGCAAATAATCAAGAATGATCTTTTCCATCCTTTCAAATAGCTAACATTCTCGTGTAGATTCGATAGCAATTTTCATCGTGCGGAAATAACAGGACAGTCGCAATGGAGAAAAATGATTCGGGAAAGGATCCAGTGTGCTTGTAGTGATGGGGGAAGCAGAAGAGTTTTCCATAATTTCGAAACGGATGAGTGGTTTGATGTTGGAAAGAGAAAAGATAGATGAGTGAAGCTAGGATGAAAAAAGGAGAACGTTGAGGATGAGAAGAAAATGGAGGAAGGAAGGTGGGTGGGGAATGAGGAAACGTAGTGAAGCAGAATAAGAAAAAGATGAGTGAAGACGGTCCCGAGAGAGTATCTCAGGATTTCAGCGTGATAGGTTCAGTTGTCAAACAGCGCTGGGCTGAGAATCTTGGTTGATGCCGCTAGCCGAAAAGGGTCATATTGTGTGTTCAGGGCTATTCGTCGTATTTGCACGATGTCAAGCAACCAAATTGAAGAGCTGAAGTCTCGGCTGCATACTCTGCACATCAACACAAAATCCATCTTCCACGAATGAGAAGCTGGCTTTCTGCAAGCCTCTTTGCCAACTGGATTCCTTCTCTCTCCAGTCTGTTGAATGTGTGCAGCCACAGACGAACTTTGTTACAATGGCCTGTTGAACCGTGAATTAGTGTGAAGGAGCCTACTTTCATGAACCTTCACTACTTACCTGCAATAATAATAATGATGTCATAGTTACATAAATTAATAATATAACAGTACTATACTATGAGATTGTATTAGTTCAATTTTGTTCTAAAAATTCAGTAAAAAACTGTTGCTAATTTGTCATTTCCCTTGTTAGATGAATTGATAAAAGTATTACCACAGTAGTTTATCTGTTCAATTATGTTCTATTTTGTAAGTTACTATTGCTAATTCATAATTTTCCTTGTTTCAGGTGTGTTTTTCATCTCATTCCACCACGGATAAGGTAATTGAAGCAACAAAATATTATTATAACATAATACAGCATTAGTTAATTCAGCTCGACTTTAGCTTGGGTGATCAAGACTTAGGTAATATTTTCAATCATCTTCCGATTTTTTCGTCCAATCGATATTACGAAACAAGTATAATGGATAAGGATAGTTTATTATTGGGGAGGATGAGATTTATCAGGCAGAGTGCTATTATTATAAAAGAAAATTACACTTATGTATTTTTCTTAACACTTCTCTATTCTATTGGAAAGAATTATTTTATTAAGAAAAAGGAAGAAGAGAATTCACTCTATTCTATTGTTCCTGCTATTAATAAAATTCATAATATAATTGACATTTTCACTATTTCAGTAGCCTATACAGAATTGAAATAAACTGATTATATTAGATTAGAATACGTACTAAAAAAATCTAATTAGTTTTAAAAATAACTGCTTTCCGAGTCATCAAATTGGTGAGTTAAAGAGCGAAAAAACAAAGGACCAAGGTAGCATCTATCCAGTTGTGCTCTTAGCTTGGCTGGAAATTGATAATGAAGAAATATTTGTGCGCCCTGCTACAAATCTTCTCGCAACTAACTGGCAACATGGCAACAGGGTGACAGCTGGCGCTCTCTGGTTGGTGACTTCTACAGTCACTCCAAGCAAAGAAGACATTCTGGCAAGATGGGAAATTGACTCCAGCCCGGTCAATATTGGTTTGTAAATCATAAATTTGGTCTCAATTCGTAGATCAGAATGTTTCCTACAATTTTGGACCAAATCCATAATTTGTGAACCAATATTGACCAAGCTGGAGTAATTTTCTCATCTTGCCAGAATGTCGTCTTTGCTTGTACAGACAATACTACCGCTGACTTCTCAGTCGCCCCACAATTGAAATAAATTGCCGCCTCTGTTCTTCTATTCAAAAGTTATTTTGATCGTACCCTGATAACTTTGTCCGCTTATCTAAATCAAGCCCAATTAAACCTCTTCTCGACTCAAGCTAATATTCTACTTCATTTGAAACGGCTTAATGCACTAGTTGCTCGTTACTTTGAATTTTATGACTCAGATTTAATCTCTGCTTAACTTGAATTTAAGACTGAGCATTTAGGAGAAATGAGAGTAGAAATACAATATTGTATTATGGCATGAAGAAATTTGAAGACTAGTATAGGATTCAAGAAATGCATCAACAGTTTTGCTTGCTAATTCAAGAGCGTTATTTCCTTAGTATTCAAATTACCTAATAATTCCCTCGCTGTATTCAATGTGATAGAGTTCATTACACACTTTTTTGCAAACATTTTTTAGCTTTTGATGGAGGAAACAATCATTTTATCAATGATATTTTATCATTAAGTACTTTGTAGTAGGAATACTCTCTCTTCAGGTACACTCACGTCGATGAGACCACGATGCACATTGCTTCTCGAGAACAACCCCTTAAAATTATTCACACATAATATTTACACTCATTTTACATTCCATACTAATTCCAATGACTGCAATGAATGTATGAAAGCATAAATATAATAGAATAAAAATAATTCAATAATATGAATGCATTTCTACACTCATCTTTCATTTTAAATTCTATGATCATTGATTTGATCCTTTGAAAGCGTTTTGCTGAAATATGACTGGGATTGCATCATGAGAAGTTCTCTATACAAGTGGATTATTGGAAACAGAATAAGCCTATTAAATGCAAAGCAGTGTGGTATAGAATAGGTTCAATAAGCATGTTGGACGGTCCACTTTAATGCAGGGGATGAACTATTGAGCTATTTCCATGCCTGAATTTCTGTTTCAAATTTCTCATGAGCTGAACATTGTGTTTTCCGCTTGAAGTTTCAATAGAGCTCAGTTACATTTCCCCTGATTCAGGCAGGGAACGTCTATTTTGACACCAACAAAGGGATGTTCTTTTCCAAAGCTTTCAGAATTGAAACAACAGGACATATCTATGACCTCTTGCTCTTTCGGATGGAATATTCTGGCTTTATAAAGTTCGCCTTAAATTTCGTTCTAAACAATTCTAAGCCATAAAAATAATCGTAACTTAGTCTCAAGCACAATAGAAACAGTGCGAGGCAACTCTGTGATTGCCTCAATTTTCATCTTATAAAGCTCAATGTATACTCTTTTTTCTTCTTATGATTGCTAAAAATGTATTCCTGAGAAGGTAAAGTGATACTTTACTCTACTGCTTTCTCTAATTTCAATTCAACATATTTATTCTATATTATCAATTGTACAAAAACTTTACTTTAATTGTTTGTTCATTTTAGGTTCATGCAGTCGAGAACAACCAAAACAATCAATTTTCCAATGTGTATCTTTAATAAATAAATAATTTACCCCCCGCCACCCCCTATGTGTATCTTTGAAAAAGTTTACTTGAAGATACTTATGCTGAATTGCCTACAACAAAATTCGTGATTTCGGCATTGCTGTGACTTGTTTATGTCGTGGCTAAAACAAAGCCACTCCAGTCGCACGCACACACATTCAGAGCTTTTGTTTATGTCGTCTCAAGCCATCGTGTATGGACTATAGTATCGCACTATTGAAAGGCATTCCTTCTCGAAATGAACAAAATAAACTAAAATTACAAATCTGATTCATCTACCGACAGTTTAAAGTCATATGTATCAACAGCAAGCAGCTTTTCCTAATGTAGCAGTAATGATAGCTGTGGCATAAAATTCGTGCTGTAATTTCCTATTGTCATGCATGTACCTTGAATTTTCAGCCTAGAATGTTCACCTGTAATCTAGAATTTTCTCATTCAACCTAGAATTTAGAACATAGTTTTCACCTAGAATGATATCCAGAATTCGAACTATACAGCGCAAATTCATGTCAATCCTATTAGTCATACTGCCTTCCCAGCCTTGAACCTTGCAGATTGTTGAGTCGGTCCCGGTAAGGGAGACCCTCAGTCTTCTTGGTGACAGTGGCGGCTTTGGTGGTTGAGAGCAGAGAGAGTTGTGATCTGATGAGCCATGGCATTGGTGTAGCACATCAGCGCACAGCAGCTCATCAGAGCTGACTGACTTCAAGTTTAATAGGGTGGGGCAAGTTGTGGGTGTATAAGGGGGGTGAGGGGGTACGGCCTCGCCACAAACCTTGTACTCTAGTAATGAGACCGCTAATGAGGTTGTGAGACCACATTTCTGCTAGGTTACCAATAACAGTCACTGATAATCAATCAGTCATTTTTCATTTGGGCGCTATAGTTGTAGTTGTAGTCCCAAATTATGTAGCACGTAGTTTGATGAAGTTGGATTGGAAGTTGACTGCAGAAGTATGAGTCCCAAGTTTATGATTAGATAAGTGAGTTTGGATGAGAGGTAGCGAAGGACATCATCAATCCTGGAAGGAAACAATACTATTTGTATATTTCGCTCAAGCTGGAAAGACACGCCATTACAATACACTGTATATTGTAACGACGTGTCTTCCCAGCTTGCACAAGCTATACTTATCGACTATCGTATCAAACACATTCCTTGGTGAATATTTCATTGTTCAATAAAATTCTGGTGATCTGGGCTCGCGTGCAAATAAGTGGATTTTCAGTGTGAGCTAGTTTAAATTTTAAACCTAGACGGTGATGGTGCATACGGGTCAAATAGAGATTGATAATCCAAAAATATTATCTCGCTACATTTATACATTCATTTAGGCTGTGATATTTCCTCTCTTCTGTGTATTACTCAACCCTAGATATTAATGAATTATTATTTCTAGAAGTAGCAGACGTACTCGATAAACATTACTCGTGTATCAAGGAGAGATTTGGTTCGAATGTCTACAACATCAATCTCTCTACAAAAATTTTCCCATTCGCTTGAAATAAGGTCAGTGATGTAAAAAGGATGGCCAAGAAATACAGAAATGCATTGTGAGCCACGAGCGTTGCGATGGAACAAGGGTTAATGACCACTCCAAGTAAAGAGCGGCACTTTAACAAGCGAACAGTGAAACATTACTTGAAAAAGAAAATCGTTTCAACAGATTTTTTGAGTACGATTCGCCGCCTCCCACTCAAATATCATTCATTGCGAATATTTTAAGCTCCTTGTAAAAGAGTTCGTATACTTCTATCTGCGATTCTTCGAACACTCCAAAAGGAATATCACTTTCCAATAAAACGCGTCTTTCTGTAAAAGTATTTAATTTTTGATAAATTATTCTTGGAATTCATTGAAAATCATATTGTTTGAAATTATTGAATGATTATTGAATTAAGGAAATTGTAACATCAATTAATGCAGCACTCTAGTTTCTACTCGGTGTTCTTTTAAATATTTATTGAAAATTATATTGATAAGAATTATTGAATTGAGGAAGTTGTAACATTTAATAATGCAGCACTTTTCTACTCAGTTTTCTTTTATATATATTTATTGAAAATTATATTGATAAGAATTATTGAATGATTATTGAATTGAGGAAGTTGTAACATTTGATAATGCAGCACTCTATTTTCTACTCGCTATTCTTTTATTTTTCGACGAAAAAAAATATTAATCATGTCGAAAGTCTCGAACTCGAATACATCAGGAAGCAGCAATAAAATGTAGTTTTGTTTCGCACGTAGCTTGCAGCTTGTAAAAGTGTTTTACTTGCTTGTTTTACGAGGCGCATAGCTTACAAGTGTACGATGTGTGATAGATGTAATGCAGCAGCGACTGTGTTGAAGCGTTCACGTGGACGAATTGCGGAACAAAACTGCTTCTGGCATTCCACGTCCGTGTCAAACTGAAACTTTTATCATGTGGGACCACCGGTCGGTCCACTTTCACCGGACAAGTTTAGTCGTCTGCTAATGAAAATTGTCATAGTTTAGGTGTTAATAGTTGATGAATTTCATCAAGCGGCAACGAGATTGAGTCCGGTAAGGTTCGCCTGGAGATTTGCATGATAAAAAAGATTAGGAACCCTTTCCTCGCTAATAAAGTAGTCGTCGTGGTGGGTCGTTGACAAAGTCTTTTCGTCCGTATTAGAATCGTCACCCCTTCTTCTTGTTTATGTGATGTTGCATCCCCAAACGTAAACCAAGAACTTGTTACCAGTTTAGATATTCCTTTCCATGTTCATTCCTTCTCCCTCTCAACAATTCTTTCATACACTGAAAGTTGGGTCCCTTTCTCCCTAACATTCCCTTCAACACCGGACGTGTTTAAATATTTATTTACAGTTATAAAAATTTATTTTCCAGCAGCCGAACGTTGTTTATTGTGCGGAGGTCGCCTTGGTTCAATGCTGGCAGTGTGCTTTCTTCGCCCATTGAAATGCGTAAACATGGTATCGTTGGCCGTTAAAGTTGTTCTCCTCTCGCCGTAAAAGACCTGTAAATCACTGGACGCATGTAGCACAATTCTCTCTCTCTTACTTGAGAAAACTCTTCTCAGGAAATTCAATTCGAAAGGAAACCACTCACTCGGTTACAGTTTCAATGCCGCTGTATTGTTTCTCGCTACTGCAGTTGTTGTATAAATGTAGCAGTTGGGGGAAGGTCTCTTACAATATTCATCGCATCACTCGTACAATTGTGTTGTTCTTAAAAAATATATATGTATTCTGAATTGAAGATTTTACATTAAATTGATGTTGAGTTCAATTCAATATCTCAAATCAAAGAGCCATAATTTTTAGATGCGGGATTTCAATATTTTCCTTTGTTAACTCCATGTATATTTAACGATACTTATAATACGTATTATAGTACGAAGTTCCTATTTTAAACAAACATATTTGAGACTATTGGAACTACCTAAAAGTATAACGGTCATTGACATTTTATAATGTCAACGTTATTCAACGTTGCTTGAATAGTTTCCGTGATACAATAATCATTATATTTCGTATTCTTATTCACGAGCTATCTGATCAACTGGATCAAACATTACCAATAGGCTACTACTTAAACAATATGAAGATCAAATTGCGATCGTAATACGTGATTTATTCATGGAATATTGGTGGAATACGAAAGCAATACAACATTTTTCATCTTCAAACTCACTTTTTAGTTTTCCCAAGAGTATATTCACTGTAAATTGTCTCATAACCACTATGATATAATATCAATATAACTTGAATTTAGCAAATCACATCGTACAATCAACTCCTAGTAAATCAAGTTTCCAAACTTGAGAAGTAGAGATTATTATTCCTTTATTAGATCTGTGAACTGAATAAATATATTCTGTTCCAAACTACTCGTAATTTTTCAGACTCATTTTAAAAAAGGTTTGTTCGAGTTTGGTAGAGAATGAATGCTGTATCTATTGGAGAAATGTATGAGGCAAAACATTGCGTAATAGAACGTTTATGAAACACTTGTGGCTCAATACTTAGCGGGATTGGGTGGTGGGGGAAGGGGGGTGAGGGCGACCCCCGTTGTTCGACCACTTCCCGAGCGGGTTCTGCCCATAAAATCGAGACATGGAAAATAAAAGCGTTTTATGGCAACTGGAAGAAGGGCAGCAATAGGAAAAGTTCTGCTGCGAAGAAAGCTCAAGACCCCTGCTCCTAGTATTACAGATAACAGATGAGTTATCGAGATCTCTTCTAGTGTTCCATGCTCAATATCGGCAGCTTATGTTTTAGTATCGTTTCATATGTGAAGATAGAAACAAAAGCCCTGGAATTTCTTCAGGCAATTTGTTGAATGGTTATAGTTACATTGTTGGTTATATTTGTTGAATGGTGATAGTTGTCGTGAGTCGTATAGCAGTGTTTTGTTGTCAGTTGAATCAGGTCTTACTGACAGGCAATAAGAGATATTTTTATCATTACATCGACTTTATTTGACTTTATTGAATGTGGACACTCACTTAAGTTGAAATCTTCACCAATATTTTTTTGTATTCCTGAAATTTTGTCACTTTATAACTGGAAAATATTCTTATTTAAAATATATTTGTCATAAAATATATTCCTTTATAAATATTACGTTTCCTAGGGTACATACCTTAAACGATTTTTTTTATTGTTCTCCGATATTACGTTTAAACTATTTATTAGTGTTCATGTATATCACCCCACCTGTATAGTACAGACATAATCTATGTACTAAGAATAATTATTAGAGTGTGAATGAGAGATCCTAAAGAGGATTATCTTGTATGAAGTGATTATAGTAGTAGTTTACGTCAGAAAAAAGTTGGTCATTAGTCACCAGACTAGATAGCAGCCTATTGTTGAATAAAAAAAAATGTATATTACTGAATGTAGATTCATCACACTATAATTAAGTTATAGTTCATCACACTGCATAATTAAGTTTGAAACTACACGCTACTAGAGTTATAATCAATTAATATAAGCTACTAGAGTTACAATACCAATATCATACTCAACTAGTACAGCATTTATATTAATTAGAAATAATTATCTTTGGGAAAACTACCAAACCTCAACTAATTTTCAGTGTACCGGATTTGAAACCCCTGCAATTAACCGCTACTCTTTCAGTCAGTCATCACCGGATACATAATTGATCAGTGTATGCTAATCAAAGTATCACGATGGATTTGTCATAGGGACAGATGTCCACATAATGAGATGGCGACACAAACAGGCAAATAGCATTTGCGGCCTCGTGCTAGCTGTTTGTACAGTGTAGTATGTCAGGCATATAGTTATAGGGCTACTGCATATATTGACATACAGGGGCTCAGCTACCATGTCTGGATCATGTCAATGGCCTTGATTGAGCTGCTACATGAATACGCAATGATCTCCAATACCAATCAAATAATAATTAGTTTAACCATTATATACTATGTAGTTTGTGTTTGACTTGCAGATCAGTGGTGATGGCGGTTCCTGGTTATTGTGAAATTATGAAATATTAAACTGGTTTATTTGTGAATCTGCGTGCTTTGTTGTTTACAATGATTGGTCTATTCCATACCATGCAATACAAATATATATATGGGTTTCATCAATGTTTTTGTCTAATTTATTGCACATACATGAAGTTTCTAATTGTTTAAACGTTCGTCAAAATAAAGGAATTCTCTGATAACAGAATCATTTTCCATTACCTCATTATAGTGGTAAGTTTTCATTACTTCTAGGAATCTCAATGCTTCAATACTCTAGATTTTTAATTATTTTGAATGTGATAACTGTAGTGGAGGTATCACCAGTTATGTGGAGATGGATTTTGAAGTAACTTATCTTAGATAAGTCGAAAAGATTATTATTTTAGTGATACTTTGAGACATTATCACAGTCACGATGAATAAAGAAAGATTACGATTTACGATAATACGATACAGATTGCATAAATGTAAGATAAGACTTTATAATAATAATTATTATTTGAAAAATTTCATCAAGTATGGTATAGTAATAAAATCTTTTTAATCATTCTGATCCAAGATAATATTCTAATTCTCGAGTTTTTTCTTGTATTTGTGTGGTCCATGATCGAGATATCTCCTCTCGAGATGTTTCCTTCTATTTTATCTGTGGTCCATGATGAGTGCCCTGTACTTTGGGATGTGATGGACTTTCTCAGCGGAGAGCGGACTATTCTCTCGCATTGATTCGTGAAGTGCCCAAGTGGCCGGTCTACTTGAAGCAGCTGGTCTTTCCTGGGTTCCATTCTACTCTCCACCCTTGCAGCGTTTTTCTCAATATTCCTGAGAATCTTTCTATTCCGCTCCATTCCCGACACTCTTGAAACAGCCTATCGTTTTCAAACTTTCTTCCTCCGTAAGTCATTTTCTGCAGTCGGGCTGGTTTTAGTCTAGAAGAATTGAACCGAATTTATTCATTCTTTGTACACATCGTTTAGAGTCTAAATTGTTTAGACGTACAGTATTTTCTCAATAGATAAGTCTTATAACATCAATAAACAGTACAAAAAAACATGCAACTGTCAAGACTCACATCTGAACGTGAACTTTAATGAAGAGAAAATAATAAGAATTTCCAAGTAGGATTTACTACTTGGATTTTACTTGGACTTGTGAATTTCAAGTCTCTTTCTGTTATTCCGAATCGCTATAAGAATTAGGCATTAAAAGACGAAAACACTGTGAGGAATTCCAAATCTAGTTGTTGGAATTATCTTAATTCAGAATTAACTTGTTAAGAGTGACGATATTTTGCCCAACAGTCTGATTATACAATTTATTGTAATTATATTATTATCTATTTGTTTCTGCCGTATATTTTAAATCATTACATTCTTTGTTATGTCAAGTATTCTATTAGTTATCAACTTATTCTATAAGTTATCAATATATACTGTATTCTATTTTCATCAACTACCGTATTCATAAATTTTTCCAATACGTTCATGGTCATAATATCTACAGATTTAATAATAATCAATGCATGCTGCCTGTTTTCTTGGATGATGAATGACTTTTTTCGTACGAGGGGAAAAATGATGGAGTTTTCAGAATGATTGGCTTTCGTTCGACTATTTTAGGCGGAAAAATAATGGTGGTTAGATACGGGCTTTGATATTACCTCTTGTGCGTTGTATTGGGAGAGCTGCGCTACGCTGAAGGCTATCGTCGGCGAAGCTCGATAATGGAAAACTGTTTTTCCCACCACCGACCCCCCGCCCCTGAAAATGGAGACCCCTCTCCCACCCTTATCCACCATTCTAGAACCAAGCTTACCTCCGCTATCGTAAGTCAAATAGGAAATGTTGTTTCGAGGTAGTAATTCAAGTATTAGGGACGAACATAGTTTTTTGTTATTATATAATATAAAATAGGATTCGATTTTATGCATTATTTTCTGTTGATGAAAAATTCTTTATTAATTCCATTTAGAACAAAATACTACAGGCTACTGTTCATTATTGATGAGTAATACAAAATGTATGACATCAAATAGGCTAGTTTCAAACAAAAACTTGAATTTGAGCGTTTTTTTTATTCGAGAGATTTGATCTCACCAATGTCTGTTGAATATTATAGACACTAATATTATTTGTTATAAAATTATTAATCAAATGGCATGAATATCATAATCTCCAAAGAAACTTGAATAGTGCGGTTTTCATGTTGTGGATTATACAAGCGTAGCCAATATAATAGTTCCCATAAAAATCAATAATAATTTCCGTTATGATCCTACCCAGATAGCACAAAAAGCTGGAATCAAGCTGGTTTCCTGCTGGAATTTTCAATTTAACAAACTGGATTCAAGCTTGTAATTTACAGCCATTAAGCTGTAATAAAGCTGAATTCAAGTTAAGAAGTTACCACGTTTCAAGCTGTTTACAAAGCTTGGAAGTTCAAGCTGGAATCAAGTTAAATGACCCAAGCTAGAGAACTCAAGCTGGAATTAAGTTTAATGATCCAAGCTTGATAGTTCAAGCTGAAATCAAGTTGAATCAACAAGAGCTGGATTTAAGCTTGGAACGTACAGTCTTTAAGCTGTAATACAGCTGAATTCAAGTTAAAAAGTTACCACGTTTCAAGCTGTTTCAAAGCTTGAAAGTTCAAGCTGGAATCAAGTCTAATCATACAAGCTTGATAGATCCAGTTGGAGAAAAGCTGTTATTATATTAAACACAAAATTTTGACTAATTATGGATAAGGAAAAGAGTACAAAAGAGAATACAATGAACAAAATGTTGATATATATATTGGAAGAAAAATACAAATCTGACAAACAAAAATGAATTGTTCTGTCCGTCCGCCTATTTCACTTTGTTAAACATAACATTTATTTGAAAGCTGCATGATGTATTCCTGTACGTATTTTTTGAAGACAAAATTTAATTTCTTTTCTTTGAATAGTATTATCGATTATAAAGCACCGCCGCATCCCCAACGTCAACAATGATTACCTGTTACACTAATCGAGTGGCCCTGAAAGAAAAAATAACAAATCATAATAAAGTACATGATTATACATTTCAAATATCACAGTAATTTTAGATAAGAAAGAGGAGAGGAATATAGCAAGCAAAGTATGTAGAAATCAAAATATAAATAGGCTAACTACAACCGAACAAGAAGATAGTATTCAACTTTGTCATCTATCAATATTTGAAATTTTTGAAGCAAAATTAAAATAAACTTACTATATAGGCCTATTATAGTAGCCATTATAGCTGATGGATTGATAGGCATAGGCTAAAGGAAATTTAGGGTTAACATCTCACTTGTATAATTTAATAAGTTATTTGAGATGTAAATCCCAATTTGGAATTCATTTACTTTTGGACAATACTAAAATTATATCCCATGTACAATGAAATCAAATGAACGTATTCCACTTACCTTTGCGTGTTTATAAATAATATAAAGTTTTCGTAATAGAAAATCCATAAGTTGGTTGATCAAAATAAATGATGCAAAAATGAATTTGGTAAACATATGCTTTAAACTTGAAAGATGACACAGCGCTACTCGTGGTGGTTAAATGAACTATGTTAGTCACGTGATAGTGCAAAAGATTTTGTCTCCAGAATGACAGCTTGAAATAAGCTGGACTGTAGTTGGAACATTAAAGGTTGATTTTAAGATTGAAAATTACAGCTTTTATACAAGTTTGAAACTTACAACTTGATCACTCACAGCCTGTTACAAGTTTGAATCAAGCTGATTTGATCAAACTGTAACTTTCAATTCAAAATCCACGAAATTTTAAGCTTGAAATAAGCTTATGTGCTATCTGGGTAGCTAGTTATTATCCTACAGAAATGATTGTTGTTGGATGAGGATGAAGTCGGTAAATTAGAATGAAGAAAGAGGAATTTTAGTAAATTTGAAAATTTAAAGTACAGTATATATTCATATGTCTCATTTATTGTCAATAGAATTCAACAACAATAGTCTTGAAATGATTTTCAAAAATGTTCAAATCATCTTCCAATTTTCCAAAAGAGAGCCTTGAGAAATTCAGTTATCTAAAAACTGTCGCCGATTCAAAAGTCTTTCACTGAAGTTTTTGTGATCTATCTCACAAGAGCTTAAAAGCATACACATAAAACTCTATTTCTGTCAACTTAATAATCCGATGATACTTACAGCAGCAAAGTTCTCTTTGAAGACCACTGTTATCTTTTGTAGTTTTGAGCGAGGGCTAGCGATGATAATATTGGGTCGGTAAAATTTCGAGCGGTAAGCGATGTGAATTTGTTTTGTTGGGTAGTAGGGGGTTAGGGGGCTAGAGAGAGAATGTTTGGCCAAGGGGTTGGAGGGGGAGGGGATGGCTTTGAGAGCGAATGTTCAGTTCCTATTTTGGGGCCACTCTGCTCTGCAAGTAAAAGGCCATCGTCGACTCTCTCATTCTCTCTTGTTCACCTTCTTTCTCTCTCTCTCTCTCTCTCTTCTCTCTACATCTCAAAGCCATGCCTCGGTCGCTGCCTTGTTTTCTCTCAAAATATATTAATGTGCCGTTAACAGCTTTGAGCGCCTTTGAAAGGGAAACTTAGTTTCATTTTTTCCTGCACGCGGCGCGGCGCATCTACATGTATCTAGAACGAATTTATCATCCAAGTTCTGCAGCCAACTCTCACTAAATCTTGCTTGAAACGTACAACCCTCTAACCCTTGACAGTAATTGAAATTTCTATTGTCGTCTTGGAAGAAATAACAGTACATTCGTCTGATGTACTTGAATGTGTTCTAACTATTCAATTCGTTCAAAATTCATAGTTTCAGCAATTGGATGAGCTTCGTGTGTTGCATTATTTGAATTCAATATTCAAGCCGATTGGATGAAAAATCCCCAGCAAAACTAATAAGGATTTATAGTTTCTATCTACTCTATAAATAGTAATAGATATAATACTTATATCTACTCTAATAGTGATAGTATACATACTATTACTATTCAAATGTCAATTAAGCTAAAAGCTGAAATTGGTTGTTTGAAGAAAAACTGATTTTGACTTGAAACTTTGACAATCTCAACTGAATGTTGAACTCCATGTGCATGAATGAAGTCCATTTGCCAGTTAAAATTGTATATTTTGGACAACTTTCTGTTTTTCGTGTTTTCTTATCGGAATTATGTTCACGAATATTTACGAATATCATCAATAATTCACGAAATATTGAACTTATTCGAAAATTGGAGTCCACGTTTTTGATACACTAAAATAATATGTAATAGTTCACCCACCCTTTCATCCTTTCAGCCAAAAAAAGCAAAATGAGGAAAATATGAAAAATGAAAGTAGATTTCATTCACAGTGCAACGTGCATCATACATCATTCTCGATGGAGGCATTAGGCTGTTATAGTCTGTCCAAGCAAAGAAGACATTCTGGCAAGATGGTAAAATGACTGACTCTAGCTCGGTCAATATTGGTTCAAAAATATAAAATTTGGTCTCGAATTGTAGGAACCATTTTGGTCTACAATTTGAGACCAAATTAGTAATTTTTGACTCAATATTGACTGAGCTGAAGTCATTTTCCCAGACTATAGCTAGGTCTATTTGACAGACTATAGCTAGGAGAGCCACAAGAAGTCGGAACGGCCGCCACATAGTTCTTGTTTCAAGAGTAAATTTTATTCCGTATAGTAGACGCCATCAAAACTAGCGGTTGGCGAATGTTTGTAATTTATGATAGCTCTGTCATGTCAGTCTGAAAGCGGTCTACAAGAGCAAATTGTTCAGCTGAGGGCACCCACAACGTGATACGCTCTAGTAGACTGCTCGTCGACTGTCCTGACAGAGTTAAGCACTGATAACGATCATTCACCAACCGCCAGTTTTGTTAGTGTCTGCTATAGTTATGGTAACACACTTACTCACACCATCTAGGCTTTTCCACGTTTGTTTCCCAGCGTCACACATCTAGAAAGAGGTCAACTCTTTCTGCTTCCCAAGCAATATTATTAAATCAACAGGTATTCGTGACCATTATATGACTCCGAATGGCACATACATCTCTCTTATGTCTCTTCATGAAGAAGGAGGCCAATCATAGAAGGGAGAAAACAACTGAGTAGGCTTATTCAAGTTAATCTCATTCATCCACATAAATAATACACAGAAACACGTACCCAGAAATAATTATTGTTAATAAAAATTAAAATAATATACGTTATTTCCTCGTTCTAATGAGGTTTCACGGATATTATGATAGCTTCTTTTCATAGAAAGCCCTGGCCTAATAAAATAGCAAAATTCCACCTTAGGTACAATATACCCATATACGAGCAATATGGTAGCATTGAGTACACTCACAAATCATGCATGTTAGCGTATTTGTTCTCTATTTTAAGCAGAATTTCCATGAAATATGATTATAATACTTCCTCAGTACAGCTGTAGATGCATTGGTGAACGTGAAACCTCGGTACTGTAAGCATTTTTTATTTTAAATAAGTGAAATTTGCCATGATGAAATTCATAAAAAGCTATAATATTCAATGAATTTCTATTACAATCGCTCCTTACTACGAGTACACCTGCTGTCTCCAAACATGTGAACCTGCTCGAAGTAAGAGTGTAGCATTTCACTTTCGGGTGAAGATTGAATCTGTAAGTTGAGACAGGATGAAGAATGTGCAGAACCGAAACAAAAGATTTGCAAATGTCAGCCGAGCGTGATGGATGCTCGTCCAAACAGACCGACCAGTGCAAGGGGCTCCAACGCAACCAGCAACACTCAGCATAGTCATCTCATCCATTGTTATGCCAGGTTTTTCTACCAATTTTCACGATTTTTTCATACTGTACTTCCACTTAATGATTTATGCCTCGTACGAAGATATGGATTGGAAAAATGAAATCTACCTATAAATTCTATGGAAACTGTGGTTATAAGTGTCTTGTAGTTTATGCAAATTCTATGGTAACTGTCCTATAAGTGTTCATGCATTTCCCAAAGGTTACCCATTTTTATTTTCACTCAGTTTCTTGATGATCTTATATTTACTTATAGTCCGTCCATTCACGTTGGCTTGAGACGAGATAAACAAAAGCTCTGCATGTGTGTGTATGTGCGACTGGAGTGGCTTCGTTTCAGCCACGACATAAAAAAGTCACAGCAATGCCGAAATCCCGATTTTTTTTGTCGGGACTGTAACCAAAGCATTGACACAAAAAGGTTTACTATAATTGTTTGTTCATTTTAGGTTCATGCAGTCGAGAGACAACCGAAACAAGCAATTTCTCAATGTATATCTATAAAAAAGATTGCCTAAAGATACTTATATTTTGAATTGCCTACAATAAATTCGGGATTTCGGCATTGATGAGACTTGTCTATGTGTGGCTAAAACGAAGCCACTACAGTCGCACACACACACACACACACACACACACACAAGCAGAGCTTTAGTTTATCTCGTCTCAAACCATCGTGAATGGACTATAGGTAGTTCGCTTTCTTCTTTTTGAAAGAAGCCTAAACCTTGATCTATAAACTATTTCTTAGAGCAAAATGTTTTGATAACATTTATCAATCTATTATCGGTTTTATTAGAAACAGCATCATCCTACTTGATGATATAATTTAAGTCATCTACATATTCTCAATACTGTACTTGCTTTTTCCCTGCTAGCTTTTGCTCGATACTTTCCACTTATTTAGGAGATTGGACCAATACGTTTGTCACTTTATTCTGATTAGGTTATTCGATAATCTATTAAATTCATCAGTATTCGAATTCTGTGTGTTTCTTGTTTGTTTGCTTATGATTCTTAGTCTGTATCTAGAAACACAAAGAAAAACATTTTCTCATTTAACTTTTTATAATCTAGGATCGATATAACTCTTGACAATGACAGTGCTAAGCTTTACTAACAGGTCTCAATGAGTTGCGAAAACGTTCCCTCCTAGAGACTGTCTCCACTTGAATTTTCTTGTACGCTGAATATAACTTATTGTGGTTATCCATCACACTAGCACGTGAATAACGTTGGCACGGTTGCATCCGTCTCATTTGCTTTATACTGCTGGGAAAAAGGTTTTACGACGGGAAGATGTGTTGACCCTGCGAGATTCGAGATTGAAAGCCACCACCGCCACCATCACACCAGCGGCTCCTTCTCACATTGTAAATAATCAATCCTAACACCTGTATACTGCCGCCGTAAATATCAGACTGCGTCTGAAACGTGTTTCCCTGGTTTGGAAATGGCGCCGTCAATGCTATTGTTCTATGTTGGACTGCACAATAGCTTTCCAATTTCAATAGAGTCCAGTCGAAATGCTGAGATTTAGAGCTACACAAGAAGGTTTGGAGAAATGACGAGATGGTGATTTAGAGAGAAGGTTTGGAGGACAGTGATATCTGCATGTGAAATGTTGTAAGTTAATGAATCGAACTTGTGGCACCTCTAGAAGTGAAAATAAAAAGTCATATCAATTTTAACTCTTGGTATAGGCTATTATTAATCAGTATTCAACCGAGTTAAAGCATCGAAGATTTGATTGCCTGGTTTTATTGAACTTCGAAGAATTTGTAGATCAATGAATGGATCACAGGATAAGCAACGTTTATTATTTAAAGAAAAGAAAGAAAAGGTAGGAATTATTTTATAGCCCCAACACCAGCATAAAAGAATATTTCCATTTTATCAACAGTTTGAACCAAGTTTCAACTTGAATTGTAAAATGTTATTCAACGTTAATGTAAACGAAAATCGATTTGAATGAACAAATTGAGTTGAATCATTTGATGAACATAATAAAACTTGCACTGTAGACTTAGGGTTCATGTCATAGCTGTGATCTTAGCAACGCGTGAATAATTCATTGATTTATTTATAAATAATTCACTTTTATAACTTACTTATTTTTTAAATTATCTCTCCCGAATACTGTCGCTCACACAACATGTTCTACCGACAAATGGCCACTACTTGTAAATGTTTACATGTTGATTTTCTAATTAAATATTCAAATGTTAGAAAGGGAGGATTATTTAAATCTCCATCTCGTCCAGCAATGAAAGAGGTGGAAACTGGAACATGGCTGTGATTACGTTTTCAAGTGATGATAGAAGGAGGAGGATGAAGAGATTTTTGTTGTGTGAGGAGTAGGAGGGGGGTAGGGTTGATGGAAGGGGGAAGGTCAGATTATGAGACCATGTAGAGACCTACTAACCGTGTTGAAGAGGGCAGGCAGACTGGACTCTGCGTCTGCATACTTTTTGTCGAAGCCGCGGGTCGAGCGCATGAAATCCCATCAACATGGCAAAGCTCTCCTCTCCATACCGCATGCCAGGCATTCCTTTGCCATAAGTACACATTCACACACACACCTCAATGTATCCATCGCTTTTTTGCCAGTACAAAGTACTCTTCTTTACCCTCACAACGCTATCTTTGTAGGTGGTGCATTTACTTGCTGTAAAAGTATGCTACATCAAAAAGAAACCCGATCCAATTTTGTTCTCTGCTTCCCCCAAAAAACGGAAACTACCAATCAGCGGTTGAAGAGATTTTTGCTGTAGAATTCGCTGGTAATGCAAAGTTAAGCTGTTGGCATTATATTATCAACTGTTCAATTTGAGAAACTAGGGAATTGAGATGTCTACGATTTTATTTTTATTTGTTCAGTTAAATGAATCTTTGATTAATTCGAGAATTGGGGGGAAATACTTATTTGATAGGCTACTTCAACAAACATATTCCTATTTATAATAATCATTTACGTTTTGTGATGAATCTTTTCCAAACTACTAGAATTTTGGTCTGATCATTAAATATCTCATATTTTTTTAAACTTATTTCAATGCTTCCTATTTCCTTATTTCAATCTCTCTCCTATTTTGTTATGAAGTGTAGTAGAATTAAAATCTGATTAGTAATTCGACCATTTGTACACGAAGGTGAGAATTATTGGGCAGAAAGTGACTTACCATTTTCATAATCTTCTTTAATCTGTCATGGATTTATTTAGTAGGCTATATTAAACCGCTTGTTCCAATATCCATCTTCCCCTCATGATAATGACAGAAACTCTCTTCAGTGTAATAAATCAAAATAATTTTTACTTACATTGCAAGTGAATTCAAGATTCAATTTGATCAATACTAACTTTTTTATTAGAAGATGAAAAGTATGTATAAGTAAGTATGGTGTTGTTATTATTGGTTTCCGAATTCTGAATTGTTTTATTGATCCATTCATGTGAAAACTCTATTCCACGAATTCCTAGCTCTTCGTCGTATCTTGTCGGATGGATTATTGGGGTAACATCAGGAGTGAACGAACAAAACGCAAGTGACGCTAAAGGTGTCACACTTGTCAGTCTGATTGATAGACTTTAGCAACCGGAGAACGAATGTTGGATTATGACGCTGGCAGGCTTTGGTGGAGTTTCGTCAGTTCGATAAGCCAGATCCTCATTAGCTATTTATCCCGACTCACATTCTATCATTTCAACCTCGTTTCAGTTCACTATTTATTCGGGGGAAAAAGAGGTGTCGGACCCCCTGGGGGGGGGGAAGGTAGAGGGGGCAGTGTACCCGGGTACACCCTGACACCTCCCTTGTTATCGCAACCCCCCTCCCTTTGTTTCACTCCTTCGTTAGATCTCTCTTTTTACAGTAGTTCTTTCTCATGCCACAGGCGTTCAAGTCACGAAATACTCCAAACAACTTTAGTCTATCCAAGCAAAGATGACACTCTGGCAAAATGGGAAAATGACTCTAGCTCGGTTAATATTTATCCAAAAATTATAAATTTGGTCTCAAATTGTAGATAAGTATGTTTCCAACAATCTTAGACCGAATTAATAATTTTTCAACCAATATTGACCGTGCTGGAGTCTTCTTATCATCTTGACAGAATGTATTTTTTACTTGGACAGACTATAGAAGTAGAGCAGACAGTCTGTGCTCTTCACCTTCACCTCCACACTCCATCTAAATCTGGCCAGAAATGAATTTTAATTGTTCATTTTTATCTATTTTTCTAAGAATAACTTTTCAAGATTCAACAGCTCCAATGTCATTTGTTGAAGCTACAAAAGAACAACAAAAATCATCGGAACAATGTCTTCAGTAATGAATCCATTGTTTAGCACTTAATAATATTAGTATGCAGAATATGTGAACGCATACTCAATTTATTATGATTGTTATAGAACTATAATCACGTTCTCTTTGGATAAAAAATTTTGAAAAATGGGCCCAACTGGTTTACCATCATCTCTCTTCTTCCCTTGAATTTTATTGGAAAACTTTAAACTAATAATTTGAAGAACGATAAAGTACAAGTTTCTCTACCTGAAAATAAGTAGATATATACAGGAAAATCCCACCACTGACAAACAACTGTGAATCTCTCACACTGTATCTTCAGTTCTTCTACGAAATTGTGGAACGTGATACATTCCTCCATGTTGCTATAGATAATTGAAATATGACGACGAAAATGATGAGCTGTATTGTATGTAGCGTTGTTTTCCACACGACAGCACAACGTTGGCTGATGAATGGGAGGGTGGCGGGGGCGGTGGCTTTGGTATAGGTGGGCGGCAAGGCATAGTCGGTCCAAGCAAGGAAGACATTCTGGAAAGATGAGGAAATGACTCCAGCTCGGTCAATATTGGTTTTAAAATTATATATTTGGTCTCAAATTTTAGATCAGAATGTCTACCAGAATTGGAGACCAAATTTATATTTTGTGAACCAATATTGACCGAGCTTGAGTAATTTTTCCATCTTTCCAGAATGTCTTCTTTGCTTGGATAGACTGTATTTTCATTAGAGCACGTGGTGGTAGTCAGCCTCAGCATACAGAAGCAGTGAGGAGGCAATGAATGAACGGACCCTCCTCAGCTCAGGTGAACGGCAAGTGTTTATCAGTTTAGGTTTGCCGAATTGAATTGGGGCGTTTGAGGAGGAGGAGGAAGATAAGAGGATAGTATAAGGAGAGGGAGAAGAGGGGTTGGATGGGCACCAATATCTGATTATCGCCGGACTGGAGATCTGATTAGTAAGGACTACGAATAGCGGATTTATATTGCAATTTATAGCAGCTCTCCATTACAACATCGCCTTATCAGTCACACATACGCGTGCGAGCGCACTTGAACTTCTCCGTACGGTTCTAATTGCAGGCGTCGGGACGCGGTCTAGGACGCCTCTTCTACCACCTCCTCCTCCTCCTCCTCCTCCTCCTCTTCCTCTTCCTCCTCAAGCCTGTCATCCTTCTATTCTCAACTGATCCGATCTCGTTTCCAATTTAGCCGCCCCGCACCGGGCCCCCCTTCACCCCCCTGTTATTCTGCTTGAGGCGCTTTCTGCAATAACTTGTACCGCATGAAAACATATCTGACTCCCCATTTGTAGCCTACTCCATCTTTCTCACACCCTACCTCCCTCAGTCAGCGGCTAGCTATCAAGCTTCACTGATTCGAGACTATTCCTGGATGTGTGTATTAATATAGGGAGTTTCGTCTCGTGAGAAATTGAAAATACAAATATACAAATTTGTTCTACTGCCTTATTTGTACTAAATTTTGTACGCAAATACAAATTTCCATAGTATTATTTAAGCAGAGTTTTTATTCATGTTCACGTTTGATTTGGTAGAAAATTTCAGGATTGTAAAAGCTAATGAACAATAGAATAAGAAGCTATGGATAATTATCGTAATTTTATACATGTTAGAACAATAATACTTCTACATCTAGTTATTTTCCCTAAATTTGAACTCCATTCCGAATTTCGATTCCGAAGATATTTATATTACTGATTCTGTTATATTTATGTAGTTTACTAGCCGGCCGGCTCGCTTCGCTCGCCTTCTCCGCCTAGCCAGGGGGCTCCGCCCCCTGGACCCCAGACAGTATAGGCAGTGTGAGTCAAACAGGCTCGCTTCGCTCGCCTGCAGATTCCGTTCAGAAGGGATTCGAAATTTATTGAGCACAGCATTTCTACACCTAATCTGGAGCTGTTTACCTAATTTCAACATTTTCTGCCAATTTGTTCTAGAAAAATCTAATAAAAACTCCGAAAATTCCAAAAAATAGTAAAACGCTAATATTAAGCGTAACCTTGGGAAGAATATCGGACATAGTTTGAAACTTGATTCAATATCTTCCAAATTAGTTCATCTATAATCTCGCTGAACCATTGAATTTACAGTTAGGATTGGTCGTATCAAGGCGGACGATATGCAACCCGCAACACATCTACAATTTTGAAAACCTGATTACTGGCGTGATCTTGAACGGATTGTAAATATATTTCAACACAACATTTCTAGACCTTATCTGAACCTGCCCTCCAAATAACAACATTTTCTACCGATTGGTTCTCGAAAAAATTAAGAAAACTCCGAAAAACTATAGAAAAACTTAAATATTTGGCGTATCCTCGAAAAGTTCCTAAAATCCGTTCTTAGCGCGCGTCTAAACGTCCAACTGAACATGCCTACCAAATTTGAACGCATTCGGTTCAGTGGATTTTTAGTTCTGGTGATGAATCAGTCAGTGCCATTTCGCTTTTATAGATATAGATATCCACAGAAATATGACCTTTGTACAATCGTTTTCACTCATCATATTTGAAGCTCTCTATTTGTTGAAGCTGTGGAATATAATAATTTTAGTACATAATATTGTATGAATAGACGATGTTTCGGTTTGTCATCCCCTAGTTTTGAGTTAAGCCTCATCCAAAAATAAAAGATGACATCCATAGATGGACTTCTATTCGATCCTGATATCATAATCTGGAAATACGAGGTAATTTTCTAATTCAATTGACGAAATATGGCGAGGTTTATATGGACAGAAATCTCGGTTCTTCTAATTTTCCCTTATATACAGGTTCTTTCTTGAAAACCATCTATCTCTTTGTCGAGTTTTTTTTTCAAAGAATGGACAGGTTTCGAGTTCAGGCTATACTTTTTGATATTGTATCAAGTAGACAGTTTAGTCGACAGTGAGTTTTTTTCCATTTTAACTCATCAAAGGATTAAAGCTTTTTCAAAGGAGTTAATCCCACCGATCAGCTTCCAATCAACTACGCACGTGTGTGCCTTATAAAAGTGAAACAATCCACTCCACTGGTTGATGTGTCCATGTAAATGGTTCAATCTGATTACTTTCGATCGACCTGTTAGCAGAGCTTAGTCGCCGTGGCAGTCATCGGCAAAGGCCAGCGGAAAATCGTTGTGTGTGAACGCCTTCGTATAAATAAATGCTTTTGTTGGAGAGCGGTCGCACGTGCAGTGTTGGGACGTTAATCGCGGAACGTGCCCTTATTAGAATCAAAGGCGATACGATGTCGGTCGAATTGTTTGATGAATTCTCACAGACCGACGCCTCTAAAAATCGACGCCGACGCTGTAAAAACTTATCTCTCTCTCTCTCTCTCTCTTTTTCTTACAACCTCTTTTGATCTATCATAGATTTTCTCTCTCTTAATCGTTGTTCAATCCTCTTGTTCAATTGTCTTTTACATTTCCGTTGAACACACTCATATTATTTCTCTTTTCTCTGAATCACTTCTCTCTTCTCACTTTTCTCTCAAATCCTTTTCTCTTTTTTATTCTTTCTTACCTTTTTTTCACTCACTCTTTCATATTTTTCCCTCTCTCACAACCTCTCTTGTTTCATCTGTCTACCCTCTCTTGATCATTATTCAAGTCTCCCTCTCACATTCAATTTTACATTCCATATCAACATTACTCTTTCCTTATTTTTTCCTCTCCTCTGAATTACTCCCGACCCTTCATCATGCTATCCTACCTTCTATTCTAACATTCTCATATCTTTCTCTTCAAATTTTTCAAGAACTTTCTCTCTTTTTCTACCTTCCTTTCTTCAACTTACTTTTCGTACCTTTCTCTCTCCACCTTTCCCTCTCTATCATTCTTTCTCCACCTTTCTTTCTCTACTTTCCATTCTGTAGCCTACCTTTCTTTCTGTACCTTCCTTTTTCTACATTTCTTCCTCTACCTTTCTGTTCTTATCCTTCTTTCTCTACCTTTCTTCCTCTGCTCATAGGTTCTTTCTCATATACTTTCTTTTTTTTCTTTCTCTCTGAATCGTTCCTGAGCCCAATTTTCACGCATAGCGCGACTCTCATTAACACACTGTCTCTCATCAAAGTCCCGTGCGTCACTTGTGAAGCTTCGATTGCCTGAAAAATGCTCACGTGAATGCTTCTATTCCTGCACCTCCTCTATCAATTTGTCCCGCTGAATAACTGGAATTCTTTCATTTTGCATGAAAAAATACTTTACCATATCTCAATATATCCAAGTTAACACGAGTTGTATCACGATGCTGTAACCTTCGCGTTTGCTTCAATTTCAAGTGGCACGGCTTAAAGCATGGGGGGGAGGAGTCACTTGATGTCTCCTTTGTTCCCACAAACAGCTCATTTGATGTCGGACTGAAATGAGCTGCAGGGATTAATTGGCTGTTTGGCTGGCAAGGCATATAGGGTGCAAACTAGAATAGTCTAGCTAGCAAAGGTGGCCGCTTGTAAACTTGAAGCGATCGCCGAGGGCTGCTCTCAAAGTAACTGTAATAGCCAGCCATGAAACAAAGGATACTTTCTATCGACTATATCGTGGAAAACTTCTCGTAAACTTCAATCTTAACAACCCTGCTTTTCTATTCACTCCACTTTTTTCTCCCTTTTCTCTATTCTTGTCCTCTTTCACCTCGGGCAATGCAGTTTGACCGGCCAGCCAGCCGGCTAAACTTCTAGTGAAAAAAGAATGGTTATTTATAACTCAATTGGAAAATTTTGTTGTTGGAAAACATTGCACGAGTTCCAAAGCCTTGAATCAGAAAGGGTTGATCCAATTTTCCAAACTCATTGAATATTTGGTGCAATACCGATGTCTGCCTAGATTCATTAGTCTATTCTAGTGAGTGGTATTATGAATAAGCAATTGCAAGTTGATAAGGAGATGGTAATTAATCAAAAGGAAACGATCTTTTTTTACAAATTTCTGTTCCATAATCTATGGGTGTGACGTACTAATTTTTTGGTTTGATAAATTTATATTTTTCAATAAGTAAGACCGGGAAGAAATTGTTAGGAAAATCATAGCAAAACTAATGTGATAGATTTGCATCTAGATATGTTTCTGAGCATCGATGGAAATGCACTGGATATCTCATTCAATGTACTAGTTCCAGTTGAATAGAAAAAATCATTTTGTAAATAACTTTGGCATCATTGCATGAGAACTCTTTTTGTGTATCTTCTTGAGTTCAATTACAATGATTTGTGGGCTCAGGTTTTGTTAGCCTTTCCCCAATAACCTTAGAAGGAATGATCAAATATTTTTTACTCTCACATCATATTTCAGAAGATGGGGCTTGAAAAGAGGGCCTATTTCAAAGGATTTGGGTTTTTGCATGATTAAATGTGAGGATCCTCTTCAATCACTAGATGGCTTACATTCGGATGAAATCATACATACATGTAGTCTGATATTTCACCATCATGCCTTCCTATCTTTATTCTATACCTATTCTACGGAGATACTGAATTTATATAATAGTATTCTGAGTTCTGTATGTAAAACTTTTCGTTTGTTTACCTAGCACAGCACAACCACGGAAACAAAGACAAATTTGAATAAGGAGTAACTAATCCTAGATTTACCATTGTTTATATAATTACATTTCATTTTTTCAATTCATTTTTCATGTGTATATTAAATTCTCTATTCAGGATTTTAGAATCGAAATGAGATTTCATGTTTGATTAATTGACTTATCTATTATTGCATTTGTATGTTACAGGCGAAACTGGAAACAAAAGCACTGAAAGCTAAGAGACCAGGCTTCACTGATGAAAGATACAATGAGACCTCCTACTACATTGAAAATGGTACGCTGCATTTATTACAAGTGATGAAGCTAGAATTATTGTAGTAACTTAATGGAAACATTCACTTCTCAGATTTGATTATAATAAGCCTACTGATTATTTCTACCTCTACTTCTACCAACATTATAAACATTCACTTTCTAATAATTATTTTTTCTCACTAATTTTCCTGATGAAATTACTTCTATTCTCATAATATAGGGTGATTCAAAAAAGCGCCGGTTTAAATATATCAAATTACGAGTTCTATTTTGACGAAAAATTAATAATAAATACATTAAAATGTTCATCTTTCTTTCCGATTTTATGTGTAGAAAATTATGTCGAGCATGTGGCCTCCTCTAATGCGCTGGCACGCATCAACTCTGTCCATGAAATTCACTATTGTTTCCAGTACTATGCATTAAAAGTTTCATTCCACCGATAACCCGTCGAATTTTCCCCATCAAGTCATTGATGGTTCAGGGTTTATTAACATGCACCAATGATCATCTCTGGTCTTATTGAAAAAGTCTTATTGCCCAAAAAGTTTAATGATAATTATCTCTTCACAGTATTTCATAAGGATTAGTTCAACGTTTCAAGGTTCACTGCCTTAACTACTTACTAATCCACCTTACTCAGGGCAGGGCAAACACTTAAAGATAATAACTTTCCTTTATTAGTCAAAGAATAGACTCCATTTGGACTTAAACCAATAGTAATAAAAGATCTATTCATGGATAGATGCATACATAACCTCAAGTATTTTAAATATTTGAATTAAAATTTGGGAAAAAGACGATTTGGACTTTAATGTCTGTGTTTTAACTATTTATTGTGATTTGTCGTATTAATAAATAAATAAATATTTATTGTAACTTGAAGCACGGTAAGTTTATATATACTGTATATAATAGTGAATTGGAGTAGAAATATTCATGTATGCTGAGTTCAATTCTGAACGGTTGGTTTCCAATAGACATAGGCTGGTTCTGGGAGCTTAGGAACGGATTGCAACTACTGCACAACAAGAGTAATCGCATCACGTTGCAACTGCTTTATGCTGAATGGTGGCTGGTGGGTGGCCCTTATCAGGTGGCCGGCCCAGCGCTTATCAACTAGTAACAGCCTATCCCCAATGCCCTCACTACTTACTAGTCCATCACACGCAGGGTAGGGAAGGGAATGAGTTGCGTGTATCACTTCATCTTTCTCTTTCATTTCTCACCCCTTTTCCTCTTTTTCTTCTTCTCCTGATCCTTTTCATGTATTCTCCTCTCCTCCTTCCTCCTCCTATATTCTCATATTCTCCTTCTTCCTTCTCGTATATTCTCCATTTCTCCTCCTTCTTCCTTCTCCTGTATTCTTCTTCATCTGCATCTTTTTCTTCTCCTCGTTCTTCATCTTCTTATTCTTCACCTTCTTTTTATTTTTCTCTTCCTCCTCCATCTCCTCCTTCTTCTTCCCGTTCTTGTTCTTCTTCTTGCCCCGTTTTCTTCTTCTTTTTATTTTTCTCCTCCTCCTCCTCCCCCTCCTCCTCCTCACTTTTGTTCCATTCCGCCTCCATTTCATGAAATGCACAATATTCTCCTCTCGCTCCATCTCCTCCTCCTCTTTCTCTCTTGAACCTGCTTCGCTCTTCTCCACACCCACGGACCCAAATGAACTGGCAATCCCCTGCTGAATTGATCGGGAAAATTGTTATTGAACTAAGCTTATTACTTCTCAACACTCAAATCCTGCCCTGCTGATAGAATTGCAAGCTCTCCTGGAATGTATATTAGCTCTTTTCCTTTGCTAGGCTATCAATTTGACTTATTTCAGTTGCTGATTTACGATTCAGCTGTTGATTCACTTATTTTCAGTAGTGTTCCATCGCTGTCTCCACCTAAAGTTCCAAGAGAGAAGCTCTTTATCAGTGTATTTCATGCCCTGCTCTATTCCTTATATTGAACTCAAGACAAACTCAATCTTAGCAATAGGCTCTGAAACTGAAAGACCCAAGAAAACTCAAGATAAACTCAATGTAAGCAACAATCTGTGAAAGACCCAAAGTCTTAGAAATAAATCAGTAAATTTCATTTCCTTCCTCAATCATCCGAACCTCTTGATACGTTTATTATCACATTTTCGTTTATTATTTAACAGAACTCTGATTTCGATAAGATCCTGTACCCCTTTCATTGATTATATTATAGAGATTGTATAATCTCTATAGATTGTATCAATTCCCCTTTTATCCCTCACTATTCTATTTCTTATACCTTGCCTATGCTCTGCTAATTCCACCTATTTCTATTTGTGACCACAGCCTATCCAAATCTTTCCCATACTGGTCCCAATCACTCAGTATAAAATCATCCATCTTCTTATGCATAGCTGTAACATATGATCTCATGCCAAATGTGTTGAATTATTTGATTCCACTAATAATGTTATTACCCTACAATTTTATTTTGGACTAATGTAAGCAAATAATTCACGAAACTCCATTAAAAACACAGTCATCCAATAATGCGCACAACCCTTGATCTACATCCTCTTCAACAACAATGTTCATCCTCTTCTAACAATGTTCACTTAGTTGTCATTCTCCCCTATAAAATTCCAACTCCTCCTCAATCCGTCCAAAAACCATCTACTATATTTTCAAATCCGTTTTGAGTTACTGCTTCATTCAACTCGATAACAATTTTTGTGATGATCAACTGACAACTTTCGTCGTGTGGATGACCATAAATTGATTGATTAATTTTGAGTGGAGTTTGAAGCAGCACTCAGAAAATGTCAAGTGTCGACTGAATTTAGTGGTGGCTTGCCTGCTGTAGGTTTTATTTATGTTTGTCAGCAGCAAAGAGTGGCTGAAAATATTGGTTCAAGTCGGATGCCTGTCTGCTGGCAGTATAGTATAGTACAGTAGTGGTATAGTATAGTGGGAGATTAATCTGAAAAGTCAGTGGGTAATTGGTGGTGTTCAGTGAGCGCCATTACTTACTTATTCAGCAGGGCTGTCTGCGACTGTCACACCAATTCGCTCTCTCTTACTCTATTTCCTCTATTATTAATTCTTGTCTCCTTCTCTTTTCTAGCTACTTGATTTCCCTCCATCATTTGCTTGTCTACTTCACTTTCCTTTGTTCTTTTTGTTACTCTCTATTCTTAGCCTCCTTCTTCATTGTGTTCTGCTTACTTTTTCTCACTGTCTCCTCTTTCTTTTACCAATTTCCTATATCCCCTCCTCCTATTACTCTTCTAACTAATTCCTTTTCTCTTCAATTTCCACCCTTATCCGTTCAATCTTCTCGTATTTGTTTTCCTTTCTGTTTCATTTTCACTTTTTCCTTTTCATCTTCTCCTCTTTTCTCTCTCTATACTCTTCCTCTTCTTGCTTTCCTTCATTCCTTTATCCTATCGACTTTTCTTCTTTCAGTATCCTTTTGTCTCCTCTTTTTCTTCTTCTCCTCTACTCTATTTTTCTCCTCCCATTCTGTCGTATTCCTCTTCTAGCATTTAATCTCTCTCCCACTTTATTGTCTTTCTTCATTTTTCTGAAGTAGAACAAATTCTGCTATTCTGCTGCTGATCCCTCGATTTTTTCTTCTCAGTCAAAATTTCTTTTCTTCTCTTAGAGTCCCCTTCTTGTTATTCTTCTCCCTGCTCCCCTCATTCTCCTCATACTTCTGTTTCTTATTATTTTCCATCCTTCACCATCATTTTTCTGCGCTCTTCATTATCTCCAAGCTTCTCTTTTCCTTCTCCTTTTCATCCTTTTCATCTTTCATTGTTTTCTTCTTTTAACTCTTCTCTCGCAACTTCCCTTTCTCCTGTTCTCCTTTCTCTTGTCCTGTTCTCTCCTATCTTTTCATTATAATTCACTCTCCACTTTTTCTCTCTCTCTTTTCCTCTTCTTGCAGCCACTATGATGGCTAGAGCTTCCCGTCATCTTACGCTATGAGCTCTCTCCTCTCTAATCGCGAGTTGCAGCTCTCCTTCTAGCCGTTCGCTAATCTTTTTCGCTTACTTCAGAGGTTTTCTTTTTCAATACTGCATTGAGGCTAAGCCGCCGCAACACATTTCATGTAGATTGCTTCAGCTAGGCACTAAGCATCCGCCCAGATCAGTTCACGACGTATACATTTCAATATCATCTCCATAAAACACGCCAAACTGATTGAACTCCATCAAGCTGATTTTATAAGCTGCTGAAAAGTAAGAGATTCTCTGAAAATTCACTATCATCAGTAGTAAAATGAGTCACCTATTAGCATCGATATCTTCATAAATCAATGTCCAAAATAAACGAGAGTCTCATATACAGTCTGTCCAAGCAAAGTTGCCATTCTGGCAAGATAGGAAAAAGACTCCAGCTCGGTAATTATTTGTTCAAAATCACAAATTACATTGTAGGAAACATTCTGATTTACAATATGAGCCCAAATTAATAATTTTTTAACCAATATTGACCGAACTGGAGTCATTTTCCCAACTTGCCAGAATATCTTCTTTGCTTGAACACACTAATATATTTTTGAATCAATTTTGTATTACCATTTCATTTTGTAAATTTTATTAAAGGGATAAATCGACAGACGCACTCCAATTTGATGGAATTCTATTTATTAAAATTACAATGATAATATTGATCATTTCTACACACTTTTCTCTTGATTTGTCTGGTATTTTTAATTTCTTGATCTTCTATACCGATTATTTCAAACTAAATAATGTGGTTCAATTGCCTCTATTTTGTTTAACGTTTCAAGTTTTCATCATTCTTACTCTTACAATAACACATTTCCTATTATTTTACTTATATTCATCAAAATCATTTTCATGAGCTTTCTTCGTCAACGTTCTTCTGCGTGAACTTTGAACTAGGTTACCGAGAATCATTGGCACATAGATGCGGTGGACTTTCATTTGAAATATTCCACCATTAATGGCGTACTTTGCCATTAGTGGAACTTTGCGGAACAGATAGCATGTCTGAAACTTGACCATGCCTTCGCATCGGCAGTGGCACTGAAAGAGGCAATCGATATTATTTAGCCTCGCCATTGTTCTTAATAGATGATTCTACTTAAGATATCCGCTCGAAGCCATTCGATCCGAAACTTGCTCTGCAGCCATCAAAATGCGAAGAGTTCTGAAACATCGATTCAGCTCTGTTTCCAACTCCATCTAGATTAGTTTCTTGCCGATTCGCGAAAGCGATCTAGCGTGGAAACGACTCGATATCTTCATATCAAATGTAAGGGGTTAATTGACTCATCTCGTTTCTAGATTTCCATTTTGTTTTATAACTTGGTGAGAATTCATTCCAAAAATTTCAAGCCAGAATCGATCGGAATGTTTGAATAGTTTTAATTATAACCTCTCCTTATCAATCCAGATTATGTCTGTGAATTTTTACTTATTCTTATTGCAGATTTATGATTATCGTTTTATAATCATACATCATCATAATGATAACCTTACCTCATCAATTCAGAAGTTATCAGTGTCTTCAAACCAATTTTCATTTAAATGCATGATCAAGTTATTGAAAAAACTATTCCCCATACATTCAAATACTGTGTCTACTTTCTATAACTTCCCATGTAGTTAGTTCTTCTGTGTTCAATACATTTAAAAAAATCAAAAGCAATATCATATTTAGAGTAGATATACAGTAGTATCATGCAATTTTCATATTTAGAGTAGATTGAGCAATTTTCTAGATATAGTGAAGGATGCAATTTTCCAGAATTTGATAATGAAACAAACATCTTGATTTGGCATAGTATTGAGCTTTTCTATTCCATCTCCCTGTAGGTTTATTTTCCATTTTTGTCAGATATATAAAACTTTAGAATCTCCATTTTTCTACTGTAATCCAGTATACTTACTCCACCACGCTCTCGCACTTATATTCTGTTCTTCATCAATTTTGCAAAACAATGTATCAGTTTCATCAAAAACAATGCAGAAGTGTTAGTGCCCAGCGATAGGTTTCATTGTTTGTAACACGTACGGGGTGTAGTGTCTGCCTGCTTTAGCAGCAGGATAGCTCAATAATGTGTAGTGGTCTTGATCTGTGACGCTCTCAGCGGCGCGGGTAGCGATGATGGTAATTAGTGTGTGGTTAGCAGAAAACAGGATTAAGAAAAGATAGCTAAGTGCCTAGTGAGTGTGCAGAAGAGAGCGAACGGTAACAATGCAATAGCTGAGTCAGCTATTCAAAACCAGCATCTCTCTCTCACTTATATCGTCTCTCTTCTCTGAAAGTGCATCCCTGCGACAGACACCTTTCTCACCCTCCCACCTCTTCCTCATCATTCTCCTTCCCCTCTTCACTTTCATTAGAGAACACCTGAGGGCAGACACAGCAGCAGCAGCTCTTTTCAGCACTTGCTTATCTCTAATCTTGCAAACTCAATAGCGAGCAGGTCCTTTGGACCGCTGTAATTACACCATTGTCTCTTTTCTATTTGCTCACGCCCACCCGAAAAAAGCGTGTTCGAACTCACTTTACATTTCCACTGTCTCATCTACATTCAAATAAGCATCGTTATAGTCGGAGATTCGTATAGTTTTACTTGTAACTATCATTGAAATAGTCTCTTATTTGTAATCAAATGGGCAATCCGAAAAACCTAGCTGTGCTAGTCGAAGCTTTATTTTATACAAGTTGCACGATATAGTGTAAATTAAGAGATTCTATGCAATTTAGTTTGGATTAGAAACTCACTGGAATCCCAGAATTTCACTGATAGCAATGAGTATTTTCAATTTCAACTTTATTCAAAGTAATTTCCACTAACAAAAGATATGTACCGAAACAAGATTCCATGAGATTTTGAACATACATCAACAAAATAAATAAATTCAAAATACAAAATACACTAATAAGCAAAAATAAGATAATGCAATACAATAACAGACCCTTTCAATCTTAAATGCAGCACTAAATTAATTGCAATGAGAAGTGGAATCTCAAAATAATTAATTTTTGAAGTATAATGCATGTATTAAATGCAAATGTATTGAATGAAATGAAAAAAATTATTTAATGTATAAATGAAATTATCCAACTGCTTCTTTTATTCATGTTCTAATGTTATACAGTATTAATTTTGCTTTTCGATCCCAACTACAAGCACTATTGAAGTATCCTACTATAGAGATTTTCCCCCTAGACACAGACGTATAAACTTGTCGGAGACTCCTTATATTTACATTGAGATTCCTATATTTTATTGTATGAATTTTTCAAACTGTTTTGTATTATTATTTAGTGAATAAATTTATTTGAATTTGAACTGTAAGTCTTCACAATCTTAGTAATGGCGAAGGGACTCCATGTTCCTCCTCGGATTTTTTATATTCTTTTTTTTTTTATTAGGTTTTTCAATTGCTATCCTGGTTGCTAATTCAATAGTCATTTCATAGTGTAGTAAAAGATGAAGTATTCTGAATTGTGTTGTGAAATTTGTCTGTCTCAATTAATTTTTAATTAATTTCAATTTGTATTTTTTTTATCACTTACCTTATATTAACTTGGCTATTTTTATTGTTTACAACATTATTACCGCCTGTAGATGTGGACTCTTTGTGTAGTCCATGCGGGGAAATAACTATTTCATATAATACTGTCATTTATTAGGTACCATGTTTTGCTTATTTGGAATGAATAAAATAAATTAAAATTGAAATTGAAATGATTGAATTATCACCAAAGGTCATAGTGAGTAGAAATATTGTACCATCAGGAAAATGAGATCTTATTCTATTTTCCTTGTTTCCTAGACCTTATTCTGAGTTGACAATTCATTTTATTGTATTTTTCAGGGTTACGGAAAGTCTACCCTTACTACTTCACCTTCACCACCTTCACCAAAGGCCGATGGGTTGGTGAGAAAATTCTCGATGTCTTCGCCAGAGAATTTAGGGCGCATCCAGCTGAAGAATATGTTAGTACAACTTATTTTTATCATGATTAATATTACATTAATTTTTCCTCAAGTTTAGTTGATCTAAAACCTTTAGATTCCTTTAGAAAGAAACCTTTTGATTCTAGAACCTTTAATATTTTAATATTGGTCTGATAATACAATTTAAATTTTGAAAATATTACCTACTACAGTTATTTACATTTTTCTTAATCAACAATAAATACCTACTTGAACAAAAGTGTTGTCATGATGGTGAGTAAGAATGCAAGGAGTGAGGAATTTTTGGATCATTGAAATTTATTGAATGAAGTGTCTATTCAGTTTCAATAACTCCTTGAAACTTCTATAGCAGGATTCAACTAATAAACTGGCGATTGACAGTCATTTGCCAACTGCTGGTTCCGTTGACTCTAGACAATACATAAGAAAATAAGGTAGTAAGCTAATTGTTTCATAACTCTTAAGATACGTTTCTAGTATTGTCAATTAGGTACTAGAATATTGATTCTATATCTTTAAAATCTATTTGGTTTAAGTTTAAGCTTGGTAATTGGAATTTGATTGTTTTTATTGTTCTATTGTTCAATTGTTTCATTGTATATTGTTCAATTTATTCAATAATAATAATAATAATAATTTTATACATATAAATAAGTATATAATTGTCGATTTTGAGTGAATAATCACTAGAATATTTCGAACTGGATATGTAAAGTCCATAGAGCTTTTGCATTGGAAAATAACTGTCTTTTTACTGTTTTTTTTCTAGGAGCGATGCATAAGAACAGGCTCATTAACCGTAAACTATGAGAAGGTGGATGTGGATTATAGACTAAAGCATAACGACCTTTTGGCCAATGTTGTTCATAGGTAAGATTGTCGTGCAAACAATTGCCGCCATAAACAGCTACTACAGTACGGTATTGATAACCTGACTTAACCTCACTTTTAGGACAAGGCAGCCATATGCCGGAGTTGCTTTGCCGGACAATTGTGTACACTTTGTATTGAGCAAAGATTTGGATATTCAAAGAAACTGTAGAATTTGTGTTGTAGGCCTAATCGAATTAATACCGTTGACAATTGAGACGAATTGGAAGCTTGCAAACTAAACTGCCTTTCGAATAATTCAGCCTAGGCCTATACTTGCGTGCGGTAGCTGGCTGATTCCATAATATAGAATTATGCACTTCTATCAGTACACATTGAAGCCTGGTTCAATCAGACCAAATCAAAAATTACTGAGAACCTAATTCCAATTCAGATTTTACCGTCGTTTGAAACCGTCCATGAGTGGCACATTAATTGAATAAATTTCATTTCATTTGTTTAAAATAAAATTATAGCCTATAAAACAAAATTATAATACAATAATGAAGAAATAAAAATAATTGACTTAGTTATGAATTAAATAATTAAGGAAGTTCTTCACTTCCAGACAAACTCAATATAACTTATTTAAGTGAAAAGCCATCTCATTCAAAAATTGAATATTTGTTGAGTTACTATTTAGTTGAATCATTACGGTACTCTAATTCAGCCCGTTTGATTTTAATAAGTCTGTTTTTACATCTTTCTCCTTACTGAGATCATACAAGCTACGTATTTTTTATTAAGACTTATTACACATTTTTCAGATCTTTTTACAAGATTGTAAAGGACTTTTTCGAAACCAAGTTCAAAGAACAAAAATCCAGCTACCTATACCCACTAAACATAAACGTTGGTGTTTGAAGTTTTGAAGAGACGCTGTTGTTATTAATTAACAATATCTTTTGAGTTATTTTTTGAATTCCAATTGCCTAGCAAGCATATAATAGAACCATGGATTTTTATCCATATTCAACTGATTTTAAGCGACAATTTCTTCATTTGATTGAATATTATTGTATTTACCATATGTAGTAGAAAGAAAATCTTCCGGTATATTCATCCGGTATGAAACGAAATTTGGAAAAAGCAAAAAGAGATGAACAATATTATTCGGTAATAGAAAATTAAAAATCTCATTTTCAATTAGGGAGAGAAGCATTACAAACTAGTTTCTTTATTCTCATACTATGAGCACCCTGTACACGTCTCTACTAGGTCTTCTCTCTAATAAATAACAAAGCCTTCCCTGCTAGACTATCATTAGCTTGAATTTATGAAATGAATTCGAACTAAATTGAACACATATATTCTAGTTGAGTTTATATATTTTGAATATCTGTAAGCTTATAAAATTTTTGAATTAAATACGATTTTCTAAAATGCTTCATGAGATATACATATGATTATGTATGCTATTGGTTTTCTGAATTTTGTCAAGTACAACACACACCGACCAGAATTCAATTCAGTTTTAGCATATAGATAGAACACATTGATTCTTGTATGAACCCATATTGTGTTAGTTTTGGATGGGATTTAGAATTTATATTGAAAAGATGCAGGGACACACATATCAGTTTTCTTTGGATACCTGCAGAAAATTGTGTTTGCTTTCATGATCAGACATACCCCATCATACAGCTTCGTTTCATTCTAGCCTGAAAAGTAACAATATTATCTTTTCATCCTATAAAAGCACTGGAAACATGTTCGCAGTCTCATGGATTATCCCAAGAGATCCATATTATTTAAACCAAGCATTTTGTAGAAAGCTTAACTCTTATGGTAGATTAGTCTAATAGCATGATTATGTCAGCTTGAGTTACTGTGATGTAGAATCTTGAACGTATTTCACAACCTCAAAGATAATCACTTCTCAAATTTGGGGTTGAAAGGCTCTGGTAAGATCAAGTTACTGGATTTACAGTAGTTATTTGGAAACGATGAATTTTTTCTATCGATTGGCAGGTCTCACCTTTGGCCTTTTGTACGAAGCTGGATTAATTGATGTTAATCTTTGAATACAGTGAAAATTTATATTACTGATTGGAGATTAAGCTCAACAAAATGTTGAGCTACTGGAGCATAAAGACAACAAGTAATATTGATAGCCTTTTAGTGGAATAATGAATGTCATCTACTAAAACGTATCCTAGAATAGCATTTGGAACGTTCTCTAACTCTACAAGTCTCTGGAATCGTCTGAATCTAATCAAATTACAAAGTTATAGAAAGTTATTACGTAGCCGATATCTGATACCCGATATCATAGAATAAAGAAGGAAAGGGGAAATTTCTCCCTCCTCTGTTCCACTAAGAACGCGATTTAAAATAGTTTTTGAAGGAATTTATTGTACAATAATTCAGTTACATGATCTTAGTTATGAGTAGTTCTATTTAAAAATTAAAATTGGTTTTATTTCATTTATTCAATTATGTTTCTTATTCTTCTCAACTTCGTCATGGAATTCGATTAGAATATTTTGCATTTCAAATGCAGTTTTAATAAGTTTTGATGAAACATTATTTTAGTTTCATGTCAATTTTCCAATTCTTGTACATGTGACAAGTCTATCTATGTAACGAGCACTGAAGCTATTGAACGTCTTCATGCAATGATCAAAAATTATGTTGATGAATCCATCCACACAAATAATAATGGTTTTATTTGCAGTACACTTACCAACCTAATATTTATTATTCACTTTTAGTGAAAAAACGTCTGATTCATTCGAAATAATTTGGCCTTCTATAGAGTTATTAAAAAATTATATCTAAATAAGGAATCTAATCAGCATTTTTGGTTACTTTATATAATGTCCTTTAAAAATCGCAGTTTTGAATTAATTGATTCTGTTTGGATAGATATTTCGCTGGAATTCCATTAAAGTGCTAAGAATTAAGGATTTCAGTGAACAGAACTTACTCACGCTACATAGATGCATGCTATTGCTGGAATTGGTGAATTTCTCCAGCTATCTTCAAAGAACTTGACTGTCTTATTTATGTAGTTTTACTGCTGCCTTGTATGTTTATAATATTGATTTATTGCGTACATGTATGAACTAAATGCTTGAATGATTACAATCACAGAGCATAATACATTTCTTGTATAATCCAAGAAACATGGAAATACTACAACTTCTTGAGTATTGTAACTACTGTACTGAAAATACTTGAATGGCATACTTGTTATTGAAAACTTGCATTTAATCCAAACTAACACAAATCTTGGATCGATTCGTATATTATATCACATTGAAGAGAAAATAATTATTATATTTTTGAAGTTGGCCTAGTCATCTTTTTGTTTGTAATACGTTTCAGTAAAGAGACTTTGTAATCAGTTTCTGATAATACATGCAGTCTCTGAACCTCTCAGTCACTTTACAATTAAATTACAGGAAAGTACACAAAGTACGGTATCCAGACATCCAGTCTGCACAGTATTTGCAGAAACTGTCTGGAGCCGTTCGTAGTTATCCCACTCTCAAATCACTTATAAATCTGCAATCTCTCGACATATTCGATAAACATATCTGATAATTATCTGAACTAATTATTTCAATATTTTTCATATGAAATGAACTAAGGTTGTCTTAACTTTCCTTATTCATCTTGACAGCTTGGCTAAAAATTTATTTTAAATGAAAAGACAAGATATTGTCAAACCACTGATTTAAAAATACTTATTTAAATATTACGGTAATTATTTGCAGTGATAAGAAACTTGCAAAAGTCAAGATCAATCTGTCCCATACATTTAGGCTGCTTATTATTAGTATATTATTATAGTTGTAATTGATTAAAGAAGGATTGGTAATTGATTTAGTTGATCAGATCCTATTACTAAATTTTTGAGTTTGGATTGTCAGTACGGTACCGTCGTAATTAATAATTACAGTAAAACGCCATTCGACGGTGCGATCATGAAAGAAACACTAGTTAAACTTGGAGTTTATCACATTTTAATATTGAAAGATACCAATTGAAGATCTTAATTGCATAAAAGGTCTGTTGAATTGAACTCGGATGGACAATTTCAATTCTTTCGAGTAATCTAAGATTAACTTTTAAGTTGATGCAACCACTTTCTGCAATCGCCATTTGACTGTGCGATCTCTACTATTGAAGGAATAATCACCAGTAGTTGAATATTTATTGAAAGAGATAGTTTAGTCCTAGTTGCACAAAGGTTTTTTAAGATCAATCTCTAATTAAGAATCTCAATCATTCCTTTTTCTCTCATTCAATCATGATATTTATGAATAATGGATTTTCTACTTATGAAGGATTATGTTTCATCTGATTTCAATTTCAATTTACTTTTTCCAATCTGAATTTTATCTACTTTTGTGAAATAGCCGTTTGAATAGCCGTGAAGAGTAAGTCCCAATTACACTAAATTTTTTACAACTTAATCCCCAATCAAAAGTTTTAATTTTAATATTTAAGAAGTTAATAATTATTCTTTTTTCATACTCATGATTATACGTAATTAGAGATTAACTTTGATAGACGTTTGTGCAACCGGCGGGCGCAATAAGTTTAGTGTTAAGCGGTGGCGCATGTGACAGTGTGTTGTTGTGTTGCAGACACGAGGTTCCCGTAACAGCTGATCCGATTGCGATAATTCACATGGATGAGGACGTGGTCGTTGTAAACAAACCGGCCTCAATTCCTGTAAGTGGCACTGAGACGCCAGGAACAAGTCCTAGTAGTACCTTGTATTACTTGTACTCTGTTATTGCCTGCATGCATGATTGCTTTCGTCTTATTGCCCTCACCTCTCACCTACTCTTCTTATCGATTTGTCAAAATGTATGTCATGTCTTGAACCAACTGTGTTTGTTTGTTTCAAGTCAGTTGTGAATTAGAATTAATTGAAAATATGTATATTATTTTGAGTAAATTTTCTAGTGGAAGTATGCCTATTTTACTACCATACGTGAATTATTGATTTGTTATTCTACTCTACTCATTCTATGTCGAAAAAGACGGACAAAAATATAATACTTTATTGCCAAAATGATTATTGACAATAAAATTTTGAACTTAATTGTCTAATATTTATTCGACAATAAAGTATAATAATATTTTTGACCGGATTAATTGGTAATTGGTTATTGTTAAATAGAACGGATGACAATGACTGTCTACTTTACATTAGCTGAATAACAGTCATTCACTCTCTATCTCAAATCTTGAAAAAAATTTACTAGACTTCTAACCCTCTAATGAGCCGCTTTCCACGACGATTCCCTCTCTTCCTTCTCTATTTCTTTGTTGCATTCTATTGAAGAAACTACAATAAACTTTATTATAAACTTGTTTTAAAATGAATAGGTCGATTTTATTTACTGTCCCCAACTTCTTACAGGTATTTTCTAAAAATGCAATATTCATTACTTTTTTCAACTCATTTCTCCTAATATACATCGTGATGGATGGTATTTTATTCGAAAACTCTAATAATTACCATGATTTCCCGAAAAAGAACTTTTTCTCCAGATGTAGGCTACTTTAATCTTCCCATTATTTTATTGATACTCCACCACATTACATTAAATTTTGCATACATTTTGACAAAATATTCCGATACCTCATGATTTAATTATTTGATCCTCTCCGACCTTCACTCTAACCCTTTATTCTGGTTTCCTTGTAGATATATTCCTAGAATATAGTTAATGAATACTTCTTAAAGAAGTGTGATTCTGTTTTCCTCTATTGCATGCATGTATTGGTTTGTTCTTTACGTACTTATAAGTGAACTGAGGGACAATTTTCAGAATCTGCAGATAAATTTCTTACTTCAGCTGCTGCTAACCTGTCTTATGGTCAAACAGGTATTTATAATCCAATTCTTCATTATTCCTGATAGCAATTTATATGCTACTCCAAATTTTAAAAATCAGATATCATTGAGTAATTTAAATTGAAATGAAACAAAATATATTTGAAGCAGTTTAACTAATTTCAATTGCTGTAAGTTGTCATTATTTTCATAGTTAATGATATCATAATTTAATTGTTGAAATGAGTAAAATTTATAAAAATAATCTCAATCAATAATTTTTTAACTATAATTGGGCATCTCTCCAACCAATCTATATAAGAATGAAAAATTATTATGTATAAAGTTCGTTCATGTTCACAAATTACTCACATTAATCGGGATCAAGCATGATAGAAAACCTTTAATTGGATTTCCATTTTGAATTGAGTTGAAAATCTTGGAAAAATCAGACCAATCACAATGGACAATTTTAAAATATTTAAATATTCTAATATTTTTCATCAATTATCCATTTATGGTGCATATTCATGATATTGACAAGCAATTCCATGCAAATTAAGGTGCTTAATATTGTTTAAACAATAAAATAAAGAGATAGTTGTTTTGATACCCAAACTAAAATAGTACTGTACAGAGTGTTTCAAAAATAATACCACAACTTAAAACATGTGTATTTAATAAAATAAACATCACATATCCTTCTTTATACCTACATCATTATAAAGAGTATTTTAAATACTTATTTCACTCAAAAACAAGTTCAGAGATGTCCAATATGACCTCTTCCAGACACTTAAACAATATCAAACTCGTTCCACACTCTCTGTAGCATATCAGTCGTAACACTTTGGATAGCTGCTGATTTTCACGCTTCAAATCAGCAATGGTGCCTGGTAAAGTTAGCAGAAACAGTCATTTTGAACATCTCTGAACTTGTTTTTGAGCAAAAAACAAACTATTTTCATAATATTTCTAATTATGTATGACAGAATTCTGTTCTTTTATGTTCCTTTTATTAACTACACTCACATTTAAACAAAACAAAAATTTGTGTATTCTTTTTGGAACACACGGTGTATTTTATTTTCCTCAAGTATGATTTGAATAATTGGTGCCCGTGAAATTGAGTTCTAGAACTACAGTAGCTACTGTACAGTACCTATTTTTAAAAAACTTTAATAATAAAATATCATTTTTTGGAAAGCTTTTGCTGTTACCTTTCAAGGGTACTATTCAAAAAGATTCCGCCTAAATGATTTGTGTTTTTCTAATCAAGCATTCAATGCTCATGCTCAAAAGCATCCAAAGTTCATAGTATTAACAGTTTGAACACTCACCACACAATATGATACTGATGTATCTCTACTTGAAGAAAAATTATCAAATATATAATTTATCATCATTTCACCTCATCAATCACCTTAGCACTCAACATCCATTACCCACGCACAAGCTAAAATGCTTATGTGGGCATCATCCGCAATAAAATAAAAAATAAATTTGCACGCTTAAAACTGCATGTTTATTTTGCAAATGAATTGAAAATAAAAGTTACCGGTACATTAAATTTTACTAAATGCTGGAGAGGCTGCATGCCAAGTGAAACAATTAAACACTACAAATTATTGATTCAAGAATAATCTTTAGTAATGTTTTCACCATTCTGAAAAAATATTGGTTTCTACAACAGTGGTATATAGCACTTATCTCTGTCTCACTTGAAAAACTGAATTACTGAAAAAACTGTAATTTTTCTACTCAAAAATTTAGAATTTAATCAATACTGTGATGAGATTCTCAAAAAACTCAATTATAAAATTATTTGCATGATCAAAATTCACTTCATCAACTGTAAATTTTAAAAATTAACATCTATGATAAATAATAATCTGTGAAGTATGAGATGAGTTTCAACTTTCTAAGTGTCGCTGAAAAAGAGGATTCTCCCATTATCTCATGAAGGCATAAAGGTTTCTTCAACTTTATATGAATCGTGTATTGCTGATTCTAGAGATTCATCAATGATTACTGTAATAAGTGGAAAATGAGTATGTCTATAAGCAGTAACATTAGATCTTCCTCTATTAAGTTCCTGGTGAGCCCCTCTGACAAAATAGACTTCATATTTTTTACAATATGTAGGAACAGCTGTATTTATATTTTTAAGGTACCTATGTGAAAAGTATGTAAATTTGTTCATGTTTTGAAGGACAAAAACAGGTTTCAAATATCTTTGATACCCAAGGATAGCTTTAATTTTGACTTTAGCTTTGACTGGTCGTTCATGGCACAATAAGGATTGATTACGACTGGATTCATAATAAATTTTACAAAAAAAGAAAACAAATTACATATAAAGCGTAAGCTAACTTATCACATAAAAATCATCATGCTGGCAAATAGAATGGCATTTAGCACCCCTGTGAGGAACCAAAAATAAATTACATGAACATCTTATATTCTCCCTGATTTTCTCTTCTCATCTGAATAAACTTCTTGATATAACTCGATACATGGTAAAGCAGGCGAATTCCCAAAATAGTTTTATCACATTTAGTACCTACTGTATAAAACAGCACTCCTTCTCAACCACTTGAATTGCAATATTTCATGTAGATTCTACAATTTCTTCGAATATCCATACTATTTTTTAAACAACATTATAAATGCAAACCTGAACTACAATAAGCTTTGTAGCAATTTGAATTTTTTATTCAAAAGGTACTCACAAGTTCTTCATTACTTCATGAAAGATAAACAGTGATTGTTTATTACGTAAGATCACTAGTGTTGAGTAAATGTATGCCTAACCAAACCCACATAATACTAATATTGTAAAATTAAATTGTGGAACTCTCAAACATCGAGTATTATAATTATAAAATGAAACAAATTCTGAACCGATAAATCGTAGCTAGATATGTGGATTGGTAATTATTTAGAATAATATAGTAAAATTGCCATGAATACCTTAGTATTTATATTTTCATGAAAATATTTTTGGTTTTTGCAACTTATTTTTCAACATTATTTGAAGATAAATTTGTTTTAATATTTCTAAATAAGTATCCTGTGAAATTATTCAACTTGAATTGAAAAGATAATTGAATGAAATAAATTTATCATTTTAATGAGCTAAATTATTTAATTTTTTCACTCGAATTTTCATTGTTTTTCTATACAAAAAATTATTGTTTGCATTTTTTTTCTATTCCTGAATTAATTTCAAGGAAACAACTGTACCTAATGTGCTGTGCAACTATACTATGCTCATGTGCAATAATTGAAGTGTATTCCCATAATCACAGAATATATTTGAATTTATCTAGTGCTCATTCGATTCAGCTCAAGCGGTGCACTATTCTACAAATGATTAATTTACTTTTATTAATTATGATACTTGACTACTTGGAAATTCTATTTTTTGTGACAATTTTTGGTCTGAAAGATCTTCTTACAATAGAAATGAGCTAAATTCCTCTTAGACTTATCATAGCTCTTGGTTTCTCTTTCTGTTCCATCTACTGTAATTTATAATTACGGTAAAAGGAGAACCTCCTTTCCATGAACATTTTTGTTGAAAAATCCATGATTGATTCCAACTTTTCCATGACATACCTTGTTATTAACACAGTCTTATGTTATTGGAAGCACATTACATGATTCCAAGACCACATCATTTCAATGAATGAAGATGATTTGTAAATTTCCTACAAAAACTAATAATTACATCAATTCATATGTTATGACTCATTGATTCATTCACACAGTCAATTTTCAAAATAACTCAAAAGTAATGCTTCTTGCTTTAAAAATAACTTCCATTACACAAATAATGGAGATTGAACGATCAATTTTCTACTTCACAAGCTGGCTTGGGTAAGTTATCCTTATTAATTTATTGAAATTATCAAAAATGTTTGCTTAAATGGGCAAAGAAATAGTTCTTGGACCTTGGTGAACTCTATTCAATTACCTTCACATTAACACAAAACTCCCATGAATTATTCTGTTTTCAAAAATGGATTATTATGATCAGAAATCATGAAAAAGGCGCAGGGAAAAAAATCCCCAAAATTGAGAAAATGAGATGCAAATGGTTAATGAGGATGACATTGATTTCGAAATAATGTCAGTCAAGGATTCAAAAAATGAAAATCCAGATTGATTTTTTCTAATAATGAAATCTTCAAGCACTATTTTTGATGAAGTAGAACTTACAAATTTATAGAAAATATTTTTATTGGAGGTAAACTTACTGGAATGATTGCTTCTTGCTTGAAAGTACAATAACAACTGAGGGAGCTTAGAAGCAAAATAAAGTATTTTGATGGAATTATCCTTTAAATCTGAAGAGCCTCAATCAGTCACAATATAGGTCTAGCCATAGAATATTATTAATGATATTATTAACAAAATCCCATCTTTCTGATGAGAAGATAAGCCGTCGGTCCCGCCTACCTAAAATATATAGTCATCTCTCATTATCATCCCATGCACAAGCCTAAGAGCTTATGTGGGCAACAACGTCAGAAAAAATATCTGAAGAACTCTAAAAAAATTTCATTTCATTTAAAAAAGCCAGCTTGTGAGGTACAAGGTTGAATCAAAACGTCCTCACCACACCACAATACCAATGTGTTCTTGAATCGACATTGAAATCCCAAAACTTGTACTAAGAATCGATGCTGGGATCGAAAATTGAGAATCGAAGACCTCTGTAATTTGCATGCTGTTGTGTCTGGTGTTGGTGGGGAGGAGGGCGGTGAGGGGGAGGGGATGAGGAGGGCTTTTCTATAATCTAGTGGTGGCACTGGTGGTATAGTGTGCTAATTGCATTGCAGACACGAGACTCCTGTCTTAGCAAAGAGTTTGCGTCTAGTCCATGTAGATGATGACATAGTCGCCTTGGACAAACCCTGTTCACTGCCGGTAAGTCACCATCCTCAAATTAACATTGATTCTTTCCCTCTAAAGCATGCCCCACTAATCAAACCCCCTAAGGTAATGTATCAAACTTCTTCAATTACATTTCAACCTAATTTCTTCTGCTTATGTAAAATGTGTATAAATGTTAAAAACTATACTAAATATGGATTAAATGTTAGAATAATAGTAGTTATTACTCTCAATGAAAGACAATTCACCCCGAGGAGTTTATTGATATCGATAATTCACATTCCATAGCAAAACAATAATTTAAGAGTCCTAAAAGTTAAAAATGACATGAGTAGAAAAAAATCAATTTTATAGCCCAATATATAGAATATGTGTTGGGAAGCCACTAAATTAGCCTAGGGCCTACTATTTTATTTTTGAGACATACAATTTATTATGAACCGAATAATTTGGAAAGATCGAATATAACTTAATGAGATCTTCAAGTAGTAATTAATATTTGTCAAGTTCGTTACTGAATAAATTAATTTCCAACGCTTATTATCTGATTGATCGATTAGTCAACATACAGAAACAGAATTTATAATGGCTACAGTTGATTATTCCTCTAACTTTGGAGTTTACACAAACATGAAACTATTGAGGCCTGTGTTATGATAATTAAGGAGTTCTGTACGACAAGAAAAAGGCTGTTACACTGTACAATCATATGAATAGAAATAGGATAGCATGATAATATGCTCTTAATATTAATGAATGTTTGAAAATTTATAATTCCAAATCTCTATTAAACTGGCCGCAATCCTCGTTTCAAAAAAGTATCATTCAATTAATACGTCTCATCAAATTTGAATAGAATAAACAGTGGAATAGCAAAAGCAAAAGAGGAAAATCTCTTATTATCAGGGTAAGATTAATCCAACCCAAATATTATTCCTTTTAGTTGTAGACGCAGCTCACTGTGCTACAAAACTCAAGTTTATGCCGGTGTAGGCTATTCACGAAAATATTTTTATTCTTGTTAATAGAATTCAAAAATAAATTTCCGCTAGGCCGGCTAAGGTAGCAAATTTTATGAATGTAGATAATAACTAAGTATAAATAATTTGGTTAATCTCTCAAAGTAGAAGAAATCGTTTAGACTCATCTCAATTTATTTTTAATTTATCATTTTTAATGAATAATAATATTGTTATAAACCGTTGGAAACTCTATTCCACTTGAGTTTACAGTAATCAGAACCATTATGTGTGAAAAATTTATCTTATTATTCACACTGAATTTTATTGTTGCTGCCAAACTTTTTATAAAAAATAGAGCATTAAAATTTTGGGGAAATAGTAAAATTATATTTAAAAAAAACCTTGAAAATGCATTTGAAAGATTATGAAATTTATAATGATACATCTAATTCTGAATATTGAGCCAGTTTGTTTGCAATTTGTCAAAAATTTTAGATCATGCACTATGGTGTAGCTTCTCACTTCTGCTTTGTTTCACGCTTTTCTATGCATGACAGCTTTCTATTATATTTTTAATAATTTATCATTCATTTCATGTTCAAAATTCGTTGTTCATTGTATTGTTGTAATTAAATTTCTATTTATAGTGGGAACTATTATCATGCAGTATTTCATTTTTAAGCTAGTTTTTTACAGCATAAGTGATTTTTAAACACAAGTTAGTTACAAACTTTTTCATAAGCAATTAATCTACCGTAGGTACTGATTCTTCACTATTCCAATTGCAGCATCTCTTATTATGGGCTATTTGACAATGAAAATTACAAAGTGTTGAATTGTCATTACAATGGAATTTGAAATCCAAGTATTAGTCTGTCCAAGCAAAGAAGAAATTCTGGCAAGATAAGAAAACGACTTCAGCTCGATCAATATTGGTTAAATAATTTTAAATGTGGTCTAAAATCGTAGATCAGATGTTTCCTACAATTTCAGGCCAAATTTATAATTTTTTAACCAATATTGACCGAACTGGAGTCATTTTTCCATCTTCCCAGATTGCTATACCTTGTTGTGATAAAATTCTTAGAATTGATGGTGATATTGTACAATCTCTCCTTATTGTGAAAAAGTAGATATTGTCAAATTTCTCTTGAATATTCTCTTTACTTTCAAATATTTAACATCATCTATTCTTTCTGTTATTACCTTGTTTTGATTGGAAGCAGTGAAAACTCTTTCAACAGGAAATTTATTATTTATAGTAATCTCTCATTACGAAAATAAATTCAGTAGAAATATTTTCTGTCATTTCATGGCTTAGGCTACAGTATTGCAATCATTCACAATGTATATTGAATTAAGTAATCTATAACACTTTGAATTTAAAAAATTGCATTCTGTAGTATTTTTAGTTGTGAATGATGACGAAATTCAAGTTATTATTCATGTGAATTTTGCGAAACTCCATTAATGCATATTTTTCAACTTGGAAGTTACAAATAAATATTGTAAAATTTCAATAAAATCCTTAATCCAATCCTACAAAATTCATAATTAATATTAATACTACAAACAAAAATTAATATGATTAAAAGTTATGTACCTTGAACGGGAGCCTCACAGTGAAACTGATTATTTTTTTAAAGTATCAAAGCAGGATTTAGATTTATTCCATTACCTGAATTATCTCAGTTTTTTACAATGTTTCAAATGTATAAGCATTTATCTGCTTTAATCGAGCCATCCAAATATTGCTTAGTAGTTAAATTCTTCTATACCTTGAATTTTTTCCAAAAAATCTAATCTTAAATTTTATTGAATTCTAATTGAATCTTATTCTTATATTGAATTCATTCACACTTATAATACAAGATCACAATTATTTTTAAAAGTGTGTTTACTGTTCAACAAAACTGATCAGCAGAAGCTAATAATGTTTTTTCAGTAATTTCCTTATGATTTATATGTGCTTATGTTTATAAATAAATTAATTTGTTGAGTACAGTAGTTGTGGAGGTGATATTGTGGTACTTATCCATATGAAATGAAAAGACAACATATTATCAAACCACAGATATTTTTTAAATCGAGATAACGGTTTCGGCTACGGTACTATATCATTTAACAGACTTTTACCTCTTTCACCAGAGTTTACCAGAGATTGATAATGGTGTAGCAACCGAAGTCGGTATCTCTATTTATAATAAATCTGTTGTTTAACAATATCTTGTCTCTCCATTTAAAATAAATATCAGTTTGGTAATACGTCTAGTAAGTTATAGTATTAGTAGCAATGTTTTTCTATGGAAAATTAACTCTTGTGTGTTATTTTGGACAGGTGCACCCGTGCGGTCGGTACAGGCACAACACGGTGGTGTTCATTCTGGCCAAAGAGTACCAGCTGAGGAATCTGCGCACCATCCACCGCCTGGACAGGCTGACCAGCGGCCTCCTACTATTTGGGCGCACGCCCAAAAAGGCGCGACAAATGGAACAGCAGATCAGAAATCGACAAGTGCAGAAGGAGTACGTCTGTCGGGTAGAAGGCGAATTTCCGTGAGTTATCTCAACTTTATTCTCAATGATCAAATCAATTTGAAACCAAATATCCTCTTCTACATCAACTTTGGTATATTTAGTGGAATATATATTTTATTTCTGCGTTTTTACTCATTTAGAGACTCACACAATCATAATAGAATAGAATGACTTCTTTATTTTAATGACGTGGCGAAGTTTGGACAGTAATGTCCACTCTACCACTTAACCACAATGATAGGGCTATCATAATAATGATAGGGAAAGAGAAAACAGTCACAAGCCCTTCATTATTATTTCAACGTGAAGGTATTGATGAATTATCAGTGGGCCTATATTAGTACCTACCTACAGTAATTTCTCTCAGAACCGTGGATTTTCATCAATGATTTTGGGTTAATCAAATGAGGGCTGGTTATTTATTTTTATTTCATTTCATATTTTATTAATTGATATTTGTGGTATTATTTTCTAAACTTCGGTATTTTTATAAATAAATAAGTTATACTTTTTCCCTTAAATTTATATGATCAGTGAATTCATCTTGAGCCATTTATAGTTGAATAGGGATTGTTTATCAGTGTTGATAGTATGACCAAATTTTCAAAACTATTAGTCTATTATTCAGTTCTCCTAGCTTCAATTTTATAATAACAATTTTCTTGTTCAAGGAAATTCCCAGAATGTTGAAAAGCTAGAATGATTTTCATTATTCAAGCTAGTCACATATTATAAAATCATGTATAATATCACTCCATTTTACCTATAGTACATTAATGATTATACCTCTGGTAATTCGTAGTAGGCCTAAGGCTAAAATTATATTTCTAAGATGCTGGTATCCAGTGAATTTAACGATGTTATATTGTAAGCGATGTTATATTACTCTCAAAGTAATTTCCATGATTGATTTTATATATAGGTGTCCTTTTCCATTATAATACATTAGTATAGTATACAGCAGTAGTTATGCAAAGTTTGTAAATAAATATACACAGAAGTATAAGCCTACTGTATACGCAGTAGTAATATAATCATGAGCCATTATATGACAAATTAATTTCTGCATACCGTATATTTCTTATCTTATATGCTTTCCCTCGACTTCATTCCTGGCCTAATAAGTAGATGAAGCAAACAAAAGTTCTCTAATGCAGTTTTCATCGATGATTACATTAGATTGGAGATATTTAAACTGATTATTTTTTTCTATTGTTACAGAGATGAAGTAGTGAAAATTTGTGAGCCGATCGAAGTGGTTAGCTACAAGATCGGAGTGTGCAAAGTGTCTCCGAAAGGAAAGGAATGCTCGTCGACATTCCATAAGCTGGGCTACAACCCAGAAAGTAATACTAGTGTAGTTTTGTGCCTGCCTCATTCGGGTCGAATGCATCAAATCAGGGTCCATTTACAGTATCTCGGTAAGTTTACTCCGTAAATTTACAATCCTCAATAGTTTTCTAGAAGCTTATTTTGAATGTATTGAAGGAAAACTTTATTTGTAAGCATTCGAGGAAATAAATTGATTCCTCTTGATTATTACAATTTATTTGCGTATATTTTCCATTCTGAGACACTCTTTACTAGTGAAATCCAACTTAATTATTTTAAAGTCTGGTCGAGCAAAGAAGACAAGGATTCTGGCAAGATGGAAAAATAACTCCAGATCTTGATCGAGGTGGAGTCATTTTTCCATCTCACCAGAATCGTTGTCTTCCTTACCCGATTATTGGTTCAAAAATTGAAGGAAACATTCTGCTCTTCAATTAGAGAACATATTTATAATAATATAATAAATTATTAATTAGTAATTAATTATTGTATTAATTAGTTATAGTTATAATATGATAAAGTAAAATATATATATAAAATACAGGTCATCATAGCCTAATAATGTTTGTCCATTTCATTCATTAAAACTATTATTTATTTTATTTTTGAAGTTCAAATAAGTACGTAGTTATATTGAAACATATTCAATAGAAAAAATTTTACATTGGAGCATTGTAGAAAACGAATTACATCTTTCCTTCTTTGAAATTGAACATAAATTTATACTATGATTAACATGGGTATTTATTTTGTGATACAGTAGCCTACTCTTTTCTTCTTTGAAATGAACTCGATCACCGTTTTAAATATCATAACATTACTTAAGTTTATTCGTTCCTCTCTTTTTTCATAGATTCAACTTTCATTTTAGAGCAACAAATTCCCATTTTTACAATTTGAAAAACTTGTAATAATTTGTCTACGATTGCAGGCTATCCAGTTGTGAACGATCCATTGTACAATCATACAGTTTTCGGTCCCGAGAAGGGTAAAGGAGGTAGAATAGGAAAAACCGACGAAGAACTGATAAGAGATCTTATCAGTATACATAATGCTGAGAACTGGTTGGGAATGGATGGAGACTCAGAGCTGTCCATGTTCAAGCCAATGTTCGATGATGAGGACAAAGGTAAGCAATTGAACTCATAGGTTCATGATATAAATTGATTAGTAAATTACTGTGGGTAATTGTATGATCAAATTATAAATAAATTAATTGTTTTATTTTTCATAAACATTCCTTAAACATTGGAAATTAAATGACCACTTTAACATGTTGTGTGGTCATTGTTAGTAAATAAGTTCAACTATTGTCTTTCACTGTAGGCTATAAATTGTTGAGACATGAATAGATTCCTTTTTTTTCATCAAGCTATGGTCATGTACCGTATCTATTTGTATGTGTTCCATTTGAGTAAGCTCAATATTTGCCTATAGTTGATTTCTATCAAGCCAACGGTCCTTTGACTTGGTGAGATCTCTTTTATGTTTGTGTACCATCCCTTCTAAATGATTAAATCAACTTAATAAATATATTAACCTTCTAAATAATTAAATCAATTCAATATATTAACCCTCTAAATGATTGAATGCGAGTTCAATAAATTAATTTAATTGAATTGTATTGTTTTTATTCAAAGAAATTACACATTACAAGTTGACATTAAATAACATATAAAAAATAATAATACTCCTCACTTAGAACAGGTCTGTGTGTGAGTAGGGACCGATATATGAACCGATCACCAAACTAATACAAGTTGTTTGTTGTGTGTGCAGTTCCAAGCCGCGAGCCGTCGCCTTGTGAGAACGGCGGTTCGCCGGTGCCGCAGTTGCCGCAGCCGCCCTGCCGCACGGTTGCCGCCGCCCTGCCGCTACCGCTGCCACCGTCGAATAAGGTGACAGTGGCGACGCAGACTGGCCACGAGGCACCCGACCTGCTGTTCAACGCAGAACGCATGACCACCGACGCCCACTGCTACGAGTGCAAGGTCAAGTACCGCGACCCCAAGCCACGCGATCTCGTCATGTACCTCCACGCCTGGAAGTACAGGGTTAGTACCTTATACCTCATTTATTTATTTATTTTTTTAATATTTCACAATACAACTCAGTACATCGGAGCTTGAACATGATTAAGCTATTTACAGAAAGTATTATTTAGAAACCATGAGAAGAAAAATCCCTCTGCAGAGATTCATACATTTCTTCAATAGTTTTTCCATCAGTATTTCTGTCCATTGTCTAAGAGCTAAAGCGTTACAAATAAATCAAAAGTAGGCTATATATAACGTGAGAAATTTATAAACTCCATCTATTCAAACTCCAGTTCCCTTTCCTTAGGGAGGGATTCATGCGCTCCAATTTTCACGGACTCCCAAAACCTACTAAACAATAGAATTGGGGGTGATGGGATAGGAATTGAGCTGTTTCATGAACTCCAATTTCACCAGCTTCAACTCTCTGTTGCAGGCTGATAAAAATTCAGCTACACGTGTACTCGTATTTCACCCTTTCATTAAATTTATTCTCATGGTGTATGCCAATGAATTGAAAAAATCTTATTTCTCAATAAACAGACGGTTTGAAAAAATAGCTTCTAGAAAAATTTAATTGAATTTATTGAGAAAAGACAGAGAGTGTTATTGTAGTTGCTATCGAAGTCAATAATTATCTGTAATTATTTTCGATTGCCAAATATTTCCATCTAGGCTGTGTAATACAGTTATTCGGGAAAATGTATAATTTATCAATTCTTTTAAATATATAATAAAAAGCGTTGAAAATATTTACAGTGTTGAAAGCGTTGAAAAAATTGACACTGTTTTCAGAACAATGTTCTGAACTACGAATTCTGATGAAAGCCTGCTAAATTAAGGTACATTGAATAATAACGATAATAATTATTAATTTTCACCTTGTTAAATTGTTATTAGGGCTACTAATGTATAGGCTAATAATTATTAAATAAATGTATAAATCAATAATCACAGTAGGCTACCCTTGAAATAGGTTTATTTCTCCTCACCTGTAACCATATTTTTTTAAAAGGTCAACAATTTATTTTAATAAAATAAAAATTCATATAGGAACCAGGTTTTCAGGTAGTCTAGATTCAAAAAATCGAATGTGGTAACTACTCAAAATTTAATAACAATTATCATGGACATATTTAGTAGTGTAAAATATATATTATTTCCATCAAGGGCAAGATTGTATAAGGGATTCTTCAATCCTTACTCTGAAGTTGTATTTTTAACTATTAATGCACACCGTTGAGCAGTGCAAGTTATTGAGATGATTTGATTGTGTTGACAGGGACCAGGTTGGAGTTATGAAACAGAGCTGCCCGAATGGGCGCGAGTTGATTGGACGGAATCAGATGCAGACTGAAAGGATGGGCCCAACTCCAACCAACCCAATGTGTGTCTTTCTCAACAGTTTCTTCTCAGCAATTAGTTAGAGGAGTGATCATTTTTTGTCGTCGTAATATTCCTAATAGTTGTTTAATTAGTTACAAGATTGTAACTATTGTATTTTGGAGTAATATTTCCTTTCATTGTATTTTATCACATCATTATCGACTCGGTCAAGTTGAATCGATATCTCATTCGTTTTCGGTTATAGAAAAACATTTTTATAAAAGAAGCCAGGTTTAGTTGATAAGGAATGTATGAGCATTTACATTTTTTGTCGTTTAGTCATAATAATTATTATTCAGTTCAATTTTATATAATGTTGTGTATTTACTATTCGTTATTGGATTGTTTATTAAACTAATGGGTTGTTATATCTAATTGACTTTGAATCTCGTTTAATGCTAAAACGATTCTCTGGCCAACATGATTTCTTATTCTCGGACAAAATAATTTCTTGTAAAGTCAGATTTTTTTGTAAATCAGTTTCCTAAGCAAGTTCTGATATCCCAATACCGTACAATAATAATGTGGCCTTCAAAGTGTCAATTTGTTGGGTCTTTTGCACAACAATCCCGCATTTGTTTGAATGAAATATTTTTCGTTTATCTCGATTAAAAAGTCTCTTTCAAAGAGATTATGATTGTTTCTTTTTGAAAACACAATATCTGATATTTCAGCGCAATTTTAGTAGGATGAATTCTTATGTTTTTAAAATTTATTATAGTTATGCAGCAAAATAAAATGCGTGGCTATTGTGCAAAATATCCCAATTATTTAATTATGGGATGGAACAGGTTTTGTATTCAAGTTGAGAAGAGTACAGTATATGAGGTTACCAAGCATATATAAAATATCAATAAGCTGAAAGCTACTGAAGCTTATTCGGTTTTTCTTTTAGTTCAGCTAGCGGTAGCGGTAGATCTCTTGAATAATTGGTTAGTTAAAATTACTCATAACGTTAGTATGTTTAATTTTATTATCTACGTTGATTGTCTATACTATTTACTTTATCTATCACAGGGTTTATGTATCCTGTTCACATAAATGATTGCACAGCCTACATTTCGTTCTTTTTCTGATATCTCTGGAAACGCAATGAAATAAAATCGTCATTTCAATGGATAGAGATTCTCTCATTAAATAGAACTATAGAATGCTTCCAATTGAACTAGGCACTAGATAATAGCATAATTCTGTGGCACAGCATTTTATAGTGAGGAAGTTTGAAAAATTTGCTGAAGGCTTGATACAAGTTTATGGGTTTTGTTGATCAATACAATTTGAAAAATGTTACATGAATTTTTATTGATGATTAGGTAACATCTGTGTATCCATTCCAACCATCATTAATTAATTAATTATAATTTTCCTCTTCAGTTCCTTCAGTCGAATATTCTCTGTTCAATTCCATTTACTAATATTACCTTTACTTATCAAAATTCAATATATTTTGAAACTTTAAATTGTATTAGAATTTTTTAAAAACGAGTTGCGATGTATGAAATTGAATCAATAGACTGCTTTATACTAAGACAATCATCCAAGGGTTTCACTTTTGACTATTCAGTAAAATTTTCAACATCCTTTCATTGTAATCCGTTTGCTATTGTAATATTATCATGCACATTATTGGTTTCGGTCTCTTAGTATAGAATATTGATATACTAAGCCTGGTTTCTTCATGGAGAAAGATTTTAATGATGAATAACCTTTTTATTTTTGTGACACATTGCGAATGTGATGTATTCAATGATATCCTCATTTGCTTGTGTTTTGTAACATTGATTCTTTAACATTTACAAATTATGTAATCAAGCAAGTAATATTTATAAGTTCATTGAAGTTTTCATCATGAACCAATATTTTAAAAATGTATTGTCTTATTTTATTTACTCATCTATTTCTGAAGCTAGTGTTAAATAATGATTAGTGTTTGCCTTTTGAACATTATACAGAGCTTAATCAGAGTGTGCGTGCGTGTGAAACCGAGTGTCGTGATAAACGGTCCAACTCCACACCTTTGGAAGAAATTTATGTGGAAGATAAATTATGTATGAAAAGTGTAATTGTCGTGTAAATTGAACTGTGTATCTATGTAAGATTATTAGAGAACAAAAGACATTTTGTAGAATTGTAGTTTATAATGAATAGTATAGTTAATTATTGTGACGTAGTTCAATTGAATTTTAGGCATGTTGGAATTTTGTGGATAATGAGAGTTCTTCATATTTAGTTACTATTCACTTCAATCTTGGACTAGTAAATCACTGTTGTATAGTTTTGATGGGGAGCATCAATTTAAATTATAAGTTGACTTTTTTTAGAGGATGCTTGGCCTCAATTTCCAATCTACTTAAATGTTTTATCTTATATTCTCGTAAATTGGAAACTCTTCTTAATAAATTTCGTATTATTTATTACATTATTGTTACCAAAATAATCTTCAAAATCGTTATTGTTATGTTTGTAAACTATAATAACAACTTCCAAATCATATCATGGTTTTGGGTCCACTTTGTTATAACTCTGTTGCTTTTCAGTTAGATATTTGTTGAAATTGATATTCAAATATGTGCATATTTGTTGTAATTATTTTCTGATAAATTACTCCAAGATTGAAGAATAGATTGATGATAATGATGTGAATGCTTCCCTTGCCTTTTGTGCCAGAACTCCAACATGGAGTTTGTGCCTTGAATCGAGCAGAGCTTCTTTGAGCATACAATATAAACGTGTAAATATGGATCTTTCTACATCGTTTTGTAATCGATAATCCCAGTAGAATTAACGGATTTTGTAAATTCATTATTGTAGATGTTTTAGACGCTTATCATCACCAATAATCTTCTTGAAGATTTCTCATCAATCATACGCCCTGATGCAGAACTATTCTTATTTGATGAATGAATGAATGCAATTTCATACAGATTCCTTAGAGTATTCATTATCAGTTTTGTTATTTAAATAAGTATCTCCCTTCTGGATTGAAATACGAGACAGCCTTAGTTGTATGTTCAAAAATAGTGAGAATGAAATTTGTATGCTCATTGAATATTTTGCCCCTCTTGCTTCCCCAGAAATATATAAAGGAAAGTTAAATTTTAAACAAGATGTAACTATTTATTTATTTTTCCAATTCCCAGTTATCTTCCATTGTCAGAAAGGTTTATAATATTGTAATAATCAATAATATTGTTATCATTGGCAGTTTAGAATAATATTATTAGGGTATCTTCCTGGTGTTAATCTGTTTGTTGTTATCAGTGGAGTCTTGTGTTTTTGTTCGCTAGTCTATGCATATAGCTTAAATATTATGTGATAATGTATAATCTCATAATTTTCGTACGATACTGTCTAGTATTTTCCAATCTGATAATCTTGTAAAACCTCAATACATATCATATTTTCTGTTCATATATAGAATAGATGCTAGATGTTCTTCATGGCTTGGATCTCTGTATAGGCATTTACAGAGCCATAACCTGCCTTTTCTAATTGGATTGATCAAATTTCTAAAATGAACCGAATTATTCCATGCCCTTAAAATACAATCTCTTATTGCTTGAACTGGCTATGATTGTTTATTTTTCAAATTTACTGATCGAGAGATATACTATTTACTGATATCGAGAAAATCTCTTTGTAAATTTGTACTTGAATGAATTTCATCTAGAATCTGCACGTACATGTGCCTTTCATGGTGAAGTAATTGGTAGTATTTATCATAACTCACATTGGCTAATGATATTGATGAAAAAATCAAAATCTCGTTTTCCATTATTTTAACAGTCACATTAGTATTTTAATTCCCTTTGTATGTCATTTTGATTCAATGTTCCATGAGGTTGATTGAAATGAGTAAATTACCTTATGGTAGCTTTATTTGTTTAAATCTTAGTTTACATAAAGAATTTAAACCTGTAATAATTTATGCTGACATAATAAATTAAAGTCGATGAACTCCTTCATCTGTCGTAAAAATATATTTTTGCCTGAAAGTTGAAATATATATGGATAGAATCAATCCATGGCATTCAATTTATCAACAAGTTATCGCCAATATTTTAATTGCCTGTATTTATTTACTATGGAATTACACTGAGTTACAATATTGTATCAGCTACTATCGTAAAAATCACGTTTCTGCTTGGTATTGATACAATTTAATATTGTTCTGCAAACACTGAAGAAATGAATCTACTAACATGGAATTCAAACATTTTTTTTCTCCCACTAAAATGATGAAGTTTTTCGATTCTGCATTTCATGGATTGATGATTAATAGGGCTCTAGTGTAAATCGTGTGCCTTTCTTTCTGACATGATGTTATTGGAAAAATCATAATTTATCTTCATTCATCAATTATAAATACTACGGGAGAATGCATTCAGAAAGAGATGTTACAATAGTGCTTCTTTTCATATTGTTGGTATTAAATTTAATATAATTGTGGTGTTCTTTGAAAAAAGTTATAAAAGATCGTAAAATTTTGGCTAAATTTTCTCGTTACTCCATAAATAAATAATTTCATTGTTCAAATTATATCTATAGATGTGAAAATTCACAAATCTCTATGATTATTATAACACTTGGAAAACTATTTTTTTGAAATGCTAAATTTTATGGAATTATTTTATGAATTTTACATGCATTTTCATAGAGACAATAGTGTATTTGATCGTGATATTGCTTTGATTATCTAGGTACCGTTCTTGTTTGTCAAATTGGAATATATTATTGGAAAAATAATAATACGAAGGGTGCCATACTAGCAATCTTTCTGAATAAACTCCTATTTTCGAAGAGATTAAACATTAGAAAGTGCCTGGTCTTTTGATCACTTGAAAAAAGGTAGATTATACTCATCCAAGCGTGTTTATTGTAGTAATTTTCTGTAGAGCATTATCACTTCTCCATCAAAAATCATTCTTAAGGCACTCATTTCAGATTCTCTTGATTGATTCATTTCTTCATCAATAATTGACTATGTAAGATTATTGTGATGTTACCTTAGTGTGAACATTTCAAATGAATACATGCAGCCAGTAATTCTTGAAATAGAATATTAATGAGAATTTAGGTATTAGTATTTTGTACATAATAATATGTTGTGTATTGAATAAAATGAATGAAGTTAATCAAGTGATTGAATCAATCTGAGCATAACACAGAGTCCAAGATCTTTTATCACCTAGATTTTATAAAAAATATAACGAGTAAAAATAAAAATTCATAATTTGAAGTATTGTCATTGCTATGAAATTGAAACATATTTTTTTATCCAATCTGCTGAAGAATGTAATAATATAGGATTTTTAGTGAGAAAATTAGAAATGATAATTGTTTAAGAATACAAGTTTACCTTTAAAATGATACAGTTTATGAATTTTCGCTTATTGTAAACTACCTGTATAGTTTCGTAAAAGTAGTACAACCATACATTTTTTATGAGAGCCACAAAAATTTCAATTCTCATGATATAATTATTTTGCTGGAGACTTTCGTTTCATTATTGGTTTAATTTTGTGATTGTTTTTATTGGTAGTACCTCTTTCGATGTAACTGGTTAATCTATATTTTTCATTGATTTTTCTTGACTAAGTTATATTAAATTGTTTCGATTTTGTTCAGTAGAATTTTACTTTTAGTCAACATAAATACTAATGATGGATTTTGACCGAAAGTAGCCATCAAGAAAGTAGCCACCTACGGTACATACTGTTTTATAGTAATTTTTTCTCTCATATTGGAGCAATTTCAGTTCTCAGAATAATTTCTGTGAAATTGTTTTGAATTATAATTTTGAATCTAATCTTATCAGAGTAATTATTCAATTCAAAAATCTAAGTAAGAATTATGTGATATGATTTTTCATAATGGTGTGATTCATATTATTCATCTATTACATTACTTGTCTTGTTCAATTGCAAAATGTGGTTGTCTATTTAGGTCATAATATTGTTGTTGTTCATTGAATTTGAGACAATAAATTTATCAATTACTGTATCATAATACTTGAAATAGAAGTTTCTTTATCCTTTTGTTGTGTGTGGTAAGATAAAGTTCTAGCTATTGTTACAAACTGTCAGAGTAATAGATATGGAAGTATTGAAAGTCATTGCAATGAATGACAGTAGCAGATTATTTTCATAACATGTATTTAGGATGGAAGTTAAATTAATTGAATGCTTTTTATCCATTTAGGCGGTTTTTATAGTTTTAACGCTACACGTTTCTGAATCCAGTGCAACAAATTATTGCTCAGCTCAGTCTCAATACTGTAAGCATTAAAACAGATTTTGTAAAATGCACGTAACATTTTTATTAAATTAATGTGCTTGTCTACCTTTAAACCTTTTGATTTGAAATAAGAAAATTAGGCTTAAAATAAGCGTGTATTTGAATGAAATTTGTATTGAAGTGGTTAGGTATTTGTAAGAGGATTTCGAAATCTATATAATTGTATTTATTTACAAGTTTTGCAACTCGAAAGTTGCAGGTATATTATTCACAAAACATTAAAAAAATCTTGTACGGACAAAAATGTTGCTCTTTGAATGAAATAAATTCCATCAACTGAAATTTTGATTTTATTTCTACTGGGTTGACTCCTTGGATTCGTCAAAATATTTCATTGATATTTAATTTCTCATCAACTTTATCAATAAATTGAAAAATGATATTTCGCCGAAATATAGGCTACCCAGCAGATATACATCAATTTATTTTATCCCTAATATCTGGTACCGAGCTTCGCTCTGAAGCTGCGGCCGAACTGTTGAATTACATAAATATGTTATTGTAAAAAATCAAGGAAACTCCTTATTTAAACTCCTTATATTTTGAATTTATTGTTAAAAATAAATTCAAAATTGATATGATCATCTCTCATAATTTATTTGTATGAAAATGTGTTATAGACTTGAATGTAACTCCATTTACTCCAGCTGGATAGTATTTGGTCAGCTTACGATAACAGCCATTATACGCAGTACTTGGGATTATGCCTGAATGAGGAATATTTAATTCTTTTATTAATCCTGCCAGAGAGTTTTCCTGGACATGAGACCTGGTGCAATCTTATTTTTCCATCACGGTTATATTACATTTCAAATTTCAAGAAAATCGTTAGAGCCGTTTTCTAGATCCGTGGTTCCACATACATACATATACATACAGAAATTACTCGCTTAATATAATAGGATAATTCGAAACTGCTATAACTCGTCAGAATTTGGCCTGTGAGATGCATTGATTTCCGTGCATCTCACAGGTCATCCTAATTTTGTCGACTTATACTCATGCTATTTCGGTTTTTTTATATTAATTCAAGAGTGGATCATAGAGAGTGTGAGAGTAGCTTACTTTTTTATCTTATTTTTTTGTGAGAAATAATGAATAAGATTATAAATCTTTGAGTGAACTTGAAAGTTTGTCCATTGAAATAAAATAACCAATAAAATAAATTGGGATTAAAAAATAGTAAAAAAGCACTACATATGGTATAATATTTTTGGAGGAAACCCATTACTCAAAAGATGCTACTAATCGATGGTGACTTTTCAGATTAAAGTATAAGATTTGAGAAAAATTAATCACATTATATCACAAAAATATTTTTCCTACAACTGCGCGTAAAACAAGATTTAACGAGCTGAATTCTCCTCGTAAAGAAGCCCATTTCTGAGGAGAACCTTCATTACGCTAGCTAACCATCTGCGCATGCGCAGTAGAATTAGTTTACGCTTGCTAAGCATCTGCGCCTGCGCAGTAGAGTTACTTTACGCTCGCTAATCAGCTGATTATGGCTCGCCAAAAGTAGGTCAGGTGGAGACATAACATAACCTACCAAAAGTCGACAATGTCTGATTGTACCTGTACCGGTAATTAAACAAGAGTGATTTAATAGTTCGCAGTATTTGAGGGCTGAAAAAACTGTAGATTTACAGGTTCGTGCAGATGTAGAGAAAATATTGTATGTAATTCGTGCGTAATGCTTCTTTATCGCTCTTGCAAAATTATCACGCGACGCGTGATAACTGTTTTGCGCGAGCGATAAAGTCGCGCATTATGCTCTTAATACATAAATAGCTATTTTCTATAGAATATTTAATATTTTTTCTAGAATATTTCCCAACTGAAAATATTGTTCAAATGCATTTCTTGATTCTATTACACATTCAATTCTATCACATATAGCTAAAGAAGTTAGATGGTTCATCTGCTCCTTGTGCGCACTAACACCTGATGTTTTCAATTAGAGCTCTCATTTAGCTTTTAGCCCAGGCAAATTAGACCAAAAAAGGGCCTGGCACCTAAAAAATTATGGATGGCTGGAAATGATCTTAAACCACTGTTGGCATCCCAAATAAGTTTAATATGAGTTTGCGACGCTTTCTGAGTGGCACGTAATACAGGGTGCCCAAAAAACCACGGAAAATTTGTTCATTTTCTATATAGTTTTTTTGCAACCCACGTCAAAACCAAGCGTCGGACAAAAAAATTTGTCATTACAATGTTTTAGTAAATAAAATTCTTGAGCGATTGATATCAAATCCAATCCTCTGTGATGAGCGACAACCGAGTTATGAATTATTTAAAATGCTGTACTTTTTGAGAGAAATTGAAATTTGACATTTTTTAATTTTTGATTGTTTATATCTTGCACGTTTCATTAGAAATGTAAAATTCAAAATCCCTCTGGGGATAATTTTATCCTGTACAATTCAAGACCAAGTAGAACTTTCTATCTTGTATATTTTTGGTGCTAGAGATCTCAACATATTTCCTTGTACAACAAAAAATACAATATTTTCAACGATAATGACCAAAATAGATCTCTATATTCTTGTCTTGGAGTTTTCTACCAGAATTTCTTTTTAGATCTTGGACTGCCTAATTAAACTAGGTACTCAAATTAAAATTTGAAGAAAAGGAAGTAGGTAGCCTACCGTAGCGTATTTTGAAGTTTTAACATTATTGCACTATCTTGGATGTTGGTGGTGGTGAGATTGATGATCATCTGAAAGATAAGGGAATATTAAAAAAGACTATAATAAAGAATAGTAAAAAAATCCCTCATAAAAAATATAAGTTAATAATTTATAAATTATAATGATTCATCGATGATTGAGCTCAAATTTCATAATGAGCTTTCAAATATAGCCTGTCCAAGCAAAGAAGATTCTCATCTGGCAAGATGGGAAAATGACTCCTGCTTGGTCTAGGGCTCTATAAAAAGGAGCCTTTTTATAGAGTCCTAGCTTGGTCAATATTCGATCAATAATTACAAATTTGGTCTCAAATTGGATTTTGTTTTCACCATTTAGTATTATTGTGCCATAGTCTATTAATATATTGAATAAATAAATAATCGCAGAGTAATAAATTAGGCTACTGTATATTCTATAAGCTCAATTCAGAAAATATTTGATGAATCTATTCACAAATAGATCAATAATCATTAGTATTATTATAAAGCCTCATAAAATAAAGCAAGTTGTAAGTTGATTAAATAGGTAAGCTGCTTTGATATTATGTTGAGTTCAAATAAAATTGGCGCCAGTGGCATGATACTAGTTCGCCATCCTGCTTGCGGTTGATTGGTCCGAATTGATTGGAAGTGGAACTTGCTCAGGATTCGTATCACAGCGCACCAGTGCGGCGCAACTATTCAGTAATCCAGTTCACAGAATGTCGTGATGGGAAGAAGTAGGTTATGTTCGAATACAAAATGCTATTTACACTGAACTGTCGATCAAATTTAGTTTTATTAATTTTAGTGATAGTTTTGTGCTGTGGAAACTGTAGCCATGTAAAGGGTGTATGGAGTACAAAAGACTTTTTCAAATTTCTTTTAAAATTTGGTGTTCAAAAGACTGACGTTCATTACGAGAAAGACACAAAAGGTTATGTTTTTGGTAACATAACTGCTAGGACTAATTTCTCTCATTTAGTTACATTTTCTGTTCTCGATAGACGTTATTTTCTAGAATATTATGGAAATAGAAGTGTCGCTGATAAAGAGCGAGCATGTCAAAACATGTTCAGGAAAATCAGTACAATCGCGTTTGACGTGCCGTGTTTTCAAAACAAACAAAGTGAAGATTTCATCAGGAAAGTGCCATGCAATAAAAATGAAGTGTGTAAAGAAGACAGATTTGGAAATGTTGTGAATGGATATCAACTAACGTTCGAGGTTACTGATGTCAAAGAGCCTAGGTGAGAATTCCAACATTAATTATTCATAATGATAACACGTTTATTCATGCAATGATTAGCTGGCACCAAGAGTGCTGATAAAATGAAATATTTCAGCACGAATCATCAATCTTAATTCATTTTTTCATTCATCAACATCATAAATTCTAGGCTAGTTCAATTATCTTGGAATTATTCCATGGATAACTTACATGGCTAGACCTACAGAGAAAAACTCAAATAACTGTAAATGAGCTAAAATCTAGTTTGGGAACATAATTTAAAATCAGAATCACGTAGGCTACTTGGAAAATAAGATTGCTGTTCATAACAACGAAAAGTAACATCTGTGGTGGGCTTTTCCTATGTCATGCTTGACGTCTTACCTTTTTTTCTGAGGGTGATATAGTCAGTCTAAGCAAAGAAGACATTCTGGCAAAATGACTCCAGCTCGGTCAATATTGGTCCAAAAATTGAAAAAAATTGATTTCAAGTTGCAGAGCAAAATGTTTTCTACAATATTGACGAAGCTGGAGTCATTTGGCCATCTTGCCAGAATGTCTCCTTTGCTTGGACAGACAATATTAGGCCTACTCTCAGAATGAATGCTTATGTGGGCATCATTCGTAATAATAATAAAATAATACATAATTTGAGTCGAAATTTATAATTTATGAGCCAATATCGACCGAGTCATTTTCCCCATCTTGTCCTTCTGAGGCACTTGGTTTATACGAACTGCCTTGTTATAGCATACCACGCGCTCTTTCACAGCCAAATGATGTTGAGACTATGGAGTGCTCATGTGGAGTCATGTTCCGGCCGTACTTAGTATACTGCATCTGTAGAAGAGAGTTTTGAGACTGATGAAATTATCTGGCTGCCGGGATCACTGTCGTCCTCGGTTCAAGAGTTTGAACATAGTCACAGTTTAAAACCAGTACACACTGTGCTCGCTGCTATATGTAAAGAAAACCTACGGGCAGCTACCAAAAAGAAGTGACATCAACACCCAGCTGCTAGGCTGGAGTTGCCTTGTTACATACTCAAAAAAGTTTCCCTTCACAGGCCATAAGACTCTACAACACCCTTCCAAGAGAGTTACAATACTTGAAGTATGCAGAGTTCAGTGAAACAGTGAAAAGGAGGCTGCTGGCAAGGACACAGTATTATAAGTTTATCTGGGTCTAAATACGCAGGAAAATGCATGTTTTAAAAATAACGCGGGGATAGAAAAAATTGTGGATGGCAGAACAGGAGGGAAATGAGTGATGTAAGAGTGAGGCACTTTTAAGACACAGAGTAGTGTAAGTTGTAAGAGTGACTTGCAAATTGATGGGTAACAAAGTGTACAAGTCAGTGGTGACAGGCTAGCTATGCTGTATGGGACATAAACATGATCCATTTCAGAGAGATAGGAATGTAAGATACCTGACTGAGATGCGAATTTTTTTATGGATGTGAGTGGTTTCACGAAGAGGCAGGATGGTAATAAATGAGATGTAGAGGGGTTGAATTCATAGGAAAAGTTGATATATTAAGTGAAAAGATGCAAGAGGTGAGAAACAACAACGACAAGGAAAGTTGTGTGAGTGTACCGCATCAGATATCTATACCCTATTCACGATCACTTGAGACGAAATAAAGAAACTTGCATGTACAGGTAGCTATTTTTGTTTGAGCTTGGGGAAAAGCCAAGAACTGTGATTGACTACAGCTGTTCGACTGCGGCCGACCGTCGTATGAAGTAATACCTCCATTTACACGCACACACGCGCAAAAAATTTGCTCATTTCGTCTCAAGTGATCGTGAATAGGGTATAATAATTCTTAGAATACCACATCTTTTTTAAAATAACTTACTGTAACTGAATAGTAGGCCTACGAAAAATGTTGTGTTGAAAGAAGTTCAAAAAGGGTTCTGAGATTCCTAATGTTCATTATAAGTACTTGTTTAATTGAAATGATTTGCTGGATAAGACGTGATTAACTTACTCACTTTTACATAGTAAAATGATCGCTGAAGAGTGCTGGCGTGCCTGTAAATAATGTGTGAATAAATGTTTGAGTGAGATTGTACACTGAAGATACATACACTGTAGTACTGTAAAGTTTATCTAGTTTACATTGGTACTTTCAAAATTTCTTCAATTACAGTAAGCCTGTATAGAAAAAAATATTATAGCAATTCAATAAAATCAAACAAACCAAGTGAAGAGCTTTCAAGCTTATATTAGATTTATCACAACAAACGTTTTTCACAAATACTCAACAAGCTTACATTAGAGTTTTTTTTAAAGAATAACTTTATTCCAGTCCTTGTGAAGATATTATTTTTTTAGAGTTCAAAAGAGCTCTAAATAATTAACAGCATTCAACTCTTGGTTAAATTGCCGCCTTCTCGTACAATTTTCAACAATTATCTTAGAATTTATTTGTTGAAATTTACAGTAAGTTGGTTTTTCATCACAATCCCTTAGAAAATCTCCATAGTTAAACTGGAAGCTATGTTGAAATTTATTCGGCAGGCAGTGAATGATCCATGCTCATACATTATAGTCTTTGCAAGCAAAGATGACAATCTGGCAAGATGTAAAATTACTCCAGCTCGGTCAATATTGGTTAAAAGATTATAAATTTAGTCTCAAAATGTTTCCTACGGTTTAACTATGTTTCCAGATAACTAAATTTATTAGATTTATTTTATTTACTTTAGATCAAAATGTTTCCTGCAATTTCTAACTAAATTTATAATTTTTTTAACTAATATTGACGGAGTTGGAGTCATTTTTCCATCTTGCCAGAATGTCTTCTTTGCTTTGACAGACTATATCTGTCAGGACAGTCGTCCGCGAGCGCTCTGCAACTCTTTCAACTCTTTATTAAAGTCATTTTCAAATGTAACTAAAGTTAATCAAAGAAACGTCATTAAAGAAACATGTCATGATGAAATAAAAATAATTTTAAAAGGGCACATTTAAAGATTTAATTATAATATATTTAATAGAATATAGTGATGAGTAGCTCTAGGCAAAAGGGATTATTTGAGGCTATATTGTACTTCTTGGATACCGCATACAATTATTCATTCGATTATTAGCTCACAGTGTAGACGCCACTATTCAAATTGATTTTTTTATTTACCAAAGTGATATTGTAGTTGGTAGAAGTCACTGTGCATCAATTGAATAGGCCTAATTATAAATGTAAACTTCAATTCTATGACACTTTTATTGACGCAAGTTGTTTCGTGAGCCTTTGTGTAGCCCTTATTCAAAGCTTTTTGTACTTCTATTGATTGTTTCTCGCTCTCACATTTTTATCTCTTTCTCTCTTATTCTCTTTTATCCTTTTATCAGAGCTGTCACTGTCATTCATGTTATAGTCTGTCCAAGCAAAGAAGACCCTCTGGCAAGATGATAAAATGACTCCAGCTCGGTCAATATTGGTTCAAAAAATATTGATTTGGTCTCAAATTGTAGATCAGAATGTTTCCTACGAATGAGACCAAATCAATCATTTTTGAACCAATATTGACCGAGCTGGAGTCATTTTCTCATCTAGCCAGAGGGTCTTCTTTGCTTGGACAGACTATAGCTGTGTTCAACTCTTCAAGGTAATCTATTTTTCAAGCAAACCTAATATTCAATTATGAATTTCTCTTTTGCTTTTAATAATGATCAATCCCTTCAAATACAGCTTATCGCTTATGATTAAGTGTTGAGGTATACCCCAAGGTTAAATGAGTTGAATTATCACAGACGAACAGATGCAGATTTTGAATAATGGAGCTAGTTGAAGATAACGTTTCATTTTCAATACAAGCTTATGAACAACAAATACAGAATTAGCAAAAATGCATTTTCTGCACTTCTTTACAGAATCTCTTTAAAAATTCTTTGATTTTAAATTTTTGGAACGTAGAACGTTGAAACTTTTTCATGCTCAATCTTGCTTACATTTTGTTGTTTTTTAACAATATTATCAATTTTTACAATGGAGTTTGTGTAAACAAATTTGTAATTGGGGCACTGCATTCAAGGGCATGGCTTGTCAATTGAAATTCAGCTTATTCTTCCTTCATTGTAAAAAATTGACGCATTGTGATTGTGAATGATGATAATACTTTTTAAAAGAAAATTATTAATAATGATTTAACGTTTGATAATCAGTCTGTCATATAAATAACCGTTTGAAAATAATAGGCTATCTGAATTATTATTTTTATCTTGATATTTTTCATATTCATATTTCGTATTATATATTTTTAACATTATTGGCTCACAATATTGCCGAGTATTGTTTCAGAATTCAGTTTTACAGATCCGTTAAACTGTAGTGTCTCTGTGACAAGAGTCTTTAGTCCGGAACTGGTTTCTGGCATGTTATAATATTGTTATTGATCAAGGCTAGAGAAAGTCCTGCTAAATCCCTTCACTCCAATTTCTCAACCGGTTGCATGCTATTCTCGTTATGGCAACTGAAAACTATATCATGCAGTTTACAGGCTAAAAATAAAGCAGAATTCGCTCTATTTACACTACAGTACCTAAAGATCAATTATACAATTTTGAGACACCTGCAGGATATAAGGAAATAACAAGACTGTCCATAAATTCAACAGATTTCTTAGTATCTTTGTGAAAACCTCATGTTTTCCTCATCCGAAATTGACTGTGTTTTCTACACGTGTAGGCTACTGTTTCTAGAAACTTGATGCCTTGTAATTGTAATTATTGTAAGATTACTGTATTTTTAAGACCATATCAAATGACTCATCTTCTGAACAGAAAACTGTGATTACTGATAAGTTATAGTAGGCTTTTATAATCCTTTTAAATTGAAAAGTAGCCTATTCATTGAATAGTATTCAACCTTGATATTTTATGTACCCTAAATTGAATAAATTATTTAATAGTATAAAAGAACTATTTTAATAAAATTGTTAGTGAAGTAAACTGACATAATTATTGGAAGTGTCCCATCCCAGACATTATCATCATTAGTATCATACATATTTTTATGTCTTCAAGCTTCCTCTAATCAATATTTTAAGCTACCGTACATCTTCCAAGCTACATTATAGTATTGTCATTGTCAGACAAGCTCAAAACTCCAATTCAATAGGGATTAATATAAAAGAAATATTAATAATTTAACTAATAAAATGTTATTCGGATTCCAAGTTTACAAGAACATTTCTCATGTTAAGGTTGTTTGCTTGATTCATGTTTGTCTTGCCTGATAGCATTCTCTTACATAAACATTTTTAGTTTCAAATTATGTAGCTGAAGACCTGATTCGATTAAATTATTTTGGGCTGAACAACTTCATTATCATCAGCTTTCTTTTTTTGGTAGGCCTGATATTCCGAACAAAATTATAATACGGAATCGAGGACATCTGGAGAAATATATTGTCGTTCCGAAAATTGCAGAGGAAACGTTTTATTCTCTTTTCGCTTTGAAAACAAACATTTGAAAATGAAATTTCTTAAACTGTAATTAAGTCTAATAAAAACTTGTTATGGGATCCCTAACAAAAATTGAATAATTTAGTTTTATGTATTATTATATTTCAATTTAATTCTAATTGGAAAAATAGTTCTATCGCATTTTTTTATTTTTCAATTACGATACGGAATTTGAATAGGAAACTTTTCTAAAAATGTTTCTAGCCTTATTTACCACAATGTCCTAAAAATTCTATCACATCATAAATTACATCAACATATTAATGAGGACGTTGTAGAAAAATAGGCTACCAACACATTAGATGGTTAGATCCATTGTTAAGTTTTCTATATGAAATTCCTAATGCCACGCTTACACTGGAATGTTAATAACATTTATTAATAACTTTTGTATAATAAGTTATATAATGTATAAGTCTATATAATAATACGTTATTCACAAAAGTTATCAACAAATGTTATTAACATTCCGGTGTAAACGTGGCATTACTCTTTGTTTTAGAGGATTTGGTATCATGGATTCTTTACACATTTATTAGCAAATTTCATAAATTCTCGCTCATTTTCCAGATTTTGGTACTTGAGTCTGGTCGCCTGCTACCGAAATGAAACGACGTGTGAGTGGCATCACTTCAACGAGGAAGCTGAACTCGAATATGATATTTGGTTTGTTAATGGAAATCCAAATATCAGCAGCTTCAATCCTCTCATCTATCAATTCTCTTTTGATAGACAGGTAATTCTTCATAACTTACATTTTGAATAGAACAATATTTTTCATGCTGTTCTCTTATTACGGCAATCAATACTGTTCTTGAACTGAATTAGTGTTCTTAGCATCATCTACTAGTTGAATGAGACAGGTTGGGGAGTCCGATCCCACTAGACGTCAAACCTGCAATCATATGATAGTAGAAATCTGAAAGGTTAAATTGAATCAATTACGACTTTTAGTGCATTTCATTCGAAAAAATGCACTATTGGTCTTGCCCTGACAATCGAAAATTTATGATGTGATATATTTTTTACACGTTTCCGAGCCCCTAGAACACAAATTTGATGTCCGTTCAAATTCATATATCTCTATATATATATTTATATATGTACAGATTCTTGTGAACACGATAACTCCCGAAGGGCTTGTCGGAGAGCGATCGAATTTTGCACAAAAATCATTAGTGCTAATATCTCGGTCAAGTTCGTTAACCAGCCGAATTGGTCCAAGGGTAGGGGGTGAAATTAGGGGATGAAAGTTTTGAAAAATCACTACAAATCGACCAATATCTTGATCGCTTTGAAAATTGGTGTGTATAATACCCTTATTATGCCCTACAATTTGAGCCATCAACGAAAAAAATCCAGTCGAAAATGGCGAATAATATGCCAAAAAGGTGTTTTCATGGGTTTTTCGAAAACGGCACTTTTGAATTCATACCCTGAATAGCTCATTATAAGTCATATGATTTGAGCTATCATAGAATTTCATTTGAAATGCACTCTCCGACCGCCAGCTGCCGGAGCGAATTTTTTTAAAAGATGAGGTGATGAGGTAGGTTACTAATGCTACGTTTACACCGGAGTGTTAATAAAAATTGTTGATAATTTTCTTTAATTTTCGTTAATTGTTTTCATCTAATAGAATAAAAATGTGGGAAGGAAGTGCAAGTTTTATGAAAGGACCAAAGAATTGAAGTTGGATACTCCTTTAAAATTGTTTTATTTATTATTTATTCATTTTATTTGTCACATATAAGCTGCAACCATTGAGCAACGCTTAGGTATTCACTTGATCATCTAAACTTTTAATAAACTTTTTATAAATCAAGACAAAAACTTTTTAATTAGTGAATGAATTTTACAAATCACTCAACTCATCTGTCCTATTATATTTCAACTCTATTTTCAAACAACTGTTCTTATTTTCTTGTTTATTTGCCCAACCAGCAATTGCAACTCCTTCTTCTTCTTTTTCATTGAAACACGAAACACGTGTTTTAATACAATAATTATTATTACAACAATTTATCAACTGAGTTACTAAACTTTTATTTTGTTAATCTTTGAACAAAGAAAGATGAAATGCTCAATAGGGTCTCGTGGAAAATTGAAGATTATTTTGTGTGATTTCTCTTTCCAAGTAGGTTAATAGTTAGTGTATAAATAGTTTATACTCAAGTGTATAAATCAAATAGTTGTACTGATTATTGTATTATTTATTATCATTTTTTCAATGTATTGAATCTTAAACCATTCCATTTCTTATTCATGATTTATAAATTCATTTATTTATACATGCTTTTATTATTTGTGGGTTAAGTAGAAGAGGGGGCTCGATCTTGTGCCTCAACTTCGCCCACATCACTTGTGTATTTTACCAAGTGAAAATGAAGGCATCTGTCTATCTATAATGCTAGCATTAATAATAGGTTAGTGTTATCTCACCTTTGCTCATTTTAGGCCGGTATAATCTAAACAATAATATTTCATGTAACATGAATTAAAAATATTATTTTATTTTCTCATCTCATTCCAAATGACATAGAACTATCATAGTTTAAAGTCGGCCTTATTTTTTCTTTGTGGTTTCTTTCCTTATAGCCTTTGGTTGTGTGGTAGAGAGGACCAAGAGTCCTCTTGTAAACTTGAGCTACATCTATTGAATTTTATTCATTAAAAGACACTTTTCTAATAAATTTCAACTCTATTTTTCAGAACACAATACTACTGTACCTGGTATTTTTCTTGTGCTACATGGTGCTGGTACCATTACAGATGTACGCAGTCACCAGACAGCATCACCCAGTTACCAAACTGTTCACCGTCAGTCTACTTTTAGAATTCGTCGGCCTTCTTTTTAATCTACTCGATGTCACCAAGTTCTCAATAGACGGAGTCGGCTATCATAGGATAGCCATGGCTGGTGATATCCTTGATATTTTATCAAGAGTGAGTATATAATGAATAGTTCATATTTCATAAAGTAAAATAGACATTTTTTACTCTCTCATATTAGTTTGTTAACTAGGGATGTGGAAAAAAACAATGCTGAAGAAACTCGAATACTTAGCACTTGAAAAGAACTCGAAGTTGTTCCTTTCTCCCAGAGGATGTATTTAGATTTTTTTATAAATAAGTGGTTGACAATATATTCTTACCTTTTCATTTAACCAGAAAATGATCCAAAAGGTCATAGAGGTCGAATAAAGGTAAGTTTTCCTCTATGCGGAACGTAATGACTGTCGGCCGCTGTCGATCAGCTGTAGCCAATTACAGCTCTTGTCTTGTCCCTAAGCTGAAACCACTCTTCTTTTCAGAGCCGTCGGTTCCGATTTCGTAAAAAACAATAGTTACCTCTCATCACCCACGCACATGCTCAGAGCACATGTGGGCATCACACTTAGTAATTGTTCTCGATTGTATTAGATTTTGATGTAATGTATTGATAGCTGGGTTTTCACGACAGGTAACTTGAAGGTTGTCATTAAAAATAAGTGACTAAGTCCATTGCTGTAGCTTTATTGATAGTTGACCAACTTTTAACAATAAATCTACTACACTTATTAGGCTGTTTTACACCACCTCTTTAATATTTGTTTGGAACTATCTTAAATTTTCTTGAGTTGATTGACTATTTTGCTATCTAATAATACAGGGTTTGCCAATGAAGTGGGACGATTTGAACGAGTAACAGATTGTTTAAGAAATTGTATTTTTGTAATTTTTTCACCATAAATAGAAAGTAGAAATGTAGCCATTTAGTGTACAATAAGTGAAAAATCATTTTTTGAATAAATCATCTTCCAAATGTCCTCCATTGGTATCTATGCACTTTTGCAGCCGGGCCTGGAAGTAGCCCATGCCATTTCGCAGCATATTGAGTGGTATTCCTCCAATCTCATCTCGAATCCGTTAAATCCGTTGTTTTAGAGCTGGGATAGTTCTGAGTGGATCTCTTTGTAAAAATCTCGTTTTTAAGTAGCCCCATAAAAAAAGTCACAGGTTGATAAATCTGGAGAGCGAGGGGCCAAGGGATATCCCCGTTTCGAGAAATGACGTGGCTTGGAAACAAAACATTCACAGCATTCATGGCGATTCTCGCAGTGTGGCTTGTTGTTCCATATTGTTTGTCCATTCAATATAAAACGGGAGAATTTTAATGTAAGAAAGTTATGAATCATTTCGATGTAATGCACAAAGTTAAAAGTCACAGCAAATCTACCCGTTTCTTTCCGGCCCGGCTGCAAAAGTGCATAGATTCCAATAGAGGACATTTGGAAGATGTTATATTCAAAAAAATGATTTTTGACTTATTGTACACAAAATGACTACATTTCTACTTTCTATTTGTGATAAAAAAATAACAAAAATACAATTTCTTAAACAACCTGTTGCTTATTCAAATCGTCCCACTTCATTGGCGAACCCTGTAGTTAGTTATTTGTGTTATTTCTATTTCACAGACCACATTCATGCTGCTGTTACTGCTGTTGGCTAAAGGGTGGGCAGTAACGCGTATGGAGTTGACTTGGAAACCTCTAGTTTTCACCATATGGTTTGTTTATGGAGTGGTTCATATTCTTCTCTATGTTTGGAATATGGTGAGTTGATATTCTCAATACCTGATCACAGGCTATATCTGAAATCGAAACAGTTTTCTTAGATGACCTAATTTTTTGTTTGAATATCTATTGTAGTATTATTTGGTTGATTTTCCAGTGCACGATTCAAAAGTAAACCTTTTAATACATTTTCATTCTCACCTGCCTTTGAAATTTATCAATATTATTATTATTATTGATGCTAAACCTATGTTTTCAACAGCAATAACGACTTTATCTAGGATCAATATTAATAATTTATATCTTTATACCAGGCTACTACAATTTATTTAAACAAATCAGTACTTCATACTGTCAATTGCATTAAAATATTTGTATTTTAGGCTTGTTTGCTGGAAGATATCATGAATAGCAAGTCTCCTTTTACCATTGTACCTGTTTTTTTAAAGAGAAGTGAACCTATACATTTTTGAAATGGCGCTTGTAAACTACTTTAAGTCAATTAAGCTAATTATGTTGATCTTTGTATTGAATAAAAATACAGTACTAGGAATTTTACCTATAAATTATTGTGAATTGTATCTACAAAAAGTAAGATCTTTGTTTTGTTAGCGTTTCAGCTGAATAACAATAGTTCAGTCGTGGGTGTCTACTCCCACTATTTGTTTCTTGGAAGTGGATCATAGAGGTTATTTTGTTTATAATAAATAGAGAATATTAAATTCCTTTCGCTGTCAAAATACAGCCAAACACAATTAAAATTTGAAATTATTCAATTGCAGAAACCATTGAAGACATCGATTACAGTAGAATTTTTAATAAAATACAAACTAACAATGGTTGGATAAATCCACAGCATCTAATCTTTGGACTGTTTCATTTGTCCATGATTTAAAATTATCATGATAAAATCCTAAAGGAGATTGGAGAAGGATAGCAAAAGATTATAATGTATACCATATTAGTCTATTATATCTACTATTATGCACTATTATGTCATATATACTAATAACTCTTTTATATTCAAATCTAAATCATAAAAATCAATTTTATATTGAATATCTATTTTTCAGACCGAAGTGGACATCATTGAAGATATAGACGAATACCAGACGTGGCCTGGGTGGCTAATACTGGTTCTCAGGTGTCAAATCATAGTCTGGTTTCTGTTCGAGTTGAGAACTACAATGCTTTACGAGCACAACTCAAAGAAACTGAATTTCTTTCTGCACTTCGGTGCCTCGGCACTAGTGTGGTTCATCTACCTCCCTATACTGGCACTCATCGCCATGCAGATTCCAGCATTTTGGAGGTTCAAACTACTCTTAGGTAATTAAATTTTTAAATTAACTGTATATTCAAATCAAATCAAAATAATTTATTGTCATCACAAAAATACAATTTGTATAACAACGTCAAGCACATATACAATTATAAATATAATTATGAGATCAAATATCAATTATAAAACAAATTAGAATGGTAACTAACTTTATAATAAATTTCCCTATAAATCCTATTTGTACGGTGTCTATTAGTACGGTGCAATTAGACTCGAACCTCAACATCCAAAGAGAAAAGACGATTACTACGCCAACTTGTTCTATACAACCCCTTTATTGTTTGGTAAAACGTTACACCCTTATGAGCGTCGGGTTTTTCGGGGAGGGAGGGTGAAAGGTGCAAATTTTCAGTTTTTCGTGAATTGTAGCCGAACCAAGCGTCGGACGAAAGAATTTCATGCATGTTTTTTCTAGAGAACAAAATTTGGGAGAAATTCAGACCAATCACAACTCTGTACCATCAACCGTTTCCAAGTTACAATTTTTTGAAAACTCCATATTTTTTTCACAGGAGTTATTCCGTTACTTTGAAAGTTTGTAACTTTGGATTGGAAACACTTGCATACGTATTTCAAAATCCCTCTCGACGAAATTCATTTCTCTTTAATTTGAGACCAAATTCACACTTCTGTTCAGTGGTTCATATGCTACAGCGATTTTGAAAAACCCTTACATCCCCAAAATACCCTAAAATTACATTTTATCATACAAAAAAAATATTTCTACTTAATAATCCCTTTTACTCAGTCAAAGAATATATGGAGAAAAGATTATATCTTAAGGATTTTGAAATGTATAATGTTTAAGCTAGTCCATGGATGTGAAATCAAGTTAAATGTAATGTTGAGGTGTGTTGTTATGTTGTATAAAAATCTTGTTTTTTATTATACTATTACATTGTGTTAACTGGCCTATACGTCAAATTGTGATGTAAATGTGAGACTAATAAAGATACTCTATTCTATTCTACAGGTATAACGTATTTAGTAGACTGCCTAGCTTACTATGTGACAACCCATCTTTATTTTTTTATTACACAGGTATAGTCTGTCCAAGCTTAGAAGACATTTTGGCAATATGGTAAAATGACTCCAGCTCGGTCCATATTGGTTCAAAGATAATAAATTTGGTCCTAAATTTTAGGAAACATTCTGCTCTACAATTTGAGACTAAATTCATAACTTATGAACAAATATTGACAGAGCTGGAGTCATTTCTCCATATTGCCAGAATGTCTTCTTTGCTTGGACAGACTATATTATATTAGGCTGCCTAGCCTACTGTGTGACAATCTCTTTTAAATGGGCTTAACTGGTTTTTTGTCGTAAAATTACAAGATGTTTATGGCTTCTTTTTCTATTTAGGCTATTTATTGGAGATAGGCTATTACAATGAACCTTATAGGTGAAAACAGATACACATGTCCAAATCGCTTTCTTTCCAATTTTTGATTTTTGAATATTAGAAAAATGTTATGTTTGTAGGCATAACGTATTCAGCCGACTGCCTAGCTTACTGTATATAGTCTGTGCAAGCAAAGAAGATCCTCTGGTAAGATGAGTAAATGACTCCAGCTCGGTCAATATTAGTTCAAATTTTGTCTCAAATTGTCGATTAGAATGTTTCCTACCATCTAAAACCAAATTTATAATTTTTGAACCAATATTGACCGAGCTGGAGTCATTTTCTCATCTTGATAGAGGGTCTTCTTTGCTTAGATAGACTACATAACGTATTCAGCCATCTGCCTACCTTATTGTGTGACAATTCATCTTATAAATAGGCTCAACTGGTTTTAATTAACAAAATTACAAAATGTTTATCGTTTCCTTTTCTATTGCAGGTATAACGTACTCAGCCGACTGCCTGGCGTACTGTGTGATGGCGCACCTGTTGTGGCCTACGAGGAGCGAACAGTACTTCCTACTCGCCTACCAGCACGACGCCAGGGAGGAGCTGGACGAGTTCAACGAGGCGCCTCACGTCATCAACAGCGTCGGATACGCCGAGCTGCGGCAGGCCAGCTCCTGCGACTCTATAACACACGAAATCACCAAAGTCATCACGTGATGCTAACACTATTTAACTACCACGCAAGTAAACTGGTCCAAATTTCCTTACCTACACTTTCAACTACTGTTTTGTACATAAATATTTAGGTGGTACTGAATTTGGGGCCTGTTTCGTAAATTGATTTAAGAAACGGGAAAAGACGAACACACATGAAGTATCAAGAAGTTTATTTGTCATAAGTATTTACATAAAATACATGGACTTTGTCAGCACAAATAAGGCCTAATTCATTCAGCATGAGCTGTCAGCATGTGGCCTAATTCATTCATAATAATCATCTATTCAATCATTTACAATGGAGAGAACAACAGGATTTTTCCCAAAACTGTTACTGAGTTTTCCCAAAGAGGATTTCTCCTAAAATTCTTACTGAGTTCATCTTACTGTTTTTACAAACGATTTTTAAGTAGGTTATGTTATAATGTTCAAATAATGAAAATCAAAGTACCCTTTTAAAAAATTTTTATTTTGCATAATATGTTTCGGCGTTCTTGAGCCATTTTCAAATTCAACTAAACAAGTAAACAACATTAATATTAATTCTATTTATATCCTATTCTAATTAAACACATGTGTTTGATTTTAGCTAAATTTCATATGATTTTGTTTTCAATCTATGTTGAATCCATCAAATATCTAGGCACCTAATATAGCTACTATAGATTCACAATGAAAATATATGTGACACATTTCCAACATATGCCACTTTGCCAGTATTAGATTCTATTATCGTTTACAATAATTCAAAGCAATATTAAAAATTAAGAAACAACTTTAAATTGTAAAGAATATACTAACAAAAGTTCAGTTGAGCGAGAAAGGAATTAGGTTTCTAAAAAAAACACACGGACACATCACCTTCCGACTCGAGAGCTCTGTCAAGACTGACTTCATATTCACTTCATACTCACTTCATATTGATTGAAAACTAATCGGATCTCATCTTAGATATAGTAAGACGTCAACAAGTGGAAGAGCAGACGACTTGCCTAAGTAGCCCTAAAATGGAGAAAATATTATTTATTTAGCGTATGCCTTTTAGTAGTGGGGAGACCCAAGGGTTGTTCCACTTCGCCAGCATATAACCTAATTTTCACCAGATGGAAAATCATGGTTATAGTTCTTTCAGTAAATAATTTATTTAGTTCTTTCAGTCATTTAAAATAACAGATTTTTTAAATTCAAAACATTATATTAACTAATAAAACCGAAACACTTCCCAAAATAACTTTCCATGGCCGAAAATATTAAATTTTCACTTGAAATTTACAACACGAAAAAATAACACGTTAAAATTTTGTCATGGCAAACAAAAAAAAATATATATGTTATTTACATACAAAATATATGTGAATAAATGAAAAAAAAGTAAAAATTATCTTCTATGATAGTCTCTGGAATGATTCTTCATCCTCTTAATCTCCGATTTTACTATTTCATATCGTGGTGACAAGACGTTCACTTTCTTCAGCTTCAACTGATTCCTCAGTAGAAGAGCCCGAACCACATACGGGGCTAGAAATTGCTCATTCGTCTTTTTCCGCTTGTAGTGATTCTTTGTGAACACTTTGTCCCCAACTTGAATATTCCTTTCCATTTCCTCCGCTGTTGCATTATGATACGTGACTCGAACGTGTTTGTCATTACATATTTTTTTCTGACTGGCTCCTGCACTTCTCCATGATCTTTTTATTCTAACGGTGTTACCCCCGTAGATGAATGAATCCTGTTATTGTATGCAAATATCGCTGTAGACATGGCGTCTTTCCCTGTGATGTGTTTATCCGCTTCCAAAAGATGAAGATGTTCTGTTAACGTATTGTACTATGTAGTCTTTCAATCATACCATGAGATTGCTGGAACCAGTTTTTGTAAAATGACTTTCAATTCCATATTCTTGTTGTACGGCTTTCACATTTTTGTTTCAGAATTATTTTCCTTAATCCATAACTAATTATTAATATTCATATTCCTTGAGGTCATAATTTTAATATTCACATATTCATCACATTCATAATTCGTGTGGAGTCTGATATAATCTAAACAATCTAATCAAATTTACAACACTATACATTTAAATGTTTTATTCTCAAGTGGCCCTGCAGTTGCCAATTTAGTTGAACAATCAATTTAAGCTAAGTATTTCTCTTTATTGTTGTGGAATATGTTCACCTCTATAGAGTGTAGTGTATGTCTGACCAAGCAAAGAAGACCCTCTGGCATGAGGAGAAAATGACTCCATCTTGGTCAACATTGGCTCAGGAATTATAAATGTTGTCTCCAATTATAAGAAACATTCTGATCTACAATCTGAGGCGAAATTTATAATCTTTTAGCAGTATCACGGGTGTTAACACGTCCTGTGTTTTTCCGTGTGTAGATGCCTAGACAACTAGCTTCAGTCGGAAAATCTTGTGGGTTTGGGAGTAAAGATTCTGCACAAAGACGCTGCTTCTTCTTCGATTTGGTCATACCCCAATATTTCCAGGAGTGTATGTTGCAATTTTTATATTTGTTATAATTCTTCTTTCTTTGGAAAGGAACGGGCCGTTATTCTGACACACCCTAGATAGGAAATGTAGGAGAAAGAGAGGCCGTCTATCTGAAACAGCCTAGGTAGGAATTTGGTAAGAGAGAGGCCGTCTATCTGAAACAGCCTAGGTAGGAATTTGGAAAGAGAGAGGCCGTCTATGTGACAAACAGCCTAGGTGGAAATTGGGAAAGAGAGAGGCCGTCTATATGACAAACAGCCTAGTTGGAAATTTAGGAGAGAGAGAGAGAGAGAGAGAGAACTCCATAACGTTGAGGCTGTCGCCATGCGGAGGGCAAGACGCCACATGCTAGATCACCACTAGCGAGCGTCTTTTTGTAGAAACAGTTATGAAACGAATATTTTTGTAACACACTTTCCCTGCCAAGGAAAGGGAAGAGAGGTGGAAAATTGAATAAAAAGTTATTGACAGAAATAATAAGAGATCTAATTGATCAGGGATTCAAAAATCTATGTGTACCCAGACCTTCTTGCCATCTGCATTCCTTACTCGGAATCGTGGACGCCCTGCACAGTGTGTTGTTGGTGGAGTGGATGACGGATCCGAGCATGCCATTGGCGCCTCACCAGGCTCGGGCACTGACGCTGCCGGAGGGGCGAGGTCAACCTCCATAAGATTCAGCATGGACAAGGGTGCGGATGACTCCCCAGTCAATTTGTCAACCGCCTCCATCACATCCGACCAGCTGACCAGTGAGGGAGATTCAAGGAATCTAGAGGTAGACGGCTCAACAAGAGGAGCTGAAGTTAAAGTAGAAGTTGAAGAAGAAGCTGAAGTTGAAGTTGAAGTTAAAGCTGAAATTGAGGGTAGGTACGACGTAGCGGGTGGTGGAACGTCCACGAGGTCGTCACCTTCCTTTCAGGAAGGCGAGAACAACAGGCCACTACACCCAATGTTCAACAGCTCTTCCTCATCTTTGGTATTAAAAGGTGAGCTGGTGGTCGATGGGGTGGGAACAAATTTTCTTGCTTGATCTGCTCCAAGGTAGTCATCGACGATGCCTTGGTGGGTCTCTTCCTGTTGCGAGGACGGCCGACCTTCGGATAGGATTTTTTGATCTCAGACAGGGCGAGCTGAGTCGAAATACCCGTGGAATCGACGCCACCTTTCATGTAGAAATCGAGGTGAAATGCGATTACTCGCTCCACATCTCTTTTCGGTAGATATCCTGTTATCCTGGCTGTTCTATGACGAAAAGAAAAGGGATGCCGCTTTCGCGATTTTCTTACCGCGGAGCAACGCTCTAGTAAGGACAGCAGCTGGCGCGCCAAACTATTGATGAATTGTCGGTCAGGGTCGAATACATAAATCGTCGATGTGTCGGCCTCGACCACCACTGCCACTGCTGACTTCGATAGAGGAATTAATATCACCCACACGGTATGGGGGCTAAGGCGTTGGAGCAGCCGGTCCTGAGTAGTCACGTCTGCTGTCCAATCCTTTCCCGTGAGGAATTGAAACGAACGATAGACATCAGGGCCGTTGCGATAGTTGGAATACGAACTTGTCCAAGTAGGAAGATGCGACGGTAGCCACTGTAGTGTGTATCGTTCGAGAGCCACAGACGAAGTGAACGAGGGCTACTTGTTTTTAAAAACAAGCAACCAACTAACAGGAAGAGTACAGGTAGCTAAGATAAGATAAAATTTAATATTGAAAAGAAGATAAGGGCGCCGACATTGGGATTAAGAAAGCTCCGGCAGGATCGTCTGCGCGCGCTGGTGTAGCAGATGACGGAGCGCGGGTGGAAGGGTTGGCTACGGATACTATAGATAGCGGAGGGCGGGTGAAGAGGTCGGCCGTAGTTTCTGCAGGTGTTGGAGCGCGGGTGGGGGGGCGGCTGCTACGAGAGAGAACGACCACACTCACTTTCTCTCTCCTTGTCGCTGCTCTCTGTCTTTCATACTCTTACTTCCTCCATTATACCCTCTCTCACTGTTTATCTCTCTTGTTTCGTCGTTCTCTGTCTTTTTATCTCTCTTGCTTCGTCACTTTTCATTGTACAAGAGATTTATTAATTCATTTCAATGAAGTGTCTACTTAATCTCAACTTGCAATTCCAAAATCTTGGACATAAATCCATATATTCATTGTAATTTGAATATATACGTGACGTCTCACTAATTTCGCACGTAGTGCTCGTCTAAGCTCAAGTTTCAATTCAAAGACCTATTTCACAGATAATTATTTTGGGGGCTCCGAAACGATTAACAATCAATTTGCGAAAAGCCTGTATTACAGTAAAGCTGTCAGCTTTCGCCAACGGTTTTGCTTCAACCCATTTCATGAATTGGTCTTGAAACACAACTAAATATCGATTTCCTCTTTTTGAGCGAGGAAGTGATTAAATCTACACTGATCGTATCCCACAGATTCTGAATTTTCCGTTGTCTTTCCATTTGACCATAGGGAAGACGTTGTTCAACTTTCTGCTTAATGCATTCGTGACATCTCCTCACATATTTGACTAAATCTTTTTGCAACCCTGGCCAATAATAGATTAACAGCGAATATTGACCAAGCTGGAGTCATTTTACCATCTTGCCAGAATGTCTTCTCAGCTTGGACTGACTATAGAAAGGTCGTTCAGGTGTAGGAGTTAACACTGTATCAGCGTTTTGTTGCATGTCCTATCATACTCGCATATCACAAACTAAAATATCGCATACTGATTTTATCATATTCAACCAAAAGTACTGTCTTTTGAGATGTTCAACGGTTTCCTTCACTCCTTGATGATTTGTTCTCCGCAAATGATATCGATTGATAATGTTGTTTTGGCGTTCCTTATCCTCCACAGTATCTTCTCTCTTGGTACACACGATCAACTTCATTCATCTATTCCATTCTGCAACCTTATAGAATTCTTTTGATTTTTTCAACTAGTAGCTGATCTTCTTAGTACATGTAATAAACTTTCCCAACACTGTAATCACAGTTTCTAATTATATTGATAAGTTCATTGTCCAATGTTTCTGGTGAAAGAGCACAATAAATTGTCGTCTTTCTAATGAGGCCATACTTATGTAGACGTGTTTTGATTATTTGTCTTTCCTTTTCTCTTTCTTTTCTTTCCCATGTCTGTCTGACTAGAGTATAATAAAAATAAATAGATAAATATACACATACAAAACTTATACATATTATATATAAATTATTTAATCGATTTTTAGTGTGTAGCCTTCATAATGGCTTTGTCATTACTTGCAACAAATGACTTGATAGTCAATAGTCATCAAGAGAGCATGTTTCTTGTAGCATCCCACAAACCAACAAATGCTCTTAGTCTTGTCTCTCTCCACATTCGCATCAAGTATCCCCATCAGGAAGAAAGTCCCACTTCAGCAAGCTGGATTTTAAATCTGAATACTCCTTTTCTCATCCTGTCAAGTGTCCTCCACACTGTATAATCCAGGTAATGACCAGCACTTATTACCTCACATGGAACAATTTGATTTCCGTTTGGCTCATTCCTCCATCTAATTAAGTGACACTCCTCTTTTGACTGAGTGAGTGCAGTTGTCCTAGCCATAAAACTGTGTCTGGATCTGAGTCGACGATTCGGCTGGACCTGAAAAAGCAAATGGATGCTTTACTACTAGCGTAGCAAATCTTATCAAGTATTTAATACCTTACAAGTTTTAATTTTGTTTGTTGACTAATGCTCGAGGCTCAATTTACAAAGAACAGACAAGGAAGTGGCCTACTTATTCCCTTATTCGTTTCCTCTTCCACACAACTTTATAATCAAACTACACAGATTTTATAATCAAGTGCTTCAACTGAAGACTTTGGACTGCCTGTCAAGAAATCCACCATCAGTTGATTCAGAAAACGAAAATTTGATCAGTGTTTAAGAGAACCAGCTAATGAACAATGGAGTCCAGCATCATTCTCCATTGAATGATGATTTAAATTCTGGATTATTTAAAATCGAGACCATTGTTCTCATCTTCATAGAAAGGCATCATTGTAGGTTCCAGAATTGTAGTGATCCCTTGCTGCACTCTTTTGTCATCTTTACCCAGAATGAAAATTTCACCCTATGGAAAAATCTCATCAAATTTTGAATCCATCCTGATTTTGATGTTTACAGTGTATAAAAAGCATAAAATTAAGTCGATTAGCAAAAGAGACAGCACGGGTCTTGGGCCTGGCGTATGCTGAGACGTACGTGACGCAGCCCACGCAAACTAGCCAATCACAGCTCTTATTAATGACAGGAAAAGAGCTGTGATTGGCTAGTTCGCACGGGCTGTGTCACGTGTGTCCCAGCATACGCCTGGCCTTGAGCACGCTCATGGAGCTGCAATGTTTCCAGTAGCATGACTGGTCAAGCACTGACTTGTAGAATAGTAACATGCAATCTTAGCATTGTTTTTCGCCCTTATCACAATAATTTAGTAATGCTAGGAAGGGGTTGGTGAAGGCAAAATAGAAAGAGAAAGAAGAGAGAGAAAGGTTGAATTGTGGATAGGATTTAACTAAACTAATTATTCAATTTAAACTAAAATAGAACAGCACACACTTATCTATGTGCTTCTACAATAGTTTGCATCTATACTATGGATAGACCATAGTCTATCTTTATCAAAATGGACTATGATCTATCCATAGTATAGAAGGAAACTATTTTAGATAAACGTATATTATGTTTTATGCCACAGCTGCATATCTCTCCTCCATTCGACTTGAATTGGGCCTTACGTGAAAAACGGCTGACTTTGCAAACTTCAACTCACCCGATTTTTGTTCCCTAAATATTTATGAAACATGGCCCTGAAATAATTTCAATTGTATCTCTAGTTCTACTTTGAGATATTTTGATTATAGGATATTTTATAAACTATTTTATCCTTGTTCATGGCACTGAATACACGATTCACCTCCATCAAATTATTGTGAGAGATTTCCAGTATGATATTTATTTTGGAATTCTATTATAATAATGATTGTTATTTATAATATTGTAGCCTATTATTATTTAAATTGAAATAGACCATTCATTGGCCTAACAATTGTAACTATATTAAGAAGGCGCTCATTTTAACTTATTATTTTTGTAAATAATCGAATATAATACTTATTGTAAATAGCTTGAAAAATATTTCTACTGAGGGTTAAACTACCAACTACTATTGTTCAATTGATGCAGTTATTTATTTCTATAAGGACTATAAAAATCATGTCAGGAGAAATGAGTGTCCTGTTCACTGTAAAAAAGCCTATCAAATTTAATATAAGTTATCTAAATTTTTTCTTGACAATTGTTATAATCATGACTGGGACGTTTCTATTGTAATTAGATATGGAAACATGTTTAAGGGCCGGTTTCTCTAAAAAAGTTAATCTGAATTTTGGATTAAACCATCAGCTGGCTCAATTGAAACACAAGTTAATAAAATTGACCATACACTGACAACTGATAGTTTAAACTAAAATTTCGGTTAAACATATTTGGAGAATCCGGCCCTAAATATACATTATTGTGCAGTTCATTGACAACTGGGATTTGCTCCAAACATTTCTAAAGGAAGGCGGATTTGGGAGACGGAAAACATATGATTCAAATTAAAATTGAATTATTTTGAATAGGCGCTATATTTATAATGTCCTGATCAAGCCTCATCATTATTATTCTTTTTACAAACAAACTCCATGATGTCATTATCAACTTCTTTACTTTCATTTTTTATGATTTTTTTTCAACTCATCCTTCAAACCAGCCGATTTTGTTATGTCTCCAACATAATTATTTCAAGAAAGACTCTTCCATCTGGGATATTACTTTTTCGAACTCACGCGAAGGTTCTGCATGTCCTCCAATAATAAGCTTTTGACCACAGACTCTCTCTCTCGACTTTTCAAATAAGTATACTCTCCAAATTTTGGGAAGTTTTTTATTTATTTTCTTGCAATCCATCCACTTATGTAACAAATATCATCAGAAGTGACAGATTCCTGGATGTTTGATCCTACCAACTCTGTTTTTGGTTCATCTCCTACGTTTCTTTTCTCATCTCCTTGACATCTACTTTTGATTCTCCACACACCTCTTTATCAAGAATATCTTCTCTTTCTTCTTGTTCTAGATGAACTGCATCAGATTTCCGAGTTCCAACTTTAAGGGTGTCCAGCACCTTCTCAACAATAAATTCATGTTGGGTTAAATTCAACATGTTGCAATTAAAAGTTTAACCCATTTCATCCCATGTTATTTTATTTTTCAATCTGACACTTTTTAGTGAAAAATACTTAGTTTGGAGCCCTATTAGTTCATTCTCGGTTCCCAATTGCAAATATGTATGATAAGTAACCAGAAAATGGGTGTGACCATATGGTAACGCTAGGATAATCCCCAACCATTGGCAAGAATTCAGGTAAATATTGAAAAAATACACTCAGATGCATGATCACACATATTCATTGTGTTCAGTCAATTATTTTCAAAAATATTCAAACATAGTGTTATTTTCAATTAATAGTTCAATATATTTTTCATAAAATCAGTGAGTAATGGAATGAAAATCTGAAAAACAGTTGAGGCAGAGGCCAACCTTGCACTTTTTGCACATTGTGCGACCCACTGAACTGCGACCCTCACCTGCACATCTTCTTCTTTTTTATCAGGAACTTTTCCCATGTTATGGTGCATACCATCATATCTTATTTCATCAGACACCCTGTTGTCAGAAACTGATATTTTATTTGTGATAGGTCGACCTGGTCCTTTGCTTTTCTCTCCATATCTTGTCACCACAAGTTCTCTTCGAAATTCCAGTTGAGGCTTTAAATTTCCACTACCTCTACGCAGCTGCCAGGCATTGTGTACACATATATCAATAAGCCAGGTGAGAATTGGCCAATACCATTTCTTACTTCGAACACTCATACGGTAATTAGCCACATTTTGATCTTTATGGTCTGTCCCCCCATACTCTCATTATATTTTCCAAAAACTGCAGGACGGTCTACTAAAATATGCCTCTTCTCTGACTGTGAATACCGCTTCACTTTGCTGATAGGTTGGATCCCATATGAAGGGTTCAGGGGAAAAACGGTAGTAGTCCATCAGCAGCTTTTTTACAGAAAAACGATTTAAAGTTCATCAACTGATAAACTTGGTTAGATGATAATTTTATCCTTTCTATTGAATTGGTGTTATAGTTTGAGGTATATTTTGTATCTCCTGATAAAATTATGAATTTTAATTGATATTTCTACATTAAAAATCCATTGATTAACATAGCCTTCATCAAGCAGAATAATTGAATTTTCACTCAATTCTTCTTATGTCTTATTTAAAATAATTGTTGAATATATTCCACCTCTTAGGACTACATTATAGATTCAAATACGAGACCACCTCTAGATTCAAATAAATAATTAATTTTAGAAAAAATAGTTTCACATTTTTTTCTAATATACTTATTACGGTAAGTTATCTATTTGGATATAAAAATTAGTATTCCAGAGAGGTAGGTCTCTACATTAAAGAGAATGACTCCCATTATTAGAGAAGTAGGACTCTCAAAACTACATTATTTATTTGAATTCGTGAAATTGGAAACTTCATGTGATTGGTAAAATTAGAAACTATAGTCTTGATTTCACAGGAATATAAATTTTACTAGCATTATTATTGTATGTAATGTGAATTTTGATGTTTTATTATTTTGGTAAAAGAAACATAGGTACTTTAAAGTGATATTGATACTACTTCATTATTAGACTATATAAAAAACAAGGAAAAATCCACTTACATTATTTTTCATTCCAAGTCAGATGGTGGATCATCAATATATTCATCCTCACTAATATGATTACTGGTATCTGACGATTTCAGATTCTCATAGAAGATTCTTGAGTCAGGATGTTCCAAAAATTGTTTAAGATGCTGTAGATCCCTATATTTAGGTGCACCAATAGGCAAGCTTCCATTATATTTTTCCCTGAGAGGAATAACTTGATTTATTAGGTTGCTTCCTTTCTTCTTTGGATTCCTTCTCTTGTCAAGTTTGGAAAAGCTTTCCAAAAGCTTTGGAAAGATTTTCCATCAAGCTTTGGAAAAGTCATCTGAAGGAATTCTTGATATGGATCAATGAAGAATCTTTTTCGATTTTCATTATTCTCACTGGTCTGGTTTGGAATGGGCAAGTCTTCCTATAAAATTCACTAAGGTGTTCAGTCCAATTTTTGAAGGTAATATCTTTCCCGCAATTGATGACTTACTGGCTTAACCCTGCTGTTGCTAATCACATTTCGCCAATCATCTGGTCTTTCAGTATATGATTTCATATTCACAAGACTCATATTTCGGTCACACTCCAAATATGAATGTCCTCTTATTGGAAATATTATTTTGACTGAATCAAAGTCTTTGTAACAATGTAATGAAAAAAGCGTATAATTGTATAGTTCTTGTTTTGTCCAGAGCACGAATCACAAAAAACAACTAAATCACGTATATCCTCAGGAAGAATGTTGGTAATGAAGTGGTAAATCATTAAGCAAACATCATCAGCTCCTTTTTTTGCCACTGATTCATCATATGTGTAGAATATGGACTGGGATGATGACATAATTACATAATTACTGTTACTTGCATGGATCAAGTAAACAATAATTGTTTGAAGAGATGCTGATTGTACAGTATTAAAGATTGGCTAATCATGAAAGGAAAGTTTCCCTTTTTACTGAGCTAAGGACGGTCCTCTATTTCTTTTAAAATACAAGATAAAAAATAAACCCCCTAGGCCTAGACCCTAGACTCCAGTACCAATTCTATGCTGATTAACTGGATATGCTGTGAATTTATTTCATGTTAAAACTTAGTACTTCTCTCTCTAGGTACTGTAAATATGACTCCAGTACTAATTCTATGCTGATTAACTGGATATGCTGTGAATTTATTTCATAATAAAACTTAGTAGGTTACTTCTTTCTCTAGGTACTGTAAAAATGACTTCTAATAAATTCAATTCATTGTACATGAATCATATCCAACAAAATGCAAAGTAGGCAGGCTAGTTGCCTACTTTAATCCCATCACCCATTACCTAGTAGCCTAATAATTAAGGTGAGGAATGTGAAATATTTATGCTCACCTGTCAAGGCATTCGATGACTGTTTCTTGCTAAGTTCTAATATTTTTTGGGCTCGAGTTTTATAAATGGGATCTCCTTCCAGGAATTCGTCTGCCATCCTAAAATGGAAGCACTTGGGTATCTCCACATTCACATCCACATTCCCATGTAGTCCAAAGTTGTGCTTACGAAAATTATCAAGGTCTTGCTCCTATAAAAATTCAAATCAAAGGATCAGATGAAGCATTGAGTAATTAAAATATTGGACTACACAAAAAACATAAACATTGATACAGTTTATTTGTTATTATGACCAAAGCTTACACAAAGCTTTTCAAGTTGTCATTATAGTAATTGAACGGCATGCTCAATACAGCATACAACAATTGAATTGTAGAACAAAAATAGTAGAGACTATTTTTATGTTAAACTAGAAACTAAAATGAAGTCACATATCTATCCATAATGAAAAGATTATTGTTGATATTCTGGTGGGGTCCACACAATATTTCAGATCCATTGGACTACATTTTATGAAGTTATTATGAACATAATAACTGTCAATAAAGTTAAAAATTAAAATAATTACTTATTTGGCTTACCTGTTGTATAGAATTTGATAATTGTTTTCTATAGAGTCAATGTTTCTCAAACATAAGAAGAAATAAGCTGTTCAAAATAATCGTGTATAAAGCATGTTTCCAAAGCGAACATAAAAAGTTATTGAAAAGAAAGCAAGAGGTTGCCAATTCGGAAACGGACAAGAAGATGATCTGAAGGCAGTTTTTTGCAGGTTTCAAACGCTTCTTCAAGTTGAGTTGTCCACATTATTGGTTGAGAGCCTTTTAAGAATGTTCATCCATCGTATGCTACTCAATTACTTAAGTGAATTATCTGTTAAAATAGGTAATTGCTTTTCAAACGTCCGTGTCACCAATATAGGAGATTGAATTTTGTTTCAAATGAAATATTTTCCACAATTTCAATCACGTCGGGTTCACCAATATAGGAAATTTGGTTGTAGATTTCACACAAGTGGCAAATATCAGATGATTTGCCACAAAGACACTATATTAACTTATGAAACTTGAACACTTTACAAAATAACTTTCCATGTTCAAAAATACTAAATTTTTACTTGAAATTTAGAGCACGAAAATTCAAAACGTTAAAATCTTATCAAACTATTTAAAATGAATGAAAAGTTCCAGTGATTATGGTTCTTAAAATACTTTGTTTCTCGATATGATAATGGCAAAAGATTCAAGATATTTATCCATATTATCATTTTATAATTTTGTGGCGTCCTCATGAAGGTTCTTCAGTGATCAATTCTCATGTACATTTAGCTCAGATATCTAATGAAACCAATTACTATTACAAGTGTTTGTAACACTTTGATGATTGAAAAATATTATTTTTTGCCAAATAATCTTCAGTGTTATAAACTTGTTACTGGTTTCATTAGATTTCTCAGCTAATTTTACATAAGAATTGAAAATTTGAATAAAAATGTGAAAAATACACACAAATCAAACTGCTTCTAAAGTTGCCGAATAATGATGTCAAAAAAATGCGAATAAATAAACCTGTGACAAAGCTATTGAATTTTTCTTGGTTATTTTTATCTATAATTTTCATGCAACTTTATGTTGTGAACTTCTGTGCATATCAATTACAAATTAATTCATCTTCTTTTCATAATTGTACAGTGATTGTTCTAAAAGTGAGGTAACATTATAAAATTTCAATATATTTCAATGCACTATTTATGTGCCCCCAGTTGCCAATGAAAAGCATACAGTAAAATGACTCAACATGCTTCCAACATTTAAGTATGTTGAATGCTTACCAGTGTTAACGTAGCCTCAGTTGTCAATGAAAAGCATGTTTATGAGAATTGATTTGACATGCTTCCAACATTCAAGCATTGCTCTGTAACTTATATTTATGATAATCATCAATTTCTACGATTGCAAGCAACAATTTTATAATTAATTTTTCTTAAAATGTGATTACTACTGTGATGTGTTATTTGCAATCTTATATTTATTTTTGTACAGTTTATTAATGTTTTCATTTTGTTTATTTCACATGTATATTGTAAAAAGGGTTAGTATGTAAGATCGATTTTCAATTTCAAATGTAATTTTACATTGACAGTCAACATAACACAATTATTCATAATTTATTCATTGTCATAGACTGTCCAAGTAAAAAAGACATTCAGGCAAGATGGGAAGATGAGCTCGTTTAATATTGGTTCAAAATTGATGAATTCGGTATTGAATTGTAGATCAAAATATTTCCTTAAGGTGAGACCAGATGTATTACTTTTTGAACCAATATTGACCGAGCTGGAGTCATTTTCCTATCTTGCTAGAATGTCTTCATTGCTTGGACAGACTATATTTGATAAGCTGCACTGTATACATATTAGATGGTCCATAATTCGCTTGATGATGCTTGCATCTTTTTTCATTGGAATTTATATTTTATTTTTCAGCTCCTTGAAATAATAACTCTGTCTAGATTAAACACATATTAAAATGAGTTTTTCTTATTTTTCAGCTCCTTGAAATAATAACTCTGTCTAGATTAAACACATTTTAAAATGAGTTTTTCTTAATCGATTTATGGGTCAACTATTATGTTGACTTCTTAGACAATGCACCATATTAATTTAATATTATAAATTTGCAGTTTTTATTCTATCACAATTTCGATCTTGTTGCAGTCTACCTACTATTTACACTTGAAAGTAAAAAAAACCAAAATTACCAATTACCAATCAAAAAAAGAGTAGGCCTACCGGTACTTGAATTTGGTGCATCCATTGTTCTATTCTCATCTTGACAAATCATTCTTCTTTCTCAATGCACCTGTCAAAAACATCAAAAAAATAACATCTTGACTGTTCATGAATTATTTTTCTTTCTGCTCCACTATAATGTTGTCTGATCGTTTTAAACATTTGTTGGAAATAATTAGAATACTGAAAGTTTCAAACATCATGATTAATGATAACAATTTTGTTGTGAATTTATCATTTACAATTTGTCATCTATAATTAGAAGATCGATTAATTATCTATTATGTATAATATTAGAATAATGGAATGAAATTAATTTAATAATGGAATGGCTCTACAACATCATTTGGGATTCTTTGTAATTTTCCGAAATATTAGAATATTTCCTGGTTTGTATCTTTGAATCTCAATAATTTAACTCATAGTTTATTGATACCAATCCATGGATTTATAACAAACTACTTAATCACCGTAGTTGATCATAACGCACAATACAATATTACTGATATATTTGAGATAACTCACTATTTTTCTCATAAATTATTGAGCTATGAAATATTATTAAATTATTCATGCAATATTAATTATTGACACTTTGAGGATAGAATGAAACAGAATAACTATTCTTCTTCTAAAAAAATATCAGTGGATGAAAGAAATGAAATATTAGGATATGCATCCAAATTGATCATTTAATGATAAAACATCTTGGTCACAAAGCCAGATCAAATGATTTTTATTCATGTAAGACTATCAAGAGCTGAAATTTCTGTGAGAAAAAATCAAAATGAAGGATTAAGGTATGGAATTATTGGTTTAATGTTTTGTGGGAAGCGTTCGGCTTCGTTGTCATACAGGTATCTTAATCACAAGATTAAATTATAAATGTGCACTTGCTTCTCCCATTGTGAGGATGGCTACTCCAGTTTTTTGAACTAAATATTATTATTGAGAAACAAAATCACTTCCCGGTGGTCCAGAGATTCATCTCACTTCATCGTCAGTTTTGAATTGTGAACGAGGTAGTTGTTTTGCTGTCCAAGTATGTAACACATCACCCAAATTTTATAGCTTTACTCAAATTATTACATTATAAACTATAATATTTGTTCACCCAAATATTCCCTCATACAGTAGTTAGAAAATATAGTGGCCCAGCTTCTATTTTGTAATGGGTTGGAGGGAATGAATGCCTGTCGTGTGTTCAAGTGTTTCAAGTGTTTTCAAGTGTTTAATACACGAAGCTTCTTGATTTCACATGTTTCATGAAGCCAAACTTGCAAGATGCTTGTCGCTTGCTTAAACTCTTGCTTGTAAAGTTAGTGGATGCAGAACATTAAATTACGATTTCTCTGCTCTTTGAAAAACAAAAAATGTAAACAATTAGCATATTGTTATAAAATGAATGCTTTGAATTTGGACACTTGAATAATGATGCATCCTTTATCACATTCACTCACTTCATTATATTTTTAACAACTACTTACATGGTAACTATAGTCACTATACAAAATTATTTTTCTACTCTCAACTGTGACTCATTGTAATATTCCGAAAAAGTTTATGAGAACCTTATTGTTGCAATAAAAATTTGAACTTTGCTCATTAATTCGCTGCCTTATGGATCTTAAACGTATTGTTTTGTTAAATTACAATATTGTATTTTTCCATTGAAGTTGAATTGTCATTTGTTTTCAGAGCAGAATCTCTTTTTTCTATTTCCATGAAATTTGTGTACCAAATTTTCGGACTATTTGCTCTAAAGATGCTCCATTTAGTGCTTTGTTGACTTGAATGAAATTGAAACAATTATAGATATAAATTTCTAATGAAATTTATGTTAAAAAGATCTTTAACACATTACGTGCCATAGCAAAATTGACCTTGGTTACACCCAGGCCAATTTTTTTTTAATAATCTGTCTCACAATACAGTATTTAACATGGTTTAGGTGCCAAAAAGTGATTTTTATTCTAAATAACCACTTTTTTTTAGAATTAAGTTGAGGTCGCCGGTGCCCTCATGGCCCATGGAAGACAATATTGTAATCCAAGGCTAGGAGGTCACCGGTGACCTCAATATAAATTTCCAGTAATGAGACAAAATAATAAATAACCAAGCATAGAGAGTAAGTTCATTTATTAGCAAATCAATTTATAGAAAGTATAATATATCTAGAAACAAGTATAAGTTCATTCATAGGCAAGTAACTTATTTGTGAGACTCTTGAAAGCAGGTCATGCAAAAGAACTTTTTGCACTCTACACACAAAGTTGATATTTTCTTTACATTTTTTTGAGCATAATCCCTCCAAGCATAGAGAGTAAGTTCATTTATTAGCAAGTCAATTTATAGAAAGTATAATATATCATTCTATTAGTCAATTTATAGAAAGTATAGCCTAATATATACTAAAAACAAGTATAAGTAAGTGATTGGGTGTACCCGGATAAATCGTATTCAAACAAGTATAAGTTCATTCATAGGCAAGTAACTTATTTGTGAGACTCTTGAAAGCAGGTCATGCAAAAGAACTTTTTGCACTCTACACACAAAGTTGATATTTTCTTTACATTTTTTTGAGCATAATCCCCCTTCTCACTAGATGCCTTTTGGTAACAAGTAGTGCACCTATGTCTTATTTTTCTGTTGCTCCTATCTCTTTTAGGATTCTCAATGAGCTTGTGACTACTTGTTCTTTTTGTTCGACTTGAACCACTTGAAGAAGGCCTGCTGCGGGATTGGGTTTCCAGCTCCAGCAAACTCATTATCACTTTTTCACAAAAGTTCTTTATGTTCATCTTTTTCCCTCCAAGTTTGTTATATAAGTAGCAAGCATTAACTATTGATGTATTGAACATAAATTCAAAGGCCACCTTGTGGTACCACTTGATTGTTTTTCTCAGTGTTGAGAAATAGCTGGCCATTTGGTCAGATACATCAATACCTTGTTTTCCCCTGTTGTACTCCAAGATGGCAGCTGGTTTGGTTATTTCTTCTCTTGTCTTTCGATTTTTTTCCAGTCAATTCCATCTCTATTCCATGTTTTGTGGACAAAAACATTACATCCCTTTTGTCCTGCCATTTTGCCACAACAATTCCATTCAATTCCTTACCAACTATATCACCCTTATTTATTTTTGAACCCACTACAGTGCGGGGTAAATACTTTCTGTTTTTGCGTAGAGTGCCAATGAGATGAGTACCATTTTTCAATAATTTGCGTGCCGGGTACACTTGTATAGTAATTGTCAGTCACAATAGTATGCCCTTCGTTCATGTAGTCTCTAACAAGTTACAGAACAACTTGTTCTCCCAGATTTTGCCCTACAGTGTAAAGCTTACCAGTGTAGACAATGATTTTGAGTGTATAGCCTTGCTGATTACACACCTTGAAAATTTTAACGCCATACTTGTGAGTTTTACTTGGAATGTACTGTCGAAAAAAAAGTCGTCCTCGGAATGGTATCATGGACTCATCCACAGCAAGTGTTTCCCCTGGTTTATACTCTGCACAGAACTTGGCTTGTAGCATATCAATAAGCTTTCGAACCTTGTAGATCCTGTCAGTTTTGTCAGCTGTTTCATTGTCTTCAAAATGGACAAATTTCAATAAGAGCTGAAATCGATTGCGAGACATAGTTTTGGAAACTGGGTTGTTTTTATAGAGTGAATTTGAACTCCAGTAGTCTGGAATATAGGGGTAAGGGACTAGTCCCATGTACAGAACTATACCAAAGAATTTCAGAATTTCCTCATTTGTTGTTTCCTTCCATGCTTTAGCTCGAGCAGCGTGACTAAGTTGAGTTTTCTCTAAAAATGTCTTGGCATTCCTATTAGTTTCACAAACAACGAATTGTAACACTTCATCATCTAAAAATGCCCTAAATACATGGATTGGCTCAAGTTCTAGATAATCATTAGGATAGTCAGGCCTGTAGTTGTGAATTTCATTACCTGTAAACACAATATTCTGTAATGAGCTGCAGTCAACTTCATTCCAATCACCATCTGCACAATTATTGGCTGCTTGCAGAGGTGGTGGTTGGTCCTGATTATCTGTGATGCTGTCGTTGTCAGATGATGATTCTGAATCTTGTTCCCAAGTCCTATCTTCATCATTACTAACACTGTATTGATCAGATTCTTCAGAATTCTCTAAGATGCGTAGAAGTTCTTCATCACTCAGTTCTTCAGCCATTAGTAGACCTAAAAACCGAAAGAAAACAAAAAATTAGAAAAAAGTATTATACATAACCTAATATAATAATGGAGTAGATATTCAAAAGCTAGCATAGCAAAAATCAACTATTGGCTATCTGAATGAGCATACTGTAATTATATGGTTATGAATATAATATTATTACCTGGCAAGTCATGAATCTTTATTTTCCAATAATAAGTGGATAACTTATAATAAGTAAGTTTTCAAGTCAATATCTTAGCAAAACAGTGAGGTTTATGGAAATGAACAGCTGTAATAATGTAGGTTACCTACTCACCACTTTACCAGCTGATAGGAGCTGCAAGACTGCTGCAATCTGTTGGCCACTCCAAAAATAATCAATTTGTTTCCTTATGAGGCCAATAGACATGTAAAACTGATGCCAGTAACAGGCCAGAGTGAGGAACAACCAATGAAAACAAATGATACATGAGGTCACCGGTGCCCTCAAGGCACGCAATGTGTTAATTGATCATATTGCAGAAGATTCACGCCTTCTATATTATTATCCAAAATACTAGTCTTTCTTTGTTGTCTTTGATTCCAAAAGTAATGATGAATAATTCTGTAATCTTATAATTTAATAATTCCATTCATATAAGTTATTTTCATGTTAAATATCAAACCTGGTTCTTGTGCTATAAATGTATTGTATCATAATAAGAATATCTTAATTTATTCTTGAAATGTATTGTATTCAATCTGATATCATGACAATTTGATCTCACGTCATTTGTAGGCCTATACACAAAACATCTACTGATATAATCTAGCAAGCAAGAACTTTTTAATAGTTTATTGTAATTTAGAGCATTTTGATCATCTTATTCCTTTGATCACTGTTAATAAACATTGAATGTAACTTCAATATCTTGCTCGAGCACATTTTCCAGTCTAAAATATTTTTCTATTTTTGCAAATTAACTTAATTCAATGTGCCAAACTATTGATATGATTATTATTAATGTTGGTTCGTGCAGTGTGATTATGTGCAATTCACAAATACATTGTGTAATCTTTCAAAATATGTCTAACTTTTATTATTATCCCAACCACTTTATCTATTAAGATCTATATAGAAAGTCTATAGAAATTTTTAGAAACTTCATACCGTTTAAGATAGAATCTTCTATTTATTCTGGATGATGCCCACACAAGTTCAATTTTACTTGTGCGTGGGTAGATGGGTAATGGAGAGTGCGAGGGTGATTAATTGACCGAACGTGAGTGAGGTCTAAGATTCAAGTCGATGATTTTGCATTTGTTTGTATGTATGTATGTATGTATGTTCCGCATTTACAACTGAACGCGGCAATACATTCTAATGAAATTTGACAGAGATGTTCCTCTTGAAACCGCGCGTCGATGTATATGTAAGGTTTTTTGACAATTTTCATATTAAGGACGAAAAAAGTAGAAAAGGATTGAACTATTCTCTGATATAGGTATACTCCATAAATGATTTGAGAGTATATTTATGTTGATAGTATTTATGTTGATATTACTAAACATGTGATATTATGACAGTCATAATAGAAAGATTTTCAAAAATTTCTACTTCAGATGATATTCTTTCATTGCAGTCAGCTGAGATATTTCAGATGAATATTAAGGTAAGTTTTTCTTTATGCGAAACGGTCAGACGGTCGACCGCAGGCTAAGAACAAGAGCTGTGATTGGCTTCAGCTGTTCGACTGCAGCCGAACGTCGGACCGTTTTGCATGAAGGAAAACATTATTACAATATTATAGAGACTGATGCCCTGTTTTCTAAGCACCCTCAAATTTTGACGAATCGTGACGAACGTCAAATTGAGCGTGACAGAGCATGACTGTGGCCACTGCATTGCTGACCAGACTTCCTTGCGCCGACTTTCGGAATCGAAACAATCTGAACGTACCGTGAATACAGACAGTGCTTTTATGATGCAGGGAACATGGGTGTGTTCGCGAGGTATACCATTCACAGAACTACTAGTGAATATATCGAGATACTGACTACCATTTTCATATCTTGGGTTATCTATTACCATTCAGATTTTTTTTCATTCATTGCCTCAGATATATTATGCGAAGGCAAAATATTTGCAGTCGGCGTGATAAAATGGGTGAATGATGGAAAATCTGATAATTTTGTCCATTACTGCTAGAATAGTGGAGAATCTATTAAATACTCAAATAGGAACTGAATACTTAGTTTTGTTCAATTGAAAATTTGGGTTGAACATTGGGTGTTTCCAACTTGGATTGGAGAAACGAAATTTTTTGGTTGGTTCCTTATTATTAGTTTAAGGTTCAACCGGCATACATGCCTAAATAAAATTTATTATTAAAGCTACTCTATACTAATTGAGATTATACTACATTAATACCACCTTGATTTCACTGAAATAAAGAGAGTAGCTCTTATATGAAGGCTACTCAAATAATATTTCAATTTATTAATAATAATTTGGCTATCATGGAAATATAGGTACCCAGCTTACAGAATTAAAATCTTGAAAATGAAATTGAAAATCATTTATATGAATTAACTGACAAGTGATAATTGGGCTGTGATAACAATATAATGCCACTCTTTCAAGCAGAATTTTATAAATTGAGCTCTGGAAATTGCTTTAATTGTGAGGCGTTTGCTAATGCCAGTGAATATTTATAATTGTTTTTTCTATTTTAATGAAAGTTTGGAACTATTCTGTGTTTTTCGGACCAACCCTTCAAATTTCAAAATTTTCCAATTATCACTTTTGGATCATTTCTTTGAGTGAGAAACCTTCGACTGAAACAGAAATTTGGATTTTATTTAAATGAAAATTGTGTTGAAAATACCAAGGGCTTTGCCTGTTATTTCTTGCCAATGCGTGTTTGTCATCAGATAAATAAATAAATAAATAATATTGAGAGAATTCTCTTTATATTCACTGCTAATGCCAACGATAAAAGGTGACTCCACTTTGTCACTCGCGATCGTGAAGAAGTGCCAAATGCTTGTGGTCGTCGGCCCACTTTAGCACTGCCCGAAGATTCGCAAAATCTGGAAAAGAGGTTATCATTCTATTGATTTGAGTTAACCTAAAAACTGTATTTTCGCAGTTGATAATTTTCTGTTTCTGTTATGAATCCGTTTTAAATCTGTTAAATTTTTTAAATAGTCCTTCGTGACAAGAAACATTAGTTTCTTTTCTGTTTTCATTAGAGATTGAATCTACTTTGGTAAGTGAATAAAACCATACATTTTAGAATCTCAATTCAATGACATGCCTACGTATTTATGTAACGAATTTTTTTTTGTGATGATTCCAAGATTATTGAGCAGAAACTAAGGTTGCTGTCAGTACTGTTTTCAGAATTACATATTATAATCTATCAGATTTGGTAAAAATAAATTTTTTGTTAAGAATGATTTGCTCTATTATAATTTAATCTTTTCCCAGTTCTTCCACATCGGTTGGAAGCTTAAAGATCTTTATGGAGCTGATTGATAAAGATTGAAGATTCTAAGGTCAATGAAATTATTCATCACTCTGGGCTGGGGTCATCAACATACATAGTACCTGTCACGGTCTAACTTCAACTATTCACAAAAATGAAGCAACAGGAAATCTCAACTGGCTTCTTCTGACAGTGCAAGAAGATTTACCTTACGGTACCATATTTACAAGTAGTCTAGATTTATCAACAGTTATAGTCTATCCAAGCAAAGAAGACCCTCTGGCAAGATGGGGAAATGACTCCAGCTTGGTCAATATTAAATTTGTTCAAGAATTATAAATGTGGTCTCAATTGTAGAACAAATTGTTTTCTACAATTTGAGATCAAATTGATAATTTTTTAACAAATATTGACCGAGATTTAGTCATTTTCCCATCTTGCCAGAGGGTCTTCTTTGCTTGGACAGACTATACCGTAACTGGTGCAGGTTTAAAAGGAATTTGGCACCCAATATAGGATAACTTATAGCCTACCAAGAAAATAATACCGTACAGCCTTGAGATCTAGCCCCAACTCACTCTATATTGAAGCACAATTTATCAATAAAGTGTTAAAATATGAGTACTAACTTAGTACTGTAGCAATGAATACCAGGATTATTGTGCAGAATTTTAATACCTCCTTTGCTTACACATTATAACTGAATAGGCTACTGTATTGCTTGATCGATTGTGGTTTACAATTGCAATATTTTTAAAAATTTTAATAATTTGTGATGTAAGAAACTGCTCTAGTGATAACCTCTTCTTCCGTTCTGTCTGATGAAATCATTCGAACATTTACGATATGATTTACTAATAATAGAGTGCACTATAATACAAAGATGCACGTGGGAAAATGAATCGCCAGGCCAAAGGACAATGTACCCTGCCAATCTGCTTATTTTTTTAATGACGGAAATTATTGGTGCTTTGTTTACAAACTTTTTTGTATCAAGTCTAAGCTCCTAGCTAAACCTTTTCACTTTCATTCTTCCATTTCATGAACAAAAAATTTCCATGATAATATTTTATTATTTTGAGTGTGATTTTGTTCATAATAAATTCCATTATTCTGATTTCTGCGGTGTAGCCTACGACTGTTCGACTCCTTCGACATCATTGGAAATTTAAAACTCCATCTATTATTTATTATTTTATTCTTCATCTTACATTTCGTTTTCGAACTTGAAATTTAAACTAAAAGCACTCTCTTCTCTAGCGAGATAAGTTATTGATATTCAATTAATATTAAGGTTTTCAGTACATAGACTTATTTTTTAAGCATAGAAATAGAAATTCAATGGACATTTTAATCATAGAAAGCATAGAAATTCTATAATTTGAATAGTATTCTCTTGTTTTCAGGAAATTTTATCAATGAGCATAAAAATATTAATTTAGCCATCCATTGTAGACAACCCATTGGCAAATTGATCAATCTTTATTAAATGTTTTCAAAATTTATGAAATCGAACAATAATTGAAACATTAAAATAATATTAGTAGAAGTTTCCAAAAAATTGACAATAAAAATGGATAATCTTATCACAGTAATTCATTCTCGAAATAAATCTTTCCCTGAAATTGATCAAGCTAGATTTATTATTTTGAAATCGTGAAAAACAATAATGTTTTTTTATTATTGCTCAACGAACTGTGATTTTTGTTTTCTTTCAAAGCAAAACGTACTAGGCCTACACATTTGTTGATTCAATCAATCGACTTCGTCGAACCAGTGAAAGATAAACAAGTACGGTAGCCCAATATTCAATTGAAAACGAAGCATTTATTGTAAACATCACTTTCTGACATCAGTATTGTTCAATAATGTTTTCATTCTTGCAATATTGAATGCTAGCGAGTTAACAACAGAGAATTCTTGAGAAATATGTAAGTTATCGATGTTTGACTTCCATAAATATCTAAAAAATGTAAGTCAATAAACTTCAATTATCATTAGCTGTAATTTGGGCAATCAGTCAACCTTTGTACACTAATATGTGTTCAATGTCAACTGGCCATGGAGACCACGATAAACACCAGGTCACGTGACTTACGCCCTCAATTTATTTTAATAATTTTTTTGTTCCTGCAACAAATATTAAAGTTGTACTTTATAGATCATTTATAAAACCATAAATCGTACATCATTATAAAACCCGATCAATTGATATTATTTTTAATTTCCTCAAAATTATAACTAGATTTAATCGTAATTTTATTCAATCACACCTATTATAGGAGAGTAGAAAAGGCGTACCGTATGCCCAAAACTGTTCCCCTATCAATTTTTACTTTCCTTGCCCTACCTACTACCATAGGTAAGGAAAGTATTGCTTTCCAAAAAAAATTGAGGTACCCCAATTTTAGGTTTTCTATCCGTTTCAAGGTCCCCTGAGTCCAAAAAAGTGGGTTTTGGGTATTGGTGTGTGTGTGTGTGTGTGTGTGTGTGTGTGTGTGTGTATGTCTGTATACACTATATCTCGATCCCTAATTGACCGATTGACTTGAAATTTGAACTTAAGGTTCTTATACCATGGGGACCCGACTCTAAGAAATTAAAAAATATTCATCGAAAAATGGCGGATAATATGCCAAAAATGTTGTTTTTCAAGATTTTCTCGAAAACGGCTCTAACGATTTTTTTTAAACTAATACCAAAAATATCCCTAGATAAGCCCTATCGACTGCCATGAGTCTCGTTCCTGGCAAAATCGCATAAGATCCGCAGCATTGTTAAGAAAAATGGATTTTGCAATATTTCGATTCCTAATTAACCGATTGACTTGAAATTTGGAACTTAAGGTTCTTATACCATGAGGACCCAACTCTAAGAAATTTTTAAAAAATCATTGAAAAATGGCGGATAATAAGCCAAAAATGGTGTTTTTCACGATTTTCTCGAAAACGGCTCTAACGATTTTTTTCAAACTCATACCCGAAATAGCCCTATATAAGCCCTATCCACTGTCATGAGTCTCGTTCCTAGCAAAATATCATAAGATCCGCAGCATTGTTGTAAGAAATGGATTTTGCAATCTCGATTTTCTCGAAAATGAATTGAACAATTTCTTCAAATTGACATCCTATATATAGTCAATTATGTGCTCTATCAACTGAGTCCCCTTTGCGTCAGATAAGCAGCGGCGCCACCCCATACTGGAAAACTTAAGGTTGTGTAGGCTATCAATGTCACTCCAAACTCGCAACAAGGCAATCCGCATCAGGGTTTAAAGGAGACAAAAATTACATTCGAAAAAGTATTGGTGTTTCATAATAAATTATTGGTAAAATAGCAGAGTTATGGATTCGAATGATCAATTATCTATTCCACCTCTTTGATCCGATGTATTGGAATATTACAGAAAAAAAACTTTTATATTCAAAATCCAAGTCAATTCGGCTAACATCTAGCCGAAGCGCCGACAGGTGCGAGGCATTTTGGGCTTGTAAAAATTTCAAATCACACACGATGAGCCGAAGCACCGGCAGGCGCGAGGCGTCATCGGCGTGTGCGAATTTCACAGTATTGGAAGATCAGGAAGTGATAGCCTTATGAAATTTGCACTCGCTGATGACTAGGTATAGATAGGTTGTATATTGTATTACGCAAATGTAAATGGCAAGGAAAGTTGTGTGAGTGTGCCACACCAGATTTTTAATATAGTTTTGTAGTTTTATACATTTTGAAATCTAAAAAAAAAGATTCAATTGAAATTTTCTGAATCCAATTCATATTCAAATCCATTTGAATTTAATATTTTTAGAAATAAATCAGGGGCCTGTTTCATAAAATTATTGACCATCAATAAAAAAAGAAAAAGGTCATGCTTTGGAACTTCGGATAAAAACCCTTACTTCGTACTTGCAATAAATATAAAACCTATTCTATTGAATGAAAAATTGAAATCACAGTGCCCTTTATAGTTTTTTTATTTGTACACAGCAACAATTTTCACACTCCTAAGAAAAATTTTCAAGTGTGAATGAACAAATAAACAAAATTAAATTAATTCTAGGCTAAATTGTTATCTATGAACTTGTGTATACCGTAAAAAGGGTACTGTGATTTGAATTAATACTTAGCCTAGTTTTTTATTGCAATATAACTTGCGTTATGAGTTTTGATGCGAATATGCAATGTGTTTATAGTTCAGTCCAGTCTGCTTACGCTATTCTGTATTAAAGTTGCAGTACTATCCAGGGCTCGAGGGTTGGTCAGTTATTATAACATGAAACAAGCCTCAGGTTTTCTTATATTTTCGGGGAAATGTAGATTTTCTATAGCTACATTGATTCATAATGTATATTTCTTAAATTAGTAGAAATACATCACAATCTCTTCTTGAATTGAGTATATTATAAAACTTGAAATTTTTACAGTACCACTATGAAGAAATTTAGAACATCATGCGACAGACCACATTACTATAGTCTATCCAAGCAAAAAAGGCATTCTGGCAAGGTGGGAAATGACTCCTGCTCGGTCAATATTGGTTTAAAAATTACCAATTTGGTCTCAAATTGTAGATTCCTGCAATAGATTGTAGGTTATTCAAGTAGATTGTAGATTCCTAGAATTGCAGACATTTTCTGTCAAGATAGGGAAATGACTCCAGCTCGGTCAATATTGGTTTTAAAATTATCAATTTTGTACATATATATTGTAGTACTGTACTTAATATTGTAGTACTGTATAACTATTTCAACCAATATCGACCGAGCTGGAGTCATTTTCTCATCTTGCCAGAATGTCTTCTTTGCTTGGACAGACTATAGCGGTCTTTGATAATCACAGATAAAAGTTTGGACTTCTCATATTTGCGTTAAAACAGATTCTGAAGAATACTGTAGGTAAATTTCCTACAGTATTACAATTAACCTAAAAATGAAAAAACGAGTGTCAAGGTGGATTTAAAAAATTGTCAAAACAAATTCGAATTTAGAATCTTTTTAGGCCTTGATGTAGAGCCAAACAATAGACTGAACATAATGGTTGTACGATACTCGTATTTGAAATTTCTTGAAAAGTTCAGAATTGAACAATTCAAGATTCAAGTTGAATATGTCATTAAAGATTGAAAAAATAAATTGAATTTTTAATTTGTAATAGGAAAATCATAGGACAAACAAGTCAACCCTGAACCAAATAATAGATAAAATTCAATCGAGCAAACTTGAATTCAATGAAAGAAGTCAAATAAAAAATCTTCAATCCACAATGTTCATTGGCATTCAAAGAAATAACGGAAGTAATAAATAATGTAGCTTTTTGTACTAAATACGAAATTTTTGAATTTGTGTGCTCAAAACTGGAAATTTTACCAAATTATTCTCTATGTTCAAAACTCCACCATTTCCAACATGATTTGCAGAGTATTTCCGGGCCCATGAAAAAAAATTGTTCTTCCATAACAATATTTTATCCTTACAATTATTTCAAGATTCAAGTCCCAAATCATAATTATCCTCATGCCTCATAATTCGACATTTAATTTTCGGCGTGGTTTACAGATTAAAATGTTGAATATTATTGATATTCTCCTCATTTTTCAGTTCAAGGTGAACCTGAATAGTGAAAATTGATGCTGGATAAACAAATGTGTTCGTATAATCTGTAAATAATAGTGTTCTATTAATAGGTTTCAGCGGGTCTTATCATTGGCCATACACTTTGCCCTCAACTTGTGGTGACACATGTGACGAATGATGCTGATGATGTCACAAGTCACTATAGCGTACTCATTGATAGGTCGGTCTCTTTGTATTAGACAACTGCAATAATCAAAATTTACTAGGCCTACTATAATTTATGATTGACAACTATTTTGGACTTATCTCATTGGACATTGGAAGCCACTCCTCCTTCTGCATCATTTATAAAAGAAACTGTAAATAATACCCTCTACACTCAGTCCATAGATTGTGAACTTATTATGACTAATTTAATTTTTTAAGATAATATCATGCGTTCGCAGTCGTACCATGCTCAAACTGTGTTCACATAAATCTCTGTATTTAAGTGATTGAAGGTTTCGACGTTTTGTATTTTGATTGAAGCTTTCTAGTGGTGGAGTGTAGATGGTTCTACAGTTATTTATTGACTTCAAGAGCGTTTTATCGGTCGTAATTGACTAGGAAGTGTACTTCAGTATTTTGAAATTTCTAATTCTAGTGTACAATCTACAGTATTATCATCTTTAGCGATTCTTTTTTCTTCATCGACAATTGACTATGTGAGTGCTTATTTCTTTAATATGATTTTAAAAATTTATTCTTATTTTCCCATATACTAAACCAACACCCAACTTGGAAAAATCCTTTAGAACAGTGGATTTTAAACAAACAAATTCTATGAATTTGTATGTAATTATTCTAGGGTGAATGTGGGATTATATTTGCCACAAGTATGATACATTAACTGAGTTAATCCAAAGAATAAATTATTTTTAAAAAAATTGGTTCGCAGTGATGTAGGCTAATTGAATTCAATTGGTTGAAGATGTAGAAAATGATTATTCAAAATGGAAAAATATTAATAATTTCTTTTAAAATACAGGACTAATAAAATCCTCAAACTGAATGTATTATTTTGAAACATTCTAAATAATTTCAATGGCTTCAATTATTATAATTTTTCATGGAAATATTCAAGGAATTGTTTATGAAGAATAGAATTATAGGCTACTGTACTGTGCTTTTGCTAATTTTTTATCATTTCAATATTATTTCATAGAATTGAATATTTTATTTTAAATGTTTTAGAAATATTTAATGAACTTATTTGTTCTATAAATATGAGAGGGACAGTTTTGGGATTTGTAGCCTCTTGAAGGCTACTCTTCGGTAGATATAATCACTAAATAAAGATTAAGGTACGGTAATAGTTATGCAATTAAATTGATGATGCTTTAAAAACTATCTAAGATACTGTAATTCTCATTCCTCCATTTTTTACATGTTCTAAATTTGATAAATAGCTGACCCGTGTTATGAGTTATCAAGGCGAATGACCATAAAATGTTTTAAGTGTTCCTGGCATCTATAGTCTGTCGAAGCAAAGAAGACATTCTGGCAAAATGAGAAAATAACTCCAGCTCGGTCAATATCGGTTCAAAAATTACAAATTTGGTCTCAAATTGAAGATCAGAATGTTTCCTATTATTTTAGACCAAATTTTATCAGTTTGAACCAATATTGACCAATATGGAGTCATTTTCCCATCTTGCTAGAATGTCTTCTTTGCTTGGACAGACTATAATTACTGAATGGATTTTCCGTTTTCCGGTTTTGATGACTTTTGAATAAAACATGATGACTAATAATTGTAACGGTATGCAAAAGATGATGGTGGGTGCACTACGCGGATTCAAAAGTTCATTAGAAATATCAAGATAGTAGTCATTAAATTATTTTAAGCTTGATTGGTTATTTAGAGACGTATACTGTAATGCGTTCAAATGTTTGTTGAATCTCATGAGAAAAAGTTTTGTGAATTTATTATTTTGTGATTTCTAATAAAGCTTTGAAATGTCTGCAGTGACAATGCCTGTGATCAATAAGGTGCCATTAATTGGGGTCATCGATGAAGGAACCCGCACAGTTCGTTTTGTGGTGAGTAAAATTTAAAAAAAAATGTAAAAATTTTTTAATTATAAATCCCTTATTTATCTGCTATAGCTGACTTATAAAATTGAAAAAAATAATATAATTCCGATTAAATGGTTTTTATTAAATCCATAAGTAAGTGTAATGGTGTTACACCGACATGTTACACCCAAGTATGCTCTGAGTAAATTGAATTGAATAAATTTTACTTTTAAATTAATCTGTCAGTTTTTTGTATGTAGGGCTAGTCTAAATATTGGACTACTGTACAAGGGAATAGTGCTTTCAAAAATACTTTTCTGTATTTTATTAATACAGCCTAGACTCTAGAATAAGAAATATTACTCTGAAATTTGGTAAATTGTATTGACAAGTGTGGTTTATTATGATATTCATGTATTTATTATTCTATAATTCCTATTAATTTGTATTTTGTGTTCAATTCGCATCTGAGACCAAATATAAAAAGAGAAATTCATTCTGTTTCTTGAAACAATTCGTATTTTACAGATTTTATAGATTCTCTGGGTTTTTATTTATTCTGAAATATATTGACAGAAAATTTTCTCCCGTAAAATATTCAATCTTCCACTCTTACAATATTACTTGATGGAAAATTATATCCAGTTTGTAAAACTTATTGGCTGGTTTCAGAGATAGTTTTGAGGTTGAGTTCGAGTGTTCAGAAAGTATCCTAGTCTCAACTCCGACTCTTCCAATTGTCTAGTTCTAGTAAAAACATTGGCAATGGAAGATACTCTATCATAATTATTTCAAGATATTTTTCATTGTTACCCCATTTTTCACTCATACTGTTTTTCAATCAATCATAATTCATTTTAAAATTAATTTATATCTATTTTCATGTTTAAATTATACTTTGTTTCAGCTTTTCTCTTCCGACACAATGGAAGAGGTTCTGTCTCATCAGATAGACATAAATTTGAAACACCCTCTCGAAGGATGGGTGGAACAAGATCCTTTGGAAATAATTGGCACAGTGAGAACGTGTATCAATGAGGTTATCTCAAAGCTTCCAGCCAAAGACCTGTCAGTTAGTGATATTAAAGCAGTAGGAATAACTAATCAACGAGAAAGCACCGTTGTATGGGATCGGCTCACAGGAGAGACACTTTATAATGCAATTGGTAATTATTAAAGAAACTATAAATAATATAAAAGTATTTGAATTTGTTTCTTATTTATTTATGATTATTGAAATATGATTTAAAATATTGATTTATTGATCTATTTATGAATAATCTATTGAATTTCAATTCAGTCTACTGTACTGTTTAAAAATTCCACAGATTTTGTCAATGGTACATTTTATTTATGGTATAGTCGGTCGAGCAAAGAAGACATTCTGGCAAGATGGGAAAATGACTACAGCTGAATATTGTCCGACCTAGATCCATTTTTCCATCTTGCTAAAATCTCTTCTTTGCTGGAACAGACTATACAGGACCATGGTTTTGTGCTTGCTAATGTGACCTGTATTTTCACTACAATAAATGAGTTCTTTACTCAATTTTTTTGATAATCATCTCTTCGAAATATAAAAAATACAATGTCGTAAACCGCAACATTAATTTGCGAACTTTCGTACCGTAAATTAATTATTCATTTTTGTGAAAAAAATTTTCAAGTTTGCTATCATGGAATATTGTGAGCTATGCTTGAACTCTCATTATTGTTCCATTTTTATCTTTTCTCTGAAACTTTCCCATGAGCATAGAATCTAGAATCCTCATGCTTTCTCTAACAAATTTAATTAAATAGAACAATAGTAATAAGTTAATCCAAACATAGCTGACAACAAATTTGAAAAAGTATATCACAAACGAATAATTGAGTTATGTAAGTTCACAAAATGTTGCCATTGTAAATGAATACAGTATGTACACGCATCTATTGCAAATGAATTAGTACAAGCATGCATTGTAAATAGTAAATGAATATGTACAAGGAGGTTGGTGTAATGAAGCTGTTGATCTTTCAATTAAATTTTCTTGAGTAATAAGCTCAAATATGTGCACAATCTATAAAATTATTTTTTTCTTTGTTTCCAGTATGGTCTGACATAAGAACGGCACCAACAGTTGATCATCTTCTTGCCAAAGTTCCTGACAATGATAATAATTATCTAAAGAACCTTTGCGGTCTTCCTATTTCGCCATATTTCAGTGCTCTCAAACTCCGCTGGCTGATCGATAATATTCCAGCTGTTAAGAAAGCCATTCTTGAGCAAAGATGTTGTTTTGGAACGATAGATTCTTGGATACTTTGGGTAAGAATAATATGTCTTTAAGATTTTTACGCTCACAAACGTTTTTAAAAACTTATCAGTCCCTACCGTACTCAGTTAGAGACTCACCAGTTGATCAACTGAATTTCAAGTGTTTCACTGTAGGCAAAATAACTGTAATTCACTGTAGGCTTATTCACTTATTCAAATTAATCAGTTTATTAGTTCGTAGATTCAAAATTAATGCTTTTCATCCAATATCATTCTATAGAATCCTGTTATTAGACTACTGTATTCAATAATATCGTTCAGATTAATAATGCAATTCATTCAAAATTGATTTCTTAAACTTCATAATTTCTAGACAGTTCGATCTAATACACAATATATATAAAATTTCCAACATACTTTGCAAGCCACTCTTATTAAGAGTAATGCAAAACTTCAAATTCAAATACAGATTTGAAAAGACTGATAATGTTTTCAAATTCCAGTTTCACAATAGTATGATATTTTGTAATTCTGCAATTCTTTCTTTTCAGAAGGTTTACCATTTGAACACTACATGATTCACACTTTTTAGAGGCGTTTTCAAGTGTCGCACTTGGAAATGCCCCTAAAGATTGTGAAACATGTAGTGTTCAAATAAAAAAAAACTTCAAAAAAGGGTTCTGTGTTTTCAATTTTTACTAACATTCATTGATAGTAGCCCTAGAAAAAAAGAAACCAGTCCAATTCTTACATCATTTCACATTGAGATTTGTAATGTCTAAAATTGAGATAATATTTGTGGTTGTAACTATAGTGTTGTGTTGATAATTGACTAACTTTTGTTTTTTTTCAGAATCTAACAGGTGGTAGAGAGGGTGGAGTTCACGCAACCGATGTGACGAACGCCTCTCGAACAATGCTGATGAACATTGACACATTGCATTGGGATCCGTTTCTTTGTAAATTTTTCAATATACCTCCTGAAATCCTACCAGAAATTAGAAGCTCGTCGGAAATCTATGGACATATCAAAGATCCAGCTCTGGGAGGAATTCCCGTTTCAGGGGTGAGAAATGAACAAATGGTTGTTTAATCTTGATCATGAAACCATTTTGGATTTCTTCAATATTGATGTTTCAATAAGTATTATTTCTTTTAAAAACTATTCGCTCAGATTTAGTGCATGAAAGCTGTGTGATAATGTTAGCTTCAAACAACTTTTTTATACTTGAGCTTTTACTGTGCTCCTGCTTACAATTTTTTTATAATCAATTTAGCAAGCAGTATCTTGTTTCGGTTTTTATTTATATGTCTTGAGTATTTGAAATTTATTTCAATCTCTATGAAGATAGAAAATAGTCAGATCATGATGGTCTTCGGTTATTTATACTTGTAGGCTACTACTTCTCATTGAGGATTCCTCAAGTTATTCTTCCAGATAAAGCAAATCTAGTATGACATTTATTCAACTATATATCATTTGAAAGTTATAGCAGTTCATTGATGTAACATTTCCAAAAAAAACTATAAATGAATAAATTGTCGTAATTGTGAAAATACATTATCTTGTTTTGGACTGTATACGAAAGAGAAATAGTACAAGCTTGAGGCGCAGTCTAATTTTTCTCTCTGTATCATATTAATGAAAATTTTCATTTGTATGCTTCCATGAGAATATTGAAATTGACAATTTATAAGCTCTTTCAAAATGTTTTGGCTTAGAGCTGTAAACCTCTTATTGTTCATTGTTGTATCACGTTTGTAATAAATAAATAAATAGAATGAAGAAAGCAGTTCAAATGACTGAAAACGCTCAATTACAGACTTTTTCAATAAAAAATAAAAATAAATAAAAAACTATTGCTCATGCTCGAGTGTTTTTTTTAATTACTTCTATGATTTCACATAAAAGATTATAAAATTTTTCAGATTATTGGAAACCAACAGGCTGCGCTTGTCGGCCAGGGCTGCCTTTCGGAAGGCCAGGCAAAAAGTACTTACAGGAGTGGCTGCTTCCTGCTCTATAACACTGGGTCCAATGTAAGTCTCCTCCAGCATTCAAATAAGAATTTCTTTCCATATCCATCGTGGACTGAATGAAAACATTTCAATCACTTTGTTTATGTAAACATTTTAAACACTGTGTTCATTGAAAAGTATAAATTCCATTTTTTCATTCCCAACCACTGAAATTCTGAGAAGTTACAAGTTACAAGATTCGCTGCACAATGCCTACTATTCTATTTTATATGGAAAGAATAATATTATTAGATGTTTCAGTTAACCAACTGCTGGAATATATTATAATAATATAGCATCCTTCAGATTTTCCACTGAAACCACTGAAAGTTACAAGATTCGCTGCACAATGCCTACTATTTTATTTTATATGGAAAGAATAATATTATAAGATGTTTCGGTTAACCAACTGCTGGAATATATTATAATAATATAGCATCCTTTAAATTTTCGAGTTCATTATAATATTCTATTTTATGATTATTTTGAACTTCTAGTGGTTAGATCAGAGGAGTTCCTTGTTTCAAACAACATTCGAGATTGCACTAAACTTGATAAAATTCAACCACCATAATATAATTTAATTCCTCTGTTTAAATAGTAATGGGCATTTTTCTTCATGTGGTTATTTTATATCAACTAAGTATAGAAATTGCGAGTTGTTTTCAACCCTTTGTTTCACCCTTTCCCGAATTCTTATCTCAATCAAGTCATGTGTTGACCACACATATTGTAGTGTGTCTGTTTGCTCGGTGAGGGTGGTTGCTGCTGTGGACTGCTTTCGGATGGGTGACCAGAATCTAACTAAGGCGAGTGGATCTTATCTTAAGGGTAGCTCCCCATCAAGGCATATTATTTTTAAAATATTTTAGCATTATCATTTTAATATTCATTTTACTATAATCAGAATAATGTTTGTAATTTGTGTCCAGAAAGTGTTTTCGACGCACGGCCTAGTTACGACGGTGGCCTACCAGCTGGGGCCGAAGAAGAGCGCCGTCTACGCACTGGAAGGCTCGGTTGCGGTGGGAGGTGCTGCCATCAAGTGGCTGCGCGACAAACTAAACATGCTCGATGACATTTCGGAAACGGAATCGTTGGCCGAGGAGGTGATGACCACCGGCGATGTCTACTTTGTGCCCGCCTTCAGTGGGCTCTTCGCTCCCTACTGGAGGAAAGATGCTAGGGGGTGAGTATTTATTTATTATCAAGTTACAACATATACTTAATGGAAGGTTCAACAGGATTTCTCCCAAAACTGTCGCTTTACCAATTTTTCATAATAAGTCCAAATATTTAGGTTGTGCTACTTTAGTTCATTTCATTTGACTTCAACAAATTTTCACTCACAAGGGAAAACTAAACAAATTTTTAATTTTATAAAGGATTATGATAATTTCGAAACAAGAATAATCAATAATTAGCTCTTAGCTCCCTACTGGAATAAAAGATGCTAGTGGGGGAGTATTATTATAAGGTAAATATCATTGATTTTCATTGATTCTAGGTTAAATAGTTCTGTAACCTAGATTCTAGGTTTAATTTTTCTGTAATAATAAAACTCTTTCTCTGTATATCATCATCATTTATTATCAAGTTAAAACATATAATTGATGGAAGGTTCAACAGGATTACTCCCAAAACTGTTGCTTTACCAATTTTTCATAATAAGTCCAAATGTTTAGGTTATGCTAATTTAGTTCATTTGATTTGACTTCAACAAATTTTTACTCACAAGGAAAAACTAAACGAATTTTGAATTTTGTTGATATGTCCTATATTTTATATTTATTTATTTGATTACAATTGTACAATAAAAGGAACAAAAATACAGGCATTCGCCCAAAACATCTTCTATTCCAATTTAGCTTTAAATGTCCAAATTCAGGTTATGTTTCATTAAAATATTCACTCTCACAAATTTCACTCTGAAACCACATTTATAAGAAAAATATCGATTTAAAAACCAGGATATTACCAGGTTATCGATTTATTACCCCACAATAGTATCCCATAGATCGCAATTAGTTAAAAAACCTATGGAACATCAATTTAGAATTTGGAAAGTTGTTATGTTATTATATCATAACCTCATTTTGGAGAATATTGACTTCATGATAAAATTTTTGGGAGAGGAATAGCACAGGCTAAGCCTATTTTTTCCTCCCAATTCAAGTAGTTGTATCAATGTATGAATAAAGAATTTGTTTATTCCAAAAAAAGTGAAATATAACCAAAAATATGAGTAATATTATTTTAAATATTAAACCAAAATCTATATTTTTCAGTATACTTTGCGGTCTGACCCAATTCACGAAAAAAGGCCACATAATACGAGCTGCTCTAGAGTCGGTGTGCTTCCAGACCAGGGACATTCTGGAGGCAATGCACAAAGACTGCGGCTACCCTCTCACCAAGCTGCAGGTCGATGGCAAAATGACTGCCAACTCGCTACTCACACAACTACAGGCTGATCTATGTGGAATTCCTGTCGGTCAGTGCAACTTGATTATTGAAATGATTTCAATAACATTCAATTTTCATAGCTTTGCAATAATTTATAAGATTCTATATTGTCGCTGGAAAAAGTCTCTTCTATTTTGGTAGATTATCTCTTTACCTCAATTGTAGGGAGTAAATCAACTGTATAAAAGTGTAGAAGGATTACCAAACTGAATGAAATTAATTGTATTATGTTGGCCGCGTGCCGCAGAATGTTAATTAATCAATTTTTCACCAGATTATGTGATTCGTATTGTTCCAGAATGTGGCAGTAATTCTTGAAAAATAATACTGGCCCACTTGTGAAAACTTGTCGAAATGATTTCAGCTTTATAATTAAGAAATGTTTTCAGAGCTTTGAAGCAGAAAAAAACTTTCATTAATTTGATTGATTGACTCGAAAACATTATGCTTGATAGAGATTTTGGAAGATATTGTCAATTTTCTCCTTGATCCGACTTAATTAGAACTAGTTACAACCATGAACTATCAAAAAATGTACATTATTCAACTTATATATTTTCTTTGTAAGCTGCGTCAACTAAAACAATCTTGCTGCTTTAACTGTATTTCAAGCTTAAGTTTCATTAGACCCAATTTATTATAATTGTATTAATGCTGGCTGTTATTATTAAATTTGTTTTCAGTGAGGTCGAAAGCGAACGATGTTACTTCGCTGGGAGCCGCGTTGGTGGCCGGGCAGGCGGCGGGGGTAGAGGTGGTCGATCTTGCCAAAGAAGACTTCCTTGCCAATCTTGGTCAGATGTTCCTTCCAATGTCAACCGCTGAAGGTAATTTCAATATCAGCCTCTAGACAAAATAGATATTGTTATTTGTCCATAAACTGTCTTTTAAAGGTTTCATATATAATAATTATTTTTTTCCATTATTCAGTTTTGTTTGTCGTGCATATTTTAGTGTTAGCAACTGGTTCGATGAACTGAGTTAAAAGGATCAAGTTCATAATCAGACTTTGGTTAGTCGCTGATTGAAGAAAATGTTTTCAATTATTCTATCACTCAATTAGGTGTGTGAGGCGTGATAGAGTTTATTCTTCTATTTATTTCTTTGATCACTAATACCATAATTATGACGGGAAGAAAAACAGGATTTTGTCCATAACTTTCATTCCAGCTTGGTTAAAAATGTCATTAATATTTTCCATTAAATATTATTTTTTGTAATTTAATACGGTACTGTAATTACAATTTAATTTTTATCAAATTTTGAAAAACATTTTGTGACACTCATTGTTCGATTGATATTTTTAAAGGAATCAATGAATATGGGTTGAGTGGGATGGAGCTTGCACCTCTCAGCTTCTCCCACAGATGTTGTTATGTATAGTATTAGAAAGTAGAAAATAGATTCATCTGTCTTATTATTGGTCTCATATTTCTTTATCATTCTGTACAATCATTTTTACCTATCTATCTTATTATTGGTCTCTTCTTTTTTCCTGTATTATTCTGTACAATTATTGTGATGGTTTGAGCTAATCTAAATCTTCAATTTCAGAGCGAGACATTCGGTATCAAAAATGGAAAATGGCTGTTCAAAGGAGTATAGGTTGGGCAACAACGAAGAAATCAGTTGCCATGACAGGTAATAAGGCGATTTTCAACTACTTTTAGTTATGATTTTTCAACTTCCTGTATTTAGATCTCATACTCTTTCCTAGTGTTGTACATAAAATCTTATAATCGTTTGGTGAATAAGTTACCCATACTCACTACAGATCATTGATGTTGAATAAATAAAAAAATGTATATTGTAAATAATGGAATGAATCTCTTGCAAGACATTGGGCATCGTATCCAATGAGCCCCAAGCAATTTTTGATATTTTGATTTGAGAACTCGGGGATTGTAGTAATTGTATTATAATGATAATAATATACAATAAACAATAAAGTATTCAAGTTAATCATCAATACACAATATTGAAAGATGTTGTAGCATTTATTAAAAAATGAAAAGGAATAGATTAAATTCACATATTAATTTTGAATCTTGATCTTTGTATTTCTTTGAATATATTTTTTCAATCTCTCAATGTATGGTGTTTGGGAATTCTATAGCTTTAAATTGTTTTTCTAATATATGTGTTGTTGATAATTATTAGCTATATTATTGTATAGTAGTTGTAGTGGTAGTAGTAGTGATAGTATTAGTAGTAGACTAATATTAGTAAGAGTACATAATATTTGTGTGCACAATTCTTCTTTGTATTTTACCGCTTTCATTGATTGTGATACTTGTATTTTTATTGGTATGAATAGACTTCTTGCCTGCTTTTTTACGTTCTATGCCATCTCTACTTTGTAAATATTAATTCACTAATAAAGCACTTATTTTATTGTCTAATGCTCTATTATATCCGTAGAAAATCTCTTTTCACATTAATCACTTCATTCTGTGCAACAAACTTATTTGCGCTCTTCTTATAGATTGCACGATTATAGATTGTATGGTATGGTCTTCTTCTCTCACTCTTTTATTATTAATTTACTGCCCTACCTTACCATTTCAGAAGAATAAATCATTAAAAATGTTAATGTATTCTAATTCTATAGTGTAATAGATTATCGAATTATAAGTTGTAGAAAAAACTTTATTTTGCAATCAAAGTATAATATAATTGCGAATCTACAATATCTTGCACTTGAGCTTTTAAAAATATTAAAATGTGCCAAATATGATTTTGTAATTATAAATAGTTTTTAATATCAAACCTGTAATCGAAATACTTGCTGATCAGTGCGAATGTTATGCAAAATATAATATGAAAGTCTAATCGATCTACAAGAGCGCTCTACGCACAAAGTTGCGTTCATACCAGAGTGAACAGAATTGAACGAGCAGTGACGAATGCAAATCTTTCATTAAATTTCAATTCAAGATTTTCATTCGTTGCTGTTCTTTAGCTTCTATTCGCTATGGTGTTAATATAGTATAATCTACTGTGTCGAACGCGAAGCTTGTACACCAGGTTTAAGTACATCAAGTACAAGTACACCAATTACAAGTACACTAAGTACAAGTTCAAATACACCAAGTAAAAGTACTCCAGGTACAAATATATCAAGTACAACTACAAAATTTACAAGTATACCAAGTACAAGTAAAAGTACACCAGCTATTGCATCGGTAGATGTGAATGAGGATTTATGTCAGTCATGTATCATTGTGGAGATAGCAGTGAAAACATGATTTTACGTGAAATATGAACCATGGAAAGCAAAAAAAAAGCTTCTAATTATAACATGTGCTTTTATCCATTAGCTCTTCTATTTCAAGAGAAGGTAAGTAGTGTTTTGAACATTGTACACATCTGGTGAACGGAAAAAGAAAACGGTAGAAAAAATTAACATACTGTATTTAGAAAAAAATAATTACTTTCTTGAAATGCAGAACAAACTTGAGGAGAGAGAAAAATATCCGCATGCCTACATGGTAGGCTGGCTGATCCATCAACTGATCTATTCTATGGTCTCGTTGAACAAATACCTTCAATCTTGAAGGAGTAATTATATGAAATCCATTGCACTCACCCATGATTATTTTTTAATAAATGATGATTTAATGATTATTGCAATGAATTGAAGGAATTCATACGAAGTGAACAAGGAAAATGGAAGAAATTCTATGTATTTTCATCTCCTACTGATACTCTAGCTAGGCCTACTGATAAAAGAATCCTATTGAGTCGAGCTTTAAACCTTCATATACATTAATAATTTTCCTGGATTACAAATTATGTTCTTAATATACATAAATATTTCAAGTTGGTACAAGTGAAAGAAAATGATTTTATACAGAAAGCCCATCCTGAGCTGAATCAGTTACCTCAACTAAACTGTCATTTCAGTTTGCAAAAATGAAAGTAGCTATGCAAAATTGATTAGATAAATTGTTCCATAATGATTGAATGTAAGGCATGCAAAACTCCAGATTTCAGTTGTAATGAATTATTTTTACTTGGCCACTTGGCTTTTTAATAAATACGTTCCTGACATGGTTCGCGAAAATACTGTACAGAAAAATGTTATTTTTTACAATAAAAAATGCATTAGATATTTCTATCGGTAAAATAAGTTTCCCTAATTTTTGCGTAGAACAAAATTTAACTGTTTCCATACCTCACTGAACTTTTCTGTTCGATCACCATCTCTGTAAGGGAAAATTAGGATTTATAAAACGAAAACCAAAGTAATGGTATTTCATGGGAAATGTCCTACCAGATAAAAAATAGTTGATGATAATATTATTTTGGACCAAGTAAGAAATTTCAAATATCTGGGATGTAACATCACCTATGGTAGAGAAATAGATGTTCAGCAAAAAATATCAGTGTGCGGTGCAATAAACAGATCTCCAAGGAACAAGGAAGGCGACTACGACGATTCATTCTTGTAGTTTTGTATCAACCTTTTAAGTTTTCTGAAATTCTCAGTACCGAATTGAGTTGGTGGTCCCTTGCATGGATCCTCTTTAAACCTACATATTGCTTTTTTTAACATTTTCGGCCCGAGAAAGTCAAAGTGTTTCTTTTGTCAACGAAAGTCACGACTTTTCCTTTATTTCCAGCGTGAAGTGGAAGCATCATCCTCAACAAAAAGTTCTTTTAATGTCAGTATTAATTCCAGACGGACGACAATGTCAAAATCTTTTTCCTCATTTTTACTGTGGATGATACCTTATAATAATTTTTGCTTGTCCGGGGTAATGGAGAGTGCGAAGGTGATTGATGAGGAAGGTGAACGTCCATGCCTCTGGTGGGATTCGATCCCACGACCTGGTAGACCACAGACCACTCGGCCAACCCGGCCAGACATATAACACATTACACCGAAGAAAAATTATTAGGGAAACTCATCTTGCCGACAGCTGCACAGCTCTCATACCAGCCTGCACGTATTATACTGTATTAACTAAATTGTAGTTTTTCACTTTGAAACTGGAAAGCTTCCAGTTTTCCCAGTAAGTGTTCATTGTGGAAACATTCTCATGTCTCATCTCTCATATCCTGCAGTTTAAATACAAATTGTAATAAGTCTGTATCACAAGCAAAACTTTATCAAACAAATTTTTGTTCATGACGGTTCAAGAAATTCACCATTCCAAATTATTTTCCATGTTGCAGATGAACGATACCGGTTACTTGCATCCATTCCTGGAAGCCTCTACATTTTATCATCATTTTTACTCCTAGTTATTTCTAAAGACTATTAATAGACAATAATTATTATTTTGTAAATTGAAGTAGAAGTGTCAGAAGTGGTTGCATTCCACTTTTAAAGACATTTTTGCTTTATTGTTTGAATTATTTTATTTGTCCAGTCACTGGCGTTAAAATTGTTTCAGTCTAACAATCAAATTGTGAAGGTTGAAAGGGGATCGTAGTTATCTTATTTATGCCAATTCTTTCTGTGATAAACCAGGTGATGGTATTTTTATCGTGAACATGTTGATGTTGTACCCAAGGAGGTTATACAATCTCCTTGGATGTAGGTACCTTACTTTAAAATTGGGGTTTAAGCTTTAATAACTTATTGTTATCATATGGATTAGGGAACTATAAATTTTATAATAGTATCTTTATAGTTCCTTAATATGGATGTACTGCATGTTTTGTGACGTCATCATTGTGGCTGTTTACTTAATATTTGTCATGGGTAATTATTCTAAGTCAGTACTGTACCGTCTACAAAATATTTTACTTTTATTTTCTGGAAGTTATTCGCAGATAAATTATTAGATTCACTGCATAGCCTACAGATTTTATTATATGTTTGGTCTATTAAGTACTTATATTGTGTTACTAGGTACTATATAAATAATAATAATAATTGTAAGTCTGGTAATTTGTTTTTGGAATACCCTAATTCACTTAAATACAGTAGGCCTACCGTAAAGGTAGCATTCCCAAGCGGCAGCTAGAGCCAAGCAGCTAAAGCCGCGCGGGTCGCTTGGGAATGGTACCTTAAGATCTTGAGTCGCAAGTTCCTTTCGAACCGTTGAATCACAGTTTTTATAACATTATATTGTATCATTCTTTATTTACTAGCGTTTTCAAGTTTTTAATACTGTGATTACACAATTCTGTTGCAAAAATAGTTATAATGAGTAAAATTGAGATATTTTTTTGTTAATTGCTGATGCCAGAAAGTTGGGCGGTCTCGTGTTTTCCTTGTGCGCTCTAGCAGCTGATGTCAATTGGAGTTGTCATTTAGATATGCCTAATTTTTTAATTCAAAATAGACAATAGATGCTCCACGTAACAATAGGTTACATCAGCTTGGGAACCGCCTAACTTTTTGGTTACAGGCCGACAGCTACAGTACCTATATATTTATTTTAACTGTTTGAACCAGAATAATGATATTGTGTGTTTACCCCTGTTTCACTCAATTATTTTTGGACGCCCGGTTTTTACTGTCCCTTAAAATTTAACATGCTTGTTAAACATATAATGTGCGCAGAGATACATTATGTGTTTGCTAAGTTCTGATTAATCTAGTGAACTTTTATTAGGACGGCAAAAAGAGGACGAACAAAAATCGTGATGAGTGAAACGGGACTTTGAGAGAATAAATCTCAGTATTTCCAAAGTTATGAATCTATTTTATACAAGGAAAAAAGTACAATAACTTGCAATATTAATAAAGATTTTGATCTGTTTATTTCCTCAAACAAAACTTATTTACAGATAAAAAATGATAAGTCAGGCTGAAATAGTTTACAAAATAATTTGCTACTTTATCTTTTGATTTTATTCTATTTATAGTCTAATAATAATATAAGATACTAGAAGAATGGAAGCCTCAATTGAAAACAATATAAATTCAATATATTATTCTATTATCTATATACCTACCGAACATCGAATAATGCTGTTCTTACAAAAACAATCAATAAAGATATTTCCATTCAAAAAATCATAATTATTTAGCTGGAATTGAACGCATGGAAGTAGTACAATGAAAACTGGAACAGCATCAAAGTTCCCCCTTATCCCCCGCAACCATAGACGTTTTCAGTCAGGTGTATTATAAAAATTCAATTTTTATTCATAGTCCAGTCAAATTAAGCAAAAAAGTAAAAGTCGGAGGACCCAGCTGAAAATTTGCAGATATAGTCCTCAAGAGTCCCCTGTGAGCTTCGGCCGCCATCTTGAAAAAAACCGTAAAATTTACCTACTAGGAATTGGTTTTTTGTGAATTGTGGCCGAACCAAGCGTCGGACGAGAAAATTTTATAGGACCTTTTTTTGTAGACAATAAAATAATTTTTAAACAAATATTGAACAAGCTAGATCCATTTTTGAAATCAATTGTCTCCTTCAGCTCACTGAGGCGCTCCACTCATGTAATACGACACGTTCAATAGCTTCTCCTTCTTTATACCGGTCTCAAGTGATGAGTCCCCGAATTCCGATACCAACCATCTGAAAGAGGAAAATTTCCTCTACATTTCATCATAAGTTGCAGATTATTGGGCCCACATACAGGTTCCCGATTGGGAGTCACTTCAATGTAAAAATGTTGTGTTTTCAACGAGGAGGTATTATTACACACAGTACCATTATAAAATAAAATTTGAAATTCTTCATCAAATTTGACATATAATATATGAATTTATACCGCCACAATGAGCTGAAAACATGATGAAATCCAACGTACCGTTCAAAAGTTATGAATAAATATATATAATTTAAAATATACTTTTGGTCGGATGAACATTGCTAATGACAGCCTAGCGTCTCGGGAACAGTATTCAAGAAGTACAAGCAAATCCCAACTTTTTTAGTAAGATTTTTTTGTTAAAATATGCAATTTTTGGGGTTTTTGGGGGTGTAATTGGATTTTCTAAAATCGCTGTAGCACAAAAAATATTGAACATAGAAGTTTGGAATTGGTCTCAAATGAAAGAGAAATGAATTTCGCCGAGAGGGATTTTGAAATACGAATGTACGGGTGCTAATTTATAGTTACAAACTTCTTAAGTAAGAGAAATTTCAAATTCTCGATCCTATGAAAAACTTGAAAAAAATCGCAAAAACGGTTACAGAAATACAAAATTGGTCTTATTCTTTTCCAAATTTTATTGTCTACAAAAAAGGTCCTATAAAATTTTCTTGTCCGACGCTTGGTTCGGCCAAAATTCACGAAAAACCAATTCCTAGTAGGTAAATTTTACGGGGTTTTTCAAGATGACAGCCGAAGCTCACAGGGGACTCTTGGGGACTTTTAGAATGTTATTCAGCGCCCTTTTCTGATCATATCTGCAAATTTTCAGCTGGGTCCTCCGACTTTTACTTTTTTGCTTAATTTTACTGGACTATTATAATCAGCTGAATTGGCAACGTTGTATCTATGCCGGGTTTTTCCAAGCACACTCAAAGTTGAGGGACCCTCAAATTTTGATTAACAACTGACATTTTCTATGATAAGTATAGGAAATGTAGTAAAGTGTAGTAAACTTGAGGGTCCCTCAAATTTGAGTGTGCTTGGAAAAACCGGGCACAAGTCTCTCTAAACTATTTTCATGCGTTCATCTCCAATTAAGAAGTATGCAGTAGGCCGCGGGTGCTGAGAGTTTAATTCCTCTTTCAGCCCCACCGGTAAAAACCAACTAAGTCCAATTAGTAAAGGATTTCTCCAAAAGAAAGTTTACCTGGAATATTAGTTTATTTATTTCTTGTGTTTCAATAGAGCCTCCTAAAATTCAGTTCAAATTTTTTGGAGAAACCGACCCTTAAAAAGTATTGATTATACAGTATAACCGACATCCATCTGAACAGCTTGAGCTCTAGATATAATAAATAAATAAATTTCATTTACTCGAGAATTTGTTACACTAACATGGAGTATTGTCAGAATTATATTTTCAGGTTCAGACCTCAATAGATTTCAGATCAGTCTTTTAGTTTTAGAAACATACATTTCTAGTTTAAAGCTCTAATCAATATCAAAAGTTGTCACAAAATAAAGTAAACGGCTCAGATAATATTGTAAACAGATAATATAGACAGAATTCTTATCACAGCAAACAAGAAACATACATTTAGAACATCTATATCACAGTTCAATGAAAAATCACAGCCTATATGTCAAACTCGTGAGAAGCTGCAGCTTCTTTTAGAAACTCAACAACAGAATAGAATGGTTTCATGTCACACCATTTTTGACACTACTACTCTATATTCATTATAAGGAGCAATTCTTACATTGAGAGTGAGAGGCAACCTATTATATAATTTTATACCACCAACAAGCCAGTGATCTTGTGTCTTTTTAAGTCTACACCGAGGGACATCAATAATATGACTAGATCTTAAAGCTGTGCAAAGAACCACGCGCGTTCATCATAGTCTAAAATGGTTTTCTTAAGATGTATTAAAGCTCTTAATATGTCAATAATTTCAATTGTTTAAATAGAGGTCAACAGGATTCTCTGGGACCCTTTCCCAACATAGCTCTTGAAGCTCGCTTTTGACAAATTAGTACCTATTTCTTTTACAGAGGGAGAATGACCCCAAAGTTTAAGACAATATTCTATGTGATACTGAAACAAAGCTATGTACACGGTTCTCAATTTATCTAGAGGAATAGTGTCTTTAAGTTACCGGAGAGCATAAGTAACTCATCTAGACAATTTATTACAAACACCATTCACATAGGATTTCCAGTCCAATTTTGGGTCAAGATGGATCCCAAGAAGTTTCACAGATGGTACCTGATTGGTGAGTCCACACCTTAGACCACAGATAATTCGTTGAGTTTTTGTCTCATTGAGAAGCAGCCCGTTTGCAGAAAACCATGATGCTGTCTGTTGAAAAGAATCATCTTCAACATCTGCAGATCAGCATGACTTGAGATTAGTGTTGTGTCATCGGCGTAGAGTACTGTTCTGCAGGGGACACTTGATGACAGGTCATTGTTCATACAGAGGAAGAGAAAGGTCCCAAAACAGATCCTTGTGGAACGCCAAATTCAACTGCCCTCGTATCAGATGTTAATTGTGTTGCAGCAGCTAACAAACTGTTGTCTGCCACTCAGATAGGATTCAAGCAGCCTCAGTGATTCATTCTGGATACCATATTTCTTCAATTTGGACAATAAAATACGATGTGATACGCAGTCAAATGCTTTTGTTAGATCACACAGATAGTCAGTTGAGTGAATTCACTTCTTTCAAACGATAACAAAACACACTTGACAATGTCATCAACAGCCATTGTTGTAGATTTCCCCCGTCGAAAACCAAACCGACTCTCTGATAACAGGTTATTCACTTCAAAATAGTTAACCAATTGCAGAAACAATACATATTCAAATAGTTTTGAGAGAATTGGGACTATGCTAATAGGTCTGTAATTCTCAACCATGGATCTATCCCCTTTTTTGTGAACTGGTATCACTTTTGATATTTTAAGACAATCTGGGTAGTGGCACTCCTTTATACACTGATTGAATAATATTGTAAGTGGTGAAATAATAAAATGAATTATTTTCTTCAGAATGAAATTTGAAAACCCATAAATGTCAACACTTCTTGAGTTTGAAAAAGTATTCACCGCCCTTAAAACGTCATTCTCACTTACTTCACACCATCTGAAACGACACTCAACATTTATATTGTTGTCTGGAACATCAGTCATTTGTTGAACATTTCCAGTAATTGCTGCTACCGAGTCTAAGAAAAAATCATTCAGATTATTAGGGTGTATCTCTATTTTATTACATTGCTGTAGGCTTTTGTTTCCTGTTTAACCAGTTGCCAGACAGTTCGACATTTATTATAAGTTCACCATATGCAGATTTTTTTAGCCTCGATCGTTTTATTTTTGTAAAGCTTATTTAGTGACATATAAGCTTGTTTATCCTGTGGGGAACTAGTAATTTTGAACACACTGAAGAGGAAAAGAATTTGTTCTTTGATGGCTCCTAGTTCAGCAGTAAACCACACATTCTTTCTAGCCAATTTCTTCTGTCTCTTTCTGAGAGGAAAACAATACGGTAATCTAATTTATTTTTCATGACTGTGTAGAATGAATTGATGAAATGCTACAGATGATACAGATCCCATAACAGCTAACCAATCAGTTTGCAGAAGTTCCATGTAGAATAAATTCAGATTCGGTTGACTATATTGTCTTGTAAAAATAGTATTTATCATCACATACCTCCTCACTCCTGGGTGCTTTTATTTCCATTACCTATTATTGAAAGATGATCAGCAATGCAAAGATCCTTTACCTCAACATTGTAGTGCGTTTGGTCAAGGCTGGTGAAAATGTAGTCAAGACATGATGTCCCTCTAGTAGGAGAAAAACCTGAAGGAAACAAATTGTAAGATCTTAATAATGTCAAAACATTGTGATTTTGAGTCATTCACCCGTAGATCAACGTTGTTACGTTGATATCAGTTGCAATAAGAAGATTAGCATTATTTCTGCTCAAGTAATGAAGAATATTTTCAAAACATTCAAGAAAGTTTTTGAAATCACCATTTGGGGATCTACATACTGATACCAGGATAAAGTTCAGATCACATATTAATACAGCACATGCCTCGCAATGCTTTTATTTTATTTAATTATGTTAATATTATTAGACTGTGACAATGAACTCCTGCCGATAAGGGTGGGGATAACCTTTACAAGTTTGAGGTTACTAAATTCTCGATATATTACACAAGATATTGTATAATAATACTAATAATTGTTTATTGTATTTTCAGCGCGCACGGACATAGTCTTTCCTAGAAATATTACTTTTCGTATTTGCCGCTCTTCGATAAATTCCCTACTGCCGAAGCAGTGATGCATTCACTTTCACTTTTATCTGATATGAGTAATTGGGAATGTGATTGATACATTCCATCTTTATGGTAGTTATAAACCTTTATTTGTAGTTTTCAAATCATTGATATTCTTTTCAAGCTTCTGGGAGTCTGGGACAGTGTTTTTGGAAGATTTCTCCACTGACATGTTTTCATCAGTTGGCAGCCATGTTTTTAAGTTCAATCACTGATGATTGGTTTGGTGAAGTTGGCTGACATTTCATAAGAGGAGAGGATGGTGTAGTACTGTTGTTTGCATAGGTTGTTTGTGTTTGTTTTAATATATTCGAAATAAAAAATAAATAGTGTTGCTCTAAAATGTGTCCAGATTAAGTTAGTATAAAATGTGAAAAGTGAAGTTAGTGTTCGTGAAGTGAAAAGCCCAGCCTATGCATTATGGCGGCTAATAGGACTAGAGTGGTTCAACAAAAAAATTTATCCTCAATATTTTCGAAATTGCACGGAGCTTTTGCAGACGCGATGGCTCCTCCTAAATTAGCGACAGATAAAAGGACGCTTGATAAAACTTGGAAATTGATGGATAAAGTTGTCAAGTTATGTCAGCAATCCAAGATGAACTTGAAAAATTCTCCACCGTTCATCCTAGATATATTACCTGACACTTATCAACGACTAAGACTTATTTATTCCAAGTATGAAGATAAAATGATGTTGTTGAACACAAATGAACATTTTAACGTGTTTATTGTTAATTTGATGCGTAAGTGTAAACAAGCTATCAAACTATTCAAAGAAGCTAAAGAAAAGATGTTTGACGAAAACTCACATTTCCGTAGGAATCTTACAAAG